>CM057451.1:9603500-10907500 GCA_016271365.2 Neoceratodus forsteri
GCGTGGGGCAAGAGGGTGGCACTGCAAGAAGTGCATTTCTTGGCCTTGACCATCTGGTGGAGAGAGGAAGAAAAGGAGGAGTATTGTTAGGACTAGGTGACAATGGGCTTCCAACTCAGTGGGTGCCCCATAGCTGTTAATACAGCCTTAAAAAGTACAGAACATCCTAGGAGTGTAAAAGCCCTAGGGTGCTGCTGATAATGCTGACCTTGGAGAGGGGTATAAAGAACTACAGGTGGGGTTCAGCATGGGGGTCGCTATAGTGAGGGACCCTGCATGGAGAAGGCCACTGTGGAGGTCGCTATGGGGAGGGACCACCAAGTTCTTTGTAAGGCATATGGGGTCACTATGGAGAGGGACCCCATATGAACTAGAGGGAGATACCACTAAGTTCTTTTGGAGAGAATATAGGGTCGCTAGAGAGAGAGACACCCCATATGGAGGTAGAGGAGGTGCTGGGAGGGTGGGGAGGACAAGCCAGGAGGCTCTGTAAGCCTGCAGAGGAACATTATTTGAACCAGTGCTCCTGTTTGCAGCTCAGAGCATCTAGGTTTGTTTTCAGCCCCCACTGTGACGCAGCATGCCAGCACTTTGTTTATTTGTCAGAACAAATAAATATATATTGCCTCCTCCCAGAATTCCTACTCTCTTGGTCTCAGTGTGGCCATTCCCTCTACCTTGGAAGGAGACCTTCAAAAGAAAAAACTAGCACTTGCTCTGCTAGGGCCATCACTGAAGAAATGAAGTATCGAATGGCCCGAGCCCTAGGCAGGAGGCAATCGCTGTGAAATCGCAGCAGGACTCAGAAATTCTGATGTCTGTGTTTCGTTCCTGAGCTACCTGTTGATTCTGCTGGGAGAGAAGGCGTCCAACCCCCCCAACACTAGGCCTGGGGCCCAGCGATGGCTGGAGGTAGGCAGTGAGAACCATGCAGCCAAAAGGAGTGTAAGGGAGACAAACAAGACCTTCATGAACAAAGAAATCCCTTAAAATAGGGAATCTGTTGAGGGGGAGCTGGTACTGGGGGATGCTCTCCCGTCAGTGGAAAGCAGGGTCCAACCAAAAAAACACAGAGACCATGCACCGGGGATAAGCGCCATCCGGAGCTCAGCAGTAGGCCAGAGGCCTTGTAGTGGAAACTGCTCCCCTGGGCTTGAAAGGCAAGCGAAATGAGCTCGCAAGGGTAGAGCTCCCCTTTTTTTTCACTTTTTAAGGGGCAATCGCTTAACGACTTGTTCATAAGTCTACTGAGCCAGTAGAGGCTTAAGGAGTGGCCTGTGTGAGTGCTGCGCTATCTGCGTGAGACAGAGAATGTGCAGGTGGATGCCAGAACTGTGAACAGACCTGGGCAGGACAAACCCTTTCCCCTTACCAAAAAATGGGAGGAACGCGGTACAGCAAACCGCAAATAACACTAAAAAATCTGATAGGTTTGCAGAATATCTCGCTAGGCTTGTAGTAAGCCAGGATGGGACCTAATACCTTGCAAATAGACCAGAGAGGCCAAGCAGGAATAACATTTTTTTTTTTTTAAACTACACATCGGTAAACATAAAAAAACTTGCTGGCTTTAACTTCTAGCCCAAACAACCGAGAAATATATCAATAAACAACAATACTGGATAAATCATTTATAGCAAGGAAAAAACACAATGCTGCACGATTCACTTCCCTTTAGGGAGCTATATTAAAGAGTGATGGGAAAAAAACACACACAAAAGAACTGCAGCAGAGATGGCATAATGAGTCTCTAGGTAATTTGCAGGATAAGCAACTTAGATAATTATGAAGGAGAGGCCTACCTTCCTAGAGTAGAACAACAGGGATCCTGGTGTGCTTGTAGCCTGATCAGATGCATGATCTGAACTGGAGAACAGGGGTTTCTGGGACCTGGATATACAAGAAATCTGATCCTAGAGTCATGTGCATCACTAGCCTATCAGGTAGGCTAAAACCCATGATGTAATGTCTGGAGTGCCATGGATGGTCAACCAATCACAATTTCTGTTTATGTTCCTCTGCTGTTTAGTGGCTATTGTTAAACCTGTAAGCTCATTAACACCTGGTTTCATTTTCAGAAGTGTTTTGCTGTCAACAATAAAAAGGAGATAATTCCAAACTTGCATGCAGTGTGTCCACAAGTGTTGACAATTTGCTCTTTCCCCTTTTAATCAGGGCTGTCAAAATTTTTGGTCAGTTTGGGTTACTTTGACACTTTATCAGACTGATAAAAAACTATAGCCCTTTATAGAATACCAGGTGTATAGTAATCACATGGCCACCACACCACCAACCAGTCACTTCACACTCTTCATCCTCTGTTCCTCAGATTGCTTATAGTAACAAAACAAGTCACAGTAACAGTGTGACAGCCCAAAAAACCAAAAAACAAAAAAAAAAATGGGAAATGCAGGAGGGGTGTGATGAGGTTGGGGGGGGAGTGATGAAGGGATGTCATATAGAAACACAGAACATAGAAAATTATGGCAGAAAAAGACAGTTGGTCCATCTAGTATGTCTGTAAACCCTCACCTACCCTGGGACCTAGTGGCTATATGGGATTTTTGAGCATGCTACCCCCTCCCAACACACACACATGTTTCCTGTCTTACTGCTACCCCCTAAGTTGCTATTTAACCCTTGACTCTTTCCCATCTGTTTGAAGTTGTTGATGGTTTCAACACTCACCATCTCAACTGGAAGACTGTTCCATGGCACAGTTACTATCTCTTTAACAATAAAATAAAATAAAAACCCAAGAACTTACTCACAGATGTCAGATGAAGTAGAGTATGATTTTTGTAAAGGACTGAGTATCAGAAGCAGATGAACTCTAGGGCAGTGTTTCTCAACAGAGACCACCGTGGCCACATGTGACCACCACCACAATTTTCTGCAGCCACTGAGTTGTGTACATCCTTAATTACAGATGAAATGGAATGGACAACTTTTTAACTTTAAAAAAAATGGAATATACATTTCAAGTGAAAATATGCCACACTGGATTTACTGTACAACGTGTGAAAAGGAAATTGTTGTATGTGGGGAGTTGGGGTGAAAACATAATGAGTTATGACACCAGTAAGTTCTGTTGTCTGCTCATTGTGACTATTTCAGGCAACAAGGTTTTGGGGCTTGAGAACCACTGTGGATAAGGAATCTGTTTCTCTGTAGATTAACAGAGTAATGAATGAGAAATTCAGAAAACTCATTAGTTTATTAAAACCCAATGGCAACCAAAAACCTAGAAGCCTGTGATGGTTGAAGTGTAATTATAATTCAGTTAATTAAAAAGTATATTGTATGTATGTCACAGGTATGTGGGTATAAAGATAACACTGGACACAGTAATAGGGTACAACACACCCACAGTATGTATTATTTTATACAAAAATAGAAAAATTAATAAATATAAATAAAACAGTTCAAACAGAAAAAGAAAATGAACAATAGCTCAAGTCTATTTCACCTTACATCAGGTATCTCAAACAATTCATCAGCTTTCCTGCTGTTATAGATAAATTCCTGTTCAGGCACAGGTCCTTCTGCTTACATTACTCCAGGTAAGTGAGTCTGGCTATACAGCTAATCTGAGTCTTGGTGTTTGAGGAGGGCTTATATAGCCCTCTCACTTTTGGGAAAGTGCCTCCAATAACATCCAATTAGTTATAGAATGGTTCCTAAATAGGGAAACTCCTCCTCTATTACATAATGGGGTTTTACTTATGGAAAGTCCCTCTATAGGAAATCCTCTTCCTGAGGTCTTGCTAACAGGTCATCACCTTATTTTCTATATAAGCAAACAGTGCAGACATTTATTGTATTTATACATGTGCTGTATCATTATAGTATATGGACACTAGCCCTTTGATTTATATCTCAGGGCTCTATACATAATGGGGCTCCTTTAGAGACCTGCAGTGTATCTTTATTCTTTAATTTGTTTAATTTCTTTATAATTAATGGGTCTGCCCTTTTTACCTTAAGAGGACTGTGCCATAATTTGCTGTTATAAAGGAGCGTTTATAATGGCAATCACGAGCACGGTCCCCTCGCTCTGCGCATGCGCCTGCTGCTGTGGCTCCCTTCCTGGTTCATCGCTTCCTTTTCACCCTCATCCCAGCCACCAGAGAAACATGGTGCTAAGTCACTTTTAAAATTAAAAAGTGATATTTTGTACAAATGTGGGCTAATAATAATATTGTAACAAAATATAAAAGCTGCCAAAAGAAAATTTGTTGACCGATTCACTGACTTAAAACGGAAGTGGAGAGCAGCTACGGAAATGGCTCCTATTTTATATAATTGCAGTGGCCAAAAAGAGAAGACCCAACAATTATACAAAATAAAATATGGGGTGTTGTGTGTAAACTCAAAGTTTACACACACCCTCGGGGTTAGATGCTTTGCACAAACCCCTCGAGCTTCGCTCTCAGGGTCTATGTAGCATCTAACCCCTCAGGTGTGTGTAAACTTCTCATGATACACAACACCACATACTTTATTCTATTTATTATGTTTGGTTTACCTTGCAACTCTCACCTTAGTCTGAGAGTTACTTCAACTGTATAGCGTTTCCACATACATAGGGACATTCACGTCCCTTTAAATCATTTGTTTTCTATGTTGCAGCAGAGTGGCAGACTGTTAGACAATCATTATCTAGCTGCTCTGCTTTGGGGCTCTGTATGGATTTCATAAGCCTGCCTCTCCATGGCTAGCTGACACCATTCTACAGCATATTTTATACAAAGCGAGAAGCCAGGAGTCCTAATAATACAGGGGCATGTGTAATTATTTGCATACATACCGAGCAGCAGCAAAAGTAATTGAAAAGTTAGCCACTCGGTTCAAACAGTTCCTGATTCAATGCAGGATTTCTTTGGCATAACATTCTACATAACAACGGAGACATAATGCCACTCCGTTATATTCATGTTCCACCTATCAGTGTGGACGTTATTTTGTATTTAACTGTCATTTTAAACATTTCTGAACATTCCTGAATCATATACATAAAAATGGTATAAGCATTAACTTAAGTACTGCAGCACTTTAAACTCTAATCTGCACTTTACTTCTAAAAATGCACTTTACATTATTGCACTTTATTCAACCAGCACCTTATATCTTGAAGGCACATTATATCTTTGGCATTTAATGCCATGAATGCACTTTATTTCATTCCTGCCAGCTGGCCTTAGCCTGGTGCATTATATTTGGGGAGTTCTTGGTGACAGATGGAATTATGGAAATTAGAAATATAGACAGTAGGAAAAAAGTTTAATGAGAGATAAAAAAGACTGACATAGGTGGCCAACCTACGCCAGGGATGGAAAAAGGTATAGTATAGGAAGATACTGTTGTACAACAGATTTGAGTAGGAAAAAGAAGAAGATAGAAAAGGCATGCCTCCACTGGGGTTATCGGACTGGCAGAACACAGTTCTGCCATAACGTATCACATTCTTAAAAGAAATGTGTGAAATTTTACCAAAAATTAGGCAATTTTTTAACACACCAGTGAGTAATGTGGTGTGTTAAATGAATTTTACACAGCAGTGTGTACATTGTTCAACATGCAAATATGTAGTTTTTAGCATACCATAGTAACAAAATGTTCATTTGGTGTGTTGAATTTTTAACACATTTACGTGTTAAAATGTGCACAGTGAGAGTGTTATTTCAGTACATAGGAGTGTTGAAATGTTAAGTGTGATGTGTTAAACATCTATACAGTGTTATGTAGTCTCATTACACACTATATAAACAAATTTACAAATCAGCACATTCATTTTTCACACAGTAATGTAGTATCAGTGGCTCAGCAGGCAGCACACTTGCCTCTGAGGCCAGAAGATCAGAAGGCTGTGGGTTCTATCACCATACCAGGCACTTGGGTTAAATCCCAATACTGACACTGCAGTGCAGCATGAGGGGGTGCTGCACTCCTGAGGTGCTGTCTTTTGGATGAGAGATTAAACCAAGGTCCCATCTCCCTGTTCTGGTGGTAGTTCAGGTGGATGTTAAAGATCCCATGGCACTTCTCAAAAGAGTAGGGGAATTTCCCCGGGATTCTGGCCACATTTGTCCCATTTCTCTAAAAATATCACCAACAGCTTAATCTGGTTCAGTGTCAGTTGGCATCCATCTGTATCCACCTCCCCCAGGACGAGACTGAAAATAGGCAGCCTTGTCTAGTCCTCCTTTCCTAGTCAACAAAAACTAAATACATAAATAAAATGCACATAAATTCAATGAAAAATACAATTGCACATACTGCACCACAATAATGCAAAGCATCATGGGAAGCATATACCAGTCCCTATGAAGGGATTTTGACTGGCTCAACTTTAAGCAGAATTGCACAGTGCCAAAATGCCTCACAATGCAACCATCAAAGGCTGAGAACAGCAGAAACAGACATGTTTCAACCTTGTTAGGACTATGAGTGGGCCGTATCTGTATCTCATCTCAGAGAGGGGCAGCCATCCAGCCTTAGGAGTGTCTTACTTGTTTGGGTCATGAGGAACCCATAGTAGAGAACAGAAGAACTACAAAACATAAGAACCCCAGAGCAAATTCCCTGAGGCAAGGATTACCTGGGAAGGATATTGACCACATAACCACATTTAAAAAAAAAACACAGTTGCACACACCCCATTAATGCAGAGCATCATGAGAGCATATCTAAATCCCTATGAATGAATTCAGATTGGATCAACTTTAAGCTGAATTGCACAGTGACGAAAGGCCTCACAATGCAACCAGCAAAGGCTGAGAACAGCAGACACAGACATGTGTTTCGGCCTTGTTAAGAATGAATTTGTGCTTTCAAGGCATAGTTCTAGCACACTATTGTTCAGAATTATCAGCTAAAAATGAACATAGATCTGTGGGGAGAGTTTTTTTTTTTTACTATTTTTGGGGATGCCGACACGGAGCTCTTATCTCTCCCTCAGAGGGACTCATTCTCCAACCCAGTAATTGGGTCATAATGGACCCTGTTGGCTCCCTATTTTTGTGATGTTTTTTCCTCCAATGCCCATGACTGTGCAATGGGTGGACCAGCTATCTCCGCCTCCGTGGAGACAGCCTAATGTACTGGAAATGGGCCCTTCCCCATTCTTGGTGGGGCGCCTGTGCTGACAGTCAGCTACCGCTGGGTGCCAGTCTGCAGCATGCCATGTGATCCCCCTCCCCCGAGGAAGGAAAGCTGAATACAAATGCTCAATCTTTCCTCTCCCGCTGATCCCCAAGCAACCTGAGTCCATTCCCAAACTCGGGTCGCCGGTGTTGCAAGAGGTGTGGCATCTGGCACCTCAATCCTCAGTGCCACCAGGCCAGCAGTGCGGGGAGAGCTTTAAAGAATGCTCTGCAGTAAATCTGGCAGATTTTTATAAGAGCACTTATATCATGTCTTTGAGATCCCAGTTTGGCTGCTTGATTTATAGCTCGTAAATCCATGCTGATGTAAATATCTCAATAATTCATACATAGGCTTGTATTTTTTTTCTGTTATGCCAATTTACAGATAATCAGACCTCAAATGAATACTTCTGTTTGTAGGAATTTATGTGTGCTTCTTAACTCGAGTAGAGAACTGTGCACTAAGGCTGTTTGTTTTCAGAATGTTTAAGTTTTCTAAATATACAGCACTATACCACTTCTGTGTACAGTTGATCAGCATCCCTTGCATGATTAATGTAGCTTACTTGAAAGAACAGCTGGGAAATTATACAATTTTAAAACATCTAAAAAACACGGCATGCACAGAGGCTGCAGTATGTGAATCCCTCATGGCTGTATAAGAGGTCTTCACATAGTGCAGCGTTTCCTATCTGTAGGCAAAAAAATAAATGTTTCTTAACAGGGTGTCTGAGGGGCATATCTTATGGTATAAGAACTACAGATGAAAGGTTTATGAGAGAGGACTGTTAAGCTGAGCAGTTCTGTCTGCCCAAACCTCACAAGAAGATCTCTTACACTAAAAGACACTGCTCAGATGTCCTATTACCTTACTATAAATCATTTCAATTTAGCTCAAGTGCTTAAGTATGATTTTTTTTATTTTATTATGCCATCCTCTCCCCAGGCACTGAAGTGGAGTGTTTCCTCCTAGAGCTCATGTATAAGAGCACACAACAGGTACAGTGGCTTTACCCACACTGGCTGAAGTCACATAGTAATTTATAATGGGTACATGTATGGCCCCCAGCACTGTACTCCTACAACTGCGCCATGGTTAGTTAAGAAGTAACATGGTGAAATGCATGCAGGTATCAAAGCAGTCAGTTTCAAAAATATAACACATTTGTGAGTTAATGTCACACACACTGTGCTAAACAGTGATTTACACACTTACATTGTAAAAAAAAATAACTTCATTTTGTAGAGTGCAACACACAGAAGCTGTACGAGAAAAATGTCTCAAAAAATTTCTAAAACAACACTAAACTAAATAAGTAAAAATATGCCACCATATTTTCATAAATTCCTTCAAGCATTACCCTAGCATATAGCCTACTAGACCCCATACCATGGGACTGAAATGTTTTGACTGAAGTTTTAAAGTAAAATCAAAGTGGGGGGGTACTGAACTGAAGCTGAATCAGATTGAACAAACTCCTCTCACCCTTAATCACCAGCCTCACTCTCCTGTTAGGTAACTCTTTCTAAGGCATGTATTACTGTATTTAATTCTTATAGAGTCCAATGCAAAAAAATCTTGGCGTCCCCCAGCTCTTGCTGTTGGGCCACATAAAGCTTCGTCTACCTTATTGCCATGCTGCATCTTCTAAGTCACAATTTTAAGTAGCATTGTATGTGATCCTATACAGTAACTCAAGCAATCTCTCCCCAGTAAGCAATCTTTAAGATTTAGCAATATTCTACATTTGCTTTCTTCTTACTTGGATTTCAGTTCAAATGACTCCTTCATTTACTCGAAGTGTATTTATACATTTACTACCAATTTTGAAGTTACCTGCACTCCCACACAGCAGTACAGGGTTGACTATTTTTATAATAGTACAAATGTAATGTTTTCCGTGGATGTCTTTTTACATCAAAGCATTCTGTCATCTCACTGGATGGCATACAAAAATGCAATCTTTTCCATGTAAGCATATATGCAGACTGTGCATTCTTATTTCTGTTGCCCTGTTCCCAGATGCTAGATGCAACTTACTACATACAGTACATACAAATATATATATATATATATAATCAATTAAAAATGTATGCCTACATTGATGAAACAGTTACAAGTATATACATACACTAGTTAAAACTATATACCTACAGGACACACAACCCCATAGAACCACTCTAACCATTGCTATTTAACAAATCAAGTAACCATTTTACAGTCCTCCAGCCATTTTACAGCCCCCTTATTTCTTACCAAACAGTCATATTCCCAGAAGCTGCAGCTGTCCTCAGCCATACCCTCCAAGCTGTTGCCACTAATGCTGAACTCCTTCAAATGCTGCCTCAAACCAGAAATCTTTCCTGAAAACAAAGATACCTTCCCTCATGGCAGTTTCACACCTTTCCCAACCCCAACTGCTCACCACTCCCACCTGCCATGCTGACCCCAACAACACACCATTCCTGGCCACATACACTAAGGATCAGACTGGACTAGCCACACCTTCCTATAAAGGTGGACCCTTGCACTATGGAAAGCAAACTCGGCAAAAACACTGCCTGGGACAGTAATGACACTGCATTATGGAAACACAGGAGGGCCAAAAAATGTAGAGGCAAACCTGGAATTGATTGCAAATGTGATCTAAACAAAAAATCAATAACCATCCTAACATTTTATATAAAATAAATGATAGGTAAGTCCTGAATGGGAAAATCAGCCATCTCAGTGGGCTAATTAGCTCATAACCCCACTCACCTTTTGGGTTCATAGGTTATTTAAGCAATAATGCACAACAAGGTGTGTGTTGTGTTGGTATGACATCACACCTTGGGTGGTTGGGCACGAGACTGCAGGTTGAGTGCATCAAACACCTGAGAAGTGACATTACCCCAGCATGACAGATACACTGGAGTGCATTATTGCAATTATACAATGGCTCATTTGTAACAAAAAAAAGGCACATTTTAAACTTTTTTTTAAATGTTTAATTTTTTTTATTTTTTATGTTAGGAATACTTTGAAGAAAAGTAGTGCTGTCTATTTCAGCCAGAAGGTGGAGCTCCTATTGTTTTAATGCAACTCTGCCCTCACCCAACACACACACACACACACACACACACACATATACACACAAAACACCTCTTTCTCTGTGTAGGTACATTCAAGCTGGGACTCTGTTCTGTCCCCTTCCTGTCTGGTTCACTAAACTTATTCTTTCCCCCCACCCACATGCTTGCATGGTCTCTCACTGTTCTCTATGCAGCTTGGAAGCTACAGATCTGGCTGCCTGCCTTCTTGCACTATGGTGCACCCCCATGGCTATCATGACTACCACTTCTATGTGTTTGTTTCCCCTGGTACAGTTGGCTCATGTTTGTACCGGAGAAGAATGTTACCTACCAGTCTTAGTTTATTTCTACTGCTGTCTGGTATGCTGACCGCTGATCACTCAGCATGATTCTCTCCCACCCTGATGACTCGTGGCTGCAGCATCAATAAGTCAGGAGTGCACACAGTGTGGTGGCTTGCAAGCACAGACTGACCGGAAGGTATTGCTGTTAAGCTGTGATGTCTTTTACATTTGTAAAATAGAGGGACTATTAGTTTGTGAAGCCAATCAGGCATCTTTAGTTAGATGATTTGTTACATTTATTTATTTTTTTAAAGAATGCTGGGCTTGCTGACAGTTACAGTGATTGCCAAGTGGCATATGAGAGTAGAGTGGGGGACTGAAGTGAAGCTGATCACAAAATGTCTTTCACTTTGCTCTGTTGTTTTGTTAGTAAGAAAGCAAAAGTGACAAGAGTGATTTGGGGGCATGTTTGATGGTTATGGGATTTATATTTTGGTAGTCTGTCTGCTGTGGGAGGGAGGGAGGGAATTATATTTTGAAAACTTAGTAAAGTACAGTACTGGCATACTGCAGAGTTGGCATGTCAAGTGTAGGCAACTTGGAAATGGCATGTGCAGTGATTTCTCTAACATTTTATGTGGTATTGATGTGCTGGGATATCATCACTGTACAAGGGGGCCACTGACCAATCATAGGGGAGGATTTTTCTTGTCATTGTATAATGAGCTAATTAGCCTACTTGATGGTATATTTCCCATACACCACACTTGTCTATTATTTATTCTATATATAGATGATAGATAGATAGATAGATAGATAGATAGATAGATAGATAGATAGATAGATAGATAAAACAATTAAAAAACAAGTATATTCAATTCTACTCTATGGTGTACATGTCTTAAAACAAATATCCAAGATATCATTATGGTACAACCATCCTTTTCAGTGTCCGAAAATCAGATTGATCAAAATTTGAAGAGAAACAACAGTATGCTGATTAGCCACTCCTATGGAACAATGCACTACCTTGCCATATCTTGTTAATGGAAGCTGGCATCACCGTGCTTCTAGTTTTTAGCAGTTCAGTTTCAGGGATGTTCGTGACTAACTGTTTAAGGAACAATTGGTGTTGGCTTTCAGTAAGGTTTTAGAATTTTCTCACGATGAACAGGTGAAGGAATTTTGTCAGTATTTACAGTCGCGTGATATTTTTGACCTTTCCCTAGTTCAAATCAATGTCTTTCAAATTCTTGGACTGCTTCAAGACACGCACCTAGTATTTGCATATGTAAACAGATAAAGTTTAGATGAAGGAATCTCAGAAATGTGACAACAAACCCTGAGGGTGTTTATGTTATCCACACCAAATGTGGTCGCCAAGTGAACACTAACTTAAGAAAAGGGATTATATAATAAACTCAGAAACAATTTCATTGGCTATGACTCACTGGTTCCATAGGGGTTCTTGACTATTGCTGACAACTCTGACATGCTGTATAACTGAGGTGTAATTTTAGTAATGGATACTTAAGAAAATCAATATGGTACTACAGTTAGTAAGTCAGATAAAACCTAAAGAATTTCTTGTGTCAGGGACAGCCAAGAGATGTGAACAATTTTAATTATAATAATGAATAAAGTGTACAATACTAACAATGTTGTAAAGGTATCAAAGGGGTTTGGTGACATTAATAAACCTCAGTAGCAAAGCACAAGGAGCCCGATTCTAAAATAGGTTACTTATGTCCCAAGGTGACTTGTTCCAAACCCTATGGTGTAAATCGTACCTTGCAACATGTGTTACAGCCAAAGCAATTCCAAGAGGCAGCCTGCAACATGGCATAGGCCGACTGCACCAAATGTGGGTTACACCACCTGCTATGCCCACAATCCCTGGTAACATGGCACAAGGGGGATTCCGGCAATGATTACACCGGTATACCAAGTGGACAGCAGGTGGAATCACAAATCATGATTCCAAGTGGGACCCGGTAGACCATGGCGTAAGTACAGTTAGACCAGCTACTAGCTGGTCTAACCGTACCTACATCAACTGAGAATGCACCACCAAGCCTGCCGCCCCTCCAGCTAACCCCCCCACGGGTGCCCATCACACCCCCCATGGCAGGGCTGCCCACTGTGGGCCACTGTCACCCCCTTGCCCCAACCCCATGCACGCCCCCATGGGGCAGTTCCTGTACCCCCACATGCCAGGTGCCCCAGGGTTGTCCTGTGGTCCCCAGCCCCTCCCTCAGCATTGTGATGCAGTGCCATGGTATTGGGATGTGGGGCTCTGGGGGGCCATGCCTTGCGCTGGTTGCATCCTGTGGACTGTGGCTTACAGCATCCGTGTCTGGTGTGCCCTTCCCATGGTGCAGCCCTGTGGCTGCTGCAAGTCACAGGGCATAAGAGCCGGGGACCCTGCCTGTTCTAGAATAGGGCAGGGGTCCCTGGCATAGCGGCGAATGTCACAACTCACATACGCCTGTGAGTTACAACATTCATCTTAGAATCAGGCCCAAGTAGTTAATTTTTTGTCATCAGGGCCCTAAAGTAGTACAAGAGCACTATCTGTATATGTTTAGTGTAGAGTGTGTGTGTGTGTGTGTGTGTGTGTGTGTGTGCGTGCATGTTTATGTATACAGTATGTATATATCTATCTATATATATATATATATATATATATATATATATATATATATATATATATATATAACTGTCTAAATGTAAAGCACTCACCAACCTCAAAGCACGACAAGGGCACAGGTCCTTTTATCATTATAAAAAAACTTTTATTAATTAAAAAATACCACAGCCTGAAGTGTTTCAGATTACATCCTTTATCAAAGGCTGATAAACATTTGAAGCCGAACAGTTATATATCATTTTCAAAACATGTCATCATTACATCACTCTAATACTGTGCTCTGATTGGTCAATCCTTAGATACCATAAAATAATTGAAAACTCCTTTATAAAGTGCTCACATACCCACACAAACCAAATTAGTTAATATACACCATATAAAAATATATACAGTTTTACACTACACACCTTTATTATTAATCAATCTTCAATAAAGTCATATACATATGTATCCATATATTAAAAGTATAAAGCAGGGAAAAGAAGGGAAGGGGGTTGGGGAAGGGAA
Organism: Neoceratodus forsteri; assembly: GCA_016271365.2. Taxonomy (NCBI): domain Eukaryota; kingdom Metazoa; phylum Chordata; order Ceratodontiformes; family Ceratodontidae; genus Neoceratodus; species Neoceratodus forsteri. The sequence continues at coordinate 9,617,165 of CM057451.1, forward strand.
AGGGGGAAGGAAGGGAAAGAATTAGGAGGGAAGGGAGAAAGGGGGGAAGGGAAGAAAAGGTTTATAAGGGGAAGTACAGGTATATCCAATTGAGTATAAAAGGTGTTTGAAGTAACACCAAATGCAGTACAGAATAAGGAAGCATGAAAGCTAAAAATAGCTACAATTGCCATAGTGGGAAACAATTAGTAAAATGGGGAGGGGAGGAGGGGGGATTACATAACAGATTTCACTCATAGCAGGATTGCAACAAATGGCCCAACAAATTCTTCTCAGTACATTATTTGACCTGATTATCTAATCAGTGCACCCATACTTAGGGGGACCAAGCTAAAGTGCTAGACTAAGATGAGGAATGACCAAGTAGACATGAAGATGATAGCCCTCACTCTCAATGAACTTGCAGACCCTCTCTCGGAAATCTTTAATGTCTCACTTAGCATTGGTGTGTTCCCTGACAAGTGGAAGGCAGCACTTGTCACCCCAGTTTTTAAATCAGGGGATAGAACAAACCTCTCCAATTATAGACCTATCTCCATTCTATCCCCCTTTCTAAAGCCCTGGAGTGAGTGGTTGCAGACTAACTCACTGAATACCTGGACAAAAATAACCTCCTCAGTAACCAACAGTACGAGTTCTAGAAAAACTATTCAACCTACACTGCACTAATTGATTACACCTCTCAGATTTATAATGCCATTGACAATGGTCACACTGTGGGGTCTATCTTTATAGACCTCACAAAGGCATTTAATAATGTTAATCATCACCTGCTACTAAACTGCCTCTTATCTACTGGCCTATCCACAGACACTGTGGCCTAGTTCCACAGTTCTCTCTCATACAGAACACAATGTGTGAGAATTAGCGTCTGGATCTCAGAAAATAGGGACGTGAACCTTTGAATCCCCCAAGGGTTTATCCTAGGGCCACTACTCTTTAGCTTATTCATCAACAACTTACCCTCTAACTGCCCAGCACACTCAGTACTATATGCTGATGATGTGGTCATCTCAGTATCTGGCAAACAGATGACTGCAATCACCGCTGAGCTGCAAGATAACTTCCATGGACTTGAGCAATGGTTCACTAAGAACAAACTGCTGCTCAATTATAAAAAGATGAAGAGCATGCTCTTCACTGTCCCTTAGGGCAAAAAATGTTTGTCCCACCCTTGATTCATAGCTCCAAGGAGGACACTCTGGAACAAGTATTCACCTTCAAATATCTAGGTGTTCACCTAGACGACACCCTCATCTTCTCTAAGCTCATTGGCCACTTGATCAAAATGGCTAACACAAAACTGGGCATCCTATATTGCCATAGATAGTCCATGACCCTGGACACCTTAAAGCTAGTTACACAGTGCTCAGTATTATCCACCGTAAACTACGGCCTTATCATCTATGTCGCTGGCTCTTACACCACATTAAAGAGGGTCACAACACTACTCAAGCAAGGTGTGCTGTCTGGTCCTAGGGGTCGACCATCTCACCCATGCCTGTACCCTATACAAAGAAACTCACTGGCTCCCCCTTGAATCCAGTACCCAGTACCAGACCTGCCTGCTGGTAAAAAAAATCTTACTTGGCCAAATCCCTGACTCAACCTCCTTCCTGTTTGAATATGGGCATTCCAGTGTCAACACTACAAGTGCAGCTAAAGGTAGGCTACTAGTGCCTTTCAAGCACACCAAACTGGCTCAGAGATCCATCTCATATCGAGGACCCAAATGGTTCAATTACCTGCCTTTTGCACTCTGCCACTGTGAAAAACTCAGTCAATTCAAATCTTGGCTCTGCTCACACCTTATACTTGAAAATGCTTGTTGCTGCAATACATAACTCTAGCTAGCCTAAAGACTAGCTATTAAAATGCCACCAGTGACCTTTGGCCAACCCCCACTCCATCTTTACCACCCCTCCCACATCTGGCCTACCCTCTCTTACCTCCCCCCCTTCCTACCCTCACCACTGTCCCTCCCACCCACACTTCTCTGCCCTGCCCATTTTGACTATACTATGACAATGCCTTCTCTGGCTGCTCCTACTGCTCTTTTCACTTCACCTGGAGGCCCTCCTATCTTATTACCTGGCACTTACACAAGGGCTGTACACACTGATTAAGTGGTGTTAATTCCTGCATCCTTCAAGTGATAACTCTGCATTCATTTGAAATTGTGTAATTATTTTCGTTCTTTGTCAACAACTGTAGCCCAGTAAACATATCTTATTTGATTATTCCTCCTACCTGCAGAGGAAGTGGTAGGGGCTGAAACAATCATGGGATTTAAGAATGCATGGGATAGACAGAATGCATGGGATAGACATAAAGGAATTCTGAAGGTCAGGGTTAAGGGGCAACAGACTTCTAGGAAAACATACAGTGAACTTACAAGCTCAAATGGGCAGACTGGCTGGGCTGTAGGTCCTTATCTGCCAACACTGTCTATATATCTATGTACTTGATCTGTATCCCATGTATTGTATTGTATTGCATTGTATTGTATTGTATTGTACTGTATTGTACTGTATCTCTCTGACTCGGAACCTTTGTAAATGAGCCATGGCTCAAAAGTATTAATCCAAATCTGAATTAAATAAATAAAAGTTTGGGTTGATAGCACAGCAACAGAAGTTTGGAAATGCGATGTTAGGGTTACCTCCGCCCCCCACCACTGCCATCCCCAGGGCCCATGTTCCTGTCAACCACTTAAACTGTGCATATTGCTAAGTATTGTTTCAGTGGTTGATGGGAGCACAGGGTGTGGATGATCCATGCTCAACTAAAACACCAAAACCGTATGCACTAATATGCACAAGTGGTATTGCAGGCCTTCTGGGAGAATGTGTTCTTTTACTTGTGCATGTTAGTATGTATGGGTATGGTGGTTGAGGGGAGAGCAGGGCCTGGAGGGACCGAGTTCCCTTCAACCACCTGAAGTGTACATAGTAATATGCTGAAGTTGGAGAACAGGGCCTAGAAGACCCTCACTCTTACTTGAGTATATTACTATGTATTATTTCAGTGGTTGATGGGAGTGCAGGGGCTGGATGGTCTGGACTATCCTGAATCACTGAAATTGTATGTACAAATATGAAGAAATGGTAGTGCAGGCGGGCCTGCACTCCTTTCAAGCACCTAAACTGTATATAATGTGCAGAAGTGGTAGCTGGGCCCGAGATCCTGTACTCCTACTTGTGTATATTATTATTTATAGTTTAGGTGCTTAAGGGTCATTGGGCCTGGATGGCTTGTATGCCCCTGAAACACTGTAACTGTATGCACTGATATACTGTATGTGGAATTAAGATAGGATGTGTATACATAAAACATTATAAATGAGTCAACAGACACTGTGTTGCGTAGTTTGGAAGGCTTTATACTTCTTTTATTTGGTCAAAAATGCTTACAATTTTTTTAATATACAAAAAAAATATTAAAAACCTTACTCTCAGCATTTAAACTTCATAAAATAAAAACATTTATATTCATAGTCATACATTTATGACATTTTAAACTTGAAAATATACATTTATAAAAATTCTAAAAATATGTATTTTCTTTAAAATGTTAAAATAAATATTGCAAAAATATATATTTCCCCCAACCCTACGCAGTTATGTTAACTTAAAAAAATACTGGTTTCTTCACCAAGAATATTATTACGAAAATATTAATAGAATAATAGGTCTTAAAAAAAATAACAATGCAGGGAGAGGGGGTCATTACAGTTGCCTCAGCTGCTGGAGACTGTGAGAAGGTGAGACCTGGAAGGGGGTGGCCAGGTAGGAGGATGCAGGAGGTAGTGGAAACTGGTTCCTGGATTGGAGAAAGTGCACTAGCAGGGCAGAGAAGGGAACAGATGTTGTGGTCACTGGAGACCAGGACCTTCCTTTAGTGCTGCAGGTTCTGCTGCTGGAGCCATTCCTTCTCCTATGATCTTCTGTGTGCTTTTTGTAAGCGCCTGGACAATCTGATACTGGTATTTAATTTGATTTGTGTTTGATTGTATTAATTTCTCAATCTGTGTTAGTTTGGTACTTATGTTTTCTTGATTTTTGTTTTGTGTTTCCAATAGTTTTATTATGGTTTGAATTCCTTCATTTGTTTCTCTCTGTGCCTGAATCAGACTGTCCAGGCACTCACAGCCCACTTGATTGTGTGTCCTTGGTGTTTCTGTGAAAAAAAAAGAAAACAGAAAAACACATCATAAATATTGATGTACTTGTGCTGGTTTATAATTGTCACAACTGTCACTTTGTGTTACCAGTTTTCATGGCACTTAAGTATGTTTCTGTCCAAATTGTGCTTACTGCAATTGAGAGAACAAATAACTGACTGAGCTATTGAGGAGATATGCTTGCTGTATAGATCTGAAATACAACACTAACATTTTTCCATACCAGTCTTAGTTTGTATGCTATCAGCTACTGATTACTGTGTTCCTCTAGGTTACTTGATGCAGTCTGCTGATATGAGTGTGCTCACCTCCCCCCCCATTTGTAGACTGGTATATTGTCTGAAAATAGTGCCATAATTAAGGCAGTATAAATTCTGAACAAATGAACAACATGGAAAGACTAAACTGTAATTGACTAAATAATTGAGTAAAAAAATGTTATTACTATTGCTGAGAAATACAATGCCGTAATTTTTAAGAGAAAAAATAGGTCATACTGTCTGTGACATTTTGTTAACTTTAGGAAGAGGTAAATCTTTAATAAAATTGGCAGAGGTTAGCTTCGGTATCCATACGGTGAGATGGTCTGGGCTCTGACTCGTCATGTTTAACGTCAGACAAGGTTCTGGTCTCCAGTGGTTCTGTAATAGAAAAAAAAAAAAGAAAATGATTTTATACAATGACAAGAAGGAATCATGGCCTCTGATTGGTTTGTTGCCCATCACAACAGAAATGTTACATTCTTGCTGTTTTTTGGTATCCCATGGGAAGAAGTGCCAGTCAGGAGTCAGCTGCATCAGGAAATAATAGACCTTGAAATCACTCTGAACGTGCTTGAACAAATACATAGCATACTGAATCACTATCTCCAGTACACAGTGTCTGTAACAATTTCCCCTACAAATAGTTGCCACTGTGTGTTGAGAAGTTGGAAAACCTACATGAGAGGCAAAACAGTATTATTGTAGCACTAGGCTTACCTTTCACTGTCTAAATCATTTGATCTCTGTAGCACACTACATTACTTACACAAAATGGAGCTGTTATCGCTGTAACAAATCTGATATGTCTCACCATAGTGATGAAAGTGTGCACATATTTTAAAACTAATAAGAGCTTTCTACTGTAGAAGGTGGTTTGAAATAAAAAACGAATGATGTCTAGAACTGTTACAAATCACTGATGAAATGCGTATGTGTTATGCTGGCCACACGGGTATGGATATGTATATCCACTAATATGTATATACATAAGTGTCGGACCAATGTCATGGCTCTGGTTTTAACCATGATTTCTAAAACTTTTAGCCTCTTTTTTTTTAAAACTTTTTTTTTATTGTCACAAGAAAGAAAGACCACAGTATAAGCACAATATAGTGTATGGTGGAATGCTGTTATGCATGGACTTCCATTCCTGGAATATGCTTGTTCTGCTGCAGTAGTGATGTCATTATTAGTGATGCAGCGAATTTAAATTCCGCCAGCGAAGTGAACGCAAAGTGGGCACTTTGCGTTGCCACTCCACTACATGGAGTGGGCAATGTAAAATGCTCACTTCACCTTGTCATTACCACTTCACGTTAAGGTAGAATGGTAACGAGAAGTAAGGCAAAGTCGTTATTTTAAATGGACTTCCTGTTCCTCATTATGATTCTAAGTGATCCAATTCATGTTCCAGATTTGGCAGCCCCCCCACACATTACATGGCTTACAGTATTGTAAGTCACATGCTCTTTAGCCAGACAGGAAAGAAGTGGCTAGCCAAGGAGATAGTTTCATTTTCTCCTGTGCAGATGGAGAGAGGAGTGTGCTGTTTGTGACTGTGAGACAGCCTGAGACTTGGAGATCAGAGCAAGGAGTTTTAAACTTTAAATTAGACCCAACAGCTTTTTTAAAAGCTACATTTTTTTGTCTTTTCTGTACTCTTTTTTACTTAATTTATTCTTTCTGTAAGTTTATTTTTTCTTACCTTTATAAGTAGTTAGTTGTTTGTCTGTGTCTGTGGGACTATGTGTGTGTTGTGTGACAGTGTGAGTGCTTTCTGTCTAGTAGAGTAGTCATTGTTCAGACTGAGGGAGCACAGTAGGAGAGAAGGACTGGGATGAGGGAATGCCTGGGGCAGGGGCAGTTCTGGGAGAGTGTGATAGGCATCTCACCATGCACACACGTGGGGGGCATGGCCACCAGTTCCTATTGGAAAAATCCAAAATTTTGAGTGTTCCATCCCCCGGAAGCAGGACCAGCACCACTTCCTGACTCTGAGGCAGTTGAACCACCACCAACATGTCCAGCTCCAGCACCAGGTCCTCTGGAGCAGGATGTGCCTGTGCCCCAGGCCCAGGTGTGGATCCCATTCCTGTTGAGCACCATGACTAGCTGGCTGCCAGTGCATCTGGCCCTCCCCTGTCTGTGCCTGGTCCTCCCCACACCTCTGTTGTTTGGGAGTTTTTGACTGTGTTGGGGGGACAGTGGCATGGTCAGGTGTCTCCACACATCACCCCAGTACTGCCAGGTGGAAAATCTTCTAATTAACAAACAGAAAAGAAAAAATACTTGCAATATAAGAAGTGACATCTGACTGCATCTGAAAATTAATATTAATCCCAAGCAGTACACTAGCTCTTTAATAAAAAATGAACAAGAACAGATGTTGACCAATCAGGGAAAACATTTAGAGACATTTCAAAGATTTTATGAAAAGTTATATACTTCAGAATGCAAATCCTCAGTTCAAAAAAAATGGACTTCTATAAACTATTGTCTTCTAATGCATGGATAATGGAAGAAAAAGAAAACTTAATTAAACCAATAACCAAAAAAGAAATGTCAAATACAATAAACAGCATGAAACAGGGAAATGTCCAGGAACTGATGGATACACCTTAGAATTTTATTAAGGTTTGGGGGGTAGTGGTGCCACATCTGGAAACTAATCAAATTCGACAAACACACAAGGTGCCAGGTTCCTTTTATCAGGCATACATTTCCTTAATCCTAAAAGCATACAAGGATGTAAGTATGGTTAAAATGATAGACCAGTAACAATTCTAAATGTGGACTACAACATCTATACAAAGATTTTGAATAATAGGACATTAACAGTATTGGAAAAATTGGTACACAGTGAACAGTCAGGGTTTATACCTAACAGACATATTCAAACAGTACTTCATACAATACATTTTATTATTGAATATTTGTGAAATAAAATTAATTCCTGCAATTTTTTGTATCATTAGATGCCACTAAAGCATTTGATATGCTTGAGTGGGATCATTCGTTTAGCATTATGGAAAGAAGTGGATTTCCAGATACAGGATATATACAAGAACCTCACAGCTACTATCAAAATAAATAACAACTATTCAAAACCATTTACATTACACAGAGGCATGAGACAAGGCTGCCCTCTATCACCATCCTTATTTGTGATAGGTTTAGAACCATTACTTAAACAAATCAGAGCAAGCAAATACATTAAAGGAATCCAGGCTGGTCCATGTGAAATAAAGATCAATGCTTATACTGACGACTTGTTATTACTATTACAGAACCCAGAGAAATGTATAAAAGAACAAAAAGGAATTATAGACCAAGTCTCATGAATATCAGGCTACAAAATAAATTTAAAAAAATTAGTATTAATAACTTTTAATTCAGTCCAGGTGGACAACATTAAAAAATCTTTGATGCAAAGATACAAAGCAATGTTATGAAATATCTGGGGATTGGATAACCAACAAATTAAAGAATGTATATGTGCTGAATCATTGTAAACTTCTAACTTCTCTAAAAGACAAATTAACTCAATGGAGCAAGAATCCATGATCATTGTGTGGTAAAATACAAATACTAAAAATGCTTGTAATTCCTGATCTATCAGACAGACTGCTATCCATAATAACATTTATACCACCAAGCTGGTTTAAAAAAATAAACAGTCTTTTTAGGAAATTTATCTGGAACAATAACAACCCAAAATCTCATGGAACTGATTATGTATGCCCAAACAACAAGGCAGACTGGCCTGTCCTGATATGAAAACTCAATACTTTACTTATAAGATAAAAGAAGTAATACAATGGGCCTTTAATACAGATGAAGAGTTCAGGATTGGAATAATGCACTATTTTCCAGAAGATGGTGGTCTCAGCAAAATTGATATAAAACAAATTTTGTTTATGGCAAAAAAATATTAAAAAAATCTAAGCATACAATAATATAAAACCTAAGTAATATGGTAAATACATTCACAAATAGGATCAATTTTCAAATCAATCTTTTATCATTGAATGAGATTTGGCACAATACAAATTGTAAAATAAATGAGAAAACTCTATCCAAATCAATATGGGAGGGCAAAGAAATTAAAATATGGAAATATTTAGTGGAAAAAGACAAAATCATGGGATGGGAAAGATTCAAAGTAAAGTATGGTCTGGAAAGCTGTCAGTATTTTTGTTATAATCAGATTGGAACTTTGTTTCAGAAAGACTATAAACACTGGGAAAGAGCCAAAAATAATAGAAAGCTAGAGGAGGATTTGCTAACCATTTTGGATAAAGCCCGAAAAAGCTATTTAAATGGTTGAATTCAAAACTATATAAGGCACTCATGATTGTTTATAAAAAGACAATGCAAAGCTGGGAACATGATTTAAATAATTCATGCACTGAGAATCAACTGGTGATGGCTTGTAGATCTATCCAGAATTACAAATTATTGAGGGATAAAACTATCCAATATAAAATACAGAACAGAGCATGTTATTCACCATATAGACTCTACAGAATAAGTCAGAATCTGTCAGGGAAATGTTGGCATTGTGGAGAAGAAATGGGCAACATTCTTTATTTATTTTGGGACTGTGCTGTCAGTTCAAATTGGTGGGAACAATTCTTTCAAATTCTGAATAAGATTGCGTGGGATTATCTGGGATGGCAGGACCAAAAGATTTGTAATTTACAGACTGGGGGGGGAGAGATACAAACTGACAAGGATAATGAAAAACAGCTTTCAATACTAACATTATAGCAGTGAAGAGATTAATTTTTTACATACTGGATACATCCAACAGGCCTATCACCATTGCCTAAAATAGAATGGAAGCAACTTTTCTTACTTTATATGCATAATTGTGGTGGTGAAATAAACTACCAAATATTATGGAAACTGTTCAGAAAAAAGTAGACAAATGGGATCAAAATTATTTTAATTAAAATTTAGACTAGTTCCATGGCACAACACGTCAATAGCCAGTTAATATTTACAACAATAAAATTGCTAAGATGAAATATAATAGAATAGGTATTTTATTACCTGTGTATTATTTATAATAGAAAGTATCTGTTGATATGAATTTTCATGGGCTATATGTATAATAATGATGGATATTTATATGTATTGGATATATTTATTTTTCCCAATAAAACATTTCTTACCAAAAACAAAAACAAATAAAATACTACTTGGTAGTTTGTCCTTTTTATGATACAATTAGGAACAGATTTATGATGCTTGTAATTCAAAACACGTATCAGGACCATATTTAATAACCCATCTACGAACAAGTTCTGACAGACACAACTGAGAAACTCACCAGCATTGCTTTTCAAGCTAAACATATCAAAGATAATAAATAAGGAGAGTATCAGAAACAACTTGTATCTATAATACAAGGTAATAGATATTTGATAAAATGCTGTATAGTGAATTATAGTTTACTGCCTCCATAATATAGACTTTTGAGATTATTGCCTTGTAAAGTGTGTATACTTTTAATTTAAAACTTCTATATGTTTTGGATGCATTTGTTTATCTTATGGCCAAGGCAAAAGCCAGGAGCCTTTGCAACAACTGAACTGAACCATTTATCGCCAGGACTGAGGGGCAGGATCATAACTTACATGTGGCAAAGCCTCGAGTCAGTCATAAAATTCTTTCCTCCTCATACATGATGATGAATGTCATATTCTGAGTTAGATCCTCATGTACCCAATTTATACAATGCATTTTATATTATAAGGCTTTCAATTTAATTTTTATGTGAAGATTTAATTGTTTCTATTTGAGTTCACTGGTCTGTTCTGAGTGCAGCAGAAGCCACTGTGATGTCATCAAACATTGTGCTAGCTGTACTCCTATTGGCTAAAAGTTCCTCTATACCCATTCCAAATGCAGATGTATGCCGATGGCGCTAACAAATTTAGGTAAATGATTTATATTCATTTAGAAAGCATCCATGACTAAAATAAATCATTCATGATATCTATAAAGTTGCACCCTTATCTGCAGTGTATAGACTGATTTGTATCATAGGAGGCATGAATAACAGCACTAAAAGCAATTATTCAGTCATGTTATTTACCTACTAGGTGAATAACTTGTTATTCTTCCTTTAGCCCATGCTATTTTCCATGTACTGTAGCTGTCAAATGTATTGGTTCTCTTGTTATACCATTTTGAGTTGTGGGCCATGGTATTAGTAAGACATTCCATATGATGTCCAGGAGTAAGCTTTTTATTCAGTCTGTCAGGTTGTCTACACTGCTGTTGTAGCACTTGTGGTTCCACTTCACTCCACCACTAATTGCTAGATGGTAATTTTGTCAACATTCAAGAGTGAATAAAAAGCTTATTCCTACATGACCTATGGAGTATCCTCATTTATGCAACAGGTGTCAGAATAAAAACTGGCACAAAGGAACATAATTATCTGAGTCACTGTTCAGATAAATGGGGTATGATGTAATCACTATGAGAATAATTTAAAGTTATTACCATAGGGATCACATCATACCCCATTTATCCACACAGTGACTACATCATAGGTATCCCCCCCACCGACACTACTTCCACCCACTTTCACTTGTAATGTTGTTCCAAAATCGCAGCTACCAAATTCATCCACATTATTGCCATCCCACTCACTTCCGCAGTCCCACGCTACCTTTCTCCAATGCAGCATTACATGACAGGGCAAAAAAATTACCTTATTTTCACACATGATGACTTTGCCACTCTGCCTCACATCTACAAACCAAGCTCTGTCTCTCTGTCTTCCTTTCTGTCCACTCTCTTCCCTTATGCTCCTCTGGAGTCCGCTCGGACAGGTACACAAACAGAAAAAATTTTTTAAATAAAAAAATATCCAGGCACATTATTAAAACTAGTCCATTCTCCTCCACAGGCTCTCTAACAGGTCCGTTCTCAACCACAGGCTCACTAAAAGAAGATGCCATTTTCTTCTTTTTTTTCCCACCAGACTCGCAAGCTAAACCAATCAGCAAGGATGTTGCCAAGCTAACCTGACGTCACCACACTGTAGCTATAGCAATCCCCTAACAACTAAGAGGGAGAAATAGTGACGTCAACTCTGTCTACTAAATAAACCCACAAACTCCGCTAGTTTTTCAGATATAAAAAAAAAAGAGAGAGAAATAATGTATCACAAAAAGTCTTCCCCTGTTGCATAAATGAAATATGCAGGAGATTCCTGTGGGATAAGCAAGTTATTTGTATAGTTGCCAGCTACCACTTGTGGCTTCGCCACTCATGAGGTTACTCAAGTTCACAGGCAACTGTACAAATAACTTGCTTATCCCACTGGTGCCCCCCGCATATCCCTTATATATACAGCACCAGTGGTGAATACATTTGGAAAATAAATTATATAATTTTGGGATAAATTTGTATTTCCATACAGACATGTTATTTCCGTTAGAATCTAGAAAAAAGAATATAGAGGCAGTTTGTCAAATAGAGATTTTTCTGTACAATGAAAAGAAAGGCCATTTCAAGCTTAAACAATATAAAACAAATAGAGAATAATGGACAGGTAGCTGTGTGTTATGGATTTTTTTACACACCTGAGGAGCGTGATGGCCCATAAAAATCAAGAGCAAAGATTGAGAGGTTTAGGAGGTCATCATATACCGAGGGTGTGTTAAAAATCCATACAAATACAGTTGTATATGCTTTATTTTTTTATAATTACTGGTGCAGGGACTACAACTGCTATAATCCCTGTTGGCTCTTACATAGTCCCTCTGCAGTATGACCATTCTCTTTTTTTTTTTGTTTGTCACTTACAGTATGGAATCAAGATTGTGCTTAACTAGCACTATAGGCAGTCAGCCAAGGCCCCATTCCTGCTCACACTCCTGAAGCCAACAAACTCCAACATCAACCAGATAAAACTTTTTAAAACTGAATAGTAGGATAAACCAGATGCATCTTTAAAAAACTAAATAAATAATAGCAGGAGAGACTTGCATCTCGTACTAGTGACTCCTCTCTAAGTGACCAACAGAGCTGTCATGTTTATAGAACTCTTCAGCCTATCCACACAAAGAATAAGAGCCAATGAAGTACCACAAGGAATAGAATTGACGGGAGAGTTGAAACAAAATGCCATAATAACCAGGTTACCCAGTTATTTCAGCATTTGAAACATGGCTCTAGTCTGTGTATTAATGGGGGTCACCAAGAAACAGAGTAGCAGAAGCTGTTCCCCAGAACCTTTCTGTAAGCCAGTCAGCACTCTCAGTGCACTGAGGAGGTGGAGATCCTACTCAGTTATTAGCTGAGCAACACTGCTTTCTTACCCAGTTAGAGTCAGTACGTCAGGTCAGCAAACCACCCACATGGCAGGAGCTGCCATCTTGAAGCAGGTCATAAGCCCTCCACTTAAAAGGGCTTCCCAGGTCATCTCCACCCTCATCTTGCCAAAACAGAGTAGCAGGGGCTGCTGTCTTAGACTTTAATCTGTCAGCCAATCAGGGGCTGCTCTCCTAGACTTTTCTCTGTTAGCCAATCATCAATCTAGATTCATGGAGGAGACAAAGTTCCTACTCAGCTGTTAACTGAGGCACAAAGCTCTCTCACCCAGTCAGGACCACCGCCACCTGTCAGCAAGCCATCCATATGGCCTGAGCTGCTATCTTAAAGAAACCCACAAACCCTCCACTAGCCAGTGCTCCCCAGGTAATTTTCACCCTCAACCTGCTGATATATAGCAGCAGGGGCTGCTCTCCTTGCATTTCTCTCTCAGCCGGTTAGCACTCTGAGTGCACAGAATAGGCAGAGTTCCCACTCAGTTGTTAATCCTACCCTGTCCTAACAGTTCTGTGTGAAACAGTCCCAGTATGTGGAGTCATCAGAGGTGACACATCAGGATGCCAGAAGCCCCTGCCCAATGTCCACCTTGCAGACTGTAAGTGTGTCTTGGACTGATATGCCTATTTATTACTTTGTACTGTACAGTATTATAGGTGGGGACATTGCTAGGCTCCAGTGTTGTGCTACACTTTAGTTGTTTTGCTATATAGCCTTGAGGGCTTAAGGGGAGGTCTTTTCCAGAAGTATACTGCCTTTTCTGTGTGTTGTCCTGTGGCTTATTGTACTATGTGTTGCCACATAACCCACCTAGTTTTGCTATCTGGTGCAATCTCAATCCTCGCCCTCATTTGTTCAAATTTGGCCTCTTCCCTATCTGAGTGAAGACCACATCCCTCCCCATTTGTTTCATATAGGTCTCCTCCTTTTGTGGGTGAAACCTGCATCACCCCATTTGTTTAATTTTGAGCCTCCTCCCTACCTGGGTGAAGCCTGCATGCCCCTATTTATATAATTATGGCTTCCTCCCTACTGGGGTGAAACTTACATCCCCCATCCTTTTAAACTGTAAAAGTCACAGGGTGACAACTGCTTTGATCTTCCTCCACCATAATGTACTGAACCCTACCCCTCCTGCCGCTCATTGTTACCCTCTCATCCCTCTTGTACTGCTTATCCTAGCCATCCCCCTCTCTTCCCCTCCATTCCTCCACCCTCCACAACCAATCCCATTAACCCTGGCATCATGGGTGTAGTCTCCACTCACCTGCTTGTCTCCACATTGAAGCCGTCAGGTTCCTTCTTCCCTAAAGCCCCCCTTTTCCCACCCCATCCCCCCACAAATAACTCTTAGGCTTTCTCAACCTCCTTGTGTCCATGTTGCTTATGGCTGCAGGTGATACTAAACACAATCCCAGCCCAGCCCTGGCATCTCCTTCTCCTCTCACCAAATGACTATGAGTGACTCATGTAAACATCTCATCTAAAGCTGCCCCTGGGAGCTTGAGCAGCTACAACCGCTGATGGTTAATCTTAAGCCTGATGTGCTGGTGATCTTAGAATCTTTGGACTTTCCCCAAGATCCCCGATACCTCTGTTGCCAACCCCAATTTCACAGTCATTAGGCAGGATCACACAACGAGGGGCGGTGGAGTTGCAATCTACCTCTCCTCTAACATCCAGTTGAGCATATGCTCTCCACCACTCCCCTTTGGCTGTAAGTTGCTCCTCCTCAAATTCTTACTCCCCTTCTCTGTCCCAATATTTGTAGCTGGAATTTATTGCTGTCCTGGCATATCCCCTCTATCAGTCACTGAGCTCCTTGCTACCATCTCCTCCTATGTCTCTTCTGGTGAGTTCCTCATCCTTGGTGATTTCAACCTCAGGTGACGCTCCCTTGCTGACATAAATTATGCCTAAACATAAAATCCCTTCAACTTTCCTAACTGATCGCTGACCCCACCTGGACAAAACATAAATCCTTCAACTACTCCCTCCTGTACTGAGTCCTCTCCTCTCCTCTCCTCTCCTCTCCTCTCCTCTCCTCTCATCCCCACCATATTGTGAATGCTGGTACCCTCACTGATGTCCTCAGTGACCACTCCCAAAATTCATCCAGATCCAGTCATTCAGTTTGCTAGATCTGTCCTCTCTCCACATTGACCTGGTAGATACCAGCTGGTCTTCTATCTCATTTTCCAAAAACATAAACTCTGCCATCGAACTCTTCAACTTCAAAGTTATGTCTGTCTGGGATTAACATGACCCCTCCCCCCTTAGAAAAAAACAGGATATGAGATTCCTACCTCCCAGGTATCTCAGCAGAGTTGCTGGCCTGCATCTTTATGCGAGACATTGCCTGGTGGACTCAAAAGTCCACTGTCTCCCCTGCTGACCTTATTAATTTACTAAATCCTGTGCAATGCCTGTACCAGAGCTACTAAGTTTTCAGTGTCCAGCTACTTTGCATTCACATTCCAAAACAACCTTAACAACCCCTGCATGTTCTGGAAGGTCATCAATGCCCTATTCTCCTCACTAACCCAGTCCCCTCCCCCTGTCCTCAAGGTGGGTGACACTCCTACAGTATCTCAAACCCCTGTGCTGTTGCCTCATGTTGTGACTCCTTTTTCACCTTCTGTGCCTGCTCTCTCTTCTCATACTACTATACCATTCCTCTTTGCCTCTCTCCCACTGCCTCCCACTATTGTACTGCATCTTTTCTGCAACCCCCACTGCATCACTTAAGGCCCTCTAAGCTCTAAACTACCACATGGTTGTTAGTCCTGATGGTCTTGACCACAAACTCCTGCATCGTTCTACTTATGCTATTTATCTCCATGTTTTTCTACCTTCTCAATCTTTCCCTCTCCTTATATTCCACCCCGATACTTGGAAAAAAGCTACCACCATCCTCCTTCCCAAAAGGGAGTGAACAACTCAGCTCAATGTAGGAAAGTGGCTGCTAAAGCCAATAAATTGTTGGGTTGTATTGCCAGTGGGATAGCCTCAAGGAGGGGGGAGGTTATTCTGCCCTTGTATAGATCACTGGTTAGGCCGCACCTGGAATACTGCATGCAATATTGGTGCCCATACCTGAAAAAAGACATTAAGTTACTGGATGGGGTGCAATGCATGGCAACAAAAATGATCCATGGTCTTGGGGACTTACCGTACGAGAGCGGATTGAGGGAACTGAACATGCACTTGCTGGAGATGATAGAAACCTTCAGGTACATGAAGAGCATAAACAGTGCTGGGACAGAGGGGCTGTTCAAAGTAAGTGATGGGAAAGATACTAGAGGCCATGCTTTGAGATTGGAGGGGGGTAGATTTAAGAGGGAGATGAGAAGACACTTTTTTACAGAGAGAGTGGTGACCGAATGGAATGCGCTGCCAGAGGAAGCGGTGGCCTGCACAATGGTGAGTGGCATTAAAAGGTGATGAGACAGGGTAAGGGGGGTTAAAGGAAGTGGAAAGGGAGGAAGGAAGGGGCAGCTGCCAGGTAGGGCGGTTAGCTGCATAATCGAGCAGACTTGATAGCCCTATTGGCCTTTATATGCTGGCTAATTTCGTATGTTCGTATGTGTTCAAGGAGTTCAGTGCTCCTTACGTCTTTCCAAAGTTCTGCTATCAAAAGTCATAAAAAGTGGATTGCTTAACATTCCTCCATGAAATTTTGGAGCTATGAGCAGGCTGATAGGATTATCTAATCACACAGCCCCAGACACCACAAATAATTTGGTGCAGTATTTTACCTTCCTGTGAATGTTTCATTGCAGTCCATTATGGTTGCATCAACAGTTTGGAATATTCACCCGTGCTAGGCTGCTATTAAAAAATGTTACCTCTCACTGGAAAACAAAACCTCGGACTGCTCAGTGAAGGTCACCAGACCCATAGCTGGCACCCTCAATTCTGTAGCACCTGTCTGTGTTCGCCGCTCACGTCCCGACAGAAGTCTCCTTGGTTTGATGAGATTCTGAAAGAGGCAAGGAGGAGATGTCGAAGGTTGGAGCAGAACTGGAGGAAATTTGGTTTGGTAGATGACAATATTAGTTTGGTAGCCCATTATAAAGACTATCAATCAGCAATTGCCGTAAGAATGCAGCATTTCTGTCCAAGGAGATTGCTGCGGCAACTAACCAACCAGCTCAGCTCTTCTGTACTGTGGACAGGTTGTGCAATCCAATCTGTCTTCAATCTCGGGGAGCCTTTTCACAATCTAGATGTGAAGAGTTTGCTCTGTTGTTTGCCAATAAGATTGCCTTGATCAGATCAGAGATCCAAGTAGCACCCTCAAATGGGTCTTGCGGTTTTAGGCTTGAGGTCACAAGTGCTCAGCCTGAATGGGCTGACTTTGACCAGTTGGATGTCTCTGATGTTGTGTGAATCATTTAGGAGGCATGGACAATATACTGTAGTTTAAACCCTGGGCCAACCCTCCTCTTGGTGGGTTGTATAGAGGTCATCAGCCCAGTCCAGTGTTCCTTAGCAACAGGGGTTTTTCCAGAACCCCTGAAGGAGGTGGTTGTTAAACCACTCCTAAAAATACATTTGCTGGACCCGGACATCCTGGCAAACTACAGACCAGTCTCTAGTCTGCCTTTTATGGGCAAGGTTATTCAGAAGGTGGTGGCCACACAACTGAGTGATCATTTGACCACCAACAATACATATGCCTCTCTCCAGTCTCATTTTAGGAAGAGGCATAGTACCAAGACTGTCCTAATCCAGGTGTTGAATGACCTCCTAACGGCTAGGGATCAAGGGAGTCAATCCATCTTAGTACTCTTCGATCTCTCTGTGTG
Source organism: Neoceratodus forsteri (assembly GCA_016271365.2). NCBI lineage: Eukaryota > Metazoa > Chordata > Ceratodontiformes > Ceratodontidae > Neoceratodus > Neoceratodus forsteri. The sequence goes on from CM057451.1 coordinate 9,634,774, forward strand.
GCATTTCACATTGTGGACCATGGGGTGTTGATAGAGCACCTGGGAATTTGCTGTGGAATGGCTGACACAGTCCTCAGCTGGTTCAAATCTTTCTCATGGACAGGATGCAGAGAGTAGTGTCGGGGAATTTTTCTTCTGACCCTATGCCGCTGTCTTGCGGGGTACTGCAGGGCTTGGTCTTGTCCCCCGTGTTGTTTGCAGTGTACATGCTGCCATTGGGGGAGATCATAAGGTAGTATGGGCTGAGTTTTCTCTGCTATGCTAATGATACTCAGCTCCACATGTCCTTCACATCTGGGCAGGAGGAAATGGTCTCTATCTTTAACAACTGCCTCTCTGAAATCCAAGACTGGATGAAGACAAATTGTTTAAGGTTAAACCCAGCTAAGACTGAAGTACTGGTGTTAGAGTCTGGTCACCAGGGTGTGAGGATGCAGGAGGGTCAGTCTTCAGGAATTTGGCTCTGGGACTTCCAGTTATTTACCTCAGATCAGGTGAATAATCTGGGCATTGTGCTTGACTGCAGTTTGACCTTGAAATTATAGGTATCGGTAGTGGTCAAAGCCTCTTTCTTTCATCTGAGAAACATCATCCAGATCAATCACCTGATCTCCCCATGTGATATGCCAACTCTGACTTATGCCTTTGTGACCTCTCGCCTAGACTACTGCAATGCCCTATACCTAGGGCTACTGGGGGTTGATCTACGCTGATTGCAGCTAGTGCAGAATGCAGTGGCTGGGTTGTTGACTGATTACCGAGATCTTGCCGTATAACACCTGTGCTCCGCTATCTGCACTGGCTGCCAATTAATTGGCGGATCACCTTCAAAGTCAGTTTGCTGACCTACAAGGCCCTACTTGGACAGGGATCCAGTTACCTGCAAGATCTTCTTTGCCCCTACCACCCCTATCGCCCTCTCCGCTTCATTGACGAGGGCTTGCTAGAAATTCCCATGGTCAAACTGAAGACTTCTGGGGCCTGTACTTTTGATTTTACAGCCCCTACCCTGTGGAATTCTCTACCTCATCAGGTTAGAGAGTGCCAGACCACCGAACATTTTAAAACTGAGTTGAAAACCTTTTTATTTAGCCAAGCCTTCCCTGATGGGGTTTAATTTATGATTTTAGGAATGCTGATTTTAATTAACAAATTATTGTTATAGTATGTAAAGTACTTTGACTCACTGAAATTCATGCTGAACAAATAAAGCATTGATTAGGAAAATATGAACATTGGAAAGTGACGGCAGAAAAGGACTGCCAGGCCCACCTAGTCTGCCCATTTGTCTAGCATCCTCTAGATTTGCTCTTATGCCCTCTATGTCTGTCCCAAGCCCTCTCAAACCCCTCCTACTGTATTCTCATCCACCACTTCTTTAGGCAGCCCATTCTAGGTGTCCACCACCCTCTTGATAAAGAGGTATTTCCTTATGTTACCCCTAAACTTACCCCTCTCGAGTTCAAGATCATGACCCCTTTTCCTGAGACACCCTTCAATTGGAATAGGTTCTCTGTAGGCACTTTGTTGATCCCTTTTAGGTACTTAAAAGTCTCTATCATTTCCCCTCTGTCCCTCCTCTGTTTCAGAGAGTACATGTAAAGGGCTCCCAATCTCTCCTCATATAGCAAGTGGTCGAGCCCCTTAAACATCTTGGTTGTCCTCCTTTGTACCTGCTCCACCATCTCCACATTCTTTTTTTGGTAAGGTCTCCAGAACTGGACCCCATATTCCAGATAAGGCCTGACCAGCTCGGTGTACAAGGGCATCAGGACCTCTTTCCTCCTGCTAATGATCCCCCTCCCAATACAACCCAATAAACTTCTGACTTTTGCCACTGCCCTACTGCATTGCCCAGCCACCTTCAAGTTTTGTGAGGTGATGATGCCCAGGTCCCTCTCCTCCTTGGCTACTGCCAGTGGCTTGTCCCCCAGTCTGCATTCCACTCTCCCATTTTTTCTGCTAAGGTGCATGATTTTGCATTTTGCCATGTTGAGCGATAGCTTTCACTTCCTGGCCCACTCCTCTAGTTTCCCTAGGTCCCTCGGCATCCTCTTGGCTCCATCCTGCATGTCCACTCTATTGCAGATCTTTACATCATCCTCAAACAAGCTCACTCTTCCCTCCAACCCCTCCACTATGTCCACTTATAAAGATGTTGAATAGCAGGGGTCCCAGCACTAAGCCCTGGGGAACACCACTAGTGAGCCCTGACACTCCCGAGGGAACGCCATTGACTAACACCCTCTGTATTCTGCCCTCCAACCAGTTTTGCACCCATCTTATAACCACTCCCCCCAGCCCCAGGCACTCCATTTTGTACAAAAGGCTTCTGTGCAGTAATGTATCAAAGCCTTCCAGAAATCCAGGTAAGCTATGTCCACTGACCCACCCTGATCCACCACCCTAGTGACCCAGTCAAAAAACCCAACCAAATTTGTTTGACAACATCTGCCCTTGGAAAAGCCATGCTGCCTTGGGTCAAGGAGGCCTTTGCCTCCAGGTAGCTGGTGATACTGTCCTTGAGCAGTCTTTCCATGAGCTTGCTGACCACAGAAGTCAGGTTTATTGGCCTGTAAATGCTCATGTCTTTCCTCCCCCCTCCTTATGCAGGAGCAGTAAATCTGTGAACTTCCAGTCCTTCGGGATTCCTCTGAGTGTAAGGATTCATAGAACAGAGTGGTCAAGGGGCCACTAATACCTCCCTCAGCTTCCTCAACACTCTTGGGTGAATCCCATCCAGCCCCATGGCCTTGTCCACCTTGAGGCCCTTAAGTTCTTTCGAGATCTACTCTTCCAGGAAGAGACTCACATCCACCTCTAACACCTCCATATCAGCTGGTCTGGTGTTGCCTCCCACCCATACCTCCTCCCTCGTGAATACTGCACTGAAGTAATTGTTCAGCATTTCAGCCTTCTCCTGGTCCCCCTCCACCCTTTCCCCTGTCTCTGCTAACAGACTTGGTATCCCATTTGCTCCTTTTCTCCACTCACTAATATACCTGAAGAAGGTCTTATCCTCCTTCTTGACCGCCTTGGCGATATTCTCTTCCATCCTTGCATTTGCCAGTCTGACCACCCTCCCTGCCACCCTTTGCTTTTCCTGGTATTCCACCCATTCTAGTTCACTCTGCATTGTTTTATATTGTCTGAAGGCTCACCTCTTATCTCTGATACTGGCCCCCACTTCCCTACTGATCCACAGTGGCCTGCTTTTCTTCCTATTTTTGCTTACCCTCTTTGTGCAGTGGTCAGTGGCCCACACAATGGCTCCCTTTATTGTGGCCCATATGTTTTCCACCCCGCCAAGCTCCCCCATACCTTTAATTACCTGGTGAGCATAATCCCTCATCTTGTCAAAATTTGCACATCTGAAATCAAGAACCTTCACCTTAGTCCGGTAGCATGAGGCTGATGTGAGTACCATGAGCCACACAGTGCCATGGTCACTAGTGCCTAGGTTATCCCTCACCGATACCTCCCCCACCCTGTCTCCATTTGTAAGCACCAGATCTAACACTGCTCCCTCCCTGGTTGGTTCTTTGACCAGCTGCCTGAGATGGGCAATCTGGAGAGGTCTATAAACACTCTGCTTCTGGATGAGGCTGCAGACATTGATTCCCACTCCACATCCAGCAGGTTGAGATCTCCCATCAGCAGCACCTCACCCTTAGCCACCATCCTAAGCATCTCCTCGACCATCTGGCTGTCCACCCCTTCTGGTTGCCCTGGTGGCCTGTATGCCACTCCAGTGTGCACCACCTCACCCTTCTCTGTGGTCAATGAGACCCATAGAGCCTTTGGTCCCCCTACCTACCCTGCATTTCCAATGCTGGGATCCCCTTCCTCATGTATAGTGCTACACCTCCCCCTCTCCTGTAAACCCTGTCCTTCCTGTATAGTGTATAGCCCAAAATGTTCATGTCCCAGTCCTGTCCATCGTGAAACCAAGACTCCGTAATTCCCACTAAGTCTAAATCCTCCTCTGCCATGACTGCTGCCAAGTCAGGGACCTTGTTACCCAGGCTTCTGGTGTTTGTGCACATGGGCTTCCAGCATTCGGTTACCCTAACCCCCACTCCTGTCTTGATGACCTTCGTCTTACATGTGGTATCATTTCCAGCCCCAGCCGGCTGATTTGTTTTCAGTGGGGGGGGGACTGTCCCCCTTGTCACGTGCACTGTTTGGTGTAGCTAGCAGCTCCCCCCCGGTTCAGTTTAAATTAAAGTGTATACTAAAGAACTCCTCCAGTTTCCACTTAAGCACCTCCTTACCATCTTTATTTAGATCCAGAAGCAAATGATTTGATACCTTTTAATGGACCAACATAGATGTAACAACAAGAACAAAGTGCTCTAGCTTTCGGACCAACCAGTCCTTCTTCAGAAGCTCATGGCAGCTGTTTAGAAAATACAATACTTATAACAGCTAGATAATGCAGAGAAAACAGAAAAAATCCCCATTGGTTTAAAATACTCATTTAAAAAAAAAAAAAACAGAAGATGATGTCAGGGAAGTTTAACAGTACAATACTGTTTTCAGCCAGAAAGAACCTTGTTCAGAAGTGTTAGTGGACACATACACAAAGAATCCTACTGCATATAAATTTAATTGACATAAGATAACACTGCTGAAGCAGATAACTCCTAAACAAGCTATGAGTGTCACAGTTAGTATAATTATGTGATTACTGAAAGGCAACCCTCACCCAGATTAAAGACAAACTAAGATTGTTATAGGGCTCATGAAAAATCAATGTTAGCATTATAGACAAGAATTTACTAGTAAAGTTGTCTTAAAAACATCAGTGTACACTGTGTGATGTGAAAACCTAGCTGGACATGTCACCCAGCTGTATTCTAAAGCTAGATAAAGGCCCAAGAAATTTCAAACCCAGGACTATATAAATGATAATTTAAATATAAATTGATAATATTAGTGTCAAACAAAAACTCTAGTCAAGGAACCTCAAGGATTAAGACCATGTAGCCTGATATGTACTGATGTCAATATATACTGAGAATGTAGCAACTTGATGTACCACAAGTGTCTAAGGAATCTGAAAAAGTGATAAAAAAGTAATTTCTCTCCTCCTCCTCTTCATACAAACAATACATCTAACCCACCCCACATCACAAAAATGTGGGTGGGGGAGATACATAACTTAAAGGAAAAGTTGTCTCTCTCTCTCTCTCTCCCCCAGACACACACACATACACACACACACACACACACTCTCTCCTAGTGAACCTATATTAACTTCAGTCACTGCAATTGTTCCCCAAAGGAATTCAACTTGTCATGAAATCCTGAGTAAAAGGGCTTATGTCTCTTAATATCTACAGAGTAAAAAAGTAACACTATTTAACCATACTACTATCTGCAAAGTAACATTTCCAAGGATACTAGATAGAGCTACCATGAAATAAACTGCCACCCTCCCAGGATAAGGTAACTAGAATTAAATATAAAGTATATGTGTAAGACCAGAGGTCTAACATACCTACATATCCACAAATTACTAAATATAGCCTAATGTAAAAGATCTGTGCAGGACCCCATGCAAATGAGATCACACACCCCAATATGTACAGGGTTACAAAATTATATATAACAGTATAAGATAACACTCCTGTATGTACACTAGCAGGCTGGTAATCTGAATATGGTGCAATGGAATCAATCCCTCAAAAGGCAAAGATAAAAGTAAGGAGGAATTAATATTCATTATGTGTGTGAAATAAAATAGTAACACATTATAACTCCATATATCTAAACAGAGACTTACCTCAATGTGACAGCAAGCCCACATCAGTTATATACACATACCCACAACACATACCCACACACATACATACACACATGCATACACATCCCACACATGCTGAAGTCCTATAATATGTCAGTTTGAAGAAGAAAAGGTCTGTGGATGTTAGTTTCGTAGTGTCCCATAAAGCCAAGATCCACGCTCATCCCATCTGCTACCATATTGAGATGTAAATAAGTTTAATCTCAAAAGCTCATCTCTGTTGTGTATTTTTGAGATTTCCTTTTAAGACCATTACTGACATATCTGAGACTGAGTGGTCAGGCTGGGAGAAGTGATGCCCCACTGGTTTTTCAGTCTTCCTTGCTGTAATAGTGTGTCTGTGTGAGTTCATCCTAGTGCGGAGCTGTTGGCGTGTCTCTCCTACATAACCTGTTTGTGGACATCTCTTGCATGGCTGACTTGGAGGAAGATTTTTTAAGGCAGTATCCCCACAAACCACTAGCTTATTTCCGTTACATTGATGATTTGTTTATCATCTGGACGGAAGGCACAGATGCACTCAAAGATTTTCATCATAAACTTAATACTCTCCACCCTACCATAAAGCTTACCCTGGAGTACTCTACCACCAAGGTTAACTTTCTGGACACCACAGTCATCATTAAGGATGGAACCTTACATACATGTATTTACAGGAAGCCAACGGACAGAGATACCTGCACAAGAAAAGTAACCACCCAAACCATACAAAAAAATCTGTCATATACAGTCAAGCACTTCGTTGTCACCGTATTTGTTCAAATGAGGATGACAGAGATACACATTTGGCTATGTTGAAAAACACCTTCATTGAGCAGGGACACTCCTCCAGGGAAATTGACAGGATAACAGAACGGGCAACGCAAGTACCAAGACAACAACTACTTCAATATAAAGAAAAGACAGCTACAGACAGAATACCCTTGGTAGTCACATATCATCCAGACCTTGAGCATCTGCGTAAGATTATTAAAGATCTCCACCCAATATTTAGTGAGGATGACACCCTTAATTGTATTTTTAAGGAACTCCCACTACTATCTTTTAAACAACCACCAAATTTATCCAGCCTAATTATTAGGAGCAAACTTTCACCGGAACAGAATACCATGTCACACAATGGCACACGACCCTGCAATCAACGCCCCTGTAAGACTTGTGGGCTCATTTCTACCTCGGACTGTGTGGTTACATCACAAAACAGACAATTCCAGGTGCATGGGAGTTATACATGTATGTCACGACATGTTGTTTATTTCATTCAGTGCAAGAGATGTCCACAAACAGGTTATGTAGGAGAGACACGCCAACAGCTCCGCACTAGGATGAACTCACACAGACACACTATTACAGCAAGGAAGACTGAAAACCAGTGGGCATCACTTCTCCAGCCTGACCACTCAGTCTCAGATATGTCAGTAATGGTCTTAAAAGGAAATCTCAAAACACACAACAGAGACGAGCTTTGAGATTAAACTTATTTTACATCTCAATATGGTAGCAGATGGGATGAACGTGATCTTGGCTTATGGGACACTACAGAAACTAACATCCACAGACCTTTTCTTCTTCAAACTGACATATTATAGGACTTCAGCATGTGAGATGTGTATGCATGTGTGTATGTATGTGTGTGGGTATGTGTGAGGTATGTGATATAACAGATGGGGCTTGCTGTCACATTGAGGTAAGTCTCTGTTTAGATATATGGAGTTATAATGTGTTACTATTTTTATTTCACACACATAATGAATATTAATTCCTCCTTACTTTTATCTTTGCCTTTGGGGGGGGATTGATTCCATTGCACCATATTCAGATTACCCAGCCTGCTAGTGTACATACAGGAGTGTTATCTTATACTGTTATATATAATTTTTGTAACCCTGTACATATTGGGGTGTGTGATCTCATTTGCATGGGGGTCCTGCACAGATCTTTTTACATTAGGCTAATATTGTAGTAATTTGTGGATATGTAGGTATGTTAGACCTCTGGTCTTACACATATACTTTATATTTAATTCTAGTTACCTTATCCTGGGGAGGTGGCGGTTTATTTCATGGTAGCTCTATCTAGTATCCTTGAAATGTTACTTTGCAGATAGTAGTATGGTTAAATAGTGTTACTTTTTACTCTGTAGATATTAAGAGACATAAGCCCTTTTACTCAGGATTTCATGACAAGTTGAATTCCTTTGGGGAACAATTGCAGTGACTGAAGTTAATATAGGTTCACTAGGAGAGAGTGTGTGTGTATGTGTGTGTGTGTCTGGGGGGGAGAGAGAGAGAGAGACAACATCTCCTTTAAGTTATGTATCTCCCCCACCCACATTTTGGTGATGTGGGGTGTGTTAGGATGTATTGTTTGTATGAAGAGGAGGAGAGAAATTACTTTTTTTATCTCTTTTTCAGATTCCTTAGACACTTGTGGTACATCAAGTTGCTACATTCTCAGTATATATTGACATCAGTACATATCAGGCTACATGGTCTTAATTCCTTGAGGTTCCTTGACTAGAGTTTTTTGTTTGACACTAATATTATCAATTTATATTTAAATTATCATTTATATAGTCCTGGGGTTTTGAAATTTCTTGGGCCTTTTATCTAGCTTTAGAATACAGCTGGGTGACATGTCCAGCTAGGTTTTACACATCACACAGTGTACACTGATGTTTTTAAGACAACTTTACTGGTAAATTCTTGTCTATAATGCTAACATTGATTTTTCATGAACCCTATAACAATCTTAGTTTGTCTTTAATCTGGGTGGGGGTTGTCTTTCAGTAATCACATCCTTATACTAACTGTGACACTCATAGCTTGATTTAGGAGTTATCTGCTTCAGCAGTGTTATCTTATGTCAATTAAATTTATATGCAGTAGGATTCTTTGTATGTGTGTCCCACCAAGCACATCTGAACCCAAGGTCCTTTCTGGCTGAAGGCAGTATTGTACTGTTAAACTTCCCTGACATCATCGTCTGTTTTTTTTTTTTTTTAAATGAGTATTTTAAACCAATGGGGATTTTTTTCTGTTTTTCTCTGCATTATCTAGCTGTTATAAGTATTGTATTTTCTAAACAACTGCCATGAGCTTCTGAAGAAGGACTGGTTGGTCCGAAAGCTAGAGCACTTTGTTCTTGTTGTTACATCTATGTTGGTCCATTAAAAGGTATCAAATCATTTGCTTCTGGATCTATTCTTGCAAGTACCAATACGGCAACTACTAAATCTTATCTTTATTTAGGTGTAGCCTATCTGGGACAAAGAGGCTGTCATCTTGCTAATGGTCCCCCAATGGCCCACTGACCCACAACCCTTCTGGGCACACCATTTAGAGAGTTAGCTGTTAAAATCTGCTATCCTCTGCTTCCTATTCATGCTAGCTCTTGGGACTGGAAGCACCTCTGAGAACGCCACTGAATGAAAGCACAGGTTATTACAGAACAGCGATAGGGCCTCAAACCTTGCTTGTACTTCCATCAGACTATGTCCAGCAAGGTCATTAGTTCCCAAGTTGAACACCAGGTGTGTTCTCATATCCTGTTGCTTCCCCCAGGAAGGGATGTAGTAAATGACCTCTGCAGCTGTCATTCCTGGCAAACAACTGACCCAAACCTTGCTATCCCTATCTACTATCTACTAGCTATCTACTGAAAAAAATAAAAGAGGTCAGTAGCTGTCACTAAAATCCATTCTTCTATGATTGTTCAAGCCTATTGTTAGCCTTAAGGTCCACATGGACAGAACCAGCACTTTATGTAAGAGTGTGATGACCTACTTCAAGCAATATGGAGTATTGCCTGAACACTTGTCACATGTGTATTGTATTAGCACTTGTATTTATGTCATGCGCATTTACTGTATGTTTATGTTAGCCTTGTTAATATGTATTTAACAGGACCTCCTTGTGAATGAGCTTGCTCAATGGAGTTATTTTTCCTGCAATAAACTAAACTCCTACCGCCCTTCTCTTCCCAGCTGATACCCCTAACCGTGGCGTCCCCAACAATCATGACCTTATCCTCCACCTTACCTACATCAAAACCACTCCTTGCCTGTTCCTCTGCATCATCCCCTCTCTTGCAATGTGCTTTCTCAGTCACTGGAACCTCCTTTCTAACAATTGACTCGCTCTTCTTAGTCCTCACAACTTGACCCTCCCAGTGACAGCCTCCTGAATCCCCTGCATTAGACTCTGTGTCCCCAGCACCCCCCTAATCTTCTAGCTTCCCTTGCCCCCTGTCAGTGCCAAACACCTTATCCTGGACCTGCATTGACACCTCATGTGTTGTGCCTGTTTCCATGTCCTTTTTCCACTGTGAGGCCTGCCCAGCCCCAACCGGGGTGACTCCTCTTTTGGGTCCTCCTCCTTGTGCTCCCTGACCCCCCAGGCCCCCATCTGGTTTGATCCAATCTGAGGTGTCCCCACCCTCCACCCTGAGCCCCCTGAACTCCTGTTACCAACTCCCTATTTTCCTCTATCCATGGAGGATGTCCTGCTACCCCTTCACCCCTGCCCTCTGTGCTTTTCTAGCTATCCCCCTTTTCCAAATCTCCCTTCTCCCCCTTATCCATCTCCAATCAGGTTTCATCCTCCTCCCTATCCTTCCTTAATAGTAGTGGCACAAATCTGTTTATAAGCTCTATGCCTATTTCCTTGCTTCCCCTTGATGGTACACCTCCCCAACTTGCTCCTGTCTGTGCCCTCCCAGTCCTCTGCCCCCAACCATCTGCCAGCAACTATGGCCCTTTTTGAAATTTCCCCCCCTTCCCGCTGGGGCTCTCTTTTGGCCCTTGCACTCCATCCCCTCCACCCTCTATTCTGCAAGTGTCTCTGATCCCGGGGACAGCTACAGGACCCATTTGGCCTACCACATTTCTCCCCACCCGGCCCCCATCCCCATCTCCCCTGCCTGGACAGCCTGTGTATTCCCCATCCACTTTCCTGTTCTTGTTCATGATCCTGGATGCATCTAAAGGACCTATCAGACCAGCCCCATTACTCCCTCCAGCCCCCATCACCTCTCCCCTGCCATGATGGCCTCCATCCTCCCCACCCCTCCTGCCTAAGTTCCTTCTTAACCACCGTATCTCCTCCCTTAATTTAGCCAAGTGGCAACAAACCATACACCACCCCATCCTCCAAGCCCAGTCCAGAACCAAGGCAGACCCATACCCAGTACACCCCACCACCCTACCAAAAATGCCAGCCCTAGTGAAATGTGGCCCCTTCCTCATCCTTGTCCCCATCCTATGTTGATGTCCCTACAAGAATTCAGTTCCCAGTATAGCTCCCTCCCCACAATCTCTCTCTTCCCTGCTCACAGTTCAAAGCATATATTCAGCACATAACTATATAGGTAACAATTCTACCACTCAGCAACTAAGAGTATTGCAGCTTCAGATCACATTCAAACAAGATTTAAAGTACAAGTTAAAACACCCCCACAAAATCCCTCCCCATCGAAAGGCCAAGAACCACTCTCCTTTGTAAAATCAATCCAAGGTAGCCCCTCCCCTTGCCAGTTCAGTTAGACTATAGGCCAAGAAACACTCCCCTTTGAAAAGTCAATCCAAGGTAGCTCCTCCCCTTGCCAGTTCAGTTAGACTATTTAAAAATGGAGGTCGTGCAGGGTAGGTGGGCAGGAGAAAACTACAGCAGCAAAAACAGCTCGCTTTCTGGTAGTCTGGATCGCGGCTGGGCGCCCTGCTTTTAAGTCCAGCTGCTCGGTCCAAAACTTGCGCTGTCTCCTCTCATTGGCTCCTGGTCAACAAGGGAGCCTTCTCTTTCCTGGCCTACTGCTAATGCGGCCAAATCCTCTGCTGCCTCCTGGTGCTGCCACCAATGCAGCTGAACCCCCCGCTGCCTCATAGTGCAGCTGCCAAAGCAGGAATAACAGCTCCCCTTCTGATTGATTGATTGAATTGGATAGCCATGTTGGGTAAGCAGACAGTAAAGTCACCAGTTAATATTAGGCAGTATAGCCTGTAGGTTAGAATAATGAGCTGTGAATGAGCTTGGCACATCCAGCAGACCTGGGTTTGATTCCCACAACCTCCACTTGCATACTATGTGACTGAGCTAGTCACTTAACCACCCCAGTGTTCCCTGAAAACAGGCACTTGTGCCAAGTGGGCTTTACCCAATTACCAAAGACTAAAATAAATATTCATATTACTCTGTTCTCCCTCATGATGAGTCAATTAAGATCATGTGGATACAGGTTGAAATGTTCAGGCCATAATTTTTCCAAAGGTCCTCAGCACAGCCTTTATCCAAAAGGGTCCATCATCTCCTAAGCTTCTATACTTCAAGCCTCCAAAATTACATGTAGATTATTTATAGTCATCTGGGGAATGAGAAGAAAAATAATCACTCCACTTTTAAAATATAAGATGGTCTTTTCAGCACATATAGAGCACCTGAAGGCCTCACCATCATCCTCGAAGAAATCCTCCCAGCTCCTGATGACAGAACATGGAGCTACCACAGTCAGTCACTGGCAAATCCTCCCAATGCACCACATCTGCCCAAAAGCACTCCACTAGCACAAGAGCTGCACCAAACTAAAAAACAGACATCAAACTCTCTTGGGTTTAGGATACAACAAAAGATAGCATATCTCCCGAGTGAGTAGCTGCTCAGTGTTAGCAAATAGCAAAGAAAAGTTACCGCTGTTACTCAGTTACTAATATAAGCAAAACTTTCATTTAGTGCGTTCAGACAGCAAAAGAACTGAAGGATCATCAGTGATAAAAGTCATAAAAATGCTCGAGCAAACGTAGTGCATCAAAGAGCAGAACAGCTATATGGCCATCTTGCTGCTGTGCCCCCCAGTCCCTGTCAGACCGACAGGTGTGCAAAGGTGTATGATGAGGCCCATAGTGAGCAGGGGTCAACTCTGTGAAAAAATTTATCATTTAATGGGGAAAAAAGCAGCTAATGTAATGTTGGTGTTTTAGGGATGAAAGTGAAAGGGAAGAGCATGATTCAACCTTTTCACTTTCACTTGTGCTTCTCGGCAGCTCTGGATAAGCCAGCTGACACCCCCCCCACCCTGCAAAAAATAAATTATGCTCATCTGGCAGTGGCAAGCACATCCAAACTTCCAAAAGCTGTTCAGATACCTCTCAGGTCAGTCTTAGCTAGGGTCAGTGTTAGGGAATTCACCAGGAGCCAAATCAAAGTAAAACAACTGTGTGGGATGAACTATTGGGCTAGACAACATGCTGATAACCTGATGTATCTTTTAGACATGCTAGTACACTCCTGTTTCATGGTTATTTTAGTTAACTTTTCTGTTTTTTAATGACAGATGCTGTTGCAGTTTTTATGAAGCCGTTCTTTATTTGTACTGCTGCATTTTTTTTTGTATGCCCATACAAATAAACAGAAGCAAGTCATGAAAAAAAATTTTAAAACAAAAACACATTTGTGGGCCATTTTTCCAAATACTAACAGCAGAATCCACCTCTTGGGGTCTCAATGAGCAAGACACATATTTTTAGTGTCTCTCCAGGATGTAATTTATGTGGGTTTTGAATTTTTTTTTTAAGTGGAAACAAGATGGTGGCAATATGTAAAAATGATTTTTTCCTCTTGAAAAAGAATTTCCCCCATACAAAAAAAGGATCCTTTTTTTGTATGGAACAGATTATGTTTTTGTTCCAAGCAGCTATTCAGAAGAATGTACTGAGCATGCTCATAACCACAACTTTAAAATTTGATAACTTTGGAATGGATTAATATTTTTTCACCAAACCTGCAAAAGGCACATCTGCTGCCCAAGCCCTTTGCCTCCCAAGATGTCAAACAAAAATTCCAAGCCAACTGTGTGCTAGGTGATGAAAAAAAAAAGCAAAAAAAACCTGCAATTTTTTACTTTTTTGTTATCCACATCTCAGAATTTGCACCGCCAACTAGAATGAAACTTGGCACATCAAAAGATCTGCCCCCCCAAGACCATACATGCAAACTTTCATGCAAATCCATTGAATAGTTATGAAGACATTAAAGTGCAAAATTTGAGGTTTAACATAGAAACCCCTGCTGAACCCTAACTACAGTGGCACTACTGTACCACTATAACATCTATTTATATAAAAAAAAAATTGGGAACCACGGGCAGGTGACCTGGAGGAGAGGGAGCCAACATCTTGCGATGGTAGCACATTTGAAGGCACGGCCACTGTTGGGTGAATGCAGGGCACACATCAGAAGTTGCGTCCCTAATTCCCCAATCAGCCAGCAGCAGGCTCTGACCTCACGCATACCAAATGTGGCCACCAGAACAAGGAAAAGGTCCGCTGCAATGAGAGCGACGCTCTCATGCAGCATAACCACAACACACCTCCCGAATTGCAGGAAACATGGTGGCAGTGACTGCCACCACTGCCTGTCACAATGCCAATGGGGAGCCCACTCCCTGTTGGCACAATGTGCCCCCTCACATGTACAATGTATGCAGAGGGGGTGGCCAATCCCCCTCGGCACCATGCTCCCCCCAACAGTTTTCCTTTGCCGATGGGGGGCCCAATCTCCATCGGTGTTTATCCCCCTGTCCATTTTTATTTTGCCTACAGGAAGCCCACTCCCTTTTAGCATAATGTGTCCCCCCACCCTTTAGTTGCTTGCCGAGGGGGTGCCCAATCCCCCTCGGCTCGTGTGTCCCCTCCTCCAGTATGTGTGCCAATGGGGGTGCCAAATCCATCGGCTACAGAATCCCCCAACAAAAAGACTTAGGTGGCATGCTGGGAGCCCACCCCAGTGTGCCAATGCCCTGCAAAAAACAAAACATCCCATGATCTTTTTTTTTAAAAGCTGTGAAAATGAAAATGGTCCCTTGCTGCCTCCTGACCACCTCCGCAACCGCGCTTCCACTCTCTGCTCACCCTGCCTCCCCACACCCTCACCCCATACTTACCCCCAGAGTCTGGTGCAATGATCTTCGGTGGACCGGGAACATTTCTGCACTCTTCAAAGCCGACCGCGAACTGACAAAATGCTGGTAAGCTGTATAATGGCATAAACAGGGTTTTTTCAACTTTGATGCATATCTTGGACATTTTTGGAATTTTTGCAACACATTTTCAACATAGGATTTTTGGGACCCCTCCACATGAATTCTGCCACTGTCGTGACGTTATTTGGCCCCGAAAGGTGACTTCATGGTCACTGCACAGAATCACCTTTTGGGACTGATTAATGAAATGACAGTGCCAGTGTTTATGAGATGGGCTCTCAAAAAGCTTATGTTGCAAATTTGGTGGAAAAAGTCCAAAATCTGTTACTTTACTTAGCGTACTGCACAGTTGCTATGTACTGTGAACGCCACGAATTTGCAATATTTTCATGCCAGATTTTCAACATTGGCATTTTCCACACCTCCTTGTGAACTGTATAGTTGTCATTTTTCACATCCTGGCCCAAATGTGTTTTTGCACTTCCTGCGCAGAATAGCGCAGTTGCTGTGGGAAAATCAGTGTTCGGGACAGATTACAAAAATGACAGTGACACTGTTCACGAGCAGTGGTCCTAAAATGCCTATGTTGAACATTTTGTGATGATACTCCATAAAATGACTGAGTTACGAACGTGCGTTGAGCAGTTTGCATGTATGCTCGTAAGTTCACGAATTTGTAATATTTTCACTCCAGATTTTCAAACTTGCCATTTTTACACACCTCCTTATGAACAGTATAGCTGTCATTTTACATATTCTGGCCAAAATGTCTTTTTGCATGTCCGGTGCAGAATAGCGTGGTTGCTATGCAAAATAACTTTTCGGGACAATTTGAGGAAATGATGGTGACACTGTACATGAACAGAGGTCCTAAAATGCCTATGTTGAAAATTTGGTACTGAAAGTCCATAAAATGACTGTGTCACAAGCATGCGTTGAGCAGTTTCCATGCACCCTTGTAACTTCGCAAATTTGCAATATTTCCATGTCAGATTTTCAACACTGGCATTTTTTCACACCTCCTTATGAACAGTACAGCTGTCATTTTTCACATCCTGCCCAAAATGTGTTTCTGCACCTGTGGCACACAATGGCGTGGTCGCTGTGGGAAATCAACTTTTGGGACAGAGTAACAAAATCACAGCACCACTGTTCATGAGAGGAGGTCCCAAAATGCCTATGTTAAAAATGTGGGTGACAAACTCCCAAAAATAATTGGGTTATGGACGTGTGTTGCACACTTTCTGTGCATGCTCATGACTTTACCAATTTTTCATATTTTCACTCCACATTTTCAATGTTGCCATTTTTTATGCCTCCTCATTAACAATACAGTTGCCATTCTACACATCTTGCCCAAAATGTGTTTTCATCTCTGGGTCGCCAAATGGCATAGCCGCTGTGCAAAACCTCCTTTCAGCTAACAAACTGATTGTGCCGCTTTTCATGAGGTTGGCTCACAAACAGCCCATATCGAAAATTTGGAGTGAAAATACCACTGCATGCCTACAGTGTTAGGGTTTACAACTGTAGCACCCCACCCAGTACAGACTGACAGGCACCAGGGATGTGACTTTGGATCATCGGATGTAATGCTTGTGTCATTCCACCCCCACCCCTACCCTGCAGCCACTGACAGGCATCGTGGTGTGCCTTGCACTGTCTGGCCACACAGTTCACCCCATTCTCCTATACTGCACCCATGTCAGTGTATTTCCTTATGGAATGGGGTAAGTATAATGCCCAAAGACCCCAAAGTACACCACAATACTTGTCAGTGTCTACAGGGTAGGGTGAGGTACAATGGCATGAGCATTATGGCTGACTACCCAAAGGCACACCCCAATGCCTGTCGCTCTCTACAGGGTGGGTGTGGGGTTGGCATCACTTCAGTACTTCACTGCCATTCCTATTATGCATCTCTAGCTCTGGCACTACCAATGCCGGTGAGACAATATTCAGCATTGACAAATGCTTGTTTAGTTATTTCCTCTGTAACCAGTGAGCTTCATACCAGATTTGGCAGACATTTACCTCAGTGGGAGCTGTGGGCATGTCTGTGTCTGTGATGCAACAGTGGGTGTGTGCTGAGCAGATTGAAGTTACGCAGTGGCACTTTTGACAGCTCCCACCATTCAATTTCTCAGCTGTCAGCATTTGAAGCATGTGATTGTAATCTGTTTATTGCTTTATGCAGTTGGCCTTGCCATTCAACCTCCTTTTCAGCATTTATATTAACTCTGTACTGTTCTTCTCTTTGATCATCTGTTACAGCAGCATATTCCATCTTATAGGAGCTGGGCGTACTGGTAACAGAGGAAATGAACCACTCAGCACAGTGCAGGAAGACAGCAGCAAAGGCCAACAAAATGCTGGGGTGCATTGCAAGAGGAATTACTTCTAGGAGAGGGGAAGTTATTCTGCCCCTGTACAGGTCCTTGGTGAGGCCACACTTGAGTACTGGTGCCCCTACTTGAAGAAGAACATCAAGCTACTGGAGGGGGTACAGCACAGGGCAACGAAAATTATCCTGTGATTGGGAGATGACCCTTATGAGGAGAGACTGAGAGAGCTTAATATGTATTCCCTGGAGGATAGAAGGGAGAAAGGTGATATGACTGAGACCTTCAAGTATCTGCAGCATATGAACAGAGTAAGCACTGGGAGTATTTTCAAAATAAAAGGTGGATGGGGCGGGGGGCTCAGTGTAGGTGGGTTTGTACCATCATGGGCCTAATGTTTTGGGAGGTATGATCACCAGGACCGGGGGTAGTTTTCCTCTTCATTGCTTGGCTGTATAGTTATGTTTCTGATTGTTGCTTTTTCTGGGAGGAGGGAGGATTTTGCATTTCTGTACTACTTTATTGGGGTTTGTTATGGGATTTATGTGGGGTTGGGGAAGATTGGGGTATTATTTCGGTTTGGGTGTCAGGAAAGATTGTGTGTGTCTTTCAATGGACTACATTTGTTCAATTGTTGGTGTTTCTTATTGTGGGTGGGAGGTGTTTTTTTTTGCAGCCCAGCATTCCTGGTGGGTGTTTTCTCTAGCTATAATACTTTATTACTCAATCATAATAGCACTTTTTGGGTTATTGGACGATGGCTGAGCCTTACAAGATTGTGACATGGAAATATTAAAGGTGTGCGCAACAAGTGCAAGTACCATATGGTGTTTCAACAGGTTAAGCAGCTTCAGGCTAATATTGCCTGCCTACAGGAAACCCACCTTCACCAAGAGAACATTCACTTTTTTAGGAAGGAATGGGTGGAGCAAGTCTATGGAGCTAGGTTCCACCAAGCCGCAACAAATGTAAATTTCTGACATCTCCCACAGCGACAAAATGCGCTTGACATCCCCAGCTCATGCCATGTCCCAACACCAACAGGGAACAGACCAAAACAGTTCTTGTGGCAATGGTGGGCTGCACTCTCTGTGCCCCCTGCGGGGAGGTCTCGCCCTTAATTCTCATGGACTTATTGATTGTCAACTCTGGGGTGTGGATTATGGGGAGAGTGGCTTACAGCAACATTGCTGTATACATCCATCACTGCAACAACCCGTTTGACACTATAGATGTTGAACAGGTTGTTGCCACTGTGATGGAGTCACTAAGGGGGGGGGGTCATTGTATCAATGGTATACCATGGAGCTGAGGCATCTTCTAGAAGGGAAGGGTTGCCATTTTGATTGCTTGAAACGTACCATTTCAACTGATGTAGGAACTTTGGGCCCCCCAAGGTCATTATAATATTTTACATGGTAAGATTGGGTTGTCTTTGGTTGTTTTGAGGTCTGTCTATGGCCCTAACACTGATTCACCTTCTTTCTTTACTCAGTTTACCCCTCTCTTAACACACTTTTTTGGATCTTCGGTGTTTCTTGGTGGAGACTGGAACATCGTGTTCCAATCTGATTATGACAGATTGTATGTGCGCAGTTGAGGTCTTTCCCCCGGCCAGAGGGGACTCCATGAACTAATGGATGGGCTCGGTCTAAATGATCCATGGTGGCTTCTACACCCATTGGAGAGGCAACTCACATTTTACTCCCCTTCCCATAGTAGTTTCTCAATAACTGATTTTTTCCTGATTAGTTGAGAAAGCCTGACAAGTTTGATGGCCTCTGAGATATATTTGATGGTTATCTTGGACCATGCTCTAGTAGGTGTACTCCATTCGTTTTGCAGGAGTCAGAAACGTGACACGCTTTGGTGTTTCAGCTTCCAACTTTTGCAGAACTCTGACACTTTGGCTCATGTTAAAGAATTTTTGAAAAATTTCTTCTGGCAGACTGAGGGTTCTGTTTTGGCAGAAGACATCTTATTGGGCACAGCAAAAAGCGTGTTTAGAGGGGAATACATTAGGCTTGCTTCCACATGCTCCAAGAAATTTAAAGCAAAGCTTGAGCAGCTTCTTCAAGATATCAGGCACCTATAGTGTACACTCAGCAAAAAGACACCTGATGATGCATGGTTGAAGCTTAATGTACTGCGAGTGCAGCATGCTGACCTGTTATCTCAAAAAGCAGAATTGGCCCTTCAGCAGTCAAAATTAAGATATCTAGAATCAGGTAACAGAGCTGGAAAGCTATTGGCTCTCAGACTACAGCAGTTAGACTATTCTAAAAATATTTCTGGTATTAGATATGGTCCAGATGACTATATAGAGACCAAGCCTATGAAGATTGTGACTCTTTTCTGTGCTTTTTACATGTATCTTTACTTGAAAGAGCTTTCCGGGCAACCTACCGTGGACAAAATAGCTGCATATCTGCACCCTCTTCCTCTTCCAGTCTTGGATCCCTCTCTGAGACACTTAATCAACCAATCTCTCTCTCAGAGGTCCAGATTGCCGTCAAGCAATTGCCCCAAGACAAGGCACCAGGTCTGGATGGCTTCAGTAATAACTTTTATGTAACTTTTCTCTCTGAACTTGCCCAGTTCTTATGCATCTATACAACTTTTGGTACTCTTCATTTGTCATTGACATGTATTTTATGGAGGCTGTGATAACTCTCATTATGAAACCTGATAAAGATGAATTCTTACCAGGCAGTTACTGTCCAATATCTCTTTTTAAACACTGATTTAAAGATTGTTTCCAAGATTCTTGCAAACTGGCTTTCCTTAGTTCTGCTTAGTTTGATCAGTGCAGTGCAGGTGGGTTTTATGAGGGGTAGATTGTCCAGCGACCACCTCTGGAAACTTCACAGTCTTATTTCTGCATCTGGTGAGGGCAGATTCTCTGCAGCTCTGGTCTCCCAAGATGCAGAAAAAGCTTTTGATCTTGTCTCATAGATTTACTTATTTCCTGTTTTGTCTAAATCTGACTTTCCTCCTGAGTTCATTCGCTGGGTTAAAATATTGTATAGCAGTCCCACTGCCCATATCTTATGCAATAAGATAATTTCAGATCCCTTCCCCCTTCATCGTGGCACCTGATAGGGTTGCTCCTTGTCCCTGCTCCTGTTTAATTTATATTTGGAACCCCTGATATGTAGTTTACACTCACTTGAGGGAATTAAGGATATTCCAAATTTGCGGTAGTTGATAGCACCTATTGGCAATATGCTGATGACTTGCTTTTGCATCTTGAAGATCCAGTATTCACAATTCTTGTAGTCCTGGAGGAAATAAGGTGTTTTTCCCACATTTTGTCTTATAATCTCAATGTGAGCAAAACAACACTTCTACCACTGAACAGCCTAGTTAATAAAAGTGATATATCAGTTCTGGGTCTGTCACGGGAGCCACGCTTTCTCAATTATTTGAGCATCCATCTGTCATGGTCAGTTTCTAACATGATTAAGGAAAATGTTACTAGCTAGCTACATACTCTTAAACTTGACCTACAAAGTTGGTCCTCCCTTCCTTCCATTCTCTCTCTATGGGGTAGAGCGAGCATGGTCAAAATGAACGTGTTGCCCCGTTTGCTCTACCCCCTTGGAATGTTGGGGATTTTTCTTCCCAAAGCTTAGTTCCTTCATCTACAATGTTTGTTCAATACCTTTTTATGGATGGGCTAAAGTAGTCATCGATCCTACTTTAAACTAACAGCCACTAAATTTAATAGTGGTATGTCTCTCCCCAATATATTTTTGTACTATGGACTCAACATGCGAATAAACTCTTTCAATGGGGTTTTGCTGGGGCCGAGCCTCAGACGTCCTCTTACAGGCCCATCTGACTGGAAATTGAGTCTGTGCTCTCTTTCCAATACAATCTCCAGCTTTGTAGCCTTTTGTAAATCAAGTTTTCCCAGCTTCTAATGCACTTACAGATGGAGCGGTACCTGGGATTGGATTTGTCTAGGGCCTTGTCCCAGTCTATATTAGGTAATCCTAATATTTTTTTTTTTAATTTATTTATCTATTTAGAAAAGTTTCACCAGGAAAAACAACATGAGCTGTGAACAGGACATTTCCAGAAGCATCCTGGGGGGGGCGGGGAGTTACATGGGGGGAATAGCAAAAACCAAACAATAAAGAACAGTGTACAAGACAAATACATCCATTACAAGCTAAGTCAATAAAACACAGACATTATGAGATAAACATGACAGTGAATTGGTACACTTAATGTAAGAACAATACATTTAGGACACAGCTTATGAATTAAACATCCTTATGAAAATACCAACATAAATACAAGGATAAGCACATAAGTGAAGTACTTTGAGGAGTATACAGTGCTAAGTAAACGAGGATGCAAACAGGTAGACAGAAAACATTTGTATGTGGATACCAATTACTTAGAGTACAGGGGAAAAGGATACTAAGTGCTATATTGAGACATGAGGGGAGGTAAACAAGCAGGGTGGAAGATGGGGGTGGAGGAGAGAAAAGGTAGCCAAAACCTACTCCCCTTCAGGATGATGAGAACCCTGCAAGGGGATGGGAAACTGGCAGGATGATGGAGAGAGAAGAAAGGTAGCAAAAAAACTACTCCCCTTCAGGATGCGGCAAACCCTGCAAGGTGATGGGGAGGGGTAGAGGTACACCATAGTAGCCATAGACATTGCCAGCTGTTTCCAGATATTTCACGAAATTTCTAAAGAGTTTCTCTCTGCTGCCCCTACTGTGGAAATGCAGAAAGCAGGAGATATTTCTGGAAATATCACAGAAATTTCTGGAAATAGCTGGTAGTGTCTGTGGCTGCTACTGTAGCAGTGGAGTGAGGGGAAATTGAGAGGTCGAGGTATCGGGGTGGTACAGAAGGACAGAAGAAAGGTGGCTGAAAGGGTAGAGTAGAGAGGTTGATAGGCAAGGTAAGCTGAATGAGTGGAGGGAGGCAATTTTGAGGAGCAACGGGGAGGAATTAGAGGGAAGTGGAATGGAACAGGAGAGAGGAAAAGGGTGGCAAAAGGAGGAAAAAGAGGAGGCTATAAGGTAGGTAATATTGGAATTGCAGGCTAGCCTATACCTTTTTCCTTCTGTCCTCCCCATAAGGATCTATCAATTGCCTCCTTTTTGGATGGCGACAAAGTGTTACCTTTCTGAATCATCTGCGATTGTTTTTAACTCCCTAAACATTTTCACTTAAAATATTTTCAAGTTAGCCAATCCATCATGTCTTATCTGGGACCCAAACCTTGGCAGATTATGTATCACTTGGTTGTCGACAGTTTTCGTCACACTGTGGCTCAGCCGCATACCATTTCTGATTTCTGTAAGTTATTCCAAACCTTGGATCCTGATTCTCCTTCTGCTATTTGCTATTATTGGATGCAGACCTTAGACATCCCTGATGATCATAGTACATGGTGTTCAGTAACAACGCTCTGGATCCACTCCTAGGACTAAATGATCTCTTCACTCCCTCTATTTGCCTTGTGGGCTTTTTCCACATGACTTGATCAGTATTCGCAAAGCTCACATGTCCTTGATCACAGTTATTGTGAATAAAATTATCCTGCATCACTGGATGGATGATTCTTCCCCCTCTTCCTAAGAGTGGCCTCAAGAAATTCTAACTGCTCTCATGTTCAAGAAACACATTGCTTCACTTAGGAAGCAAAGTCATCTTTTCCAACACAGATGGGAATCTCTCTATGCCCTTTTATTTGTTTCCTTGGCATGATCATTCTCTTAATTCTCCTTTTCCTTTTACATCTGTCCTTTCTCTTAGGAGGGGATTGCTCACGAGGTCTATCCTATCACTCTTTCCAGGTATGCTGAACTGTGGGGATGGAGGAAGGAAGGAAGGGGAGACTGGGTGGGTGGGTTTGTTTTGGGGTTGTTTGCTTTTGTTATTTAGATGTTTGACTGACTAGTATCTACAGTATCTGGCACTACATTGTATGACTATGTTTATTGTTGCTTTTCTATGTTGAGATGAAATCAGTAAAATGTGTTGAATTAAAAAAAAATTCAAAGGTGGAAGGGAAACCAGGGTACACAGTCTAAAGCTGGGAGGTGGCAGATTCAGGAGGGAGATGAGGAGGCACTATTCACTGAAAGGGTTGTTACAGGGTGGAATGCTCGTCTGGAGGAGGTAGTATCACTACAGACAGTGGGCAGCTTCAAGAGGGGGTGGGACAGGATCAAAGGGAGGGCTCAAACCGTGAGAGGGCGGGGGTGGATGTGAAGGAAATACGGGCAAAAACAGTTGGGGGGAGGTGAGGGGATGCAGCTGCAGTCTAAAAGGCTGAAGTGCTGCTCATTCAAGCAGACTAGACAGACCATAAGGTCTGTATCTGCTGGCAGTTTCATATGTTCATATGTTTGTATCTTTTTATAGTACTACAAGGTATTTACAGTTGCATTACCCACGGTTTATATGTTGTGTATATCGTAGAACTGAAATCATGTTTCTGCAATATATGACTGAGTGCTGCATTTTTTTAGTAATTTTGATAGTTTCATCCTTCCCATTGTGAACTGTGTATTGAGATGTGTATTGAGATGGTGACATCTGATTTTGCTGTTCACTGTCAAACTAGATATTACAGCTCTCACTTGCCTGTCTGACTAATGCTCACACATTTGGTGATGTCCTGTATTTCAGTGACAGCTTAATTTTACAAACTGCTGGCATATAAGGATTGCTAGCTATGTTATGCCGGTAACCAATAGGATTGTTTTTTAAGTACAATTCATTTCTAGGTATTTCACTATATCTGACTTACACCTTACCACCAAGTAGAATTTTTTAGTACAGTACTGAATTTTCTGTACTGCATCAAACATTTTCTTTTATCTTGTGGTTCCTCTGAATTGTAGACTATGTACAGCTCCTTCATTTGGTATTTATCGACACTGCTTACAATCTGATATTGGGGCCTATGCTACAACAGGCAGGAAATACACGCCAAAGGCACGTATCCTACCCACGGAGCTCTGCACCTGTGGACAAGTGCGCACTGATGGCACGCATAACTGCCGGTCACCTGTCCACGGCGCCGCCCCCCCAGCAATTGGGTATGCACAGGTTCATGTGGGGCACCCATGGGCGGAGCTGCACACCCAGGTGGGCATCCAATGGGATGCCCACCTTGGAGAATCAATGGATCACATATACAGTGGTGGGCACATTGGCTGCACTTCCTCGTGGATGTCCGCATGGCTGGCAGCCATGGAGGTGAGAGGTGGAATGTGCTGCCAGCCATGCCTTGCCCCCAAACAGATGGGGTGGTATAGGGTTTGAGGGGCATTGCCATGAGGGTGTTTGTTGGGGGGAAAGGGATCATGCTGCTGACCACACCAGCGGGGCAAGGGTACAAGAGGTGGGCAAGCAATGTTTTGGTGGGTCTGCAGTCCAGGGGCTGGTGCCCCCATATGTGTGTGTGGGGGGGGTTGGCATGCATGGGAGATGTGTAGGGAATGTCTGGGTGCAGGGGTGAGTGACCCTGGGTGGCCTGTCATTTCACTGTTGTTGTGTCCCAGTGTTGAGGGACAGAGGCGTGGGGCACATCGTGGGCTTAGGGCAGGGTTCTCCCTGGCATAACCCATGTGCACCACCACACCCCCGTGGCCAGTACTAAGTGCCATCATGCATCACGCCTAGTGCTGGCAGATCTCCCACCCACCCCCTGTGCATTGCGGTCTGCATGGGTGGGGGATAGGGTGTGCAGGGGCTGCATGCCCCTTGACGTGCATTCCGCAAAGGGTGCATAATGGCCACTCCTCCCCTACATGCCTAGGGGCCATTATGTGTGTTAACTATTCTGCTTTCACCATTTGTTTATATCTGACAGTCCATTTTCCTTGTGGAGTACAGACTCACAGTCTATTTAGATATCTACCTTGTTATTGAGGTGTTTGCATTCAGTTTCCCAGTCAGTTCTGCCTTGTCTGACTAGCAAGTAACACAAATTGTATTATGGTTTATGAAGTCCTATTGCTTATTTTAAGACTCAGGTGATAAATTGGTACCTACTGATACCAGTTGTAATAATTATAGGAAATCAATTAATCTATATCGGACTCCAAGTACTGTATATACTGCATGACACATTACAAGGTGTGCTGAGTATCTCTGTTTTCCATTTGTTGTCCGGTTTTTCCTTTTTATTTTTTTGGTTGGCAATTACATTTCTGGTTAACTTTGCTTGTCTGTGCAGTACCCACATTCCCTTACTTACCTGTCTAATATTTATAATGCCTTTATCCTTTCATACTAACATTGTGTCCTGTGTATTTTTCTTTAACGCTTCCGACTCAACTAACCGCTCAACATGCCTTACTGCTGTGTGTTTGGGTGCACTAATGGGACTGGATCCGGAAAAAACTTTTATTGCTTCCCTAAAGACAAGCATCATCATCAAACAGTAGAAACACTCTGGATACAGAAGTTGATATCAGCCCATTTACAGAAGAAAGGGTTCTGAAAGAACTCTTAAAACTGAAGGTGGACAAAGCAATGGGGCCTGATGGTATTCATCCCAGAATTCTAAAAGAACTAAGAGTAGAACTAGTGAGACCACTGACTACCCTTTTTAACAAATCATGGGAGGATGGGGTGGTACTCGAGGACTGGAGGAGGGCAGATGTGATTCCCCTTCACAAAAGTGGGAGCAAGGCAGAAGCAGGAAACTACAGACCTGTTAGTTTAACCTCAGTGATAGGGAAAATGATGGAATCACTTCTGAAGGAAAGAATTGTCTAGTATCTAGAGGCCAGAAGGGCACAGGACCCTAGGCAGCATGGATTCACAGCGGGAAGGTCATGCCAGACGAATCTGATAGATTTCTTTGACTGAGTGACCAAAGTAGTAGATCAGGGAGGGGCTGTGGACGTGGCCTACTTAGACTTTAGCAAGGCATTTGACACAGTCCCGCACAAAAGATTAATATATAAGTTAGCCAGCCTGGGAGTGAGACCCAAGATGACAGCCTGGGTAAAGAATTGGCTGGAGAATAGGACACAGAGAGTAATAGTAAATGGAGTCCACTCAGAAGAAAGGAGGGTTACTAGTGGGGTACCGCAGGGTTCAGTATTAGGACCGGTCCTCTTTAATGTCTTTATAAGCAACATTGCAGAGGGACTGGAAGGAAAGTATGTCTCTTTGCAGATGACACAAAGATCTGCAACAGAGTTGATGCACAGGGTGGGGTGAAAAGGATGAGAAGGACTTGGCAAGGTTAGAGGAATGGTCAAATGTATGGCAGCTTAGATTCAATGCTAAGTGCAAGGTAATGCACCTGGAAACAAAAACCCAGGGGAAGAGTACACAATGGGGGGTGAGATACTAACAACAACAAAAATGGAAAGGGACCTGGGGGTAGTCATATCAGATGACCTAAAGGTGGGTAAGCAATGTGAGAGGGCAGCAAGGAGGGCTGGGGGATACTGGGATGCATAGGGAGAGGCATCACCAGTAGAAAACAGGAAGTTATTATCCCTCTGTACAGACAGCTGGTGAGACCCCATCTGGAGTGCTGTGTGCAGTTCTGGAGACCCAATCTCGCAAAGACATATGAACAGGATGGAAGCTGTCAGAGGAGGACAACTAAAATGGTGCAGGGTCTGCACCAGAAGACATATGAAGAGAGAGACGAAAGGAGCTTAATATGTATAGCCTCAAGGAAAGGAGGAGAGGGGACATGATAGAAATGTTCAAGTACCTCAAGGGAATCAACAAAGTCCAAGAGGGTAGCATCTTTCAAAAAAAGAGGTGTGCAAGTACAAGAGGCACAATTTGAAGATAGAGGGGGCGGGCTCAGAGGTAATTTAAGGAAGTATTTTTCACAGAGGGTTGTGGATGCATGGAACGGCCTTCCAGAGGAGGTTGTGGAGTCAAAATCAGTGGTGGAATTCAAGCATGCGTGGGACAGTCATAAGACCATTCTAGGGGGTGGGGGTAGGAAGAAGTAGGCTGCTGGTTAACTAGGATCTACAGCTTATCCAGTAGGTCGGGAAATGGGAAGACTGGGTGGGCCAAGCGGTCCTTATCTGCCGTCAAATTCTATGTTTCTATGTTAGTGGACTGTTGCTCTTGAGAGAGGGCTTCCAGCCAACTGACCATTCAGTCCTTTGCTGTGATCACTTTGATAATGATCAGTTTCAGTACCAGTCTGAATTTCATCAGAGCATTGGTTTAAAGCTTGAGCAGCATAGACTCAAGACAACTGCTGTTCCTAATACGTTCTCCATTATGAAGCCTTTACCTAAGTGCAGAGGACATATGCTTATGAAGTGGCAACAACTGGAGGTTAGTTTTTGTCTATTCATGTATATTTTTTTTTTATTTGTGTTTGTTTAGTTCACGCTTTTGTTCATTCTTGATTTATTTTTATATGCTCCTTAAAATTTGTGATTCATTATGAAAATTTTTATTGTTACTTGTATGGCGTAACTGTCATTAAATGTTTATATTTCCATCTAGGTGCTTAAAGAACTGTGATTGAGTGAAACTTAACCATCAAAAAGAAGGCATGAAGAAGAAGCTCAGCCACAATTGGGTGAAATTGAAAACATCCCTTCATGCAGTGCAGGGGAAGCAGTTATGCAGAACACTACAGCTGCTGAGATGCCTACACAAACTGAAGAAAAGGTATATTCTTCTCATATTTATTTTCCAGTTGTTGCATGGGGTAATCATGACAGTTACAGTGATGTGGATGTATACTTATGAAATTATTTGGTGTGTATGTGGTGCCTTCCATTCCTGCATGCTGTTGTGTCTTTGCTCAAAGGTCATGGAGCTTGATTGTACCCTTATATGGCACAACAGCATTATGAAAACTCTAAATAAATCACAGCTCAGTACTTTTCTATAAGTGAAAGACCACATGCTTTCCACATGTCAAGCTTTACTATAAATGATAATAAATATATGATGCTCAACTTTATTAGCAACCAGTATGCTATTTCACCTCTGGATTCTGATTCCCATGTACCCTTCAAGCTTCGATCTTGATCCTTGAGGGTATCCTGACTCAGAGGTGGCAGAACACTGTGGTTGGTCATAGTTGCCCTTCTACTGATGTCTAAATGTAGTGCATAGTAGAGAATTTTTCTGTATTAAAATTTCATCCCTTGCAAACTGTGGTTGTACCACAGTTCAAACATTATTGAACATGAGTGCACCCATCAGTGGTAAAACAGCATTCTGTAACATCTAAAAGGAGCCAGTTAGCCAATAAGAATCCTCCATTCTTGGAATCCCTTGTATAATTTATAATGACACTCTTCTGTCATTCTTTACACTCAGGACATGAAGATATACTTTATCACTGAATGTAAGAATACTCATCATTGAACCTCCATATAAGTGGAATGTTCCCAATTTTATTTATTTATTTATTTATTTATTGATTGAAATGTTTCACCAGGAAGGCACACTGAGCAACAAGTCACTCATCTCCAGGTGCAACCTGGGGGAGAAGGGGTACAATAGGAGTGAGACATTAAACATTCAAGTTACAAGATCAACATTAACATACAGTTGTAAGGCAGGTGTTACAAGCAGTGTTACAACAGTGTTGGCATAATAGGTAGAAAGAGTGGACAATAATAAGTGCCGGGTTAATACATAAACAAGTGCTTACATGAAAGAAAAGGGGGAAGAAGAGGGAGGGGTGAGGTGGGGGGAGGGGGAAGAGAAGTGTTTAAGTTACATTCAAGTTACAAGATCAACATTAACATACAGTTGTAAGGCAGGTGTTACAAATAGTGTTAAAACAGTGTTGCACATAATATGTAGAAAGAGTGGACAATAATAAGTGCCAGGTTAATAAGTAACCAAGTGCTTACTTGAAAGAAAAGGGGGAAAAGGAGAGTAAAGGGTGAGGTGGGGAGAGGGGGAAGAGTTGTGTCCCTGGAGACCCATTTAGGATGCAAGGAACCCTGCAAGGGGACTGGGGGCCTAGAGAGAAGGAGATAGGCAGTGCCCCAGAGAGATCACTTCAGGATGTGGAGAACTCTGCAAGGGGCTATGGGGCTATACAGAAAGGGGGATAAGGCTGTAGGGATTTAAAGAGGGAGGAGAAAGAGTAGGAGGTGTGACTTAAATACTAGGAGAGGGAATAGGACCTAACCCAAGAGAGAACACTTCAGGATGCAGGGTACCCTGTCAGGGGGTTGGGGAAGGTAAGTAGATAGGGATTAAGATAGTGATAGGAGAGGGAGAGAGTGAGAATTGAACCCTTGAGGGATTGATAATTCACACATTTGGAGGGGATGGAGTCTAATCAATAGTCCATCAGGATGCATGGACCCATGAGGAGCATTTGGGGTCCCTTACGTTATGTGAGATATCAAGGGAGGACAGTAAGTGGGAGCAAATTGGGGGAAGAGGAGGGGAGCTAGAAATTTGGGGGGTGTGGGTGCACAGGGTAAAATGAAGGTGATGGTAGAGGGGTAGGGTTTATCCAGGGTTTAGAGGATGGAAATAGGGAGGGACCTGGCAGGAGCAACTAGGTCCAAGATAATTATTGAGGGCAGAGTTGATGGAGTAGGTGGAGGATGAATGCCAGATTTGAGGAGGGAGGGAATTCCAGATTTTTGGGAGGCAGTGAGAGTAACTGGATTGGTCGATTAGGGTGGATCTGCAGGGGACTACCAGGATATGGGAGTCGGTTGATCTAAGGGAATGGGAGGATGGGGGGTTGTTATAAAGGAGAAGGTGAGGTAGGAAGGGAGCTCACCCAACCAGTGCTTGAAGGTGAATTTAGCACAGTGGGAGAGTCACCTATTTGTAAGAGATGGGAAGGGTAGGGTGTGATAAAGATCGCAGTGGTGGGTGCAAGGGGGGGCATCCAGGGCAAAGTAGCAGAAGGAATTGAAGAGGGTGGCCAGTGTGGCCAGGGAGGACTTGAGGCAGCACCATAGACTATGTCATAGTAGTCAAAATGGGCAGTATCATCTCATGAACAAGTTCATGCCTAGCCGTAGGAGGGATGAAACTATGGTTCCTGAACAGGGCACCAAGCCTGGGGTGCAGTTTTTTCTGGATGGCATCAATATGTCCAGAGAAGTTTGGTGTTGGTCCAACCAAACACCTAAGTACCTGAAGGGCAATGTGTCCTCAAGTAAAGTCCCATCATGGGTGTGGACAGTGGGTAGAGAGGGAAGTCTAGAGAGTCTCTGCCAAGTGCTAAAGGTCATGGAGACAGTCTTCTTGGCGTTGAGGAAAAGTTGATGGTTAGCAAACCACAGCTGAACCTTGTTGAAGTCTTGCTGCATGCTGGTTGTAACCTCAGCAGGACAGGAGCCAGATGCATACAGGACTGTATAATCAGCATACATATGTGTAGCAGAGGAGGGGGAGCAAACAGAGGGAAGGTCATTTAAGAAGATGGAGAATAGGAGGGGCCCTAATACAGAGCCCTGGGGGACAGCAGTGCTAATCGGGAGGGGAGGGGAAAGTGGCATCCAAGATCTTTACTGATTGGATTCTGCCAATAAGGTAGACCTTGAACCAGTTTGTGATGGAGGGAGATAGGCCAGCTGCCAGGAGTGAGTTGAGGAGAAGGGAGTGAAAGATGGTGTCGAAGACCTTGGCCAGGTTGATAAAAAATGGCAGAGGTAATTTGTCCTTTGTCCATCCCGGTTAGGATGGAGCCTGTGAGCTGTAGGAGAGAGATGGTGGTTGAGTGGTTTTTCCTGAAACCAGACTGGAAAGTGGTGAAAAAGGAGGTGTCAGATAGAAAAGATGTGAGTTGGGAGAGGACAATGTGTTCTTGAAGCTTGGCAAGGGTAGGGTAGATAGAAATGGGGCAATAGTTGCTAGGGGATGAGGGGTCATCCCCTTTGGGTAGAAGGAGGACCACTGCATGTTTCAATGAGGGGATCAAGGCAGTAGAGAATGAGGGATTTAGGATTATTGAAAGGGGATAGGCAATGGCTGGAGTGGAGAGGAAGAGGAATTTTGGGTCAAGGCCATCAGGGGAGGCACCTTTAGAGGGGTTGATGGTGAGGAGGGCACTTGAGGCATCATTTGGAGTTACAGTAGCAAAAGAGAAGGGGAGATGGGAGGGTGGTGGAGGGGGCACACTGGTAGAGGGTGGGGAGGGTGATGGGTAGGAGGGGAGGGATTTCAGTAGCTCAATGGCTCAGGAGGTATAGTAGGAGTTAAATTCCACAGCTACAGCTGGTGGGTCGGACACCTAGCGAACTATTTACTTTAAGTACTGGGGGCAAGATGAGGGGATAAATAGGGTGTAGACAACCTTTCAGAACTCTGAAGGGGAATTTATGTTGGTGATGAAGGCAGATTTGAAATATTCAGACTTGGCTAACCTTGTAGCCCTGGTGCAAGTGTTTAGGAGCATGCAGTAGTTCGCGAGGTCACTAGGATGTTGGGTAGCTTTATGGCACTTCCAGGTTCAGTCTCTAGCACTGAGGCATGCTAGAAGTTCAGGGGTTATCCAAGGTAAGTGGTTACCTCTGACTCTGATTTGTTTGAGTGGGGCAAAGGCGTTCCAATTTACAAGAAAGATTCCTTTGAAGTAGGCAAGGGCCTTATCAACCAAGGGGAAGGAGGTTAGGTTGGACCACTCAGAAGTGGCAAGGTTACTCAGTAGAGGTTCAAGGTCAAGAGTCTTGAAAGAGTGTAGTTGTATGATTTTGTGTGGAGATTTAGTTCTGTGGACTTTCCTAACTATGAATATTGGGTTATGGTCACTGAGAGCATTGGGGAGGACACCAGAGGTGATGCAGCCAGCCCCCCCATCCCACTGACTCACAGAATGATGCCATGTACTATCAGTATTTTGCTCTGTTTGTGTGTGTATAACCTACTTACAGATATAGATTCATTTTTAGGGTCCAGTGGGTGGAGTCCTGCAGTCTTCTTGCTTTCAGGAAAAGGGGACTCTGCACTCTTTCCTTCCTAACAACAGTTGCATCACAGTTCTCTACACAGTCTGTGAAACCCTCTGCTGTGTCAATGCAGTCTTCTCATAGGTACTATTTTTTGTTATGTGGGTTGGGGGTGGGGCAGTGTATTTTGATATTACATTGACTCACATTACTAAGATTCCTTGCTTTCGTTCATGTTAGCTGTCTGCATCGGTGGGGGAGCAGGGGCTGGGCTGCTTTAGTGTGACATTACTCACCTTACAGACATCCCTGGCTTTCATACATCTTTGATGTCAAGTGTGTGTGTGTGTGTAGGGGGGGGGAGTAATAACTATCTGATGGGTGGAGAAGTTTGGTGCTATTGCCATTTGTACTTCTAATATGATCTATGGTTGCCCTTCTCAATACTATGCATTTATATGTAAGTAAAAACTTAAACATAAAAGGTTTTAAAAAAAGAGAGCCATTCAAGACATTGACTTGGTGCTAGATTCTATCAATGCTAAAAACTTTCATACTGTAGAGAAACAGAATAATGTATTTTCTGTATCCATTTTATCCTGGAGCATAAAATGTTTTTTAAATAGTTCTTACAGTGCATCTGTAAGAATAGGAATGGTCCTCATTAGCTTTAGCTTAACGACATTCAATACCAGATCCCATGGACCTGAATCATTTTAAAATTCCTGCATCATTTATAAAGACAAAAGTAAAACCTGTTTGGCAAAATAAAGTTCTTATTTTTTGAAGTTTTATTGCCATTGTTATTACTTACTTTCCTATATTCAGTAGGAGTGATAATTATTTTTAATGTTAATTACATTTGGGAGAACTTTAAAGACACTGTAGAACACAGCAGGTGGTGTTTTCAAAAGAAAAAATATACAGTTGTTTCAAGACAACTAAATTTGCATCATGCAGATGCAGCATATATCTGCACCATATTTTCATAGCTGCATCAAAACACTTACACTTGCATCATAATTGTACCAGATTTGCAATATATTTGTGGGATCAATTACTACTGTATCACGTCTGTGTCACTTTTTGCATCGCTAATCTACAGTAGATGTAAGTGCAGGGGAAGCAGATTGTGGTGCATCCATCTACTGCTGCAGACACAGCTTTGATCTGTGATACAAAAGTGATTCAACTTGTTGCTGCATCTGCAGCAAATCTTTGAAAATACAGTCCTGTATATTTTGGAAATACAGGCCTGTATATTTACCCCCAATGTCTCATATACTCCAAACAGTCAACTACAGATAATGAGTCCAGAATGAAGCACATATCTTGCAATACAGATTTGCAACAAAAAGTACATATCTTGCAATACAGATTTGCAACAAATAGAAGAAAATAAGATGAGGGTCCATGTCTTGCAACATTTTCTGTTCCCTCCTCAAGTTCAAGATCAGGAGAATTACAGCACAGAAGATGCTCCGCTCCTAGCTAGTTCCACCTATTAACTGAAAACCACTGACTGCTTCCCATATATACACATGTGTGTGCTATTAATCTAGCCTTTTCTGAAAAATAATTGGGATTTTTCTGCTTAGCTGTAACTTGTATTAATTACCTTAAAAGAGCTGTTTTTACTTAAAAATTGTGGGCAATTTAAACATGTATTGATGTGATGTTTGCTAGTGATTCAGCCTTTTCTGGTGATCTGTGTGGGCTAGACGCTTAGGCGCCTAACCCCCTCCCCAAACCCTCCCAGTCTTTTGTTGTGCAGATTCTTGTTTCTTGCACCTAATTGCAGATTGCCTGCAATAAAATTGCCTTCTCACTGCCTTCTCCTCTGTCCCCTGACTTGCAGCCGGCACAGCCCTCCAGCTCCAGCCACAGAAGGGGCTCTGAGCTGCCAGCGGGCCGGCGGCGACCTCCAGCCGAACAGAGATCCAGGAGGCCGGGAGAAGCAGTGTGAAAGGTACGGGCAAAGCCGCAACCAATCGGGAAGCGACCGCTGTCTCTGCCTTGCTTCCGATTGGTGCGCCTTTCCCATTGACTTTAGCTGGACTCTGCAACACTATTCTGGATGGGATTTTTCTGCTTAGCTGTAACTTGTATTAATTACCTTAAAAGAGCTGTTTTTACTTAAAAATTGTGGGCAATTTAAACATGTATTGATGTGATGTTTGCTAGTGATTCAGCCTTTTCTGGTGATCTGTGTGGGCTAGACGCTTAGGCGCCTAACCCCCCCCAAACCCTCCCAGTCTTTTGTTGTGCAGATTCTTGTTTCTTGCACCTAATTGCAGATTGCCTGCAATAAAATTGCCTTCTCACTGCCTTCTCCTCTGTCCCCTGACTTGCAGCCGGCACAGCCCTCCAGCTCCAGCCACAGAAGGGGCTCCGAGCCACCAGCGGGCCGCGCACTCCAGCCTAACAGAGATCCAGGAGGCCGGGAGAGCAGGTGAAAGGCACGGGCAAAGCCGCAAAATTTTGCCCGCCCTCCCCTCTTGGTTGATTGTATTTATACACTCTTTCCCGCCATTTCTCTAATCCACGCCCACATCTATTTCCTTCTTATTAACCCATACCTATCCTGCACAATGCTAACTTGTTTCCTTTTGCTCCTTAGCCTCTCATCTCCCCCATTCCATTATGATAATCATATTATACCCCCTGTCATGACGAATAAGTTAATGAGTATGTTCTGCTCTCCACTGCCATCCACAATGTACAACCATCTATTCCTTATTCACTTTGAACCACTCTTACACTGCAACCCCTGGGGTATCCCACATAAAGCCTCTCTAACAATCCAGCACTCCCCTAGCCCCTTACATGTATCCTGGATTTATAAAAACCCACTATGCCTGTCCATCAGACTCCTATGTTATGATAAAAGACACACCTATATAACAGGACCATCTCCCACTACACAGTGGGCATCTAGGACTAAGAGGAAATGCTCTGATCACTCTCTATCCCTATCCCTTGGTGCCCTACTCAAATTAATCTTCTACCTCCTTTATGCATTGGCACCATTGAGATTAATCCTGGCCCCATCGTAAGTTTATCTTCCCTGCTGATCTGACTACCATAAAAGGCCTAAGCTTCATACACTCAATGCTTGCAGCCTCCTAAAAAGTTCATCTTAATACAGGCTTGGGTGGCACATACTCTTCCAGACTTCCTGGTCATCCTCTGAATCTTGGCTCAGGCCTACAACAAAAGACAGTGTTGTAAACCTTCCCAATTACCAGTCTTCAGAGCAGATCGCCCTTCCAGGGGTGGTGGGGTGGCCATATACATTAAGGACACCATCTCTGCAACCTGCCTCATCAACACATCTGAGCCAAATGAATTTGAATGTTTATCAATCAAAATATCCTTCCTAATTCGTCTTCATTTAAACTGATTGGATGCTATAGGCCCCTCTGCAGGCCTTAAACTGCTTTCACCTAGGGTCAATTCTCAACCTAGGCCCTGAAGATACCGTCATCTTTGGTGATTTGAATTTAAACTGGCTGTCTAATGTATCTGCACCTTTGATAACCTTTTGTGACACCTATGGATTCACACAGCTAACTAAAGACCCAACTAGGATCAACCTAAGAAATTCCAGCAACAGCTCACCCTGGATATTATGTTGGTAAACAAGCCTCACTTATACTCACATGCAGGAGTACTGCCGAGTGATGAGTGACCATTACCCTATAGCTGGCATAAGATCCACACTCAAACCACCAAATCCTGCAGAATTTATCCTCAAAAGGTCAAAAAAGAATTTCAATATCTCAGGTTACCTCCATGACCTGAGTACTACAATATATTGGCAAGATTTCTATCTTACAACCTCTGTTGAAACAGCTCTCCAGAATTTAAAGGATATTATCACCAATGCTCTCAATATTCATGCACCTATCACCAGTATCAGAACTAAGGTAAAATCCTGCCCTTGGTTCACCTCTGAGCTTAAAGCAGCATTGAGAACCAGAGACAAGCTGTGGAAAAAGGCAAGAAAAACAAAGGACACCAGAGATTGGCTAAATTTCAGAAAAGCAAGGAATTCATGTACAAAAAATAAGAACTGCACAAACTGCCTACTATACAGCTGAATTGGATGCCTCCTACATAACCCATCCAGACTCTGGGGTACAATAAAAGGACTTCTGGGCCAAAATTCTACTCCTGCCCTAACCACCAAACTGCTACTAAATGATACAGAAATTACAGGTAAACAAGAAATCTTAAATACCTTCAATGTTCACTTCACCACTGCTGGCCTAGCATTTGACTCATCACCTGCAAATATCCTGAGATCTTCCTTGAACCTGCAAACTACTGTGGGACAAATGGCCACTTCAACTTTTTCCTTCATCCCAATATCCGTGAAAGAAGTGGAAGATCTCCTCTCTAATTTAGACACCACTAAGAGTGCAGGTGCAGACTCCCTGGATCCCTATTTCCTGAAAATTGCTTCGCATGTCTTATCTGCCCCCCTCACTCATCTCTTCAATCTTTCCTTATCTACTGGATCCATTCCATCTACTTGGAAAACAGCTCAAGTAGTTCCATTACTCAAATCTGTGATACTAGGGATCTCAACAATTACAGACCTATCTCCATCCTACCAGTACTATCTAAGATGCTTGAAAACTAGTAAACTCTCAGTTAAGGGACTATCTGGATAACAATAACCTTCTAAATTCTGCACAATCTGGATTTAGATCAAAGCATAGCACCATTACTGCCTTAGCCAAGGTAACCAACGATTGGCAGACTAACTTGGACAAGAAAAATTTTACCTGTGCTGTGTTTCTGGATTTGAGTAAAGCCTTGACACAGTGGATCATGACTTATTAATCACCTCCTTAACTCAATAGGCCTGGATTCCCTATCACTCAACTGGTTTAAGGATTACCTTTCAGATAGGTCACAACTGGTTGAAATGGAATTACCTATCCACCTCAAAACCACTGCTAAGGGGCTACAAGGCTCTATTCTGGCCCTATCCTCTTGCTATTTATATAAACAATATTGATGCCAACCTCACTCAATCTAACATTCATCTGTTTGCTGATGATACTGTATTATATGTCAGCAATCCCTCACCTTCCAAAGCCTGTGAACTGTTACAATCCGAATTCTCCATTCTGCAGCACAATCTACTTGACAAAAACTACTTCTAAATGCAAAACAAAAAGCTATGTTCTTTGCCACAAAGAGTTGCACTACCACTACCCCAGCATCCAACACCCTACATTTATCCACCTTACTTGAGAGAAACTTGAATTTGTTGATAACTTCAAATACCTTGGAGTCTGGATAGATAACAGGCTTGACTATTCTGTCCATATTGAAGAGCTACTTAAAAGCTAAGACAGAGGCTTGGACTATTTTTAGAATAAAACATTACCTAAACAGTGATTCCAAAAAGGTTAATTCAGGCCTCATTCCTATCCCTCATTGATTATGCTGATTTTCTCTACTGCCATTGTTCAAGTCATCTCTTACATAAACTGGACACTCTGTATCACAGGTCCATAAGATTTATTACTGACCTTCCTCCAGCACCCATCATTGCTCCCTTTATATGGCAGTCAACTGGACATCATTGCAACACAGAAGAAATAGGAATGCTGTTATCTGGATATTCAAAGCGTTAACAGGCAAACTACCGACCTATATCACTGATTGCTTTACCCAAATTACAACTAGGCCATACACCTTAAGGATCAGTAAACTAATCATATTAAAGGTCCCCAATGCCTGCACCCGGTATGGGAGGGCTGCTTTCAGCTATTCCTTAGCAGTTGCATGGAACTCTTTCCAAAAATCCATGAAGCTAGATAGCCTACTACCTCTGGCATCCGTCAAAAGATTGTTCTCCGCCCTTTTTCCAGAGCTCTGCAATTGCTTTTATAAAGCCTAATCCCCTACCTATCTGATCCACCTTCCTTTTTCCATCCATTATATTAATTCAATTTCTTTCTTCCGAATCACCTATTATATTCTCATAAAACTAGTTAAACCATATAATTTATATTTTATGCCTGCTATACCCTTTGTCCCCTTTTTCCTACAGGCTAAATGGTTCTACTGTTACTTGTATATATGTAAATTGTTGTATATAATCATTTCATGCCATTGTATTGCTATTTATTCTATTCTTGTCTATGTAATAATGCTTGTATCCTCATTTGTATGACCACTCAGGTCCATCTTGTAAATGAGCTTTGCTCAATGATGTTCGCCTGAATAAATAAAGATTTTGATTGATTGATTGATTGAATACCTTTACCATCTGGCTTATAATGAAAGGGAAAGAAAGGAAGCAAGGAACGTCATGCTGTTGACTCTACCATTTTTGAAACATTACACCTGTACTATCTGCCTTAAGTTATTTAAACTAGCTAGCCCAGTGGCACAGAGGGTTGAGGTGCTGGATGCCACGTTCAAGAGCGAGCTCGGACTGCTGGAGGTTGGCAGGGGAGGGAGAGGATTGAGAGTCCAACAACAGCTCTCCTCTCCTGGGGTGTGGGTCCATAGCTGTGGAGAGTTTGGTCTGCAACTGAAGTTGCAGTGTGGGGCTTAGTCCTCAAAACATTTGTGAATCCAACCCAGTGTATGCAGCTCATTTGGGGCTTTGCAGTGAAAGGAGAACATGTGTCAAACATTAATTAGAAAGAGAGAGAGAGAGAGACCAATGAATTCAACAGCAGAATGACAACAGCAGAGTGCAGACCTTCACTGAGTCTGGCATGCTTTTTGGTGGGAAACAGGCAGCATGAGCAGTATATGTGATGGGGCCACAGCCATCCCTCTTCCCCTTCTGACTTGACATATCACTTGGCCTACAAAAGGTCGCAAATCCAAGGGAGGTGGAAATAATGGCAAACCACTATAGCACAGAACTGTGCAGCACATATGAACCGGGACATGGCACAACAGGCAACAGAGAGGCACAGGCATAAAAAGAACTTCACCCATGATGAGGTGGACATCCTTGTGTCAGAGATGGACAAGGGTCATGACCTGTTGCTGATCCAAAGCAGGGACAAGGGCAGAAGAGACAAGAGAAAGAAAGCATGGGATACTGTTGCCCAGAAGATTAATGCTTGTGCGCCCCAGAAAAGAACAGTGAGGGACCTTCAGAAGAAATATAATGACCAGAAGCAGATCATGAAACAGAAGCAGGCATACAATTGCTGCTGTGCCCTTGGCATGGGTGGTGGACCAGCCCAGCAATGCACATTAACCTCCACAGAGCAGAGGATAGCCAGGCTCCTGAGCCAGCCGAGCATCAGCAGTGATACTGACCTGGACACTTTCAGGCAACAGGGTGGCACAGATATGTAGAGTGGTGGGAAGGGCATGTAATGTAAGTGTGCGTGGAAAGCTGTGTATGTCACTGCCATGCTGGACAGTGACCATGCTGTGTGGCTGTTCATGTGTGCAGTGGTGAACAACACACCACAGTACGAGGCTGTGCACTTTGCAGACACCCTACTGAGGGGTAGGGGAAGGAGCAGGCTGGCAACCTGCAGAGCGCTCCATGGTGGTGGGGAGGAAGGTGCAAGGCTGTACAACATGCAGATGCGTGCAATTAGGTGGGTGGGTGGGTGGGTGGGTGGTGACAATGGGGTGATAGGTTTACATTCACTGACAACATGTCCATCCTACAGGTACAGCAGTGGTGGCAGGAGACAGTGGGGCCAGTGGTGCAGGTCCAAGTGGAAGTCAGCAGCACAGTGGGGATGATGCAGACACCGATGAAGACTGCAGCAGCACCACCTCAACAGGTGGCAGTAGCAGCAGCACCACCACCACCACCACCACTAGCACCTCATCGCCAGACACACCGGTGGATGTGGGGAGGGGGAGGCAGATGACACTGAGTCATGTGTTGCAGGACTGAGCATGGAAGGTGACAGCGACAATGGTGCAGACAGTGGACAGCAAAGCACCCAGTCTGCCTGAGGAGATGGTGGCAACATGGATGGCCAAGTGACAGACAGTGACATATAGTGGTGATTGTAATGTGCCCAGAGAGATTGATACCAGGACTGTGCCAGCAACCAGAACAGGGCTGATGACAGGGGGACATGACCCCCATCAGCTGTGGGGAGCTAGAGGCACAGCTTGATGATGCTGTGCATGAGTTGCAGGACCAGTTGTCCCCACCTGCATACATTGGTGACTACTGCCAGTCAGTGGTGTCTGGCCAGGGGGACTTAACACAGGGACTGACAGCCATATGGCAGGACCTCCAGGGGGACTTAACACAGGGACTGACAGCCATATGGCAGGACCTCCGGGAACACCATCTAAGCCAAGATGCACACCTGTCAGCCACCAGAAACACCATTCACGCTACTGCAAGGGATACCAGAGTGGTGATGACCAGCATGGTACAGGCATTGCATGGCATTAGAAACTGTACTCAGGGACAGATGGAGGCCATGGCATGGTGCACGTTGGCCATGGAATGTCTTGTGGCACAGCAACAAAGCCACAATGAGGCCACGGCCACTGTCACGCAGGCAATAGTGGACAGCCTGCATGTGCTGCACCACCAGCAACCCATGATATATTGTTTGGCATCACAACCCATCAGCCAGGTGGACACCCACACACCAGTGCACACACACCCCTCCAGCCACCATGTGCAATAGCAGCAGCACAAGTGGGACCGGCAACTCACATGCATGCAGCCTCCCATGCCAGCCACAGCACAGTGGTCCCAGACCATGCAAGCAGAGGACCTGTCAGCATACAGACTGTGCTGACCACCGGTGCTTCCATTGTCACGGGCGCAGAGCAACAGGTGCCCACCCCAACAGGCACACACAGGCCTGGAGTACAGAGCACAGCGACAAGCTCTGTGCATTAACCACAGGTCACACATCCAGGGCCAATGACCACACAGGCTGAACAATCAATCACAGTAGTCCCACCGGTGGATGACGGACAGAGCAGGGATGAGGCCACACTGCAGTCATTCATGAAGACTAGGCAGCGTTGGAAGGGGAGGAATGGAAGGCCGGGTTTGGGGAAGGGATGGACAGTGGGACACAGGACAGTATCCCTACTGAGGCCTTGCCATGGGATGGACATCACACCAGCATGATTGTGGCTGCACTGGAGCCCGCAACATCCAAGAACCCTGGTGTCAGGACACAGTGCAGCTGTGTTAAACAGCAATAGTGCGCTGAGCCACATACTACAGTGATTGGGCTGTGCATATTCCCAGGTATGTCCGTGGAAGAAGGTGGATGCATGATGCACTAAAGAGGATGTGGGTGTTGGGGTGTGTGTGGGTGTATGTTTGTGTGTATGTGTGTAGGGGAGCACAGGGTCTCACAATGTGTGTGCAGCCACTGTCACCACCTACCATGATGCACTGTGAATAAATGAAAACTATTCAGACGTTGTCATCCTGTGTTGTGATTATCTAACATGTGCACCCTGACTGCAATGCATGGGCAAGCCTCAGCTGTGACTGTGTAGATGTCCATGGGTGTATGGCTCTACAGACATGTGTCACCGGTGACAGTATCAGCACGGGGAGGGCCACAGCACACACAGATGACCATGTGTGCATCACCTGGACACTGGGCTGTGTGATGGTGGGTGTGGGTGATGGCCATGTCTGCAATGTACAACATGCAGACACTGGACATCATGGGTGTTACCAGGAATGACCGTGGCCAACAGCCTGCTACTGCATATTGGTGGGGTGACCCTTGAGGTCATGTACAACAGTACAGTTTTGCCACAAGGTTGTTGGGGAGGTGGAAATGTTAGCCACAGCACACAGCTGATGGTCTGCTGTTGTTGAGGGGGATCTATG
The DNA here is from genome assembly GCA_016271365.2 of Neoceratodus forsteri. Taxonomy (NCBI): domain Eukaryota; kingdom Metazoa; phylum Chordata; order Ceratodontiformes; family Ceratodontidae; genus Neoceratodus; species Neoceratodus forsteri. Next base: position 9,676,597 of record CM057451.1, read on the forward strand.
TGCACCACCAGCATGCTGGCCACAATGGGTGAGGCTTGTGTACATGTGCCAGTATTAGAATGGTGGTGCCGGTGATGTCCACCGCATCCCATCCACACAACCACAGCACCGATGTCACTGTGGAACCCCACGCAACACGACATATTGGTACTTGCACCACATATTGCGAGTGGGATCTATCCACAGTATCCATCACTCAGATGGACAATGAAGGGCTGGGAAGGACTAGCACACCTATCCCAGATGCACTGTGTCACATTGACTGCACACTGTGAACACTTACCAGCATGTCACTCACCCACAACTAATATCATGTGCAGTACAGATCCATTCCCAGACCCTGTTGTGCAAGCCGTTCCATGATGAAGGTCACAATGCCCACTGCAGGATCCTGTGTGTCCAATGCACTTGGTAGTGTGACGTAGACAGCCAGCTCTGAGTGCTCAAATGCTGTATTAATTTTTTTTATTACATATAAAATATGTGATGGGGAAACTCAGTTTGAGGAAACTACTGTCTTACTGGAACTGACACATCAAGACCACCCAGGGATAAGTTCAAAGGACAGAAGGTATTTTAAACTGCAGAGATCTGGGGTGCAATTACCTGGTCAATTTGCTTTCATCCCAGGAAATAAGATTAGCCATTCATAATGCCCTCAGGGAGATCCTTTGACTTGCATAGTTGCCAGGGAAGGACTTGTGGGGAGGGGTGTCGAAGAGAGGCCAGAATGGACATTGAAGAGGTTTGATGTCTGAGCCAGGGAGGAACCAGATGATTCTGGAAGGTCCAATATACATTTCTAGGGAACCCTTGAATTACATCAGAAAGACCTGAGGCGTAGATTCCAAGGTCCAGACGGGATTAAAGAGGCCAATACACTTTTGTTTTGAATACAGTGACTTAGATCAAAGAAAACTTTTGAGATGTTTTTGTAGCAGAGCAAAAACCAGTTCTGACCAGTTAACCTGTGGAGAGGAAAGTCAGTGAAGTCATCTCGAATGTTTTTTTAAATATTTTATTGGGAGACTCTGTATTTTAAAATATAGGGTTTGATACACTAAGGCGGAATTAGTGACCTCATGTGAAGGCCAGCTCAGAAGTGTGTTTAACTGCTAAGAGAACCTGACAGAGACACATAAGAAAATATTTCTGACTAACACAAGAGAATATTATCTGACTGAGGGAGAATCATCACAGCACTGAAAAAGAGTAAGATTAGACCAGTCTAAATGTATGTATTGTAGGAACTGTACTTTTTCCTGTTTGTTTTAAGGCTGTATGTGTTGGGATATATATAATTTGTTCTGTAATTATTGTTCTGTTTTGATCTTTTTAAAGTAAAGATATTTTTTTACAAACGAAACTGCTGGAGCGCCTTGACAATTCTTTTTATTTTAAGTGGAGCTTTTAAAGGTTATAAGTACACTGTGTATGGGCTTATTGTATACCAAACTGGGAAATGGATAGAGTTCTCTAAAAGTCTTGCATTGAGTTCTAAGAGTTCATTTGAAAGACCTGGGTGGTTACCCATAGGCAAAGGTATCTGGCCCCCCGAAGACAGAATTATCTGAGCCTGATAATTGAGTCTGCTAACAAGAGGTTATCAGTTTGAATCCCTTCAGAACTTGAGACTAAGGTGACTTGAACCCACAAAACAGACAAGAGGGTTACCTTGTCTGTTCACTGTACACAAATAATACGCTCAGAGGTTGGCACTTTGTGAGTAGACAGCTGACCGGCTGAGAATTGTGACAGGTAGCACCAACAAACCATGATGTTGTAGTGACCACTCACCATGCACCAGCAATGGCCACCGGTTTATGTTAGCAGTGTCGCCATGACAGGTGTGAAGCACCGGGAGGCACACCCCTGTTGCTGGACAGTGGACTGCACCACCACAACTAAGTGCCAGTGGTGCCACTTGCAGGGCAATGGATGCCTTCAGGTGTTGTGGCGCCATGCAAGCCCATGGGTTGTGCAATGTTTAGACTCTCTCAGTGATGGGGCATGGGTACGTAGCATACCACAGTGCACTGTTGGCAGCTCATTGCACCATGCTGCTATGTACCGTTGTGTAGCGACAACAGCTGTGTAATGTACAGCCGGCACACATTGGCCATGTGTGGGATATGACAACACATACAACAGCACTGCTGTGTGCATGCAAGTGCTCACATGTGTACTATGTCAGATACACATGCAGTACATACAGTAGGGACATTAAGACAGCACATGTAGACATAGTGACTGCATAACACAATCAACAGCTTAATAAAGTGCAGCAACAACAATACAAACATAACAACATTCCCCACAACCAACCCAACAACATTTAACATGATTAGAACAGGAAACATGTCCACCCACAACCCCCCCTTTCTAAAAGCAACAAACAAGCCCCCCGCCCCCTGTACATGGTATAAACAGAGCAGTGTACAAACAATTCCCATCCCCACCCCCAGTAATTGTACAATGACAAACCCAGGAACCCCCATGAAATATTGAAACAGTGTACATTCAGGCCCCCCACCCCCCACCACACACTCACCCACCCAACACCCTCCCCACAGTTGCCATAGCTGACAATAACATGGGTATGACATAATTCCACCCTCCCCTAAACAACCATAGCATAAAACATCACAAAAACATATTTACAAACCCTACCATGCATTCGCCTCCCCCATCAGATGGATGTCCAGCAGTGTGCGTGGGTTACACACATGACACTTGTCACACACTAGTCCCTGTTTCTGAGGGCAGTGATCAGGACCCCAAGTGATTCATGCAGCCGGGACACATCTGCCATTATGGCCGCAACAAGGTCCGCAAGTTGTCTGTCCAGGTTTGCAGGCTGGTCTTGTTCCCGGGGATGCTGCCCCATGTCAGCCACAGATGCTGCCACATCTACGACACTATCACCACCGGATGGACTGTCCACCCCCACAGGCCCTACCTCAGGCTGCTGTTCTGCTTGGCCATCCATCTCCACCTGTTGCTCCTGTCTGTGAGGTGACAGATCTCTCATGTCCTCCACCTCATCCTTACTCTGGCTGCTCCATCCTGGCCCTCGGTCACTCCTCTGTATCAGCATGGGCATGAACACCCATGTTGTCTGTGGCCTCTGTGCCCTCCATTTCCTCCTTTTCTGCCTCCGTAGCCTGCTGCACCACATGCTGTGGGTGTGCACCTTCTACCACCTCATCCACCTCCTCCTCCTCCTCCTCAGATTCCTGTGGCAGTGGACATACCCTCCTCCTCGTGCGCCTTGTGCACTGTCTGTATGCTATAGCATCCTGCTTCTTCCAGTCCGCCATTGCCCTCAGGAGGACTCTGTGCCATAGAAACATAGAATCTGATGGCAGATAAGGACCACTTGGCCCACCTAGTCTGCCCATTTCCCTACCTAATGGATAAGCTGCAGATCCTAGTTAATCCTACCCCCCACTAGAATTTCCTTATGTCTGTCCCATGCATTCTTGAATTCCCCCACCGTTTTTGACTCTACGACCTCCTCAGGAAGGCTGTTCCATGTATCCACAACCCTCTCTGTGAAGAAATACTTCCTCAGATTACCTCTGAGCCATCCCCTCTATCTTCAAATTGTGCCCTTGTTCTTGCACGCCTTTTTGTGAAAGATGCTACCCTCTTGACTTTGCTGATTCCCTTGAGGTATTTGAAAGTTTCTATCATGTCCCCCTCTCCCTCCTTTCCTCAAGGCTATACATCTTTAGTTCCTTAAGTCTTTCTTCATATGTGTTCTGATGCAGACCCTGCATCATTTTGGTTGCCCTCCTCTGGACAGCCTCCACCCTGTCTATGTCTTTGCGGAGATGGGGTCTCCAGAACTGTACACAGTATTCCAGATGTGGTCTTACCAACTGTCTGTACAGAGGGCCAACAACTTCCTATTTTCTACTGGTGATGCCTCTCCCTATGCATCCCAGTATTCTCCCAGTCCTCCTTACTGCCTTCTCACATTGCTGGCCTACCTTTAGATCATCTGATATGACTACCCCCAGGTCCCTTTCCATTTTTGTTGTTGTCAGTATCTCATCCCCCATTGTGTACTCTTCCCCTGGGTTTTTGTTTCCCAGGTGCATTACTTTGCACTTCTTTGTTTTTAATCTAAACTGCCATACATTTGACCATTCCTCCAACCTTGCCAAGTCCTTTTTCATCCTTTCCACCCCACCTTGTGTATCAACCCTGTTGCAGATCTTTGTGTTATCTGCAAAGAGACATACTTTCCCTTCCAATCCCTCTGCAATGTCACTTATAAAGACATTAAAAAGGACCGGCCCCAGTACTGAACCCTGCGGTACCCCACTAGTAACCCTCCTTTCTTCACTGTGGACTCCATTTACTATTACCCACTGTATCCTGTTGTCCAACCAGTGTTTCACCCAGGCTACCACCCTGGGACCCACTCCCAGACTGGCTAATTTGTTTATTAATCTTTTGTGTGGGACTGTGTCAAATGCCTTGCTAAAGTCTAGGTAAGCCATGTCCACAGCCTCTCCTTGGTCTACTGCTTTGGTCACCCAGTCAAAGAAATCAATAAAGATTTGTCTGACATGACCTTCCCGCTGTGAATCCACGCTGCCTTGGGTCCTGTGCCCCACTGGCCTCTAGGTACTCAACAATTCTTTCCTTCAGAAGTGATTCCATCATTTCCCTACCACTGAGGTCAAACTGACAGGTCTGTAGTTTCCTGCCTCTGTCTTGCTCCCACTTTTGTGAAGGGAATCACATCCACCCTCCTCCAGTCCTCAGGTACCACACCATCCTCCCATGATTTATTAAAAAGGGTAGTCAGTGGTGTTACTAGTTCTTCCCTTAGTTCTTTTAAAATTCTGGGGTGAATCCCATCAGGCCCCATTGCTTTATCCACCTTCAGTTTTAAGAGTTCTTTCAGAACCCTTTCTTCTGTGAAAGGATTAATATCATCCCCCCTATCCAGAGTGCTTCTATTGACTGGATTAGGCATTTCCCCCTGCTTTTCCATTGTGAATACTGAGCAGAAGTATTCGTTCAGTATCCCTGCTTTTTCGCTGTCCCTCTGTGCCCAACCACCTTCCTCTTTGTTCAGCCTCTGTATCCCTGCCTTAGTCTTTCTTTGCTCCCTAATGTGCCTATAAAAGGTTTTATCCCCCTTCTTAACCGAGTTGGCTATCTTTTCCTCGGTTTGGGCCTTTGCCATTCTGACTGGCTTACCCACTTCTTTCTGCTTTAACTGGTACAGTTCTCTGTCCTGCTCCTTCTGTGTTTCCTTATACGTCCTGAATGTTGTCTTTTTCTCCCTTACCTTCCCCGCCACTTCTTTTGAGAACCATAGTGTTTTTTTCTTTCATTTTGATTTGTTTATTTGCTTCACACAAAGGCTTGTTGCCTCTGTGATGGTGGTTTTGATGTTTCCCCATTGTTGCTCCACCCCACCTTCTTGCCTGTTTGCAAGTGCTTTTCTGAGGCACTCTCCCATTTTGACAAAATCAACCCTTCTGAAGTCCAGTACCTTCACTTTTGTGTGTCTTGACTCTACAGCTAAGTTTATTGTGAACCACACTGTTTGGTGGTCGCTTGTTCCCTGATGGCTACCCACTTCAAGATCAGAGATCCTCTCTCTGTCCCCATTTGAAAGTACCAGGTCTAAGATTGCTCTCTCCCAAGTGGGTTCCAAAACTAGCTGTCTGAGGCATGCCCCCTGTAGGACATTGAGAATTGCCCTGCTCTTGGATGTGGCTGCAGCAAAGGTGATCCAGTCAACGTCTGGCATATTCAGGTCCCCCATCAGCAGGGCCACTGGAAAATCGCAGGTGCAATTTTTCCACAATTTCTGCAATTTTCACCCTTCTCCACACAAAATCCACAATTTCTTGCAATTTCTTACATTTATGGAATTTTTGACTGAAATTGTATAAAAATATTTAAATTCTCAAGGAAATCTACTCAGATATACTAACGATTTAGTACACAGACTTGGATTTGACCAAAACAGGACAGTGTCGGGTGAGAAGGGGTCAAATGTGACTCTGCTTTCATGTAACTGACTTCCCTGCTTTGGTGTCAAAATCCTCTGGTCATGCATATGTAGACTTGAACACTTAAAATTTGTGTTAAAGCAGACTATCAGAGAACTTTTTGCTGACACAGAGACTGAAACAATAGGTGTGAGAAGAGGTGAAAAGTGCCCCATTCACCTAAATGAAGCTTTGACCACAATGCTTGTATTTGAATGATAGGGTAGATTTTTCTTGTATAAATGCTTTCAGTCTGGAAGGATTTTGATTCAAATGTGTCAAGAGTTTGGATGGCCTTGCTAATTATAAACTTGAATGTGCTTCTGAGGGGGTTGGTGACAGTGATTCCTTACATGTCAGTCTGCCGCAACTGAATACTCCCATACAAAACCTACAAAAGGAAACATTTCTGAAAACGTGCTGAACAGGTTAAGTATAGTTAAACAGTTACCTTCAAATAGACAAAATAATTGCAACCCAAGTAAAATCACTGCAAACCGAGTAGAACAAAAGTATAGTGTATTGAAAACTACTGTGTGATGTAATGAAAAGTTATTGGTATGATTTGATACCTTTATCATGTGATTTTAAAATGTACTTACAGTGCTGATTAAGAACAATAATTATTTTAACAAAATAAATATTTTTCTTACTAGACCTTTATTAGGCACCCTGTTTATCTGTGTATTTTGTTCTTGCACCAAAGCAAGTAGTTTAAACAGGCTTCATTATTTAACATCTAGAAACTGGCAAAATATGTTGTTTCAGGATGTATTCAGTGCAGATTAACTGTAAATTACTGAATAAAATCTAGTTAGCACTGCATGACTTAGATGTCTTGATTTTTAGAAGATATGTTACATAATGTTAGTTTACAGTGCATTTCAAAAACACACATCTTTATCATATTAAAAGCATTTACAATTGGCAATACATTCATCTAACAATTTATGTGATCAATACATGCTGCAGCAAACAATAAAATATTTATTAGGGGGCAGTTGGGATGTATAGTGAACCCCCACAATTTTCCCGCAATTTTTGCAAGAAAATCCCCGCAATTTTTGGTTAACATTTTCCGCAATTTTCCAGTGGCCCTGCCCATCAGCAATATCTCCCCTTTCTCTGCCATCCCAATGATGCCATCTATTATTTCCTTGTCCATATCCTCCCCTGAGACGGGGGTCTGTATACAACCCCTGTGCGGATTGTGGAGCCATTTCCAATCTCCAGGGTGAACCACAGTGCCTCCTATCCTCCCTGATTACCCTTTAGTTCTGTTGCTTTGATCCCTTCACTTACCTGGAGAGCTACTCCTCCTCCTCCTCTTCTTCCCTCCCTGTCCCTCCTGTAGATTGTATACCCTGGTATGTTGACATCCCAGTCATGGTTCTCTGTGTACCATGTTTCTGTGACTGCCACAATGTCAGGCATCCTCTTCCATCAAGGCCACCATTTCAGGGAGCTTTTTACCTTGACTACGGGCATTGGTACTCATTACCCTCCATTTTTTTATGGCTTTATTTCTTTTTGCCCCATCCCTGTGCCTACTGCCTTTGTCTTTTTCTCCATTTACCCCTGCCCTTCTCCCTATCGCCTGCTCTATCTTGGTGTTTACCTCACTAATTACCCTGATTTATTGGGGGGGCTAGGATTCCCTCCTCCTCTTCAGTGCCTCCCCCCTTGGCTAGTTTAAATGCTTGCCATTGAAGCATTTAAATCTATCACCTAGGATCCTGGTTCCCCTCCAGGATAGATGCAGATCATCGCGCCTGTATAGGCTTGCATCCCTCCAGGTGGAGCCCCAGTCCCCAGTGAAGCCAAATCCCTCAGCTCTGCACCAGCTTTTCAACCAGTCATTGAATCCCATGGTGCGCAGTACCCTAGCCTCATCAATGCCTTAGACAGGTAGCACTTCGGAGAAAGTTACCGTGTGTGCTACCTGTCTAAGGCCCCTCCCCAGCTCCATAAACTCCTGTTGCACTGCTCTGATCCCATTCTCAGCCAAGTCATTCGTCCCTAGGTGAATAATGACATCCAGCTCCCTTCCCCTTGCCATTGCTCCCAGATCCTGAGGATGCGTTTCCTGTCCCTCCAAGCCTTGGTGCCAGGCAGGCACCTTAACTCCCTTTCCCCTCCCTCCCCCAGTTCTACCCCCCAACAATTGAGTCCCCCACCAGGAGTTGTTTCCTTCCCCTGTGAGGTCCTGGGCCACCCTTCTGTGGGTCTCCATTGTGGAGGTTCCCAGCACCCTCCTTGGTCTCCACTGCAGGTACCTCCTTAGAGGAACCATGCTTCGCCAGAGTGGTGAATGAATTGTGGAGAGGCACAACTGGAGGGATGCACCTCTGTTCCACCACCCTCACCCTCCCTGAGCCCACCATGGTCCAACCACTCCTCTTTCTTGGCAACCTCTGAGGTAGTGGTGGTGGCCTGGGTGGTCCCTGGGTGGGGGAGCAGGTTTCCCGAATCCTTGCCAGGTCAGCATGGAGACAAACAACCTCCTCCCTCAGACCAGAGAGGTGCCTGCAAATAGGGCAGCAATGCAGTCTCTAGAATGTCTCCCGGAAGACTGCTGCTCCATAGCCAGTGCATTGCACCACTCCCCACATGTCTGTGTCCCTTCCAGTTACAGATGCTTTTTTGGTTTTGTTCTTGTTTTAGTGTATGCAAGCTTGTGAGTGTCTCTACCCCCATTCAGTGTGCTGTGCCTTTAAGGATATGAACAGGTGTATGTTGTTAGCAGTTTTGGGGAAGTGATGTCAGAGCCCCTGCTATAAAGGAAGTTATGCGGGTACTGGTGTGCTCTCGCCTGTTTTGGGGAACGGGACACATGTCAGTGTTCAGTGTCAGTGGTCAGTATGGGGCGGCACATGTGCTGGTAGAGTGTTTGGTGCCATGCTGCAACACATAGCCACATGATCCAATAGTCCACACTTACCTTGCAGGTGTTCACCATGCCTTCTTTGTTGCCGCCCAACAGGCCGGTCATGGTCTGCCTGTCCACCTGCTGCCACCTGCCTGGGACCGCTCTGTCCTATAACAAGAACGGTGTGACACATTCAGTCAACAGTGCACATGCACACATACATGTAGCAGTGGTGTCTGGTACTGCACAAGAAGACTGCCATAGTCACCTTCCCTGGGTCTGCCTCCACCCCTCATGTCTGCATCATGCCTTGCTGCCATGTCCATGAGGCAGACTTGTATCTCTATCCCTCCTCTAGAGGTCCTGCCACTTGTGTTTGAGCTGCCTTGGTGTTCTCCTGACACCTGTGATTCCTTGCAGCCATGCACCAGTGGCCCTCCAAGCCCTGTCCCTCACCCTTGGCTGGTGTCTCCTGCACCCTGGTGGCAGCAGTGTGGTGTGCCACTGCTGCATCAGGTTGATCATCTGTGCAGTCTCATCTGCACTGAAGTTGTGTGCTCTCCCACTCAATTTTAACATTCTGGGTGCCCTGACACAGCTGTGCACAGATTACAGGATGTATGTGGCCTGTTTCAGCTGGGTGCAGCCTCTCCTGCCCTTGTACAGGCCTGTTGCATAGTCTGTATTCATCTGCATATGTCTATCGCATGTGACACACATGTGACATGTGCAGACTGCATATGCTGTTGCTTTCATCGCATGCTGCAAGTGCTGTATATTGTACACACAACTGCTCAGTTAATGTGATGCAATTGAGGGAGCCTATTGTGGCATTCCATACCGCATCTTCGTGTTGTGTGTGTGTGTGTGTGTGTGTGTGTGTGTGTGTTGTGTGTGTCTATGATTAATTACACATGCATTTGCATCTTGCTGCCTGCCACGGCACAGTATGCATGTCCATGCCATCGCATTCCTGTTGTGATTCTGAGCGTTTTACCTACCCTGCTGTGTGTGTGAGCCACACATGTGTGTAGGCCACATTTTGTACAGCACACATCACAGATGTTGTGTACTTCCCCATGTGATGCAGCCTGTGTTGATCATGACACCACATACACACTGTGATGGTGATGTAGTGTCCAATCCCTGGTGTGTGTGTGTGTGTGCAAAACACATGCATGTAGGCATCATTATGTGCAGCACCCATCACAGACATTGTTCACATCTCCTCCCCAGGCCATATGATGCAGACCTGTGTTGTTCATGCCACCACATACCTGTTGCAATGGTGATGTTCTTTCCTTTTCTTTCTGTGCCCTTATTCCATACCACTGTCCTTCAGACACAGCTGTGGGTGTGTTTGACTGGTGGGCACTGCCACATCACATGGGCACTGGTGTCACTATACAGTGTCACCATATTAGGTATGCAGCACCAAGCGGCATGGCTGTGTGGTGGTATGGTGGGCACGGCTGGATAGATGCTTTATGATGTTCCCGCTTGATGGTGGTGTATTGTCCATTAGCTGAAGTGTTCTACCATCAGCTCGCAATGTGCCCATTGCCCTGCCTGTGCCAATGCAGGTTGGTCCTGGTGCTATCTGCCATGTCCATCAAGCACGTCATCTTCCTCCTCCTCTTCCCCTCCTCCTCGACCACATCCATGTCTGACAGTGTCACGTGGTTCCGTACTGTGATGTTATGCAATATACAGCACACCATGAATATCTTGCATGCAGTCTTAGGGCTGTACTGTAGTGCTCCTTCAGATCTGTCTAGGCAATGGAACCATGCCTTCAGGACACCAAAGGTGCGCTCACTGACACACCTGGTACTGCTCGGTGAGTCATTGTACTGGGTCTCAGCTGGGGTATGTGGGTGATGTAGCAGTGTTATGACCCACGACAATTGTGGGTAGCCACTGTCATCTGTGGAATGTATGAGACAGCATCAGTCTGCTTGGTATGTGTTCCACATGTGGGACCATGGTCAGCAACTGTACATGGCTGTGCTGCTGCTGTATGCTGTTTGCACATACTGTACCTAGTAGCCATCTGCCAGTGAGCTGACCCCTCTGGAATGCCTCATTTAGGCTGCAGTTGTGGAGGATGTACAAGTCATGGGTGGAACCAGGGTACTGGGCTACCACATCCAGTATGTGACACTGGCTGTCACACACTACCTGCATGTTCATGGAGTGGAAGCCTTTCCAGTTCACATACACATCTGCTTCACCCAGTGGTGCTCTTATGGTAACATGTGTACAGTTGATGGTGCCTATCACATGGGGGAAGTGTGCAATGTCATAGAATCCCTGCATGACTGCCTGCTGTTACCATACATCCCATGGGAAGGCAATGTACTCCCCCATGCACTCCATCATTGCATCAAGGAACTGCCATAGGCACCTGGACATTGCAGGCTGTGAAATGCCTAGGGTGTCACCCGTCAGGGTCTGGAATGTTCCTGTGGCAATGAAGCACAGTGCAGCTCTGACCTTCACCTCCACAGGGACAGGGTGCTCCCTATGGGTGGCACTCTGTAGTTCTTCTTGCAGGTCATTACACAGTCCTGCAATGATGGCCTTTAGCAGTCGGTAGCATGCAATGCAGTGCTCATCAGATAGATCCAGGAATTACTTCCTTTCCCTGTACACCCATGACACATGGCATATGACAGCTATGTGCTGTACTGGTTGCTGCTTGTCCCCCTGATTCTGAACATTGCATCGCCTGCAATGCCTGTGCCACCTGTCAAGTAGCAGTACTCCCAGTATGGCTGTGGGTTCCAACATCCCTCTCTTTCCCTCTCACTCTGTGTTATGTTCAAACTGCTGTGCAATAGTCTCTGCAGCCTGCCTGGGAGGCCTCCTTTTACACTGTGTAAGTTATACCTGCCCCCACCTAGTGTAAGTTATGCCATTTGTCATTGACATAACTTGTCACTTAGAACCTTCCACAATCCCACCGTGGCATATACGACTACATTTCTTGGTGTATGTCCAGTTACACGATGGCATATCTGTGGGAATGTCACTTTTGGCATACATGATTTGCGATATGGCTCATGCCGCTTTCTAGAATACTGCATGTCACAACTGCATGTCGCGACATATGCTTTGCACAAATGGCATACGCTGTGGCGTATGCTTTCTAGAACCGGGCCCATTGACTTTTAAGAAGGTAAGACAGTGTACATTTTCAGGAGTAAGCCTTGTGCAGCCATCAGAGACCATATTTCCAGCTGTGCTAAATATATGATCACAGTAAACATTGGTGGGAGGGGCAACTAAGAAGTGTAATAGCAAAGGCAGATAGTGCAGGCCAGCTGTTTTTCTTTTCCAGCAAGAAATCAAAAGGGTCATCAGTAATATTAATTAGTGGTTCTCACAAATAGACATCCACAATATCGGACAAAGACAAAGAAGGCAGTTCCATGGCAGATACATCTGAATTATCAGTTTCCATGAGTTTTGACCAAAAAGTATGTCATCTGTGTGCTTTTCAAAATGACATGCCTTTTCAAGGGCTGTGAAAGAGGACTTTGTGCAGAACTACCCAATATTGATGAAGGAGTACATGGTGGCACTAAGTGGAAATTATTGCTGTTACCACCAATAGATGTTGCATCATCAAATGGAGCATCCACATCACGTGATTCACTTGTATTGCCAAATATAGTCCCTGCCTTTTGCTGTGCAATAGCTGAAGTCAGCATGTTTTTGTATTCAAAGTGAGTCACCAAGATCTGAAAGAGGCAGCTGTTGCAACTTAAGCCGAGGGTCAAGAAGAGTGCAAAGAAGAAAATATTTGTCTGTCATGATAGCGTGAAGTCTTCGGCAATTTTGGAATTGCTGTATCAGTCAGCCTGTAAGGGATACGCCAGATATGTCTCCTTTTTGATTGCAACCTCTACACAGCCTCCTGAGTTCCTTGTTCAAAAAATTTATGATGGGAATAATCTGATTTAGAGTAGAATTCTCTTTGCTAATCTGTTGAGTTGCTTCCTCAAAGGGAGTTAACAGCAATGTAACATGCTCCATGATGTCCCACTGGGATGAATTCAGCACACCCTCTGCTACATTGTACTCCTTGGTATATTCATGGACTGCCTTCTTTTGTGTGAGAAGTCTCTCACACATTTAATACATTGAGTTCCATCTTGTTGGAACATCTTGTTTTAGCTGCTGTATTAACACAACAAAGCAAGAAGAAGACGGCTACTCCTCTAGGGTTTCAGTGGAAAAAAAAAACACTTCATTTCTCAAGGTTAAGTCATGAAAGGTTGATGCCGGGGGGGGGTGTTACTAATTATTATTTCACGGTTTGCTGTGAACCTATTTGTGGAATAGTATGTATTAAAGTTTTTTACTTTTCTAATAATCGTATCCAAACAAAGTGTTTTTTTCACTGAAACCCTGGAAGAGTAGCTGTCTTCTTCTTGCTTTGCTGTGTTTTTTCACTTGATGGCCCTTTCACATATGCTCTGAACCCGCGAGTTTGTATTGTTAGTTGCTGTATTGACAAGCCTTTTTTTTCTGGAGATCAGCCAAGATACCACGTGATATTACAGAGTGACTAAAATGGCCAAAGACTTTCTTTGCAGCTCCCAGCAGTGTTACTATATTATTGTTTTTGAATCATTGAAACAGCACACCACACAAGGCTTAAAAAAAACAAATTCTTGTCAGATCCACCACGGCTGCATAATGAAGTTTGTGAAGAAAATGGGCAGACTGATATTTTAAAATGTTAAACTGGGTTGAGCTATGGGCTGCTACCCCCCCACCAACGTGCTGGTGTGCTGCACACCATGGCGTGCCAGACCTATCGGTAGCTACACCCTTGCTGTTAAGGGGAAGGGATAGAAATGGCAGGGATGCAGAAATGTACAAAAAAAAAACGCTCATAAAAAAAAGCCCACTGTGATATAGTGTAGTGCTGCAGGTCATAGGGACAACATGGGCGGATTGCTTCTTGGGGGAGGGTCAGGCAGAGGAAAAACAGTTCCACGGATGGAAAACATGATGTCAGCCCTTTCCTACATGCAAAACGTCTGCAGGGCTCTGCCCATGCAGCCATAAAAAAATTAATATTGCCACAGTACCTGCTACATACTGTCTAGCAACCAAATTTGTCTGCCACATTTTTGTCATGAGGAATTAAATTCCTCCGACATCAATCTGTGTACAGGAGCACCATGAAACACATAATTTATAAAAACAGAAGTTAGGCAGACCATTGACCTAATGGTAAGCATTTCTGTTTACCATATGATGGACCTGAGATTGATTGTTTTGACCCAGGATCCCCAATCGCAGCAACAGTAGGTGACAGTACAGTCTGAAGTAGGGCACTCAGCCTCCAGAAAGGGTGGAATATATCAAAAAAATGTTGCTGCCTTCACAACTGACTGCAGAGCTGCCCCTTACAATGCATGCAGAGAGTGCACAATCACCAGGCTGGCAGCCACCCCCCCCAACATAGGTAGGACAGCTCACCTTTTTGATGTGCTGTACCGCAGCACCAGCTCAGCATAGGATTCCAGGCCTTGCACCCCCAACCCCCAGGTTTGTGCTGCCATCATGCCACTGACCCGGCTATAAACAATTCTGACAGATATGGATCCTGTTTTCATGCAAATGTCTGTAGTGAAGAACAAAGGGGAAATAATATACAGTAGATAATATTGTAATCTGTATCTAAGCTGTTAAATAACAAGCTACAGACCAATCAATTCATTGTTGGGTTAACTTATCACAAACACAAACTGTAGCTGGTTTGTCTAATGAATATTCATACGATTTTTTTCTTTTTTTGTGAGAACATCTGGGCCATGCCCCACCCATTTCCAACCGTCAACATCAAGAAGAACCATATAAGTTCTAAAAAAAACAAAAACAAAAGAATTCTTATTGGTGCTCTATGTGGGAAGGGGTCACACAGGAAGAGAAGGTGACAGTTTAGACTTCAATACCATCTAAGACAAATGCAACAGGGGCGTACTGGATTACTTTTCACTTTCAACCAATAAATGTCTTTGAGACAAAGATTGTGTCCCTTTCATACAGCGATCCAACTGCACGGGTCCACAGTTTTAACAACATAATATGTACAGACATAAAATAGAATGAACTCACATGTGATCAGGATTTTGTTTTATTAAATAGTGCAAGGACAGTAGTGTCATTTTCACCAGAATCATAAGAGATGTAAAAGCCGATTTGTAGTAGAATCACAGGGGTTACAAAGCTCATTCACCTACTAAATTTTTACATAACAAAAATGCCAGGAAAATCTTATTGTGGGGGTTGCAGTGAACTGGAAAGCATAGGGGGCTCGATGGCAACTCCTGGGTACCGCTAAAATCACTCCCCCCCGGGCAAGGATGTTGGACTGAAAAATAATGACAATCCCCAGACTCAAACCCAATCATCCAGGAAAGCCCTCCTCCATGCCTCACTTCTATAATAAGTAACCAGCTCCTCTCCGACCTCATACCTCAATTTTCCCACTCCGCTCTCCTTGATTGTGAGGTTTTTCAGGGTTGCCAGACTGTCCTCCTCCATGGCTGCTGGCGTCTTTCACTTCGGGTCTCTTCCTGTCTTCTGCTCCAACTGATTCGCCGCACTGCCCAGCCTTTGATCGATTCGGTAACTTTCGGATTTCTTGCTCTGGTCACTGGGCTGCTGAGAACTGATAATGTCAGCGCCGCCCTGGTTCCCCATTCACGTGGAAGCTCCCAGGGCCAAGAGGCAAGCAGCTTACTTCATTGCGAAACTTGCAAGCCATCCCTGACTGACACACAGCGATCTGGAGACAAGACTAAAATGGGTTGAGCTATGCAAAAAAAAAACACCCATTAAAAAAAACCAAAAACACCCATTGTGATATACTGCAGTGCTGCAGTCCACAGGGACAACATGGGCAGATTGCTTTTCAGGGGAGAGCCAGGCAGAGGAAAAACCATTCCACAGATGGAAAACATGACGTCAGCCCTTTTCTACATGCAAAACGTCTGCAGGGCTCCACCCATGCAGCCGTAAAAAATCAGGAATCTCTGTAGACGTATCTCTCAAGGTTAAAAAGCATATAGCACCAGCCTTTAAAATGCAGAGCAAATGGCCAGAATGTGTAGTGCTTTATATTGTGGACCCATTGGTTTAGGGCTAGTGAATGTTTCTGTCAAGTTACTGCCACTTTTTTCTGTTTCTATCAAATTAATTTTTTAAAAGTTTGCGTGGACAGAAAAAAGTTCTGACATTTGAGGAACATCTGTAAATCTCCGTGGAGCAAGGGTAAACTTGCAAGTAAAATACATGGTGAAATGGAAAATGCACAGCAGTTGTGAGAGGTATGCCTAAAGATCCAAGACCGAGAGCCCTGGGGAAAAAAACGGCAAAAGCACTTTGCCAGGTAATTCACAAGTAGTAGTGGAGGCTTCCCACAATGCGCAGTGTGCCCGCTGGGACGCACCCTTGCCCTCCCAATCCTATCACTTCCCATCCCAGGCCCTGCCTGGCTCAGCTCCGCTCACCTCCTCCCTCCAGAACCCAGAGGAGGGTCCCCCTACCTGAGCAGGGAGCTCAGCACACTGTGCATACACTCCCTTACACTAAGAGGAGTCACAGCTGCACTGCTGTCCCTCAGAAACATTGCTCAAAGCTTCTTTTCAGACCTGACAGGTCACATGTACCATGTGAACAAAAATAAGAAATAACAACAACCCAACCCTGCAAGAAGACAGCTGCCAGAGAAGCACTTTGCACATTTGCTGCTGGGTGCATGAAACAGCAGGGGAGCAGCTCTCTCTGCAGATAACAGCAACCTGACCTACAACTTGGGGAAATAGGTAAACCATCTAAGACAACTGATTCCTCTTTCTGTCAATGCATTGGACTTGCACAAGTTGAGGACGAGTTGCTGCTATTGCATGTACTGCCCTTTGCACCAAGGGCAGTGGATCTGGTGAACTTAATTTGCAGAGACCCTGATCAGCTTTGACATTTAGCAGGCACATACAAACGCTGGTGAGTTTCCTGTTTAACGGTTTAGAGTTTCACCTGTCTTAGAACATCAAACACTCTGGTTTCTCTCTCTCTTCTTTTTAATTGAAATGAACAGAACTATATTTAAAAAAAAACGCCCATTGTGATATAGTTACTTCATTGTGAAACTTGTGAGCCATCCCTGACTAACACACAGCGATCTGGAGACAAGACTAAACTGGATTGAGCTATACAAAACAAAAACGCCCATTAAAAAAAGAAACGCCCATTGTGATATAGTGCAATGCTGCAGTCCATAGGGACAACATGGGTGGATTGCTTCTTGGGGGAGGGTCAGGCGGATGAAAAACCATTCCACGGACAGAAAACATGATGTCAGCCCTTTTGTAAATGCTAAACATCTGCAGGGCTCCGCCCATGCAGCCATAATGATTAAATTTATTACTATGTCCACAAACAATCCCCTGTGCTTTGAGGGCTCAAACCTTCTTCATCAGGAGGTTGAGTCAATAATTACTTGCACAGTTAAATAGTATCAGAGTGGTGACATAACACTAATTACCTTGTCTATTAATCACAATTGAATATTCTAATGCTCCACAATAAACATATATAGGGAATACATAATAGACTACAGTGGAATAACACATTTATCTCCACTAGTGAGTGGTAAGACCCATAACTCATGCATGGTGAAGCCACAAGTTAGTTATAAAGGTCTTACCACTCATGTGTGGAGATAAATGTGTTGTTCCACTGCAATCCATTATGTGTTTGATATATACCATACCATTTGTAGTGTTTTTACTGGTGTTTTACCTTGTTTTAGCTTAAAACTGCCTTTCTTTCCATTGTAAGTTCCCAATCTGGCCCATGTTCTCTGTGTTCCATTTCCAGATTCTAAGTGGAAATAACTTGTTCTAAGTTATATAAATTGTGTTCTAAGTTATATAAATGAAGTTCTAAGTGAAAATAAATATTTTTCCCAAAATAACATGATGTATTTACCTCAGTTTATTCACCACTGGTGGGGTATATATAAATATTCATTCAGTGAATAAAAACATTTGACAAATTTGAGAAACATTGTGGAATATGAAAACAAACATACAACTACATCCTTAAAGTGCACCATATCAAAATTGTTATTATTGGATCAACAGGGAATAAGGGGAAAAAGAAAGAGTGGATGAAAAGAAACCAGGATAAAGGACAGCTGAGGTAGAAGGGTAAGAAACACCAGACAACATTAAGACTGATCCAAATAATAAAGAAAAACATTTATTTTGTTGTGTTGAATATTTTTAGTTAAATGGAAAATCTGCTTATTGCAACTAATCCTATAGCCACAGAGTCAAAATAGACTAAATGCTTTACTCATCAATATGGTGCACAAAAAATTAGAATCAGAGCATCTCGGTAAAAATACACTAAAGTTAACACAACCTAAATTCACGAGAGACAAATAGAAAAAAACACACAGTTTGGACCTAACCTAGAAAACAATTTGGAATAATTTCAGTACAAAATAATAAAAATAGCAAAACATACTGTCAAGTGACACTTTGGAGCAAACTATACTAATCATGATGATTTTGTAAAATGTGCAAACATCCTGGCCAGATCCTGTGATGTATTCCTACATATATACACTTAAATCCAACTCTTTGTTTAGTCCCTGTGGGATCATAGACTGTAAAACAAAACTCCATCTGAATTACCTTTGTAAAAGGCTCTTGACCCTATCACCTCATTTTAGGAGGGGTCTTATATGCTCTATTACCATAAATGTTAAACATTACAAGCCACTGTAATTAAATGCTTTGAAATGTGAGCCCAATACAGAATCCAAGTTTGCATTTCTGATATCTCTCAAGTGCTCTAAGAACCTCTCCTTGACCTGTCATACAGTGCACCCCACATAGATAAGGGACAAGAACACTGCGCCACATATACAACAAATTATGAAGAGCAATTTACAAACTCTCATATCCAAGGTAATGTTATTGCTTGGGATGTACATATTGTTTACCCTGATTTATACATTTACATGCTGTACACTGGCTGCATGTTATAGAATCCAATGTTTTTTTTTTTTCTGTGAGCCATGGATGTAATCTAGGTCTTTCAGGTATATAATGGCTGAGTTAAATGGTCTCCCAGAATTTTTGCTCTACTGTATGTTCTAGGGTTTTCTGAAAATAGATTAGGGACATTGTAGTATTCTAACAAATTCCAATTTATTTGCAATATTGTCTTAGTTTTGGGAACAACATAGTTAAGTTCCAAAATAAATGTTAAAGGAGTACTATCTTCCAAATTTTTA
Source organism: Neoceratodus forsteri (assembly GCA_016271365.2). NCBI lineage: Eukaryota > Metazoa > Chordata > Ceratodontiformes > Ceratodontidae > Neoceratodus > Neoceratodus forsteri. The sequence goes on from CM057451.1 coordinate 9,695,822, forward strand.
GCTTTAGGTGACAGTAAAGAACTCCTATCCTGTTTCTGTGCCCTATTAAGTGCCAGATCTAGGGTTGCAGCATCATATCCCATGTCAACCAATCTTGTGTACATTTCTTCAGCTTGAGACCTGAAATCAGTATCAGGTAAACAATGTCTCTGCAGTCTTAAAAACTGTCCATAAGGGATTGATTTCACTAAGGATGGTGGATGTGCGCTGGAGGCATGCAAGACTGAATTGCCTGCAGTGTCTTTTCTGGAGTCTTTAGTTTCAATCTTCCCATCTTCCAGGGCTTTAAGGGTTAAATCTAGAAAGTTGATGCTTTTTTCTTCAACCTGTGAAGTGAATTTAAATTGTTGTTATTGAATAAATTCACAAATATTTCTACTTCATTTTTACTACCTTTCCAAATAATCAGCAAGTCAATTATGTATCGACTCCATAGAATTGAGTTGTTCAGATGAATATTCTGTTCAGTAAAAATATGACAGATTTCCACCACCCTAAGTATAGATTTGCATAGCTAGGGGCTACTGTGGAACTCACAGCTGTCCAGCACTTTTGCAAATACACCGTATTAGAAATAGCTATGTTGTATTATGAAATTCACTGCATCCAGAATAAATCTGGGTTGGGGGGGGGGCACCTACATTAGAGTTAGCAAGTAGATGGAATTCAAACGCTTCCAAGACCTTGGAGTGTGGTATGCTTCTGTACAAACAGCACACATCTATGCAAATCCACAGATAGTCTGGTTGCCATGTAACAGCTTTCAGTTTCTCTAATACTTGTAGGGAATCTCTAGTGGAGGACTTAAGTTTTAAAACAATAGGCTGCATGAAAAAGTATCACATTTTGAATAGATTCTCAGACAGAAATCATATGTTCGAGATAATGAGCCTTCCTGGTTGATTTTCCAAATTTTTATCAACTTTTGGGAGGTAGTAAAATGTAGGGATGCTTGACCAGCCTTCCCAGCTCCGACATCCCAGAATTACCAGGGCTTATCTTATGGCAGGCCCAGGAGTGGAGCCTGCAGTGGGTTGAGCATCATCCTCTGGCTGGTAGATCCATTTTTTTCCATTTTTCTCCCCTGGGCACCAGGAGTAGAAGCACATGCACATGGAGGTGCGCATGTGTACTACAATCCTGGTGACGGCCCCTTCCACCCACACATCAGCCTAGCACCTGGCACTCCCTCTGGCCTGTGCTGCCCCCTTGATTCCACCACGAGGCAGTCAAGTGTTGAGGGATACCACCTTCCCTCCCCGGAGAGGAGAGCTGCCTCTCAGCGGCCCCATCCAGCTCCACACCCTCCCCCCCCCCGCTGACCTCTGATGGCCTGTGCTCATTCCCAAACACTGGTTATCAGTGTGGTGAGAGGTAAGGCATCCAGTGCCTGAGCCCTTGGCGCCACCAGGCTGGCCTATAATCTTCCTGATTTAATATGACGACATGTCAGCACTTATCTGCTTGTTTAAATATCAAATTAGGATGCTTTTTGAGATTTTCAAGGGCTTGAAACTCCTTAAGGTTAAGGTTGTTTTGGTTTTGATACCTTTTTTATGAAAACAAAGCCTCAACCACCTTTTGGTATATTTAGATAGCTGGGTCCAATGACGTGGGACAAAAGATGGAGGCAGGTTTAAAATTAGACATGCTAGGGCAGATTAAAAAAGGGATCTTAGATTGATGCAAGATGCAGCAAATAGCAGCAGTCATCACTGCCAAGAGCACCAGGGACCCTGCACACCATTCTCTATTGGGCAGGGTCTCGGCAGCAAAGTTCCACAGTTTGAGGCAACCCTGGCAATGCACCAAACAGATGGTGCACCTGTGGGATTTGCCACAAGCTGCAGGATGGCCATGCGCCACTCTAGTCCCTGGTGGTCTAGTGGTCCCCCTTCCTGACATGTCCGTATATGCACAGGTTTAATTGCATATTTACCTGGTGGTCTAGCTGTCCCTCCTCCCTGACATGTTTGTATATGCATAGGTTTAATTTAGTGACCCCTCATGTGCCCATATATAACAATGTGTACAGAACAGCTATACTTAGTGGTCTAGTGGACCCCCATCCCGGCAGGTAGTGCACACCACCCCACTCCCCCCAGCCTGAACTCTGAGCCTGTGACTGGTACAGACCTTCTCTCACCTTTGAGGCCAGACACTGACTGAACTTTCACTAAGTGCATAGAGTACACACTTAGTGACAGTTCAGTCAGCAACTGGCCATGGTGGTGAGTGGAGGTCTGTGCAGCTTGCTGGCTCAGGGCTCGGGCTGTGGGAGTGGGGTGGTGGACTCTACCTGCCAGGGTGGGAGTCCCACTAGACCACCAGGTATAACATTTTGTACATGTCATATATGGGCATGTGGGGGGTTGGGGACCACTAGACCACCAGGTAAATATTTAATTACACCTATGCATATGCAGACATGTTGGGGAGGGATGCGGCACATGTGAGGGAGGGCTCAGATTGTGGCACAACTGGTAAAACCTTCCCAGAGGGTGATATTCTAAGTACCCTTAGAGCAGCCCTTTGCCCTCTGGGAGGGTTTTGACAATCCCCATTTAGGGAATGTGTCAGCTTGCATCTGCCGCATGTCCCCCAGTGCCATGCCACAGCCCACTTTGTGACACACAGGTGCTTAAGCTCAGTTTGATGCAGGCAGCCTGCAGTTGATGCAGACTACCTTTGAGAATCACTTCCGATGCATCTTTTGGCACAAGGGGCACTTTGCGCCATTCTTTGTGGTGTAAGCCCCTTGCACCATGCCAAAAGCTTTGAGAACTGGGACCTCTATCTTTGAGATATATTTATCTTTGAAATACTGTATCAGGTATAAATGTAGCACTATGACTGTCAGAATTTACCATTTCCAAAATATCTTCACTGTCTCCTGTGATGGGAGCCGAACCCAGTCTTCTATGGATGCTAATGTAGTGATCAAATTAGTTAGATCTTCTCTTAGACAGTCTTTGTCCTCAGTCTCTGTAAATGTTGTTCCTCCCATTTTTTTGCTGTTATTTGCAAAATAAAAAAGTTTTAATAGATTTTCTTAAAGATCTTGAAAAGCTCAACTTGTATGTTAAATCTGTTTATTTTTGGAGATGGAATAAAGTTGAAACATTTACACAGTATATTCAATTAATATGAATTAAATTCACAGTTGCTCAAATTAATTATTTCTTTTGCATCTTGGATGTCATTTTTTGAAGTCTTGTGTGGTGCGCCGTTTCAATGATTTGAAGTCTATTTTACTTTATATCAGCTGCACACACTTTGTTTGGGAAGAGCAGGGTTGTTGTGTGTATGTTACTATGCTGTTGCCACTGGAAAGGAAAGCTCATACTAACAGACTTAATAAGTGTGCAAAGCACAGAATGTGAGTAAAACCACCCTGTTTCAATGCACTAACAATTTTGTCACCATTATCTACAACCACAGATTCAGTATTGAGTGCTGGGAGCTTTAACCAATCAGAAATCTTGTTGTGCAACTCTTCCAAAATATTGCCAGTGGTGTGATGCTTACCAAACATTCTAATGCAAAGAGCTGTCATTCTTTGTCTTGCTTCCTGTACAATGTAGCTGGTGGTGGTGTTTGAAGATGATCGTGACACCCAATGTGCTATGATGCACATATAATCAGTGATTTGAGAACTCGTCCACATGTCTGTGGTCAGGTGCACAGAACCACATTCACTCTCTTGAACAGACAATTTTATTTTACTCTGCACACATCTGTACATTTTGGGAACAGCCACAGTGGCAAAATATTTACAGCTTGGTATGTCGTAGCATGGAGCAAAATATTCTAAAAGGGCTCTAAAACAATCATTCTCCACCACAGAAAATGGTTGCAGGTTCTTGGAAATAAATTCAACTAGTAACTGATTAATGTTTAATGTGACTTGATGTGATCTATTGTAGGCGTTTTTTTGTTCAAGCATCGCAGTAATGGTCTGCTGATCAGTTTACGCAAGGGGGCAACAACCATGGAATTGCAGTGGTAAAGCTGTAGTTTATCCAAATACTTTTGTCACTGAAGTCAAACATATTTTTCTTTCTCTGTCTCTCAGTCTCTTCATCATCACTGTTGTCTGAAGGACTATTTTCTTCATATATTTTCCCTTGCTCAGGACTGCTGCCCAGCCAAACAGCTGAAACTGCTGTTTGCAAATGCCTTTTAGTGATGGTGTCATGAACTGGCCCTCACCCCCGCTAATTAAATGGTGACAAAAGTGCATACGGCAACAGATTTATTATTGGTAATTCTATGAAATTAGCTCCACATAACTAAGGTGGCACATCTTGTCATCATGCCAGGAACTGCAGCAATTTTGGTGGCAGATGTTTCTGAGCCTGATTCATGCACACTGTAGCTGTCCGCAGAATAGCTACCATGACTGATTATTGACTTTTTTCCGCCACTGGCTGTGGCTAGTGGTGGTGCTTGCTGTATGTGTTTTCTTTTTGGGTACAGGAACCCAGGTTGCATCTTCTACCTCACTGGTATCATATTCTGATTCATCACCTTTGGAAGATCATAACTGTGATACATTGCGATCTTGTTCTTGTACATTTTCAACTTCTTCTTCATCAAAAGCACTGCTTTCTGTTGAAGGAGCCCGATATGCATGAGTGGCATATTGTGGAGTGCCACGTCTAGTGGTATAAGATTGAGCCTTTTCCTTAATCATTGACTTTCTAGGTCTAACTGTTTTAGCTACCTGTTTCTGTGTTTTACTTTTATTTGATTTTTCTGGCAATGCCGACTGTGCTGCAGTACTTTAACAGGGCATTCACCAACATTCTTTTATTTCTGGCTGTGTTGCTTCATTTTCATCAGTTGCTTTAATTATACCTTCAGCAGTGAATTTCCCTTTTTTTCCCTTTCGCATTTCTCGCTCTGGTCACTGGGCTCCTGAGAATGGATGATGTCAGCGCCGCCCTGGTTCCCCATCCACGTGGAAGCTCCCAGGGCCAAGAGGCAAGCAGCTTACTTCATTGCGAAACTTGCAAGACATCCCTGACTGACACACAGCGATCTGGAGACAAGACTAAAATGGGTTGAGCTATGCAAAAGAAAAACACCCATTAAAAAAAAAAAAAACACCCATTGTGATATACTGCAGTGCAGCAGTCCGCAGGGACAACATGGGCAGATTGCTTTTTAGGGGAGGGCCAGGCGGAGGAAAAAACATTCCACAGATGGAAAACATGATGTCAGCCCTTTTCTACATACAAAACGTCTGCAGGGCTCCACCCATGTAGCCGAAAAAAATCAGGAATCTCTGTAGACGTTTCTCTCAAGGTTAAAAAGCATATAGCACCAGCCTTTAAAATGCAGAGCAAATGGCCAGAATGTGTAGTGCTTTATATTGTGGACCCATTGGTTTAGGGCTAGTGAATGTTTCTGTCAAGTTACTGCCACTTTTTTCTGTTTCTATCAAATTAATTTTTTAAAAGTTTGCGTGGACAGAAAAAAGTTCTGACATTTGAGGAACATCTGTAAATCTCCGTGGAGCAACGGTAAACTTGTAAGTAAAATACATGGTGAAATGGAAAATGCACAGCAGTTGTGAGAGGTATGCCTAAAGATCCGAGACTGAGAGCCCTGGGGAAAAAAAACGGCAAAAGCACTTTGCCAGGTAATTCACAAGTAGTAGCGGAGGCTTCCCACAATGCGCAGTGTGCCCACTGGGAGGCGACCTTGCCCTCCCAATCCTATCACTTCCCATCCCTGGCCCTGCCTGGCTCAGCTTCGCTCACCTCCTCCCTCCGGAACCCAGAGGAGGGTCCCCCTACCTGAGCAGGGAGCTCAGCACACTGTGCATACACTCCCTTACACTAAGAGGAGTCACAGCTGCACTGCTGTCCCTCAGAAACATTGCTCAAAGCTTCTTTTCAGACCTGCCGGGTCACATATTCCATGTGAACAAAAATAAGAAATAACAACAACCCTACCCTGCAAGAAGACAGCTGCCAGAGAAACACTTTGCACATTTGCTGCTGGGTGCATGAAACAGCAGGGGAACAGCTCTCTCTGCAGATAACAGCAACCTGACCTACAACTTGGGGAAATAGGTAAACCATCTAAGACAACTGATTCCTCTTTCTGTCAATGCATTGGACTTGCACAAGTTGAGGACGTAGTTGCTGCTACTGCATGTACTGCCATTTTGCACCGAGGGCAGTTGATCTGGTGAACTTAATTTGCAGAGACCCTGATCAGCTTTGACATTTAGCAGGCACATACAAACGCTGGTGAGTTTCCTGTTTAACGGTTTAGAGTTTCACCTGTCTCAGAACATCAAACACTCTGGTTTCTCTCTCTTCTTTTTAATTGAAATGAACAGACCTATATTTAAAAAAAACGCCCATTGTGATATAGTTACTTCATTGTGAAACTTGTGAGCCGTCCCTGACTGACACACAGCGATCTAGAGACAAGACTAAACTGGATTGAGCTATGCAAAACAAAAACGCCCATTAAAAAAAGAAACGCCCATTGTGATATAGTGCAGTGCTGCAGTCCATAGGGACAACATGGGTGGATTGCTTCTTGGGGGAGGGTCAGGCAGATGAAAAACCATTCCACGGACAGAAAACATGATGTCAGCCCTTTTCTACATGCTAAACGTCTGCAGGGCTCCGCCCATGCAGCCATAATGATTAAATTTATTACTATGTCCACAAACAATCCCCTGTGCTTTGAGGGCTCAAACCTTCTTCATCAGGAGGTTGAGTCAATAATTACTTGCACAGTTAAATAGTATCAGAGTGGTGACATAACACTAATTACCTTGTCTATTAATCACAATTGAATATTCTAATGCTCCACAATAAACATATATAGGGAATACATATGACTACAGTGGAATAACACATTTATCTCCACTAGTGAGTGGTAAGACCCATGACTGACGCATGGTGAAGCCACAAGTTAGTTATAAAGGTCTTACCACTCATGTGTGGAGATAAATGTGTTGTTCCACTGCAATCCATTATGTGTTTGATATATACCATACCATTTCTAGTGTTTTTACTGGTGTTTTACCTTGTTTTAGCTTAAAACTGCCTTTCTTTCCATTGTAAGTTCCCAATCTGGCCCATGTTCTCTGTGTTCCATTTCCAGATTCTAAGTGGAAATAACTTGTTCTAAGTTATATAAATTGTGTTCTAAGTTATATAAATGAAGTTCTAAGTGAAAATAAATATTTATCCCAAAATAACATGATGTATTTACCCAGTTTATTCACCACTGGTGGGGTATATATAAATATTCATTCAGTGAATAAAAACATTTGACAAATTTGAGAAACATTGTGGAATATGAAAAACAAACATACAACTACATCCTTAAAGTGCACCATATCAAAATTGTTATTATTGGATCAACAGGGAATAAGGGGAAAAAGAAAGAGTGGATGAAAAGAAACCAGGATAAAGGACAGCTGAGGTAGAAGGGTAAGAAACACCAGACAACATTAAGACTGATCCAAATAATAAAGAAAAACATTTATTTTGTTGTGTTAAATATTTTTAGTTAAATGGAAAATCTGCTTATTGCAACTAATCCTATAGCCACAGAGTCAAAATAGACTAAATGCTTTACTCGTCAATATGGTGCACAAAAAATTAGAATCAGAGCATCTCGGTTAAAATACACTAAAGTTAACACAACCTAAATTCACGAGAGACAAATAGAAAAAAATCTCACAGTTTGGACCTAACCTAGAAAACAATTTGTAATAATTTCAATACAAAATAATAAAAATAGCAAAACATACTGTCAAGTGACACTTTGGAGCAAACTATTCAAATCATGATGATTTTGTAAGATGTGCAAACATCCTGGCCAGATCCTGTGATGTATTCCTACAATTATACACTTAAATCCAACTCTTTGTTTAGTCACTGTGGGATCATAGACTATAAAACAAAACTCCATCTGAATTACCTTTGTAAAAGGCTCTTGACCCTATCACCTCATTTTAGGAGGGGTCTTATATGCTCTATTACCATAAATGTTAAACATTACAAGCCACTGTAATTAAATGCTTTGAAATGTGAGCCCAATACAGAATCCAAGTTTGCATTTCTGATATCTCTCAAGTGCTCTAAGAACCTCTCCTTGACCTGTCATACAGTGCACCCCACATAGATAAGGGACAAGAACACTGCGCCACATATACAACAAATTGTGAAGAGCAATTTACAAACTCTCATATCCAAGGTAATGTTATTGCTTGGATGTACATATTGTTTACCCTGATTTATACATTTACATGCTGTACACTGGCTGCATGTTATAGAATCCAGTGTTTTTTTTTCTGGGAGCCATGGATGTAATCTAGGTCTTTCAGGTATATAATGGCTGAGTTAAATGGTCTCCCAGAATTTTTGCTTTACTGTATGTTCCAGGGTTTTCTGAAAATAGATTAGGGACATTGCAGTATTCTAACAAATTCCAATTTATTTGCAATATTGTCTTAGTTTTGGGAACAACATAGTTAAGTTCCAAAATAAATGTTAAAGGAGTACTATCTTCCAAATTTTTAGCTTTAGGTGACAGTAAAGAACTCCTATCCTGTTTCTGTGCCCTATTAAGTGCCAGATCTAGGGTTGCAGCATCATATCCCATGTCAACCAATCTTGTGTACATTTCTTCAGCTTGAGACCTGAAATCAGTATTAGGTAAACAATATCTCTGCAGTCTTAAAAACTGTCCATAAGGGATTGATTTCACTAAGGATGGTGGATGTGCGCTGGAGGCATGCAAGACTGAATTGCCTGCAGTGTCTTTTCTGGAGTCTTTAGTTTCAATCTTCCCATCTTCCAGGGCTTTAAGGGTTAAATCTAGAAAGTTGATGCTTTTTTCTTCAACCTGTGAAGTGAATTTAAATTGTTGTTATTGAATAAATTCACAAATATTTCTACTTCATTTTTACTACCTTTCCAAATAATCAGCAAGTCAATTATGTATCGACTCCATAGAATTGAGTTGTTCAGATGAATATTCTGTTCAGTAAAAATATGACAGATTTCCCACCACCCTAAGTATAGATTTGCATAGCTAGGGGCTACTGTGGAACTCACAGCTGTACAGCACTTTTGCAAATACACCATATTAGAAATAGCTATGTTGTATTATGAAATTCACTGCATCCAGAATAAATCTGGGTTGGGGGGGGGGCACCTACATTAGAGTTAGCAAGTAGATGGAATTCAAACGCTTCCAAGACCTTGGAGTGTGGTATGCTTCTGTACAAACAGCACACATCTATGCAAATCCACAGATAGTCTGGTTGCCATGTAACAGCTTTCAGTTTCTCTAATACTTGTAGGGAATCTCTAGTGGAGGACTTACGTTTTAAAACAATAGGCTGCATGAAAAAGTATCACATTTTGAATAGATCCTCAGATAGAAATCATACGTTCGAGATAATGGGCCTTCCTGGTTGATTTTCCAAATTTTTATCATCTTTTGGGAGGTAGTAAAATGTAGGGATGGTTGATATTTCAACCTTCAAAAATATTCCCCCCTTTTCTGCAATAAGACCTTTTTTAAAGCCTCATCCACCAAACTGAATAAAATAATCTGAAATTCTAAAGTAGGATCTTTTTCCTATACTGTATATGTTTCTATATCAAACAACAATCTCAAAGCTTCCTTCTCATAATCTTCCCTCTTTTTTTTTTTAGTGACTATTTATCGCCTTCTGCTGGCATCCCCTTCAGCCCAACCAGCCTTCCCAGCTCCGACATCCCAGAATTACCAGGGCTTATCTTATGGCAGGCCCAGGAGTGGAGCCTGCAGTGGGTTGAGCATCATCCTCTGGCTGGTAGATCCATTTTTTTCCATTTTTCTCCCCGGGCCCCAGGAGTAGAGGCACATGCGCATGGAGGTGCGCACGTGTACTACAATCCTGGTGACGGCCCCTTCCACCCACACATCAGCCTAGCACCTGGCACTCCCTCTGGCCTGTGCTGCCCCCTGGATTCTGCCATGAGGCAGTCAAGAGTTCAGGGATACCACCTTCCCTCCCCGGAGAGGAGAGCTGCCTCTCGGCGGCCCCATCCAGCTCCACACCCTCCCCCCCGCTGACATCTGATGGCCTGTGCTCATTCCCAAACACTGGTTATCAGTGTGGTGAGAGGTAAGGCATCCAGTGCCTTAGCCCTTGGTGCCACCAGGCTGGCCTATAATCTTCCTGATTTAATATGACGACATGGCAGCACTTATCTGCTTGTTTAAATATCAAATTAGGATGCTTTTTCAGATTTTCAAGGGCTTGAAATTCCATAAGGTTAAGGTTGTTTTGGTTTTGATATCTTTTTTATAAAAACAAAGCCTCAGCCACCTTTTGGTATATTTAGATAGCTGGGTCCAATGATGTGGGACAAAAGATGGAGGCAGGTTTAAAATTAGACATGCTAGGGCAGATTAAAAAAGGGATCTTAGATTGATGCAAGATGTAGCAAATAGCAGCAGTCATCACTGCCAAGTGCACCAGGGACCCTGCACACCATTCTCTATTGGGCAGGGTCTTGGCAGCAAAGTTCCACAGTTTGAGGCAACCCTGGCAATGCACCAAACAGATGGTGCACCTGTGGGATTTGCCACAAGCTGCAGGATGGCCGTGCGCCACTCTAGTCCCTGGTGGTCTAGTGGTCCCCCTCCCTGACATGTCCGTATATGCACAGGTTTAATTGCATATTTACCTGGTGGTCTAGCTGTCCCTCCTCCCTGACATGTTTGTACATGCATAGGTTTAATTTAGTGACCCTCATGTATATATAACAATGTGTACAGAGCAGCTGCTCTTGAGTGGTCTAGTGGACCCCCCATCCCGGCAGGTGGTGCACACCACCCACTCCCCCAGCCTGAACTCTGAGCCTGTGACTGGTACAGACCTTCTCTCACCTTTGAGGCAGACACTGACTGAACTTTCCACAGTGCATAGAGTACACTTAGTGACAGTTCAGTCAGCAACTGGCCATGGTGGTGAGTGGAGGTCTGTGCAGCTTGCTGGCTCAGGGCTCGGGCTGTGGGAGTGGGGTAGTGGACACTACCTGCCAGGGTGGGAGTCCCACTAGACCACCAGGTATAACATTTTGTACATGTCATATATGGGCATGTGGGGGGTGGGGGACCACTAGACCACCAGGTAAATATTTAATTACACCTATGCATATACAGACATGTTGGGGAGGGATGTGGCACATGTGAAGGAGGGCTCAGATTGTGGCACAACTGGTAAAACCTTCCCAGAGGGTGATATTCTAGGTACCCTTAGAGCAGCCCTTTGACCTCTGGGAGGGTTTTGACAATCCCCATTTAGGGAATGTGTCAGCTTGCATCTGCTGCATGTCCCCTAGTGCCATGCCACAGCCCACTTTGTGACACACAGGTGCTTAAGCTCAGTTTGGTGCACGCAGCCTGCAGTTGATGCAGGCTACCTTTGAGAATCACTCCCGATGCATCTTTTGGCACAAGGGGCACTTTGCGCCATTCTTTGTGGTGTAAGCCCCTTGCGCCATGCCAAAAGCTTTGAGAACTGGGACCTCTATCTTTGAGATATATTTATCTTTGAAATACTGTATCAGGTATAAATGTAGCACTATGACTGTCAGAATTTACCATTTCCAAAATATCTTCACTGTCTCCTGTGATGGGAGCCGAACCCAGTCTTCTCTTATGGATGCTAATGTAGTGATCAAATTAGTTAGATCTTCTCTTAGACAGTCTTTGTCCTCAGTCTCTGTAAATGTTGTTCCTCCCTTTTTTTGTCGTTATTTGCCAAAAAAAAAAGGTTTTATAGATTTTCCTAAAGATCTTGAAAAGCTCAACTTGTATGTTAAATCTGTTTATTTTTGGAGATGGAATAAAGCTGAAACATTTACACAGTATATTCAATTAATATGAATTAAATTCACAGTTGCTCAAATTAATTATTTCTTTTGCATCTTGGATGTCATTTTTTGAAGTCTTGTGTGGTGCGCCGTTTCAAAGATTTGAAGTCTATTTTACCTTATATCAGCAGCACACACTTTGTTTGGGTAGCGCAGGGTTGTTGTGTGTATGTTACTATGCTGTTGCCACTGGAAAGGAAAGCTCATGCTAACAGACTTAATAAGTGTGCAAAGCACAGAATGTGAGTAAAACCACCCTGTTTCAATGCACTAACAATATTGTCACCATTATCTACAACCACAGATTCAGTATTGAGTGCCAGGAGCTTTAACCAATCAGAAATCTTGTTGTGCAACTCTTCCAAAATATTGCCAGTGGTGTGATGCTTACCAAACATTCTAATGCAAAGAGCTGTCATTCTTTGTCTTGCTTCCTGTACACTGTTGCTTGTGGTGGTGTTTGAAGATGATCGTGACTCCGAATGTGCTGTGATGCACATATAATCAGTGATTTGAGAACTCGTCCACATGTCTGTGGTCAGGTGCACAGAACCACATTCACTCTCTTGAACGGACAATTTTATTTTACTCTGCACACATCTGTACATTTTGGGAACAGCCACAGTGGCAAAATATTTACAGCTTGGTATGTCGTAACATGGAGCAAAATATTCTAAAAGGGCTCTAAAACAATCATTCTCCACCACAGAAAATGGTTGCAGGTTCTTGGAAATAAATTCAACTAGTAACTGATTAGTGTTTAATGTGACTTGATGTGATCTATTGTAGGCATTTTTTTGTTCAAGCATCGCAGTAATGGTCTGCTGATCAGTTTACGCAAGGGGGCAACAACCATGGAATTGCAGTGGTAAAGCTGTAGTTTATCCAAATACTTTTGTCACTGAAGTCAAACATATTTTTTTCTGCCCTGTCTCTCAGTCTGTTCATCATCACTGTTGTCTGAAGGACTATTTTCTTCACGTATATTTTTCCCTTGCTCAGGACTGCTGCCCAGCCAAATAGCTGAAACTGCTGTTTGCAAATGCCTTTTTAGTGATGGTGTCATGAACTGGCCCTCACCCCCGCTAATTAAATGGTGACAAAGGGCATACAGCAACAGATTTATTTTTGGTAATTCTATGAAAATAGCTCCACATAACTAAGGTGGCACATCTTGTCATCATGCCAGGAACTGCAGCAATTTTGGTGGCAGATGTTTCTGAGCCTGATTCATGCACACTGTAGTTGTCCGCAGAATAGCTACCATGACTGATTATTGACTTTTTTCCGCCACTGGCTGTGGCTAGTGGTGGTGCTTGCTGTATGTGTTTTCTTTTTGGGTACAGGAACCCAGGTTGCATCTTCTACCTCACTGGTATCATATTCTGATTCATCACCTTTGGAAGATCATAACTGTGATACATTGCGATCTTGTTCTTGTACATTTTCAACTTCTTCTTCATCAAAAGCACTGCTTTCTGTTGAAGGAGCCCGATATGCATGAGTGGCATATCGTGGAGTGCCACGTCTAGTGGTATAAGATAGAGCCTTTTCCTTAATCATTGACTTTCTAGGTCTAACTGTTTTAGCTACCTGTTTCTGTGTTTTACTTTTATTTGATTTTTCTGGCAATGCCGACTGTGCTGCAGTACTTTATCAGGGGATTCACCAACATTCTTTTTTTTCTGGCTGTGTTGCTTCATTTTCATCAGTTGCTTTAATTATACCTTCAGCAGTGAATTTCCCTTTTTTTCTGAACTTGTTTTTGGGAAAAAAATGTATTGTTCTGTCACTTTCTGACTTGATGTCTATTATGTTTTGGTTTTGTTTTCATTTCAACTGATAGGCCAATAATTTGTCTGAAAGGTCTGAAAAAAGTGACATCTTGCTCTAGATCTGTACATTGCTCTTTCTGCTTGCACATTCAAAATTTTTTCTATCTTCTACCTTATACACATTGGGCAGGATTCACAAAGCAGATGCGCTGGGTGCAATAGAGATGCACCGGCACAAATCGAAAATGCACCATGGAGCCAGTAACAGAAGTGCGGTTGCCAGATGCACTGCACTGAACAGGATGCACCAGAGATGCAATGAAATGACATGCAGTGCAAATCGAGGGTGTGTACACCTGCATACACAGTGCAGAGCCATTCACAGTGCAAAATGAATGCTCAAGTACAGACCATCCACGGCTCAAGCCTGAAATGCGTCATGGGGAGATAAGTATAAAAGAAGTAGACCCCAGCAGGCCAACAGCAGGACAGCAGGAGCAAGCAGGAGGAGAGAGGCAGTTGAAAGGCAAAAATGGATGGTGCACTATTTCTGATGGTGGGCATGATAATGGGGATGAGGAAATGGGTGGACCAGCAACATGGTGGTGGAAGGCATTGTAGGCAGCCTGCCCCATGGTGGTATCATGCCAGACTGATATTTGAACAGCTCACTGACACAGAAACAGCAGGCCGATACTGCCAGAACAGGCCCATTCTGAGGCAGCTGTATGAGCTGTGCCATGATGAAATGCAGACACCCACTGGAAGAGGTCATGACATAGCTGTGGAGACCAGGGTGATAACAGCATTGTGCTTGCTCGCCACAGTAACCGTCCAGAGGCCAGCTGGGGAAACCACAGGAATCTCCCAGGCATTCACTTCCCGTTTTCTGACACAATTCCTCACCACACTGCTACCATATGCTTCAGAGTACATCCACTTTCCAAGCACACAGCCAGAGCAGACAGAAGTCATGCAGCAGTTCCACAGGGTGGCCTGCATGCCAGGTGTCATAGGGGCCATTGTCTGCACCCATGTGGCAATCCACGCACCCCCTGGTGATGCGGTAACATACATCAACTGCAAGGGCTACCATTCAGTAAACTGCCAGGTGGTGTGCAATGCCACAGGGCGCATCAGCAATGTCTGGGCCACACATCCTGGGAGCACACATGATGCCTTCATTTGGCACCAGTCCACCCTCTGCCACAGATTTGAGGCAGGAGATGTACCAAGCAGACATCTAGTAAGTGTGTGGGACATGCTGACCTGCAGAACAACAGGACACCATGGCACAGGACAGGATGGAGGGGTAGCAGGTGTGTAGGTAGCATGACGCACAATGCACAGAGGGAGCAGCAGAACTGGAACAGTGGAGGGGGGACAGTGCTGCAGGTGCACACACAGTGGGACAGTGTAGCACAACTACAATGCATGGAAGGAGGGGTGCAGTGCCATGGGAGGCACATGTGGCAGGGCATAGCGCACTACATGCAGACAGGCAGGTGCAGCTGCCGGGCACACTGAGGCAGACAATGGGGACCCGAGCACGTGTGGAAAGAAATGGCATGGGGAGCCAGGGGCAAACAGCAGCAGCAGGGCCAGACCCCATCAGGTGGGAGGGGGAAGTATGATGGCAGGGAAGGCCAAAACACAGACAATGGTGTACCCACGCCACACACAGCAGAGCGCCATGGTGCATGGGGGAGGTCACATTGCACATGTGATCAGTGGACTAACAGCCACCCTTGCTCCCCACAGGTGATGCAGCATACCCACTCCAACCCTGGCTACTCATCCCCTTCAGAAGACCCAGAACAGAGGAGAAGAAGTGATACAATGAGGCACACCCCACCACATGCGCCATCATCGAGTGTGTCTTTGGCATGCTGAAAATGCACTTCCGGTGTCTGGATAGGTCGAGTGGAGCCCTACAGTACAGCCCTGAGAAGGTCTGTGGCAAATTCCTAGCCTGTTGTATTCTACACAACATGGCCATGGACCATGGAATAGCTGTGCAGGCTGTGGAGAGTGATAGTTTCAGGGAGGAGGAGGAGGAGAGTGGGGATGAGGACACAGTGCCACAAGGGCATTGGACCGGACCACCATTGGTGCATTGCGACCCATGCCTTGCTGCGAGGGCCCGGCAGTACAGGGACATAATTGTGGAAGAGCACTTTGGTGACTGCAGGTGAGTAACACAGGTTTGTATTGCATGGAGGGCACAACACACCACATATACAGCACCACACAGCTACACATACACAACACAGGCCATGCAGCAGTGGCAATGCTACAGTGGAATGCAGCCATGCCAGTGTCCATGCAGCACACCCACTCACACACATTCATAGGCCACTGTCTTCATGGCCATGTGCTACTATGTATGTGCCAGGGATGGCATGGATCAGTGTACAGCTGCTGGCACATGTGCACAGCAGACAAAGGACCACACTCATCATGCCCATGCCACACAGCACAACAATGACGCACACAGACATGCAGATGGCACTGCACGGGGGTCCATGATGGCAATGCACTGGGGCAAATGCATGCCACCCATGCCACCCCAGGTAGTGTTAGCCAGGCATGTGGGACACGCAGGTAGCAGGTGCAGTGGCCATTGGAACAGTGACCTGGACATCACAGGGAGGCATCACGGCCACTACAAACGCATGGGCAGCCTCGCCCACAACTAGTGGATGCTGCCTCAGCACCACCAGCCATAGGGGGTGTTGCCATCACCCCTGTAAGGGTACTGCAGTGACAGCATGAACAGGTGCTCACTGGGGTGTTGGACCCATGAGCCATGTCACATCTGGGGATGCTGGGCATGGTGAGTTGTGGCGATGGCATCAGCAGCAATTGGTTCACCTGATGCTGCTGCCTGGGTGTGCATGAGGCACTCCTGAGTGTAGGGCTAGATGCCCGATGGCCATGTCACACACCAGATGCACACACTGCCTCAGCCGCGGTTGCAATCCACTCCAGAGCTGTGGTCATGCCCACCTGCAGTAGACGTGCCTCTCCCAACATCTGGGCATGCCACACGACCACTGACTCATGCTCAAGGGCCAGCAGCATCTGAAGGCCCCTGAGATCCACCCATAGGGATGTCTGCTCCTCCATGGTGTCCCACAGAAGGCAAGCATAGCCCTCAATCCCGTCGGTGGGTGAAGGCTCATGGTTATGGCACCGACAGCTGGGTGGTGTGCCAGCCTTCCGTTGAGCATCCACAGTCAGTGGGTGCACCCTGGTAGGCTGGGGAATGGGTGGGGACTGCGCATGCTCATCCCCATCACATCCAGGTATGGTGGATTCTCAGTCCAACACGACCTACATGTGACCCACAACACCTGGCTGTGATGCACTGGCTGATCCTGCTGCCACAGCAGGACCAGGTGTAAAGGGCACAGCACCCACCACCGTGGGGGGGCTCTGTGGATTCTGCAGGTGTCCCCTGGGCAGTGGGGCCACCAACTCCATCAGGTGCCACCTGTGCATGCACCTGTGTGTCACGTGCACCTCTGTTGACCGTGTCCCCCATTATCTCTGCAGTATCAGGATCATCAGGGGCATCACTCTATGCCCCCTGTGTGCCAGATGCCAACACCAGCAGGGCATCAGTGATGTCCACCGTGTCCTCTGGGTCATCATCAGCCAGACCCAGGAAACCCTTCAGCCAAGAGGTGTCATGCTCGCCAGCAGTGGCACCACTAGCTGTTGGGTTCAATGGGCCTGCCACCACTGGTGATGCAGCTGGGGACATTGTTGTGTTGGATGGACCAGGGATGGCACCATCCTCTGTTGTGCCTGCAGCCCTGTGGGACAGACCTGCATCATTGCCCACTAAGGCATCCTGTGCAGCCGTGGACATGGCAGCACCCATGAGGTGTGATGGAGCTGCAAAAGAAAGAAGAGAAACATGGTCACATACACTGGAAACAATAGTGGCAGACAAACAAGTACAGTGTGCATTGTGATGTGCCATGTTTGCACCTGACAGTTCCTGGCACTGACAGACAATGCCCATTCCACTGCTGCGGGCCATGCACCAGCAATGAATGGAGTGGCCCAGTGCCTGTACACACCCACATGGCACCATGAGGGATAGTGCTAAACTGTGTCCATCCAACAGTGGGACAGCACCACTAGTTTGAAGGGCATCACAACCACACATGTGACCCCCAGTCATGGCCTAGCAGACACAGACATGCACAGCATGGGCCACAGCCATTCATGGCATTGCACAAAGGCACACGGACTGCCTGTCGCACACAGCGTGGCTGTCATGGCAACCATGATGCACACACATGGCCTGGCACTCATCAGGGGCATGTATACTCACAGTGCTGTGATGGGCTTTCACCTGTCTGGAACCCCCTTCCAGGGACACCCTGCACAGCTGCATGGCCAATGCTGGCCATGAGCAGCTCCTCATTTGGAGTGAGACGCACCCCCGACTGCAGACCACCCCTGTGCTGCTCAGTGAGGCCACAATGTGCAGCAGATTCTCCTTGGCCCTCTTCTTTCCATTGTTTAGGTGTTATCTACACTCCTGGGGGGTCCTGTTGTACTTCCCCACAGCATTAATGTGGTGTGCCACTGCCTCCCAGCCCTCATCCCGCAGTGCTTAGCTGCCACCCCTGCCAGACAGAACATCCCTGCTCAGGTTGTATGCCTCTATGAGGGCTCTCTCTTCACTGTTTGTAAAGTTGGGCTGTCTGCAACCAGCAGCACTGTCTCCTCCAGACATGATGGCTACTAAGAATAGAACACACAGACATTAGGCATGGATATGCAGATCCCTGAGTGGCTTGTACCACCATACAGGGGCTGCTGTGTACCAGCACACTGCCTGCCTAACAATGTCCTGCCTGCACAGCATGTCAGGGACAGTATCACCGTCTGTCAGGGACATCTGTCCTGTGAATGCCCTGTCCAAGTGCAATGCCACAGACAGAGGCTGTCCACTGCCCATACTGTCATTTGCAGCAGCTACAATGGCATGAGAAAAGTACACAGAACTTACCTTCAAGGCTGTCAAACCCCTCAGTCACCTATGTTCAGTGCGGGCTGAGTTAGGAGCATTCATGGCTCAGTGTATGCATACGAGGTTTGGGGCAGGTATAATGAGATGCTAAACAGGTGAAATGCCTCTGAATTCTGTAATGAGTTGAATTGGGAGCAGCCTCTGTGAATTGCATAATTGCCCTCAGCTCATCCCAATCAGCAGGGCGCATCTGCTGCATTGGGAGCATCTCCACATGGCGCTTTGTCCACGCATGCGCAGTGTGTTTGGGGCATGTCCCGGAATCTGGCACAAATCCCTCAGTGCATGACCGTGGATGTGCGAACGGCCTGACAGTCGCATTGCCAGCATGCAGCTCATGACATGCGGCGACATCTGTACGCACATGCACGTCCATGTGCACGATGGACAGAAACATAGAAACACAGAATTTGATGGCAGATAAGGACCGCTTGGCCCACCCAGTCTGCCCATTTCCATACCGACTGGATAAGTTGCAGATCCTAGTTAACCAGCAGCCTACTTCTTCCTACCCCCACCCCCTAGAATGGCCTTATGACTGTCCCATGCATTCTTGAATTCCACCACTGTTTTTGACTCCACAACCTCCACCGGAAGGCCTTTCCATGCATCCACAACCCTCTCTGTGAAAAAATACTTCCTTAAATTACCTCTGAGCCGACCCCCCTCTATCTTCAAATTGTGCCCCTTGTTCTTGCACACCTCTTTTTGAAAGATGCTACCTCTTGGACTTTGTTGATTCCTTGAGGTACTTGAACGTTTCTATCATGTCCCCCTCTCCTCCTTTCCTCGAGGCTATACATATTAAGCTCCTTTCGCTCTCTTCATATGTCTTCTGGTGCAGACCCTGCACCATTTTAGTTGCCCTCTCTGGACAGCTTCCATCCTGTCTATGTCTTTGCAGAGATTGGTCTCCAGAACTGCACACAGTACTCCAGATGGGGTCTCACCAGCTGTCTGTACAGAGGGATAATAACTTCCTGTTTTCTACTGGTGATGCCTCCCATGCATCCCAGTATCCCAGCCTCCTTGCTGCCCTCTCACATTGCTTGCCCACCTTTAGGTCATCTGATATGACTATCCCCAGGTCCCTTTCCATTTTTGTTGTTGTTAGTATCTCACCCCCATTGTGTACTCTTCCCTGGTTTTTGTTTCCAGGGCATTACCTTGCACTTCTTAGCATTAAATCTAAGCTGCCATACATTTGACCTTTCCTCTAACCTTGCCAAGTCCTTTCTCATCCTTTCCACCCCACCCTGTGCATCAACTCTGTTGCAGATCTTTGTGTCATCTGCAAAAGACATACTTTTCCTTCCAGTCCCTCTGCAATGTCGCTATAAAGACATTGAAGAGGACCGTCCTAATACTGAACCTCATGTACCCCATTAGTAACACCCTTTCTTCTGAGTGAACTCCATTTACTATTACCTCTGTGTCCTATTCTCCAGCCAATTCTTTACCCAGGCTGTCATCTTGGGACCCACTCCCAGGCTGGCTAACTTGTATGTTAATCTTTGTGTGGGACTGTGTCAAATGCCTTGCTAAAGTCTAGGTAGGCCATGTACACAGCCCTCCCGACTAATCTGGTCACTGACAATTTTCCTTCAGAAGTGATTCCATCATTTTCCCTATCACTGAGGTTAAACTAACAGGTCTGTAGTTTCCTGCTTCTGCCTTGCTCCCACTTTTGTGAAGGGAATCACATCTGCCCTCCTCCAGTCCTCGGGTACCACCCCATCCTCCCATGATTTGTTAAAAAGGTAGTCAGTGGTGTCACTAGTTCTACCCTAGTTCTTTTAGAATTCTGGGATGAATCCCATCAGGCCCCATTGCTTTGTCCACCTTCAGTTTTAAGAGTTCTTTCAGAACCCTTTCTTCTGTAAATGGGCTGGTATCAACTTCTGTATCCAGAGTGTTTCTACTGTTTGTTTTAGGTACCTCTTCATTTGTAAATACTGAGCAAAAATATTTGTTTAGTATCTCTGCCTTTCACAGTCTCCTCTGCCCACCCTCCTTCCCTTTATTAAGCCTCACTATCCCTCCTTGGTCTTCCTTCGCTCTCTGATGTACCTATAAAAGGTTTTATCCTCCTTCTTAACTGAGTTGGCTATCTTTTCCTTGGTTTGGGCCTTTGCTGTTCTGACTGCCTTCCCAGCCTCCTTTTGCTTTAACTGATACAGTTCTCTGTCCTGCTCCTTCTGTGATTCCTTGTACTTCCTGAATGCTTTCTTTCTCTTGAACCTTCACTGCCACTTCCTTTGAGAACCATAGTGGTTTCTTACATCGTTTTGTTTTGTTTATTTGCTTCACACAAAGGTTTGTTACCTCTGTGATGGCAGTTTTTATTATTCCCCATTGTTCTTCCACCCCTCCTTCCTGCCCATTTGCTAGTGCATTCCTTAGGCACTCACCCATTTTGGCAAAGTCAGCCCTCCTAAAGTCCAGTACTTTTGCATTTGTATGGCTTGATTTATTGCTGTGTTTATTGTGAACCATACTGTTCGATGGTCGCTAGTTCCCAGATGGCTACCCACTTCTACATCTGTGATCCTCTTTCCATCTCCATTTGAGAGAACCAGGTCTAAGATTGCTCCCTCTCGAGTGGGCTCCAATACTAGTTGTCTAAGGCATGCCCCCTGTAGGGCATCTATAATAACTCCACTCTTCGAAGTGGCTGCTGCAACTGCACTCCAGTTAACATCTGGCATATTCAGATCACCCATCAGCAATATCTCCCCTTTTTCTGCCATTCTAAGTATACTTTCTATCATTTCCTTGTCCATTTCCTCCCCCTGAGAAGGGGGTCTGTATACAACCCCTGTGCAGATTGTGGTGCCATTGCCTGTCTCCAAATTTACCCACAGTGCTTCTTCTCCTCCCTGTTTACCCTTTTGTTCTGTTGCTTTTATTCCTTCCCTTATGTAAAGAGCTACTCCTCCTCCTCTTTTACCCTCCCTGTCCCTCCTGTAGATAGTGTATCCTGGTATGTTTACGTCCCAGTCATGGTTTTGTGTGTACCATGTTTCTGTGACTGCCACGATATCCAGATGTTCCTCCTCCATCAAGGCCACAAATTCAGGAAGCTTGTTACCCAGACTATGGGCATTGGTACTCATTGCTCTCCATTTTTTGATGGCTTTACCTTCTGTTGCAGCATCCCCCACTGACCTTTCTACCTCGGTCTTTTTCTCATTTAGTACCCTGTTTTGTAGGGAGAGGCTGGGATTTTCCTGCTGCTTATCAGTGCCTCCCCCTTTGACTAGTTTAAAAGCTTGCCAATGAAGCATTTAAACCGATTGCTCAAAAGACTTGTTCCCTTCCTGGACAGATGCAGACCATCCTGCCAGTATAGGCTGGTGTCCCTCCAGGTGGAACCCCAGTCCCCAATGAAGCCAAACCCCTGTGCTCCACACCATTTTTTCAACCATTCATTAAACTGCATGGTGCTAATTAGCCTCGCCTCCCCCATGTCATTGACAGGCAGCACCTCTGAGAAGGATACTGTGTGTGCTACTTGTGTTAGGCCCCTCCCCAACTCTACAACGTCCTCCTGCACTGCTCTGATCTCATGATGAGCCAAGTCATTTGTCCCTAGGTGGACAATGACATCCAGCTCAGACTCCCTTACAGCTGTTCTCGTGATCCTGAAGATGCACTTCCTGTCCCTCCAAGCCATGGCACCAGGCAGGCACCTTACTCAGTTTTCCTACTCCCCAGTTCTATCCTCTAATAACTGAGTCCCCACCAGGAGCTGCTTCCTTTCCCTGTGGTGTCCTCTGCCTCCTTCCTGTGGGCCTCCCTTGTGACAGTTGTCATCAGTCTCCTCCTGGGTGCATCCATAGGGGAGCTATGCTCCCCAGAATGGTGTATGGATTGTGGAGGAACAATTGACTGGTGTGCCTCTGTTCCACCATCCTCACCCTCCCTGAGTCCACTGTGGTTCAACTGCTGTGCTTTTTTCGCAACCTCTGAGGTAGTGGTGGTGGCTCTGGTGCTCCCTGGATCGGGGAGGTTCCCTTCCTACTGTCCAGTGCGGCCTGAAGACGGGCAACTTCCTTCCTCAGGGCAGAGAGTTGTCTGCAAATAGGGCAGCATCTCGGCCTCCAGAAAGACTCCCGGAAGACTGCTGCCCCACAGCCATTACATTGCACTACTCCCCACATGTTTATCTACTTTTTATTTTTTTTGTTTGTTTTTGTGTGTGTGTGTGTCTGTGCGTGCGTGATTGGTTTGTTATATAGAAATAGATATATTATACAATGTATATGCTTATATTGTCAGTGCAGTGTGCTAGAGAGGATATGACAGTGATATGCACCTTGCACTCTTGAGGAAATTATGTCAGAACCTCAGGTATAAAGGAACTATTTCTATGGGTGGGTGGGTGGGGGAGGGGTGGAAGGTTAGCCTAAACTGTGCCCTCACAAAACAATCAGCTAAAAGCTCTCACCCACTGGCCATGATGAGTACCTTCCTGTCAGCAAGATGCCCTACACAACAATTTGACAGAGAAAATACCTGCTATCCCTGCTAATCAAACAGAGAAAAATCCAGACATCCAAGTCAGACACAGGTAAACCACCCCAGCCCCAAAACAGCCTGGTGGTTTGTTAGCCAAAGGAAAAATCAAATATGCAGTTATTTCAGCCCTTCTGAAGATGCTGACAAGATAAGCAGTTTTGAAAACCCCTTCCTGAATTAAAACTAAAATAATTAAACACAAAGCAATACTAATGTAAAAGTAAGGAAAACTTTCCTCGGATTAAGCAAGAGAGAGAGATCTGCTTCAGATATCTAGTCCAATATAGTATATCCCATGCAGCTTCTCAGTTGTTTCAAAGCACCCTACTTACACAACTTGGAAGAAGATGGACTTCTGTCTGAAACAGGATCACACCAGTAGTTTATAGTAATTGATCAATGCTGAAATGTTCAAGCTAGGACAATTGGCTGTGATGCAGGTCTCCCTGACTTGTGAAGACAATTTCCCCCACCTCAGGCTATGTCTGGCATCCAATTACAAACTGCAGCCTTTGCTATTTTAAATCACACAACCACCACCAGCAAATATTGCAAAATATATTGATGCAGATTGTCACAGAATTCTAGTAATCAGTCCAGTTAGCCACAAAGGAAAATCAAATATGCAGTTATTTCAGCCCTTCTGAAGATGCTGACAAGATAAGCAGCTTTGAAAACCCCCTTCCTGAATTAAAAACTAAAATAATTAAACACAAAGCAATACCAATGTAAAAGTAAGGAAAACTTCCCTCAGATGTAAGCAAGAGAGAGAGATTCGTTTCAGATATCTAGTCCAATATAGTATATCCCACGCAGCTTCTCAGTTGTTTCAAAGCACCCCACTTACACAACTTGGAAGAAGATGGACTTCCTGTGCTTCCTGACCCTAGTCATGCCTTGATTGCGCAACAACTACCTTTGCATGCCTGTGGGCTACTGCACATCACTGTTGCCCTGCGCGACGATGCGAGACACACACAACCTGGCAGATTTGTACATTGTGTGCATATGCGACCTGGCCATGACCCCTGACCCCACTTTCCCATCATGTCATTGCGCATTGTGCATGTGCGTGTCAGCAGCATTGGCATCAATCGCGCTTCAGTGTACTGTGTGTGGTTACTTGCACATGGCCTAGTGGGACATGTGGCGCGATTAGGCCATTCAGTAGCACAGACCAGACAGGGCCTACTTACTGTGCAGACTGAGCTGTTGCCATGCCAAGTGCCCAGAGAGAAGGCCCCAGAGCTATGAACTGGTCTAAGGTTGAGTTCCTCCACCTTGTGGCTTTAGTGGTGCAGGTGGAAGGCCAGTTGTTTGGCTAGGAGGACCTACAGGAGCCCAGGTCAGCTGTTTGGGCCAGGATTGCTGGCCAGCTGGTGTGCCATACAGGTGTACCCTGCAAAGGAGAGCAGTGCAGGCACAGATACGGTGACCTGCACTGCAGAGATAGAGTGTGCCTGGATCACCTATGGGAGCATGCATGCATGCAGGGGTGCAGTGCCCAGACCAGGTATGTCACAGTCATACATTTGCAGGACGTGTGCATGGGGGTTGGAGCAGCTGCAACACATGCCAGTACACTCACAGGGGTACACACACACTTGGGCATGGCTGCACTTGCACTGCAGTGTCATCTACTGCATGTCACATGGGCTGAGCTTCTCTGCTTTGGTGCTTGGGTGGAGAGGGACCACTGTGGCATGCATGGGGTGGGACTGCTGTTTGCATTGCATGCCATCAGTTGCACACATGGGGGCACAGGCTGGGGCGCTCTGTGCAGCTGCACATTGCTGGGCCATTCAACACTGGCGCACGGTTTGTTTACACCTTCACTGCATGCCCACACTGGTGTTGGGGGGGCTGTCTCATGTTGCATCTCCTAATGTCATTCTCTGCTTTTATGTTTCCTGCAGGGCAGGAAGACAGGCAGTGGGTCACAGAGACCATTGAACTGTGGGAGCGGAGGGCCACTGGAGGTGCACAGGGTGGTGGCCATGCTGGTGCAGGTGCTCCTTCCGTGCATGCACTGTGTGTCGGGGGGGTGGATGTCTACTCAGGTGGGTGTTGCTGGCACACCGTGCCTGTCCATGTGTTGCTAGTCACAAGGGCCCATTGCTATGTTTAGTGCAGCATGTGCCTGGACAATGGTCAACATTGTCCCTGCATCAGCAACCACCATGTGTGCATGCCATGCACACTGTGGCCACACAGTGTTGCCCCACTGGTGTCCTGATGGGGCCTACATGCTTGTGCAGGCCACTGCCTTGTGCATGTGTTGCATGAGGCTTGCCCTTATGCCCCTGCACAAGCCACTGTTTGTACACGTGGGACATGTGCCTACTCGGTTCCTGTGCATTGTGCGTTGTGCCTGGTGGGATCTGGGCCATTTCTGTGGTGGATGCCTCCGGCCTATGTGCAGAGGATTGGGGGTGGTGTTTGGTACATGGCACTTAGTATCTGTTCTCCACTCTCGGTCCCCAGGATGTGCATATTGGTGGTCATGGCCATGGGGGACGACAGCAGGAGGCACCACAGGATGTGGAACTGCAAGTGTGATGCGCTCTTCATGATTCCTTGTGGCCACTGTTTAGGAGGCAGGGATGTCTACTGAGGGAACTGTCAGATGTTATTCATCTCCTCACTGCACGGGGCCAGAGATGTGTGCGCCGTGCCCTGGCATGCCCCATGGCATGAATTTGGACTTTTTTTATGTTGTTTCCCTTCCCTACTTTGCATCGGTGTTCCCACCCATCCCCTATACCTGATCCCACAGCCACATTCCTCCCCTGCTTTCCCCAGTTGATGTTGTTGTATATATTCCCACACTTCCCTTCCCTGTTTTGCATTGTTCTAGTACATAGTTATTGCTGCTGTTTTTCTTGTTGTTGTGCTTTTATTAAACTGTTATTTATCTGACCCATTGTCTGTGGTCCTTCACTGTACCATGTTCTTGGGTTTGGTTGTCTGCAGCTGTCCTCTGTCCCCTTGCTGCCATACTCAAGTCTGCACATGTGTTTGTGCAGGCAGCTACCTCCTGCCCCCCTGCCATGTCCCACCCACTGTGTGCCCACCATGTTACCTGTGGTGTGTGGGTGGGCCTGCTGTCCTGCTGCACATGTCTATGCCCCTGGTCTGTGTGTGATGCCCGTGGCATGCATCTGTTGCACTACTGCACTGTCAAGTCATCAGACCTGTGTGCAGTCTACAGTGGTTGGGGTATGACATGCCTGTGTGGCACAGTGGTGTCACCTCTGTGCCACACAGCCTATGCAATGGTGTGGCCCTGTGTAGCTTTGTACAGCCCCACATCCCTGGGCTCCTGTGGTGGTGGCCATGTCCTTTGGACATCACCATGCTGCATGCTGTCCCCTGCAGATATGTGGCACCTTGCAAGTGACAGTGTGCCTGTCTTGTGTGCCTATCATGGTCCTGTGAGGGCTGTGTCATGTGGTACTGGGTGTTGTTCTGGATGCCCTGTCTGTGCAGTTCATCTGCTCTGGCCACTGTTGGGCCCTTGGCCTCTCTGGCTCGTCCCTTTGGGTGTGAGTCCCTATCTCCTTTGTCCCACTGCATTTTCCCCCTATTGCTCCCCCATTCCCTGCTGGGTTGCTCCTTATTCACTGTTCTGCTTCCCTGGGTGGTTTTGCACATCACAGATGAGCACGGGCATCTCCACTTGCACCATGAGCAACTCACGCGATTCACAGTGGGGCTGCGCATGGGGCATCCCATGGTGCATCTCTTTGAGAATTGCTCAGATTTTGGTCAGTGCATCCTGGTTGTGCCAGCGCATCTCATTTGCGCCCAGCGCATCTGCTTTGTGAACCCTGCCCATTGTTTTCATCATATCCTCTTCTGAGCCTGTCTGAACCTGTTTTAACTCTGCCATAGCTAATACTTTTTTCTAGATGGTGCAGTTCTTGTCTATATTTCTTTTTCATTTTGTTACTGCGTGCTATTACCCAACCCTTTATATACACCTTAAGAGAGTCCCAAATAGTTTGTTAAGAGAATTCATCTAGTTTATACCATTCAAGAAAATAACCAATTTTTTCCTTCAAAGCTATAAAAAAACTAGGCCCAGATATTCAAAGCTTTGTATGGTGCACAAACCATTTGCACAGGTTTAGCGTGGGATTAGCATGGGTCCGCAATATTCAAAAGGCCAAACAGCATGCACAAACCACATTAGCGCCAGGCAAAATCATAATATATGCAAGGGGCAAACTGAACATGAATACAGGTGAATGCTATATTTAGCAACTAGTGCCACGCAAAGTGATTCTGCATGACTTAGTGCGACTCTTTGCGCGGTACAAATTACTGCCCAGAAAAAGCTGGTCTTAACCCTGGGCAATCCAGCTATGCATGACATTGTGGCTTCGTGAGGCATTAGTGCTGCTTTAGCATGGCCTTGCACGACCCTAACATATGACTATGACACATAGAAAAAGCCAGACATGGATGACATATGCTGCTCACTGATGGCACCACAATGATGCCAACATCTTTTTTTTTTTTTTAGCTTTTGATGACCAGGTAAGTGCACTAGATAAATCCTGCCTATTTTCAGGCACGACCTGGGGGAAGGGGATGCAGATGAATGCCAACTGACCTTGAACCAGATTAAGCTGTTGGTGGTATTTTTACTGAATGAGGGAAATTTAGCCAGGACACCAGGGAAATTCCCCTACTCTTTTCGATAAGTGCCATGGGATCTTTAACATCCACCTGAACTACCACCAATCCAGGCAGATGGGACCTCGGTTTAATGTCTCATCCGAAAGACGGCACCTCAGAAGTGCAGCACCCCCCTCATGCTGCACTACAGTGTCAGTACTGTCACCAGTCCCAGCCATGCCAGGCAGTATGTGGTGACCTGGACCCCCAGGAGACACCATGGTAGTGTCGCTATACAGCACACACCTGCACACCATACATCTGTGTTGACCAACAGATGCCTGCACACACATGCAGCACTGTGGGCATGGTAGGTGTTGAGGGGAGGGTGTGCGGGTGGCCAGGCCTCACCACAGACTGGGTGCGGCCACAAGGCTGGGACACAGCATGCAGTGCACAGGGGCCAGTATTGGGAATACCCCAAAACCAGTGTGCCTGTCCGATCGTACATCCCCCTCCAGTCACATACCGCACAGCTGTACAAACACCACAGCACACACAGCCGTCCATGTATATGTCACTATGAGCATCCCATGCCAGAGGTGCAGCATCTGTGGATCACACAACAGTGTAACAGTACTGTCCACTGTCAGTAAACACCTGCAAGTTGGGCTTGTCACTGTGTACAGTGCAGTGGTCATCACTACCCTACACACCATAGGCATTGCTGTGTCCCTCACACTACTGGCCCCCTTGCTATTGTGGTGTCTGCTGTGCACTGTAGCATGACCTACATTGTGTCAGTTGCATGCATCACCACCACTGCCTGTGCCTGTGCTGTGTTGTCCCCTGAGGTACAAAATGTTATGCTGCACTGTATACATGTAGCCTGCAGCTACCATCATGCACTGTCAGACTGACCTACAGGTGGAGCTGTGGGCAGGTCTGGCCGGCCCGTGTAATTCCAGACTGACCTACAGGTGGAGCTGTGGGACTCTGCAGTAACGCTGGGCAAACTGCATGCAAATCAGGGCATAATGAGATGCTAATCTGGATGTTTGCCCAGAGACTACTTAAGTAGGCTTATTTGCATGTCACTTTTGAATATGGCAAAGTTTAGTGCCGGGCAAACGTGCTTGCTCCAGGCAAACGGCTTAGCTCCACGATAAGCCCACGCAAACTTGTTAGTGTGGCGCTAATTGTTCGGGGAATATTACACAGTTTTGCACACTGTACTTTCATATGTGCTGCTGCTTGCAGCTGTACTGGGTCCACGCATTTGCTGGCATGCACATTGGCCACATAATTCACCTCTACTTACCTTCACGTTGCTGTGCACTGTGTTGCTGTTGTGGTTTGCACTTCCTGGTTGCTATATTCAGAGCTGTCTATTCCAGGGCTATGTTTGCCCTGCACTTCCAGCCCAGTTTGCCTGGCCTCATTCCCATGCTATATCCAGAGGCTGTTTGCCCCAGACTATTCCTTTTGAATATAGCTTGCTTTGTGCTCCGGGCTAAGTTTGCCTGCTGGGCAGTGCTAATTTAGCCCCGGGGCAAAGTTTTGAATTTCTGGGCCCTAGAGTCATGCAAAGCATATTGTCTAATGACCATGATGGTGTTCTTGAACTGTCAGTTTTTTCTGACATCAATTCTAGATAAGAGGGGATGTGATCTGAAATGGGTATAGATTCATATCCCGCTCTAACAGTCTTGTATAATAAAGATTGTGAAAGTAGAAGAAAATCAGTTCTTGAGTGAGTATTATAAATTTTGGAAAAAAAAAGGAAAATCTACTTAATTCTGGATACAAAATTCTAAAGGGGTCTACGGAGATTCAAGTCTTGCATGTACTGTAGCTCCAGATTAAATTAACAGCTCTGGTTTTCTATTCTAAAGCAGAGCGGAGCCTATCCAAATAAAATAGAGTCAAGTCAAAATCCCCCCATTACTTAGTGAAAATCTTGTAACCACAAAACCACCTTTTTGATCCACGTAAGAATGCTTTATTTGAAGTTTTAAGTATTTTTTTTATAAAGATGGCCACATCTCTTGCATTATTTGAATCTGTTGTACAAATACCTACAGCCTTAAACAAATTAGCAAAATAAATCGGATCTTTTTGTGCAAAATGAGTTTCTTGTAGCAAGAGACGTATTGATATTTTTATTATTGGCATAATTTATTACTTTCCTCATTTTTATACTCTCCCAACAACCCTTCAAATTCCAAGTCATTATATTTAACTTACACATAGTACACTTTATTTATACCCCAGTATTGATGAACATATCTGACCTCAGAACTGACCAATTTTTAGCTTAAAAAAAACAGAAGGTGAATAGCAGTAAAAAAAAGTCCCTAACTTTTTTTGCATCCAAAAAAGAAAAAGAAAAATGGTTTAAAAAACCCGAAATATTTTTGATCTGATGTTTGGAAATCCATGCCTTTGCACCCAATGAGGATGATCATATCCTAACCTCTGCCCCCATTACTCCTCCCCCCCCCATATTTTTGTTTTGTTCTCCTCACTTGAATATCCTGTACATCAACACCCCTGGTCGTACCCCCTTGAGATTTTGGGGATGACCTCCCCTTACTATACAGAATATGCATTGGTGTTTACTGTGTGGTAGATGGATAGTGTGCCCTTCCCCAGCAGAGAGTTCCCTTATCCAATTGATTATGGAAGGAATATTGCCTTGTAATTCCTTTCCTTTATTTCCTAACACTTGCTAACCTTATATATAAATATAATTTTAGAAGTTGATGGCAGATAAGGACCGCAAGGCCCATCCAGTCTGCCCATTTTTTCTACCTTATGAATGTGCCATAGGTCTTTACTCTGTCAATGGCCTATCTATTCATACTCATCTGTATTACTCCCTTATGCCTATCCCATGCCTGTTTGAAGCCCTGCACTGTATTCATATCCACCACTTCTTGAGGTAGGCCATTCCATGTATCCACCACCCTTCCTGTGAAAAATAACTTCCTCACATTACCCCTTAATCGACCTCTTTCTAATCTCATGCTGTGTCTTCTTGTCCTGTTATTTTTCTTATATTGAAACATGTTAGACTCTTTCACCTTGTTAATGCCCTTAAGACGTTTGAATGTTTCGATCATATCACCTCTCTCCTTCCTTTGCTCTAGGGTATACATATTGAGCTCCATTAATCTGTCCTCATATGTTTTCTGATGCAGTCCCTGCACCATTTCGGTTGCCCATCTCCGGACTGCCTCCATTTTGTTAATGTCCTTGTGCAGGTGTGGCCTTCAGTACTGCACGCAGTACTCCAGATGGAGCCTAACCAGTGTCTTGTAAAGAGGGATTATTACCTCCCTCTTATGACTAGCGATACCCTTACTAATACACCCCAACATCTCTATAGCCTTACCTACTGCTTTAGTGGTCTGTTTGGATGATTTCAGGTCATCTGTGATGATGATACCCAAGTCTCTTTCTTCCCTTGTGATTGCCAGCAACTCCTCCCAATCTATAGGTGGCTTCAGGGTTTCTCTTCCCTATGTGAATGATCATGCACTTCTTTGTGTTAAATCCCAGTTGCCACTCTTCAGACCATTTTGCCAGTTTTTCAAGATCTCTTCTCATCCTGCCCACCCCATCTGGATTGTCTACTCTGTTGCAGATCTTGGTGTCATCTGCAAACAGACAAACCTTATCCTCCAGGCCATCTACAATGTCACTGATGAAGATATTAAAGAGGACTGGCCCTAGGACTGATCTCTGATGTACCCCACTTGTGACTTGCTTCTCTTCTGACTGTATACCGTTTACCACTACTCTCTGTTTTCTGCCCACCAACCAGTTTGCCACCCAGTTGACCAACTTCCTACCCACCCCGAGCCTACCCAGCTTATTAACCAATCTTCTATTTGGAACAGTATCGGAAGCTTTGCTTAAGTCAAGGTAGGTGACATCAACTGCACCCCCTTGGTCCACCACTCTGGTCACCCAGTCAAAAAAATCTATGAGATTAGCTTGACAGGATCTTCCTGTTGTAAACCCATGCTGTCTTGGATTCTGTGCTCCTATGGATTCCAGGTGTTGCACTATCCTTTACTTAAGGAGTGCCTCCATAATCTTGCCCACTACTGAGGTAAGACTGACTGGTCTGTAGTTCCCTGCCTCCTCCCTGCTACCACGCTTGTGGAGCAGGGTCACATGAGCCTTTCTCCAGTCTTCTGGGACCTCTCCTCTGCTCAGAGACTCACTTAACAGTTCTGCTAATGGCTCTTCTAGTTCCATCCTTAGCTCCTTTAGTACCATGGCATGTATGCCATCAGGTCCCATTGCCTTGTCCACCCTGACCTTAGTGAGCTCTTGTAGGACCCTTTCTTTTGTGAAGGGACTAGTGCACACTTCCCTCCCCCCTGTGTCCATGGTGCTGAGCACTGGGCCCTGCACTACCTTCTCCTCAGTAAATACTGAGCAGAGGAATCTATTTAGGATAGATGCTTTTCCTTGGTCCTCCTCCAAACACTCCCCCTTATCCCCTTTGATCTTAGCAATATCCCCTCTGGACTTTCTCCTTTCACTAATGTATCTATAGAAAGTCTTGTCCCCTTCTTTTACTGTTGGTGCTAGTGTTTCCTTAGTTTGGGCCTTTGCCTGCCTTACTGCCTTCCCTACTTCACTTAGGGAAGTTTGGTATGCCTCCCTATCTTCGGCCTGCTACGTTTCCTTATACTTCCTGAAGGCCAGTCTTTTGGTTCTGACATTTTCTGCTATTGTTTTTGAGAACCAAAGTAGTTTCCTTCTTCTTTTGCTCTTGCTTTTCTCGCTAACACAGTGGGATGCTGCTTCAAGTACTGCATCCTTAATGTTTGCCCACTTTGCATGTACCCCCTCATCTGTATTTCTTCTTGCCAGGGCTAGCTTAACTCTGTTGGTGATCTTATCAAAGTCAGCTCCTCTGAAGTCCCATATTTTTGCCTTGGAATGGGATGATTAATTCTAGTGGCCAAATTGAACCAAACCATGTGGTGGTCACTGGCCTCCAGGTGCCCTTATACCTGGAGACCTGTGATCCTTTCCCCGTTAATCAGTACTAGATCTAGGGTAACCCTGTCTCCTCTGGGTTGTTGTACGAGTTGTTTGAGGCCCTCCCGCTGCATGGAATCCACCATGTGTCTAGTTGTGGCAGATGTTCCTGCAGGTATTGACCAATCTGTATCTGGCATGTTGAAGTCTCCCATTATCAGAACCTCCCCTTGAGCTGTCATGTTTTGTATATCTTCTAACAGTAATGTGTCTATGTCCTCCCCCTGGTCTGGAGGCCTGTAGACAGCCCCAGTTTGTATGGCTGTCCCATTTCTTGTTTCCGGGGTGACCCACAGTTCTTCTGTGTATTCTGAATTTCTGTAGCTTTGATATTTTCATTGACATAAAGGGCCACACCAACCCCACCTCCTTTTTGCACCTGAACAGTACATAGCCAGGTACTGAAGCCTCCCAAGTGTGGTTACTGGTGAACCATGTCTCGCTAATGGCTACTATGTCCAATTTAGCCTCTGTCATTGTTGCCTGCAGGTCTGGGATCTTGTTTCTCATACTGCGGACATTTGTGTACATGATTTTTCATTGGCCAGATTTCGGTGTGTCATTTGTTGGGCAAGGTCCCCTGTGCTTAATATGGGGAGATGGACCTTTTTCCTTATCTGGTGATGCAAATGAACTATAAACATGCTAAACTCCTGTTTGAACACTAGCTGAGGGGGGAAGGGGTGTTCTTCCCATTCGATGCATCGGGTGCTGCAACCCAGTCCCCATTTGGTAGTTTAAATATTCTGCAAAGACGTCAAACTTCTGTCCCAATGCACTGACTCCCTTCTAAATCAGATGCAGTCCATCGAATTTAAAGAACTTTCACTCCCAAAACTGTTGCCAGTTTCCTACAAATTTGTGTCCTTTTTCCTGGCACCAGCCCTTGAGCCACATGTTTAGCTCACCTATCTCCCCTTCTCTGACCTTCCGTCCATCTTCCCCTCTCTCCCAGACTGACAGGATCTCAGAGAAGGAGATGACGGACAAAATGGGTGACAGTTTGTCTCCCAGCCTGGTCAGGTGTTCCTTGGTCTCCACAACTGACCGACTGGTGAGGTCATTAGTCCCTATGTGTACCAGGACATCAATGTTTTCTCCTGCTTCCTGCACAATTTTAGCAATGTGGTCAGTGTCTCTCCATGCTGATGTACCTGGGAGACATCTGACCTTCACTCCCGGCCGGAGGTAGGTATCAACTCCCCGAATCAGGGAGTCTCCTATGATCAGAAGTGTTTTGGATTTCCCTTTTGCTTTTTTGTTTTGGTCCCTGTTTTGGGTGAGTTTTGTTGCACTAGTTCCTGTGCTGCAGTGTCCTGCTCTGCAGTGTCCTCTGCCCCTTTGTTTGATTTTGGAGATAGAGGCAGATACCGGTTTTAATTTTAATTAGCTCTATGTGATACCATAAAGAAAGAAAAAAAAAAAAACCTTTTTTCATCTCCACAAATATTTATATCTTTTGCCCAGTATGTGCTATATTATCATTTGGCATTGTGGTGGCGGTGCAGGTGGTGGGCAAGGTGATGGAGGGCATTGTCAAGGAGAGGCTAGGGGGGGACCTGGAAAAGTCGGGGTGCCTGGACAATAGACAGCATGGATTCTTCCCAGGAAAATCAAGTCAGACAAATCTTGTGGAGTTCTATGACTGGGTGACAAGAGCCTTTGACCTGGGTAGACCAGTGGATGTCCTCTATCTTGACTTCAGCAAGGCATTTGACTCTGTTCCTCATGAGAACCTATTGAATAAGCTGGGAGGAATGGGGGTGGGGAACCAGATGATCAGATGGATAGGCAGTTGGCTCCAGGACCAGACCCAGGGGGTCGTAGTTGGCAGGATAGTCTCATCCCAAAGGAGGGTCATTAGTGGGGTCCCTCAGGGATCAGTCCTTGGACCCCTCCTGTTCAATGCCTATGTCTCTGACATAAGGAAGGGTATCAGGAGTGAAATGAGTCTCTTTGCAGATGACTCAAAACTGGGGGCAGTGGTGGATGGGGAGGAGGGGAGGGTGGCCCTACAGGGGGACCTGGAGGCTCTGGATAGGTGGTCTAGAAAGTGGAAGCTGAGGTGTAATGCAGGGAAATGCAAGGCACTGCATCTGGGAGCCAGAAACCCGGGCCAAGAGTACACCCTGGAGGGGGGGAATGCTACAAGTCTCAGTGGCTGAGAGGGATCTGGGGTGGTGGTGGATGTCAAGATGAACAACTCTGAGACTTGTAGAGGGCAGATGCCAAGGCCAACAGGATGCTGGGATGCATCGCTAGGGAGATCACATCCAGAAGGAGGGAAGTGATTCTTCCCCTGTATAACTGCTTGGTGAGGCCGCACCTTGAGTACTGCATGCAGTTTTGGAGGCCACACATAAAGAGGGACATTGAACTCCTGGAGAGGGTCCAGAGGAGGCAACCAAAATGATCTGGGGTTTGAGGGACAGGACCTATGGGGAGAGGCTTGAAGAGCTAAATATGTACACAGTGGAAGAGAGAAGGGACCAGGGGGACATGATAGAGGTTTTCAAGTACATGAAGAGGTTAAATAGTGGAGGAACAGTTAAGGTGCTCCAAAGGAAGAAGGGGAAGGCAACTAGAGGGCATGGGTGAAAGCTGGGGGGGGAGATTCAGGAGAGAAAGAAGGAGGAGGTGCTACTTCACTGAGAAGGTGGTGGAGCCATGGAATGCGCTGCCCATGGGGCTGGTGGAGGGAGAGACGTTGGAGGGGTTCAAGAGGTGCTGGAACAGGTACAGGGGAAGGGTTCTGGGTGCAAAGTCCTGTGCAGTGGGAATATCTGGGACTGGGAAGGGAGAAGCCAGAGAGGGTGAGGGGGGCAGCAAGGTCAGCTCTCAGGGTGGGGGCTGACCACACGAGCAGACACGAAAGACCGTTAGGCCTATTCTGCTGGCATTTTAGTATGTTAGTATTGTATTCTCTGAGGACATACTTTCAGGGGAGGTAGCATTTGAGGCTGCTGCACCTGAAGATGTAGATTCATCCACCTTATAGTGGGTTCTTTTGTTCGGTGCCTCCTCCACCACTTGTGGTGTATGGCAGAACATCATTTTGCTATCCATGTTCACCCTTCATTTTGCTGGGTGTAATAATTAGAAGGGTATACCTTCACACCTAAGTCTGTCTCTTTTTGAGTCAAATGCTTTGTATTTTAACAAAATTGAAAGGCTAGATCTGGGAAGACCTGGAGTTTAAGTCCTTTAAAGTATAGACCTTCTTCTATTCTGGCCTTGTACAACAATGTTTCTCTGTCTTGATATCAAAGGGGGATTAATATATATAAATTGTGGCCTATCTTTGTTAAATTGCAGGCCAAGGTCTGTGAGCTCTGCCTAATTCAATTTTGTGTTCTGGATATTTCAATCCCAGAATCTCAGTAAGCTTTTTTTCACAGATCTGAACAGAGTTTGGTCCTTCAATACCTTCTGGAAGGTTATAAATTTTCAAGTTCTTTCTGCATGCCCTTGACTCCAGGTCTTCTATTTTAAGTTTAAGAGCTTCCAATTCCTTAGTATTGTATTGCACAATGTTAACTAATTTAGGCAAATCATCTTCTACTTTACTTAGCCTTTGTCCAAACTCCCCTGATCAGATTGTTAAAGCATCCAATTTGTTCACCATTTCAGAGAATTTTTGATTTAAAGATGAGATAGCAATATTCAGATTTCCAAAACCTGCTTTTATCTCTTTTAATATTGTTTGTTGCAATTCTTTAAATCTGCATGTGCCACATTACATAATTACCACCGCACCTGAGTTGTCCTTTAACACATTTTCACTCTCCTTCTGTTGGCTCCTATTTTGTTTCTTGTTATCTGTTTTTTGTTTATCCACCATGTTTTCATTTTTCTCTATTTTATCTGTTTTGTCTAGTGCTTTTCCACTCCTCATTTTCCCCATAACTGCCACAACCACCAGGGAAGCACTCCAGTGTTCTCTGCCTGCTCACCAGCATTTTCAGAAATTAAACTTGAAGAAAAAGTGTGTCTCAAAATGGAGGAATAAGAGTGTGTAAGGTGAGAATAAGATTGTATTGCCTCCGTTTGCTACTAATCTGAATCTATTCACAAAATAGAAGAGCTGGCACCTGAACACTGCTATGTCCCAATTGCTTCAAGCTGTCCTACACCTATTTTGACCACCTCCATCTTCTCAGCTGTGTCTGCTAGAGAGGTTAAAGACTCTGGGTGGCTGTTGATACTAAGACATCCTGACTGCATCTACAGCATGCAAGCAACTCCCTTGATCTACCCCAAGCTGCACACCAGTTATTCTGCCTTGTGAAAAAAAAAGGTAACATATCTTTGCTTCAGAGAGCCCACTGGCTGCTTTTTTTTAACCTGCCCACATTTCCTTGTTTATTTCAGCTATACAAGCCACTGCATTGTTTTCCTTTACCCCCTGAGAGAGCTTGTGTTGTAGTTTTTCTTTGAATAACTCAAACACTTCTTTGGAGCTACAGAATTGCTTCAACATGTCCTAGTTATGTATCTTGTTTCAGTGTAGCCTGCTTCCAACTCTGGTGTCCATCTCTTCACTAAGGTGCTCCCTCCACACAGCTCACACTAACTGGCCATCTTACCAAGCCTGCCCTGGCCTTGTTTAGTGACTTGCATGCAGTGCTGGTGGTGAGAGTGTTATTTCCAGATGGACCACACTTCCGAACTGGGACAACTTGGCAACTTGGTTTGAGCCATTAAAGGTCAGAGCCAAGTCAGCATGGTTCAGGGAGGTTCAGAAGTACAGCAGAGCTGGTACACCCATCCCTTGGTCTCTGCTCCCCCTCTTGAAACAGTGACTGGGGTATTGAGAATTTTTCCAATCCAGAGAACTCCAACTGTCACCTATATTCATAGCTTCCATATCCCCAGAAAAATGCAATAATGAAAAGTTAAAATCCTCAGTTAGAGCCTCTGTAGGTAAAGCATTCCTAGTGTCCAGGTTCAATTGAGTCATCATGCTCTGCTGTCTTGGATTTCTTGAAAAACAAAAATAGGTTGGTTAAATTTTCCTGAAAAATCTTTCCAAGTCCACATAAATTTTTAATGTATTAGATC
This sequence comes from Neoceratodus forsteri, assembly GCA_016271365.2. Classification (NCBI taxonomy): domain Eukaryota; kingdom Metazoa; phylum Chordata; order Ceratodontiformes; family Ceratodontidae; genus Neoceratodus; species Neoceratodus forsteri. The sequence continues at coordinate 9,733,834 of CM057451.1, forward strand.
TGCAGCTAGGTACAAATGAAAGCCCTTTTGCCAGCACTGAAGCTTGGATCTTATCTAAATTATGTTTAGCTAAATTTATGATTTGCTACTGTGAGTTTTTGGGTTTGTTGACTTTTCTGCCCCCTCTTTTGCCTGTCCTTGTATTCTTCTTATGTGGAGGTTCAGAATTCACTTGAAAATGATAACAGACTAAAAAGAAATATGTCACATGGGGAATATAAAGCACTAAAGGATTTACAGGACATGAATGATGTAGTTTTTAAACCATCAGATAATGGGGTGGAACACTGTAGTACTTGACGAAGAGTTCTATAGAAACAACGTGTTAGAGTTACTTAGTGATATGAGAACATATTCAAGGTTGAGATCCAATCCTTTCACTCAGTTTAAATCTGAATTAGTCCAGCTTCTGGAATGAACTAAAGATGGAAATGAAATAGAAGAATTTGAATTCAGATACCTATTGCCAGAGTTTCTAATTATGCCCACCCTATACATACTACCAAAAATTTATAAAGATCGGTTAAATCCCCCTGATAGGCTAGTTTCCTCGGGGGTCAGTTCTCTTATGAACAATTTATGTGAGTTTATTGACTTATTCTTGCAAAGAAGTGTAGTATGTTTAAACACACACATAAGGGACACTATCCATGTTTTGGAGAAATGTCATGAGTTTACCTGGTCCAATAACTATAGCTGGTCAATAACTGATGTAGAGTCCATGTATACATCTATCAGGCACAATGATGCCATTGAAACCAGTAAACATTTTTTGTTGAAAGATCCACTTTTGAACATTATGACTTTCAATTTGATTATGGAGGGGTTGGAATTCATATTGACCCCTAAACTATTTCAAGTCTGATGATGAATATTACCTTCAGGAATGTGGCACAGACATGGGAGCCACTATGGCACCCTCTCATGCAAATCTATTATTAGGTTTGTGCAAGGAGAAATATGTACTAAACAGCATGTCCAATCCTTTTCATGACAAGATAGTATGATGGTTTAGATTTATTGATGACGTGATAGGCATATGGTCTGGTACAGAACAAGAAACTGTTGCTTTTATTATCTGGCTCAATAACAACTGTTTGAACCTAAGGTTCACCCAGAGGTGGCATCCTGAGCAAAAAGATTTTTTAGACATCACTTTAATGGTAGGGGAGGACAATAAGGTGTTTACAAAAGGCTACAGAAAGTCAACAGTAACTAATAGCCTCTTGCAAGCTAGCAGCTGTTACCCTCATTCTCTTAAAAATGCTATCCCTCATAGGCAGTTTTTAAGGCTTAGAAGAAATTGTACAAAAAATGAGATGTTCTTTGAACAGGCAAGAGAATTAAGGGATAGGCTTTGGAAAGAGGCTACCGCGCAGTGACCATTAGAGATGGGTGAAGTAGCCCTAATTCGCTCTGCGAAGTAATTTGTGCAGTGAAGGTGAAATCGCGAAGTGCTCCACAATGCGAAGCAGAGTACTTCGAGTTATAATGGGTAACACAAAGTCCATTGAAAACAGATACTTCGCATTACTCCACCTTCCCAAACCACTACTCCACCAATTCTTAAGGCAAAATACATTGAAAACAATGTACTTTGCCTCACTTCGCCTTGTTTTTAAGCTCCAAAGGTGAATTTTGCAGTGATTCATGGGATTTCAGGTCACATGAGCTCTAGATGGTTCTGCACAGCCTCAGTTTGGGGTAGTATGTGTAGGAAGCTGTAGGAGACAATCTGCTCTGAGAGCTCTCTGCAATTCAAACCTTCAAAAAGCTGTTAAAAAAAGCATTTTTGAGTCTTTTTTTTGTTGAATCTTTAGTTCATTGATTATAGGAAACCCTCCTGTGCTCATATCATCAAGCGTTTATTGTTTGTGTGTGGATTTTGAATGTTAATGTACAACATTCAGTCTGTGTACTGAGACATAGTTGAAGTGTGCTTTGGGGGAGGGACGTATCTGTGGTGTAGGTAGATTAACTTGGAGAAAAAGGCAGTGCTTTCTGTTTTGGTGATATTTTTCTTGTATAACTGTGTTAATGTACACACAGTAATATTTTCAATAATTCTTGCCATTTTTTTGCTGATTGTTGTGGTGCAGCAGTGCATAATTTTAGTTTGTTTAAAATATGTGGTTATATTACTGAAGTTTTTAATTTGCTACGCATTACTTAGTGTGTGTGTGTGAGTATGTGTGTGACATGTGTCATCAAATCAGACACCTTTTATTGTGCCACATAATAATTTCAGCAATGTAAACCTGCTATCCACTGCAGCTGTGTGATTTTTGTACTTCTTTGTGGTATTTTTACTGGTACTAGTACTAGTGACTGTTACTGCAGCAGTGCAGTACACTGCCCCCTGGCCGCCCCAACCGGCAAAGGTATTCTTTTCAGATTTTAATTTCTGATGGTGAGCACTGGTTAGGTGTTGGGCTTTTGTGTCTGCATCTCTTCAGTGCGCAGTGCAATCTTAATCTGTCTGTGCATTTGCATCTCTTTAGGGCCCAACCTCCATCTGTAATTTAAGTCACAGTTGTTTCTTTGGCTTCCCTTCAGAGTACTGGACTGGTGTGGTGCATAATACTGCATGAACATTGTACTCATTAATATGCGTTTTTAAGTCAGGACCATCACCACAAGTCACTCATGATACAAATCACGTTCTTCATCATCACGGTCACAAATGAAGTCACTAATCATGATTCATGATCACATCACAAATCACAACATTAATTTTTTTACTAGTTACTTGGATGTATTGTGAGCATGTTTTGTAGTATGTCTCCAGGCTTCACCACCCCGCCATTGTACTCATTAATAAGCATTTTTAAGTCGGGGAGTTTGTGCTGCAGCTCATCGGAGAAGTACAGCTGTAGGCATTCACATTCCCAATACAGTTCCATATTGGTTATCTTACAACACTGACACCGAATCACATTACTCATCATCACAGTCACAAATGCAGTCACAAATCACAATTCACGATCACATCACGAATCACAACATACATTTTTTAATAGTTACTTGGATGTATTGTAAGCATGTTTTGTAGTATCTCTCCAGGCTTCATCACTCCACCATTGTACTCATTAATAAGCGTTTTTAAGTCGGGGAGTTTTGTGCTACAGCTCATTGGGGAAGTACAGCCATAGGCATTCATGTTCCTTCCCTTACCGCATGTGAGTTACAGTACTGGAAGTAGTGGTGGGCGAAGTGGCCCCAATTTGCTCCATGAAGTGATTCACTGAGTAACACGGAATCCGTGGAGAACTCCACAATGTGAAGCGGAGTACTTCACTTCATAATGAGGAATGCGAAGTCCATTGAAACCAATGACTCTGCGTTATTCCTCCTTCTCCAAACCACTTCTCCACCAATTTTAAGGTGAAGTACATTGAAATCAATGTAATTCACCTCACTTCACCCTTTAATTGAGCTCTAAGTGAAATTCTGCAGTTATTCATAGGATTGCAGGTCACATGGGCTCTAGATTGTTCAGCACAGCCTCAGTTCTGGCCTGGGTAGTGTGTGTGCAGTGGTAGCTGGAGACAGTTTGCTCTCAGAACTCTGCAATTCAAAACCTCTAAAAGCTGTTTAAAATGCCTTTTTGAGTAATATTTTTTGCTCAAAATTTAGTACATTGATTGTAGGAAACCCTTCTGTGCTCATATCGAGTGTTTATTGTTGTGTGTGGATTTTGAATGTTAATTTAGAACAGTCAGTCTGTGTACTGTGCACTGTGAAATGTGCTTTGGGGCGGGTGTATTTGTGGTCTAGGTAGATTAACTGGGAGAAAAAGGCAGTCTTTCTGTTTTGGTTATAGTTTTCTTGTATAACTGTGTTAATGTACACACAGTAATATTTTCATTAATTCTTGACATTTTTTTGCTGATTGTTGTGGTGCAGCAGTGTACGATTTGTCTGTTTAAAACATTTGGTTATATTACTAAAGGTTCTCAATTTGCTATGCATTACTTGAGTGTGCGTGTGAGTGTGTGTGATGCGTGCCATTAAATCAGGCACCTTTTATTGTGTTACAGAGTAATTGCAGCAGTGTGAACCTGCTATCCACCACATCTGCATGAATATTTTGTACTGCTTTGTGGTATCTTTACTTGTAGTGGATTGTTATTGCCGTGCACTAATCCCTCAAATGGCAAAATGTATTCCTTCCAGATTTGGATTTGTGACTGAGCACTGGTTTAGTGGTGTTGTGCCTTTTTGTATGCATCCCTTGAGTGTGTAGTGCAATCTGTCTGTGAGTTTGCATAGCACCATTAATTCTGGGAGACTGCATTTCTTGTTATGCTCTCATTTCACTTCGTCAGCACTGGGGAATTTTCTGGACACAAGACAGTAGCATTTTGGGGATGCACATTAATTCTGGTGACTCTGTGTGTGACCTGACCACTGTGCGCATGACTGAGTGCGCCATTAAGTCTGGCAGACTTTCCATTTCTTGTTACACTCTCATTTCACTTCATCAGCACTGGGGAGTTTTCTGGACACAAGACAGTAGCACTTTGGGGATGCACATTCATTCTGGTGACTATGTGGGTGGGATGCTGCCAATATTGTTGTCACTCCGCCATACTTCGCGTTTAAGGCGAAATGACAATGTGAAGTAATAATAACAAGGCAAAGTGAGCCTTTCCTATGGGGCACTCCATGTAGCGAAGTGCCAATGCGAAGTGGCCACTTCACGTTTACTTCACTGGTGGATTTTAAACTCACTGCATCTCTAGTGACCATTGATGCAGCCATGGAAAAGTAACACAGATTGATTGTAAAACTTTGCTTAATCCCAAAACTAGAATTGAGAATTCACAGAAAACCTTAAATTTCATTTCAAAAAACAGTTCAGTGGCTGGCCAATTAGGTAACATACCGACCAATTATTGGTCAGTACTACTTAATGATTCTGAGTTAGCACCTCACATTTGACTCAGACTGAGGGTTATGTTCTTCTTATGCAGTGGTCCCATTTTAAAGGACAAACTGGTTAGAAGCCAGTTCTCATGCAAGGAACAGACCAGACATACGTGGCTCCCAGTGAAACCCCTTGCTATGTTTAAAAGTGGCAACTACAATATTTGGGATCTTTGCCAACAAGGTGTCACATTTCACCTTCTCTTAGGATGTAAAAAATGGAAATACGTCAGTTTATATCTTGTGGTTCACAATTCATTGTGTATGCATCCTTGTGCAATTGCAAAAAGCTTGATGTTGGTTGCGCTGTTAGACATTTCAAATTAAGGAATCAGAAGCATTTAAGGGACATACAACATTGCTACTGCATTTGGAAAATCCAGTTGCAAAGCATTTTATTTTGCATCAAAGCAGTGATCTGAAGGATCTCAAATTTATGGAAGTGGAGCAAGTAAAAGTGAAGCGAAGGGGAGGGGACAGACTCACAAGGTTCTTACAATATGAGAGCAATTAGATTTTTACTCTGAAAGCCTTACATCTGGATGGTCTTAATCAAAGTTGGGATTTAAGATCACATTTATAGTTGTTGATTTTGGTACATATCCGACAAAATAACATATGTCTGGACAACTATTTTTCCCCCTCCCCACCCCCCATTTTCCTTGTTTAGCTTCAGTATTCAGTAGAAATGTATTTATAAACTTATTTATAGATTGCTTTAGTGATGTTACTGCATTTACATGATATTTTCTATTGCATTAAATAGCTCTGTCTTCTTTTTGGTTTGCAGCCTGTGGTTTGGAGAGTGCATGTATTTCCTGCTCTGATCAATGGACTTGCCCTGTCTTGAATGGCCCATCCCAACCCTGGTTTGGGTTATTTTCCAAGTTTGCTATCATATTTGTAATAGGTTATATTCTAACATGACACTCCCAAATTTGTAGTAGCACAATATGGTTTTGATAATATCTGACGTGCTTCACTTTTATTGTGCATAATTGTTATTTCTACTGGCTCCTTCACATTACATTATCTTGAATACGTATTTGTTGTCAAGGGAGCAATGCAAATTTTATTTCTTAAGAACCATGTAATACTGCAAGTTGGATGTGTTTGCATTTATAAAACAAAATTAGTTGGTACTGCATTACTATGACACTCAGCAGTGACATCACAGACTGAGTATATAAGGAAATGTTTCAGTCCAGGTAGCTGCCCTCTGACAAACCATTGATTGGCAAAGCGGCAGGACACCTGGCTAACAGATGACATGATCAGTGTTGTAGAAGCTGAAATTTCATTATCACCCTTTACCTGCAGGTAGCAGATTCAATAAATGCACAAGGTTGCATTTTGAAATTCAACATCTTTATTGCTTTCGTCTTACATATAACTAGAAAGGAGGTTACTAGGTTGGTCGTACAAGAATACTAGCCAAAATAGACAAGAAGTAACAAACATCAGTCTTTCTCTGGATCAAATAAAACTAAAACAATACCAATACACCTACAAAACCCTCCTTCCCTCCCCTTGTCTCACCCCACCCACCCTCCCCTGGAGTGTGCCTAATATACATAACAACACAAAGATAGTCGAGAATTAGAAACCAGCTGTTAACATTTACCAAAGATGAATAAAATTGACCAACCAAAATAAGCAGAGACATGTACTTTCAATATCTCAATTCAAATATAAGGTGTATAATTTACCCCATTTACGATTAAATGCATCCATACAATTCTGGGAACTGGCTATCAACCTCTTGGTATTGAAACAAAGTGACATGCCTTCAACCATTCCTCATGTGTTATGACTAATTGGTCCACCCAGTGCTTAAGAACCAATCTTTTGACCACAATAGAAATTAAGGTTATGTGAAATCTATGCTCCTTAATATTAATGGTCAAAAACATCCCAAGCATACATATCTCTATAGTAAATAAGTCCCCTAATCCCAATAGAGGATCTAGGCTGGATTGAATTGCATTCCAGAGTGGTGTCACTTTGTTACAATACCAGAAAATATGAATCAGATTCCCTTCAGATGTATCACATCTGGTACAGGTTGACACAGGAAGCCTACCCAGTTTGGCTAGTTTAACAGGAGTGTAATACATATTATTTAAAATATGATACTGAATAAGTCTATGTCTGTCTTGGGTAAGATATCTATGCAGGTCCTTCCAAACCTGACTCCACTTAGGGCTAACATCAGTCAGAAGGGAAGTCCAAACTTTAGAACCCAGGAGGGCATTCGGGAATTTGATTCCCAAAAGAAGAGAGTAAATCGCTGATATTCCATGGGGCTTACTGGCGTATATCTGTACCTGCTCCAAAAAGGGCCTAACCTGGGATTGTGATAATGTAGTTCCAAAATTGGACACCATAAGGTGTCTCAGCTGAAACACTTTGAAAATATATTTCTGAGGGATATTGAATTTAGCTATTATATCAGGGGATGACAGGATAGCGGTCTGACCATACAGGTCCTCTACTGAAACATCCTGGAGCTGAGGAAGCCAATCTGGAAAAAGCAGTGATCCCCTATTTTGATATTTGGATTCCGAAGAAGAGGTTGAGCCATGTCCTTTTTGTTTGGAATGTTAAGAAAATTCCAGCATTGGGCTAAAACCCTAATGGAAACTCCCACCACTGAATTTTGTATGGAATTTGGCAACACAGAACTAGGAGAGAAAAATATTCCTGAGGAATTGAGGCCATGTAGACCAAGAAGCTTCCTCTCTAATTATAGCCAGATTGGTAGGTGCCCATCACCTGTGTCTGAGATCCATCTTCCCATTTTTGACAGGTGGCTCGCCCAGTAGTAGAAATTGAAATTGGGAAGATGAAGTCCACCTAATTCCTTAGGAAGGCTGAGTTTTATGAAAGAGCGCTTGGGATGTTTGCCCTGCCAGATAAATTTGGAGAGGGCGGAGTGAAAATGACAAAAATAGGACAATGGGAGCCAGAAATTTAATAAATTTAGGGGATAAAAAAGACGGGGGAGGACATTCATTTTAACAATACTGATACGACCCCATATTGAAAGGGGAAGGTTTACCCATCTTTGAAGGTCCTGCTGGATGTTCGTAATTAAGTCATCCAGATTAAGCTTCCTGAAATTCTCTGGGTCATTAGTGAGGTGAATACCCAAATATTTAATAGAGTGATGGGACCATTTCATGCCTAGGTGAGCGAAGCTAGCCTGGTGGGTAAGGGCATTTAGAGGAAAAATCACAGTTTTCGATAAGTTTAATTTATAATTGGCTACAAGTCCAAATTGTCTGATGATTTGTAAAGCATGTGATAATGATACGTCGGGGTAGGCCAAATGAAAGAGAATATCATCAGCGTACACTGAAAGGGTTAGAGACTGTTGATATACTGAACAGCCCATGACCTGAGGGGCGTGCTTAATACTAAGTAAAAGAGGTTCCAGATATAAGTTAAATAAAAAGGGAGATAAGGGGCAGCCTTGCCTGGTGCCAGTAAATAAAGAGAACCATGAAGAGAATACGCCATTGCAATACATTTTGGCAGTGGGAGCTTGATAAATTGCCTGTATCCAACGAATGAAAACTGTTGGGAAGCCCATTTTATTAAGAGTTGTCCAGAGAAACTCCCAGTTTACTCTGTCAAAGGCTTTTTCTGCGTCTAATGAGATTAAAGCCATAGGGATCTGGGAGTCCTGGGCAACCTGAAAGATATGTGAAAGGGTTCGAAAATGATCAGCTGAAGATTGGCCCTGCACAAATCCCACCTGCTTAGGGCTCAACAGATGAGACCAAACCCATTTGATTCTGAGAGACAAGATTTTTGTTAGAATTTTGATATCATAGTTTAAAAGCGAGATTGGGCGATAGCTGGCAGTATCATTATGTGGCTTCGGGATGAGAACTATCGTAGCTTCCAACAAGGTGGGATCTAGAGTAAGGTTGCATTTTGAACATTTCTTCATTTATTTACTATTTGTACTATTCAGCTTCTACTGTTGGTGTTTGGTAGTGCTGGACTTTGCTGTTGTCTCATCTGACATAACCTCCCTCCACGTGAATCAATGCTGCTCCTGGTCTTGTAACCTGCTGGATTCAAGATACTCCACTAGCCTTTCTATTAAAAGTGTCTCCATTAACGTCCCTGCCTCTGACGTGAGGCAGAGAGACCTATAGTTGCCGGCCTCCTCTCTGCTGCCACTTTTATGATGCAGGACTAAATCTGCCCTCATCCAGTCTTCTTTAACCATTCCTTTTTATGGTGAGTTGTTAAATAGGCCTGTCAGAAGTGCAGCTAATACCTCCCAAAGGTCCCTCAGCACCCATAGGTGTATCCCATATGGGCCTATAGTTTTATTCACTTTTAGATTTGCAAGTACTTTCAGGACTCTTTCCTCTGTGAAGGGACTTGTGCCTGCCTCCAGCTACACAATTTTTCTATTAAATTTATACAGTCCATTCTCCTCCCCTTCCACTGTGAACACTGAAGAGAAGTATTAATTCAGTATATCTTTTTTTTCCCCCAGTCCTCCTCTGCACAGTCTTCCACTGTGGCTGTAGATTTTGAACAACACAAGGATGAGGGCCCTGGACTTCTGGGGGCCAGATTGTAAAACATGAGTGAATGCCTCAGAGATGCCCTAGTGTGGGGGGGTGATGACCTGGGTGGAGTTGGGGAACAGTGGGACAAGGTAAGAGAAGGAACAGTGATAGCAACAAACCTCTGCACAAAGGAAGTGACAAAAACTAGAGGAAAAAAGAAACAGCTATGGTTCTCAATCGAATTGTCTGAAAAGGTAAAGGCTAAAAGGGTAGCTATTAGGAGGTATAAAGAGAAACAGAGGGAAGAGAACAGGTAAGTATATCCAGAGAAGCAGAGGGAGGCAAAGATAGCAGTGAGGAGCACAAAGGCACAGACTGAGGAAAAAATAGCCCAAGGTGCAATGAAAGGGGACATCCAGAAGATTTCTGGAGCAACCAATGACTGGAGACAGTGCAAGGGAAAATGGACTTGATAAGTCTGAATAAAGCAAATGCACAATAGCCAAATAAACACATCCCTGCACCCAAACAAATTACTGGTATCTTGTTAAAGATGAAAATTCTCTGGAATACTTAAATTGCTGATAAGAGGCTTTATTCAATTTAGAAGTAAAATAGCAGACAGCGAGGATGGACATTTGTATCCTGAAGCAATTCTAAGTGCTGCTTACTTTAAACCTGAAAAGCAAAGCCTCTTGCAGTCTCTCGCAGATAACAAAGTGTTCCATAATTTCTGTATAGTGCAAACATCATGTAAAATAGTAATAATGTGCAGATATTGCACCCCCAGATGACGCTCCGGAGTGTTGCGCAGAGGCTAAAACATGGTGGATCAGTTCAGTCACTGGGTAATGTGGTTAGTTAACTAAGTCTTGTTCAAAATCTCTTTATCACCATTTTTCTGACAGTCACTAAATAGGAAAGGGATCTTGGAGTTATCATATCTGATAAGTTCAGAGTGGCAGGGCAGTGTGACAAAGCAGGAGGTGGGGACAGTGGAATGCTGGGTTGCATAGGGGAGGTATCACCAGAAGGAGGACAGAGGTAGTGTTATTACTGTATCACTTGCTGGTGAGACCCCAACTGAGGTATTGAGTCCAGTTCTGGAGGTTTCACCCTCTGAAGGGATATAGACGGGGTGGAGGCAGTCCAGAGGAGGGTAACTAAAATGGTGCAGGGGTTGCATCAAACATCCAATGAGGAGAGACTGTGGGCTCTCAACATGTACACCATAGAGGAGAGAGAGAGTGAGACAGAAGGCATGATAGAGACCTGCATGTACCTCAATGGGGTCAACAAGGTATAGCAAGGGAATCTCTTTTAAATGAGGAAGATCACAAGGACCAGAGAGCATGTGATGAAGATGGAAAGGGGAAGTTTAAGAGGGATGTGAGAAAGTACTAATTCACTGAAAGAATGGTGGACGCCTGCAATAGACTGCCAGTGGAAGTGGTGGAGGCAAAAACAGTAAGGGGCTGCAAGCACACATATAGGCTTGACATTGCAGAATATTTGTAAACAAGCAGGGAGGAAGGAGGGTTGCCATAGACCAGTTGGGGTCTGTGGAGATATACTTGTCAAGGACCATCTTAGCAGACTGGGTGGGCCAAGCGGTCCTTTTCTGCTGAAAAATGTTGTTTCTACATTTCTGATATGTCTCTGCTTCTGCCATTATGGAGGACAAAATGTTTGAGACCTGTGTTGTTCATTGCATAATCTATATTCTCATTGGGGACTATGCACTAATGCATGTGAACTGCGCCCATAAGTTCCATAGCGGCAGTGCACAGCTGCCTACCATGCAGGCAGGGCTAAGTATGTGCTATGCATGAACATGCATGCAGTACAGACTAAGGATTGGGCATGGCATACAGACATGTGCATGGCTGCATGGGGCAGACTCCTGACAGGCCTACTCAACCCCTTGACCCCACCACATATGGGCATCAGTGTACGCCATGCTGAAATGTGGAGGTGGATAGCAATATAGATGATGGGGAGTAATCAGTATCAGAGGAAAACAGAAGTGCAACTGAGGTACCTGGCCCACCTCTGGGGCCCGATAGCATAGATTGTGGCCACACCAAGCAATGGAGACATGGCTGGGAATGCAACGGTAGCCAGAAATGGTCTACAAACTTCACCAGTGGACAGGTGACACCCATGGGCATGTATATCCACACGCACTATGCAATTCTGTATGGATCGGAGTCCATGAAGATACCAGCTGAAGCCAAATCCGAATTGAGGCTGGACATACAGGCTGCTATTAGTGCAGGTGGTCCTGAGACATGAACACTTGCAGACATAAAGCACAAGTGGTGTGACCTGTGGTCAGATAACAAGCATAAACTGGCAGCCATCAAGAGGTCACAGACTGGAACAGGTGGAGGTATACCCACGAATGGCATAGCTTAACCCATGTAGAAAGGATGGTGGCAGACACCCTCACCGAGAGGACCCTGTATAGGGAGGAAGAGGGCTTGGACATACTGCCAAGTATGCAGTACAATGCAGAGACAAGAGGTGGGGTGTCGGGACACCATGGACATGCCAAGCACCCTAAGTTGCACCTTGCAGACCCTAATATGGTGCATGTGGAGAGGTTGTGGGATAACAGATGGACCAGACACTGAACTTCAGGTTCAGCACACAATCTATGTGATGTTTATTTAAAATACAGGGAATAACCTTAAGCAATAGCATATCCCTTTTTCAATACATCCATTTGCAGCAACAGACAATGCATGTCCTTCCTCTGCACTTAGCACCTACTGATCTATCTCTTTAGTGAAAATTAATTAATTCCCTATCTTGGTCTTCTGTGTTTGGGTGATGGAGGGCCTCAAAAAAAGAAAAAACCCAAAACAAGCTAAAGACAAAGAACCTCAGTGCAAAAGCACTGAAGCAAGAGTTACCCCAAAGGACACTAACAATAAAGCCAAGTTTCAAAGAAACACAACATCGCACATACCCCCATAATGCAAAGCATCATGGGATGTACAGGTATATGCAAATCACCATGACATTTTAGGCTGATTCAAGTTCAAGTTCAAGTTTATTGCAGGAAAACTCCATTGAGCAAGCTCATTCACAAGGAGGTCCTGTAAATCCTGGTCCTGATTCAGCTTAAAGCAGGAATGCATCATGCCAAAGGGCCATTCAAACAATTTGTAATTTACATGCATTTAAATAACACAACAGGAGTTTTCTGATATGTCTACCCCGGTAACTTAATTCTATAATACAGTCACCTAGTAACTTTTTACCTGTATCAAAAACACCTAGTGCCATGGTATTTTCAACATTTACAAGTTTCATACACATAAGGCATATACATCAAGGTATTTTTTTAATTGCTTTTTTTTGTGCTGGTGATATCTGGTGGCCAGAGGGGACAACAATGGAGGCGGATCATTAGTGGGGGCTGGCATTTTTTATAAACTGTGAACCCCATGGGGGTAGGGATGTCCAATGATGACCCACCCCCTGAATGTGCAGGCGCCGACTGCAGCAGAACTCCTGGACTCTGCCAGGGGTCCGTCATGCGTCAGACACTCAACCCCACTTCCCCCTAGAGTAGGAGAGCAGTCCACCGGATGCTCAGTCTAACTCCACCCAACTGGCCCTCTGACTCCCGAGTCCGTTCCTGAATCTGGATCATCGGCACTGTAGACGGCGATCGTGCCTCTGCGCCAGCGGGCCACATCAAGGTATTTTATGACATAGTGCTATTGCATACTAAATCCAATAATGAGGCACACAGTCTGTTGTTTTACATCAGCTTGGAGGTCACTACTATAACATCCCTGTATGAGAACCTGAGAGAGGAAAGGATAATTAAAGAGGACACTATAGCATAGTCAAGAAAGAGCAAGGGCACCCATTGGTGGCCAACCTGATGGACTAGAAATTGTAAAGGATAAATTAGGCTAAGAAATAGAAGAGCTTTTGCAACAGGTTTAAAAAAAGTTCAGTCCTCAAGAGTGGCAGCATCTCCCTGTCACAGTGCACATTATTGACAAGGAGGTTGCAAACCCTGTGAAGCCCACCATGCATCCAGAGTCCCACACTGGCAGCCAGGGGCAGGAAGGCGGCACAGGTGGTGGTGCCCTAAGTAAGCCGCAGCACAAGCCAATATGTCCTCAGCACTATTACAACTATAACATGCTGCCTTTATCTTATCCCCAAATAAAACACAGGAATCTATGGGCACAGCAGACAACAAGCATGTACTGGAGCACACCAGCATGGAGATAGTGGAGGACACACAGGTGGACAAAGGGGAGATGGATACCACCCCTACTTACAGCCATCCATACCCACCCCATGTTTGGAACCCCTGCACCATTCTCACCCCAGACAGCTACCCCTAGATAGCCCTCAGGGCACTGACTACACTGCAGAACAACCACATGTGGTGTGCCTGCCAGCACTATTGGGAAGACATGACATGAGACACAGGTGGCCCACCCACTGTCAGTGGTAAGTTCACCACAGGGGGGCTGAGGGGTTACGCAAAACCCAGTGACAGTGGGGATGAGGGCCCATCAAGCTGCCAGTCCATCCAGAGATAGAGGCTGCCTACCAGGGGTATAATGCAGACCTACTACCCTGAGGAGAGGTAGGTGAAACATGACAATTCCAGACACAGTGTGAGAACACCAATGTTATGAAGGAGCTGACTGTGGTTAAGGGGCTACGTACAGGTACAGACCACATTTGGGACCTCCTTGAGAGCCATATAGACAACCTGTTAGCTGGAACTGCCATAGCCACACCACCTCTCCCTAAGGCATAGCCAGAGGCCCTGCTATACCCCACATCTGCCAGCCCCAGTGGTCCCAAGGAGCTGGAAGACAGCCAACTGCAGTGGTGAATCAGACACACAGCCAGAATGTGGGCAAACAGAGGGGGATAAGCAATGTCCAAGACCAGTCATCTGGGCCCACAGTCAGTATCACAGCTAGGGCTGAAACAGGTGAGGAAGATGTGATGCCAGCAGGCCCCTACCACTAACAGAGTGCCACTAAACAAATAACAGACACATACCAAAGAACACAGTACACCTCTGCATATACACCCCCCACAGTACACCACCACATATATACCCAAACCTCATAGTACACCATCACATGTACCCACCACATATATCAACAGGCATGGACAGTGATGGCACCCCAAGGGTGGAATGGCACTCAGGGTGGGTTATCATCAAAGTGCCACACTGCACCCTGAATTGCAGTATGACCCCTGCATGAGTTTGTAGCATGCCACATATCCAGACAGAGACACTGCACAACAACTCTGGCAGTGCCCCCTCCTGGAGGGACATCATCCTAACAGTCCCATGTCAAAGGCAGCTGATGCCACCCAGCCATGCTGCACAGCATGGCACATGCTGTGATTATGCTGCATGCCCTCCACAAGAGAGCATTATTGTGCTACCTGTCAGATTCAGGCACCTGAACCACATCTTCGGCAGACCTATTATCTTCTTGATCATGGACCGTGCCTTCCGGTGTACCTCATTGTATGCCTTTCTCCACTGTGCCCGTGTGCCTCCAGGTATGGGGTCATCAGGTATGGCCGTAGTGGGTATCCCCTGTCACCTCTGCAGTGAGTAAATGACAGGTATTATAATGTGCTGTGGCAATGCATCCACCAGTGTATTACCTCTGCAGCATATTAATACTCAGTATTAGCTATCCATTGCTGCCTCGGCATGCAGCAAGGATGTATCCAATCAAGTTGCCAACTGAATTTTGGCACCGCAACAAGGGCAAGAGTGAGAGGGGTGATACTTACTTTTAATCACCCTGCACTCACATCATCTTTTGTGCCCTAATAATTTCCCTCCCTTTCAAAGTATGCCTGCCCTGGAGTTTGTTATATTTAGTTGTGCAGGGTGCAGGGAATAGTTTCCTGGGTGTGCTGACTGCACATTGGAACCCCAACAGCAAAATCCCTCACAGTGACAATCTCGACAGGTTTCGAGATTGTTGCTGTGAAGGACCCAAGGGCAAACATTTGCCGCTCGCTGTGCTTGCCCCCCAAATCAACTCTGATTTGGAGTTGATAATCTTTAGTGGGGGCCAGAGTGCAACCCCCTGCACGGGGGGGGGTTCGGGGGCTCAGGCCTCCAAGTGAAACACATCAGTGTCGTACAGTGAAATTTCACTTGTCAACATAGGAGATGTCACTATGCCAAACCTCGACAACAGTGTTGTTGATTTGGCATAGGCAAACTGTTTTCCTGCATGGTGCTTTGGTGCTCTATCTCTATGGAGCCACAATGCCTGTCCTTGCAGAACCAGGTGGCATATTGCCTGTGCCAATATTGGTGTCAGAAAAATGCACTGATAGGGTTGAACCCAGTAAGGACTGCATTTAGCTTGGATCTATTGAAGATGTAGGAATCATGACAAGACCCAGGGTACTTTCTTGGAACACATGATGGTGATGATACCCACAGCATCACAGACTATCTGGCAGTTTATGCTGTGATACCACTTCTGATTACAGTAGATCTCCTTGTCCACCGATGGGGCCAGAATCACCACATGCATGCAATCAATGTCCACCAGTACACTGTGCATGCCATGGAAAGCCTCCTTTTTTGGACTGTATGTTGACTTCGGCATTGGGGAATGCTATGTGTTCATACACATGCAGTAGCAGGGCATCTGTGAACTGGTGCAGTGCCCTGGATGTGGAGGACTGCCTAACACCCATGACATACCCCTTCACCCTCTGTAAGGACTCTTTGACTTAGTACACCAGTGAACGTTGCACCTTTGTCTCCATGGACAATGACCATCTGTTACAGGGGATCACATTGGCCCTGATATGGTCACACAGATGTGTGACAGTGGCATAGTCCAAACAGGAGCACTGACATCAGATGGGGCCAGAATACAGATTTTCATTATGGGGGTATGTGTGATTTTGTATTTCTTTAAAACTTGGCTTCCTAGCCAGTGCCCTTTGGGTAACTATTGCCTCAGTGCTTGCACACTGAGGTTCTTTATCTTTTAACTTGTTTTTTGTTTTTATTGGGTTCACCACAACATAACCCAGATTGACCATCTTAGGGTAGCTGGTTCATTCCACTGGGGTGTCAAACAGATGAGGCATACTGATGAGTCCTGGTAGGACGAAACACATGCATGTGTCTTCCGTTAGCAACCTTTGCAGACTGTGTGAGAGACCTTTTGGTACCATGCATTTCTGCTTAATGTTGAACCAGCATAATATACTATGGTGATTTGCATTATGGGGGTATGTGTGATTTTGTATTTCTTAAAAACTTGGTTTTCCGGCCAGTGCCCTTTGGGGTAACCATTGCCTCAGTGCTTGCATGCTAAGGTTCTTTGTCTTTTAGCTTGTTTTTTGTATTTTTATATACATATATATATATATATAGAGAGAGAGAGACAGAAAGAGGATACATGATGGGCAGGAGTGTGATATGGAAAATGTTCTCACTCCTGTAGAGTGAGCTCTGGATACTCATGAGTGCCGAAGGTAGGAGTGAGAATATTTTCCATAGCACACGATCTGCATATCATGTGTGCTATTTATACAATAGGGGTGGGAGCTTCAGAAATATTGTTATGTTTTCCTGTGTCCTTTTCCTTTTTCTGTGTGCTTTTTGCTGTTTCTGTGTGTGTTCTGAGTGCTGTGTGAGTTTTTCTGAATGGGCTAAGAGTCTCAGAAACACTGTTTGACACAGGTGAGTGTCCTTTGCAATGCTAATTGAGTAGGTTGCAGGTAATAGTAAGAAATAGAAACTTTTTTGTGAAGCAGTTTCATTTAGAATGCAGGCTGTAGTGCAACTGAGATCAGCATATTAATGGGCTGGGAGTCTCAGAAACATTATGGGATACAGGTGAGTGTCCTTTGCAATGCTAACTGAGTAAGTTGCAGGTAGCAGTGAGAAACAGAAACTTTTTTGTGAAGCAGTTTCATTTAGAATGCAGGCTGTAGTGAAGCTGAGATCAGCATAATAATGGGCTGGGAGTCTCAGAAACACTATGGGATACAGGTGAGTGTCTTTTGAAATGCTAATTTAGTAACTTGCAGGCCTTAGTGAGAAAGAGAAACTGTTTTGTGAAACAGTTTCATTTAGAATGCAGGTTGTAGTGAGTGGTGACATCAGCACAGTATGGACAAACATCATTTATCATCACTGTGCTGATGTCATCCTCATTTTATCACACTCCAGTGAAGACATCTCCATTTATCACACTCTAGAAGCTTCCACCCCATTGTATAAATAAATATATATATATATATATAATTGCACCACCAGCTCCTGTCCTATAGTACTAATGTTTGTTCACAGAGGTGGTCCATCACAGCCTGTGCCTATGGCCCCTGCAACACAGGCAGCCCATTCTTTCTTCATGCATAATCTGTGCGCAAGTGGCTTACAGATGCCCAACACATGGCATAGTGCTGCATGAGAGGTGCCACAAGCTGAAGCATCATATTTCACATTGTTACTGAATCTGTGTGGGTCACGTATGCTGTCGTGTGGCCACGCCCCCCCACCACATGTGTAGTGCTACAACAGTGGAGCTAAATGTGGGATGTGTACACATACCTCTGCACACCCTATGTTCATGCCACTCAACTGTGGCGTGCAGGATTTAGGATCACATGTCCTTACACGCATGTGTTGCGTGCCACACAGCTGCTGTATTTCTTTTGTGCATGGGCCCCAATATAAGAAAGTAGTTTGAATTCCAGCAGTTCAGTCTCACTATAATGAAAGCATATTATGATTTCTATGAATCAGATGCATTTAGTTTTGCAAATTCATGTAAGTATTTTATTTAAAAACTGTTAATTTTACAATACTAATTATGCTATGCTGGAGCCTCAATGACACAGTGGCTTAACACACTATCATACTAGTGTGGTGGTCCATCTTAAAAAGGCCCCTTGGTGAGTTCTTCAGGCTAATGGGACCAGGCAGTGGCCTTCAGTGCATTGGTGGTTCATTTAGAATCAGTCCTGAGATAAGCAGCTGTGGCCACTCACTTGTTATTTTGATAAGTAAATTGATCTTCACAAAAGATTCCCTCGCAGTTTGTGATGTCTTCTTGTTTTCAGACTTGTTGGATTACTGACAATACAGCTTGCTCAAGGACATACCCAGTACACCTCTTACTAGTTCGTGTGAATGGTGTTTGCTAGAGATGAAACCAAAACAAAACCTACTGTAAAGTAAAACACCCAGAACAAATGAGTACACATGACAGTTATTGACAGGTACAGTCTGGATGTAGTCTGGTCAACAGCTGCTCTGACTTTGCAAGGTCTTTGCTTATTCCTCTTGTATCACATAGCTAAAGACCTTTTATTTGATTCCACCTGCAGAGCTGCATTCTTCTGATTCCAGCTCAGCTACAGATAAACTAGAAAAAGTGTATGGCTGATGCGTAGTCTTTCACATTTTGGCTATATCTTCCTGATAAGATTCCACATTTATGGTTGCCCACTGCTTCCTGCATGTGCTCACCAATGCCCCAAGTTTCTTTTTTCAAAACAGGTGAGGTCATGAATACAAGATCTACAGTAAAGCTGTAAGTAAGGAGCACTTAGGAGTCCATGGTGCAGGTAATGATTCCTACAGTACGTTTGATATCAGGGTGCTGTTTGAAAAAGCAGATCTGTAGTGCACATGCCATCCCCTGGATTTTGAACTCTTCTCCTCTGTGATGTCATGGACTCCTTTTGTTCAATATAGAAGTTCTAAGGGTAAGAAAACTTCCTGGTCTTGTGCGTGGCAGAGCAAAGGGCCACCACGACACCACTAGGCTGCAAATCAAATCAGTGTAAACAAACACAGTAGCCAGTTAATTACTCCAATTATGTTGGGCATTAACATGTATTATGTAAGGTTACTTTAGCTGTCTTCCTAATTTGCCCAACTTTCTTTTCAAGTAGCCCAAATAATACCAAATTGCTTAACATATTGATGACTCCACTTCATTTCAAAATGAAAATACTGCTGAAATGAACCCCCCAAAAATGACATGGCATGTTAGAGGAACATTATTTCCAGCTGGTTACATTAAAAATAAGAAATCATATTGTGGATTGCTGGAAATATGTTGCTCTATGTCATGGAATGGATTTCAGGGTATTAGGAATTTTATTTTGCCTAGCAAATCAGGAAACATTTTCTTTTTTTTTTTTTTGCATTTTTCTTGTGGTTTGACATATACACAAATCGGGATTAAAACTACACAAATTACAGACCTGTTTCACTTTTGGCATCACCTTCCAGAATCCTTGAACATATTGTGTTTGACCAAACAATAGAGTTCCTATCAAAATATGACCTCACTTCAATTCAGCACAGATTTCACCAATATCACATCACAGAGACTGCCTTAGTGAGGTTCACAAATCGTGTGCATATAATACTGGATGCAGATAATGATCTTGTTAGCGTATGCCTTACGAAGCCATTAGATTTAGTTGATTATAACTGCTCCTAGATACTCTTGTCTGTATGCATTTTTCTTCTGATGTTGTCTCCTGCTTCATTCATTACATGAGCAATGGAGTACATACAGTAGGAAGGTAATCCATAATGTTTCATCTCATCTGCTTACTGTTACCTGTGGAGTCTCTGAGGGGTCCATATTGGAACCATTGTTATTTTCTGTCTTTCTAAACTCTGCACCATCTGCATGCCCTTTAATGGAAATTATCTTGTATTTAGATGATGCTGTGATTTGCAAGGAGGGAAAAAGCATTAACCATATTAGTTATATTCATCAAACTTTAACTCAGTGGTTTACTTCACATCATTTGGTCCTGATCACAAAAGAGACCAAAGTTATGAGGAGTATTTTTCATAGGTGCTACAATGATACAATGGACTTGCGTCAAAAGATTTTGACTCGGTGCATGACTTGAGTCACAACTGGCATCAGTTGCAATTTTCTAATGCAGCCTGCATCAAATCCTGATGTAGCTGCACCAAAGCCAATTGGACCAAGGCTGCATCAAACAACCCAGTGCACCAGGTTGCAAGGGGGCTTGTGCCACGGTGGGACTGCAACATCCCCTTTTTGGGGTTTTGCAAGCCCTGTCATGGACGCAGCAATGGGCACCAATTAGACCTGCCAGGAGGTGGTCTAAATGGCTTGTGCCAGTGGGACAGGTCTGACAATGAGCTGCTGGGGGCAGAAAGGGCACAGGAGGTGGCATAGGGGGAGTTGGAGAGACAGCTGAGCTCAGGCTCTAAGCAGGACCACTTCCCCAGTGACCTGGTGCTGTCTCAGATACTGCCCTCTGAGACTTGGCTCCTATATTTAAGCTGCTGAGATGGGCGTTGACTTTTCCCTCTATCCACAGGTGATGAGGAGCAAATCCTGCTAGCAGGGCACAGGGGGACTCCATGAACTGGAACTTACAAGGGTAGTGACTGGTGGACAGAGTTCCATCTGTCTATAGGGCAGCATCTAATTTATATGTTCTCCCTCCCGAGAATGCATGTTCATGACACATCTGAGGTGTCATCCAGAAGAATGGGCCAGTGTCTCTGCATCTCATGCTCCTCACCCTTGCACCTCTGATCTCCCTAAGGCACAGACTGCCTGCTCCTGAATAGAATATCCTAAAAGATGTTTGATCCTCCTCTGGCAGTCTTCACAGAGGCTCATTCCCAAACTAGGGTCGCTGATGCCACAAATGGCAATGCTGCAGCTGCATTATGTATCCATCCTGGATTACATGCATCATAAATCAAGGATGATGCTTAGAAATCTGAAAAAAATGACTAAAATCTGGGACACGCATAAAAATAGTAATATCGGCTCAAGAAGCAGGTTCAAAATGTTGCTTTGTGTAAACAGTATTTGTCTTAATGAAAACTAGGCCGCATTGCTGCAACACTAAAGACTGGAATTATGCTTAAATGTACACTCTTAAGTGACAGAAATGTTGAATTGGGGAGGGGCGGAAGAAGTTTCTGGGGAAAAATCAGGGACCTCCCTCAAAATCAGGGGAAGCTGACTGATGTGTAGTGTGATATCTGTTATTTAGGGTACTGGGTCAATATAGCACTACCGAAACAGTGCATGAATAACCGTGCAGTCTAAAGTGCGTAATGAAGTACAGTGACAGGAGTATAATAGTGGTAAGAAACTACCTCTACCCCTGTTGCACACTAGGAACTGGAGGAAGGAGTGAAAATGCCAGAGATGTTGTGCCTGGTTGAGCCACTCCCATGGTGGAGTGGTTAAGGCACAAGAACCTGGTGCTTGGAAGATCTGGGGATTGGGGTTTGATACCCCATCTCCCAAGCTGTTTTGTTTTGTTTTTGTTTTTAAAAAAACTAAGTTCCCCACTCCTGATTTATCTTTTTCCCCTCAGTCCACACCCCCTTCGGAGTTGGTTACTTTAGTTGGGGGTTGGGGGAAAAGCCCCCCCCATGTCAGGGGTGTGCAGGAGCAGAGCCCCACATAAATAAAGATGTTGTCATTATTGCAAATGGTGTGCACTGTGGTGTTCCAGTCAATGTTTTCTTCCAGCCTTATTTTGCTGCACGCCATTTTGCATGTGGCATTGTTGTTTTGCGTGGTTTCGACTGTGACATAATGATCCCATGTCATTATGTACTACATTTTTATCATGTTGCAAATCAGAAAGGATCTGCCAGCAAGTCAAATAAGATTGTTTTTCATGGTTACAGATTTGAGGTGAACGATCACAACTGAACTGCTTGCAATTGCTTGCAGGTAAGGAATATTACAAATGCAAGCTGAACCCACATTAATCACTTACAAGATAAACCCACCTCTGTCCTCATCCTACTTTCTAATTTCTCGGTTCCCACCGCTTTGCTGCTGCTGTCTGCTTGTGTTATATGTTTTTGCCCTGTATTTTATGATTGTTTGGAGAGACACGGTGAATGATTTTCTGCTCATTGTCACCTTCCAGGCAGATTTTCTCACAGAAAGGTAATAAACAGTGCAGTTTCTCATCTTCATCAGTGACAGCAGCAATAAACGCAATCCAAGAACATGAACAGAGGCTACTGTATATCAACTGTCTCTGATTTTCAGAAATTTCTATGATTTTGCCCAAAAATCAGGGCAAGCGAGGGAGAGACTGCAATATTAATACATTAATTTATTATTTGCTCTCTTAATTATTCATAAATAATGCTAATAAAATTCATTGTAAATACATTCATAATACATGTCCATAAACAAATGAGATTGATTTACTACTATTCTTGATACACTTTGGTTGAGAATGCTTCCAAAACTATGACACGTAATGTAGTTTAATATTTTCTCAATTTTTCTGATCAACAAGTTGTAAATACTTGTACAAGTGTATAAATAAAATAATAATATTTAGGGAAGAATCACAGAGTCATAAATTCCTACACAAGGTATGAGAGGTGCTGGTAGAATCTGCCTGAAGCAAAATTGTTCTTAAAAGAACATACACTCCCTGTTGGAATATTTCCTTAACGTCCTCATTTGGCAAACATATTGTAAGATTTATTTTATTTATTTATTTATTTATTGTTTATCATTTATACACCAAGATAGTTTACTCCTTTTTTCTCAGAAAGGTCCCAAGGATGGGACATGGGACAGCACACATATTACAACACTGAAATACTAAAAAAAAATCTGAGGAGAGAGTGCCCTTCATGTTAATAAATTTCAAATTATTTAGTAAAAATGGAAACATTTCACACAGTTGCAAGCTCAGCCTTTCTATCTGCCTGTCTGTCATTGATATAGTACTTCAACAAGCAAAAGATTCCATGGGAAATCTGCCAAAAGTTCTCAAATTACTTAAAATGCAGAGACGGTGTCAAATGTGTGATTATCTTCAGAAATTCATAAATGCATCAACTCTGGTAAAAAAAACATACGCTGAAGTCATTTTCAAGATTACTTCATTTTATTAATATTATTTTCATCTGTGCCCCAATGTTTTGCCAACCTCTGGCTTCTTTTGGGTAACTGTTAAATAAGAATAAAAATAATAATAAACAATTTGTTTACCATATACAGTATACACCCATATTTATAATAGCTCATATTTCAATCTCTTATGAACACCACCATAAAAATCTCAAGAATACATTCTTTATATTACCTCCCTGCTAACATCATTTTACATCACTCCTGTATCTCATTACAGTGTGTTTTGCCTGTGTCAAACTAATCTGAACATGTGCCGCTACAGGCACCGCCACATTTCACTGGCTAATGGTTGACCTATTCCTGCTCCTAATTACAACAACATACTGAGCTTCAATTCATTTTCAAATAGTTTCAAAAAAATTTTTTTAAAAAAGTTTCACGTATCTTGTAACTGACTCTTTAAATCCATATTAAAGTTATCCTCATGCACTGACTCGAGTTTTACTTTAAAAACTTTTCCAGTGTTTCACATCCTCGAAATCCAATACATTTCCTTAATTCACACATATTTCCAGTACATTTATTAGCTTATATTCACCTATTTCTCATGTTTATAAGGCTATCCAAAGACCACTAGTATTTCCGACTGCTCACGTGTATAACCTATAAGGTATATAAAAGACTTCACATTTAGTTATGCTTTCTTTTATAGTTAATTAGTCATTTATCAAAATATTGATTTCAAACTTTATCTAAGTAACGTGGCTCTTTTTGCCATTGATGGCCAGATATTCAAAACTTTGCCCCTGGGCTAGATTAGCACTGCCTGGTGGGCAAACATAGCCCAGAGCAAAAAACAAGCTATATTCAAAAGGAACAGCCAGGTGCAAAACCAGCTGAATATATCAAGCAAAGGAAGCCGGGCAAACAGGGCCAGGAGTGCAGGGCAAAAACAGCCCGGGAATAAGACAGCACTGAATATAGCAAAAAAGACAGCACTGAATATAGCACCCAGGCAGGCAGTGCAAACACACAATGGAACACAGTGTAGAGGTGAGACAGGCTGACCCTGGGACACATGAAATGAAACACAGCCAGGAATGAGGTCCCAGGAGCAGACTGCAGTGCACAACCTGGAATATGACACACATGCATGGAAATGGCAAGCGATAACCAGGACCCATGTTGGAGACCCAAGGAACAGTACAAACCAAGTGAAACCCCAGCACCCAATAACGACACAGGACACAGTAAACTGTAGTAACTGCAATGTAATAGTATACAAATGAAAGGAAAGGAAACGGGAACAGAACAGGGATGCAAACCAATACAAAATCAAAAACAAAACCTAACAGTGTACAACCAATGGCCCAAACACCACTGGACAATCCACCCCCAAAACAAAGAATGACAACAGTACAAACCCTACAAAATGAAATGCTAAGCCCCCCCCCTCACCCAACATACAACAATAACAACAATAAGCCCACTATGGGAACAACAAGAAGAATACACATTAATCTACCCAAACCGTGAAATGCCAAACATATTTACAAATATATACAGTATGTACAAGAAGGCACTTGAGAAGGGTATAAAGGGGAGGAGGACGCAAACAGGGACACAGGAACAGAGGCCAGGAAACTAAAACCAGTCCAGTGGGGGGGGGAAAGGCAACAAAATATGGGATGATGAGCATGGCTAATTGCCCCCTGGTTCCGGAAGATGAGCCTCCAAGACAGATGCCACTCTTCTGGTCTCTGAGATGAGGATGGCTTGCTGCTCTATCAGAGTCCTGTGTTGCCGGATGATGTGGTGCAGCAGATCTTCCATGCCCTCTGACTCCTCAGGCCTGGTCACTCACAATAAAGAATGGAGTGGACCTACAGAAGGGAAGGGAAGACCGTGAGGATGGGGCATACTGCAGCCACAGATGGCCATACAGAGATGGACAGCATGTCTCGACAGACATTCCCGAGTGGAGGTGAGGGATGCAATGGTAGGCCCACCTGGAAGGTGCCCACACAGTAGGCCTGGTTGACACAGGCACCAACCCAATACCCAACTTACATGTTGACGACATGCCCGACAGCACCATGGCACAGGTGACACCGCCCACCCCAGCACAGCACACAGCGAGACAGAGTAGACACACAGCCGGTCCCCTGGATAGCTGTGTACAAGGGCCATGCTACAACATGCACAAGTGCACCCACATGTCGGGACATGCTGCCCAATGACAGATGGCAATGTACCAGAATGCAGAGCACAACAACATCATCCAAAGGTGTGCTGGAGCAGTGCAATGCAGTCACAGTGGCCAGCGAATGACCGACCCATGCCAGAGCTGAACAGGCATATGGGGTGCAGACCATGGCAGGGGTGGGCTGACACATGCCACCAAGCAAGGCCCCCGGAAGGCATGGAGCGTAGTGTCCTGCAGTCACAACAGGCACACATGCGCGATAATCAGACCCTGTCCAGTGAAGCCCATGGACAGCAAGGCAATGCCAACTGCGCACAGGTGTAGGAACTGTGGGGGGGCTGGAGGGACAGAGCACACTGCACCGCAGAGGTGAGCATGGCAACCAACAGCGTGTGTGCCCCACTCATTCTCTGCCGCCACAGTCCCCACCACCATCTGGCACCCTCGCAGCAATGCATGCTGACAGTGGCCCACAGCCCCCCCAGGGCACAGCAGCCTGTCAGCCAGCTCCTGGCAGAGGTGTGTAACACTGGTGCACAACCCAGCACAGTGCCACAATACTATTGGCCCAACGCCCATGGCAGCCATGCCACCAGCCCAGTCACTGGCAAAACACAGAATGAACCACACACCACAGTGAATCACTATACAGTAACAAGACAGGTACTCACGCAACAGGCCTCTGTCCTCAGGGCTGCTCTCTTGCACCCGCTGCAGCATTGTCAGCACCCTCGGGCTGCCTCTCCGCCTGTCCTGGAGCACCTCTCAGCCCTCTTCCTCAGGCCTGGGCTGCTCGATCCACTCTACAGTGGACAGGGGAAACATCAGCATTAGCACAATACACAGCATACACCAGAGCAGCACAGCAAGATGCACATGCAACCCCCACAACACTGCACACACAGGGACGCCCAGTGCCAGTGGCTGAACATAGGAGACACCCACACAGAGGATGGCATGGCCCATGGAGCATGCACCAGGCACACATGATATGTCGGCATGGCAGCGCAGTGGTGCGACAGTGCCAGATGCAGGTGTACTGCGACAGTTCGCACACCTGTGTGAGTAGTCTGTAAGTGTCCCAGGGACAGCACACCCTGCACCATGGTGTCATGAGCTGCAGGTCAGTGCTGTACCAGGACCTGCCACCAACGATGTCCTGATCCAGCACACACACCCATGTCACCCCCATGGACACAGCATGCACCGTGCCCCCACCGTGCATGCCGCCACACACCCTGTACCATGAAGCTCCCCTAGTTGGCCACCATATGTGGCCCTGCCCATGCCACATGCACCCAAAAACCATGCAGAGTAGCACACCTATGCATGCACACACAAACACGCACACACACACATGCAGTCCGACAGGCACATGATAACGATGAACAACGTGCAATGCCACTTACCTGGCACAGGCACTGTGCCCTCATACACCATGCACTTGAATCATTCCAGCTGCTGCTGCTGCTGACGTCGCATGTCGGTGTAGCGATGATGACACTTCTCAGCATCATGGGCAATGCCCGTGCGGGCACTCAGCTTCCGGGCGATGGAGGCCCACACCTGCTGGCATGGGAGGTCATCCTCCCTGACTTCCCCAAAGAGTCTTCGGTGCCTCTGCTGCACCAGCTGTGCCAGGTTTGCAGTCTCCACCTCCCTCCAATGCCTGTCCCTGTGCACTACTGCTTGTTTCCGCCTACCCCCTGGCATTGCCCAAACAGCACAGTAATCCTGCCACCTGTACCACTGCTCTGCCTGTACCACACCCTGCTCCCTCCAGCAATGTGCCGTAGAGCCGTGCTATCACATGACATAGCGCGGTGCTACCTGGAAGCAGTCCCACTTCGCATGCATGACCCCATCACGACCCTGGACCACAATGTCTTGCATGCATGGAGCGCCACACTGTGCGGTCTAGTGCAGTGCTACACTGCCCTAATCCAGGGTGCTAGCATGGCACGGGGACACACGTGCATGCGTGGGTGCCGCACTATGCCACATAGTGCTGCGCTACAGGGACAATGCAGCGCTGGACACCATATAGCCCGGCGCTAACATTTGCATGGCGCTAAGCGGTTTGCCTGGTGCTAGTCAGGCCCATATTCAACTGGCATAAGCAAATGAGGGTACTTGTTCATGCATGGTGCAAACACTGTAATTACCATATCATTATCCAATGATTTGCATGCATAACAGGCTGGACTGCCCAGCTGGGCTATAAAAGGGCAAGCAGTGCTCCACCGGTGTCATGTTGTGGTGTCAGCAGCCAGAGTCACAGGGGATAGGTGCTGTTCCCTGTCAAGAGATGTGCACCTGTTAGTTATGTACTGCTGTCTGCCCATTGCTGTCTTGCACCACCTGTGTTTCCCTCCCATGCCCCTTCCTTGGCCTCCCATGCCTATCCCCACCCCTGCTGTGGTGTGTGTGTGTGTGTGTGTGTGTGTGTGTGTGTGTATGTATGTGTGCCTTGTTTGCTGCTACTCACTGACTAGGTGTCCACTGGGTATCCTGCTCTCATTGAATGCCTGGCACAGCTGGGACTGGTGCCAGATGAAGGTGTCGTGGGCTCTGCTGGGGTACTGCGCATAGACATTGCTGATGTGCCCAGTTGCATCGCACACAACCTAGCAATTGATGGAGTGGAACCCTTTCCTGTTGACGTATACCTCACTGCCATCTCCAGGTGGTGCACGGATATGGACATGGGTGCAGTCAATGGCACCTAGTACTGCTGGTAGGTGCGCAACTCTATGGAATTGCTGTATGGTTTCTCTGCACTCTGCTGCCATGCTGGAGAATACTATGAACTCCCAAGCATGTGGCAGGAAAGCCTCAAGGAACTGGGTCAGGAGGTGTGAGGTGGCAGACTGTGATACCCCAATGGTGTCCCCCGTTGGTCGTTGGAACGTCCCTGTGGCAAGGAAGCACATCACTGCTGTCAACTTCTCCTCTACTGTCATGGCATGGCTGCATCTGGTGTTGGGGCACAGCTGCTCATGCATGAGTTCACATAGCTGCCTCAACATACCCTGTTCATCCTGTACCAGCCAGTGATATGCTCACCTGGCAGGGTCCCATAGGAGACCCTGGGCCAGTACCACCTGTTTGCAGCATACCATCTCCTTGACCTGCATTGCGGCCCATGTTGGGCCTGCTCCCTCTTCTCCTCCTCCACTACTGCTGCCATCAGTGGCAACATCACTGCTATCAGTGCAGCACACATTTACACTTCCTGGTGTGGTCACTCCCCCTAGATGGTTTGCCCTGGGTTAAGACCAGTCTTTTATAGGCGGTAGCTAGTGCCGGGCTGCATGTCACGCTATGTGTCCTAGCGTGGTACTATGGCTTTGAATATCCCGTAGCGCATGTATGCAGGACACCCCCCCCTTTGCCCCTTGCATACATTATCGGTTTGCCCCGTGCTACTGCAGTTAGCGCACGCTAACTGGTCCTTTGAATATCGCTGCTCCGCGCTGGTGCTGTGCTATTCCTGTGCTATTAGTTTGCGTGCTAAGCTTTGAACATCTGGCCTTCAGTGTTTAGACTTGGCTTCTTTAATTATATTGTGCCTCTTCTACCCTTGAGCACAAAAATACACAGAATTATTTCACAGTTCAATAGAAGTCTGACTGATATCTCTTTAGTTATAGCATTTACTTACATAAGGCTGGAGTTTATGTAACTCCCAAATGTTCATGCAGCAGCAAGAGGTTGGCATTGGCCTGCTCCTCTTATAATCGTGTGGAAGGAGCTCTGATGTCACTGACCAACATGAAAGCACGTTGTTGCCTAGCAACTGCTAGGAAGGCTCTTCCCACATGAGCATCTTAGACACAGGCCAAAATTTAAAGGGACTTCTCAAATTTCTTATGCTGCTCATCACATGCAGCTCTTTCATATTTTGCTAACCTCATAAACTGTAGTCTTCTACCACATTAATCATTATGAGTACTGTCAGGGACTTGCCAAAAAGCAGCAGGAGAAACTGGTAATTCATCTTTTGGTATACTTCCTCAGAAGTGATTGCAAACTAATCTCAATAATTTGAATAATTAAATCCTTCTTGTTTTAATCTGTTTGGGAATTGTGTGAGGTGTTAATTGTACCAGATACAGAGCAATGCTTAAGTGATCTTGCAAATATTAACAAAAAAAAACCTACACTTCCAATTGCAGGGGCGGGTGTTAATTCTTGCAAACAGTGACCGAAGACAGTAGATCTGTTCAGCCCCAGCTCCACCCCATCCAAGTTGCCATTTCCTCACTGACAAGGTGGCCCTTTGATGCAGGTGTCAGACTGTCAACATGTGCATATCCATTCATTCATTGAGCCCCCTTCTCTTATTCTCATAGCCCTTCCCATCTTGTCCTTTCTCAGTCAGGCCGCAGCAACTCAGCCTCCCTCCCTGGTACAGATGTGGCCACCAGCGACTAATGACAAAGGGGTGGGGGAATCACATCAGACTTCAAAGGAGGGGGCAGCAGCCAGTGGTGACCACCATCACCCAACTTGTGTCACATCTCAGGTCTGAAGGGGTTTTTATTGGCCAGGGGGTTCTTGTGCCAGTGTCACCCTCAGCAACAGCAACCCAGAGCCCCTCAAGCAGCACAGACATGAATTGATAACCCTAAACTCTTGCCATCTCTGGAACTAAAGGATATATAAATACAGAAACCCCCCGGAGAGATCTATTTGAACAATTGTCATGTCTCAGGTTGTTAGTGACAATATTGACATATACAGTGATAATACTGTCTCTCTCCTGCCTCGGTTTGTGACTTGAAGGGACAGGGTGTCCAGTTCCTGTGTGAAAGATGTCATGTGGTGGTAGCAGCAGTGTTGGCGGGAGTTGCAAAGCAGCAGCGCTGTCATTGGGGGTGGGGCCCACCACTGGGAAGAGCACGCAGTACCAGGACAATCACCTGCTCAGTGCTGTCGAGAACGAGTTGCCGGCTGGCAGTGAGAAGGGGAACCCAACTGAGCGTGAAATCAAGGTGAACCTGGAGCAAGAGCTGTGGCAGAAGTTCAAGGAGCTCACCAGTAAGATGATCGTCACCAAGAATGGCAAGTGGGTCACCCTCTCTCCTCCTCTGGGCTGCTCCCGGTCAGGAGGGAGGATCCCCTTCCATCTCTACCTAGTCCCATGCCTGGCTCCCACCCTAACACCTGTTACAGCCACAGGGCTCTCAGATCTGGCTGACATATTCCCTTCAAGTTCAGAACTATTTTTTATCATTGTTTTCTTTCTATAGGTTATATTATTTCCACTGGAGGCTGAATTGCCCGATTTTCCCACCAATCCCAGTCTATGGGAACACTTTCTTTTTTTTTTTAGTGTATCTTTTTCTCCCTGGTCGCCACCAGTTGGCATGCCTTCTCAACCATCCTCCCAGCCTCACACCCAAGATCAGGCCACCATCCCCGATGTCCCCCACAGTCTCCCTTCCGTGGCAGGGTGGTGAGGAGCCCCCAGCTCTACTCACCTCGAATAGGATCCCGATTGTCGGGGGAGCACCATTCAAGTCAGGGCCTGTAGAGGGTGGCTGTTCATCTGGCATGACATGGGACCTTTTTCCTGTTTCTCCCATGACAGTGGGGCATGCAATGACACCAGTGGAGGGGGTGCACACGCACACCTCCAGGTGCCTGCCCCACTCTGTTCCTTCTTGCAGTATCAGTGCTCTGGCCCTCAGCCACTGCCAGGGGTCAGAAGCACACCGATCACTAAAATCCCCCCTCCCCAGAGAGGGAGAGCAGTCCCCTGGATGCTCAATCCCTCTCTACCCCTGCCAGCCCCCGGTGGCCCGTGCTCATTCCTGAACATGGGTCACTGGCATAGTGCAAGGTAAGGCAACCAGTGCCTCAGTCCTCAGCTCCACCAGGCCAGCATATGGGAACACTTTCTGAGAGCAGATTGCTCAATTCCTGGTAAAATACAGGAATCCCTGGAAATCTGTGACCCCTGCAACTGCAACAGTTCCAGAATGTATTCAAATGTGCACTAAGTTTCAGGCCAACATGGACCAAATCAAATGTGCCATGTATCTCTCAACCCCATGCCCTTGAAGCCAGGGACAGGTCTTACATAAAATCGGGGACATATCTTAAAGATTGATAAAAGCCTCTCAGAAAGCAGGTAGAATGAAGGGGCTCAGTGTCAAACATATTTTTAATGAAAATCAGCTAAGTGTATAATTTTGTTCCAAGTCTATTGTGCTTCAAATTTCACTGATACCTCTCAGCCATCCTGTTCAGAACTTTCTTCAGTCCCTTCTAATTTTGGCATTACAGTTATTGGAGAGTATGCCGCTGTAGTATAAGTATTGTCACGCAATAATGTTATTTACAGTTCAATTCTCTTTCCGATTTTGTTTTCACCTCAAGCCAGCCAATATAGCGGGGTTCTTGAGCTGTTATTTCCAAGATTTGTCCCTGATTTTGATTAAATTTGTCCCACATTATTAATGAGAGGTATGATTTCTAGCTGTTCCATCAGGGAAACAACAGTTTTAGAAGGGACAGAGAAAAACATGTCGAAAAAAATGGACTGACTGTATGGGATGTGAGGCCTTCATTGGCTGATGGTATTTATGTTTCTGTGTTACAGATGTTTCTGAAAATCAGAGGCAGTTCAGAGGGATGGAATGAGACCAGTTATTATCAGACGTTATAATAAGAGAACTATTACTGCTCCCTAGAATAAAATAATCTAGATTTGGCAGATATGTATTCAGGTTTTATCTGAAGGACATAAGTATTCTTGTAGTTGTAAATCTGTTTTGTTTGAAAAGTTGGGCCCCTCAGCTTTTATACCTCGTTTGCTGTCAATACATGGAAATCCCAAATCAGACTGCAAGCTTTTCCATGTAAATGGAGCTGGCAGAGCCATCTTTTAAATCCAAATATGGAGCCCCACTTTGGGATCCCAGACAGTAAGCAGCACACACCTCATTTTGAATGGCTGTCCGACCTAGCAACATAAATGTGAGGCAAGACGACATTGAACACAAGATGGGAAATTTACTGTGAGATATCCTTGATGTGTTACACTGATGGAAAAATCTCACACCCCAACTCATTTTTTTTCCCTAGTAACTGAAGTAGTTATTCTTTCTTAGGAGTTTTGAGACTCGAATGGGATTGTCCTTCCCTGCTTTTTTGCCCTGCTGATTTAATGTGAGCCTTTTTGGCAGCTATTGAAAATGGTTACATGTATCTCTGTGTTTTTGTGTGTACCCTGATTAAATTCAGATTGTAACATGGCATAAAAAAGAAAAACAAAATGAAGCACTAAGATAGGTGCAAACACACCATGTGGTACAGTAGAAACCATGGTCTAATACCATAGTATATCATGGTTTGTATTGTAATACCATAGCAATCCACTACAGGTAAGAAGCAGTATACAAGTGAAAACAATATGCAAATAGCTTGCTGTGTATAATTGTCCCAAGTTGTATTTACTAAGAATTTTTCTGGCACAGGAATTTTGACTTTTTCAAGATTGTTCTATATTGTGACTACAACAGAAGTTCATGAGTTACTAAAGATTGTACATTTAAACTCCACATATACTGTTAATTATGCTGCAACAATATTTCTGTAGAAGTGAACAGTTACATACTGTTATCATCCCTTCTGATCTACTGCTTTCTAAGCAACTGTAGGTGCAATGCATTGTGGATGACTGAATAACATTATCTGGCCCAGCCTTTTCTTGGTGAATACACAGTGGTAAAGATGAGCATGCAGCTGCTATAACCGAAAGCAAAAGTAACAGACACTGAGATAAACAAAGCAAAATTAAAGAGAGAGGATACTTCTGTGGGTGAAAAGAAAAATAAATTGAGAGAAAAAGAAATCAAAGAAACAGACTAACAGTAGTAGTCAAAACAAGTATTTGAAAGATGAAAGCAGTGAATGTTATGTTGTTCTATGTCCTGCTGAGTTAGGTAGCTTAGAGGGAAAAAAAGTGAAAATAATATTCCGCAAAATAGTAGTTGTTCAATAAAGTGTTTTTCAGATTGGCTTAATTCAGTATATTTGGAGAAAAGGTGCTTGTGCTACTAGGATTGTGTGATAGCCACCTGTTGGTCTGCACAGGAACTGGAGAAAGAAAAACTAAAATGTACCGTAGCACACCCCATCATGCAGTGCAGCCATATCTTCTAATACATAGAGAGGAAAATCAAAGCACCTAGAATCGAAAGTGAATTGCAGGGTTTTGAAAAGTTGTAAAATATGTTTTGATGTTAGAAAGCTTAAAGCTTGTAATCTAAGTTATTTTAACAAAAGTGAAATAGCGGCCACGATATTTCCAATAAGTGTGTTCCAATTGTTTTCAAGTATATGTACATCATGTTTAATAGCTCAATTTATAGTATTCTGAAAGTAAATCAGTGTGATTGTACTCATTTATTCAAAGACTATTAGTTATACACTGATTGCTATAGTTACAAAGCGATAACCACTCGTAAGCATGGGTCTACAGTGGAATTCAATCTGATGGTTGGTTGAAAGTTGACCCACTGCCTTCGCCCAGTCCATCCCCCAACCATGGATTAATATCACAGTAGACCCATGCTTTCTCGTGGCTTAATCCTTACTTGTTTGACACAGATGGAAAATGCTGATTTGTTTCTATTTTTTGGTGCTTAGCCTACTTTAATTCAGGTTGTAATAGACTGGTGTTGGTAAATACTGGTATTTCTCTTTGTGTGCATTTATTTTGGAAAGAGTGAAAATTGGTTAAGTGTGCCTCCTCATTTTTTCCCTCTGGGTAATCTAACTCAGGTTGTTGTAACAAGGATTGGAATTGGAATAACTCTCCCCTGTAGTCAGTATTATTGTTATTCACCTTGTATTGCTGCCACTTCAGAATATGCAATTGCTAGGCATTCTTATTGAGCTGTACCACACTTTATTATATGCATATACAACTTTTTGCATTGATTTCTAATTGTGTTTTAATTTCTACTCAAGCGAATATTAAATATGTCAAAAAACTGATTAGCAGTTTTACACATGAAAAGTGTTAATCAGCTGTGAAATGCACTTAGCACAGCTTGATTAGCATAATGTAAAAAAAATGCATAGTTTTATTCGTGTTGTCTACAGTGCCACTGACTCACTCAATAAGTGGTTAGCAGCAATACA
This sequence comes from Neoceratodus forsteri, assembly GCA_016271365.2. Classification (NCBI taxonomy): domain Eukaryota; kingdom Metazoa; phylum Chordata; order Ceratodontiformes; family Ceratodontidae; genus Neoceratodus; species Neoceratodus forsteri. Next base: position 9,768,579 of record CM057451.1, read on the forward strand.
TTTCTGGAAACGGTTAGCAAAAATACCCCATTTTGCATAGCATTTTGTTATGCTAAACCACTTACTTAATACTCTGACCCAATGTGGTTCAGATGTTTTGCTACTGTGTTTTTTTTTCTTATGCTGATCTCTCATTTTCCCCACCTCCGGCTCGCATCTCGAAAGGAGCTCTGGCTCAGTATGCCTCTCCCAGTTAAACATTTCCAACAAACAAATAAATAAATGTTCGGAGATACTGTAGTATACTAAATGTTCCTACCTATGCCCATTTTTTAGTAAATCCCAACTTAATTAAATGGAATAAACCCCCCTCATTTTTCATTGCACTTTAATATCACCTTACATAAAACTCAAACTGCTACACTGATTATAACTCAGTTTGTATAATAATAATCATTTGATTGAAATAAGTATATAAAATCTTTAAAAATCTAATCCCAAAACCTTTATTTTCTCTCTTGCCTGGCCTCCATTCCCATAATCTCCCATCTCAGCCAGCTAAAAAGTTATATGTGCCTTAGTATTAAATGTAGAATATCACATTTCAGCAGAATTCAGTTGTATTGTACTGTAAATATCCTCACTTTATTTACCTCTGGTATAATCTTTCAAATTGGGCTTGGAACAGCTCATATATGACATCATCAAATATTGAAAATATGTACCTTAAATATTATCCAATACAATCTCAAGGGTTTATTTTTTTCAGAAAATCTCAAGTAATTTAAAACAATGCTTATGCCATTCTGTTGTGGAAGAAACCATTTGCTTTTAGTGACAGTTGTTTTTATACTGCCTTACAAATTGCTGCAAAAAAACAAGGACTATGAATCTGAAGTTAAGTAAAGTGAGGATACGTTTTGTGTCTAGAATATTTTTTCTCTTGGGGTGTTGCTTTCCATATTTCTTTACTGAATAAATAAACTTCCAATGAACAAGAGATAGGGAATGTTCTTCTGGGATACTATTTTGGCATGAATTAGAACTGGAAAATGTAGGTTAATATAACCCTTACTGAAAAGAAACTGCTGCATGGACTGTAATGTATTCAAAAGAAAAGCAGTGACTGAAAAAGGTATATTGAATGTTATATGCACTTCAGTGTTACTTGCACAGTACCATATTTTCAACAGAGTTGTACTTAATTATCTTTTGCTGCTGCTTCATAATATCTACCTGTCATTTGTTTAATTTTAAATAAACACAGATGCTCTTTTTATTCATTTATTTTTTTCTCTGATTATGCTGCTAATTGTTTTGTGATACTATGTATGAAAAATGCTATATTAAATTGTACTGTACTGTAAATAACCTCACTTGATACATCCCTGGTATAATCCTTCAGATTGGGCCTCCAACAGTACCTATATGATGCCAGCAAATATTGAAAAATGTTTTTCTTAAGTATTATCTACTGTAATCTCAAGGGTAAGAAGGGGGATAAAACCTTTTTTAGGTACATCAGGGAGTGAAGGAAGACTAAGGGAGGGAGAGTGAGGCTTAATAAAGGGGAGGAGGTAGGCAGAGGGTGACTGTGAAAAAGCAGAGATACTAAACAAATATTTTTGCTCAGTATTTACAAATAAAGAGGGGGAGGTACCTAAAACAAACAATAGAAACACTCTGGATACAGAAGTTGATACCAGCCCATTTACAGAAGAAAGGGTTCTGAAAGAACTCTTAAAACTGAAGGTGGGCAAAGCAATGGGGCCTGATGGGATTCATCCCAGAATTCTAAAAAAACTAAGGGTAGAACTAGTGACACCACTGACTATCCTCTTTAACAAATCATGGGAGGATGGGGTGGTACCTGAGGACTAGAGGAGGGCAGATGTGATTCCCCTTCACAAAAGTGGGAGCAGGGCAGAAGCAGGAAACTACAGATCTGTTAGTTTAACCTCAGTGATAGGGAAAATGATGGAATCACTTCTGAAGGAAAGAATTGTCAAGTACATAGAGGCCAGAGGTGCACAGGACCCAAGGCAGCATGGATTCACAGTGGGAAGGTCATGCCAGATAAATCTAATAGATTTCTTTGACTGGGTGACCAAAGTAGTAGATCAGGGAGGGGCTGTGGACATGGCCTACCTAGACTTCAGCAAGACATTTGACTCAGTCCCACACAAAAGATTAATATACAAGTTAGCCAGCCTGGGAGTGGATCCCAAGATGATAGCCTGGGTAAATAATTGGCTGGAGAATAGGACACAGAGGGTAATAGTAAATGGAGTCCACTCAGAAGAAAGGGAGGTTACTAGTGGGGTGCTGCAGGGTTCAGTATTAGGACCGGTCCTCTTCAATGTCTTTGTAAGCGACATTGCAGAGGGACCGGAAGGAAAAGTATGTCTCTTTGCAGATGACACAAAGATCTGCAACAGAGTTGATGCACAGGATGGGGTGGAAAGGATGAGAAGGGACTTGGCAAGGTTAGAGGAATGGTCAAATGTATGGCAGCTTAGATTCAATGCTAAGAAGTGCAAGGTAATGCACCTGGGAAACAAAAACCCAGGGGAAGAGTACACAATGGGGGGTGAGATACTAACAACAACAAAAATGGAATGGGACCAGGGGGTAGTCATATCAGATGACTTAAAGGTGGGCAAGCAATGTGAGAGGGCAGTAAGGAAGGCTGGGGGGATACTGGAATGAACAGGGAGAGGCATCACCAGTAGAAAACAGGAAGTTGTTATCCCTCTGTACAGACAGCTGGTGAGACCCCATCTGGAGTACTGTGTGCAGTTCTGGAGACCCAATCTCGCAAGGACATAGACAAGATGGAAGCTGTCCAGGGCAACTAAAATGGTGCAGGGTCTGCACCGGAAGACATATGAAGAGAGACTAAAGGAGCTTAATATGTATAGCCTCGAGGAAAGGAGGGAGAGGGGGGACATGATAGAAACTTTCAAGTACCTCAAGGGAATCAACAAAGTCCAAGATGGTAGCATCTTTCAAAAAAAGAGGTGTGCAAGAACAAGAGGGCACAATTTGAAGATAGAGGGGGGGGAGGCTCAGAAGTAATGTAAGGAAGTATATTTTTACAGATAGGGTTGTGGATGCATGAAATGGCCTTCCAGAGGAGGTTGTGGAGTCAAAAACAGTGGTTGAATTCAAGCATGCATGGGACAGCCATAAGGCAATTCTAGGGGGTCAGGGTAGTAGGCTGCTGGTTAACTAGGATCTGCAGCTTATCCATTAGGTAGGGAAATGGGCAGACTGGGTGGGCCAAGCGGTCCTTATCTGCCGTCAAATTCTGTGTTTCTATGTTTCTTCTTTCAGTAATTGGAGTCACTGCAAGGTTTGATACATTTCATTGGACCAACATGTCTTGTAGAAAGATGGTATAGCACACAAGCTTTCGGGGCCTCACTGGTCCCTTCTTTTTTTTTGTTATTTAACATCTTTATTAAATTTACCAAAAACAGTTCCAGGTAAGAACATGAATGAGAGTGCGGGCTAAGATGATATATAACAGACAGATGTTAACTCACCCATTTGCCCAAGAAAACACAAACCCACCACCCACCCACCTCCCCTAAGGCTACACACAAAGACATAACCTAAAGAGCTGGACCTGGGATATTCTGAGGCCAGGCATCCAAGTCATGAGGAACATTGAAAGGTCCCCAGAGCCGTGATATGCTTTAAGTCTGTTCTGCATAGAAGTTTATATGTTTTTCCAACTGCACTGCCAAAGTACACTCACGATACCACTCCAACAGGGAGGGGACTTTATCACTGGTCCAATGTCTCAAAATTACTAATTTAGCTACAGCAGATAAAAGAGACATGTGAGCCTTGATGAACTTGGGAGTGCCAATAGAAAAAAGACTAATCAAACAAACTTCTGGGGTAAATAAATCTGTTAAGCCAAGGATAGGGTCTAAGCGATTATTGATAGAGTGCCAAAAGGCCTGAATTGAGGGACAAGACCAAACCATATGAAATAAAGTACCATCCTCCTTCCCACACCTCATACAAAGAGGCGTATCCTTTGCACCATATCTGCACAATCACAATTGGGATAGATATAAATGGTGCAATAAGTTATACTGAACCATTCTCAACCGGTCTTGCTTTACATATTTATACAATGTGAGCCACAGCTTCCTCCAGAGATCAGGTGCCTCAGATATACCCAGTTCCTTAGTCCAATAGAAACAGACCCCTGGAGGGAGCCTGTGGTCCCACTCCTGAAGGATTTTATATACCTTAGAGACAGAGTTTGGTTGAGAGGCTATGGTGAAAAGCCTGTCGGCATCTTGGTCCCCAAAATCCACTAGAGTCCGCTGAGAGAAAGTGGAAGCCAGGGCCCTACTAAGCTGCAAACCACTTGAAATCCTGATCCACAACCCAGCAGTATTGACCAACTGGTCAAAGGCAGAGGACCCCATACACCCAGAAATCCGAGATTCTTAGCTGACTTACCGGAGGCCAAAAGGTAACAGGCAGGGCCTCACCCCCCACCCTAATAAGGGGATTCTCAAAAATGGTTTGGTTGATGGATAGGTACCACTTAACAGCTAAATAATTTTGCAACTGTAAAAAGGCCTTTAACGATCACCCCATTGTGTTATTTTTCAGTGATTTGGGTATATCCGATGGGGAAGCATATAACAGAGCCCATAGAGGGCAGCTCAGCTTCCTCGCCAATGCCCGCCTCACTGGTCCCTTCTTCAAAAAAATAATGATAGGTAACAATAAATAAATGAAGTATAATAAAAGGTATCAAATCTTCTGCTGACTCCTGTTTTTCAAGGGCCAATATGGTAAAATCTCTTCTTTCAGTAATTCTAAAGTAATTTTAAACAGCATCCAGCCCATTCTGTTTTGGGGGAAAGCAGGTGTTTTTAGTGACAGCTTTTTGATAATGTCATAAGAATGGCTGGTAAGACCCTATTGGAGGAAGAATCCAAGTGGAGGAAGGATCTGAAGTTAAAGTAAATGCTGAAGGTTCCCCAAATGCCTTTTACACATAGTATGCCATTGCCAGGCATGCTTCAGATGTTGAAGCTGCAATTTGTTTTGTAAAATAATCTGTCACAGTCATTTTTATTTTATGTTTTATCAGCATTTTGTTCTCCAGTTTTCTGTGTATGGTCACCCCCCAAAAAAAAATGATGTCATACCAGAGAGCTGTCAATGTTTTATATACAGCAAGAAGGAATTCTGGGTAATTTATAACGTTGGCTTAAATCTGCCTTACGCAGAAGTACAGTCCCGTACGTTGGTAGTGGTGAGCACTAATATGTAAATGTCCACAGCAAGTCATTGTGGGTAAAATAAAAAAAAATGTTTTCCAGTTTCCTTATTGTGCCATGCTGTCCCATATTTCGGTAGTGGTGTCAACAATATAAGCATTTGGATGTTTATTTTCACAACATTGCATCGTGCATACCATATCTAGCCACAAGACTTCTATACTGAGGGATGTATACTCCTATTTCTGCAGTGAGCACAGAAATATAATAGTCTGAATACTAATTTATATAGTGAGGCATTGTGGGTACAGTACATAGCTTATTTGTTTATCTAAAACTAAAACCTGACAGTGCCCCTTTAGAACTTTGTTTCCCTGGTATGATGTCACAGTGGGGGGATGCAGCACTGAGAAAAAAAGGGGTGGGTTATGCAAATGAAGCAGAGCACCAAAATAAACAGATTTTTTTCATGGAAAACAGCACTGTTTGGCAGTTTGAATGGTAGGAGTCTGATTCACAACACCTACAGTTTACTACTCCCATTTGCTATGGGAGCCTTCAACATTTACTTTAAGAAAAGTGAAGATACTTTTTGTGACTAGAATATGTTGCCTTCAAAATAACGGAATAGTGCTTATGATTTTTCTTTATTGAGTAGATACATTTCTAAGAAAAATAGGGTGCAGTGTGTTCCACTTCTAGGCTGTTTTAGTATGTCCTGGAACTGGAAATGTGCTGCCATGTGTGTGCTTTTAGATAACTTAATCTTTTACATAGTTATCTGAATTTAGAAACTTAGAAAATGATGACAGGAAAATGCCTCATTCTATCTAGTCTGCCCTGTTCTCCACCCAGATGAAGTAGTTCCATGGACACTAAAGGTCCATTCCAGTCCTCACCCCCCAAACATCCTCCCCAGTGCACTTAACCAGTCCACTGTGCCTGTCCAATACTCTTTGGAACCCCCCACCCTATTCATCATGACCACCTCAGCTGGCAGTTTTTTTTTTACTTTTCTACCACCATCCTGTAAAATATACTTTCTAACATCAGTCTATCACCCCCACACAATTTCCTATTGTTGCCCTGGTATGATTGTTGCCACTAGTAGTGAATAGTTCACTAGTGTCCACGTTGTGATCACGTGATGAGCTGAGTCAAGTAGAACGACTCCCATGCTGCTCCAAGGCCCGAAATCGTATTTTACAGTTTAATTTCCTTCTGGACCAGTCAGTTTTGGCGATCAGCATCCCTCCTTGCAATATAAATTGCCGGTGAACGCTATCGGTGGAGATTGATGGCGGAAAAAAGGTTTCTGGCGGGCTGAAGCCACGGTTCTGTAAGGCACCATCAAGCACTGCCCAGCCTTGCTTAGGAGTAGGAATGGTGCCTGAGTTAGCGGAACCCCTGGCAGGGAGATCACTGGCTTCAAAGAGGCAAAAGCCCCATTCCCCCACCCCAGATGATCAGGAGGAGAGGGTTGGAGAACAAGAAGGGGCGAAAGCAACTAACGAGAATGGGGACCTACAAGAAATCAAGCGTCTGCTGCAGGGTTGGTGGTAGACTTTGCAACTGTGAAGCCTGTGTTGCAATCGCTAGCCCAGAGGATGGGAGATGCAGAGGTCCGTATCACATCTCAGGAAAGGAAAGTTGCAACAGTGGAGCAAGAGCTGGCTATGGTCAGAAAGCAAATTAAAAAAATGGAGGAAAGGCTGGAAGATCAGGAGTCTCAGAGTCGAAGAAATAATTTGATTTTGGCTGGGCTACCTGAAAGGGCAGAGGGCTCAGACTGTGTTTTGTTTATGCAAGATATGCTGCTCAAAGTGTTGGGCCCTACCCCATATGGAGAAACCTACAATTTAGAGAGAGCACATAGGGCTCTGAGGGAAATGCCGACACCGGGTGCTAGACCCCAGGTCATCATAATGCGTTTCCTTAATTATAAAGAAAAAATGTTCGTGCTGGCTTCAGTAAAACAAAAGAAAACAATACAGTGGAACGGTGCCACCTTGTGGATGTTTCAGGACCAAATGCCATCAATTAGAAGCAAGCAGAAGGAATATGTAGATACTAAAAAGAAGCTGCATTTGGCGGGTATTAAATTCCGACTTCAATACCCTGCTACACTGGCGGTCCAGCTACAAATGGGAGAGAAAAGATATCTTACAGCTAAAGATGCACTGGAAGGGCTGCGAGTGGAGTTGCCGGATTTATTCAAGGCACCAAGCTGAACTATTTGAGATGAGGGGGTGGAATATGCTAAACTTGGTTGGACTGGAACTGCTGACATGTTATTTGTTTAGATTCAAGATTTTTATACTTACTTTATGGGAAGAGTTTAAAGTTTGAATATGTTGTTAACAAATCCAGAGATGGAGATTGGAACTAAAAAGAGTTTCAGCAAGCTTGGGCTTGTGAGAGGAAAACTGCAATAAGGGGCCTGAACTTCAGTTTGCTCTAAAATGGGTATGGGACGGTAACCTGGGGAGGAGGGTGTATAAGGGGGTTAGCATTGATACGAAGGTATGTGTAGAAGCCGGGAAGTTCGCCAAATATGAAGGGAGGCCTATGGGAGATTAAAGGAGGGATTTGGGGGGCCATCAAATGGATTAGAGGGGAGGATCCGGGGTAACATGGAGAAGGGGTTTAAGGTGTGAGGGATAGCAATTATAATAGGGGTCCGAAAGACAAGGTTGGTTTTTGGCTAGGGGAAAGGTAAACTAGAATCAAAAAAGGAATATGGAGGGTACACCTGAGAGCGTTTGGAAGCAGTAGGACAGGCCCAGTTGTGAAGAAGGGGTTTTTCCTTTCTCTTCTCCTCGGATCCCACTGCAGGTTTAGACTATTCTTTAATCCTCCTAATTGGAGACCCTGGGGATCCTCTCTGCATACCTATACCTCGACGCTCCGGAGAAAGGGGCAGGATTAACCAGAGTCGAGTTTAGGATAGGAGCCCTGACTTTAAGGACATTTTAGAGAGATTTGTTTTAGAAGAGGAACTTATAAGTTGAGGGGAATGGCAAATGGGGGAATAGACTGGCTCTTAAATGCTTCCCATTGGCTATAACCGGGGTGGGAGACTGTTAGGGTCTTGGAGGTCAGAGAAAGGGGGAGGTCTCTTTTGAGAGGTCAGATAGTGAGTATGGGTAGAGTTGGGGTGGTTGGTTGACCAGCTAGTTAGCCGAGGGTCAGGAGGAAGGATTTAGGGAAGCAGTGACTAGAGTAATGGGCTGCCAAAGGCTTCGTAGGGTATACAAGAGGTTCCAGGGGAGAGGAGTTTAGAGAGGACAGGGGGGCAGCACAGGGATGAGCTCATCGATGATCCGAGGAATAGAGGATGAGCGATCTAGGGATCGGGGGCAGGGGGTAAGGGGGGAGGGTCAGGAGGGAGAGAGAGAGAGAGAGAGTCCCTGAGGGCAGTTGTTAGGATAGCAGGCTCAGGTAGGGTTCTGAGGAGTAATTGCCCCAATACCACCTTTGGATATGGTTAATAGTGATTCTTAAACTGGTCTCATGGAATGTTAAAGGGCTCAGGGGTAGACGCAAAATGTTGGTGATTTTGAAACACTTAGACCAATTAGGTGCCCATATTGTGGCTTTACAAGAAACACATCTTTTGACAGAGGAACTGAATAGCCTCAAACAACTATGGGTGGGACAGGTTTTCAGGGTAGGCAAAGGGAGGGCCTCTGCAGGGGTGGCGATCTTGATTAGGAAGTCCTGTACATACAATGTTGAACAGGTGGTTTCAAGGGAGGATGGTAGAGGGATCTATATTTCAGGTTTGCTCTATGGGAGGGCCACCTTGGTGGCCTCCATATATGGCCCGACTCCCCCTAGCGTGGAGTTTTTTGCGTCGATAGAGAGGCACATAGCTGGCTTGCCGGGGCATGCTCTTATCTTGGCTGGAGATTGGAATGCTTATACCGACAATAACGAGGATAGGATCCCACCTACTAAGGACCGCTGAACAAGGCCCAAATAGCTCTGAGCAAGCTGTTAGAAGCCTCGGCCTTAGTGGACCTGGCACGGACCCATGCAGGTGGGCGTTTATGTATGACATTCTATTCAGCGGTACATAAGATGCAATCTCGTATTGATTTTTTTTGGGTGAACTGGGAGGTACTTATGGGGACTAAGGAACTTACAACGGAAGGTAGAATTTTTTCGGACCACTCTCCGATCTCACTTGCTTGGGAGCCAAAAGCTGGCCCACCCAGATCTTTTCATTGGAGGTTGAGTGACGCGTTATTGTCGGAACCTAGGACTAAGGATAAGCTTGAGGGAGCCCTGCTGGAAATTATTCAGCAACAACTACCTACAATGACAAATAGGAATCTGGCTTGGCCAGTCTGCAAGGTACTCTTTGCAGGGGTGGCTCAAGACCTGACAGCTAAAAGAAATAGGCAGTGGAGGGCAAAGGAGGATTTTGTCTTAAGGGCCATTACCTATCTGACACCCCGGGAGGGGTCGTCAGAAGAAGTTGATAGAGAACTTAAGAGTTTAAGGCAGGAGCTGGAAGACATGGTCTCTGGTAAAATTGACTTTTGGCTGGAAAAGATTAATGCCAAATACCGTTTGCAGGGAGACATTCCAGGTCAGCTGTTAGCGGCTAGAGTTAAGGAGTGGGAAGCGAGTAGAACAGTGACGTCTATTCGATATGATGGGAGGGTAATCACTGACCATCAGGAATTAGCAGATACCTTTGGACGGTACTTTAGGGAACTGTATCACATTAGTAATGTGGTAGGGGAGGAGGAGATTCAGGCATTTCTAGAACAGATACCTTTGCCTGTGACAGACCCTTTACAGGCTAGGGAACTGATAGTTCCCATAGGAGCTTCAGAGATAATAGAGGTAGTCACATTTTTACCTAGGGGTAGGACAGGATGGCCTCACGGCAAAGTTTTATCGGACTTTTATTCAAATTCTACTACCCATGCTCCAGGACTTTTATAATACTATAATGCAGGACGGGGTGCCCCATTCTCCCCTCTACCAGGCCTATGTTACTCTAATCCCTAAAGCCGGGAAACCCAAAGATGACCCGGCAAGCTATAGGCCTATTGCATTGATGAACCAAGATATTAAGATCCTCACTAAAATATTGGCTAACAGAATCTGGCGGATAGTGCCTGGGATAATTAGCCAGGAACAGGTGGGTTTCATGCCAGGGAGGGGGGTACATGATGCCTTGAGGAAGCGTCATCATATTCTGAATCATGCTGAGGATTCTCAGATCCCTATAGCCTTAATATCACTTGACACTGAGAAGGCTTTTGATAGGGTCTCCCACCCCTTTCTGTTTGCCATAATGGAGAGGATGGGTTTCCCTGATGGCCTCCTAAAGGGTATTAAGAACTTATATGCTGCTCTGACAGCAAGAATTTTGTGCAACGGTTATATTTCACAGGAGATACAGTTAAAAAATGGGACACGCCAGGGCTGCCCTCTCTCGCCGATATTGTTTAATATTTACTTAGAACCCCTTCTGAGGGCTATCAGTAATGATCGACAAATAAGGGGGGTGGTGATAGGAGGAAGAGAGCTAAAATTTTCAGTTTTTGAGGATGATGTCCTGCTCCATTTAACAGACCCGGTTAATGGATTTAATAGGAACAGGGATTTAACTGAGCGATTTGCTAGGATTTCAAATTACAAATTAAACTTGGCTAAAACCCAGATCTTACCTTTGACACCACATGTCTATAAGGCAGATTTCACTCAGTTCCATATTCAGTGGATGGCAGATAGGATGAGATACCTGGGTGTATGGATTACAAGAGATTATGAAGCAGGGACCGAAACGAATATGGGGGAGATAACTTCAACTATCAGAGGAGACTTAGTGAGATGGAATAAGTTACCGCTCAATTTTATGGCCAGTTCGGGCTCATTAAGATGAATCTGTTGCCGAGGCTACTGTACCCGATATACCTTGCCCCATATAGTATCTCTAAAAAATGGTTCAATCTGGTTAAGAAGTTAATTTTGGATTTTCTGTGGAATTGTAAACCACCTCAGAAAAAATACAGTGACTTATGTTTGCCTCCAACACTGGGGGGAGTTAAATTGCCAGATATCCATTTATACTATGTGGCAGGGCAGTTGAACTTAATGGCCCGGTGGGGTAGGTGTGCTGAGGGTGAATCCTATGTTCCAGATTGGCTACAATTAGAGACTCAAATATTGAGAGAAGCAGGTTTATCTTTTGAGGTGCCTCTATATGCTAATTTAGTGGCTTGTCTTAAACAGAAGAGGGGAAGCCCAATTTTGAAGACAGCAGAAGCCTGGTGGTCATTCTTATCTGTGGCCCAGAGAAAAGAGCAAATGAGGGCCCAAGAGCAACCCCTTATGGGCAACCCTAGTGTAACTATAGGTAATGGGGTAATTAAGGGGAAATGGTCTAAGCGGGTGTTGGGCCTAAGCTTAAAGGATGTCATCCTTGATGGCAGGGTGGTTCTTCCAGCACGGTGTGATGGAATGCCCTTTTTTCATAGATTGCAGCTTACGCGGGCACTCGAGGGAATGCTAAAGAATGTAGGGGGCATTGCAGCTCATTCATTCAATTGGGGGTAGCTGCGAGGAGTTGACCTGAAAACCAGAGCTTTGTCGCAAGTTTATAGAATTTTGCTGGGTTTTTATGGGACGAGCGCTCCTATAGTAGTGCCATTTTGGGATAACAAGTTGAGGCCTTGCCTCATTGACTGGGTTAGTGTATGGAAGAGTGTAAAATGTATTGTGATACCCAAATATAGGAGCCTGCAATATTTCATTGCTTCTAACTTATATTTTACCCCTGTGAAATTATATGAACGAGGCCTTAGACAGACAGACCGATGTTTTAGATGCCAAGCAGAAAGAGGAGACTTATTACATGTTTTGTGGGACTGTTGCAAAATTCGGCCTTTGTGGGATGAAATTAAGAGGCAGATGGATCCATTGTTGGACTACTCAGAGTTTATTACTCCGGAGATATGTATCTTGGGGGACTTCTCGCAGATTGAGGGGGCTATCCCTAAATATCATGTATCATTGATGGCGATGATAATCAAAGTGTATGTGGTCCAGCATTGGAAGGATGACCAACTATATGGTTATATCCACTGGGTGGGGGACCTTATTGAAGCCTTATCTAGAATTAGGAGATACCTATGTTCAGAAGGGAAGAAAAGGTCCTATGACAAAAGATGGGCAGTATTGGAAACAATTTATTCCCACTAGGGGCCATTTGGTTGGGCTTGGGTCTGCCTGTCGGGCTGTATTTAGCTTCTGTTGTATAGGAATGAGATGATAAAGAAACTAAAGGGATAGGGGGACTAAGCTATATAGGAAGAGGGTATGAAGGGATTTGGGGGACTTTTTGGGGAGATGAGAATACTGGGCCTGCTATAAAGACAGGGGGGATGGGGACTCTCTCTCTCTTGGGGGAGCTCAGGGAGGTGTCACCCTTCCGGGATGATTTAATATCTATAGAATGGGACCAATGGGTTACTTATTAAACTGAGAGAGTCATATAGGGCTGGGGGAAGTGGTTTGATTTGTAATTTATATGAGGATACTGCTTTTATTAAGGGGTCCTATTGGATTAAAGATAATTTGGGTGGGGAGGGGACATCAATCCTGAGCGTGTACATAGTTATTGTACATAGTTTATGCGGCCAGTTCTTGGGCTGTGTGCCTGGTTTCCCAGGTCTTGTTGTATGTTTGTATTGTCTTTTTCCTTTTTATAAACTGAATAAAGAGATGCTACACCAAAAAAAAACTGGTGTCCACGTTGTTATTTTCAACGTGTATTATACTGTTTTGATCATGTCCTCCTCCCCTCTGACTTCCAGTGAGTACATATTGAGGCTTTTCAGACTTTGCTCAAATCTCCTACTTTGTTGCTCATGTATCATCTTAGTCACCCTCCTCTGCACTGATTCCAGTTTGTCTATGTCCTTTTTTTTTGGTGTGGATTCAACAATTGGAGTACTCTAGGTGCAGCAGTACCTCACATCTGCGCAGGAGCAAAATGTCCTCTTTTCTCCTGCTGCTAAATCCCCCCCCGTGCAACCCAGCATCATATTTACCTTTCATATGGCTTTGTTATATGCACAGTAGATTTGCTGTTGTCTGAAATTACTGCTCCCAGATCCCTTTCTTCCTGTGTCTTTGCAGTGGTTACTGCTTCCAGCCGGTGTTCTACATTAGGATTTTGGCAGCCCATCCATGACCTTATGGTGTATGGCATTAGAGCTTAGCTGCCAGTTCCCCAACCATTGTTCCAGCTTACTCAGATCCTCTCAGTTCACAAATAACCTCTTCACTATCCACTCTGTAGCAGAGATTGGTGCTGCCCATGAAAAGCCAGATTTTCTTTAAAAACAATGGAAAAATACCAGCTTTCACCAGCTAATGATAATCTTAATTAACACTTTACAGTAAGGGGAATTTTAAAGAGCCATACCTGTATATGTTTGTTTTTATCATTGAAACAGCGTACCACAACTTCAGCCTTCCATTGCTGGAAACCACCATCTCATGAGCAGCCATGAGCTTCCCTCACTTACTCTATGCTAATATGCCCTGCTGACCAATGGCTGAAGTCAGCACTGTATATTAGCATAAAATAAGTGAGGAAAGCATTCGGCTGCTCGGGAGATGGTGGTTTCCAGCAATGGAAAGTGGAAGTTGCAGCGCACTGTTTCAATAATTACAAAAACATATACAGATACTGTAAAAAACCCTTATTGTGTAAAAGTGCTAATTGGGCATTTTGGCACCAGCTAGTGAAAGTTGGTAGTTTTCCAGTCTTTTAAAGAGGACCGACCCCTGTGTGACCCCACTTGTGATGCCTCTTACTCCCAAGTACTCCCCATTTACTACTGCCATCTTTTTTCTCCCCCATAGTCAGTTTCCAACTCACTGTGTTAGTCTGTCCCCTGCTCCTAGTTCCCCTTGTTTTTATTGCTGCTTGGGTGGAGATCCACAGACAGTATGCCAGCATCTTACAAGAGCACTGTGGAAGTACATGACTGGACCACTGTCTGGTGTATTTCCACAGTGCTCTGGCACAGTTTCCAGTGGTTATGTTTATGCAGCCCTTCCCCTCCACTGACCGCATAAACACATCCACTTTGGGGGCACTTCTTTTTCTTCTGTAACTGTGGAAGTGACAGCTGCCATGCACAAGATGGCAGTGCTAAGTCAGAATGCGCATGTGCGGGTATCGTGCATGCGCAGTTTTGCCACCACCACCATTTTGTGCACAGCAAACCCCAGCAGTGCTGCATGACATACTCTAGTGGTGCTAGTAAAAGTTCACTGCAGCCGTATCGGCTCTGACCAGAATTTGTTTATAATTATTAGAACTGTCCTGTATCAAATAGTTGTTCTATATCTTTATTTGATCTTTTTGTTATGTCCCATGCAGACCACATGTGAAAATGGGCTGTCTGCTTACTATGTACTTCCCATATACAGTATAAATAAAATGAATGAAATGAATGAACTCCTGTCCTGATTCAGTACTGCCCATTACAACAAGACTAAAATAAAGCCAATTCAATGAAAGTAGAACTCATTCTTTTAAAGTGTTTCATGGATAGTGGTGGTGGTGGTGGGTATAAAAATACTAAGTGATCATGAACACAAAAGGTTCATGAATATAGACAGTTGTGTTTTACATTGAAAATTGTGATTTGTTATGGTAGACAGACAAGCAAATCTACAAATAGAGGGCAAACTGAGCTGCAGAGAGGAAACAGAGAAACAAGAGAGAAAAGGTAAAAAATAAGTCACAATTGGTGTGCTGTGTTAGGGGATACCCAAATGCCAAGGGGGAAGCCTTACAGCCATTAGAAGTGTGGGAATCCCCTAATCCAGTACACTTTGGAATCTTTCATTGCACTTTATTTATTGGAGGTTTGTGTTTTATGGTTTTAGAATTGTGAAAAACAATAGGTTGTCTAAGTAAAAGAATGTAAAGCTTCTTGGTTACCAGAGGCCACTGCAGTGCTGGTATAATGCTACCCAGTATAGGAAGTTGGTTGTCCTTCATAGTCTTTCTCTCCAAAAAAAGATTACCATATGCACTTTTGAAGTGGGTTTTGATTTTTAAAATCAGTGATATTGTGCCTGAGCAGTTTATAAATCTGATTGGAGTAGTTTACGATTTGCAGTTACGTACTTGTTGTGAGGGAGTGTGCAAATGTGTGCCCGTGAGGAAATATCTTCAGTAAAGTAATTTTTAAAACTGCTAACTTGATAGTTTTTTCCCCAATTTGTGGCTGAAACTGCCATAGTGAAATACTTAAGGAATGACTGAGCAGGGGGTCGGTGGACTCAGAAGCTGGGAAAGTGAAAGGGATGGACATGATTTTAAAAGTTATCACTTTCAATGACTGAATTGGGAAGAGCCTTATTTAAAAAAAAATTATTCAGTCAGTAGTATAGTGTGAATGACAGATTGTGAGGGAGAGGGTTAGCAGGATTTTATTAGGTAGTATGAAGTGCTTAATCATAGCAGGGGAAACGGAAGCTTCTTAAACAACCTCTGGTCAGAGCCAATATGGCCGTGGAGAGCTTTTGGCATGCTTTTACTCATTATGTCTAATGAATTTACGCAATGCAGATCTGGGAAGAGGCAGTTTCAATGTGGTCTTCCTTTAACACATTTTTACAATGTGTTTTCCTAGAATATGCCTGCTGATTGCTATATATTTAGCCTGGATAGTTCATAGAAGAACTGGCATCTTATTTTCAGTGCGGCTCTACATCTACACAATATTATGCTGCATTGTGTAATATCAGAATGCACTGAAAACAATATTTTACATCTGGGGGGACATATAAAATGCCAGACCAATGCATGAGCAGAAAGATGTATTATGCAAAGAGGGTGCAGCGGTCAGCACTGATACAATATTCTAAGAGAATGCGCCATCAGTACAGGGTGTGCATACAGTGAAGCCCACCAGGATGAAGCGTAGCACTGTAGAATTCTGCAGTAGAGTTACTGCAGCAAACAACGCAATTTCAATGGGAGTTAATCCCTTTTGTCATGCAGTAAGCCTGTGACACTGTGTTTCATCCTGGCAGGTTTCACTGTACCTGTTGAAAATGTGACCCTGGATGGGAGTCGCAGTGCAGGCAGCTGCCAAGTCAGGTGCATCCAGGGTGACCCCAACTGAATATCTTCCAGCGGGAATGCGTAGCACATACCGGTATGCACCACAGCCTCCATGGGTGATATTCAGTCCAGGAATGCAAATTAACTAATTGAGCATGCAGGGTACAAAGTGGCCTTATGCATACTAATTACTGGCACATTTATATGTTGGGATGGGGATGAATGCACCGGAGCAGCTCTTGCCTCCAAACCCCGATGCAGATCACCCCATGTGGGACAGACCCTGAAGTTCTGTATAAAGTGCCACCCCCACCCATTCCACCAACCTCAATCTTACCGAGTCCAGGCTCTATCATTTCCATACTGTAGGGACCCTGATGCCATCCCTGATCGCACCTGAATACACCTACAGTCCATGTTCATAGTGTAGTGGCCCCCACTCCCTCTCAACAGTGTACAGACACCTCCTTCCCTGCCCCCCAGCCCATCCCATTGTGATGACAGGATCTGCGATGGGATTGTGCCACTGTATCAGTTGGTGGTGGAGCACTCACAGTAGGACACTGGGATGTGTTATTCGTAGGCATGAGCTGTGTGTGGGTGATATCACCCAGTGACCATACACCTCAGGCACTCGCATGCAGATTCATCATCCCGGTGCCATTGCACTGCTCAGTGCAGGTGATGGGTGATGCTGTACCCAGTCACACAGGTCCCAAAATAGGCATGTTACAGCCGACCTCCAATTTGTTTGTACAATTGGGGAACTGTGGATGAACTATCCATAGCCTGAAGCATACACTGCAAATGGCATTGCAGGATACCGCACCCCATGACACCCAGGATACCTAAGCAGTCTGGAGAGTGGCATGTTACACAAGGGAATGGGGAGAGTGTGGACTTACAGTAGTGTTTGACAGCTGGAAGATATGGCATTGACAAGGCATGCATTGGAGGTATGTAAATTCCCTTTAATGGTTTGCCAGGGACATACACATGGCTGCATACACTGGTGGGTCCACAGCTTGCATGGTGCCCCAATGTACGGTACAGCCAGCTGGGTCATTCCAGAGTGCAGGTCCCCAGCCCAGGTTCAGTGCAGTCAATGACTGGCCATGGCAGGGTGTGGAGGGCAGTGCCAGTCTTTGCAACAGGTTGGGTATGGGGCAGTGAGGGTGTCAGCATACAGGGGTGGAGGATGGGTGTCCTCTACACTAGGGATATGGACCATGGTTTACTCTGGTGTGATCGGGTCTGGAGCTATGGTCTATGGAGCTCTTCAGGGATGGAGTTATACAGATTGGGGATGGAAAGGGGGTACCTCTAGTCCACCAGGGCTGCCAGGCTGCTGTGCACCTGGGTACACATCACAGCCCACCTGTGGGTAGCAGCGGGTTAGGCCCAGCTATTTGTTATTCTTTGTGGGACACAGTGCTTTTGACTGCAAGAGGTTCATTCCACTGAATATGCTGCAGCACAGCATATGCATGGGAATGCCCTCTCAACTTGCACAGCATACCATTTTTATGTGCCCGGGCCCATTCCCTTGCAGCCGGTGCATCCCGCACATTTGAATATTACGCTGCTGCGCATTGTTGGAGTTGTGTGGCACATCTCCTTTTTCTGCCAGGATGCTCTGTGCATCTCCTTTGAATAAGGGTGTACTGGACTAGTCTTTTTAAATAAACTTGCCTTTGCCTTTGCCTTTACCCTGAATAAATACATTATAAAAATGATAAAATCATGACCCCACTGAAAACAAGATATTGCATCTAATCTGGGACAGCCTGAGTAAATACAGTGCAAAAATGTGTAAATGACAATCCCTATGACAGTGAGATGCATTCCCAAAACAAGTATCTGGCAAAACAATCTTTAAAAACTATAACAAAGCAAACGTTGTCAATATTAATAAAGAACTTCACATATGGCAATGGGATAACGGATCCACATCACCAGATGAACTTTGGACTAGAATTAAGAACAAAATTCTTGAACTTGAAGCGGAACCTATCCCAAATAAAATTACATATAATAAGAAGGGTAAGATACCTATCTGGGTAACACTAAATATATCAAATTGAATTGCTAAAGAAAGAAGCACTAACAAGAGATAATAACAACTATGATAAATATAAGTATGTCTATTCTAAAAAATGTAAACAAAGGATAAGCGCTAAAAAGAAAAAAATCTGAATTTAGATTAACTTATATAAATGACAGTGGCAAGAGTTTTTACTCATACATAAGTAACAAAAAACAAGTTACTGAATCCATCGGCCCCCTGTTAGTCGGACCAAATGAAATAGTAGCCCCAAAAGAAATGGCAGAGGAACTGAACAAATATTTTTGTTGAGTTTTCAATCCGACCAGCCCTAGTAAACAGTATATAAGTAACAATTCTAGTAATCCCTACAAGTACCTCACCAAGAGTACAAAACTAGAAATATTGAATACATTGGGGAAAATAAACAAAAATAAATCCCCAGGACCTGACAAGTTACATCTGAGACTCCTAAAGGAAATTATCCCCTGGTTAATTGAACCATTGTATAAAATTTTCAATTTGTCCTTATTTTCAGGGATTATACCTAATGACTGGAAAACAGCAGTAGTCACTCCCACCTTTAAAAAAGGAAACCAAGGTGAAATGGGAAACTATAGACCAATCAGCCTTACAAGTATACTGGGCAAGATCTTTGAATCTATACTAAAATCAAAACTTGAGGATGATATGGTCACCAAAAAATTAATAGATTCTTCACAACATGGCTTTAAAAAGCAAAGGTCTTTCCTTACAAGTAATCTGGTGTTTTATGAAAAGGTTAGTAAACTACTAGATGAAAAAACACCAGCAGATATTGTCTACTTCTATTTCTGCAAGGCATTTGACAAGGTGCTCCACAACACCTTGATTACTGAAATGCACAAGCTGGGAATAAATTATATGATAGTAAGTTGGGTGGAAGGATGGTTAAAAAATCGTACACAGAGAGTATCGGGGCACTCTTCAACCATAGGTTTGGTTGCAAGTGGTGTACCACAGGGATCTGTTTTGGGACCCGTCCTTTCTTCTATTTTTATATCAGACATGACCACCAGTTTAAAGAACTTTGCAATAAAATTTGCAGATGACACAAAAATAGTAGCCCAAGTTAAAACTGATGAGGACGTAAAAAACTTTACAAAAGATTTAAAAATACTTGATGACTGGGCACAACTAAATGACATGACATACAATACCAAATTGCAAATGTGTCATCATGCATCTGGGAGATACAAATAAAAAACAACAATATACATTGAATGGCAACTCCCTGAATTCCGTTCTTGAGGAAAAGAACCTTGGAATTATTATCTCATCAGATTTATCCTTTGGAAAACACTGTAGCCATGTCATTAATAGGGTAAACAGAATAATAGGCTGTATAAAGAGATCTTTTGTATCTAGAATTAGGGGATGCATCCTTCCCCTCTACGGAGCCTATATAAGACCATACCTGGATTATTGTTCCCCATTGTGGAGCCCATACCTAAAAAGAGATGTAAATATTTTGGAAGGGGTCCAAAGAAGGGTAACAAGAATGACTGACAATGTGCAAAATAAAAATTATGACAACAGACTAGCAGAATTAAACCTATACCTATTAGAGCTGCAGAGGATCAGAGGTGACCTACTACTGATGTTTAAAATATCAAAAGACCCAGAACTAATGTCTGAATTAGGTATGGCATGTAATATAAGGGACTGTAACTTAAGCAGCCACATTCACCATCTTACATTAACTTACTCCAAGAAGGACAACAGATGCTTCTTTTTCACTCAAAGAATAATCACATTGTGGAACCCTCTCCCAAAACTTATGATTGATACCAACAGCTCTGAGACCTTTTAAAAAAATATATAGCTATCTATGTATTGAACTGTGGGTGATTTCCCAGCTTGCTGGAGATATACTCACATAGGCCATGGCCTTCTGTACATCTAACATTTCCTAGTATGAATCCTAGTATGAATCTCCCCTGCCCTATCCATGATACAAAATATAGGATAAAAAAATATTCGGTGCTCCCAGATCCAAATAACCATTTCCCTGTAAGAAGCCCTCATTTTTCCTGTGTTTTCCCCACAATGGCAGACTCAAAGCACTGTATAAATCCATGTAGATTTTTCCATAAGCCACTGGTTCCTTATTTATGACTTTGTTCTTTACTTATTATATCAGCAGCCTTTTATTGGGAAAAGAGCTCTGTATTACATGTCAAGATGGCCTTGGAATGATTTGGATTTACATGGTATGCATGAGGCACAATGGGGGACTACATGAAATAACAAATATCACACTCATTATTTCATGAACTATACTCAAAATTAGTAATCACAAGTTGTACAATCTCTCAAAAGATACTAGTAATGCTTGTAAACAAATTTATTGCAAATAGAGACATTTTCATTTATAAGTATATATATATACATATATATATATTCTTTGCAAAAATGTCATTAATGCATTGGTTAGGGTTGTTTCTACAGTGACAAAAGTGTAGAAATTCAACATTAGGTTACCACCCTACCACCCCACCTTCAATTCCCCCATCTGCACACACAACACATGTCGGGTAAAATGAGATAATGCCAGTTCAACTTTCACCCCATTCCGCGTGGGCAAGCTGACATGCTACAGTATAGGAGAATGGGGTGAGAGTTAAGACTGACGATACCATGGCACACCCCAACATCTGTTGGTGCATGCAGGATGGGGGTGGGGGTTGGGTGGTGAGGTGGTAATGCTAACACTGAATTTCAACACTTTCGTAACTTTGGAAACAACCCTAACCAATGCATTAACAAAGTTTTTTGCAAAGAATTTCCTTTCTTTTTGGAAAAGCGTAATATAAATATGTTTTATTTATTTATTTATTACTAGGATTACAAATACCTTTGAACCAAGGGTTGTTTTACAAAGGTTCCGCATTAGCAATGGGTGCAAGTAAAACAGTGGTAAGATACAATACAAGGTCAGGAGGTTAGCATAGAAGTAAGCAGAGGTAAGATACAATACAGGGCAGGAGGTTAACTTAGTAGCAAAAGACAGTACATGTGTATAGACCAGCACAGTAGCAAACAGTCAGTAGCAAATAACAATGCATAATTAACAATACGGGTGTATATATAGCAAGACACAAATACAAATGAAAACCATCCTTGGGGTGACATAAGTGGAGCAAGGGGTTGGGGATAAGAAGGGGAAGGGTGGGGAAAAGAGGGGTAGGCAGTCAAGGATTTGATATTGTCATAAAATAGTAAATAGTAAATAGCATGTGTTGCTGTGAGTGCGAGGCCCCAACAAGCTGCCCATTTGTGCATAATGATATGTGTCTGTGGGAGCATGGGGCCTCTGGGCCCTGCGCTCCCACTTACACATAGCTACAGAGCCATACAGCAGCCCTATAGGGCAAGGAACTCTTGCAACACTAATTTGTCAATATCTTGGGAACTGTAACAGCTAAAAAAAAATTCAAGTGTGGTTGTAATCATGACAGTGAGTCCTCCATGCAACATAAATTGATCGAATCTGTATCTCGCATTGTTTACAAGCTATGGGCACTGAAAGCACTGTGAATGCTAACTCTGTGGGCGTAATAGTGGCCCACGGACATGAAAATGAGCAATTGGAACATTAATTCCCAAATATCTCAGTAGCCATACAAGGTAGAAACAAAATTCAAATTTCATGGTATTCATGGCTTTCCAATCTACTTCTGTACTTAGTCCCCAAAATTTTTGTGATGAAAAATCCGTATCTTGAACCGTTTTCAAGATAGAGGCACTGAAAGGCATCATGGGCACAAAAATTGTATCCTATGGGAAAATTTCTCAATTTCGGAATTCTATAGCTATGGGCCTGTTCAATGTCTTCATACCAAACCACCAAAAGATACATCTGTGGGATTAGGGCTTACCACCCTGAAAATGTCAGGCCAATAGCACAATGAAGTGACAAAGAAAACAACACATTTAAAAATGTGTTCATGCAGTGTTGCCACAATTATTTTAAATGTTATCGTGACACTCCTATCTCTATAATGAGAATGTGACTACAAACACAAGAAATAGTGCCATGGTTATGTTTCTTATGATCACAATTATTTTTGCAGTAACATAAAATGTTGCCATGAACAAAAAATGGCAAAATGGTGAAAAAAATTTGAGACACATTTCCAGACCAGCTGGTGAAAAACTAATGCCAGGGTCATGTTCCTCAGGGCCCAATTATTATTATTATTATTTTTTCTTTTATTAAACTCTAGGATTACAAATACCTTTTAGTAGGAACTGCTCATTTACATAGGCTCCATGTCAAAGGATGTAGGGTAACATACATACAAAGGTCAACAATGATTACAGTCTTAAAAGCACAAAGATGTCTAAGCATTTATTATACAGCCAAAATGGGTGAGACAACATAAGTAGCATCAGACAAGTTTCAGAGTTGAGACGGTATATGGATTAGTACAGGGTAGGAGAGAGTTAGGAAGAAGTAGGCAGGCTAAAGGGCCATTGTCAGCAGAGTAGAGGTGGGTGGCAAAAGTGTGAGGTGGATGCGCTGAAGGGTCCCATATCTGAAAGTGCCATTAGAGAGGGGAGGGGGTGGGTGAGGCATTGTGGTGTGGGGGGGATAAGGGGTGAGAGTGGGGGAAGCTGGTGCCAAAAAAGTAGAGCTCTAAGGGAGGTAACAGATCACCTTCAACTAGGGTAAAATCAGGAGGCAGTTACTTAGGAGAGGCAGTCACACTGAGTGGTAGAGGTGAGGAATAGTCAGAGTTGCCTTTTAAAGAGAGCAAGCATTGCAGTTGTAAGTGTTTCTTTGTTAAGGGTATTGTACCACTGAGGAGCCCTGTGTGTGAACGACCTCTGACCCATTGTGGTCCGGCATCTGGGAACCTGTAAGGTTTGATATAGAGCACTGTGTGTAAGCTGCTACTGCTGTTGGCAGTAAGGAGCTTTGCCACTCCTGATGGCATGAGCCTCAGGAGAACTTTTTTGGTTAACAAGCAGGTCTGGTATTGTATTCTACTAAGGAGTGATAGACAACTGTTGGTGTTTACCAAAGTGCACTATTTTTTGAATTACACTGTTTTTTCTCTCTTGCTAGTTGAAAACAAGATGGCAGCAGCATGAAAACTATTTAAGGCAGCTCGACAACAAAAAACATGATCGCGAAAATTTTTGAGCTGCACATATAAATTTTCCCAAAGGCTATAATGGGACATAAAAAAATGGAATAACTTTTGAATGGAACAATATTTTTTCACCAAATCTTCAGAAGGCACCAGTTCAACCCAGGAGACATGTAGACAAACAAATTTGAACCCACTGAAATGCATTCTTCAGTCTATTGTGGCTTACTGAAGAATTCACAAAAAGGGTGATTTTCACTTTTTGAGTGCCCCATGGTTCCACAACCGTACATCTGACCAGAATAAACACTTCCAGATCCAGAGATCTGTGGTAGGTGGGTCTGCATGCCAAATTTCAGGCAAATCAGACAATCGGCTCCAAAGTTATTAAAGTATAAACGTTGAGGTTTAACATAGATGTGGCCATGCAACCCTAACTACAGTGGCACGACCATGCCACTATTATTTATATATATATATATATATATATATATATATGTATATATATATATATATCACACAAATGACATTTTTGCATCTTATAGTTGTTAGTTTTCAGACAAATTCTCAGACTTTTTTCTGTCCACCTGATGGAATCTTGAATGAGTTACGTAAATGTTATTATTTTCTTCAAGGCCCTGATCCAGCAGCTCAGTAAGTACACACTCAGTACATCATAATATAAAATGACATAAAAACAGTCTTCTATTTCCAGTTGTTTGATCAGGAATTTCATAAATGGTATAGTTATATACCAGTATCTTGCAAGTTCCCCAGTAAGATCTCTGACATTTCAGGAAAAATATCAAGCATACATGACATTTCCAAAAAATAGAAAAATAATAATATAGAAAAACATAAAGGTAACTTACAAGCTCAAGTGGGCAGACTTGGTGGGCCATAGGCTCTTATCTGCTGACAGTGTCTATGTATCTAAACAATAATGTTCCTACTAATAAATGGCATAATCTCTTTCATTCTCAAAAATAGCACATTATATATATATATATATATCAAGTCAATATCTCTTCCATCTTGGCATAAATAAGATCTTGGCTTATAAAAAGTGCTGAAATGCCTAAAGTTTGTTGTAATTAATTGAAAAACATCTACATGCCTGTCATGTACAGTATTGTGTCTTTTGATACAAGTTGCATATTGTATTTGCTATGCTTGTATTTATGTACATATCATGTGTAACTATGTATTTTATACATTGGGACCCCATTGAAAATGAGCCTCAGCTCAATGGGGCTATCCTTTTCTGAATTTTCAGAATAAAATATTTACTACTACTACTATTACTACTACTACTACTACATGTTGTGAGAGACCAAAGCAAATTAACACATATCCTGCCTACATTATTATCAGACTTCAAATTTATTTATAGAAACAATGCATGAACACATTACTAATACTGTAAATGAAAATATTACTGTTCAGACCTTCTTACTGTTTAGATTGCTCATTCCAACCACAAACAATACATTTATGTTCCCACAGCCTAGAGTTGGAGGTCCAAAACACAAGAAAAACTCAACTGTTGTCCCCTATAAATGTCCCTCTCAGTTATTTTGATTTTATATAACTGTATATGGGAACATAAGGAATCAGATAATTATACAGATGAATTTCTCACTCATGGTTCGTCAGCAGTTAATTCATTAGATGAGGTATCCCTTACCCGGAGTTTGACTGTTTCTCCACCCCTCCCCAAACACACACACATACATACATACACTCACACTCACACACACACACACACTTACTATAAGAGATATCAGTAGCTCTTATCTGTGTTTTTGGGAAGCAGGTGCAATCCTTATTGTCAAAAAGAAATTTATATATTTAGTCTGGGTAGTTCACTGAAGACCTGGCATTTTATCAGATAGGTCTTGAGAGGTTAGAAAACAGTGTAAATCTTTATACATTTGCTGAGAAAGGGTAACATTTCTGTGGTATGAATCTTTATTTAAAGATATTCATGCCTAACTGAAGTTAATAGCAAAAAATGTTTGAATGCTATGCATTAAAATGTGCAAGCTGTTGCATTTCTAAGGGGGTAAACAAATATCCAGTTTAATAGGCAACCAATATTTAACAGGCTATTTCAGTTTCCTAATGGCCATCTGATAAGCAACATGGAGTTATGTCTCCAACATTCTAAACAGAAAGAAGGGATTATTTTATTTTAGTTGCCATGGTGATTTGTAGATGTGGAAGGATACATTGAAAAGTCCAAAAAATGTGTTCCATGATACTCCATTTTCAAGCTACAGATAGCAAGATGGCTGTAGGCTCCGACCACAGCCATAAAAATTAACATTCAAAATGCTGCACATTGTTATGACAGGTAATGGGTCATAGTGGCTCTAGGTCTTTTTTATTTTGGTTAGCAGGGTTGGGACATAAACATTAGGCATAAGAAAGCAATCAGCCAATCAGGAAGAAGCATTTTCACAATCCATTTTCTAAAATGAAATAAACCATAGATCCAGAGACAGCTCTTAAAAGCCAGAGAAATGAGTGAAAGACAAAGATACCCATGAGAAATAGAAGAGAAGCTATAGGATCAGACGATAATATTGTCAGAACTAGAAGCCAGGAACAGAAAGGTGATGGATAGAAGAAACCTGCTTTATTTATTTTGCAGTGTTCTACTGATGAGCCACTAGTATACTCTGAAAGCTTTCTGAAGCAAGCACCAGGTTGTGATTCACAATTTGGCCTCTTATAAGATTTATAAAGTCTGGCTTGTGGTGGCCAGCCCAGTACCGAACACTTGTTTTAGTAAGGAACAAACATAGAAACATAGAAACATAGACGTTGACGGCAGATAAGGACCTCAAGGCCCATCCAGTCTGCCCATTTCTTTTTCTACCTTATAAATGTGCCATTGGCCTTTGCTCTGTCAGTGGCCTATCTATTCCTACTCATTTGTATTGCTCCCTTATCATCCCATGCCTGTTTGAAGCCCTGCACTGTATTCATAGCCACCACTTCTTGAGGTAGGCCATTCCATGCATCCACCACCCTTTCTGTGAAAAGAATTTCCTCACATTCCCCTTAATCGGCCCCTCTAATCTCATGCTGTATCCTCTTGTCCTGCTATTTTTCTTATATTTAAACATGTTAGACTCTTTCACCTTGTTAATGCCCTTAAGGTGTTTGGATGCCTCGATCATATCACCTCTCTCCCTCCTTTGCTCAAGGGTATACATATTGAGCTCTGTTAATCTGTCCTCATATGTCTTCTGATGCAGTCCCTGCACCATTTTGGTTGCCCTTCTCTGGACTGCCTCAATTTGGTTAATGTCCTTGTAAAGGTGTGGCCTCCAATACTGCATGCAGTACTCCAGATGGGGCCTAACCAGTGTCTTGTAAAGAGGGATTATTACCTCCCTCTTACGACTTGTGATACCCCTACTAATACACCCTAACACCCCCCTAGCCTTACCTACTGCTTTAGAGGTCTGCTTGGATGATTTCAGGTCATCAGTGATGATGATGCCCAAGTCTCTTTCTTCCTTTGTGACTGCTAGCAACTCCCTCCCAGCTATAGGTGGCTTCAGGGTTTCTCTGCCCTATGTGCATGATCTTGCACTTCTTTGCATTAAATCTCAGTTGCCACTCTTCTTACCATTTTGCTAGTTTATCCAGATCTCTTTCATTTTGCCCACCCATCTGGATCATCTACTCTGTTGCAGATCTTGGTGTCATCTGCAAACAGACAAGCCTTACCCTCTAGTCCATCCTAAGGTCACTAATGAAGATGTTGAAGAGGACTGGCCCCAGGACTGATCCTGAGGTACCCCCGTGACTTGCATCTCTTCTGACTGTATACCATTTACCACCACTCTCTGTTTTCTGCCTGTCAACCAGTTTGCCACCCAGTTGACCAACTTCTGACCCACCCTGAGCCTACCCAGCTTATTTATCAATCTTCTATGTGGAACAGTGTCAAAAGCTTTGCTGAAGTCAAGGTAGGTGACATCAACTGCTCCCCATTGGTCCACCACTCTGGTTACCCAGTCAAAGAAATCTATGAGATTAGTTTGACAGGACCTTCCTTTTGTAAACACATGCTGTCTTGGATCCTGTGCCCCTATGGATTCCAGGTGTTGCACTATCCTTTCCTTAAGGAGTGCCTTCATAATCTTGCCCACTACTGAGGTAAGACTGACTGGTCTGTAGTTCCATGCCTCCTCCCTGCTACCACTCTTGCGGAGCGGGATCACATGAGCCCTTCTCCAGTCTTCTGGGACCTCTCCTGTGCTCAGAGACTCGCTAAACAGTTCTGCTAATGGCTCTGCTAGTTCCACCCTTAGCTCCTTAAGTACAAATTACAGTAACCCCATTCCCAAATCTGAAGAAAAAGTCATAATCCAAATGCATCAGCAGTCTACTAGCAATACCCCATTTGAATCATAGCATACTACAGAAATATTTTAGTTTTTTTTTTTTTATGTTAACTCATTTTGTATTTAACTAGTGCACTGAATATCAATGATGGTACCTGGCAATGTAGCCTAGAGGTTAGTGTAATGAGCTATGAATGAGCTTGGTACATTCAGCAGACCTGGGTTTGAGTCTAATAACCTCCACTTGTGTACTGTGTGATGCTGAGTAAGTCACTTAACCACCCCAATGCTCCCGGGTCACCCTGAAAGCAGGCACTTGTGCCTAGTGGGCCTTACCTGGTTACCAGATAATAAAATAAAAAAAATAATAATATCTTTTAATCCCCTATCCTCAGGCTGTCTTTCTGGCAGGGGCAGATTAAAATAATCTGGGTCCATAAACCCAAGAAAAATCTGGGTCCCACCTTCACCTAAACAACACTTCTTCTCCTTGGTCAAGCCACTTTGACCAAACCATGCATCCTTGCCATTGCATATGTTTTTCCCCTTCAATCTTTGTGCTCTATGCCTGGAGTGATCTCCACTGGAGGACATGCACCCCCCCGACACCATTCTCCTGTCTTCCCAGCAGAGGATGGTCTACAAGACTGCCTGAAAAACACATCTGGTGTGTGAGTGAGTGAGTGAGTGAGTGAGTGAGTGAGTGAGTGAGTGAGGCAGATCAGGGTCCCACAGACAACTGTGGTCCAAGTGGGTAGAGGAGACATGATTGTATCTACCATGGTATCCTCTCCCTGTTTTCCTCCCACAATTCCTTTTCTGCCTACCTCCACTCTCCCTGAGAGATGCCACAATTTCCAAACACTTTTTTCCTCTGAACGCCATCTAAGACTGACCTACAAGCACCAAGCTCCCATGAACACCAAGGGGAAGTACAGCAGTGAGTGGAGTAGCACTCATGCCCATTGTAATGGAAGCCAGGGACACAAATGAGAAGCCTCTGATGAGGAATAGTATAACTAGTAAAAACTAACAAAATAAAATGATTGATGACTGGTCAAATATGAAACTTTTATTTTTCTTTAGATGAGATGCTACTTTGCCTCAGTCTTGAAGAATGTCTACCAACTCTGCAGTCTACTAACCCACCACTGTCCTGCCTGCCATGAGACACCACCACACCACAGCCACTGACATGCTCGCCCACAAATTCACAACCCCAGCTGGAACCCCTCCCACCCAAGATATCACCTGTAAGTCCCTACCAAGCTGATCTTATCCTGACTCCACTGCTGGGCTGGACTGAGTTGATCCTGACTCAGTCTACTCCTGAAGCATGACCATCCAATGCCAATCAGCATCTCTATTGGTGTCTCACAGTCCTGACTTCTGTGGCCCATTTGTCACCCAGCCTCCTCATGATTTGGTGTCCTCGGTGAGTGATTGTGCAACCATGACTGCTTTCTTTCTCTGACTACAGTTCTCCTTGCTCCAATCTGGAGTTCTGTTCTGAGACTTCAACTGTTGCTGTTTGTTGCCACAGCTATCTCTCTCATGTGCCTCTCAGTGTCGATGCATGCTTCTGTGAGTCACAAAGCAGTCAGGAGAACAGAGTGGTGGGGAGACAAAAGTGAAACTGTCACCTCACTAGCAGTCTGTGCATGTTTAAAAAACTGTGAGCAGCAAGCAGTGAGGTGGGTTTGGGGGCCCCCTGGCAGTTGGGTGTCCTAGGCCTGAGCCTAATATACTTCTGCCTTAAAACAGCCCTTCTTCCAGGGGTAGGCTTAGATGACTACATCACAATGATGTTTCCTAAACAGCCTTTAATGGTTACTTATTAGGCTCTTTGCTCCTTTCAGTCCCCCTTAAAGCTCAGCTATACTATATTTCTTCATGGTGGTTAGTACAGTGTGTATTACCTATAATGCATCACATTAGAGAGTTACTGTATGTGTGTTTCTATGCTTCATACAAAGGAAATTTAGTAGAATACAAATATTTTAAAAAAAGGAGGGAAAGAAAGAAAGAAAGAAAGAAAGAAAGAAAGAAAGAAAGAAAGAAAGAAAGAAAGGTAGGTCATTACATCAATTGGAGTAAGCATTATACTAATACTGACCAGAGTCAAGGGACATTGTAGGAAAATATTGACCCCATGGGATCAACTATTTTTTTTTTACTTGCACATTTGGTGACCAAGAAAGGCACACTGAGCCAAGGCTCATTTCCCGGTGTGACCTGAGGACAGTGGTAACAGTGGTTATAGCACACAATACATATAAAATACATATAAAGTATATACAGGTTGCATAATATACAGCAGGGTTTATACATCAGGGTACTTGTAAGGGCCATGTGAGGCCATTACAGTTTGGCTAGAAGTATCAATGCATCTATGCAGAAACATTTATAATACAATACACGTAATTCAAGGCATATAAAATATGGAATAATGTTTATAGATGAGCACATAAAAGAGCCATGTGAGGCCATTCAAGTTAGGCAAGATTAGGCAATGCATCTATGCAGAAACATTTACAACTGGAAATGTGCAGTAGTCACAGTATGACATATTTATACAAGGTGCTACAGAACAACTAGTAGGATATAGTTCATTGGTAAAAAATATGTGGAGAGACTGAGTTTACTGCTTCTGGGAGAAAAAGTTTGGATTCCTTGATAGCTTAAGCCTATGGGGTGAGGATTAGGTGGTAAGGGGAAGATTCTGGGTTGGTTAGAAGTGTAACTATTGCTGAACAATTGTTATATAGCCTGAAACTGAAGGCTGAGGGCAATATGACTATTGGTAGTGGTAGGTAGTGGACTCAAAAACAGTGGAGGAATTCAAGAAGGCATGGGACAGACGTAAGGCAATTCTAGTGGGGGTAGGAGGAAGTAGGCTGTTGGTTAACTAGGATCTGCAGCCTATGCATTAGGTAGGGAAATGGGCAGACTAGGTGGGCCAAGCGGTCCGTATCTGCCATCAAATTCTATGTTTCTATTGGAGGCAATAGTCCTTTCCAATGGGGGGCAAGATTTTCCCACTATATCCCAAAACAAATTCAGTAAATATCTATTTTATAAAACCCTGTGTGAGAAGAATGGTCACTTTTTTTTTCAAACTTTGTTTATGCCTCCTGCACACCGAGACATCTCTCAGAGGTGCCTATGTGACTCTAGCACCTGCTACTCCCCTCCGTGACTCACCACACCAGTTCTCCCTTCCTTCAAGGGACTTCCCAGTGCCTTGGACCCCCCCCCGGGGCAGGGTCTGCCACTCCCTTTGGCGGCGCCTTTCTGGAGTTAGAGAGTCCATCCCTGTCAGGAAGTTGGACATGGATCCCCGGTGTGGCTTGTCCAGTATTGGGGATGTGAGGGAGGTCCCTGAGGCCCTCATCACCTCCTCAGCATGCAGGGGTGTTTCTTGGTTTCGTCCCCAGACATGGGTCATGCAGTGCCACCCAACCCATGACATGGATGCTCCCACCCACGTCTGGAAGGCAGCAGCCCGACATCTTCTCCCTGCATGCTAGTCCTAGGCATTGCAGTGCCTCCGGTCTCCACCAGGGGCACTGCGGTGCCAGGCTGTCCCTGGATCCCTCCCCAAGACAGGAGAGCAGTCCTCTGGATGCTTGATCCTCTCTCTCCCCTACCGACCCCCAGTGGCCCGTGTCCATTCCTGAACCCGGGTCGCCAGCGTGGTGTGAGGTGTGGTGTCCAGCACCTCAACCCTCAGTGTTACCAGGCCGGTCAAAGAACGGTCACTTTAAGTAAGTGTAAGTGCACTGTTATGTAGTTTTCCAGCTGTATCCTTTGTGCTGCACTCAACCAGCAACAACATACTGTACAAGCAGTTGCTATCCACTTTGTTGCCACCTAACTTTAGGTAAATATAAAGTACTGTACAGTTTCTCCTGTTTTATCCTGCACTTTGCACTCACCCACAATAATGTACAAGCAGCTGCTATACCCTATAAGGCTATAAGGTTTGTAATTCCGAATTTCAGTAAATAAATAAATAAATAAATACCCAATACTGTCCCCACTTTACATAAAAATGTAGTAGGTGCACTGTACTGTATTTCTTCTGCTGTATCCTGTGCCCTGCAGTCAACTACAACAACATGCAAGCAGCAGCTATCACCAGCTCAACAGTGGTAATTTTTTGTCTCCCAAAAAACTGCAAAAACATATGCTGTCAGCTGCCACTTGAAACAAATTGTCTCCTGAAAGCAATCCCCCTCAGCTGTAGCCATAGCTGAAGTGAAATTTTTGAGTTTTAGTTTTTTTCAGGTAACCCTGCTCAGTCAGTGCTCAGCATGTTGGCCACAACAGTACGTGTCGTTCTTTTGCTGGAGCTGCAATGGAAACAACAAAACAGAAATGACTTTTCTATTACTCTTCACTTATTTTAATTATAAGCACCACATATGAGCAATGTCATCAACACAGCCTCACACACTAGAAACTAGGGAACCAATGGAAATAGCTGAGACGATGATCCCTGAAAAAAAACACATTATAGTCACATGCCACACCACATGCTGCAAACTGTGTGCTTCACATCACCTGATGAACACCAGAAGCTTGTATCAAAAATGACAGTGAACAGTTTCTAACTTTTATTACAGAGAGTAACAAAATAAATAAATGCAGGTAATACCATACAATATCTGGAGAAATGGACTCACTCGCCACATGCATTCTATAATTTTCAGTTTTTATTTAATAACCATTAGTCACAGTACTGTTAAAGCTGCCTGCCAATGTTTTGAAGGAAAAATCCCTCTTGCTCAGTCAACAATTATTGGCCAAATGATTTTCAGAGCAAAGCAAACAATTTTTCATGAAATCATCCTAATTCCTTATTTTTGAATGTTTTCAACCTTGTTGGCATACCCAGAGAGATCTTGCCTTCTCATGTGGTCTTTTCCAACCTCAGCAGAGTGAACAAGCCAGCACACTGTCTGCCAGCTGACTGGGGCCAAGGTTTGACAAGATCTCTGGGTATGCCAACAAGGCTGAAAACATTTAAAACTAAGGAATTAGAATGATTTTATGAAAAACTGCTCTCTTTGCTCAGAAATCATTTGGCAAGTCACTGTTGCCCTAATGAAGAGGGATTTTCCCTTCAAAACATTGCTAGCCAACTTTAACAGTACTGTGACCAATGGTTATTAATTAAAAATTGTGAAAATTGAAGAATGTATGTGGTGAGTGAGTTCATTTCCCCCGAAATGGTAGAGACTTAAACAGGCTTTGTCTGGAGCAGATTCTTCCCTGTGGTTTCTTTTTGTTGCAGGTGGTGGGCCACACTGGGTTCCTACATAAATACTGTGCAATACACTACTAAATATGACTTAATGGACTGAAACACTAAAAGAACAAAACAAAAGACAGGCTGCAAAGAACCCATTTGTTAGCTGGGAAGCTGAAACACCATGGTATACTTTTGTGGAATGGCTGAGCAGGGGCATGGTGAAGGGTGATTGACAGGCAGTCTGTGCAACAGTTCTAAAGACTGTTGCCCGGTCTAGACACTATTGATCAGCTTTGCTTTGAAACTGGTCAGTAGTTTGGAAACATTTAAATTCATATGGCTGGATCTGGTTCAGAAATCAGGACTTTTTTAAGGTTTCATAAAACCATTTATTCCATTTTATGTGGGTATTATCTAGCATACATGATTTCTGAATAAACATTG
Source organism: Neoceratodus forsteri (assembly GCA_016271365.2). Taxonomy (NCBI): domain Eukaryota; kingdom Metazoa; phylum Chordata; order Ceratodontiformes; family Ceratodontidae; genus Neoceratodus; species Neoceratodus forsteri. Next base: position 9,802,140 of record CM057451.1, read on the forward strand.
TCCCAGTGCTCATTGGCTAGCTGACCACCTGTGTTGACTAAGTGGATGGCTATGCCTCAGACAGGTTCTTAACAAGCTGAAATGTGATTGTGGTCTATAGGTTGTGTTTTCAGAATTTTTGAATGATTTTTAAGGCCAATGGCAACTTAACTGTCCTAAATTCCAACATGATGGTTTACAAATATTACACATTTTACAATGGATAAGAGAAATCTTAATCCTTGAATTAGAATTCAAGAATAATTGCCATTGTTTGTTAACATTTCTTTTCTCTTGAACTTGAATAACTTTTTATATCTTTTTATAAGCATGATACACTCCAGGGTGTGTGTTATGCTGGGTTATAAAACAGGTATCTACTGTAAGCCAATCAGAATAGAGGAAAATCATCACTAATACCACACAAACTGTGGCAACCTCTTCCTTAGTCATTTATCCACATTTATAACATGGGTTCTGAAATTACTGTCTTCTGATTCGTCCAAACAGGTCACCTGACCATTGATTAATCCCGGTTATACCCACAGTTGCATGTTTAAATTACAGAGCTTTATTTTGCTATTTCTTTAGGTAAAACTCGTAATATAACATTACCCGTGTTATAAGAGGCTTAACCCACTCCAGGGTATGGGTTTAGTGAGCATTAACCCTTGCCTAGGTGGTTGAAGTCACTTGGCTTCACCTCGTGACTCCACCCCCCCCAGGCGTGGATTAATGCTTAGTAAACCCATACCCTGGAGTGGGTTAATCCCTCCTTTAAGACATGCCTGTAATAGTATATCCACATTTCAGATATGCCCATGTTAGTTTATCTACATTTAGAACAAACCCACAATAGTTGCTCCACATTTAAGATATGCTCATGATACTTTATCCACTTCTAGTCCACAGAAAGAAAGGGGAAAAAGCACCTTCCACTATCACTACTATACAACTATTAACATCCTGGTTTCAAAACTCCTAGTTATGCAATAGTAATAGCAATCAATTAGCTGGAGTATACTCAGAATAATCAGCCTCTGTACTTGATTAAATATCTTGATCTTTGGCCTTGGGCATTTAATCACCCACATCAGCTGGTTATCCCTTCATTTACTCCAGCTAACTGAATGTTATCTACTTAAATAACAACACTTCCCTTGTGCCTCACATGCACCCCACCTGGGGCATGCAGTAACTGCAGTATAGCTGCAAGCCTTGTCACATGTTATTGTGTACTTATACATTGCCTTAGGGGAATATATGTAATGTTCAGCTACCTTTGGTACATTGGGGCCAAATTGGATGGATTACATGCCTGAGCAGATACCAGGACTCAACAGATAATCAAATTACACATAGCTCAGATTATCTCCAATCACCGATAGCTGAGAAACGTGTGTAAGTAAAATCCCAGCACTCATCCCACCCTCTATCATTTCACATGTATAAGTTAAGACCAAGCTCACAAAGCTGGTCTGAAATTATTTATTTAGTTTGTTATTTATTACATTGGTTGCACACATGCACAACCCAATGTATTGTTGCAATACAGAATTTTGCATGTGTGCTGCTGCCAAGCACATTGTAGTACACAAAATGAGGGGCTTGTAATGGGCTCAGCAGTCAGCACCAATGACCACTTGGTGTGGTCCTGACACAACTCTCTGCTAGGTGGGCTGAATGATCATGCACTTCAAAGGACCAAAGCTGCTCCAACCAGAGGGGGCTTCAGTCCTTTGATCTGCATGAAACTTATGTCAGTAAAAAGCTGATTGGCTTGTGGAGTGAAAGGGGAAGTCTTGCATAACAGCGGCTTCCAAAAAAAAAATCTCCTCCTAGATCAACAAAAACAGGTCCCCCATCACCCTCAGTGTGGGACACTGGGTAGCCCATTCCCAGTGTCCCCAGTTGTCCTTCAGCCCAGTATGGTTCCCCCTTCCCCCCAGCAGTGTGCCCTCCCTATATAAGGTTTGCCTACAGCAGAGTGCCCAATCCCTATGTCGGTAGTAGCCCTCCCTCCCCCCTGACAGTTTGGGATGCTGGATAGCCCACTCCCAGTGTCCTCAGTTCTGTATAAAATCCTCATATTATTGTTGTGGAACACTGAGGAGCCCACTTCCAGTATTTCCAGTATGACCCGCCTCCCAACAGGGTTGCTGTTTTCCCCCTTTATGTTTGCTGACAGTGGGGTGCCCAATCCCTGCATCGGCAGTAGCTCCACAACAGTGTGGGACACTGGGTAGCCCACTCCCAGTGTCCCCAAATGTATAATGTACCTGTAAAAAAGAAAACAGTCCCCCAGTGTCTTTTTTTTTAAACTTGGAAAAAGAAAATGCTCCCTTGTCGTTTCACCACGTCCACCTCCCCCACCCCCACCTCCCTCTGCACACTCAGCTCCTCACACCCCCCCCTTACCCCATACTTACCTCTGAAGGTTGGTGACTGAAGTCTTCTCTGGCCTGGAACATATCTGCACTCTTCAAAGGTGAAACATGAACAGAAGGAAACAAGGTAAGCCGTACAATGGCTGTCAATGGGGTTTTCAAATTATGTTGATATCTTAGCCATTTTTGGAATTTTAACTCCAAATTTTCAACATGGGGTTCTTGAAATCCCAAATCATGATCACTGGCAGTGTCATCTTTTTAATCAGTCCCAAAAAGTGATTTTGCTGTCATTGAGTGGCATCACCTTTCAGGACTGATTAATGAAATGATAGTGCCAGTGTTTGTGAGGTGGTGTTCCAAGAACTCCATGTTGAAAATTTGGTGCAAAAAGTCCCAAAAATGACTGTATTACAAGCGCGTGTTGTGCAGTTTCCACTCACCCTTGTAACTATGCCAGTTTTTAATATTTTCACGCCTCCTCATGAACAGTACAGCTGTCATTTTTTACTTCCTGCTCAAAACGAGTTTTCGCACTTGTAGTGCAGAATGTCAGAGTCACTGTCTGAAATCAACTTTCGGGACAAATTAACAAAATCACAGTGCCAGTGTTCATGATGGGAGGTCTCAAAAAGCCCATGTTGAAAATTTGGTGAAATAATTAAAAAAAATGACCTCATTACGAGCATGTGTTGCGCTGGTTTTATGCACGCTAGTAACTTCGACAATTTTTCATATTTTTTCTTCAGATTTTCAACACTGCCATTTTTCACACCTCCTCATGAACAGTATACAGCTGTCATTTTTCACATCCTGACCAAAACATGTTTTCACACCTGTTGCGCAGAATGGCATGGCCACCTTGCGAAATCAACTTTTGGGACAGATTAATGAAATGATAGTGCCACTGTTCATGATGTGAGGTCCCCAAAAGGCATTGTTGAAAATCTGGTGAAGAAAATTCCTGAAAATGCCCAAGTTATGTGTGTCCATTGCATTCATTCTATGCACTCACATAACATTTTGCAGGTCCCTGTGCTCCCACAGTACAATAAGGATACTGTTATACTATCTCAAAAAGAAGGGACATTCATTGCAAAAAAACTACATTAATGCATCAGTTAGGGTTTTTATTAAATTGTCAAAAGATGGGAAATTCAGTGTTAGGGTTTACAGCCCTACCACCTCACTCCCCCATTCTCCAGATATCAACAGGCATCAGGGTGTGCTATGGGGTCATCAGGCCTAACTCCTGAATTTCCCAGTTTTTGACAACTTAATAAAAACCCCAACAGATGCATTAACTTACCTTTTTGCAATGATATCTGCTGGGTGTACTATAGCAACAAGCATCATGGTTTCATCCATTAGAAGCCAACGTTCGGCAGTGGAGGAGGGAGGGTTGCGCTGTGCTGGACCAGAGGGCACAGGCGGCAATTGCCTTCTTCTAATAAGGAGAATTGGGCACTGGGTGCCAAGTGTGGGGTGAGGGTGTGGGGGACAATAGACAGACGGAGTGGCCAGGTCACTGCTTATTGTTGCTGAGGGGGATCACTCTGTATTCTTAGTGCTGCTGCCACTCGCTTAAATTTGGGGGATTACTCTGTATTCTTGGAGCTGCTGCCTCTCACTCGAATTTGGGGGATTACTCTGCATTCTTGGCACTGCTGCCTCTCACTTGAATTTGGGGGATTACTCTGTATTCTTGGCACTGCTGCCTCTCACTTAAATTAGGGGGATCACTCTGTATTCTTGGTGCTGCTGCCTCTCACTCGAATTTGGGGGATCACTTTGTATTCTTGGCACTGCTGCCACTCGCTTAAATTTGGGGGATTACTCTGTATTCTTGGAGCTGCTGCCTCTCACTTGAATTTGGGGGATTACTCTCTATTCTTGGCACTGCTGCCTCTCACTTAAATTAGGGGGATCACTCTGTATTCTTGGCGCTGCTGCCTCTCACTCAAATTTGGGGGATCACTCTGTATTCTTGGCACTGCTGCCTCTCACTTGAATTTGGGGGATCACTCTGTATTCTTGGCACTGCTGCCTCTCACTCGAATTTGGGGGATCACTCTGTATTCTTGGAGCTGCTGCCTCTCGCTTGAATTTGGGGGATTACTCTGTATTCTTGGCACTGCTGCCTCTCACTGAACTTTTGGGGATTACTCTGTATTCTTGGCACTGCTGCCTCTCACTCGAATTTGGGGGATCACTCTGTATTCTTGGTGCTGCTGCCTCTCACTCGAATTTGGGGGATCACTCTGTATTCTTGGAGCTGCTGCTTCTCGCTTGAATTTGGGGGATTACTCTGTATTCTTGGCACTGCTGCCTCTCACTTAAATTTGGGGGATCACTCTGTATTCTTGGTGCTGCTGCCTCTCACATGAATTTGGGGGATCACTCTGTATTCTTGGCACTGCTGCCTCTCGCTTGAATTTGGGGGATTACTCTGTATTCTTGGCACTGCTGTCTCTCACTTAAATTTGGGGATCACTCTGTATTCTTGGTGCTGCCTCTCACTTAAATTTGGGGATTACTCTGTATTCTTGGTGCTGCTCCTCACATGAATTTGGGGATCACTCTGTATTCTTGGTGCTGCCTCTCACTCAAATTTGGGGGATCACTCTGTATTCTTGGAGCTGCTGCCTCTCGCTTGAATTTGGAGGATTACTCTGTATTCTTGGCACTGCTGCCTCTCACTTAAATTTGGGGGATCACTCTGTATTCTTGGTGCTGCTGCCTCTCACTTAAATTTGGGGGATTACTCTGTATTCTTGGTGCTGCTGCCTCTCACATGAATTTGGGGGATCACTCTGTATTCTTGGTGCTGCTGCCTCTCACTCGAATTTGGGGGATCACTCTGTATTCTTGGAGCTGCTGCCTCTCGCTTGAATTTGGGGGATCACTCTGTATTCTTGGAGCTGCTGCCCCTCGCTTGAATTTGGGGGATCACTCTGTATTCTTGGTGCTGCTGCCTCTCACTCGAATTTGGGAGATCACTCTGTATTCTTGGTGCTGCTGCCTCTCACTGAAATTTGGGGGATTACTCTGTATTCTTGGCGATGCTGCCTCTCACTCGAAATTGGGGGATCACTCTGTATTCTTGGAGCTGCTGCCTCTCTCTTGAATTTGGGGGATTACTCTGTATTCGTGGAGCTGCTGCCTCTCACTCGAATTTGGGGGATCACTCTGTATTCTTGGAGCTGCTGCCTCTCGCTTGAATTTGGGGGATTACTCTGTATTCGTGGAGCTGCTGCCTCTCACTCGAATTTGGGGGATCACTCTGTATTCTTGGAGCTGCTGCCTCTCACTCAAATTTGGGGGATTACTCTGTATTCTTGGAGCTGCTGCCTCTCTCTTGAATTTGGGGGATTACTCTGTATTCTTGGTGCTGCTGCCTCTCACTTGAATTTGGGGGATTACTCTGTATTCATGGTGCTGCTGTCTCTCGCTTAAATTTGGGGGATCACTCTGTATTCTTGGCACTGCTGCCTCTCACTTGAATTTGGGGGATTGCTCTGTATTCTTGGTGCTGCTGCCTCTCACTCAATTTGGGGATCACTCTATATTCTTGGCACTGCTGCCTCTCACTTGAATTTGGGGGATTACTCTGTATTCTTGGCGCTGCTGCCTCTCACTTGAATTGGGGATTACTCTGTATTCTTGGCACTGCTGCTCTCACCGAATTTGGGGGGATTACTCTGTATTCTTGGAGCTGCTGCCTCTCACTTAAATTTGGGGATTACTCTGTATTCTTGGCACTGCTGCCTCTCACTTGAATTTGGGGATTACTCTGTATTCTTGGCGCTGCTGCCTCTCACTTAAATTTGGGGGATTACTCTGTATTCTTGGCGCTGCTGCCTCTCACTTAAATTTGGGGATTACTCTGTATTCTTGGTGCTGCTGCCTCTCACTTAAATTTGGGGATTACTCTGTATTCTTGGTGCTGCTGCCTCTCACTTAAATTTGGGGATTACTCTGTATTCTTGGTGCTGCTGCCTCTCACTTGAATTTGGGGATTACTCTGTATTCTTGGTGCTGCCTCTCACTTAAATTAGGGGATTACTCTGTATTCTTGGAGCTGCTGCCTCTCACTTGAATTTGGGGGAGTACTCTTTATTCTTGGAGCTGCTGCCTCTCACTTAAATTAGGGGATTGCTCTGTATTCTTGGAGCTGCTGCCTCTCACTTAAATTAGGTGGATTACTCTGTATTCTTGGAGCTGCTGCCTCTCGCTTGAATTTGGGGGATTGCTCTGTATTCTTGGAGCTGCTGCCTCTCACTTAAATTAGGGGGATTACTCTGTATTCTTGGAGCTGCTGCCTCTCACTTAAATTAGGGGGATTACTCTGTATTCTTGGAGCCACTGCCTCTCACTCGAATTTGGGGGATCACTCTGTATTCTTGGAGCTGCTGCCTCTCGCTTGAATATGGGGGATTACTCTGTATTCTTGGCACTGCTGCCTCTCACTTGAATTTGGAGGATTACTCTGCATTCTTGGCACTGCTGCATCTCACTTGAATTTGGGAGATTACTCTGTATTCTTGGAGCTGCTGCCTCTCACTTGAATTTGGGGGATTACTCTGTATTCTTGGCACTGTTGCCTCTCACTCAAATTTGGGGGATTACTCTGTATTCTTGGAGCTGCTGCCTCTCTCTTAAATTGGTTTATACGATGGGGGCCAGCTGTAGAGGTGGGAGGATTGTGCCAGTCTCCATTAAAAGTTTTGTGTTTTTATTGCAGAAAAAAAGCAAAACAAATTGTGGGTGCTGGGTAGATAGGAGGGTGGGATTTAAATAGGCATTACTGAAAGAAGTTGCCACCTTGAAAGTACATAAGGCTACGGGACCAGATGAGGTACACTGCAGGACTTAAAGGGAGCTCAGGGAAGTGCCAGTGTTAAACAAGAAACCAATGTTCGACATTGACAAATGCTTGTTTATTTATTTAAAATATGGTGACTGGGAAAGGCACACTGAGCCAAGACTGGGAAAGACATACTGAGCCAAGGTGAGTTTCCCCCTTATGACAATATTATTCAGAATACCACATTAGCTAAAGTGTTACCTTATTTTGCTGACTCAGGAAAAACTTCAGCTCATGTAGTGCCTTGAACGATACTACTGTAAGAGGGAAGTGCTATATTAAAGTACATAAATGTGTAAACATTTATGTGGCAAAATGGAAGATCAAGATAGCTACCACTGTATATACAGCGTACTACAAATAAAGTATAAAATACCATGACCTTTTTAGAAGTATGTTTGAACTTTAAAATTAATTAGAAACAGAATCCATTTTTAACTTGTTTTACAATCATAAACATTACAGAACACTTCAAATGCCAAGGTTGGGGTGTTGACAGTCTTAACAGTTTGGAATCTTGGTTTATTATGACAATGTTGTCATTCATAATCCCCATGTTGAACAGAGATGAACTGCCCCAGCACACTTTACCTTAAACTTGCAGCCTTAATCATGTCTAAAACTTGTGAACTTATATCATCTGATGATACTGATGGGTATAGCAACACCATAAACATTTATACTGTTGTCAGTAAAACACAGACAATGTTTACTTTAACATGAGCTGATAAATGTATTTCCTCAAACTCGTTTCCAGAACTAGTTCATTAGGATGGATTTGTTTGTTAGTGCTTTTTTTTCTATTGTGTTAAATATAAAATTCTACTGTGCTAAATATTAATTTAGTAAAACACCTTATCTTAAGTTGCTGTTACAAACTCCCAAAAGTTTCTAATTAAGAACTCAAAATGTCTTGAGTAATGTGTTGGAACAGTTTGGGAATACATTGATAATATTTATTGGACACTATAAGGGACTCTGGTGGGACAAAAATAAAAAAAATATAACTCTGCAATTTAGAAATTCGAATATGCATTTATTTATTTATTTGAATTTTGTTAACTGGGTAAGACCACTGAAACAATTACAGTCTCTTTTTCAGGGTCGACCCCGGGTCACATATTACATAGTAGTACAAGTATCACAGAGCATTACAACAAGTATCACAGAGCGGTACAGTGTACAGACAGGTAAATGCAAGACATCAGTGAAGAATGTACATATGATCAAAACTGTCCCCCCAAATTTTTTTGTAAACATTAAAATAAGTAGAAGCAATGGATACAGAGCATGATAAACACCAAATTAGTAATAGCCTCACATCCATTCATTTTTAAAGGGTGGCTACACACTAAGAACAATAACACTAACAGAAAATAAAAATTAAAATAAAAAATAAAACAGAACAAAAATAGAAAATAATTAGTCATATCGCACATTCTACTATGTTAAAACGTTTATTCATCTACTACCTAATTCCCACATTTAATGATGTGGGCCTAGATGGTTCCATGTCATAACGGCGATCGCAGAAAGGTGATCGCCATTAGGGCTAGTGTACATCACCGAAAATCAGTTATCGGTGATGTACATCCTCGGTGCACAGCAAAAGGATGCCGGGGACTTAGGATTTTCATCTTTATGTGGGGGGCTGTTCCCCTCACACCCCCTACTAAAGGATTCTCAACTCCAGAAGGGTACATGTTAGGGGGGTGTAAAATGGTGAAAAATATATTTCAAACCGGGTGCAACAAAATGTATGTGAGCCCGGACCCGAACCCGGCACCCTCACAACCCTAGCCTGCCACCCACCCACCATGCCATGGGGCCAGCTTGGCAGCCATCCACCACACCATGCCACACAAATCCTCCCTCCCCTTCCACCCATCACTTGGCGTGCTCGCTCCCCCCCACACTCGTGTACATATAGCGACATCCTGTTGCTATATTCGTGGACTCCCCCATCTGGTTGCCCTCCCTCCTCGGTAGCCCTGTTAACAGGTGCCACAATTGAGTAGCCCTTTTTGAAAGCACCCAATCACGGTTGCCAATGTCATGGGATACCAGCCTGGTTAGTAAGCCTATAGTATAACTCATACTTTTGGCTTACTTAGTACTTGAGATACTTAATCCAGTCTATCATTACAGGGCACCTAGTGTACATGAGACATCCTTTGGGTTGAGGTAGGTCATTAATGCCTAAAGAGGGAAGAAATTACTCTGCAACCAGAGGGGTCCACATTGCCATATACCTAGTGGAGTCACCATTTGCAGCAAACTGGATCCTCTAATGCTTCATGCACATACACAAGTCATTGGCATGGATTGGGATGGAGGGGACCTTCAGACAACCAGGTTTGGGCAATAAACTTTTCGGGAAATGAACAGTGTGCAAGACCAAAGGGAGCACCCTTCCCAATGGAGCCTCTACTAGGATCAGCACAAAACAGGAATTCAAGAGGCAGTTTGGGGGGATGTACACAGTACCCTGGTCATAGCCTCATGCATATCATGACAGAAGCAAGCAGTTTTTGGACATGTTAACATAACATGAATGAAGGTATCATCAGACACCTCAGCATCGGGGACAGAGGTGGTATTTTTTAGTGTATGCCAGAGGCAACTTGACAGGTGGAATATAAGCTATATATAAGGTATTCAATTGCACTTGCTGGACCTTGTTACTTCTGGAGCAGTCATCCAAATGTTTAAGAATCAGGGCCCAGATCTTCTTAGTGAGCGCAATACCAAGGTCACCATCCTATTTGGATCGCATCTCAAGGATGGGAGACTAGCCCTGCAGAGGATATGGTAGCTCATGACAATGGTTTAACACAGGGCTGGGGTTTGTACAGCTCCTTCTCCCAAGGACTAGGACTTCCTGGCTGAGCAGAGCAGGCCACTATGTCTCTCACTCCCAGGCCTACCTGCAGGTAGAGGAATAGATCCCCTGGAAGCAGCCCTCATTCTTCCCTCAGTTCTGCAAAGAACTTTAACCTTCCCCCTGTAAAGTGCAGGTCAAGAGTATGGAGGAAGCTACAAAAATCCAAGCACTCATATAGGGCTCAAGAATAATGGCCCCGATGCATGAAGGGGTGGAGTGGCTACACACCATGTATTTTAGGTGCTTAGTCACTCAGCACCCATTGCACCTCCCTCTTGGGATGCACCAAGGGGGGGGCACACAGCACCTACATGCTTGATCCCTGGCAGCATGGAGAGCAACATGCCGGGGGTGGACAGGGGTGGGCCGGCACTATGTGCCATGCACCAAGGTGCATAGTGCTGCCCGCAGGGGTGTGGAGGAGGGCACAAGGCACGACAGGGAGAACACTGCTGTAATAATATAATAATAATAATAATAAATTTTATTTCTAAAGTGCCTTTCCAGTTTCAAGGCGCTGTACAAACATTATAAAACAAAAATAAAACACAGATAAAAACTTCAATCTCAAGACCTGTAAGACCCCTACGCACCCTACACACGCTACAGTACACTGCTCGGACAGGGCAGTTGGCCCACACTACCGATGGGACCACTGCTGCTGGACCACCCCACAGCTGCCTGGTGCCACCCAGCACACATCAGTGCACAGCAGCTACCTGGCACCCCCCACTCACAAGGGCACCAGCCCATGGATGCGGCCCCTGAATAGCACTGCTGGTCAACCCACACCCTGGGCCACCCAGGCATGTTGAGGAGTACGGTGCCCACCTGCACCACCATCAGACCCTCCCACCCAGTCAGAGTGACCCACTGCAGGGCTGGTGACATTTCCCCCCAACACACTGCCTCAGCCACCAGCTGTACATCTTCTGCAGGGCAGATGGCAGCACATGCCTCACCACATAGGGTATCCACTGTGTGTCCCAGTCCGAGTATCCAATTGGATGCCCATCCGGGTCCACGTCCCTGCCCCCTGCTGCCCGTCGGATTCCTGCTCACCTGGGGGAAAGCCTGTGGACAGGAGTCCAGCGGTCATGAATGCTGCCGGTGCACACCTGTCCATGGGTGTGCAGCTACGAGGGCAGGGTATGTGCTGATTCCACATAACCCCCTCCAATAGTGCATAGGGGTCATTGAGTGTAAAGTCACTTGTATGTTTCCAAAATCAGAATCATTTTACTGTACACACATAAACCAATTGTAAAATAAATGGAGAAAAAGCACACATTTGTAATTCTCACATATGCCTCCTGCCTCATGAAACCCCAGCATTTTGAGTCTACTGACTCTTCTTCAGGGTGTGTGGCTTAACTGGGTGAACATCATATTTAAATACAGATGGTTCATACATATTCATTAAATCAGTACAGCCCCTTTTGTGACTGTTACAACAGTACAAAAAAACTTAACTCCTTTGTGAATTAAAATAACAATAAATCAGTCAAATGCATTAATATACAATTGCAATGACACAGAACACACTCAGTATAAACTTCAGTAGCAAGTATTAAAACTGTATTAACAACAGTTGACAATGTCATTTCAGAATAACATATACATTATGGAGTGTCAGTGCATATCGATGCATAAAGAGCCAAATGCATTATAAAGCAGTGATCAGAAGGGAATAGAAGCTAGTGCAAATACTAAGTCCAAAAATAAAAAATAAACAAGGAACTCCCTATTAGCTCAGGGCAAGGTGCTGACCATGGTGGCACCATGATACTTCAAAAATAATTTAGCAATAGATTAACGTAAGTTAAAAGACAATTTAGAAAGGGTTGCAAAAACAGAGCATCACATAAAATAACTAAGCATTTTAGAAATAATCAAATTACAAAGGAAAAATACAGCATTTTGAGATGCCAGATGCACGCCCTATTAACTAATGACAAGGCACTGACCAAGGAGTGGCGTAAAGTGTATGTGTGTGGTGACTCAATGGCTGTTCAAAGATAATTTAGCAACAGTTTATCATGAGACTAGAACCAATTTAAAAAGGACTGTAAAAATGGAGCACCTTGTAAAATGTGGGGTTATTACAGGAATAATCAAGTCACAAAGAAAAAGTACTGCACTACATTCTGAACTGTTAAATGGAATCAAGGCCCTTAAATCATGCTGGACGAATTAAAAGCAAAAGCAGATGCAATAAATATGTTTTAGGTGTTATTGCATCCACTGTTTTCTACTTGTTTATCTATGTATAACTTATGATATGAATTAGTAAAAGTTCAGTTTAAGATGCATTTGCTTTTAATTTTCAAAGTGCAGAGTTCTCCATTAGCAGACTATAGAACTGCACTCTAGTAGGTGCTAGCCTGTATTGAATAGCATCTGCACACAGTTTTATAGCTACCCTTCCCTGCTCACTCCAAATTAGTCAGCAAGGTCCCCATTTCTCCTGCCCTTGTACTGTATACCCCAGTTCTCAGCTTTCCTGTTCTTCACAGTTATGCTGCCCACAGCAAAAAGGTGACTTCTTCTCTTTGCTCTCCTTTATATATCTCTTCTTCCAGACACTCCAACCCATGCAAACCCCTTAATCATATCCACAGTAACTCCTCCTGCTTGTTCCCTTCCTCAAATCTCAGCTACTATGGTCCATAGGATCCCCAACCCCTTCCACCAGTGTTGGGGTCACCTTCCATTCCTACCCTCAGCCTCCCTTTCTTCTGTCCCAAATGCCCATGCACTTCTGTGCTCCCTAACTATTCGTTTCACTCCCTCTATTCTCTGACCCCTGTTAGATCAGTCTCATCTAAGCCCTGGTAGAAAAGTTGTAAGCTACACTTTATTATCATCTCACTTCTCCTACTATCCACTGGGGACATACTGTAAACCCTAAACCTGGCCCCCTTCCTCCAACACACCGTCAACTCTCCAAAATGCGCCCTCACCTGCCCTCAAAACACTAGCCCTCCCTCGTTGACTTAAAATCATCCACCTTAACATAAAGGAGTCTTCTTCCAAAATTAACCCTCCTTCAACCCCTTGCTCTAACGTTGGTCCCCAGTCTCCTCATAATAATGGAAACATGGTTAAATGACAAAATACCTGATCGCAGTATCTGCACCCCTGGCTACAATATCACCCAACAAGACCATGCAGGCAGAGGCAGTGGTGTTGCTATATGCACCTCGTCCTCGATTCATGCTACTCTGATCCTATCTGCTTCAGTCCCTCAACTTATGAGGCCCTCGTCCTCAGGCTATACATGCCCTACTCCATCCCTATCTATGTTGCTAGGATATAATGCCATCCAGGCCTCTCCCCATCTATTGCCTCTGATCTTTTCACTGATATCTCAAATTTCACATCAAACAGTGAGCTTTATATACTAGGTGATTTTAACCAAAACTGGCTTGACTCTCCATAAGCTAGCTGCGAAATAACATTGTTGCCCTTAAACTAACACAGCTGATTCATGAGCCAACCTGCCTAAATAATAAAACTGGCAACCACTCAATCATCAGTTGGGCCCTAACATCTCATGTCCACAAAGTAATCAAATTAGGCCTTCTACCCAGATGTGCTCAATGATCATCATATGATCTATTTGGTCCGCAAGCTTCACACACCAAAAGCCCTACAAAAAATGTTGCAAATCTGGTCATACAAGTCCATAGACCTCACCCACCTTCTTAACGACCTAGCCCACACGGACTGGTCACCTATTTCCTCTGCTGCCAAAGTAAATGAAGCCCTAGAATATTTTCAAGACTACTTTCTTAACATCTGGAACAAGCCCGCATCCTTTAAGCATACAAGAGTACGTAGTAATCATCTCCTGTGTATCACACCTGAACTGATGTCATGTATGCAAGCTCGTGACCATGCTTGGAAGGCTCACAAAGTTTCTAAATTACAAGCTGACCGTGATAGATATCGAGTCCTCAGAAATGCCTGTTTAAAGGCTACAAGGCTTGCCAAGTCTGAATACTTTAGGTCCACCTTTGATGCTAACATATGCACCCCATCAAAATGTTGGAAAGTCATCCAATCCCTCCCCCCCTCTGAATCACAAACCCCACTCATCTGTGTCAATAATGTTCTTGTGTCTGATCACCTCTCAGTCGCTACTGAATTTAACTCTTACTTTACTTCCTGTGCTTCTGCTCTCCTAGCTTCCCTCCCTCCTACCCACCTGGACTTGCCAGTCCTCAATAACTCACACCCTATTACCATCTCAAGCACCCTCTTCTCCTTCTCACCAGTATCACCTTATGATGCTCTAAATGATCTCCTTGCTCTCAACCTGTCTAAGGGTTCCTCACCTGATGGCCTTGACCCCAAACTCTTTTTTCTCTCTTCTCCTGCTATTTCTTCACCATTGTCTGCCTTACTGAACCTCTCCTTCTCTCTCTGGCCTCTGTCCCTGACTCCTGGAAGCATGCAATAGTTCTCCTGTTACCTAAGGTAGGCGACCCCTCCATGCCCGGGAACTACCGACTAATCTCTCTCATCTATTCTCACTAAGCTCCAGGAGCACCTGGTCCTCTCCCAACTCTCCTCTTACCTCTCCAACTCAGCCTTTTTCACTCCCTTCCAATCTGGTTTTAGGAAAGATCACTCTACTACCACTTCCTTACTTAGGCTCACCGATTCCATACATCACCTATGGATAGTGGTCTAATTGCATCTGCAATCTTTGTCGACCTCGCAAAGGCTTTTGAAATCCTCCCCACTCCTTCTAGAAAATTTGCGTTCTGCTGGCCTATCTAAGTCAGCTACTAACTAGTATAGCTCCTACTTAAAAGGCAGGACACAGTCAGTTAAAATCACTGACTCCACCCCCCCCACTCCGGATAAATGCCGGAGTGCTCCAAGGCTCAGTTCCTTTGCCCCCTCCTATTCTCCATATTCTTTAATGATCTCCTGTCAGTGTGCACCTCCTCCTCCATCCAGATGTATGCTGATGACACGGTCCTCTTCTACTCTGTCCAATCACCATCTGACGTTGCTTCCACACTCCAGCATGACTTCGAGAAAGTTCAGCTATGGCTAAGCTCCCATCAGCTTTTCCTCAACACCAAGAAAACAGTCTCCATTATCTTCAACACTATGCAGAGATTCTCTAGGCTATCTAAATTGCCCTCCTTCCATACCCTTGATGGCTCTACACTTGAGGACATGTCCTCCTTTTGGTATCTTGGGGTCTGGCTAGACCAGTACCTCAGTTTCACTGGACACATAGACTCCATCCTGAAAAAGCTGCGCCCAAAATGAGGTGTCCTTTACAGGAACCATAGTTGCCTATCTCTTCAAGCCACGTGGGAATTTGTCCAGAAAATGATACTACCCATCTTTGACTACTGTAACATAGTCTACAGTGCTACACCGAAGTCATCCCTAACCAGATTGGACACCCTTTTCAGTGATTTCTGTAATTTCACTCTGGATGCCCCTTCCTTTACCCACCACTGTGATCTGTATCGCTCTCTAGCTCTTCCTTCCCTGGAAAATCATCATCCAGCCCACTGCAATAAATTTGTTTCTAAATTCTGGTTTGGCACACTTCCCCCTTATCTCGCCTCCTCACTGTCCTCCCACCCCTCTGCCCCTCTCTCCCTCAGATCCAGCGATTCTAGGTCCTTAGCTATCCCACAGCATACCACCTCTTTAGGTCAATCATTCTCCTGTAGGTTCCCAAAGCTCTGGAACTCAATGTCTCATCAAATAAGGCACTCTTCCTCCTCATGGTCCATCTCTTCCTCCGTCTTCAGCTTCCTCTCCCCAATCTGCAACTGCTCCTAATTTCCTCTTTTTTTTTAACTTTCTCTTTATTCTCCTTCCCCCTCACAGCTCTCCTCTCTTCGAGAGACACCTACTGCCTTATCAGCCCTCGCTCACCTACTTGGTGACTGGAGCAGTCCGTCCCCCATGGAGCTGTGGTTGTACCCCCCAGGTGGGTACGGGGTGGGAGCCCTTACACCCCGATGCTTCTCTGTGTTTCATCGGCATGCTGTCTCCAGGCAGGTAGGGGCATTGAAGGTCAGGGCCTGGTGCTCTGTCTACTGGGAGGCTGTGAGTTTTTTCCTGATGTTCTCTCGACGTGCCAGGTCCCCAGACGACAAGGCGCTGAAGCACTGACATCTGGCATGTCACCCCCTCTGTTTGAGCGTCGGGCTTGCTGTACCTCGAGTCTCCACCCGGGGCCAGACAAGAGCCGAGCTCTGGTACCCCCCTTCCCCTGGAGAGAACGAGCAGTCCTTGGGATGCCTGTCCTCTCCTCCCGGCTCCTAATTTCCCTCTGCCTTCTCCTCCACCTCCACTTAGCTGCCTAGCACTTAATGGGTGCTGGTACCATAATGTGTTATTCCTACGGGTCATAATGTTGCACTTATAATGTGTGACATTATTACTAACCCGTATAGTGTAGATAAGAGCTTACTGGTGCACATCATGACATTTGTACGTGGTATTGCACCAGTAGCAGTTTCCCAGGCAGAGGATAAGACCTCTGCTGGGAGTGGGTTCTGATGAGCAGCTGCTGTGGCTCACAGGACTGAACCACAACAGTAGGAATCCAGCCGCTGCTTCTGGAACTGGGTTTGAGTCCCAGTCCCAGAAACATTTTTTTTTTTTGGACTTTTGCACTCCCCAAGTTGGATCCACCCCATGAGAATCTTTAGTGGGGGGAGTTTGAGAATTGCAGCCCCCCATAATGGGTGGTGTGGTGGGCAGAGCCCCCCACAGAAAAAAACTTATACCTCATGGCATAAAACGCACTGTATTGGCAGCACGATTTTGCCATACGGCATAATGTCTTGCGACATTATGAACCCATGTCTATGTTATTTGCACTTCTACATCTGCATTATATTTAATAGGTCTGTATTGTGTATATATGCTACCTCTTGCCCCAGGACACCAAAACATTATGTTCGTCTCTTGCTGCAATTCATGTGTTATATACACCTGTGTTGATGCTTTCCTGCTTTTATTACTTCATGCAAATGTGTTTTTTATTCTTGTAAATGTGATGCTTGCCTGTTTTATGACCTCATGTAAATGTGTTGTTTGATTTATTGTACTCCCATGTTCTCCTTCTGCCAGGGCTCTCCTTGAGATGAGCAATTTTTTATTGTTCAGTGTGCCTTTCCTGGTGAAACTTTTCAATAAATAAATTAATTAATTTGTCCAATATGGTTTAAGGGTAATGGCTCCATTTGGCAGTTTAAAATGTAATACATTTTTCTTTGCAACTTAATTATTTCTATAATGACCCTATATTTTACATGGTGCTACATTTTTGCAATCCTTTTTAAACTGGATCTAGTTTCATGATAAACTATTACTAAATTATCTTTAAACTGTCACTGAACCACCGCACACTTACACTTCGTGACAGTCCTTGGTCAGCATCTTGCCATTAGTTAATAGGGAGTGCAACTGGCATCTCAAAATGCAGTATTTTTCCTTTGCGGTTTGATTATTTCTAAAATGCCTCTTTATTTTACATGGTGCCCTGTTGTTGCAATCTATTGCTAAATTATTTTTGAACTATCACAGCGCCACCGTACACCTTTAAGTTTTGCCAGTCCATGGTCAGCACCTTGCCCTGAGTTAATAGGGAGTCTTTATTTATTTTTATTTTGTTTTTGGACTTAGCATTTGCACTAGCTTCTATTCTCTTCTGATCTGGCTCTTTATACATCAGTATGTATGGACACTCCATAATTTATCTGTTATTCTGAAATTACATTGTCAACAGTTGTTAATACAGTTTTAATACTTGCTACTGATGTTTATAAGAAGTGTGCTCTGTATCAGTGCAATTGTATATCAATGCATTTTGACTGATTTATTGCTATTTTGATTAACACAGGATTTCAGCTTTTTTTATACTTTTTTAACATTCACAAAAGGGGCTGTAATGATCTAATGAATATGTATGAGCCATCTGTATTTAAATGTGATGTTATCCCAGTTAAGCCATGCCCCTGAAAAAGAGTCAGTAGACTCAAAGTGCCATGGTTTCATGAGGCTGGCAGCATCTGTGAGAATTGCAAATGTGTGGTTTCCCTCCATTTATTTTGCAATTGATTTATGTCAGTACAATAAAACTATTTTGATTTTGAAAACACATAAGCGACTTTACATTTGTTACTCTTGAGCCCTGTATGAGTGCACGGATTTTTGGAACCTTTTTCATTGATAGGGCTGGCTGCCCTTTGTCTTTGTGCATTTATCCTGCACCATGGTATTTCACAGATCCAACAGTTGGAGCAAGGGCATGGAGGCCCTTTCTCAGACCAACAGGCCCTTGTGGGTATATGCCAAGTAACTGTGCCTGGTTTTCAAAGCTGCAATGATGGAGGAACAAGTGGAGATGACATGCAGGATGTTAAGAAATTTGTGAGCTGCCTTCCAAATTTTAACTGTGTTCTTTTTTTATAGTTAAACTTTTTTATTAATTTTTCATAAGATATACAGACAAACCTCTTACAGTACAGTACAATGTGAGGATTTTTTTTAAAGACATTGAGGCAGCATATAATAAGAACATTGCTACAATAATACAAGGAGCTTTTGGTTTAAAATATAGTAAACAATACAGGTCATGTAATTAGCATATACTTGACATTTGTAGTGAACTTAAAGCGGATAGTATGATTAGATACGGTTTATATTAAAATGTTACATAATTATATATGATGCTGCAAAAGGGAAAACAGTACATTCGTAAAAGGATTGTGGAGTAATAAAGAACGATTGAGAACAGAGTATAGGAAAGAAAAGATATATAAGTAAGTTAAGAAGAGAGAGAGGGGAACTATAAAAAAGGGGGAAAAGCGAGACTACAATGATGTATCAGTAAAAGGGGAAAATCCATATATATTAAGTCCATACATTGGTGTTGGAAAATTTAGTTGATTCCAAAAAATTAAAAAAGCTCTGCCAACAATTGTTATATAACATGAGTCAGTCAGACAAGATATATGTCATACGGTCCAGAGAGGCATATTGCAATAGTTGGTTAATGATACCGGGAAGGGTAGGGATTATGTTGGATCTCCAATGCATGAGGATTGTGCATTTAACTTGAAGGAAGAGTATATTTAACCACCTGCTCTGCGAATATGAAATTTTATAAGAACGGTGATTAAAAATACCAAGAATGCAATGTTTAGGGTCCAGTGTAAAAGGTTGACCTACCACTTTCATTGCAAATCTGTGAGTACAGTGCCAAATCTTTTGTATGAGGGGACAGTGCCATAAGATATGCAATAAATCCCCATTGGGGGAATTGCAGCGCCAACAATTGTTATTGTTCAATAAACCCATTTTTGTAATACAACAGGAGTTCTGTACCACAAATGAAGGATCTTGGTTTGAATGAGGGAATTCGTTATCATTAAAAGATTTGTGACAGGAGAGCCAACATCTGGACCATTGTGCATTGGTAATATTATATTGTAGCAAAGTACTCCATCTGTTTTTAGCATTGACAGAGTAGTCAGGAAGGATATCACAAATATCTTTGTAAACAGTGCTATTTAAATTGGATGTTGTTTTTATCCATTTAAAGATGTGCTAATCATACAGAGAATTGATAGAGAAGGTGTGAGGTAAGAGTTGCATGCAGTACAGGTGTAGATATTTCCAAAATCCTGGTGGGAAGATTCCATATGCCTCGTAGGTCGGTGTAAGATTTTAACTTTAATGACTTGGGTTCAAGTATATCCTGCAAAAAGAGAATACCCTTATTTTTCCAGGTATGACAAAAAATGGGGTGATTATCAAGAGATATATGGTGGTTACCCAAGATGGGGGTGTAAGCTAAGGGTTTGGGGTTAGATTTAATATGCTTGTGAATGATTTTCCAATAGAATATAGAAGCAGCTATGGTAGGTTGAGACTTTAAAGACGAGGTAAGGGTGTTATAAAGGAAAGAAGTCACCACATTACCAGGACATAAGGATGTTTCCATATTGACCCATAAAGGAGACTGGATGTTGGGTTTGTTAAACCATTTAATTGTTTGAGATATACGGAAAGCCCATAAGTAGGCTTGGAACCAAGGAAGGCCAAAGCCACCTTTTGACCAATGGGATCTAAGTTTATTATGACTAAATCTAGGTATTTTGCCTTCCCAAATGAAGCTGCCGATAATTTTGTATATTTTGGTAAGAAAACTAGAGGGAAGTATCAAAGCGATATTGGAAAATAGGTATAATATTTTAGGAGTTATAGACATTTTAATGGCGGAAATTTTACCATTAAAAGAAAGTTTAAGTAGCTTCCATCTATCAAGTGTTGTTTGGATACTGATTAACAGAGGGGAAAGATTAGCATCCCATAATTTATTCAATGTCGGGGTGATCCGAATGCCAAGATAAGATATACCTTGGCAGGCCCAACGAAAGCCTAATGAGTAGTTCATGAGGGGACTACAAAGGGTATTCAATGGTAGCATTTTGGATTTGTTAAGGTTTAGAGCTAGTCCGGAGTGGGAGGTGAAGTCATTCAGTAGTTTAACTAAAGGTTGCCTGGAACTTTCAAGGTTTTCAACTAAAATAAGGAGATCATCTGCATATGAGAGTGAAGTATAGTGAGAGTTACCAATAGTAATGCCTTTAATTGTACCGGATTGATGTAGGGACGCAGAAAGAGGTTCCATGGCAAGTATAAACAATGAAGGCAATAAGGGGCATCCTTGTCTGGTGCCTCTTGCTAAGTAAAAGGAGGGGGACAAAATAGAGTTCGTGAGAACTTGAGCTGAAGGGGAGGTATACAATAATTGAATCCAAGCACAAAAATTATTTGTAAAGCCAAAATGAGATAGCACCTGATATAGATATTCCCAATTGAGAGAGTCAAATGCTTTCTCAAAGTCAATGGCTATTGCAGCTGCAGGGATTTTAAGAGTTTTTGCTTTGTGAATTAAATTGAGTAATGAGCGAAGATGATCGGAACTGTTTCTATTTTTGATAAATCCTGATTGAGAAGTATGGATGAGTTTAGTCATTAAAGATTCTAAGCAGAGAGTTAATAATTTGGCAAAGATTTTTCTGTCAGTATTAAGAAGTGAGATCGGTCTATAGTTTGAAGGAAGAAAAGGGTCTTTGTCTTTTTTTGGTAAGACTTTTATAATGGCTTTGGTCATTGTGCATGGGAGTTTCTTTATTAAGGTTGCTTCTTGGAATACATTGACTAATACAGGACAAAAAGTGTCAGATAGGGTTTTATAAAAATCAATAGGGAACCCATCACTGCCAGGTGCTTTACCGTTTTTTAATGATGATAAAGCAGTTTGGATTTCCTGTAAAGTGATTGGTTTATCAAGCATAACTTTGTCCTGAGGGGATAGGTGGGGTAGATTCAATTTTTCCAGAAAATGTTGTATTAGGTTGGGATTTGTAGTATTAGGTTGAGAGTACAGTTGATGGTAAAAGGATTGCATAATACAATTGATTGAAAGGTTGTCTGTGTGTGTCTGACCTGATGAATCTTTTAGACCTGCTATATGTCTCTGCATCTGTTGAGTTTTTAGCTGGTAAGAGAGCAACTTTCCGCATTTATCCTCTTGTTCCCAATAATAGTGTTTAATCCTAAAAAGGGCAAGTTCAGCTTTCCTGGATATCAACTCGTTAATTTTAATTCTTAATTGTAGAATTTCCAGATGAAGCTGTGAATTATGATTGGGTTTATTTAATTTATAGTATTGGGTTTCTTTTTCTTTAAGGGATTTTTCTAAATGAGCTAATTGTTGTTCTCTTAATTTCTTTCTATGCGCTGCATAACTCATAATTTTACCTCTAATAGTGGCTTTTAATGCTTCCCAGATAGTACCTTGAGACATATCTGGAGTATCATTAATAGAAAGAAAATCTTGAATCTGGGTTTTAATCCAAGGAGTGAATTCAGGGTCTCTGAGTAAAAGTGGGTCTAAAAGCCAAGATGGGGATTTAGAAGAAGGTGGACCCCAGAGTAAATGCAAACTGATAGGGGAATGATCAGATATAACAATGGGGAGAATCGATGTATCAATATTTTTTTCAGTAATGAGGGGAGAAGAGAACCAATAATCAATCCTACTATATGATTTATGTAAAGAGGAATAAAAGGTGTAATCTCGTTGTCTGGGATGATGTTGTCTCCAAATGTCAGAGAGACCTAAATCCTTCATAAGCATTGAAAGAGCATTAATACTATGGGGGTGGGCATCATGTGATAAGTTATTTCTGTCTAAATATGCTTGTAGTGCTAAGTTAAAGTCACCACCAATAAGAATAGGTGAATTATTTTTATTATTAATCATAATTTGTTGGGATAGATTATGGAAGAAAATGGGTGAATCAAAGTTGGGTGCATATACATTCACAAACATAAGCGGACCTGCTGTGGTGTTTAATAGGGTTATAATCCACCTACCATCCGGGTCTCTAATAATTTTTATGGAGGGCCAATTAAGAGATTTATGTATTAAGATAGCAACCCCATGTTTTTTGGATAGAGAAGATGACGCATATACTTGACTGACCCAGTCCCTTTTAAGTCTGTCGACATCCTCTGATAAAAGTTTAGTTTCTTGTAAGAAAGCAATATGAGTTTTATGCTTTTTAAGATAGGTAAGTACTTGCTTACGTTTACAAGGCAAGTTGAGTCCCTTGACATTCCATGAATGTAAGATTAGATCACTCATGGTACTAGGATATAAGGTAATTAGTTACAAATAGGAATGATGGACTCAATACCATTAATTTGGAGGATGTCACAGATTCAGAAGGTAAATATATATAATAAACAAATGTATGCAGGGCCCTTAACTTGTATGGGTTCGAGATGATTGAGTATTTGTATTCATTTTGTCTAGCAGA
Organism: Neoceratodus forsteri; assembly: GCA_016271365.2. Lineage (NCBI taxonomy): Eukaryota > Metazoa > Chordata > Ceratodontiformes > Ceratodontidae > Neoceratodus > Neoceratodus forsteri. The sequence continues at coordinate 9,825,147 of CM057451.1, forward strand.
GGGAGAGTATAGAGTTAGGAATATCAAGTAATTAAACATTAGAACCAACAAACGTTAGTATAAACTCAGTAACAAGAATATTAATTTGAAACTTTTATGAAAATGCAGAGCAATAAGAGTCGGTAAATATACCAGGACTCTCACTCTACACTACTAGGCGTGTAGAGTAATTAGTGAATCTCAAGATACGGTTTACCCTATAATCTTAAGATACTAAACTTTATATAACAGTATATTAAAGAAGTGTAATTGAGATTTGTGCTGAGGTAATTAAAGCATTACCCTGGAAAAGACCAAAACATCATTCTACCAAATAAACAAGGATAATTATGTAATAGTGTTAAATTCCAAACACAATGAATTAGCTTGGACCTAGCAATAAGTCCAATATTAAATAATGTATACCAACATGATGGCAGATAATGCTGGAACAGTGTGAGCCAGATAAAAGGATGCCTGATGTGTATTAATCCACATAAGCTAGGTTAGGGAATGCAGTATATACTATAGGTTCATAGTGCATCAGTGTATTGTAGAATTATTTTTATAAGTTCCAATGATTTGGAAGAAAATGGGATAAAGAATAATGTGAAAAGGTGGAAAAACTCAATGTATAGAAATACAGTTGAAAGCATACTTTGGTGCAAAATCTGTGAGATATAATGGGAATGCACCTGATGCACTACATACCAAAAGTGATGCAAATAAATATTAAATAAGTAAATGATTTTAGAGTATTTGTCTAATCATCCTCCACATTCCAAATGATAGGATTTATGTGGAAAAATGTTATAATAGTAGGGGTTAAGGGCACACTGATATGAAATACAGAACTCTATATATGTATGTATGCGCCTGACTACATGGTGGCACTAAAGCTTATGAAAAATTAGAATGTAAATGGCAATTATATATACTAATGTCTGGCACCATACAAGGATTAATTAGAAGAGATCTTACAAACATTGTAATATTTATTCTTTCTCTTATTTTTTGTTTTTTTTTTCTATTGAATACATTGAGAGTTACTCCCACATAGATTAAATACCTCCAGTGTCAATTGGCTCACCTCCCACATACAGATACAGGCTTCTCAACAGCGATAGCGATTTACTGCATTTAAGTGCTCCAAGCCTGTTGGATGCGATAGAGACTACGCTTTGCGGTAAATGTACCCAAGGAATCGAATGAGGTGGTGTGAAGAGGAGGGATTCTGGTGAGAAACTGCTATACCACATCTAATTATGGGCCATAGTATTTATTACAAATCTTTTTTTTTTTTTTTTTTTTAGTGGGAAAAGCCTCAGGTAGCCTTGCTGTTCGATTTTCTTCTCCTTTTCTTTTTGGATGGTTCAGATGATTTAAAGGGAGAGCTGGACACAAGATCAGCCCAGGAAGAGTCGGGAGAGTCATTACCATTGAGAGCTTCTTCGGTCTTGAGTAAACGTGCTGGATACAGTCTGTCTCAGATCCTTCAGATGAGTGCAGATCTTCTTAGAGCAGATCTTCTTGGAATGGGGAGAATTTGTTAGACAAGGTAAGAGGAGTAGAAAAACTGATGTGACATTCCACATGGGAAGCTGGAGAGGTGGAAATATTATTTAAACAGCAGGTATTATTATTTAGAGAAGAACCAGATGCTTTTTTTTCTTGTATGCGTGCGGAGCTTCTGGCAGGAGTTACAGTGGCGGATATGATGGCTGCAGATTTCTCAGGGACCTGAAGGACAGTTTCAGCAGGAAGGGCAAGACATTGTAATTGCAAAGTGCTTGTGCTGGAGCAGGAACGAGCTGCATTAGCATCGCAAGGCAATGTGGGTGCGGCTGTGTCCAATTCAGAATTCAGAGAGATTCTGGGGTACTGAACTTGGTAGAATCATTCAAAAAGACGATTATTGCAGGGTAACGAGTGCAAACTTAATTCCACGCTGATGAAGGATCGTTTTAATGGGGTTGTAAGCTTTTCGTTTGTTAGATAATTCTTTAGAATAGTCTCTGAAAATTAGAATTCTGTTTTCTTGCCAAGTAAGTGCACCTAATTGCCTCACTTTTTGAAGAATCAGTTCAGTATGTGTGTGGTTTAGAAATCTGGCAATGATGGGTCTGGGTTTCTGGTTGGGTCCAGGCCTTGGATTTAAGGTGCGGTGAGATCTCTCAATGGTTAGGTCTTGGCGGCTGGTAATTTAAGCAAAGAAGGAAGTACATGAGTTAGAAGAGCACTGGTATCTCCTAGTTCAACACCTTCAGAAATCCGAAATCTAAGGTTGTTACGTCTGTTTCTATTTTCAATGTCATCTATTTTGTCCTGAAGGTTCCTAATAACTCTATCCTGCTCCCTGATGGTAGCCTGTAATGTGTTAATGGAATCTTCATTTTGAGATGCTTTAACATCAGTAGCTTGATTTTTTGATCATGCCAGGCATATTATTGATATTTTGTTGAGATGCAATTTTAATACATTGATTTCACTTATTAGTTGCTGGAACATTGCCTCCACTCTATTAAGAGAACTGTTATGTGGAGATTGGTCCGCCATTATTGTAGGCTTAATAGAGAAATTGAAAAGCTGTAGATAACCTGCTCAGTAATTATGAGTCAATAAAAATACTGTACCAGAGCTGTTCTGCGATGTATATATAGTAAGATCTCAGATATTGGTGAAGGTAGGAAGTCTGGAATCTGTAGGATGGATGATGATATTTGGTGAATCCAGGGAGATTAAGAATCAAGCAGCCATCTTCAGCACAGCAGGCCACGCCCCCTTAACTGTGTTCTTGATGAAGGGATTGGCATGTGTTTTAGGAGGGGGAGCCCAGGGCTGGGGACAAACATCCTCTGTGTAGGTTGCAGCCTAATTTATCCTGCTCTATCCTGACCCACACAAAGGGCTCCCTCTCAGCCCCTGTGGGGATGTAGACAAGATGAGAAGCCCAGAAATAGTGCTTGAATGTGGTAGACTCCCTCCCACCAGTTTTGGAGGCAGTTGGAGGATGGTTCTCTGAATATGGGTGCTCCTGCTGTTCCACAGAAATTTGTGGGTGATCAAGTTCTATTTATTTGAATATTCTTTCTGGCTGGGGGATAGGGAGGGCCTGGAACAGATTCAGGCACCTGGGCAGTATCATCATTTTTATAGTATTGATTCTGCCCATACTTTATATTGATAGAGCCTGCCATCTGTCACATTCTTTTCCTATTTTGCACAAAAGGAGTGTATAATATTTGTTCAAAAGCACACTGAGCCTGGATGGGACAGTACCACCCAAATACTTTAGTTTGTCAACCACCTGTAGACCCATGGCATTGTCAATGACCTTCTGTCTATCTTCCCAATGGGCATGGCTTTGCTTTTGGTTCAATTGATTTTGTGGACCAAGAGGGCACCGTACTCTGCAAGAAGACTCTGGAATGCAGGGAATCCAGTAGCAAGGTCCTGCAGCTATAAAAGCAAGTCATCAACAAACATGCCAATTTGTGCTCCTCCCTCCCGGAATCCCTGTATACTACACCATTTGCATATTGCTGTCACCAGGGGCTCTAAGGAAAGAATGTATAGAAGGGGGGGCAGAGAGCATCTCTGTCTAGTTCAGCTGGACAGAGGGAATGAGAGCCCCATTAACCACAATATGCACTGTCAGGGAGGAGTGTAGGGCTCTGATCCTATTCATTATCGTGTTTCCCAGTTCATACCTCTTAAGGGTTTCAAACATGTACCCCCACTCCATGAGGTTAAAGGCTTTCTCTGCATCCAGGGCAAGGACTGCCACCCATATTGGTCATCTCATTTAGACCAGTTATAAATTATAATGAGGGTTCTCCTGACATCATGCTTCCCTTGCTTGCCCTTCACAAAGCCCACTTGGTCTGGGTAGATATATGAGGAAGTAGCCCTTCTAAGCATGAGGTCAGTACTTTAGCCGGTATCTTATAATCTGTTGTGAGTAGGGAGATAGGGTGAAAGGAAGGACATTGAATGGGGTCCCTGCCTTGTTTAGGAAGAACAATGATAGTTGCAGACCACACCAAAGGGGGAAACACTCCCTCATCCAGACTTTCCCTCAACATATTGTAGAGGAGATCCAGGAGTCTCTCCTTAAACAGCTTGAAAAAATCAACGTGAAGGTCATCCGGCACTGGAGCCCCCCCACACAGGTCTTTGATAGCCTTCATTATCTCAGGTTTGGTGATGGGGAGGTCAAGGACAGCTGCAGTGTTGGGTGTGATGGGGGATAATTCCACTCTCTGAAAGATGGCGTATACCTGGGTCATAGAGCAGGATACCTCTGAGGTGTATAATGTTTCATAGAAGGATCATAATGCCTCTTCAATTTTTAGCTGGTCTGAGGTGAGTTCATCATTGTAGCCAACAATTTGGGCAATGGACCTCTCTTCCTCTTTGCATTGCAGCTGCCAGCCTAGATGTTTTCCCCCTCTATCCCAGTCAAAATATTGGCCTATGTGTGTCAGCAGTATGGCTCTTTCCATTCTGGCACTGCCAATGGAGTTTAATTTCCATTTTAATTTTTGTCGCACATTGTACAGAGTTGTGTCAGCCAGACTATATGCGCCTTTTCACAGGTCTCCACCTTTTGTTCCAGAAGTTTGAGCTCACTGCCTCATTTCTCCTTCTGTGTCTGGTGTACGATGTGGCCTTCCCTCTCAAGTAGGCTTTGAGAGCCTCCCATCTCATTGCATGAGAGGAATCCCCTCTCTTGCTGTTTGCCAGAAAGTCTGAAATTGCTTGAGAGATAAACTCCTTGTAGTTTTTATCTCAAAGAAAGATTGGGTAAAGCCTCTAGGGCTTGGACTGAGGAATCCCCACTCCAAGAGAGATGTTCAGACCCAAAGGGACATGATCCGAGACTAGGATGGAGGATTATTGTATGTAGTTAGAAAATGGGCATGTAAAATCCTCACTTCTGATTGTCCAGTTCCCTACTCAGAGCACTGGTCTATCAGACAATAGATGCCCACCAAATATAAGGTCCCAGCCCAAACCTGCCTAATGCCCAGCCAAGCATCCATGTGCCCAGCCTGCTTTGTCATTGGCTGAAACACTGGGCACAAAGTTACAAACTGCTGCCATTTTTTTAATTGCTTAGCGAGAGATCCCATGACAGAGACCAGGTGTGAACTCCACACACACACACACACACACACACACACAAACTTTTCTACCATTACAGCTCATGTTATGTTACATATGCTCTTGACTGCTGCCTCCTGTTGCTCCATCATGGCTCTCCTCCAGCTCTCCCCGTCAGTGCCCACTTCAAAACTTCAAATACTGCTTTGTTTTTCATTAAACTCCCCCTGATTGTGAACAAAACCGCAACCTGACAGTATACTGCAGAGTTCCCAAATTAAGCTAAAATTGCTCCTTTTAAAACATTTTGTACTTTTAAATTGCAGCTTTGCTGTTATGTCTCCATTATAAGAATTGTACAGCCACCCATGGTACATTTCAAATGTGCCATTTTTAAGTACATTGGTGGTGACTTGCATCTTCCCCCTTCAGTCTGTTTACTATGAAATAAGTAAAAGAAGAAACTACGCACAACTGGCACGTCAGTGAAGCAGTGTTTCAAGTTGATCGCTGGTGAGCTCCTGATACTCCGCTCCCCTTCACTCCAGTGCACATGCATTCTTCCCACCACCATATAACTCTAACACGGGCAAGCATAAATAACAAAAACAAAAAAAAAACAGATAACACTTTTCCCATTCACCAGGCTGATCTCACATAGACTTGCTCCATAGAGCAATGATAGTAACTACCGTGGTGGTTGGGGGGGAGGGGTTAGCCATGACAACCAGGACCAAAAGCCTCAACTACAGAGGCTGTAGAAGGACATAACTCCCTAGCTCAAAAAAAATCCACAGATCTGTAGTACAGGCTGAGGAACTACTTTGTTTCAAAACATATTTTAAACAAATTTTTATAAAGATTTTTTGACTAAACTTTTTTGTTTTACAGTGCCCATTTTCTAAGCACAATAATAACCCATACAGAAAAAGAAGGGTGCATTTTCAGTTATTTTATTCTCAAAGTCCCTTCATATTTCAGTATTCATACCATTCAACCATTCATTTCCCATTTTTTAACTTTACCTTTTATTTTTTACTTCCAATATCCCTTCAAATACCCTTCAAATGATTCATCATTTTGAGCAGTTTATTCTGAGTCATTCATATTCCATTTAGTTTTATTCTGATCCATTAATTTTCCATTTTTTATCTTTCATTGCCAGGTTGCTCCCAATATCCCTTCAAATACCATTCAAATGACCCAGCTTGAAGCAGTTAATTATTCTGAACCTTCATTTTACTTTTCTTTTGTTTGGCTGTTCAGTTTTTCTGTTACTGTTGTTTTCCCATTTACTACAGATATCAACCAATAGATGGGTGATAAAAACAAATTACAAAATCCATGGTTTGATTGAGATTAGCTGAGGGGGCAGAAAGGGGATAAGGCGTTCTTCCATTATATATGGGGGTAGCATAAAACTAAAGAGATAAATTAGGCTGAGGTAGGGAGGGGAGAGGAGAGGGAGGGAGGGGGGATAAAGATAAGGCCAACATGCAGAACCAATGTTTTTGTTCAGCTTTCACATGAGAAAAGGAGACCCATTGCTGGATTGTGCAATCAATCTGAAGGGAGAGAGGGAGAGGGGACCATTGATGCTCCTACACAAAAGAAAGGGTGCAAGATGGTCTGAGAGCAATAAAAATGGAAAACTGTATGACCAAGATATTAAGTTTGCCCAGGCGCAAATCCTAATTTGCCTGTTGAAACTGAGTTTTGTATTGACGTCCTACAGTATATTGAAAAGCTTGGTTAGCATGGGCAAACAGGGTTTGCAGCAGGGCAGACTTTGAGTTCTGTGTGAAAATGGCGAGTGTATATCACCAGGAAAAAAAACAGCAAATGTACACTCGCTGCGAACACTACTTGGTGACACAGGATTGCTAGGTATGTGGGGAGCTGCACCTCCCAACCCCCAACTAAGGATTCTCAACTCCAGGGGGTGCATGTCGGGTGGGGTGAAACTTGTAAAAAAAAAAAAAACACTGTGCAATGCAAAAATTTTCCATGCTGCCCCAGACCTGAACTTTGCACCCTCCCCACCACAGCTGGTCACCCTCCCCACCATGCCACACAGTCAGCTCAGCAGCCTTCCACTGCATAGCCTCCCACATACCTTCCCTACCCTTCTGTCCCCAAATGTGTGGTTCTGGTACACCTTCCCTGTCACCCTTCGTTGCCCTCTCAGGGCAGCCCAAACCACACATGCTAAGACTGAGTCACCGTTATTGCAGTCTCTCAATCTCAGTCACCCTCTTCACTGGACACCCAAACTTTGGAGGGGGGTGCAATGCAAATGAAGCGGCAGCAATCTGAATTTTGGCATGTTCAATATTCAGAGCATTTGTACCATGCAAGGGTGTTTTGCATGGTCCGCTTACACTGCACAAATACCACTGACTTAGACCACAACTTACTCCCACACAACCCTAGCAGTTGGTGGGGGAAGTGTGGCAGCCCTCCCCTTACTGATCCTGTTCAAAATCAACAGTTTCTCTGGTGTCCAGTAGTCCTGCCCCACACCCATACCCATGCCCAGTGGTTGGATACCCATTTTGTGCTGTCCTATGGTCCCTCACCCCACCTGATCTTCTGCCTGATGTACAAAGTGTCCTTGGTGTCCTGTGGTTCTTCCCCCACCCGATGCCCTGCCCCAGTAAGACAAAACTGTTGTTCCTTTTATAGTGGTCCCTCTCCCCTCTCCAATCCCATCCTGGGTTTGACAAACCCCCACCGTGATCATCATCCCACCACTGACTCATGGGATACTACTTGCCAAGTATCATCCCCCTCACAACACAGCCATTGCCCAGTTCGCATTCACTGGTCCCCTGCCCCCCAGTCTGCCCCTAATTGGTACTTGTGGAGCCCCCACATGTGGCAGAGACAACAAACAACCCCATGGACTCCAGTACCTGTCAATTGGTACCATGGTGAGTCAGTCGTGAGCAGCGCAGCCCTCTACATACCAGTTTGGTCACCTGACATCTGACTGAAGCTGGGAGTGTGCTGCTTATTTATAGGGACCACCCTATTAATAAGCAGTTCATTTCAAAATTCAGTTAGATGGTGGGCAGCCAAGGTGGTGTGTAGTGGGCTATGTTGCTCGCAGTCAATTCACAATGGCACTGATAGGCAGGTATGGGAGAACATAGAGGGTGGGTTGTTGTGGGTGGGGGTCCACTAGCACCAACGAGGACAGGCTGGGAAGTGGGGACTAATAAATGTGAATGGGGCTGGGGCAGTATAGTGGGGGGAACAATACTTTCCACCTGCTATCCCACGAGTCAGTGACAGAACAACGATTGGGGGGGGGGTTGAGAATCCCAAGATGGGGATCAGATGGCAGAGAGGAGCCACTAGATCAGGGACAATAGTTTTGTCTTACTCAAGCAGGGCATCAGATGGAGGGAGGGACCACTGGACACTAAGGACACTTTGTCGGGTGTGTGATTGGGTGGGAGAAGGGACCACTGGACACCAGGGAACATTACAATTGTACATCTGTCAGACATTGGGTGGGGAAAGGGACCACTGGACACCAGGGACACTTTGTCTGTCTGTCTGATGGGTGATCAGGTGGGGGAGGAACCAATGGGCACCAGAGAATATTACAACTGTACATCTGTCAGACACTGGGTGGGGAAAGGGACCACTGGACAGCAGGGACATTTTGTCTGTCTGATGGGTGATCGGGTGGGGGAGGGACCAATGGACACCAGGAACACTTCGTCTTTCCATCTGGTGGTTTACTGGGTGGGGGAGGGACCACTAGACAGCAGGGACACTTAGTCCATTGGGCAGGTAATCAGGTGGACACCAGGGACACTTTGTCCATCAGGTGGGTGATCAGGTGGAGGGGAGGGACCACTGTACACATAATTTGCATATAGGGAATTGGTGTGAGTTGGAGGAGGAACCACTGGACACCAGGGAATAATTTTTTCAACATCGGACATGGGTGCGGGTGGGGAGGGACCACTAGACACTAGGAAATAATTAGTTAAGCATAGCATATGGGTGCAGGTTGGGGAAGGATCACTGGATACCAGGGAATAATTATTTCAACATCAGGCATAGGTGGGGGAGGAATCACTGGACACAAGTGAATATTTATTTAAGCATTGGGCATGTGTGCGGGTGGGAGGGGAGAGAACACTGGACACCAGAGAAAGATTTATGTTTAAGATTGGGCGGGTCATTGGTGGGGGGGAGGAATCACTAGTACTAGGGAAAGATTTATTTTTAACATCAGGCTGGTGATCGGCGGAGGGGGCACTAGCCGTAGGAATAAATCTCTGGGACTGAGCAATTAGGGCATGGCTCCATGCAACCTAGCCTGGATCGCCATATAAATGAGCCCATAATGGGCATGTAAATGGCCCCTTAGCATCTTTCATGCCCAGTTCCCTTATTTGCATGGGTCTGTTTGAATATTGGAAATTTAGCATGGGTGCAAGCCTTTGTGGCACCCTATTTTGGGACCCATATCTGCCTAGAGCTAAGTGGCTTAGTGCTGGGTCAACATGGCCCTACAGATTCAGTAAAATAGCACCAGTGCACTATTCCATGGAATATATAATATTTGGGCACCTGGGTGAGTGAAAGACTTAGCACAAATTTTTGCACTGTGCTTTTGCGCCACTTTGAATATTGAGACCAATGTGTCTGGATGGTGTGTATGTTCAGATTCCCTCACCGAGTCAAATACTAAATTTAGTATTAAAGCGATCATTAATTTGTCTTCAAAGGCTATTTTTTGTCAATTTTAATTATTTTTAGAAAACAGGCTTTTCATTTCCTGGTCTCTGATTGGCTGACACCTCTGTAAGGGGGGTACATTAACTTTCCATAGATGACCAGGAAATAAAAAGTACCAACCCAAGTGCCCCTTCACCTATTCTATTATCAGAGTGCCCACCCCTGCTAGCTAATTGGCCAAAACCACTCCACAAAATTTAAAACTGATGCAATTTTTTTCTCTCGCTTAGTGAGTGATTCTGCCCAGCCCCCGAACAGTGCCTACTTCAGTGCCAGCTGACACAAGAACACGCACACCACCTCCGACTGCAGGGCTCACATTATACAATTGCAGCAAATAAAGAAAATACATATTTTAAAATGAAATGCAAGCTGTCACTCTAATCGGCTTTATATCTCCATGGTCGCCATTGTATTTTTTCAAACCCGCACCGCGCTCCGCTAAACATCATTCCCCAACAACTACTATCGGGCAGTCTCCTTCCCCTGTCCTCTTGCAAAAGCACAAGCTACAACAAAACTAAACATATATTATTTAAAATAAAGTTTCCACCCTTAGCAAGCACCCCCACTCTCCCGAAAGCAGGCAAACCTAGTGAATCCTGCAAGCCAGCAGCGCCTCTCCTTCTCCAGGAGTCCACCTTACTATAATACTGACACCACTACTCTGCCCAATTCTCTCTAATGCTGTCACATTTTAAACTGTACCCTGCTGAGTGCTCCTGCTCAAAAGCCCACATAGCAATGTACCTCTTTTTTTTCTCACAGCTTGCTCAAACTCTGATGCCCCTGCACTGAAGCGTTCATCAGCCGATTTCACTCTTCATTGCCCAGCTTGGACACTGCCATTTATGCTCCACAGCTGAGCTGATCCCTTCCTGCTCACACAATATACAACAAAACACAGTTTTGTAATGGGGAAAACTGTAGAAATTATCCTATCACAAAACTTATGAGAAGGGAAACTGTAAAGTACTGAAAAGTATTGAAAACAAACACAAACACAGACACAGTAAACTAATAAAAAGGGGTTTTATATGCACCAGCTCCCTCTAGTAGAAATTCAACCACTCAAGGGACTATTTTACAGAAGCTGCTATTTCTCATCATTGTTATCAATATTTTTACTTCTTTTTCTTAATGAAATCATTTTAAAAAAATAAGCTGATGCCCATTTTCTAAGTGCAATAATACCCTCCAGGGTAAGTGGTATGGGCAATAGCGGACGTTCCAGGGGCTATAAGGCCCTCTGCCTGCAGTCTTGGGCCTCATTATGCCCCTGGGCAGTCCGGTATTCCCCAATATCGCCCCCCATCAGGTGTTATTGCTTGCTTAATCATAATCATAATTAAAAAAAATACAGTCTCTAAGAAGAGTAAATTCTAAGAAGTATTCCACAGGCTACTTGTTTAAGTAAGCAATAAGACATGACAGAGTGTGCATGGAACATATTTTACCACATGGCCAAGGGCGTAATAAGGCAGGAGGCCACAGGCTGAGTGACTTTGGCCACAGGCGCTGTGGTAAAATATATTCTCCCACCTAGGAAGGAGTATCTTATTGTGATATAAAATGGCTCTGATTTTTTTACTTTACAGTTAGAAAATCATGTTAATATGTAGAAATCTAAATTTGCTTTATGTGAATTTAATGTAAATAGTCCTTCTGCCCATTACAGAATGATGTCATTATGTACGTTCTGGGCAAGTTTGTCCTTTGCTTACACCAGTAGTTGTTTAATTTCTGCTCCATGTAATGCAGGAGCACTACCCCCACTCCCCATTTACTTGAGTGGATTTTTTTTTTAATGGGAAGGAGCTCCATGTGTGTATATATATATATATATATATAGAGAGAGAGAGAGATAAAACTGTTTTTTTTAATGAACCACGGTACAGCAGCACAGCAGGTATAGAAGTGATGAGCAGTTGAGGGCATGGACTTGGAGAAGGGCCAGCGGGGTAAGACCAGAAAACTTTTCTGCTTTTGTCTCACAGAATTGCTTTCTGTGAAGAGAGAGAGAGATAGAGAGAGAGAGAGAGAACTGTGTTTTTTTTTAATGAACCACAGTACGGCAGCACAGCAGGTATAGAAGGCATGAGCAGTTGCTGGCATGGACGCATAAAAGGACCAGCAGGGCTAAAACAGAAAACATTTCTGCTTTTGTTTCACAGAATTGCTTTTATTTATTACATGAAAGGGCGAGGAGTGGGCAGAGACTTCAGCAGTTGAGGGCGAAGTTTGAGCTGCATTAGCAAGGCAAAAGAAATTGGTGGCTTTTAAAGCCTCAACATTCTAACGGCTCACTGACTTTTAATCCTATGCAGTCCTGCTTTAGAGTACTTTTTATTACATGTGCATGGAACACATGTCATGCATGGGCAATAACCAATCAGAAAACCAGATTTGCTGTCCCCATTTTATAAGAGTAAATCATTACTAAATAAGGTTTAGAAATAGAACTGCAATGCTCTTCAAAGTACAATTTTTTTAATACTACTGAATCATAAATGAAGATTACAGTCAGCCAAGTAGTTCATGGATTTGAATTCAATCAAGGATAGGTACATTACCATGTATTTCAGTTGTACCAAGCAAGGAGGCAGCTAAAATAACCAGCAACATAAATGAATTTTAGAGAAAGTAAGCAATCATAAAATGTAGGTTTCTACCTAGAAATAATATGATACAAAAAAGGTTAACTGTGTCCCTTTAAAAGTCTACTGAACTACATTTTCTAGAAGTCTACTCAGTCAGTGTACTACAGCTCCCAGAATCACTCCCTGTGCCTGCCCAGACTGAGGAAAAAAAATGTATACAAGCACTGATGTTAGTCTCCATTTTGAATCAAGCTGTCGTTGCCTGCAGTTAAGATGTACATGTATGAGGTAAGTGCTCATGTTTAAATAGAAAAGTGCATCATTTTAACTGCCTGAAATGTTAAGTACAGTAAGGAGATTACTACTCAGGTTTTAAGTGAAATGCTGTGCAGTTTTAATTGTAAATATGTTGTTGTGAAGAAATGTTCTCTGCGCTGAACTCATGTGGCAAAACTTTTGAAAAGCCTTTAAAATACATAATTCATATTCAATCAAATCATTCCTTAAAGTGTCTAGTGTGTATTGTGCCTCTAGATTACATTTTATTTGTGGTATTTTTACTGAGTTGGCTACTTTTAAAGTTGTAATTTCTTGTGGGGGGGGCAGAGGAGTTACAGAGCATCAGGAAGATATTCAGAATGCATTTTCTGTGTGCATATCCATTCAGTAGCCTGCTTATCTATATTTACAGAGAAAAAACTTTACAGTTTCTTTTATCTGCAATCTGGAGTAACCTGCAGATAAATGAAAATGTATTTACTGCACATAATTGAGTGTTTGAATGTGTGTGGGGGGGGGCTGCTTTTCGCATTAATATTTTATTTGATTAAAACATTTGCACGTGTTAATCCATTCTACTAAATAGTAAGGATGGGATCCTTGTGCTTTGTTTTATGTTCCTAAAACTTCTGACTGTTGTTTTTGAAAATATCTCCTTATATATGTTCTGGAGGAATTATATTTCCTTGGATCCTGTTTGTTCATAATTGATTTGAGATGGGGTGGACTGGAAAAGCTGTGCTTTTGCATTTGATATTGTATTTAATTAGGACTTTAGCATATGTAAATCTATTACATTAAATTAAATAGTAATGCTGCGATCAATATACTTTTTTTTTTGCTGAAGACTGCTGATTATGAAAATCTCTCTTTTGTGTATACATGGGGAAGTATTTCTTAATGTTCCTGTTTTCTGACAAGCATGTCTTTTAACTGATTCTTTGAATCCATGTTGCTGTTTATTTTAAATGCGCTCTTGAATTTATATTTTGTATGGTAGTGTCTCACATTTTATTGATACTACATTGAGAAGTATGGGGACCATGGTTGCAGAAGGTGATCTGGGGAGGGGGAGTCTAGTTGCAGGGTGGGTACTGGTCCGAGGGAGGTTCTGCTCTGGAGGGAGGGTGGGTCCAGCTCCTGGGAAGGGTGGTTGTCTGGGAGTCCATCTCCAAGGAGGGTGCTCAGCTTGGGGATGGGGCAGGTCTATGGGTGGGAACGAACACAGGAGATCCAGCTGCAGGGAGGTTTGGCTGCTGGGGGAGGCTGGTCCAGGGCATGAGAGAGTGAGCCAGCAGCAGGAAGGGTGGCTGGTTGGGGGGGCTAGTTCAGGGAAGGAAGTGAGGTCCAGCTGCAAGGTGGATGGTCAGATGGTGAGGCTGGTACAGGGCTTGTAGTGGGTCCAGCTGTAGGTAGAGATTTTGGCTGGTTGAGTGCTGATCCAGGGGCCTGGGAAGGGCAGCTGCAGAGATGAGGTCTGTTGGAGTGGAGGCTTGGGGGCTGCTCCAGCTGCATGGAGGCTGTATGGCATGTAGTTGGAGGCTAGTCCAGATGCAGGGAGGGTGGTTGACTGGGGAAGAGGCTAGTCTGGAGCCTGTGTAGTGCTCTAGTTCCAGTGAGGTTGCTCATCATGGGAGAGGCAAGGGCTCGAAAGGTTGTCCAGCTGCATGGAGGACAGCCTAGTGCCTGTAAGGGTGATCTAGCAGAGAGGAGGCTGGATGGGAGGAGGCTGATCTGAGCACTAGATGGTGAAGGTGGTGGCCAGACTGGAATTGTTAGGATATATATAATGGGAAACCTTGACTTTTTGGGAAGAACTCAACTGTAATTCAGTAGTTCATCCATTAGTGTAAATGTTTTCCCTCTGTAGCCCTCAACTGGTAAGTTTAGTACTGCTGACTGCACACTGTGCCATATGCACTCCCCTCATCCCAGTGTCATGTGCACTGCTACCACCTCGATGTTCCACACATACTTCCGCCACTGCACTGTGCCATGTGCACTACCATCACAGTGCATTTCCACATGCACTGCCAACTCTGCATTATGTGCACTGCAGGCACATGTGCATTACCACCACTGCCACTGCACTGTGTCACATGCACCACCATCTCTGTGTAATGTCATGTACCCTTCTGACCCCATGCTGTGCCACTTGCTCTTCCAACACCACACAGTGACTCATGTATTATCATCACTGCATTGCAACATGCACTGCCAACTCTGTACCATTTACACTGTCATGACCACACAGTGCCACTTGCACAGCCACCAGCTTGCTGTTCTAAGTAGAATGTCACTATGTGCTGTGCCACATGCACTGCTGATTCCACACTGAGCCATTTGCACTGCTATTAATATCTGCTGCCATGTGCACTGCCAATTTCACTGGAACTGTGCCTGGTGTTGACCATTGCTGTACCCTTGCTCATGGACCCTGGACTGGAGGCTGGGGCATCTGTGGCATCAGTTATTTTTATCAACTCACCCTTGAAGGCCCAAGTATTGATACATGCCCTGTAGGTCAGGTAGTATCCATGGACAGCAGAATTAAGGCATATTATGTTAAAATTATTGAATCAAAATGAAGGCCTACACGTTAAGGCTCTGGCCTGGCTAGTCCCCTAACCAATTCACAATGACACCCAGTTTTAAAGATGGGAAGTCATATGTCATTCCCAGTATTATATCCTGAGCCAGTGACCATTGTAGGATTTGAACTAGGGATCACTGGGCTTGTGTATGTAATATCTATGTTCTTCCTGTAGCTCTTGTACTTCTCTGGAACCCTATCTGTACTCTTGCTTTTCTTTTTTCCTTTATTTTTACAGGTCTCAGAGGACATTGACCCTGGTTTGACAGGACACAGACTACTTACATATCAGATAGGTATTGTTTATGTTTGATCTTCCCTGTAGGTCCCATTTTGTTCTTGAAGCACTATGGATCCTTTGTGACCCCATGGATATTCTTTTTCTACAGGTATGATTGGACATCACTCCAAGGCACCCATCTGAGGCTCCCCAGGACCCAAGTAAGCGATCTCATATCTATGCAAGTTAGGCCAGCTGTAATAATGCTGCCTCAGCTGTGCCTTGCCTGTCTCCTGCACCCTTCACATTGCCTATGCCTTGACCCACATATCATGTTAATGCATTTGCAGTGGAACATCCAGAATCAAAATGCCAGAACCAGTAGGAATGCAACAAGCAGATTACAGGTATATTCAGGTTTCCACATGGCATTTCCTTACCCTGCAGGAAGAACTGTTTTGAACTAAAACAGATCTGTCAGTTTAAGGGGCTTTCCTTTACAGTGCCAACATAAATGTATGGGGACAGCCCTGAGTAAGTTATTAAGGATGTTAAGCCTTCGCCTCCCCCCCAGGTTTAGCTCATCTTCCAAGGTTCAGAAGGCCTGGCATTTCTCAGTGATAAAGGCCAGCAGAAGCTGATTTTTCACCATGGTGCAGAGGTACTGTAGCCCCTTGAGGTAAAACATGGACTGGGTAGTAGGCAAGCTTTCTCTTGGACCCTTTTGAAGAATAGGATGGCATAATGCCAGGAGGCTGAGACACCCACTGGAAGAGGTACTGTGTGTTGCTGCTCCAGGTGCACTGAGGTGGTTGAGCAGGGTAACACGTAGATAGGGACCCCTTGTTTATGCTGGAATGCAGCCTCTGAGAGGGTTTTCAGGCTATGGGCCAAGCCAGGGTTGGCACCTGAGTCCAGGGCAACAACACAGAATGTTTGTCCAGTGGGAAAGAGGTTGGCCTTTGGGGCTGGATAGGGAAGAGTAGAGCTGTTGCTGGCATGTGGGGGCAGATTAGGTAGTATCATGAAGAACAGACATTGCCTAAAGTATACCAGCTGCTTTGGGAGAGGCTGAGGGGGTAGGTGCAGCAAGAGAGCGGAGGTATTGTGAGTGAAATATAGGCTGCTGCTGTATCTCTTACTGTGAGGAAAATACAGCAGGAAGTGCAAGTGACTTTATTGCAACAGTTGGGCAAGGAATGCACACAATTAATATAATCATTATATTTAACATTATTCTGGTGTCTACACACACATGCTTTCATTTTTCAAACAGGGAGCCCCATCCATGGTCCTGAGGGAGGCAGGCAAGCAAGCGGGTGTCGCATAGACTTTATCCAGGATTCACCCACACATCAGCTTGTGCCATCTGCAGGACCACACAACAAGAGAAAAAAAGGCAAGAATTGCAATTCAACTAGTCTATGTAAGAGCTCTCAACACACATAATGATACAGATAAGTAACTCTAACAGTTCTCATTGCCATCCACAACATGACACCGCACTCAATATACTTGCACCTGGAATACCCGAGGGGCATTGCCATTCTAGTCTTCTTTCTAGCTCTGTGTAATCTGCCATGTGGCAGGGTAGGTTACAATAATAGCTTTTAAAAATGATGCTTTGATCTCACTGCTCATGCATACTGTTTATTTACAGCAGATCATGTGCATGTGGTTAGTGGGTATGGCAGCAAGCATAGGATTTGTGGGTGTGACAGCATGCATGGGGGTATAGAATCATAAGATGTGATAGCAGGCATGGTGCTATGTGGTCAGTTGGTGTGACAGCATGCATGGGGGTCATGGAGTTGTGAGGTGTGGTAGCGTGCATTGTGGTATAGGTCAGTGAATTTGACACGGTGTATGGGGGATGATGAGTGTGATAGTGTATGTGGTCATAGAAGCATAGACTTTGATGGCAAATAAGGACCACTCGGCCCACCCAGTCTGCCCATTTCCCTACCTATTGGATAAGCTGCAGATCCTAGTTAGCCAACAGCCTACTTTCTCCTACCCCCCGCTAGAATTGCCTTGTGTCTGCCCCATGCATTCTTGAATTCCCCTACAACATAGGTCATTGGTTGTGACAGTGCTAATGGGGGCATGTGGTCAGTTGATGGATGTGACAGCATGCATGAAGGTTTGGAATCATGAGCTGTGACAGTGTGCATGGGGTATGGGATTGGTGGGTGTGGCAGCATGCATGGGAGTATGGGACTGTGAGGTGTGACAGTGTACATGATGTTATAGGGTCTGTTGGTCTGACAACTTGCATGGGGGTGGTGGATGTGACAGTGTAAAGGGGGAACATGGGGTCATGATCTCTAACAATTCTTGCCCCACTTGCAGCAATTGTATTTTGTTTCAATATTAACCTAATTTTCTTTATTTTACAGGTGTGACAGGATGCTGACTCCTTTCTTCCCCATCAGATAAGTATCATTCTATGCCTAACTTGTTCTTTCCACCCTATCTGTTCTCTAAGAACTGTGGATCCATTGTAACCCCTTTTTTATATTTTATTTTAGAGGTCCCTTGGACATTGTCCCTTAAAGACCTACCTCTGGCTCCCTAGTACTCAGGTAAGAGATTCTTGATGTCTACGTGGGTTGACTGTAACAGTGGAGCCACACCCGTTACAGTGCCAGTCAGAGCTGGGCATTTGGGAGGGAGTTGAGAGAGAGTGTGTATCTGTCATAGGGGCTTTGGAGGGAAGGGGTTAGTATTGCAGCTGTGGAGGAAGCAGGGTCATTTTGGGGACTGGAGGTGCGGATATTGGTGATGGTCATGGAGGGAAGGTGCTGTCTGGGCAGTGAAGGAAGGTGGCTAGTGTAGAGTGCCGTGGAGAGGGCGGGCTACTGTCTGAGCTCTGAGGGGCAACTGTCTTGTGCTGTTGAGGGAAGGGGGCTAGTGTCAGGATGTGGTGCGAGGGAGGCTAATATTGAGAGTCATGGAGAGAGGGGTTTCGTATGGGGCTGTGGAGGGAGGGAGCTTGTGCTGGATACATAACACTGTGGGGATAATTAAACACCAAAAGCATAAGTGAATAATGTTTTCAGACCCTGCTTAAAAGCCTCTACCCCTGGGATACAATGTACCACCTCTTGGTCATTTGGTGTTAGACCCACTTCTACGAGGAACTATTTAGCCTGAGCAACAATTAAGACTTGAGTGGTATGAGTGTAAAATCATGAAAAAGAGGTTCAAGAGGGATATGAGGAAGATTTGTTTTATAGAAAGGGTAGTACAGTCTGCCAGTCAAGGTGATGGGTGCCAAAACCATAAATGATTTCAAGTATGGCTGGGTCCCCAGTTTGCTAAGTTATGCAGTGTGGTAATGATCCTTTTACATGGCTGTTAAATGTGAATAACTGTTTTTATTTATAAAAACCTAATAAACTATTACATGATAAAAAAAAGTATGGCTGGGACCGAGAGAAGGATGTAGTGGTTACTCAAGATGGCTGTAGTATGTAGGGTAACAGTGGGGCAGATAGTGAGGGCTAGTTCCCTGTATGGGCAATTGGTCCTGGGGTTTAATAGGGAACTACAGACAGACTGGATTGACCTTTGGTCTTTTCTGTCATCTTTGTCTATGTTTATATTGCATCACATGTATTTTCCTGTTACCCACTACGTGAATCTCCTCCATCTTTGGTCTGTATCCCAAAGTCCTCCATGATTCTAGTGGTGTAATTGCATTTTTTTTTGGGGCTGCATTTGTGCCCTGCTCCTTGATGTGGAA
Organism: Neoceratodus forsteri; assembly: GCA_016271365.2. Taxonomy (NCBI): domain Eukaryota; kingdom Metazoa; phylum Chordata; order Ceratodontiformes; family Ceratodontidae; genus Neoceratodus; species Neoceratodus forsteri. The sequence continues at coordinate 9,844,433 of CM057451.1, forward strand.
TATGTACCCTGCTCCTTGATGTGGGATATGTACTGGATGCAGGCCCCACCCCCACAAAAAAGGGCAGAGCCTGTACAAGACATCCTTTTGCAGGTATGCTACAGGTATAAGACAGGTACTAAGCAGGCAAAGAAAAGGCAATGTGCAGGCATTGGACAGTACTTCTTTTTTTCACCTTGGACTCCTCCTCATCCTTTTAGCCAACCCTACTCGACTCCTGATTGGTGCTTCCAGATTGCTAAGGCTAGCTAATCAGAAATGGGCTCTCCTCCCAGGTGGGAACCTGTCAAGGTAGCACCTCCTGACTACTATTCTTGCCTCTCTTTGAGCCCTTGTTTTCCCTTTGTGAGGTAAACACTGCCAAGTTATAGTGTGGATGGATAGGGCTTGAGATTCCCTAGACACCCTACTTTATACTTTTTCTAGTTATATCCTCCCGCTTTCGGGAACAGCCAAATAACAGCCCCCCTACCAACTTTCATTGATTCTATCTGGCTGATTCTGCCTCCTGCTGCCGATGTCAAGATGTCCTAATGATCTTAGCACCAGTCGGCAAGCTCCAAACATAGCCTACCTGGAGGATTTCTTGCCCCCCAACACACCCCCGACACCGGTAACCACTTCATTATATCTATATATTTTTGTAATTGTGGGGTTTTTTTATGCCCTTTTGGGCTTCTGCTGTGGCTGCTGCGGCTATCTCTGGGCCCTCCCAGCCCTAATGTGCACTCCCGTTTCTCCCCCCAGCTCATGTACTGACCCTCTTGGGTTTGATTGCAACTGCAGGTGGCTTGTCTGTTACTCCCCTTGGGGAGCGCTCAATCTTGCCTGCTTCCTGCAGACCTTTACAATGAAATTTAGTCCCTGGTATTCCAGAAGTCATAGTGCAGCTTAAACTATGCGACACCTGGTGCTGCTACTGCTGCCATCCTCTCTTCTCCCATTCTTACAACCTCCACCCAGACTTTACTATTGCCACAGGAGTGATTTTACTCCCTGGCAGCTCCTGCCACCTCTGCATTCCCTTCCTCCCTTTCTGTCTTCAGCATTACTGTGGGAGTGGTTTCTCTCAATGGCAGCTCCTGCCATCTTCCAGCACCAACTTCCCAAACTGCTGTTGCAGCCGGAGGATGTGGCTCTTCCATGGCCTCCTCCTTGTTGTTGCTTCTGCCCCTTAGGACATGAACAAACTCTGCTACCAAAGTGGCGGTTTGGGAAGGTGGTGGATGTTTCTATTATTGCCTCATCTACTTCCTTCTGGCTCCTTTCTCTCTCTCTCTCTCTCTGTCCCCCCATGCAGAGTGGCCTGCAGCCTGAACTATGTGTGGGCTGGGAGTTACAAGTGCCCACAGGCACTTTCACTGTAACATGATTGTGCTATGTGGCTGGCTGCAGGTGCAATCCAAGCGTATCGTCCTCCTCCTGCCACTATTCTACATCAGAACCCACACAATACTAGGCCTCAAAGAGTCCCCACTAGATCCCAGAGAAGGGTACCAATTCATTTCAAAGGAAACTTGGCCTTAGTGACAGGGTGCTACACAATCAGGGCTACGATTTTACTTAGCCCCCCCCCCGCCTCATGGCATTTGTAGCCCGCAAGACTACCAGTACTTTACTTTTTTTTTTTTCTTTTTTTTACAATTTAAACTTTATTTACCCTTAGGCTGCCAACAGAATTAGAAAGTATAGGAATCCTGGACTAATATATCAGTCTGCGGCACAGCAAGGGTTACATTTTTAACAACCGCAACAACCACAAACCAGTACCAGTAAACAAAGAAGAAAATGTGAGGGGATACCATAGGAAGTATAGGTAAAACACAAGTAGCTAATTATATTCCCCCCCTCAGACCTACACGACCCTCCTCCTTCCCCCCCCAATACCACACCTCTCCCACCTCCCATCCCCAGAGCACACCTACCTGCGGGTTAACAACACAAAGGAAAAGGGGTAATAAGAAACCATATGGGGCCCAGGCTCCACAAAGAGGAGGCAATATTCTCATCCCCCTTGCTTAATCAGGTAGACTTAAAATGGATAGGAGAGTATGGAGTTGCTCCCATCCATTCTGGAAGAGCTCAGGGTGCTGATGAAGTCTGGCAATCTGCTTCTCGACTGCCAGAGCCTGCATCACCTCACCATACCATTCCTGAAACAATGGGGTAATCTCAGCACGCCATTGATGAAGGATGATAACTTTTGCCACCATGGAAATCAGAGCCATATAAGCTTTGTGATTCCCAAACAGTGAGGGCGGAAAGTCCCCAATCAAGCAAATCTCAGGGGTAAAGGCATCTTCCAAACCCAATAAAGGGCCCAATGAGGCCTTGATTTTAGACCAAAAGGGGGCCGCTTTAGGGCATTCCCATAACATGTGGTATAGATGACCTTCCGCTGTTCCACATTGAGCACACAGTAATGTGGCTGAACGTCCCATCTTATATAAGGGAGTGTAGTACAGGTTGTGGCATATCCGGAACTGGGTCCACCAGTAATGATCCCTTTTAATGAACTTATATAAGTTACCCCAGAGTCATTTCCAGCATCCTGTATCAGGTTGCCATTGGAAAACCTGCTGCCAGCAAAATCCAACACCAGCAAGGGCTTCAGGATCGAGAGACTGTAGGCACATGTATAGCTGGGCTATGAAATGGGGCTGGAGTACCAAGGGGGATAACTGGGAGAGAGTGTTTACCGCTGTCTGGGACCAGGGGGTATGACCGAAAACTGAGGTGAGGGTTACGGCCAGTTGCCAGTATTTAAATGTGTGAAATATGGGAATGGAAAAAATGTCTTGTAGCCTTTGAAGGGAGCAAATTCTCCCATTTTTGACAATGGAGGAGACTGGTATAGTTCCAAGCTGGGGACAAATTGCTACTGGAATCAGATGGCCCTTGATCCTAATATTAGGATAAACCAAAACTGGTTGAGATAGGGAATGGGACCAGTCCTCCTTGAGAAACTGTTTCAATTGCTTCCTAGTCATAATGGACCATGAGATGGGGAGAGTTTTTAAAGAGGCTGGAAGATTGATTTACTTAGTGTATAGAAGACTGGCATAAGACACGCCTGCTTTCTGGGACAACACTGATTCTATATGAAGCCAGAGTGGGGAGTAACCCCTGCCATCTGGAGCAGATCCCCAGTGCAAGAATTTAGCAGTGTGGAGAGCCAGATAATAAAGATAAAAATTGGGAAGGCATAACCTACCCTTAACCCGAGGAGCAGTAAGTTTGTGGTAAGCACGATGAACCACCCCCTCCTTCCAGAGGAAGCAGTTCAGTAGCCTTTGAAGGGACATAAACCAGACCTTGGGAAGATATATCCCCAACATACTCATTGGATATAGTAACCGGGGGAGAATATTCATCTTAAGAATATTGAAAATACCCCAGAATGTCATAGGAAGGGATGACCATCTAGTCAAATCCACTTTAATAGTCCGAGGAAGGGGTGGAAAATTTAGGGAAACTAAGTCTGGGAGATGGTGGGATAGGAAGATTCCTAGATATTTAATAGCCTTAGGTTCCCAGGATAACCCCAAATCTAAAATATCCTGTTTTAGAATGTGGGAATTGAGGGGTATAACCTGTATTTTTTCAAGATTCAACCTGTAACCCGCTAGTTTAGAGAAGGACTCAATCTCAGCTAGTGCAGCTGGGATGGAGGAGACTGGGTCTGAGACATGAAGGATCAAATTGCCTGCGTAGACAGAAAGTTTATACTGCTCATCCCCTACTGGGATACCTTGAATGGCAGGAGAAAGTTGTAAACATTGGAGGAGGGGCTCTAGATAAAGATTAAATAGGAAAGGAGAAAGGGGGCAGCCCTGTCTTGTGCCTCTTCCTAGATGAAAGACAACAGAGGAGAGTCCGTTATGATTATTTCTTGCTGAAGGTCTAGTACATAGCACTCACAGCCAGGTACAAAAGTTGTGGAGAATTCCAGACTTGTGCAAGACCTCGAAAAGGAATGGCCAGGACACATGATCAAAAGCCTTCTCTGCATCCAGAGATACCAGGGCTGCCGAGGACCTGCTCTCCTCTGACGCAGAGATGAGATAGAGCAGCTTTCTCACATGATTGCTAGAATGACACCCCTCCATAAAACCCACCTGCACTGGCTAGATGAGTGAATCCCAGACAGATTTCAATCTATTGGCCAATACTCTGGCCAGGATCTTTGCATCTGAGTTCAAAAGTGAGATAGGCCAGTAACTAGCCAGCAGGAGCTCATCTTTCCCCAGCTTCCAGAGAACGGCTATCCAGGCTTGGGTGAAGGAATAGTCCCGAAGGCTAGCCATCAAAAAAAAATTAAACAGCTGGGTAAGGAAGGCTGCCAAGTCCTCCGATAAGACCTTTTAAAAGTTGTTACAGAAGCCGACCAGACCAGGTGCTTTGTCAGGGGACAGCTGCTTGATAATAGACAGACAGAACCTCCACTAAATGGATAGGTTCCCCCAGAAATTTTTGTTGTGAAGGAGAGAGACAGAGGAGAGGGACTTGATTCAAATACTCCAGAATTGCTCTACATTCCCCTGGGAAGGGCACCGGGGCCTCATAGAGGCTCCTATAGAAGGCCCCAAAGGTCTCCAAAATGTCTGGAGGCCTAGTGAGCATTTCATCCCCAGTATCTAGTCTAAGGCAAGAGACAGTCCTCGGTTTATCCAGCTGTATCAATCTCCATGCCAGGAGCTTACCAGCCCTCTCCCCAGACTCGAGATATCAGGACTTATTTCTTAGAACAGCTAATGCAGCCTTTTCATCCATGAATTCTGTATACTTGACACAGGCTGATTCAATCCACTGCCAAGCTGTAGGTGAGGAGGTAGCCGATAGGTCCTGCTCCAGACACCAGTCCTAGACCAGTAGCTGGTCCGCCTCCTGAGCATGGCGCTTCTGACATTCAGAGGCCAGTTTAATACAGTCACCCCAGATAGTGGCCTTAATGGCTCCCCACAACCAATCCAGTCTAGAGACTGAGCCCTCATTGTCCGATGAGTCAAGCAAAAAAAGGCCCATAAGTGCTGAGTTAAGGTGGAGTCTCAAAGAAGCTGAGTGTTCAGGTGCACGATCTCATCTCTCTCTCCTCCCTCCCCTGTAAGGACTCAATTAACTCAACTGGGGCATGGTCCGATAGAACTGTTGGAAGACTCTCTGAAGAGGCAAGGCCATCCAGAGCACTCCCACTTACCAGAAAATTGTCAAGCCTAGAAGATGTGCCATGCACCAGAGAGAAAAAGGCATATTGCCGGTCCCGGGGGTGAAGTACCCTCCATGGGTTTAGCAGACCTATGTGGTCTAACAAATCTCAGAGACCCCATTGATCAGGAGACAGACCATGACTAACAGAGCCTGATCTGTCTAGGTCATCCTGATAAACAAGGTTCCAATCCCCCTCCCAGAATTACTTGTAACTGAGGGAAGGATGCCAGATGGAATTCAAAGGTAGAAAAAAAAGAGGGTGAGTCAATGTTGGGACCATAAACAGCCCCAGGACCACTTCTCTGATACCTAACTAGCCTTGCAGAATAATACAAGCATTTGTCAATGCCGAATGTTGCTTGCTTATATGTGCTGTTTAGGTATTTGGAAGTGAAAGTACCATGCCTAAGAACTGTCATGCCCCCCAAAGACATCCACTTTATTATTACAGCAATCATAATAGTATAGCTCAGTATTTAGCTCAGTTAGAGAAATAAACAGAACAACTAAATCTGTATTATTACAGCAATCTTAAAAGTATCCAATCATTGCTTTGTGTCCACTCCAGATACCCTGTTGTAATATAGGACCACAGAGGACCCTGGGTGGGAGGGTGTGCAACTCTAAAGTCCCGACAGAGCTCTGTTGAGCTTGCTCACTCCCTCCTCTCACTCACTCATTCTAGTTCTCCCGACGCTGCAGGCTGCCCTTTTGTACTGGGCTCCTGCTTGAGTTGGTGCCTTTTTCTGCCCACTAAGAAATCCGCAGCAGTCCCAACAGAGCTGAGTTAAGCTCGCTCACTCCCCTTCTCTCACTAGCTCATTCTGTTTCTCCTGGAGCTGCAGACTGCCTTTTTGTGCTGGGCACCTGCCTGCATTAACGCCTTTTCCTGCCCACAAAGAAATCTGCAGCAGTCCCAACAGAGCTCTGTTGAGGTCGCTCACTCCCCCTCCCTCACTTGCTCGTTCTGTTTCTCCTGACACTGCAGGCTGCCCTTTTGTACTGGGCTCCTGCCTGCATTAGCGCCTTTTTCTGCCCACAAAGAAATCCACAGCAATCCCGACAGAGCTCAGTTGAGCTCGGTCACTACCCCTCTCTCACCCGATCTTAATCTGTCCCAAACACTGATTTCCCAAAGCGACTGCGCTATTCTGTGCTGGAAGCGTGAAAACTTATTTCTGCCAGGATGTGAAAAATGACAGCTTCACTGTTCATAAGGAGGTGTGAAAAAAATGCCAGTGCTGAAAATCTGGCGTGAAAATATTACTAATTTGCAAAGTTACAAGGATGCGTGGAAACTACGCAACACACGCTCGTAACACAGTCATTTTATGGACTTTCATCACAAAATATTCAGCATAGGCATTTTAGGACCTCTGCTCATGAACAGCACCACTGTGATTTTCTTAATGTGTCCCAAACACTGATTTCCCACAGCGACAGCGCTATTCTGTGCCACAAGTGTGAAAACACATTTCGGCCAGGATGTGAAAAATGACAGCTGTACTGTTCATAAAGAGGTGCAGAAAAGTGCCTGTGGAAGGCTGAGCGTCAGACAAATGGACACTTGACAAAATAATCTGGTAGATGCAGGAATCCTGAGGCTTTATTTACAGGAACTCAAGATGCAGCAGTAAAATAAAATGAACTGAACACCAAATAAGGGAAAAACATGAAATAAATAGTTGGCTAGAAAACATGCCAGTAGAATTCGTTCCATCCTTACGTTGCAGGAGAAGCATACATCAGCTCCACAAGGTGTTCTTGGCACAACACCCAGGTTGAATCTGAATCTGTTTTATCCAATAGGCTGGTATATATAGGAAGCCAAGAAACATGATTGGTTCTTTTTGGCTGTCAATCATCTACCTTTTACAAACAAAATAACAAATATATGTATTTCAATGCATAAATACAATAACAACCTCACATTTGACATTTCAAAGGATATAAGTTATGGATATCCATTTCTCAACACATTTTGTTCCTTGTTTTACTGTTTTACAATGCTACTAGGATCCTCCCCCAAATTCCCTGCATAAATTAGTGAAGAGAGAGGCCAGCCGGCTCTTAGAAAGCAGGTAAGTTGGGTGGTCCTGTAGCATTTGCCGAAAGGAAAGAGACATCCATCTCCAGCACCAGAACTCCAACAAACTCGCCTCCGAGAGAAGAATCACCACGGAATAGGTTAAGAATTTCAAGCCCTACCTGCCTAACCCTATTATATAAGGTTTAGTGATACAGTTCGGTAACAACACAAACTAGCAGTGTGAGCGTGCGCATATTCGCGTGGCACAGGATTGCTGAAGGAATTATCACCTTACAGGTGATAGAAAACATTCGGAGCACCAGGAATACCTTTTACAGGGGGAAATGCTCACTGATGCATCTCAAGTCTATTCTGAATCATTTACACTGTCGATAGACCAGAAAATAGCTGGTGCAACAGCTTTGGGAATTAAAGGGGGGGGGCAAAGGGACACTAAGGGAAAACAAGTGACCAACACTTTTACTAATGCCAGTTTAAGCTGCGTTTTACTTAGATTGCACAAGAATATACTATCCACCTATTTCGCATATAATTGAACGAGAGTTTAGTTGGGTACCTGAACAAAGACCATAATCAGCACATGCATATGCCAGAATGCTACTTGTAATTCGCTCTACAGGAAAGGGAGGGGGGGTTTGTAAGATAAATAGTGTGTAATAGGTGGCCAGTCTACTACCCGCTATTTAATACTGTGCTAGAACAAAGACACATAAGACATCATTCATACAACGCAAAAAACATAAAACGGATAATATAGAAGGGAAGGGAGGGGGGGAATCAACACTACTGCCCCTTCCACAGTGCCAATGTTGAAAATCTGGAATGAATATATTGCAGATTCTCAAAGTTACGAGCATGCGTATCAACTGTGCAATGCACTCTCTTAAAACAGTCATTTTTTTAATTTTTCCACCAAATTTGCAACATACGCTTCTTGAGAGCCCACCTCATGAACACTGGCACTGTCGTTTCATTAATCGATCCCGAAAGGTGATTCCATGCTGTGACCACGAAATCACCTTTTGGGACTGAATAACACCATGACAGTGGCTGAATTCATGAGGAGAGGTCCCAATAACCCCATGTTTAAATTTTAGTGTCAGAATTCCCAAAAATGCCTGAGATATGAGCCAAAGTTAAAAAAACCTTATTTATGCCATTATACAGCTTACCAGCATTTCTTCAGTTCGTGGTCGGCTTTGAAGAGTGCAGACGTGTTCCCGGTCCACCGAAGATCATTGTGCCAGGTTCTGGAAGTAAGTATGGGGTGAGGGGGTGTGTGGGGAGGCAGGGTGCACAGAGGGTGGGTGCAGGGAAGGGGGAGGGAGCAGAACAGACTGCGAGGGGCCGTTTTCTGTTTTACAGGGTAAAATGAAAAGAAAAAACATTGCAGGACTTTTTTTTTTCACTGGGGCATTTTCATGCTGGGGTGGGCTCCCAGCTTGCCACCCGACTGTGTTTTTTTTGGGAGGGCAGTAGCTGACGGTGAATTGGGCACCCCATCACCTCACATACCGGGGCAAGAGCCAGGGGATTGGGAACCTTCCTTGGCAAAACAAAGTTTTTGGGGGACATTATGCTGATGGTGAGTGGGCCTCCATTGGCAAATGAAACTGGGACGGGGATGGAAGCCAACGGGGATTGGGCCCCCTGTCGGCAAACAAAGTCTGTTTTGGGGGGCACATGCTGCCGAGGGGGATTGGGCACCCTCTCGGCAGTGGGGACTGGATAATATTGTTTGTGAGCATGGCGGTGCTTGCCGCCGTTCACAAATAATATTACACTAGGTAACGTTCCACCCTGCAATGATGGGTCGCTCCTTCATTGCAGCAGAATGGCTGAAGTTGCAATGATGAGGCGGCCCCTGATTACAGCAGCTAAAATGTTTCAAGGTGGTGGCACACAGGCTGAACTAGTGTCAGCAGCAGTGTGCCACTCCATTGGAGAACGCGGGCCAAGCCTCAAAAGGCAGTGGGGGCACTGGCCTCAACAGTGCCGCACCTCCACAACCTGCTTCTGCAGCAAGCTGCCGCAACATGTTTCTTGTACATGCGTGCAAGCCACATAAAAATGGCCCTCAGGGTCCCAACATTCTCGGATAACCTGGAATTGAGTACCTCTGGAGACCAAAATAACCATGCCACCCCTTGCGGAATGGGCCCCAGCCCCAAAAACCTGTGCTACCCATCGTCTGTGTAAGCAGGCCAACTCATCCCTCTTCAAATGAGTTTCCTGTAATATGACACCTGCAGGTGTAGTTTTTGCAGGTGCCCTAGAATCATGTATCTCTTTTTTACGTTATTAGCCCCTTTAATATTCCATGACACAAATTTATAATTGACCCCCATAATGTAACAAATACGAATCAAATAATATGAAAGGACTGAAGTTAAGTAAGCCACTCGTGTGCTCTGGGAGAGTACCCTTCCCCATCCCCCCAAAGAGACCCCAAAACATCCCTTATGCCCCCATAAGTATGTACAGACACCCCAACCCCCCCCACAAAGGCATTGTCTTACCCTGACCCTGAAAAACACACACAAATCTAAGAGAGCAATATGAAACAAAGCAAACAGATCTGAAATCCCCTCCCAATAAACCCAACAAGAAAAACAGAAGGAGTAAGGCAACATGTAACAGAACCAAATTCTTGAATTATAACACCCTCTCCTACAGTACCAAAAATGTACAGTATATATTTAACCCAGATGCCATGAAGGCCCCTATCCCACCCCCAAGGACCCCATGTACCCTCTGCCCCACCCTGGAGAACATAAAATAAAATCCTCGTATATGTGTCAACCCTAAACTATAGGGCAAGAAGGGCCCCGACCATTATCTGGTGCGTGATTACAATCCCTGATTGATACAAACGTCCCCAACAACCACCCCACCCTAATTAAGCCCATCTTAATGTTACAGCAAAATTAGAACAATATCTGTATGTAAATACCTATATTCATCATAGCTTAGGGTACACCATCCATTAGGCTCCCCCCCCCCATCAACCCCTGGAGCTAATGCCTGCTGAGCAAACAAAACTAGAAAACCAGTTATATAGGTTATGCTATAACTAAATGTTCCCCTACGTAATAAGCAGGGCATGCCAATGAAAAGGTCCAAAAGAAGCTTGCTAAGTGAAAAACAAATGTTCAAACCAATGTCCAAGGCTGAGCCCCAAAGGAGGGGGAGGCAAGTCAAGAACTTAAAACCCATGCTAGGATGGCCAGCAATCCACCATAGAAATTAGCAGCTACTGCAGTTTAGAACTCCCGAAAGTCTGAGTTCGCAAAATAAAAAGGGTGAATGTCCTCCGCAGCACCATGCATGTTACAGGTACCAATCTGATCAGCCCTGAAAAGGCATCATATTAATCAAACAGTCAACGATCCCTGAATAAATCTGGGAAGAGCTTTCCAAGCTTGGGTGCAGCTTCTTCTGCCGTGTCGAAAGCTATCCAGGTCCCTTGATGCTGAACAGAGAGCCGGGCCGGGTTGAAAACTTTAAACTGCACTCCTGCAGCAATTAATTTCATCACCAGTGGGTGATAAGCCTCCCATTTCTATCTTGTTGCCGTGGGGAGGTCCTGAGCAATACGGATCTTGGCACCCTCCCAGAGAATCTCCCGGAGCTCTCGGCCCTTTTCTAGTACATGTTGCTTGTCCAGGTAATTTAGTAATTTCTGGATGAGTGGGCGTGGGGGAGACCCTGTGGGCAACCTAGGGCATAGGGAACGGTGGGCCCACTCGACCACATATACAGGATTATTGGTAGATGGACCTGTGATTTTTACAAGCATCTTCTGTATGAATAAAGTTGGTGAGGAGCCCTCAGCATCTTCCGGAAGGCCAAAAATTACCAAATTGTTTCTTCGGCTTCAGCCTTCCAGATCTTACAGTTTGGCTTCCACCTTTTTAAGTTTTTGCTGTACAGTGGCCATATCCAGTTCCACTTTGTCTCTCCAGTGCTCTAACGAAGAGGTGAGGGCAGCAGCATCTGTGATCATTTTAGTTGCTTCACCAAGATCTAGCCGCATCGATTTTAGCTCTGGGGTGAGTTCCTGCAGAGTGGACTTGTAAGCTTGGAGTTCCACCAGGAATCTATCCTCCTTGAGAAGGGCTGGTGCCGGGGTGTTAGTGGCAGGCTTGCTGGCAATAGCGCTCTGACCCTTAGACCCCTTGCTACTCTTCTCCGGAGTTTGCATTGGTGTATGAAGGGGGGGGGGGGTCTGGCGAATTTCTGCCTCCATCGCTGGTGTAATTCGGAAGACCTCCACTGGAAATGCCATCAATTTCTATCAGGTAAGCTGTTGACAATGTTTATTGATGCCTGAGAAAAGTGAAGGTGTTCCAGGAAGCTGCAAAAATAGATTAATTCGGATAGAGTAGGAGCTGGTGTCTGGGAGCTGCTACATGGAGGGTTGCATCACGTGACTCCAGCAGCCCACCAGTACCTTTCTTTTATTTATCAATAGGCCTACTAGCCCTGAAGAGCCTCCACTAGCCCACCTGGCTACCAGGTACAATACTGGTCAGTGGGTCACCAATAGGAGCACATGGGTTTTTGGCAGAGCCCCCTCCCAAACCACACTTCCTTTCCTCTCTGTTTCTGCTCTGCTATTTTTTCCCCAGCTAACCTAATTATATTTTATTTGACATGTCTGACAGGACATTGACTCCTACCCATCAGATAAGTATACTTCTATGCCTAACCTGTCCTTCCCATCCTTACTGTACCCTCTAAGAGCTATGGATCCTTAGTGACCCCCCTTTTCTATCTTTTTTACAGGTGTGGTGGACAACATCCCTTCAAGTCTCCTACCTCTGGCTCCTGTAGTGCTCAGGTAAGACCATCTACTTAATCTGTATTTAGTGGGTTGGCTGTAATGGTATGCCCACACCCATTATATGCTGAAGGTAGGGCCACTAGCTCTTGAGTCCCCCAGCCATGGTGTCATACTCCCTGTTGTACCCCTCTTAGCCCTGGCAGCAGGCTCTCAAGCCCCATCCCCAGCTTCATAGGAATGTTGTTAGGCTCCTGAATGCCCCCAATCCATGGCCATAGGTTTCCAAACCCCCAGTGTCCTGGGTGGGGGCAGTGTGGTTTGGGTGGTCCCCTAGGTGGTCCAGATGGGAGAAGAGGGTGAATGTATGTGGGGGAGTCTGTTATGTGGGTGCCCTGGGAGGTCCAGGTGGGGGAAGAGGGGGTCATAGCTGGGGAAGCCTTGTTGGAGTTGTTCCTTTGGTGATTCAGATGAGTAAATAGGCTCCAGGGGGCCTATAGGTGGTCTGTGGGGGGCAGAGTATGGTGGCTGTTGAATCCTAGTTCTAGGAATGGTGGGAAAGAAGGTGCAGGTGGTGTCAGAATCGTGGTATGATGACCCTAATGGTAGTCTGAGTTGAAGATGAAGGGGGAGTATTACGGTATATTGAATTGCCGAATCTCGATACACAGGAGCCTGAAAATTATAGCCCAATAGTTGGTATCCCGACAGTCTGGAATTTCCTGCAGTAGAGTTGGCAATCATAAATAAGAGGGGTGCAGGTGGCGAAGCGCCCTGAAAACACAGAAAAAACCTCCACTGCGAGCAATTCCAGACTGTTGGGATACAGACTATCGGGCTATAATTTCTGGGCTCCTGGGTGTCGGGATTCAGCATTTCGGTATGCCGTAGTAAATCTAATAAAGGTGCATGTGGGTATCTGGCCTCTGTTTTAGGGTCCTGAGGATGGTATGAGTGGGAGAAGTGGATGCAGATGTGTTTCAGACCAAAGTTCTATGGACCTGGGGTGCTCCAGGTGGGAGAAGGGGGTGGAGGTGAGTGTGGGACCCTTGTATGAGTCCTATGGCTGGTCCAATTAGAAAATAAGGGAAAAGGTGTGAATTGGACACCCATCCATGGGTCCCTTGTCTGGTCCTGCTAGATGCAGAGGGTAGGGGTGAGTTTAGAACACCTATCTGGGAGTTCAATGGCTAGACAGCATGGGAGATGAATGTGGGTGTTGGTGTCAAATACTCTTTTAGGGTTTGCAGGTTTGGTCCTGGTGGGCAGAATGACGGACATACAGTAGGTGAGAAATGCCAGTTTGAGATTCCAGAACTGGTCTGGGTGGGGGAAGAGGAGGGACTTAAATGAGAGAGGGGAGTATAGTGGTCTCAGGGCTGGTCCAGGTGAAGGGATATTGGGACATAGGTGGGAAAAGCTGGTCCAGCGGTCCCTTGGCAGGTCTCTGTGGGCAGGCAGGGGAGTCATAGATGTGGAAAGCTAGTCTTGTGGCTCAAGGGATTATCTGAGTGAAGGAATATGGTGACATACAAGGCCACAGCCAGTATGGGTTCCTAGGGATAGTCCAAGTGGGCAAAAAGGGGAGTTTTTCCTAAGGAAAGCTAGACCTTGAATCCCAACACTGATCCAGATTGAGGGACGTGGAGGACGTACAGTGAAGCCCGCCAGGATGAAGCGCAGCGTCACAGTTTTCAGCATGACAAAAGGGACTGACTACCATTGAAACTGCATTGTTTACTGTAGACTCTCTGCTGCAGCATTCTACAGAATTGGGTTTAATCTTGGCAAGCTTCATGTGTAGGTGTGGTGGCAAATCCAGTGCTTATTCATTGAAAGACTTCTCAATGTATGGATTAGGCACTTCCCCCTCCTCTTTTGTGAATACTGAGCAGAAATATTTGTTCAGTATCCCTGCTTTTTCACTGTCCCCCTCTGCCCACCCACCGTTCATTCTATTCAGCCTCACTATCCCTTCCTTTGTCTTTCTACGCTGGCTGATGTACCTATAAAAGGTTTTATCCCCCTTCTTAACTGAGTTGGCTATCTTTTCCTCAGTTTGGGCCTTTGCTATTCTGACTTCCTCCTGCTTCCTTCTGCCTTAACTGGTACAGCTCTCTGTCCTGCTCCTTCTGTGTTTCCTTATACTTCTGGAATGCTATCTTTTTCTTCCTGACTTTCACAGCCACCTCTTTTGAGAACCATAGTGGCTTTTTCTTTTGTTTTGATTTATTTATTTGCTTCACACAAAGGCTTGCTGTCTCTTTGATGGCAGTTTTGATGATTCCCCATTGTTGCTCCACACCTCCTTCTAGCTTGTTTGCTAGTGCTTTTCTGAGGCACTCTCCCATCTTGCCAAAGTCAGCCCTAATGAAGTCCAGTACCCTCACTTTTGTATGGCTTGACTCTGTAGCTGAGTTTAACGTGAACCACACTGTTTGATGGTCACTTGTTCCCAGATGGCAACCCACTTCTAGATCTGAGATCCTCTCACTGCCCCTGTTTGAGAGTACGAGGTCTAAGATTGCTCCCTCACGAGTGGTTTCTGAAACTAGCTGTCTGAGGCATGCCACCCGTAGGGCATCAAGAATGGCCCTGCTCTTGGATGTGGCTGCAGCAAATGTGCTCCAGTTAACATCTGGCATATTCAGGTCTCCCATCAACAGTATCTCCCCTTTCTCTGCCATTCTAAGAATGCCTTCTATCATATCCTTGTCCATTTCCTCCCCCTGACATAGGGGTCTGTACACAACCCATGTGCAGATTGTGGTACCCTTTCCAGTCTCCAAGGTGACCCACAGTGCCTCCTCTCCTCCCTGTTTACTCTTTTGTTCAGTTTCTTTTATCCCTTCCTTTACATAGAGAGCTACTCCTCCCCCCCTCTTCTCCCCACCTGTCTCTCCTGTAGGTTATGTACCCTGGTATGTTAACATCCCAGTAATGGTTCTCTGTGTACCATGTTTCTGTGACTGCTACAATATCCAGGCAACCCTCTTCCATCAAGGTCACCAGCTCAGGGAGCTTGTTGCCCAGACTACGGGCATTAGTACTCATTACCCTCCATTTCCTGATGGCCTTACTCCTTTTTGCCCCATCCCTGTCCTTCTTGACTTTGTCACTTTCTCCATTTACCCCTGCCCTCCTCCCTATCGACACCTCTATGTTGGTGTTTACCGTACTTACTACCGTGATTTTTTGGGGGGGCTAGGATTTCCCTGCTCCTTTCCAGTGCCTCCCCCTTAGCTAGTTTAAATGCTTGCCAATGAAGCATTTAAACTTATCACCTAGGATCCTGGTTCCCCTCCTGGACAGATGCAGCCCATCATGCCAGTATAGGTTTGCATCACTCCAGGTGGACCCCCAGTCCCCAATGAAGCCAAATCCCTGAGCTCCACACCAGTTTTTCAACCACTGATTGAATCCCATGGTGTGGAACACCCTATCCTCTCCAACGCCATAGATGGGCAGCACCTCCAAGAATCTTACCATGCATGCTACTTGTCTAAGGCCCCTCCCCAATTCCACAAACTCTTCCTGCACTTCTCTAATCCCTTTCTTAGCCAGGCCATTTGTCTCTAGGTGGACAATGACATCCAGCTCCCTCCCCTGTGCAGCTGCTTTGGCAATCCTGAGGATTCACTCCCTGTCCCTCCAAGCCATGGTGCCAGGCATGCACCATACCTCCCTCTCCCCGTCCTCCCCCAGTTCTGCCATCCTAACAATGGAGTCCCCCACCAGGAGTTGTTTCCTTCCCCTGTGGGGTCCCCTGCCACCCTCCTGTGGGTCTCCTTTGTGGAGGTTCCCAGCATCCTTCTTGGTCTCCACTGCGGGTTCCTCCATAGAGGAACCACACTTTGCCAGAATGGCATAGGAATTGTAGAGAGGTACAACTGGAGGGATGTGCCTCTGTTCCACCACCCTCACCCTCCCTGAGCCCACTGTGGTCCAACTGCTCCTCTTTCTTGGCAACCTCTGAGGCAATGGCAGGGGCACTGGTGGTCCCTGGATGGAAGAGGAGGTCCCACAAATCCTGGCCAACTCAGCCTGGAGATGAGCAACCTCCTCCCTCAGCCCAGAGAGTTGCCTGCATATGGGACAATGCCGCATCCTCCAGAACGTCTCCCGGAAGACTTCTGCCCCATAGCCACTGCACTGCACCACTCCCATCATGTCTTATTTCTGGCCCCTTAACTGTTTGCAATCCTTACTCTTTCCTCTGTTTTTTTTTCTCTCTCTCTCTCTTCTTACTTTCTGCCTGTGTGCCCTTTAAGCTCCTGATTGTCCTGTTCTAAGACAAGAATATCCTATATTTCTCAGTAGACCCCTTACTTGCTCAGAGGCAGACCTCCTGCAGCTAGAGGGGGGCCAGAGAGCTACTCTTGCCCTTCTAGGATGGGTGGGTCTATGGTGGTCTGTGGTCACCACTTCCTGCTCCCAAACAGGAAGTTCCTGTTGTCAGTCAAATCCTGTGCCTATAAAAGTAGAACTAGCTTTGGGTGGGAGGGTGGAAGGGAGGGAAGGAGGGCAATGTCATCCCAGTAGAGAAGTCCAGTCACACAGCAGTCCCTTCTCCTGGTGTCTTCTGCCAGGCTACTAGCAGAATCTTTCTAAGGCAGTCTTTAAATATAGCTTCCTTCTAGCTAAACCACTCCTCCACTTTCTAGACCTTTCTACAAGTAATTTAAACCTCACAGCTATCAAGTCCTTTCAATCACCTGAGATTTACACCTAGATAACTGTTCAGATAACCATTCAGTTCAGTTAACTCAGACAAACACACACTTTTTTTTGTTTTATTTGTTAGTTTTTTTACCCTAAATTAAAGGTCCAAGTACAAGAGTTCTACTTCTTTAGTCCCAGCAGAGAAGTCCAGTCACACAGCAGTCCTTTCTCCTGGTGTCTTCTGCCAAGCTACTAGCAGAATCTTTCTAAGGCAGTCTTTAAATGTAGCTTCCTTCTAGCTAAGCCACCCCCACTTACTAGATCTTTCTACAAGTAATTTAAACCTCACAGCTATCAAGTCCTTTCAATCACCTGAGATTTACACCTAGATAACTGTTCAGATAACCATTCAGTTCAGTTAACTCCGACAAACACACACTTTTTTGTTTTGTTTGTTAGTTTTTTACCCTAAATTAAAGGTCCAAGTACAAGAGTTCTACTTCTTTAGTCCCAGCAGAAAAGTCCAGTCACACAGCAGTCCTTTCTCCTGGTGTCTTCTGCCAAGCTACTAGCAGAATCTTTCTAAGGCAGTCTTTAAATGTAGCTTCCTTCTAGTTAAGCCACTCCCCCACTTACTAGATCTTTCTACAAGTAGTTTAAACCTCACAGCTATCAAGTCCTTTCAATCACCTGAGATGTACACCTACATAACTGTTCAGATAACCATTCAGTTCAGTTAGCTCAGACAAACACACACTTTTTTTGTTTTGTTTGTTAGTTCTTTTTTACCCTAAATTAAAGGTCCAAGTACAAGAGTTCTACTTCTTTAGCCCCAGCAGAGAAGTCCAGTCACACAGCAGTCCTTTCTCCTGGTGTCTTCTGCCAAGCTACTAGCAGAATCTATCTAAGGCAGTCTTTAAATGTAGCTTCCTTCTAGCTAAGC
The DNA here is from genome assembly GCA_016271365.2 of Neoceratodus forsteri. NCBI lineage: Eukaryota > Metazoa > Chordata > Ceratodontiformes > Ceratodontidae > Neoceratodus > Neoceratodus forsteri. The sequence continues at coordinate 9,862,079 of CM057451.1, forward strand.
CACCCCCACTTACTAGATCTTTCTACAAGTAATTTAAACCTCACAGCTATCAAGTCCTTTCAATCACCTGAGATTTACACCTAGATAACTGTTCAGATAACCATTCAGTTCAGTTAACTCCGACAAACACACACTTTTTTTGTTTTATTTGTTAGTTTTTTTACCCTAAATTAAAGGTCCAAGTACAAGAGTTCTACTTCTTTAGTCCCAGCAGAAAAGTCCAGTCACACAGCAGTCCTTTCTCCTGGTGTCTTCTGCCAAGCTACTAGCAGAATCTTTCTAAGGCAGTCTTTAAATGTAGCTTCCTTCTAGCTAAGCCACTCCCCCCTACTTACTAGATCTTTCTACAAGTAATTTAAACCTTATAGCTATCAAGTCCTTTCAATCACCTGAGATTTACACCTAGATAACTGTTCAGATAACCATTCAGTTCAGTTAACTCAGACAAACACACACTTTTTTTTTATTTTGTTTGTTAGTTTTTTTTACCCTAAATTAAAGGTCCAAGTACAAGAGTTCTACTTCTTTAGTCCCAGCAGAGAAGTCCAATCACACAGCAGTCCTTTCTCCTGGTGTCTTCTGCCAAGCTACTATATAGTTTTCATAAAGAAATATTTACTGTTCTATAGTTTTTTCAAAACATTACAGCTATACCACATTATCTAAGTGTAATAATACCATCCAGTGTGGGTGTAATGGGATATAACAGACCTTCCAGGGGCTGTAAGGCCCTCCACCTGTGGTGTCAGGCCTCATTACGCCCCTGGGTGGTCCATTATATCCCAATAACGCCCACCCTGTTGGGTATTATTACTTACTTAGTTTTGGCTAGGATAGGTGGAGCTATGAGTAATCTGTTGATTTTCATCTAGGTTTGGTGGCATGGGAGTAAAAACTATACTTTTGTCCCTGTGGGTGTTGATGACTCCGGATGTTCCTCAGGTTAAAGGTATCATCAAGGGCACCATTGCATTCTTAGAAAATTGGGTTGGTTTGTTGGACCTCTCCAGGACAGTGTCTTCATAACAGTTAAAGTCTCCCCCAAAACCCATGGCCCAGCAAATTATGCCAATGATAGTTTTTGGAAATAACCAGACTCCTCAGTATTCAGACAATAGATGGATACAACTGCAAAGACTTCCACCAAATTCTAGGCTATTTGGGCGAGAACATATTCTTTTTCATTTCATTTATTTTATACTTGTAAGCATAATGAGCATGTCTGCCCAATTTCATATTCAACCAGTGTACATATACACATACAAAACATATTAAATACAGAGGGTACATACAGCTATATTAAATACAGAGTATACATACAGTCAAAAGGTCATAAAAAACATTTACAATAAACATCATAATTTCACACAAAACAGTTACATTTATCATTATCAAAAAACAAATCCACAAAGATTTTTTTTAAAGTGAATAGTGAAGTGCAATTGGTAATATGGGAGGGGAGAGCTGAAATGAAGGGAGGAAGTAAATAGAAATGACCTCTGGCCAATGGATTTCCAATATAGAGGAACTGAAATGGTTAATTTACTCTAAGACCAGGTTCCAAATTCATTTAATGCCCTGGGGAAAAAGCAATAATGGAGGGGGGCAGTAAACCCAGAACACACTTAAACATAAAGATGACTAACTTAAAGCAAACCCTTTTATGAAAAGAAAGACAACCTGAGATCTTAAATAAATCACAAGAATGAGTACAGAAAGGGGATCCTGTCAAAAATCTCAAAATTAAGTTATATGTTACTCTTAATCTATCCAAGACAGTGTTTGTGGTGGCAGTATAACTGTTAATGTCATAGTCCAGTAGGCTAAAAAGAAAACTATGGGTCAATAGTTTCCTAGACACTTTGGTTAAAAAAGGGCGTATCCTATACAACATCCCTAGTCTTTGATGGACTTACATAAATAATAATAATAATAAATGTATTTATAAAGCACCTTTCAACTTATCAATGTGCTGAACACATTAAAACCATAACATCAAATATAAATCCAATAATACATATAAATAAAATCAAAACATAATAACATCAAACATTAAAATCAGTTAATAAAATATGAAGTAAGATCTCAGCACAGTAAAAATTAACCTATGAATAACCATCCAAGATGGTCATTCGCCACAGATGAGTTTTCAGATTATTCTTGAATTCCTCCACAGAGGTGCACTCCCGTAACCAGCGTGGTAGAGAATTCCAAAGAGTGGGTGCAGCATAAGAAAATGCTCTGCTGCCAGAAGATTTTAAACTCACTCTTGAAATCTCTAACAACCCCTCGTTGGCCGAGTGGAGCGATCGGCCGAGGCAGTAAGACACCAGGAGTTCTTTCAGATAATAAATAATTAACATGATGTTCAAAAGACAAATGTGAGTCTAGGTAAATACCTAGATATTTAAATGTGTTGACCTTTTCAATAGTAACACCCTTGGAGTCTACAACCATTATCGTTGGGGACGGTTCCATCCTGGGCTCAGAGAAAATTATCAACTTAGTCTTCTTCGAGTTCAGCATCAGATGCCTAGAAACAAGTCAATTCTGAAAAGAGGTAAAATCCTCCTGAACATTTGTCTCCCCCCAGAGTCTGCCAGGGAATGCTAGCCACTCCCAGGAAACCTGGCAGCAGCCAAATAGCAACCACCCTTGCCTTAGAGCAGTACAGAGAGGTTACCCATGTGTCCCCCAGATCTCCCTGGGCTTAACTTCCTCAGTACTGCTCATTTAAGTTTCTTGCAAAAGACAGACATCACATTTTAGTTTTTTAAACAGGCCCTGCGCTTTCTTCCATTTTATTACATGTTTAAGACCATTATTGTTCTAGGTTGTGATGATGAATGTTTTAGCTATAGACTAATAGGGTATTTTGTTCAATGATAGCCTCCACAAACTCAGGCACAGTCATCAAGGTGTGTGGCTGTAGTTTCAGTTTTGTTTTAGCATTAGTGTGTGACCAAAACAACTTAACAACGTAACAGTAGTAATAGTAGAAGTTTTTCCACCTTTCCTCTCCTCCCACCCACCCATTCATCCCTCCTCCTTTTCCTGCCACCCATCCCTATCCCCTCAGTCAGACACAAGAAGAAACAACCAACGGTGTTACCATATTTACCTGTGCCAACATGGATGCTCCTCCCAAAGGTCAGGTTCAATATCACCTGCCAAGGGTTCCTTTACAAACATTGGCACCTTTGCTAAACTAGGGTACATACTGTATGAAAAACGTTCAACTTGCAACAAGAAAAACTATCACCATTTCCGACATGAAGGAACATGTTGGAGGAGAGGAGTGCACACAGGCCCCCTCAGAGGACTATCCCAGGGTGCGGCAGCCGACAACTCCAACAAAGGGAAGTCAAGTCACAAGGTAGGCATGCCGAGTATAGGCAGAGTACCTATGGGCAAGGGCTACACTCAAGGGTAGTGCCCATTGTTCCCCCCAAGCTGGAGTGGAGGGGTGGTAAGTCCACCCCCAGTCAAGTCTGCCACAGGACCCCACCGGTTAGGAGACCCAGCTACCACTGGACCACAGGCAGGCTCCCATAGACACCAAGTTTATTACATAGGACAGAGGGTCTCAACCATCCATTGCAGGCAATGGAGTTTGCACACTAGTGCAGCATAACATGTATACTTTACTGTAGATGCATTAGGGCCCTCTTAAAGTTAGATCCTGACTGTATGCACACTCAATGGGCAGATGAAGATTTAGAGGCAGGTACAGCTGTTTTGTTGGTGTAAATAGTTAGGTTCATAGGTTCAAAATTGTCCCAGGTTTCAGTGTCTTTTGCACAGCGGTAGATGACAGTGATTTGCATAGCCTGGTAGTCTGGTGTCATGCTACCGCCCACCGGTATCTGCCCCTAGAAGCAATCGAGCTGCAGCATAGTTCATCAAGGAGAAGGTATAAGCAAGCCCCCCCCTCAAGTCAGGTCTGTGTCATAGAGGGAGGATTGCAAAGGAAGGTAGTAAACCAGATCGAGGGTATAAATTCAGTGGCAGTCCAGGATGCATGCAGAAAGTAGTAGAGAATGAGTGTACACTGGCTGCTTACTGTGTAAATGGTGCTAGGGAGCACTTTGTCGGGGGTCTCCGTGCTGGCCGCCATAGTTTAAGAATGCAGAGGAGACCTCACGAATAAGCACACATGAGTCATCAGGTTGTGTCATTAGACAGTTCCCACCAAGACCAAACTGTCAAAATCACCTGCTGTCACTTACCTCCCCTGAGGCATTTGGGCTTGATATTTGTAAATACAGAAATAGAGGCATACAGTAAAAAAAAATGAATTGTTAAAGCCTGTTATTGTGAGCTGAAATATTTAAGAAGAGAAAAGTGAAACATTTGCACTCACATCTACAGAGGCACAATCTATTATTTGACAGTTTTTAGTTCCGAGCTAGATCCCCACCAGGTGAAGTGGTGGAAAACAGTTTGGGGGAAATGCCTGGCTGGAAATCATAAGCAGTGATCTCCATGCAGCTCCAAGCTAAGTTTCAAGGCTGTTCACAGGAGTCACCACAGTGTTTGGCAGTGATCATTAGACTGATGGGGCAGACACAGTATGTGATCCCACAACCTACCACCCTATCCCACTTCCAGCTTCATGGACCCCCAAGCATGTTCAAAAGTCCAGCTTTTCACATATATTCAGTTTATAGCAATGGCATTAGTCGCTGATTTAGGCACTTAAAGCATCAGACCCATTGAAAGCCTCAGATAGGCAGGACCGGAGTTTACAGGGACAGGGTCGCTCAGCATGGTGCATGAATCCCTCGAGGTGAGGTGGTGAGCTGGGTGCTGCAAGCAGAGCTAATGGGTGGGTTCACAGGGCTATGAGGAGAGGACCCAATACATGGGGCTGGGGTTTATCTTCTAAGTACTTCATCCTTGAGCTGGAGCAGTACTCCCTGATAGGGATCTTCCCTCTGCTGCCACATCCTCCTACCCACAATCCACTCCAATGCCCAGGGTCTGTAAAGTATCTGGCAGGCTTACCAGGGTGATTCACATGCAGACGAGATGGATACAGAAGGGTGAAGTCCCAACCTCAGTGGTGCATCTTTGCTTTAACTCCTTTGAACTGCTGCCTTTTATATTACAGTTATCTGCTAAGTTCCTGGAAATTGTATACTCATCCTCCTTCCACTTGGATGGGGCAGTTCATTTTTGGTAGCTTGCAGGACCCACTCTTTGTCTTTGTACCTGAGGTATTTAGAACATGCCTAGGCTTTTCTCTCAGCTTAGGCTTTGGTCCTGTTTTATGGGCTTTCTACTTTGAAACCAGCAGCAGCAGGGTCCATTTTTATAACTTAGTGGCCAGCCCTTTGTGGACAGTTGGCCCAAGGTCAGATCTCTTCAGCCCCTTAGGGAGTCCTATAATTTCCAATTTGGACCTTCTGGATCTGTTTTCTTAATCATCCAGTCAAAACTGCATTTCTTCCAGGGCTGCCTTCAAGGAGTTACTCTGTCTTGTAACATCACTAATTTGATCCTCCAGCTCTCTCACCCACTTCTTGACCTGCTCCAGGTGGGCAGTATGAGCAGCTGCAATTTCTGTTAGTTCGGTGACAATCCTCTGCAAATGAGCAAGTTGTGAGGTGTTGTTTGTGAAACCCACATTCATTTCTTGTTGTAAGTTGGTTAGCATAGTGGGCATGCCCACTAGGAACTTCTCCAGTTCAGTCATGCCACCAGTTTCAAAAGCAGCCACTGATGCTGTCTGAGAGCAGGTACTCACATCATAGAAACATAGAAACATAGAAACATAGACTTTGATGGCAGATAAGGACTGCTAGGCCCATCTAGTCTGCCCATTTCCCTACCTACAGAATAGGCCGCAGATCCTAGTTAACCAACAGCCTATATCTTCCTGCCCCCCACAAGAATTGCCTTATGTCTGTCCCATGCATTCTTGAATTCTCCCACAGTTTTAGACCCCACAACTTCCTCAGGAAGGCTGTTCCATGCATCCACTACCCTCTCTGTGAAATAATACTTCCTCACATTGCTCCTGAACCGCCCTCCTTCTATCTTTAAATTGTGTCCCTTTGTTCTTGCAAGTCTCTTTTCTGAAAGATGCTACCCTTGGACTTTGTTGATTCCCTTGAGGTACTTAAAAGTTTCTATCATGTCCCCCTCTCCTTCTTTCCTCAAGGGTATACATATTAAGCTCCTTTAGTCTCTCCTCAACGGCTTCTCTTGCAGACCCTGCACCATTTTAGTTGCCCTCCTCTGGACTGCCTCTATCCTGTCTATGTCCTTGCGGAGATGGGGTCTCCAGAACTGGACACAGTATTCCAGATGGGGTCTCATCAACTGTCTGTACAGAGGGATAACAACTTCCTGTTTTCTGCTGCTGATGCCTCTCCTATACATCCCAGTATACCCCGGCCCTCCCTACTGCCTTCTCACATTGCTTGCTAACCTTAAGGTCATCTGATATGATTACCCCAGGTCCCTTTCCTGTTTTGTTGTTGTTACTACCTCCCACCCATTGTGTATTCTTCCCTGGGTTCTTGTTTCCAGGTGCATTATTTTGCACTTTTTGCATTGAATCCTAGCTGCCATCCGTCTGACCATTCCTCCAACCTTGCCAAGTCTCTTTTCATCCTTTCCACGCCTCCTTGTGTATCAACCCTGTTGCAGATCTTTGTGTCATCTGCAAAAAGGCATACTTTTCCTTCCAGTCCCTCTACAATGTCACTGATAAAGACATTAAAAAGGACTGGACCCAATACTGAACCCTGCGGTACCCCACTGGTAACCGCCCATTCTTCAGAGTGGACTCCATTTACAATTACCTTCTGTGTCCTGTTGTCCAGCCAATGTTTTACCCAGGCTACCACCCTGGGACCCACTCCCAGGCTGGTTAATTTGACTAATAATCTTTTGTGTGGGACTATGTCAAATGCCTTGCTAAAGTCTAGGTAGGCCATGTCCACAGCCCCTCCCTGGTCTACTACTTTGGTCACCCATTCAAAGAAATCTATTAGATTCTGTCTGACATGACCTTCCTGCTGTGAACCCATGCTGCCTTGGATCCTGTGCTCCACTGACCTCTAGGTACTCAATTATTCTTTCCTTCAGAAGTGACTCCATCACTTTCCCTACCACAGAGGTCAGACTGACAGTCTGTAGTTTCCTGCCTCTGTCTTGGTCCCACTTTTGTGAAGGGGAATCACATCCGCCTTCCACCAGTCCTCGGGTACCACACCATCCTCCCATGATTTATTAAAAAGAGTAGCCAGTGGTTTCACTAGTTCCTTCCTTAATTCTTTTAGAATTCTGGGGTGAATTCCATCAGGACCCATTGCTTTGTCCACCTTCAGTTTTAGGAGTTCTTGCAGAACCCTTTCTTCTGTGAAAGGACTGGGATCGACCCCCCTATCAAGAGTGCTTATGTTAATTGGATTAGGCACTTCCCCCTCCTCTTTTGTGAATACTGAGCAGAAATATTCGTTCAGTATTCCTGCTTTTTCACTGTCCCCCTCTGCCCACCCACCGTTCATTCTATTCAGCCTCACTATCCCTCCCTTTGTCTTTCTACGCTCGCTGATGTACCTATAAAAGGTTTTATCCCCCTTCTTAACTGAGTTGGCTATCTTTTCCTCAGTTTGGGCCTTTGCTATTCTGACTTCCCTCCCTGCTTCTTTCTGCCTTAACTGGTACAGCTCTCTGTCCTGCTCCTTCTGTGTTTCCTTATACTTCCGGAATGCTATCTTTTTCTTCCTGACTTTCACAGCCACCTCTTGAGAACCATAGTGGCTTTTTCTTCATTTTGATTTGTTTATTTGCTTCACACAAAGGCTTGTTGCCTCTGTGATGGCAGTTTTGATAATTCCCATTGTTGCTCCACACCTCCTTCTAGCCTGTTTGCTAGTGCTTTTCTGAGGCACTCTCCCATCTTGCCAAAGTCAGCCCTCCTAAAGTCCAGTACCCTCACTTTTGTATGGCTTGACTCTGTAGCTGAGTTTAACATGAACCACACTGTTTGATGGTCACTTGTCCCCAGATGGCAACCCACTTCTAGATCTGAGATCCTCTCACTGCCCCCGCTTGAGAGCATGAGGTCTAAGACTGCTCCTCACGAGTGGGTTCAAACTAGCTGTCTAATGCCTGCCACCTGTAGGGCGTCAAGAATGGCCCTGCTCTTGGATGTGGCTGCAGCAAATGTGCTCCAGTTAACATCTGGCATATTCAGGTCTCCCATCAACAGTATCTCCTTTCTCTGCCATTCTAAGAATGCCTTCCATCATATCCTTGTCCATTCCTTCCCCTGACATGGGGGTCTGTACACAACCCCTGTGCAGACTGTGGTGCCCTTTCCAGTCTCCAAGGTGACCCACAGTGCCTCCTCTCCTCCCTGTTTACTCTTTTGTTCAGTTGCTTTTATCCCTTCCTTTACATAGAGAGCTACTCCTCCCCCTCTTCTCCCCTGCCTGTCTCTCCTGTAAGTTATGTACCCTGGTATATTAACATCCCAGTCATGGTTCTCTGTGTACCATGTTTTTGTGACTGCTACAATATCCAGGCATCCCTCTTCCATTAAGGCCACCAGCTCAGGGAGCTTGTTGCCCAGACTACGGGCATTGGTACTCATTACCATCCATTTCCTGATGGCCTTACCCCCTTTTGGCCCATCCCTGTCCTTCTAGCCTTTGTCACTATCTCCATTTAGCCCTGCCCTTCTCCCTATCGACACCTCCATGTTGGTGTCTGCCACACTTACTACCGTGATTGTTTGGGGGGGCTAGGATTTTCCTGCTCCTTTCCAGTGCCTCCCCCCTTGGCTAGTTTAAAAGCTTGCCAATGAAGCATTTAAACCTATCACCTAGGATCCTGGTACCCCTCCCGGACAGATGCAGCCCATCATGCCAGTATAGGCTTGCATCACTCCAGGTGGACCCCCAGTCCCCAATGAAGCCAAATCCCTGAGCTCCATACCAGTTTTTCAACCACTGATTGAATCCCATGGTATGGAACACCCTAGCCTCTATGCCATAGATGGGTAGCACCTCCGAAAAGGTTACCGTCGTGCTACTTGACTAAGGCCCCTCCCACACTCGCAAACTCTTCCTGCACTTCTCTAATCCCTTTCTTAGCCAGGTCATTTGTCCCTAGGTGGACAATGACATCCAGCTCCTCCCCTGCAGCTGCTCCGGCAATCCTGAGGATTCGCCCCTGTCCCTCCAAGCCATGGTGCCAGGCAGGCACCTACCTCCCTCTCCCTTCCTTGCCCAGTTCTACCTTCCTAACAATGGAGTCCCCACCAGGAGTTGTTTCCTTCCCTGTAGGGTCCCCTGCCACCCTCCTGTGGGTCTCCTTTGTGGAGGTTCCCAGCATCCTCCTTGGTCTCCACTGTAGGTGCCTCCATAGAGGAACCACACTTTGCCAGAATGGCATAGGAATTGTGGAGAGGTACAACTGGAGGGATGTGCCTCTGTTTCACCACCCTCACCCTCCCTGAGCCCACTGTGGTCCAACTGCTCCTCTTTCTTGGCAACCTCTGAGGCAACGGCAGTGGCACTGGTGGTCCCTGGATGGAAGAGGAGGTCCCACAAATCCTGGCCAACTCAGCTCTGAGATGAGCAACTCCTCCCTCAGCCCCAGAGGTGCCTGCAGATGGGACAACACTGCATCCTCCAGAACATCTCCCGAAGACTGCTGCTCCACAGCCACTGCACTGCACCACTCCAATCATGTCTTATTTCTGGCCCTTAACTGTTTGCAATCCTTACTCTTTCCTCTGTTTTTTTCTCTCTCTCCTACTTTCTGCCTTTGTGCCCTTTAAGCTCCTGATTGTCCTGTTCTGAGACAAGAATATCCTATATTTCTCAGTAGACCACTTACTTGTTCAGAGGCAGACCTCCAGCAGCTAGAGGGGGCCGGAGAGCTACTCTTGCCCTTCTAGGATGGTGAGTCCTTGGTGGTTCTGTGCTCACTCACTTCCTGCCCCTAAACAGGAAGTTCCTGATGTCAGTCAAATCCTGTGCCTATAAAAATAGAACTAGTTTTTGGTGGGGGGGTGGAGGGGAGGGAAGGAGGGCAATATAGTCCCAGTAGAGAAGTTCAGTCACACAGCAGTCCTTTCTCCTGTTGTCTTCTGCCAAGCTATTAGCAGAATCTTTCTAAGGCAGTCTTTAAATGTAGCTTCCTTCTAGCTAAGCCACCCCTCACTTACCAGATCTTTCTACAAGTAATTTAAACCTCACAGCAGTTAAGTCCTTTCAGTCACCTGAGATTTACACCTAGATGACTTTTCAGTTACCTATTCAGTTCAGTTAACCCAAACACACACTTTTTTTTTTGGTTTTGTATGTTAGTTTTTTTACCCTAAATTAAAGGTCCAAATACAAAAGTTCTTCTACTTTAGTCCCAGCAGAGAAGTTCAGTCACACAGCAGTCCTTTCTCCTGTTGTCTTCTGCCAAGAAGACAACAGGAGAAAGTGCAGAGCTCCTTCCAGTGCAGAGCTCCTTTCAGTTGAATAGGCTCAAAAGGTAGTGTTGACTGCTGTTTAAGTTGTTCCCCGGAAGCCACGGAGTATTAACAGTCTTTCTGCAAGAGGTTGAGTCGGGGGGTATGCCGACGCAAGTTCAACTCCTCCACTTTGAACACCAGCACAGCAACAGATTTTGCCAGTCTGTGGCAAGTTGCTGTGCTGGTGCAAGGCAGACACTGGCGGTGCGGGTCCCGGTGTTGTGCCCCCCCCAGGTCCAACCATGACTCAGAGTTAGATATCTAGAGACTGGGGTGTGTGGGGGAGTGAGGCCCCCCACATGGAGGGTTCGGGTGGCACAACCCCCAGATAGAAACCCACCGGCATCCCCGACTGCACAATGCCGACACTTGGCATTGTGTCTGTCACTGTGGGGGATGTCGGTGTGTGCGCTGTCACAGTGCTGCAGTAAAACTGAGTCAAGGATAGCTGAAAAGACATCAATCCATGCTAATTTTAGAAAGTGCTCTTAGGAGCTATACTAAGCTGAGTCCACCATCCTGGCTTGTTTCCATGGCCACACACCTCAAAACAAATTATAAAAATGAAACTGGAACAAAATCAGTTTAGGTACTAGAAAACATTGAAACAGAAAAAAAGTGAATAGAATAAGACCTAAACAGTCCATTCAGTCTGTCTGTCTCAAAATTCCCTACTTGAGATGCTGTGGTCTCCATCCTTCTTTTGGAATCTACCCTTCCCTTCCCAGTCACTCCTCCCTCCTCTACTTCCCATCTGGTAACTCCTTTGTGTGTGTGTCACATTTCTTCTTGAAACTGCAGTGTCAGTGGCTCAGCAGGTAGCACACTCGCCTCTGAGGCCGGGAGATCAGAAGGCTGTGGGTTCTAGCCCCACACCAGGCACTTGGATTAAATCCCATTACTGACACTGTAGTGCCGCATGAGGGGGGTGCTGCACTCCTGAGATGCTATCTTTCAGATGAGACATTAAACTGAGGTCCCATCTGCCTGTTCTGGTGGTAGCTCAGGTGGATGTTAAAGATCCCATGGCACTTCTCAAAAAGAGTAGGGGAGGCTTTATTGAAAAAAAAACATACTTCAAACATAATACAATGAAAATAAAGCAACAAAAAGCATACAAAAACAATAGTGATAATAAACATCAATATGACTCACTGAAAAAGACCCACATCAGGGCAAAAAAAAAAAAAAACAACTAACAAACTTAACAGGTCTATTACACCTGCCCCAGAAAGGACCTAATGTCCTTCATTTATATTTAATGAAATAAGTGAAACCCCTCCACCAATGTGAAATCTGTTGTGCGGAACACAATGAACAGTCCCTCTTATAGACATTCAATAGTTCATTTGTAACTAAAATGCTGAGACAGTCATATAACATCTTTTTTTGGTGCAGAACTCATTGGCATCTTGCTTGCCATATGTAAAATCTAATACAACAAAGAAAAATCAACAGAGTATCAGAATGATAATGTGCCAGACCCATGCCAAATTTTTCTACAACTATAATGTCATCATTTAGATGTCTTAGGCAATCCATATTCCATTTAAAAGCCAGAAAATCCCATAAAGCTGTAACATAAGAACATTCTAATAAAAAGTGTTCCATGGTTTCTGTTATTGAAATACAATCCATGTACAGACAATTTCTTTCCTCCACTATTTTATGCTTGGCATTACCTCTGACATTTAATTGGCCATATACAGTAAGCCAAAGATTCTCCCACATTTTCTGAGGAATCCTATGAAGGATGAGTTGTCTGAGAATCAGACCTTTATCCATTGAGGGACAATTCTTAAAACAGGGTTCCAATGGGTATGTTCTAGCAAAAATAGTCTGGTACAATAGCTTAGCGGGCTGCATTTGAATATCAATTTTCATAACCCTCTGTTTATACAGTTTTTGTGTGGCTGATTTAAAATAAGGGGGAATATGAATATGAGGGTGTAATTTAGGAGCTACATTATTCCAAACCACAAGATATTTATGTAAAGAGTTTCTGAGTCAGACATTATGTACCAGCTCAGACTGAATGATAGCACTGCAAACCGTATGCTTAAAAAAAAACACACGCAGAAATATCACTGGTTCAATTATCCCTAAACCCCCTCCTTTACCCCTAGGTATGTGTAGCACAGTTTATTTGGATTAAGTTTGTTGCCCCACAACATCTGAAAACAAAGACTATATAGTCTAGTTTCAGTTTGGACTGGAACAGGGTATAACATAGCTACGTAATGTAGAAATGGTAAAATACATTCTTTAAGAATAAAAATTCTTTTAAGTTTGTAAATTTCCACTGCTTCCATCTGAGTACCTTCAATTCAGCTTTACATAATGCTAACTCCCAGTTCACCTCATGAAGATTTTGGGGCCCAAAAACAATTCCTAAGATTGTTAATGGCTCTCAGGCTACAGTTATACCCTCTATCTCACCTGGAGAATCCAAAACATTCCCTATAAAAAGTCCTTTACTTTTAGCAACATTAAGTTTAGCATTTGAGACTAACTGGTATTTATGTAGTTCTTGTACAAAAAGACCAATCTGATGTTTTTAAAAAAAGAAGCCACATATATCATCCACATATGCCTGAACACAAAGGCTTTGTGGGATCCCCATCCCTGACACACCTTCCCATGGAGGGTGTAACTCAATGTGTCTCAATAAAGGATCTAGTGAAAAAATATATAAAAGTGGGCATAAGGGACATCCCTGACATACCCCTAGCCTAATATTGAAACTCTGCCCAATAAATCCATTCAAAAATGTCCAAACAGAAAAAAAAAAAAAGAGTACAGTAACTTAAGGTGTTTCAAAAAAATCAAAGGCACCTTATACATTTTAATACTGCAAACAAATAGGGGTGGTAAACCCTGTCGAAAGCCTTTTCCTGATCTGCTGAAACCACACATCCGGACAAATCTGACAGGTTGCAATAGTCTATCACATCCCTGACAATCATTAAAGCATTCTGTATTCTCCTATCAGAGAGTCTACAGTATTGTTGTGGAGAAATTACCAAGGAAGCATATGATCGTAAACGGTCATTCAGTATATGAGCCAGAATTCTATAATCAGTATTGAGCAAAACAATAGGTCTCCAATTAGTAATGCAAGATCTAGCCCCTTTTTAAATATACCCTATACATATATTAATATATTTGTATACCCTATACCTGTACCAGGTCCACCTTGCAAATGAGTTGTCTCAACAGTGTTTCGCCTGGATAAATAAAGATTGATTGATCGATTAAAAAGATAAACTAGCAAACCTTCTTCAAAGGAGGGGTGAATTGTGCCAGAATTAAACCAGTATTCATAAACCAGGACCAGACTATCTGCTATCTGTTGACCAAAGGTTTTATAAAATAGATGTGGAATACCATCTATACCTGGTGAAACATTATTAATAAGATTTGTAATGGCCCTTAAAATTTCTGTTTTAGTAATAGGGGTCTGTAGTTGTAGAATGTCATCCGGAAAATCAGAAACTAAAAGTGGTTTTAAGAAAGTCAGTATGTCATGTCTTAAAATTGGGGAAATTAGTAACAGTGTTCTGAAATGCTATTGTATCAACTCATCCAAACCCTCAGATGAGCTCACCCTTCGATCATCAGAGGAGATTAAATATTCCATAGTCACACTTTCTTTAATATATTTACAGGCCTCAAAAGGGTCCCCTACAGGAGTATTATGAGTACCATTATATAACATGCCTTGGATTGTCCGTGCCCTATCATACTGAAACTTCTTCATTTCAGTTTTTACCAAATCAATCAGTGTTGAATAATCATACATAGAAAGATTAGCTAGAGAACATAGTTTTTGTAACTGTCTTCTCAAAGATAAATATTTCAAAAACTTATAGTTACCCTGTGATTTACCAAACTTCATAAACCAAGTTCTTATATCTTTTTTTGTATCTAGCCACTATTCATCTTTATCCTGGTATAAACATTCCACCGATAGTCTAGTAGTGAATAAATTAGCCATGGTTTGAATTACAGCAGGATTAGTCAAAACCGAGGTGTTCAATTTCCACCTCTCTCGCGAGGCAGGCCTTTTGACTTCCTAATCCAGAGACAGAATTAATAGTAAATGATCTGAAAATTCTACTGGGTTAATATCTAAAGTCCCTTTAGGTAAATTAGGGGAGAGAAAAACATAATTTATGATGGATGTATAGGAATTCCTCATATAAGTAAAGTTAGGGCCTTTAATATGATAGATATGGCTATTAATTAAACCTGCAGTAGTCACCAGTTTATCCAATGCATTGGTGATGCTGCTGCCAGCAATGCTGTTGCTAGCCTTTGGAAGACAGAAATCTTGCTTGTAGAGCAGAAAGCAGCTATCTAAAAGAAGCTACCATTTTCTTACTAATTTAACACTTCTATCTCAGAAGGAGTCAGTGTATGTTGAGATTAAGCAGACAGATACTTTATTAGAAGTAGAAGGGGTCTTATTTAGGGTTAAAAAAAGACAAGAAAGAAAGTCAGTGTGTGTTTTGTGCTGGGAAAGGTGCTGTATCAACTTACTTTGCTAAATCAGTAGGAGGATAGAGAGCTTAATTGTGGGTGTGGCTTAGACAATATAAAAGCAGGTGACTCCAATTACAACTTCCTCTTGCTAGCCTCTTTTCTTACTAATTGCCCTCCATCCCACCCACACTAAGCCAGTTCTACTTTTATAGCCACTGGATTTGACTGACAACAGGAACAGGGAAGCATAATAGAGAAACATTAGTTTTGTCAACCCTAAAGGAAAAAAGTAGCTTGCTCTCCCCCCCAGCTGCTGGTGGGCTGACACTGAGCAAGGAAGAAGGAGGCTACTGAAGAATATAGGAAGTTGCTGTCCCAGAACAGGAAGGGTGAGAGTTGTAAGGAGAGGAGAGAGTAAGCATACAGAGAAACAGGAGAGGGGTCACAAAATAAAACATGATAGGAGTGGTGCAGTGAAATGGCTATGGGGCAGCAGTGTTCTGGGAGACATTCTGGAGGCTGTGATGCTGCCCTATTTGCAGGCACCTCTCTGGTCTGAGGGAGGAGGTTGCCCGTCTCCAGGCTGACCTGGCTAGGATTCGTGAAACCTCCTCCTCCACCCAGGGACCACCAGGGCCAATGCCACTATCTCAGAGGTTGCCAAGAAAGAGGAGAGGCTGGACCAGGTGGGCTCAGGGAGGGAGAGGGTGATGGAATAGAGTTGCATCCCTCCAGCTGACCTTCCCATCAATTCATATGCTCTTCTGGTGGATAGTGGTTCCTCTATGGAGGCACCTGCAGTGGAGACCAAGAAGGATGCTGGGAACCTTCACAAAAGAAACCCACAGGAGGGTGGCATGGGAACCCACAGGGGAAGGAAACAACTTCTGGTGGGGGACTCAAGTCATTAGGGGTGTAGAAATGGGGGAGGAAGGGGAGAGGGAGGTAAGGTGCCTGCCTGGCGCCATGGCTTGGGATGACAGGAAGAAAATCCTCAGGATCATGGGAGCAGCTGCATGAGGGAGGGAGCTGGATGTCATTGTCCACCTAGGGACAAATTACCTGGCTGGGAATGGGATCAGAGCAGTGCAAGAGGAGTTTGTAGAGTTGGGGATGGGCCTTAGAAAATTAGCGCATACGGTAACCTTCTCGGAGGTGCTGCTTGTCTATGGCAAGGGTGATGTTAGGGTACTCCTCACCAGGGAATTCAATGAATGGTTGAAAAACTGGTGTGGAGCTCAGGGTTTTGGCTTCATTGGGGACTGGGGAGCCACCTGGAGGGATGCAGACCTATACTGGCACGATGGTCTGCATCTGTTCAGGGGGAAACCAGGATCCTAGGTGAGAGGTTTAAATGCTTCATTGGCAAGCATTTAAACTAGCCAAGGGAGAGGCACTGAAAAGGAGCAGGGAAATCTCAGCCTCCCCCCACAAAACATGGTAATTAGTGAGGAAAACACCAAGGTAGAGAAGTCATTAGGGAGTAGGACAGAGGTAAATGTAAAAAAAGGCAAAGGCAGTAAGGATAGGGATGGGGATAAAAGGGGTAAGGCCATCAAAAAGAGGAGGGTGATGAGTACCAATGCCCATAGTCTGTGTAACATGCTCCCTGAATTAGTGGTCTTGATGGAAGAGGGTTGCCTGGATATTGTGGCAGTCACAGAAACATGGTACACAGAGAACCATGACTGGGATGTCAACATACCAGGATACACAATCTACAGGTGGGACAGGGAAGGTAAAAGAGGAGGAAGAGTAGCTCTATATGTAAAGGAAGGGATCAAAGTAACAGAACTAAAGAGTAAACAGGGAGCAGATGAGGCACTGTGGGTCACCCTGGAGACAGGAAATGGCACCACAATCCGCATGGGGTTGTATACAGACACCCATTTCAGGGGGAAGGAATGGACAAGGAAATGATAGAAGGCATCCTTAGAATGACAGAAAAAGGGAGATATTGTTGATGGGGGACCTGAATATGCCAGATGTTAACTGCAGCACCTTTGCTGCAGGCACATCCAAGAGCAGGGTCATTCTTGATGCCCTACAAGGGGCATGCCTCAGACAGCTAGTATTGGAACCCACTCAGGAGGGAGCAATCTTAGACCTGGTACTCTCAAATGGGGACAGAGAAAGAATCTCAGATTTAGAAGTGGGTAGCCATCTGGGAACAAGCGACCACCAAACAGTGTGGTTCATGATAAACACATCCATACAATCAAGCCATACAAAAGCAAGAGTATTGGACTTTAGGAGGGTTGACTTTGGGAAAATGAGAGAGTGCCTCAGAAAAGCACTAGCAAACAGGCAAGAAAGAGGGGTGGAGGAACAATGGGGAGTAATCAAAACAGTCATCACAGAGGCAACAAGCCTTTGTGTAAAGCAAATCAACAAAACACAACGAAGGAAAACGCTATGGTTCTCAAAAGAGGTGGCAGGGAAGGTTAAGGAGAAAAGGATAGTATTCAGGAAATATAAGGAAACACAGAAGCAGGACAAAGAACTTTATCAGTTAAAGCAGAAAGAGGCAGGAAGGCAGTCAGAATAACAAAGGCCCAAAACCAAAGAAAGGATAGCCAACTCTGTTAAGAAGGGGGATAAGACCTTTTATAGGTACATTAGGGAGCAAAGAAAGACCAAAGGAGAGATACTGAAGCTTAATAAAGGGGAGGGAATGTGGGTAGAGGGTGACAGTGAAAAAGTAGGGATACTGAACGAATATTTCTGCTCAGTATTCACAAAGGAAGAGGAGGGGGAGGTACCTAAACCAAACAGGAGAAACACTCTGAAGAAGGGGGTCGATACCAGTCCATTTACAGAAGAAAGGGTTCTGAAAGAACTAATAAAATTGAAGATGGACAAAGCAATGGGGCCTGATGGGATTCACCCAAGAATTCTAAAAGAACTAAGGGTAGAACTAGTGACACCACTGACTACTCTGTTTAACAAATCATGGGAGGATGGGGTGGTACCTGAGGACTGGAGGAGGGTGGATGTGATTCCTCTTCACAAAAGTGGGAGCAGGACAGAGACAGGAAACTACAGACCAGTTAGTTTGACCTCAGTGGTAGGGAAAATGATGGAATCACTTCTGAAGGAAAGAATTGTTGAGTACCTAGAGGCCAGTGGGGCACAGGACCCAAGGCAGCATGGATTCATGATGGGAAGGTCATGTCAGATGAATCTAATAGATTTCTTTGACTGGTTGACCAAAGTAGTAGACCAGGGAGAGGCTGTGGACATGGCCTACCTAGATTTTAGCAAGGCAGTTGATACAGTCCCACACAAAAGATTAATGCACAAGTTAGCCAGCCTGGGAGTGGGTCCCAAGGTGGTAGCCTGGATAAAAAATTGGCTAGACAACATGACGCAAAGGGTAGTAGCAAACAGAGTCCACCGTGAAGAAAGGAGGGTTACTAGCAGGGTACCGCAGGGTTGAGTACTGGGACCAGTCCTTTTTAATGTCTTTATAAGTGACATTGCAGAGGAACTGCAAGGAAAAGTATGTCTCTTTGCAGATGACACAAAGATCTGCAACAGGGTTGATGCACAAGATGGAGTGGAAAGGATGAGAAGGAACTTGGCAAGGTTGGAGGAATAGTCAAATGTATGGCAACTCAGATTCAATGCAAAGAAGTGCAAGGTAATGCACCTGGGAAACAAAAACCCTGGGGAAGAGTACACCATGGGAGGTGAGATACTGACAACAGTAAAAATGGAAAGGGACCTGGGGGTAATTATATCAGATGACCTAAAGGTGGGCAAGCAATGTGAGAAGGCAGTAAGGAAGGCTGGGGGGATACTGGGTAGCATAGGGAGAGGCATCAATAGTAGAAAACAGGAAGTTGTTATCCCTCTGTACAGACAGTTGATGAGACCCCATCTGGAGTACTGTGTGCAGTTCTGGAAACCCCATCTCCTCAAAGACATAGACAGAGTGGAGGCTGTCCAGAGGAGGGCAACCAAAATTGTGCAGGGTCTGCACCAGAAGACATACGAAGAAAGACTAAAGGAGCTTAATATGTATACCCTTGAGGAAAGAAGGAGAGAGGGACATGATCGAAACTTTCAAGTACCTCAAGGAATCAACAAAGTCCAGGAGGGTAGCATCTTTCAGAAAAAGAGATGTGCAAGAACAAGGGGGCACAATTTGAAGATAGAGGGGGGACGGCTCAGAGGTAATGTGAGGAAGTATTTTTTCATGGAGAGGGTTGTGAATGTATGGAACAGCTTCCCTGAGGAGGTTGTGGACTCAAGAATAATGGGGGAATTCAAGAATGCATGGGACAGACATAAGGCAGTCCTAATGGGGTGTAGGAGGAAGTAAGCTGTTGGTTAACTCGGATCTGCAGCTTATCTGTTAGGTAGGAAAATGGGCAGACTAGGTGGGCCAAGCGGTCCTTATCTGCCATCAAATTCTATGTTTCTATGTTTCTATGTGTCACAATATATTTTTTTTCCCTCATCCCGTTTCCTTTTTTTGTCCTGTATAAGACTGCAATTAAAATCCCCACATAGAAATATTTTATAAGTAGTAAACAGAAATGGCTGAATAGGTTTCATGTGAAGTACTTTCTCCACTTTTACTTGAGAGTTATAAACCGCAATAAACCTGCAATCCATACCTTTCCAAGGGCCATCTAGTATTAAAACCCGGCCTGGAACTAAATCAATTAATTTATGGAGAGTGAAAGAATAGGAGTGAAAAAGTATCCCTACCCCATCTGCCTTATCGAGGCCAAATGACCAATATGAGGGGCCCCAAACCCATTATCTTTTAAACCTCCAAATATGATCTTCCATATACATCCATGTTTCTTGTAGTACAAGAACATCCAAAGCCATGTCATGAAAATATTGAAAGACAGTTTGTCTCTTGTCTGCATTTAATAGGCTATGTATATTAAGTGAACCTAAAGTGAAAAAAAGCATGTTCAGCAGGAATGAAAGTGACCCAATCTAAAAAGAATCATAGCTAATTTTTTTTTTCTTTTCTTTTTCTTTTTCCCCTTATATGTACCCTGATCCATAGCCTGTGAGCCCTGTTCTATAACAGATTTCTGAGAGTCAGAATCTCTGACTTCCATCTCAGAGTCTCCCCAAGAGGTAAACAGGGCAGCATAAGAATTTTTGATTTCACCGGGGTCAGAAAAGGCAGGTTTGGTAAATTGAGAGGATCTCCTCCGAGGCAAAGGATCCTGTAATGGACAGTCAGGTTCACCACTAGGCACAGCAACAGGGTCCTCATAACAGACTGGGACCAGGTTTTCAGACACCACTGCCTGATCCAAAGAGTCCTTTAAGGGATCTGGAGCCAAATCAGAGTGATCAGGGAAAATATAGAGGGGGGGTCCCGAGGAGGAGCCCTTGGAGCCGTAGAAACAGTGCTAGCAGAATCCTGTGCATGCTGAATAAGTAGCTCTGGGCCAATGCAGGATGCCTTATTGTGAGCAGCCCAAGGGCACTCCCCAAAAACATGTCTGAAATCTTCACAAAGATCACACCGAGTGTGAATTGCGCATTGCATTGTAATATGGCCCACCTCCCCACAATTATTGCACCTAGGTTTATCACATGTGCTAGATAGATGTGTTCGGGAGCTGCATTTGTAGCATGCCCTCAGCTGCCCTGCATAAAAACATACCCCTCAATCTCTACCTAGCAAAAAAGAATTAGGGATATGTTCTATACCAGAGTCATTCTGTCGTAGCTTGACTTTGTATTTCCACCCCAGTCCAGAAAAGTTCACTATCTAAAATAGCTTCAGGTTCTCGCATAACCTCATACTTTTGAGATAGCCAGTAAGTGATATCCTCTTCATGGACCCCTTTGTTGCAAAACATCACTGTGACATACTTAATAAGTGGTTTGGTTAAAGGTACCACAACAAAAGGAGTCCATGTAGGGGAAAACTTAACCTGCCCATATCTTTCCCAGAACAAATCTAAGGTGTAGGCAGTGAGAAAACTGACGTCAAAATTATCCTCCCCAGAAATGTTTATGAAAGCATACACCTCCCTAGGGGAAAAATGCAATGAATCTTTAAGAAGGATTTCCCCCACATGGCATCTGTCAGGTCTATCAGACAGACCACCTTTATATCTAATCCTGACAGTGTTTCGTTGGGGAGCTGCTTCCTTTTTTGTTTTAGTAAACAGGTCAGATAATAAAGGTTTATGCTCAGAGTCAGAATGTGTTTCAATAGTAGGTGTTGCAGGAGGTTCGGTTGCAGTAGTAGGAAGAGGCTTCAAAGGAGGAAAAGACTGTAAATCCTGTCCTTTAATAGTCTCTAAAGATAGGTTTGTATCAGCTTTAAAGAGGGGAGGTGGAGCAGGATCAACTGAATTCTCAGATGAAATGTCATTTTTTATACCGGTTCCATGTGGCTTCCACTCTGGGGAAACTTGAGAAAGAAGGAAAGGTGAATCCCACACTGGATCAGGAAGCCAAATTCCCCCGGGGGCCTGTTTCCAGCCTGTTTCTGTCAAAGATTTATTCGGATACCACTGTTTGTTGGGGAGAGATATTTCTGGACTAACAGTAGATAGCGCTGTTATTCGCGCTGTTTTAGCACAGTCTGCAGTGTTCCTGTGAGCAAGGAGAACTGCATCTCTTTTAATTTTTACTTTGCTCGGCTTTCCCTGTTTCAACCCTGCTCCAGAAAAGACAAATTCAGTGAGTCCTCTTTCGTCTGTCTTAGTTTGGAAAATAACTGCAGGTGCATCTCCCTCGACATGTGGCTGCTTAAAAACAAACCCGGACGATTTTGACAACGTAACTACCGGGGAGGGTGTAGGTTTAGTGAAACCCTCGACTAAGTTGCAGCACAGGTTATGCTCTTCAGTACAGTTCGAATCAGATTTTATTTGTACCACCAAGACTGGGTCCGCTAAATCAGGCTTTAGGCACACACGAGCGTTCATGTTTAGATTGCCAACCTGCAAGTTTTCCCTGAAATAAGCCTGTATCAGACTCCCCGGCCGGGCAGCCCGTCGGCATAGCGGTGGATTTCTGCTACGGCATGCGAGGTAACCCGGGTTCGGGAAAGGACCCGAGTCAATGGAGGGCTGGCCGGGGAGATGGATCGAGCGTCCGCTGACTGCTCTCCTTCTCCGGGGGGAGGGCTGGGGCAGCATCCAGGGTGATGGGGACTCCTAGTGGAGGCCAGGAATACCCACACTGCCGCGCTCAAAGAGTATAGAAGGCGGGGCAGATGTCAGGCGTCATTGCACGACCGCCTTCCCGGAAAGAGGAAAATGGACAGTTGCAGCCGCCCTCCATGAAGCCCTTGTCCAGCTTGACAGTCCCCCAGGCCAGTCCTCCAACTGATTACGGTCTCTGTGGGATGTCTCGGCCTTCTCCATCCCGTGAGTCTCCGCCATGGGGGTGTTTTCACGGGTATCGGAGGACCTGAGGCCGATGGGGGTGGAAGCCGTCGGCCCGTGATCGGGCTGAAGCATCGGGTGGCCGGCAGC
Source organism: Neoceratodus forsteri (assembly GCA_016271365.2). Lineage (NCBI taxonomy): Eukaryota > Metazoa > Chordata > Ceratodontiformes > Ceratodontidae > Neoceratodus > Neoceratodus forsteri. The sequence continues at coordinate 9,884,528 of CM057451.1, forward strand.
TAGGAAGGCAGTAAAAGGCAAATTTAAAAAAAAAAAAAAAAAAAAGACTCACCCGGCCCCAGCAGGGCATTGAAAGCTGTGACACCATCCCCGAGTCTGACAGGCCGGGCGTCCAAAATGACAGGAGGAATATCCTGATTCAGTATAGAAAGTCGAGCAGTCAAGGGTTCTTTCTCCTCTTTGTGGCGTTCTTCTTCAGTTCTTTCCAATTCCACAAGTTCTCATTTTTTAGTCCAAATCTGTCTCCTTAATATTGGAAGACTGAGAGGTTAAATCTTCAGTCAGAATATAAACATCCACGATGTCTTCTTCTGATACCATCTCATTTGAAACATTTGCCGAATTTTCAGCCTCTGATGGAAACAAGAAAGGAGATGAGGCCAGCTTTCCCTTCTCCACAACGTCTTCACCCTCCGGTGCTCCAGCCCGAGTGGCCATCCTGCAAACGGACGGCTGGTCCACCTACAGCTCAGTAGGGGAATTTCCCCAGTGCCCTGGCCAAATTTCCCCCATTCACTAAAATACCGCCAACAGCTTAATCTGGTTCAAAGTCAGTTGGCATTCATCTGTATTCCCCTTCCCCCAGATCGTACCTGAAAACAGGCAGAATTTGTCTAGTGCACTTACCCAGTCAACAAAAAATAAATAATAAATAAATAATCTTTGCACCCATAACATTATCAGGGAGTTTATTATGCCCATCCTCCACCCTTTCCATGAAATAATACTTCCTGATGACCTAACAACCCTGAAACAAAGACCTCTTCTACTCCAGGACCACGGCGCACACCGAAGCACGCTGCAAGAGGTAGTGAGCAGAGTTCTCTGTCAGCACAACCCCTTCCCCTACTGATCGCCTCTCATCCTCTGTGGCTTCTGCGTCCACCCCCTCCCCCAGCAAGACTCTCAGCCAATTGGAGGGCTGCAGAGGTGGGACTTTGAGGCCTTTAAACTTTCCCAGGCTCCTGACCTTGAAACAAAGCTCTCCACCGTTCCAGTACCACAGCGCATACTGGAGCATGCTGCAAGGGGTTGCAAGGGGGCTTCTCTGCCAGCAACCTCCTCCCCACCACCAATCACCTCTCACTGTCTATGGACTCCTGCTTCCACTCCCTCCCCCAGCAAGACTCTCAGCAAATCAGATGGCTGCTTAATGTATTTCTCTGCAGTCAATTGCAGTCAGACAAAGTGGCCCGTTCATGCAGCAGCTCATTCACGCAAAGGACAAAGCACTAAGCACAGTGTAGTTGTCTGCCTTGAGTCTCCTAGAGTCAACCGGTAGTCAGCCAGTCTGCTGGCCACTCTGTACCACTTTCCACAGGACTCCAATTATATCACAGTAAATGAAAGAAACATAACATAGAAACATAGAGGTTCACGGTAGATAAGAGCATCCAGACCTGCCTTGTCTGCCCTGTTACCCTACCTATTGTGACTCAGCAGGCCCTAATCAACCTGCTGCCCCTCCCCTTCCCTTGTTTTTCAAGATCTCTTTCTGTCTGTCCCATGCATTCTTACAACCTGTAACTATTTCTGCCTCCACCACTTCCACTGGTAGGCTGTTCCATTTGTCCACCGCTCTCTCTGAAAATGTACTTCCTCGCATTACCTCCGAACCCTCCCCCCTGCCTCATATTGTGTCCCCTCATCCTTGAGCATCTTTTTCTTTGAAAGATGGCACCCTCCTGTTCTCTGTTTTTCACTGTGAGGTATTAGAATGTTTCAATCATGTCCCCCCTTTCCCTCCTGTCCTCCAAGAAGTACATATTTAACTCCCTCAGTCTTTCCTCATAGGTTTTATGATGCAGGCCCCTCACCATTTTGGTTGCACTCCTCTGTACCGCCTCTACCCTGTTAATATCCTTTTGAATATGGGGTCTCCAAAACTGGATATAGTACTCGAGATGAGGCCTCACCAATGATCTATACAGTGAGAGTATTACTTCCTAGCCTTCCCTGCTGTCTTGCCACACTGCTTTGACATCTTCAGGTCATCAGAGATGACCGCCCCAGGTCCCTTTCCTGTTTTGAGCCTGCGATTGCCTCCCCTCCCAGGTGGTAAATCGCCCCCGGGGTTCTGTGCCCCATATGCATTATTTTGCACTTTTTTGCATTGAAACCCAGCTGCCAATCCCTTGACCAGTCCTCCCGTCTTTTTAGGTCTTTTCTCATTCTATCCCCCACCCCGAAATGTCCACCCTGTTGCAGAGTTTTATATGACCTGCAAACAGACATACGTTCCCTTCCAGCCCCTCTACTATGTCACTGATAAAGACATTGAAGAGGACTGGACCTAGCACTGATCCCTGGGGTACCCAACTGGTCACTGTACCCACTCCAGAGCATGTGCCATTTACCACCACCCTCTGGGTTCTGTTTTCCAGCCAACTCTCCACCCACCTCATTACTTTAGAATCCACTCCTACTGTAGGTTCTCCAGCTTGTTTATCAGCCTTCTATGTGGAACCGTGTCGAAGACCTTGCTAAAATCTAGGTATGCTACATCCACTGCTCCTCCGATCCACTTCCCTGGTTACCCAGTAGAAGAACTCTATGAGGTTCATTTGGCATGACTTCCCCTTTATGAAATCATGCTGTCTCAGATCTTACAGACCACTGGTTGCCATGTTTTCCGTTATCCATTCCTTCAAAAGTTTTTCCATTACCTTGCATACTATGGAAGTCAGGCTAACTGGCCTGCAGGTAACTGCCTCCTCCTTGTTTCCATTTTTGTATTGTGGGACCACATCAGCTGCCCTCCAGTCCTCTGGTACCTCCCATGTTTCCAATGACAGGCAAAACCATACTGTAGTTGTCAGTGGTGCAGCCAATACCTCCTTTAGTTCCCCTTAGTATCCTGGAGTGCACTCCATCTGTTTCCCATTGCCTTATCAACTTTTATTGCTATCAGTTCCCTAAGGACCCTTTCCTCAGAGTAAGTACTTGTGTCTGCCTCCCACCCTTTCATGCCTTTGTCCTTTATTGATGACCCTTTACCTACTCCCTCCTCCATGAACATTGAACAAAAGTAATTGTTCAATATGTCTGCTTTACGATGGTCTTCCTCCACACAATCCCCATCCTTCGTTTTCAACCTAACTATTCCCCCTCTTTCCTTCCTTTTTTCACTTATGTTCCTAAAAAAGTTTTATCTCCCTTTCTTATTGAGTCTTCAATGTTTTCCTCTGTTTGTGCCTTGGCATTCCTAACTGCTTTCCCTGCCTTCCTTTGTTTTTCTCAGTAACTATCTGTATCTTCTTCCTCCTGCATCCGTCTGTATTTCCTAAATGCCCTCTTCTTTGCTCTAACCTTTTCTGCCGCATCCTTAAAGATGACACAACAGTTCTGAAAAGAGCTATTACATTGCTGTGTAGGTTACTGATGCCCCAGTTTTCAAGTTGGCTTCTTGTCTGTAGCAGCCTTAACTCTGTTCATTTGATACAGCTCTGTTCTAAGGTCTGTATTGCTCCTGTTTCCCATGATATATACTGTACAATACATATATATAAAAGGAATTTGTTGCTCTTTATTTCCCTACGTGTTTCCTGATTCCTATTTTGGGTTCCCTACTTTTCTCTCTCTGAGCTTCTCACACTCAGTTCCCTACTGCTTGAGCCTACCCAAACCTCATGTATGCATTATCCTCTTTCTCTTCCTCTTCCCTCTCAGTGCTCCACTCACCCTTCCCCATATTTCTAGGCAGTTGTGTAGACTCCCTATATTGGATCCCCCTATTTTCACTGCCTGAGCTGCTCACACTTAGCTCCCTAACTAGCTACCTAACTTCTCCTATTTACTAATAAGTTCTGGGATATCACTCCCTACTGTCTTTCTATCATGCTTCGTATTACCCTATCTGTCTTTCCACTCCTGTTTCTCTAGCTTCCCTCCCTACACTGGCTTTCCTTCACCTCCACCCTCTCCTCCTCCCACCCTCCCCTCCTCCAGCCTTCACTCTCTCTCTCCCAGTCCCCCTGGTTTCTTGGGTGCTACCTCCTCCCTTCCTCTTGTCTCCATCTTGAAGGTCTCAGATGTCTTCTTCTTTCCTGCCCCACTGGCCCCCCCACTACCCCTCTCTCCCAAACCTGCTGCATAAACATCTCTTAGGTTCCTTCAAGCTCCTTGTCTCTCTCCTACTTTTAGTGGCAGGTGATACTAAGCACAATCCTGGCCCCACATACTCTTCTCCCACTCATCTCCCTAAAGGACTGAAAGTGGCACATATCAACATCTAAAGCCTCCTCTCAAAAATGGATCAACTGCAACCACTTATGGCTAATCTGGAATCTGATGTGTTGGTTATTTCAGAGTCTTGGTTATCCCTCAAGATCCCTGATACTGCAGTTACCACCCCTGGGTACTCACTCATCCAACAGGATCACACTAAAAGGGCTGGTGGAGTTGCCTTCTACCTCTCTTCTAAAATTCAGTTTGAGCCTGTACTCTCTGTCACCTCCCCCTCTACCCATGAGGTCCTCCTCCTCAAACTCTCTCCCATTCTCTGTCCCTATCTTTGTGGCTGGTGTCCATTGCTGCCCAGGTCTGTCCCTTCCATCAGTCGCCAAGCTCTTTACCATGATTTTCTCACATGCTTCATCTGGTGAGCTACTCATCCTTGGTGATTTTAACCATAACTGGCTTTCCCTATCACTAACTAAATTGTGCCAAAACATCAGGTTCCTCAAACTTACCCAACTGATCTCCAACTCAGCCTGGTGCAATCATATATCCATCAACCACTCTTTACTGGACTGGGATCTTACCTCTGACTCCCACCATATCATTGATGCCAGCACCCTCCCCAACACTCTCAGTGACTACCATATGGTCTATTTTGTGCATAAAATACACTGTCCCAAAGCCTCCCCCCCAATTCCTCCAGATCTGGTCCTTCTGGTCACTGGACTTGTCCTCTCTTCATCCCAACCTGGTAGCCACCAACTGGTCTCCCATATCTTCTGCCAGCAACATCAATACAGCCCTCCATTATTTCAACAACACATTCCCGTCAATCTGGGATCTTCATGCTCCCTTCAGAAATATCAGGGTCTGTGGTTCCCACCTCCCATAGATCATTTTGGTACCAAGGTACAAACTGGTACAAATTTGTTTTTTATTGTTCTACAAATATGCCATTACAATTATGTAAAAACAAGACAATAATACATTAAAAAACAAGGTAATTGGAGATCATGTGATGCACCAGACTGTGTAGCAGCTCTTGCCTCTTGCTCTCATTGCCCAACACAATTTTGTTTATTTTATGCTAGAAAATTAAGCTCAGGAACTTTAACTCTATCTTGGTTGGTTGCAGAAGTTCAGGAGAACAATATTGTATGAGCATGGAAGCTGAAATGTGACCCACTTTGCCCCAGCACACGCCTCCTGTATCTCCGATAAAATCTGGCAAATGCTCAAAAGCCCAGATGCCGAACATTGGTAAACAGATCAACACTACAACGGTGGCCCTCTCTTTGACCCCAGAAGTGACCCCCCTAACACTTGAACAGTTCTTGAAAGAATTTCATCCATTTCGTGAGGATCTAAGAGAGGTAGTGACAGAAATGAAACAAATGGCCTCTGCACTCGATGAGCTATCCACCAGGATGACGGATAATGAATCGCATCTTATTTCCTTGGATAAAAAAGCTGATCGAGTGGAAAGCACAACCATCGAAAATCGTCAAAGAATCAAAAAGTTAGAATAAAAGACAGAAGATTTAGAAGGACGGAGTCTCAGGAACAACATCATAGTAATCAGAATTCCGGAGAAAGAGGAAGGGCCAAACACTATTTTGTTCATTCAAAAATTAGTGGAAAAACTGGCGGACCTTCGCCCTTTGGTGCAACCTATATAATAGAAAGAGCACATAGGGCTCTGAGACTTATCCCATCACCAGGTTCACAGCCCCGTCCCTTAATATTTAAATTCTTAAATTTTCAGGAAAAGCACCATTTTCTTGGCAAAAGTAAAGAAATTCATCAAACCCTTTGGGACGGGAAACCAATACGGATCACCCAGGATCTACCTGTGTCTGTACTGCAAAGGAGGACTCTTTTCCACCCCATAGTTACAAAATTGATAGCCGCTGGACTGAAATTCCGTATGGGCTACCCTGCTTGTCTGCAAATCTTGATTGCAGGGACATGGAGTTCCTTCGAGGATGTTGATGCTGCATTAAAAGAACTGCAGAAGGCTTTTCCTGACCTCTTCAAAGAGTGCTGACCCCATAGGTATGACACAATGAGGGGGAAAAAGAATCTCAAAGAAGAAAAGCATTCGTAGGGTAGATCAGAGGGTACAGTTACGATCCTGGTAGGAAAAGGATTTCTTTATTTAGTAGATTCGACCCTCATTTGGATGTCCCATTAATGTGCAAGACTTACAGCACCGAATTGGTCAGCAACTGAAGTTCGGCAAACCAAGTGTAGTAATTACATATTTTGACATTGGGACACTCATGCAGTGTGTGTTTTCTTGTAGGACTGCCAAATTAGCGTCTTACTCTTGTAGTTTTATTTAGAACAAATATTGCTGGAAGGAAGAGCAAGATAGCTCCTTCGGGGAATCTAATAATGAAAATTTTTCACTTTCTCGTTTAGAAGGGATTTTTTATGTGCACAAATTATCACTAGAGGGCGCTCCCCGTTAAGGAAAGTTGAAAAGTGGGGAAAGTTTCCTTTTGGTCTGCCTTGACAGGAGTTTATATAGATATTGAAAACCATGGCACCAAATATGCTTAGCATCTATTCTGTCTTTCTTTTATTGTTAAGATTCTGGGGACACTCTTCAATTCCTGGGACTTGTTCAGTTGAATTAAACAAACTAATGTATAGTATGGCAGGTATGAAAACCATCATTTATCCAATTATATATGTTTCCTTTTGATGACTTGTATAAATACCCAATTAGAGAGCTAATTTTATGTTTTCACTAAAAATAGAAGTGAGTTATGATTAATTGTGTTACTGTTTTTTACTATAGAGTATGTTAATGTAGAATAGATTTGGGTAGCGGGGGGGAGGGAAGGGAGATAGCATAGGACAGGTTGCATAGCATGTTACTAATAGGAAGGGAAAGATTCAAAAGCAATCAAACTGGTTTTCAAGGCAATTCCTTAAATAGGATAATGTACATAGGGAGTAAGGGGAAAGAGGAAGGGTGGGGAATAATAGGTAGAAGCACAACTAATATGGGTTATTCTGTATTACCATGGCATAAGGATAGATCGTGGGTTAGGGCTGAGAAAGTCTGGGAATCAGGAAGTAAAAAAAGTCTAACAATATTCGTGTTGCCACATGGAATATTAAAGGGGGTAGGAAAAAGCTAAAGCAGAATCAAATATTGAAACACCTGAACCTGTTAAAGATTGATATTATTTTCATGCAGGAAACACATCTGCTTGACTCTGAAGCACCCCAATTCCATAGACAGCAATTTGGCCAGCTCTTTTTAGCAGAAGGAACAACTGGTAGTTGTGGAGTAATGATACTAATTCATAGAAGGCTCTCATTTACACCAATCAATACAATTAAGGATCCCAAGGGTAGATACATTCTAGTTCAGGGTATACTATATAACAAAGAAATTTTAGTGGGAAGTATTTATGGACCTAACCAAGATAATCCAGAATTCTTTTCTCATCTTCCCCAAACTCTCCAAGCACAGATCTCATTACCAATGATAATTGTGGGGGAATTTACAGTAACTTAGTAGTCGATTCAACAATAGACAGATAAGGTTGTCAGAGAAAGGGTCTGTCTCCAGCGCAAAGGGCATTAAGAGTGTTGATGGAACAAACTGGACTGTGCAATATTTGGAGGGTGTTTCATCCCCTTGATAGAGAATATACCTTCGTATCCCCAATTCACTTGACTTCATCGAGAATAGATTATATACTTCAATCTCTTTCCCTCATACCAGGGACATTGGAAACCTCAATCCTGCCTGCCCCCCCCCCCTCAGATCAGTCTGTCGTTTCTTCCCTGGTTTCATTCATGGTATTACCAAATTCAGGATCGAGATGGAAACTGAATGCACAATTATTTAAGGAGGCAGAAGCGGTCAAGCTTATAACTGAAAATGTTAAACATTTTTATATAGAGAATCATGATCCCCGGGGATGACCCGACATGTTATGAGGGGCCTTTAAAGCATATCTTAGAGGGGTTTTTATAAGTAAGGCTACAAATAAAAAGAATTTGGCCACCTCTCGTATGTCTCAATTATTATTTCAAATTAAAAAAATTGAGAAAGGTCTCTCCCTGCAAACTCCAGATTCAACCAGACATAAACTGATCAAACTTAGGGCAAACTATCTGGAAATGCTTCAGGAGAAAGCAGACTATGCAATCATGAAGGCACAGGCATCATATACTGACCAGGGTAAGAAGGCAGACCGTCTCTTAGCACTATGAATTAAACAATTAGAAACATCTTGCCATATAACGTCAATAACCTCCTTATGTGATGGGTCCCTTAAAACACAACTAGTTGATATTATAAAGGAGTTTATTGCATACTACAAGGTCCTATATGGTCCCATGCATAATCCCCCGAATACTGAACGGATTTGGACTTATCTCCTATCAGCCAGGTTACCACATCTTACAATTGAACAGCAGGTAAGTTAATCTCCCCCATAACTGAAGCAGAAATCTTAGAAACTATTAATAATTTACCATCGTATAAAACTCCTGGGATAGACAGTTATACAGCCAACTTTTATAAGGAATTTAGAACACAATTAATCCCTATGCTTCTCCCTTTATACCAACAAATCCTGTCTGGAAAGGAATTAGACCCTACATTATTTGAAGCACTGATTGTTTTGATACCAAAGCCTAATAAACCCTTAAACTGTGTAACTAATTACCGGCCTATCTCATTAATAAATCAAGACATCAAAATTTTAACTAAACTGTTGGTTAACCGTCTTAGGGCAGTGATGGATACCCTGATAGGACTAGAACAAGTGGGATTTATGGCCAATAGATCCTCCTTTGATCACTTAAGAACCCTGTTGCATGTCCTCTCGGTGACCAGAGATGCACCTTTCCCGGCTGCCTTAATTTCTCCGGATGCCGAGAAGGCGTTTGACAGGGTGAACTGGGAATACTTATTCCAAACTCTAGAAGCCTTTGAATTCCCATCCCAATTCATAAATTGGATATGAGCATTATACAGAACTCCCACTGCTCGGATCTCAGGAAATGGAGTGATCTCAGAGCTCTTCACGCTTCATCCGTGGACCAGACAGGGTTGTCCATTGTCTCCATTGTTATTTAATATCTATCTCGAACCTTTGATTAGTAACTTGCAGAATTGCCAGGTGATTCAGGGGATCCCCATTCATCCCTGTGAAATTAAGGTATCTGCTTATGCAGATGATCTTCTTCTGCAATTATCCAATCCTACTCTCTCCATTCCTCTGATGTTAGCAATCATAGAAGATTTTAGTAAAATATCTAATTATAAACTAAATATTAGTAAAACAATAGTATTCCCACTGAACTACAAAGTATTCAAAAAGGATATACTAGATCTCGTACTTTCTTGGCAACAAGACTCACTCAGATATTTAGGTATTGAGCTTATAAGAAATACAAGACTGACAATTAAACTTAATTTGGATTCTCTGGTTTACACAATCGCTCAAGATTTAAATAGATGGGCCTTACTCCCAATTTCATTGTGGGGTAAAATAAACCTCATTAAGATGAATATCTTCCCAAGACTCTTCTATCCCTTATCCAGGCTTAATATCTGGTTGCCTTTATCCTGGTTCAAAAAATTGCAATCTCTGTTTACCTAAATTTTTATGGTGGAATAAAGTTTCACGGATAGCCATTCAGACTTTAATGGTGCCCAAAGGTAAAGGAGGCTTGCGTCTTCCGCATGTACAGTTATATTTCTGGGCTAGCCATGTAAATAAATACATGAGATGGCTTTCTAAGGAAAATCTAAATTTCGCTCCGGCCTGGCTCCAGATTGAATTAACCCAAATTCATTCCTGTGGACTAGATCCAAAGAGGTTGTTGTATACTAAAGAATGTTTACTCCCTAGTAAGCTTAAAAATTCCATAATCTCCACATCATTGAAGATCCACTCACAGATTTGTCCCTATCTAAAATATGATTATGTTAAAGATCCTAATCAATCAATTCTTGGTAACTTACAGCTAAAAACTGATGGAAAACCAGTTCCCTTAACCTGGCTCCCAATAGGGCAAAACTTGAATATCAGCCATTTTGTAAAAACGGATGAAACCTGGACTCCAATTAATGAACTTATAATTAATCTAGGCATCTCACAAAAACATATTTTCCGTGTTATTTAAGTGAGGCATTTAATATAACAATTTATGGGACACAAACCCCAGCTAGTTCAAGTCATTCCCTTCCATAAAGAGCTGGCAGAATTTAACGGTCTCCCTAAAACGGTTTCAAAAATTTACAATATTTTATATCAATGGAAGTTTCCAGGAAATTTTGAACCAACCCAATTCTGGGAATCCCTTTTTCCAGAACATAAAATAGAATGGGCTCCACTCTGGCAAAATTGTCATAAGTATGTAACACAGGAACGGTTAAGAATGATGCAACTATATATCCTACACAATGCATATTATACGCCATATAACATGGCTAAACTAGGACTAAAAGCTTCCTCAATGTGTGTGAGATGTGAACAAGAGGAAGGGACATTATATCATATTTTTTGGTCTTGTCCTAAGGTGTCTCCATTACGGAACCACATTCAACAATCCTCGGATCCTCAGCTAGGCCTTAGGAACTTGTTTACCCAGAAATATGTATTCTAGGAGACTTATCTGAAATTAAAGTCCGCAACCGTAAATACTATATGACTCATAGCTATGTCGGTAAAAAAGTTAGTGTTAAGACATTGGCTGGACCAGTTGGAAATTACCTATACTGAATGGTTGATTGAAATTTTAGCGAATCTACATACTGAGAAAACCATTGCCAATTTGAATAACATGATGGGCTGGTTTAAGAGAATATGGGACCCTTTATATACTCTATACTCTTTATAGAAGGTATCATATTGTAAATATGTCTCCTCTGAACCCTAAAAATTAGGTCTTATTCATATATGCTTGATAAATTGATTATTATAAATGTTGTTGCTCTATTAAGGTTGGGAGGGTAACTTCCGGGAGGGGGGAGAGGGATAGTTAGGGGTATAGAGTGGGGAAGATTTAGGTGGAACAGATATCTTATGTAATAGGTGCATATACATGTATGTCTGCCTTTGGATGTAAAGAGAAACATGTTATTAATAAACTTTGAATTTGAAAAAAAACAAGGTTGCTAAAATTCCATAAAAATATACGTTTGTATTCATAAGTTCATTGCACATACTTAAAGGAGGGGGAAGGGGTGGAGAGGCAAGATGGCCACACTGCTTCTCTGCTCCACACCTGAGCTCCAGGTTGAATGCTGTTTTTAATGGTGTGCTGTTTCATTTTGGCAAGTTTTAATACATTTAATTTGTTAGTAACTCAGAGATTTATTAAAGTTGCAATAGTTACCTGCTTTAATGTTGACTCAGGTTCGAGCGCTTCTTGAGTGAAACATTGGCATTTTGGAGCCCTCGGTCCCTATGTTTTCTGAGATTTTAAAGAGGAATGGAGTACTGAACAAGTGGAGGTGGAGGCTCGCTCGGGAGTATTGCTGCAGAGGTGTAATGGAGCCGAATAAGTCGTTGGCAGGTGTTTTTCCTTAAGATGCCACCTGTGTGTATTGCACTACAAAGTGCTGTTATGCCAGTTAAAAGTTTCCTGAAGGTATGCTAACTTTGCCTAAGGGAGCTGGGGATTCATTTTAAATTAATGCTGTGATTTATTGTACGTAGAGAGTAATGGTCTACTTGTTTTTAGGCACATGGATGGACCTGAATACTGAGCAGAAGGCAATTTCAAGAAGTGAATAAAAGGAAACTTGGAAAGCTTCTAAAGGATGAAGAAGAGAGCTGGGCTAATCAGACTGAACATGGAAGGACTGGATCCATGACTTTCAGTTTAAAAGCAGGGAGATAATGTTTGTATAAATACTGCCCGTGATGATTTTTCCCAGTTGCTGGTTTACTCAGAGGTGTTATTTTAGCACGATGGAGCCTGTCTCTATGAGGAAACCCCTCTTAAAGATTTTTATGTTTCATTTTATGCACACATTTATCCAAAATGCCTAGTTGAACAATTGAGGAGAAATACCTGGTCTTGGGTTGTTTTGTTTTTTGGGGGCTTAACTCTTATTGTGAAGCTGGAATGGAGCCACAAACTCTTCAATAATGATATTATTATATCTTAGCTTTTAACTGGTTTTCCAGACAATAAATACTTAATCTACAGACTCAGTGAATTAACTGTGAATTAATTGTGGAGACTGCTCATGTGGATTGCCCTCAAAGGTAAGAGCCATGCTGTGTTTTACTGTGACAAGGAGACAGAATTCCTTTTATTCCCAGCTGTTCCCTCAAATTTAATTTAAAGTGTCTCTGACAAATGTACTCAGGGTCGTGGACATTGGACCCTCAAAAGATTTTTAATGGGGGAGAAACTGAGGCAATGAATCGCCATGTGATTTCTTTTGCTCCAACCTGGAGTTCCAGTCACTATTCACTTATTGCGGATCAGCTGAAAATAACTTTGCTGTGTGCTTCTCTATTGTGGAGTTGCTAGATAGAATTGTGCTGTGAGACTTTCAGAGTCTGAAGTACCTTTTTAATTCTACAGTGTTTCTCCTTATTTAGTAAAGATTTAACAGAAAAGCTGGGACCCCGACGTATTACAGGAGCATTTTTTTGTTACAATCTTAATAACTAAACTCATACGAAAAGATGGACTCTGATGCTTAAATGGAGCCCCTAGGCTATGAAACTATGCTGTATATACTGTAAATGGCGACACAGAACTTGGATTTTTAGCAGACCTTGTTTTACTACTGACCTGTTTTATATCTGGCAATGATTGTTGCAGGCTGCTTCACCCTGTAATTTTGTGGATTTTGGAAGGTGACTGAAGCTTGTTACAAAGTCTTATGTCACAGTTGTCATATCATTATGAAGGGCATTTATTAAGCATGTTGGGCCCTATGCAAGAAAACATGGAAAATACGCAAAAAACAGCATAGATTAGGCAGCAGATACGATCCATAGCCGGCATGGAGCCGGCGCGGCATGCACAGTTAACCGTGCATGCGGGGGCATGGCAGAAGGCACCGCACAGTGGAACATGCAGGCACAGCGGGCAGAGGAGCAAGATGCATGAATGCCCCTTGACCCCATCATGTGAGGCAGTGCACCACCCCCACGCAATTGCCTGGCCGAGAATACCACGTGATGGAAATGCGCAAAATGCAATGGTGGACCAGGAAAGGGATGCGGAGCAAGAGGCACAGCAAGCATCGGAGACCAAGGGGGGTGCACAACCAGGCAGACATGGGTGAGAATATGGATGTGGAAGGGATGTGTGCCAGTCCAGAGCAAGCAACTTTGCCAGTGGGCAGGTTGCTGTAATGGTGGCTGACATACGGCAGCACTACAGCCACCTGTACAGTGCAAAGACCCCAGCCACACTGGCCAAGGTAAAGGCCAGGCTGTGGCTAGACATACAGACTGCTGTCAATGTTGCCAGAACAGAGGCATGTACCATAGTGTCTATAAAGCATAAATGGCGTGACCTGAGGGTCACTGTCAAGCAGAAACTCGCTGCTGGTGGAAGGGCATGCAGAGGTATGGAGGTTGGTCACCCTGCACCAACAGCCAGCTGACACCCCTGGAGTGACTGGTGGTGGAGATGCTCATGGACATTGCCGTCCATGGAGAGGTGGAAGGTGTGGACAGCATGGCAGGTAGGGATGGCACACAGACATGTGGCAGTGACACCACAGCCAGACACGTGACCACTAACAGCTATGTCATGTACGCACAGGTGGCACACATCCCAGCAGGAGTGGAGCGGTGGCCATCATGGTGCAGCGTGCCGGCACCATGACAATGGCAACACCCGTAGCAGGGCAACAGGGAGAGGATCATGCAGGTAAGTATGCACACACCAGGGGGTTGCAGTGGAGGGTGACCGGCCAGCACCTGCTTAACCTGTAACATGTTCACCAACAGGTACAGTGGCAGTGATGGAAACCCCAACAGGGATGCCCACCAGGGAGGACAGCAACATCATCCCCCGTGAAATGGACACTGGGACAGGCAGCAACACAGCAGCAGGGATGGACATGCAGCCCCCCCATGGGGAAACAACTAGCACAGTACACCACACAGCAGCTGGCACCACGCACACCATAACACTGGGTGCCGGTGGGTGCCCCCCAGACCAACACATCAGTCCCACACCATGGAACTGCACACCGACAGTGGCAACGAGGGCCCCTCAGTCTGCACCCGGAGATGTCCCAGGGTTGGCAGGACACAGACATATATGGAGGGGCAGTACCATCAGCTGCAGCAGCTGGAGTGTGACAGCTTGGAGGCACAGTGGCAACACACTGAAGCAGTGGAGAAGCAGACCACAGTCCAACAGTCGATACACATGGCCATCCTGTGGTGCATGGTGGCATTGGAGAGCATTCAGGAGCTAGTTCAGCACACTGCCACCAAGGAGTGGACGGGACCATGTTTACAGCCAGTGGCAACTGATATGGGCACACATTACATGCTGCCAGCGGGCCGCACACTGCAGACTGAGGAGGGGGAATGACCAGACCCTGCCATGCTGTGCCGACGCCATGACCAGCGCACATGACACCATGGACTCGCTGCCAGTGGAGTCACAGCTGACACAGGCATACTGTGCCACCACATTGCTGGCATTCCATGATGTGCACATGGCCCCATCAGATGTAGCCAACAGTGAGGGCACTGGAATGGATGGTGCCACAGTTGGACACAGAGGCAGGGGTGCACCCCGCAGCAGGTAACCGGTGTGCAGACTCAGCAGCAGTGTATCTGTGAGGCTACAGGCATGTCCAGACACTGAGGGTACAGGGTAGCACATGGGTCCAGTTCCACATGGCAGGCCATGCCCAATGCAGGCACAAGCACCATGCATGCACACTCACACCTAGATGAAAGAAAGTGCCCAAATGGGCATGGCACAGTGTGCACATCCACCCATAACACACGCACAAATGAACACTCCCACCTCCCGATATGTGGTGCACTAAGACAGCTCTCATCATCGTGCACCCAGGCCCTCCACCACCCTGGTACGTGATGCAGCTGACATATGGGGTATGGGCCACAGTGCCGGACATGACATTGCATGGTGCTGGGGTGGGGATGTGTGCCAAGGCATGGTGAAATGGCCATGCTGGTCACCACCAGGCACACACATGCTGTGGCATCAGTGCCTGAACATGCCTTCCACAAGAGCCTGGTGGGCCATGTGGTCCCCAGCCATCCCTGGCATGCAGATGGGTGCCACATCATCATCCCTATCATCCACAGGCCCATCGGGGGCATCATCAGGCATCAACACATTCTCCCTCTTCACGATGTTGTGCAGCATGGCACACACCGCAAACGCCTTGCGCGCCTTTGCAGGACTCAACATGAATCTGCCGCCAGTGTGGTCCAGACAATGGAACCACATCTTCATCTGTCCAATAGGCCTCTCTATGATGGCCCTGATCCACTTGTGTGCTATGTTGTAGGCAACCTCCTCAGGAGTGGAAGGGGCATGGAAGAGGGTCATGAGTTTGCTCCGCAGTGGATACCCTCTGTCACCTGCGATAAGCGGAGGAATACGTCAGTGCATGACAGTGTAACTGTGACATGTGTCCTGTAACATGCTGTGACATTGCAACTCACCAAGCAGCCACCCATCCCGCTGTCCAGCATATAGCATTGCACCCATACTAGAGCCATCCAGGATGTAGGAATCATGGGTTGAGCCTGGGTACTTGGCACACACATCTGTAACCATGCCCCTGGCGTCACATACCACCTGGCAATTCTTGCTGTGATAGCCCTTGCAGTTCCTTTATGCCTCCTCATGGCTCTGTGGCATGAGTATGGCAATGTGTGTGCAGACAATGACACCGCACACATTAGGCATGCCGTGCATGCTGTAGAATGCCTCCTTCATCGCCCTGAGGTCTGCTGCCATTGATGGGAATGTGACATGTTCACCAAGGTGCATGAGGAGGGCATCAGTCACCTGTGTCACTGCCCTGGACACAGAGGACTGCCCCACACTGACGGCATCACCCATCACATGCTGGAACAATCTGGTGTCGTAGTATCATAGGGTGCATAGCATCTTCATCTCTACAGACATGGCGCGTGATCGCTGTGTGAGTGATTTGACATCACTTCGGATGTTAACACACAGCCATGCGATGGCCGGCCACGGTAGCCTGAACCGCTCAACGCAGTGGGTGTACCACAATGCAGCAGCATCCAGCCATGTGAGGAACACCTGCAGACACAGGCTGCCATGGCATCGCCTCTTGGCAAGGTTGGCTATTAGGTGGACGTGGAGCAGTACACCTGGACACATCCTGATGCACAATCACTGCTTCCTGTGCTTCAGCGCAATGGCAGCTGTGGCCGCTAATATACCACCGGTCACGTGTCCGTGCCCCTTTAAGGGGGTGTTCCCCTGCCACCATGTGCCCTGTGGGAGCGCTGCACATATGCACCCGCCATGCGCAGTGCTCAGACATGTGGCACAGAATCATGGCGAGCATCATGCTGACACCTGTTCCATATGTCCAAGCAGGACTACACTGACAATTGGGGCCATGGTGACCTGTGGGACATCAGGGCATTCGAGAGGGTGAGTATGGGTATGTGGGTTGGCTGGGCAGTGGGTCCTGGGTCTCTGATAACTGTGCAGGTGTATGGTGTACTGACTACTGTCCCTGGACTCTCCTGATGCAGGAGGACGAGGTGAAGATGTATGTGTCCTCATTGCCAGCAAGGTGCATGCGGTACTGGGAATAGCTACCCAGGTACCTGTACCTGAAGGGCACAGGAGGGGACCTCTTCTATGAGGACAATGACTATCAGACATGGGAGATATATGTCCTCTCACTGGTGAGTACAGTGGCCCATGGGCTATGGGGAGTGTGGCCTGTGTGTGTCTATTGCTAACATTAACTATGTGTACCACTTTATGTTGCAGCAGTACAGGGGCCCAGTGAGGTGGATCATGCTCAGGAATGGGGACCATCACCCACCTATGGAGGTGACTGATGACACAGGGGATGAGGAGGAGAGTGGCAGTGGGAGGTCTACACCATCATGGCCTGGACCATGGCAGGGGATGGTGGAGGATCTGTCATCGGAGATCACTGTACAGGAGTAGTGCCAGCAGCCCATCCCTGGAGACATGGCTAGCTGCCAGTGTTTGCCGCTGCTGCATCCACTGAACTGTGCTGTCTGCTACACTATTCTGGGACCTACGTCTACTGTGTGATGCCTTTTTGCCCTCTACTGGGGCAGGACTATGCAGCCTGGGACTGGCAATGCGGGTTGTGTGGGTACTGCTGCAGCATTGGGCTGTTGGACCTGGGGGAAGGGGAGGACAGCATTTGGTGTCTCTTTTTGGGCTTTCTGCTGTTGGGGGGTGCTGGCGGGTGTGTGGGAGTGTGTGCAATAGGGATTGTAGGGGGTGTGTGGGTGGCACTGGGGGATTTGTTGGGAGGCCATGTGTCTCTGGACAGGTGTGTTGGGGGTGGGTGATTGTTGTCATTCCAGCCTATATTGTGCTGTACACCTCTGGAAATAAATATTGTGTTGCATACCTCTGTGTGGTCACTGTTTCCGTGGGGGAGGGGGGGGAATGCCTGTCATCAGCTTAGCTTTGCCGGTTGCTTGCACTGGCTGCCACAGACATGCACCCGTGTGCAGCCATTCACCGGGCAGTGTCCCACCGGTACAGTCACGGTCTTGGGTGGTGTGACATCTGCATGTTCCACTAGTGTGTGTGGTGTCACCCCTGCACATCCTGTCCTGCAGTGGACTTATGTGTTACCACTCCATGCCCCTGCACATCCTGTCCTGTGGTGGTATGTGTGTGTTACCACTCCATGCCATGTGTGGCTGCCTCATCTACCCACTGTGCTGCATGCCCACCATGCAGCAAGGCCGTGCATCTGTGGTGTCACTTGGCCACGTGTGACCGCTGTTGTCCCATGGCTGTGTGCTACCGCATTGTGTGCACGGGCATGTTGGTCCCATGGTGGCAGTCTGCCGACATCTGCAGACCTGTGCTGGCTTCCCCCAGGTGCTTTGTGTTACCCTATGCCACCCTGTACATGGCGTATCATATGCAACGCAGCTTCAGTGGCATTCCAACGTATGTGCCTTCGTGCATGCACATCTGGCCTGCTTGCACATGCTGCTACACTTCCCCACGTACTTCACACGAGGAGTACTTGCATATCAGTACACACTTCTGGTTGTGCACACACTACGCACCTGTCGTGCTTGCCTCCTTTGGGCAGCATGTGCATATTTGCATCATCGCACTTGCTCACTGCCTCTACGCGGGGCTGTGTGGGACGCATACATTGTGCATAGGGCCCATTGTGTGTAAATGCATCTGAGAAATCAATTTACTGCAATTTAGGTCTCCTTGGGTCTCCCTTGGTCAATATTCTATTATGTTCTTGACACTTCTGCTGCTACCTGTTTCTGTAATCATCACAAGTTTTAGTATTACATGGTTCAGCAAGAGCATAAATATATTTACAGACTTTAAGAAGTATATAGATAGTTATTAATTGTTAGAATATCATTTTTATTGCTATATAGAAATTAGATTAGCATTATCTTTCTTCAGCCTTTTATTCAGAATATTATGGCTATTTTTATTGATCTACATATAATGATATGTCAGTTTTTTATGCAACTGATTAAATCTGTACTATTTTAATTTGACAGGCACTGACAAGCGATTCAGATTTTAAATTGGTCTGTGCCTGTTGGAAACTGAATAAATGCATAAATCATGTGTAACTGTGATATTTAATTCTTTTACACTATGTACTTGTATGTTAGGTTTGTATTTTCTTCAGTTTTTAGTGTATTGTAATGGCTTATTAGCCGAACAATAAAACCAAACTTAACTAACCTCCCAGGGATCTCAGCTGAATTGCTGGCCTGCTTCCATTCATGTGACCTTGTCTGGAGGACTCTGGCTCCCCTGCTGACCTACTCAAGTACCAGTCCCTTTGCAACGCCTGTACCAGAGCCACCAGACTTGCCAAATCTGACTTTGCTTCCACAATAAGAACAACCTTAATCACCCCTCTAAGTTCTGAAAGGTTATCCATGCCCTCTTCTCCCCTCTAACCCAGTCCTCCTCCCCTGTCCTCAAGGTGGGTGATACTCTCATTTCTGACACCTTCTCTGTTGTCTCAGCGTTCAACTCATTCTTCACTCCTGCACCTCCTCCCTTCCCTACCTCTCCACCAATCCTTCCACTCTATCACACCTCTTCTTCTCTTCTATCACTCCTGCTGCTTCCCTTAGGTCTCTCTTGGCTCTCAACTCTCTCAAAGACAGGAGCCCTGATAGTCTCAACCCCAAACTCCTCCATCTTGCCGCCCCTTCCATTGCTTTACCTAATGATCTGTTTTAATAATAATAATAATAATAATTTTATTTATAAAGCGCCTTTCAGTTTCCAAGGCGCTGTACAATTTAAAACATTACAAATCGAACATTAAAATCAAATGTCAAACACAAATAAAACCAGCAACAAGTCATCAATTACAGAATAATCAGTTTTCCAAAAATGCCGTTTGCCATAAATGGGTTTTCAAGCCCCGGCGAAATTCCTCCACAGAGGTGCACTCCCGTAACCGGTGAGGTAGAGAATTCCAAAGAGTGGGTGCAGCATATGAAAAAGCCCTATATCCTGATGATTTAAGATTCACTCTCGGAATCTCCAGCTACCCCTCGTCGGCCGAGCGGAGTGATCAGCCAGGGCAGTAAGGAACCAGAAGTTCTTTCAGATAGGCCGGACCCTGATCATGTGGGACTTTGAAAGTCAATAAATTGATTTTAAAGGTGATCCGCCACCTTATAGGCAGCCAGTGCAGTGCAGTGCAGCACCGGGGTAATATGACAGCACCTACTGGAACCAGTCAAAACCCGGGCTGCTGCATTCTGCACTAGCTGCAGGCAGTGGATTTCAACCCCTGAAAGCCCAAAGTAAAGGGAGTTACAGTAGTCCAAACGCGAGGACATGAACGCGTGGACCAGTGTCGGTAGGTCGTCAGATGGAACTAGGTGCCTAACTCTGGCGATATTCCTGAGATGGTAAAAGGAAGTCTTGATGACTGCAGTGACAGCCTGTCATCCAAGACAACCCCCAGGTTACGCACCCGTTCAGAGGTCAGGAGAGAGACGCCACCAAGAAAAATTTCTGAGGGCTTCCCAACAGACGACCCCTCTATCGGCGACCCGGATCCACAACCAATACCTCTGTCTTTTCTGAGTTCAGCTTCAGCCAGCTAGAGTCCATCCACTCCTGGATTTCTTTCAGATGGTTGTTAAACACCGAGAGAGCTCCATCCTGGTCGGGTGCAAAAGATAGGTATAGCTGGGTATCATCAGCATAGCAGTAAAACCTCAGCCCATACCATCTTACAATGTCTCCGAGGGGCAGCACATACACCGCGAATAACATGAGAGACAGCACTGAACCCTGAGGCACCCCCACACAACAAAGATGTTGGGCCTGTGGAAAAGACCCCGGACACAACTCTTTGTGATGTCCCAGTGAGGAAAGAGGTGAACCACTGAAGAACAGTTCCCGATATCCCACAAATGTGCCTCAGGCATGCTATCAACACCATATGATCCACGGTGTCAAAAGCTGAAGAGAGATCAAGAAAAACCAAGATGGAACAGTTCTTCTGATCTCTCGCCCTCAGAAGATCATTGAGCACCCGAACCAGCACTGTCTCGGTGCTATGTCTCTTACAAAAACCGGACTGGAGGGGTTCGTAAATGTCATGGATGGTTAAATGGTCCTCCAATTGGGCAACCACTACTTTCTCAATCACCTTCCCAATAAAGGGTAGGTTAGAGATAGGTCTGTGGTTTGTGAAACAGTCTGGGTCTAAGGTAGCTTTCTTCAAGAGTGGTGTCACCACCACCTCTTTCAGGGAGCTAGGGAACTCACCTGACTCCAACGAGCACCAGACTATTCGCAACAGGACTGGACCAATGACATCACTTCAACCCAAAATTAGGGAGGTCGGTCCAGGGTCCAAACTACAGCATGTAGGGTGCACACTATGAATAAATTGTTTTAAATTGTTTTAAGGTGATATGATTTTATGATTGTAAAGTGCCTGAGTTTTGGAAAGGTGCTCTATAAATAAAGTTTTACTTACTTACTTATATCCCTTCTCAACCTATCTTTCTCCCTTGCCTCTGTCCCTGACTCTTGGAAACAGACCATTGTCATACCCCTTTCCAAAGGAGATGACCCCATCTCTCTTGGCAAATATCACCTTACCTCCTTGCTCTCCACGTTGGCCAAAATCCAAGTACACCTTGTGCTATCTCTGCTCTCCCCCTTCCTTGATTTGTCCTCTTTCTTCATCCTTTTCCAGTCTGATTTCTGGAAATTCCACTCCACCACCACCTCCTCCCTCCTCCAGCTTACTAACTCCATTTTCTCTGGCATGGATCAGGGCCTGATCACCTCTGCCATTTCTGTCAACTTGGCTAAAGCCTTTGACATTGTTGCCCACCCCCTTTTCCTAGATAAGCTTAAGGTAATGAGGCTCTCTGACTCCTCAATAAATTGGTTCTGTTCCTACCATGAGGGAAGGTCTGAAACTGTTTGAATTGGAGACTCTCAATCGCCCCCACTTCCTATCAGCTCTGGTGTCCCCTAAGGGTCCATTGCTGGCCCAATTCTTTCTCTGTCTTCCTGAATGACCTCCCCACTGCCTGCTCCTCTGCGTCCATTCACATGTTTGCAGATGATATGGTACTATTTGCCTGTGGCTCCTCCCCTCTGACCTTATGGTCAGGATTCAGCTGGATTTCATTAACATTAAGCAATGGTTCTGGGCAAATCAGCTGTCCCTCAGTGCCAAGAAAATAGTATCCATGACCTTTGACACTAGGCAGAAGCTCGTTGGGTAACCTCCCTTCACTCCTTCCACACCCTAGATGGTGCTGAAATCAAAGATGTTCCTTCATTTACGTACCTCAAGGTCTGGCTCATGTGGCACCTCAACTTTTCAGTGCATGCAGCTGCCATCCACAAAAAACTACATCCCAAACTCGGTGCGCTCTACAGGAATAAAGGTTGCATTCCACTTCCTTCTCACCGAGCTATTGTCTCGAAAATGATACTCCCCATCTTGGACTATGGTGACACTGTATACAGCACTGCTCCCAAGTCCACCCTAGCCAAACTGGATCCTCTCTTTCACTTCTTCTGTTGCTTTGCTCTGGACAGTCCGCTTCACACCCACCAATGCTCTCTGTACTCCTCCCTCTCCCTCCCCTCCATTGAAGCCAGATGCCTCACTCATTGGGCCTACTTCATCTCTAAATATCTGGCTGGGCTCCCTCCCTTCCTGCCTACTTTACCTCTCTTCTTTTCTCCCCCTTCCCTCCTCATACAGCCATCACATCTCTGGCTATCATTCTCTTGCGCTCCCCTCAAGGAAATCCTTCGGTGAGCAGGCTGTTTTCTATTACCGCTTCCCCAAAGTATGGAATTCAATCCCCCTAACCATCTGCTCTGCTTCTTCCCAATACTCACTCTCCTCTCTTCTCTGTGATTCCACTTCTCACTTCTGCAATTCCTCCGGATACCTGTCCCTGGTCTGCCACTTGCAACCCATTACCCTTCTTCCTCCTTTCCGTTTCTCCCCATTCTGCACTTGATTAACCACACTTCATGCTCGCTATAGTGTCAACCCTTGCACCTTCTGTTAACCCTCAATACCTCAGCACTTTTGAATTGTACTTCTTGACTGGCATTCCCTAACGCTGTTTTTCCCCTTCAGAACCTCACTGCATAGTTTACTTTTCCTCATCCTTACATAAATTGCCTATTGTATAGTGCTTAGTTATGATGCTTAGTTTCTATTCTACCTATTATGTAATGTTTGTTCTTGATTTCTTCATTGCCCTCCTTTCCCCCTCCCCCAGGACACATCTGGAAATGAGCTGTTACCAGCTCAGTATGTCTTTCCTGGTGAAACTTTTGAAATAAATAAACAAATAAGTTCCTTTTTGAACCTCCCCCTCCCTTCATCTTGAGCATATGCTCCCTGGTGGAGACACTGTTTCTTAATTTGTACAGATTTGCTATTTTCACTCTGTTGAACTTCATGAATTTGAACATCTCTGTCAAGCCCCCTCTCTCTTGTGTCCTACAGTGAATATATTTTGAGACTTTTCAGTTTCTCGTTATATTCCTTGTTTTGCTGACCATGGATCACCTTCACAGCTCTTCATTACATTGTCTCTAATCTATCTCTGCCTTCTTTAAATGTTGTCTTCAGATATGGATGCAACATTCTAAAAGTGGTCTCACCTGTGATCTATACAGAGGCAACATCAGCTTGTTTCACCAGGTAGTAATCTCTCTTTCTATACACCCCAGCATTTTGTTAGCCCTCCCATGTACCCTGTTGCCCTGAGCAGCCTTCTTTAGGTTATTGCTGATCACTATTTCCAGGTTCCTCTCCAACTCCATGCTCTCTACCAATATAACATCAGTGTGGTACACTGTTGCTGGATATTTCCCTCCTATGTGCATCACCTTGCGCATTTAGCATTCTGTTTCAGATGCCAAATACTGGATCACTTATCCGGTATCCTCACATCCAGTCTCAGTTCTAATCTCGTCTTCACTGTTGACTCTCCTGTAGAGCTTAGCAGCATCTTTGAACATGCTTAACTCATCCTAGATACCCTCTGCTAAGTCACAGATATACATATTGTAGGGGATCATTTCTGAGGTACTCCAGGATCCTTATATCTAGGGTTTATGGTCACCTGATAGGTTGCTGATGCACATGTGACTTCAAAAGTGAAACCCAAGCCTCCTTGTCTTGTAAACTGATAATACTACTGTACCTCAGCTTTGAATGTGCATCTGATCAGGTTGCAGCACAGGATCTTTGCTCCTGCTCTCAGTAGTTTGCTGACCCACATTTTAACAGAGTATCACTAAAAGACCTAAGGTATGTGTTTTTTCTTTGTTTGTGACTACGTTGCTGGGCAGGGAGACTTTCAAGTCTTTACCTTTCCTAATTTCTAGTCCCACTATCTCTGTGTGGCTGGCTACTGACTCTGTCGATGGACAGCAGTATGCTGCTGTGTTGTGTACAACAAGAGTTTACAGTAGTATGGAAGCAGGCAGACTAGAAACACTCCCTATATGATTTGCTGTTAAAGCTGTGTTGGCTACCACACTGGCTATACTACTGTATATACAAGAGTTTAAATTTGCTGCTCAGTCCCTACAGAGCATGCAGCTGTCTAGATGGCAAGTTGGTGCTGAGTGGGAACCCTCACATACCGGTCACATGCTGTGCTGGTGGTGGAGAACCCTCCTGGCAGCACTCTCACTACATGAAAATAGCAGGGATCTTGGAATCTCTGCTAGCAATTTCAGAATTAGCTACATCACACAGTTACCCAGAGTGTGTGTATTATTCAAACAGTGTGGATTTAGGGGAAGCCTGGGCTGAGTGAGTTTGGTATCTGTACATGTTGGACGGCATCTCAGTCTGCCTTAAAATGGCCCCTGTACCTTTCTGCTAGGTTAATTGCATTTCTTTTACAGCTCAAGTTCCTTTTGGGCTTGGTTCTGCTCTCTGTCTTGTATCTGCTGTAAACTCTACTGATGTCAGATGTTACCCATCCAACATTGTGGATGCATGTGCATGCGCAAACCAGCAGCTGCCATCTTTTGCACAGTGAGTCTGCTGTACTGCACCTGATTGAGTGGCCATCTGACATTGGAGTGATCTACATCTCTGGATCACTTTTGAGGGTGTCCCACGTACTCAGCATGGATGCAATTTGCATGTGGAGACCCATTACTTGCTCCGGTCTGATCCGAAGATGTAACCCTCCTGCAGCCAAAAAGTGACCTGGTTTGCCTCACTTCTGTAAGCCATCTTACTGAGGGGCAACTAATACATGCATGGCGATACTAGAGGCCGACCAGAAAAGGCCATTGACTCTCTTTCAGCAGCAATTTTACTTGGGGCATATTTCGCAATATAGGGCAGGCTGAGTATGATACTTGTATTTAGGGCAGCATCCATGACTCCCTAAGTGGATTACCACATATCTATGCATGATGATTATGCATAGGCAGCCCATGATCTGCTGCACCCCCACAGCAGCTATTGCAGCACACAATTACTACACTATTTTACATGCTTTACACCAGATAGGGGACCACTACTCACTTACTTCCCTCTCTGGTTATACCTCCTCACAGGACAATCATGGGGAGGATGAAGAGGTATGAATCCTGCAACATGCCACTCCCAGCAGGTCAGTTGGGCCACTTCTGCCCCTCCTGCACTGAAGAGCCCCTACAATTGTCTGAGCCTTCACAAGCAAGCAACATAGCCAGTGGATTATCCCAAGAGCTGTCCACCTTGAGAACAGCAAGACTTAACCCGTCCACCGCCTTCCCTCAAGTGGTTGAAACACCTGGCTCACTTTCAGATACTGCTTCCATTATTCTGCAGAACCAGCAGATAATTCAAGCTCAACTGCACTTTATGATAGCTATGTTGCAGAATCTATCGGAGATAGCTGGTCCATGTAACCCTGCACCAGCTAACCAAGCAACAACACTCCCACCACCCACTCCTGCCAACCTTACTAGGGTCATCGTCACCCCTGTAGAACTGCATTCACTGGCTCAGTAGATCCCCAGTCACTGAGAGTGGTGATTTCCAAAACAGAGCCCCACGCTGGTATGAAATGTAAAAGAGACCTTGTGGTTTGATGCCTTACCACCCCCTCCACAATCTAAACTAATACCTTCGCTGCTACCCTCAGCGAAACCTAATGACACATTCCTGGTATGTGTGTCCATAGATGACTTGCTGACTAAACAATGAGAATCATCAGATCCTGTTGCATCTCTGAATGCCGCATGTGGAATAAGATGTATACATTGCAGGATGACAAGCTACAACTATGGTGCACACCACCCATGGTCGACCCACAAATAGAGGCTCTAAACAAAAAGACAGTCCTACCTTCAGAAGGTGGAAAGAGAAATCTGTGGCTGAAATTATGGGATGTGAATAATGAGACAAAAGCAATGCTACAAAAATTACCATTTAAGGCGACCCTGCTATTTGGAGAAGGCCTGGACAAATATGTGAAAGGCAAGGGAGGTTGTAAGGCTCTGGGGAAAGAGCAGGCTGCTAGGCCCACTTAACTGCCATCTAGACCACAATTCCACATTCAAATAACAACTTTCACAACAGACAAAGAGGCCATTATGGCAACAAAGGAACAATTTTTGCCACTCATATCCTACCACCAGCAACAACAGCAGGTTTAGAGGACAAGGCAGATCCTACAGAGGCAGGTTCTCAAACAACTTCAACTATAAACAAGAAACAAAGCAATGAATACAGGTTATCACCCCAATTGGAGCGCATACCAATAGGAGCATGGCTATTGCAATTCACACATGAATGGAGGAAATCAGCAGATGACAAATTAGTATTGGAAATACTAGAGAAAGGCTGTTCCATACAGATGGAGGAGTATCTCAGGATGGATCACCTCAAATGCAAGCCTGATAAAGGAGCCACAAGATTTTTCTGTCAGGGAGCTGTCCTGTCAGGACACCTGTGGTGACCCACTTATTTCACCTAGTGTTTCTGCCATGTAAGTCCCTATTCCCCATATAGATTTACAGTGGTAGTTATCTAAAAGTTTTCTACCTTGAGGTACCACTGTTGTACCACTGAGGTACCACTGAGGCACTCAAGTAACAATTTGCATTGACTGTAATGTGATCCTGCCTCATTCTGCCTCAGTATACCCAGGTATACCTCAGTACTGAGAAACTTTTCTACCATTCTAACACTACGCCACCATTAATCACCACTCAAGTGAAATTCTGAGAAAAGAAAAGTAAGGGGTGTTCTGTGGATTCAAACCCACAACCTCTTGTTTGTGGAGCTGTAGACCTTTCCACTACATCAAAAAGCTGGCAGAGCAATGAAGCTGAACTCTTTAGCTTTAGAGGTTAAAACCATGCAGGAGGTTCCTGACAGGACAATATCATTCCTAAAAGGAGAATGCTGTTCCTGACAGGAAAATCTCATTCCTGACAGGAGAATTTCCTGACAGAAATATCACATGGCACCTTTACCATCAAACCCTCTAGTGGAGGACTATCAAGTAACCACATTGCTTGCAGAATGGTTTTATGTGTTCTGTGGACTTTAACAGTGAATGGAGGAATTGTTTAACTAATTGCAGAACTTTAAAAATACATAAAAAATTATTTCACTTTGTTAGGAGTCACATTGAGTAAAAGGGGCAGTCTCACTAGAAAAAGACGGTTTTACAGCAAATACATCTTTGGTACGTTCATTTCTGCCTACAGGAAATGAGGACTATCACATAACTGCAATGCTCGCAGAATGTTTCTGTGGATTTCTACTACAAATGGTGGACCTTTACTATGAACTATGGAATGTTTTTATGGTAAAGAAGATTTCTGCAGTTCATCAAAGAAATTCCATCATTTGCTTGATTATTCGGCCAAACAAAGTGAAATTCCACAGTACCAGAAGAATTTCATCTATTGCTAATATAAGCAAAATTCCATGAAAATTGTGGAATTTTGTAACATTTTCACAGAAACAAAATCCACAAATTTCACCCATACCTAATCTGCTTCCAACTCTTTTAAACCCCACCACCAGTTTTGATTCCCACAACTGCCTCTTACTTGATGTGTAACACATAATAAGTCATTTAACATCCTGTTGCTTAATTCTGTCTTTATTAACCCCTGACTTTTCCTTAACTGTTCTGTGTGTGTGTGTGTGTGTATATATATATATATATATATATATATATATATATATATATTAGAGGCAAAAAACTATGTTTAATGCATTAGTTAGGGTTGTTCCACAGCGACAAAAGTGAGGAAATTCGCTGTTAGGGTTGAAAACCCTAACTCCGAATTCACCCCCCCCAGCACCACACACACAGACACATACACATTCAACTATGGGGGAGGACCAAGTCAACACAACCAATGACAGACATCCAGCAGCAGGTGACAGAAATAACAAACAATTATCTAAATGTACTACGAGACATCCCCACCCACCTGACCAGGTACTGCATGCTCAGTGGAGATCAACAGCAAAACTGAGGCCATGTACACCAAACGTACACATCCCTGATTGCAGCACTTTTGTCGCTGTGGAACAACCCTAACTAATGCATTAAATGGAGTTTTTTGCCTCTAATTTCCCCTTCTTTTTGAGAATGATAATGAGAAATAGTGAGTGTAATCTCGGCGGGCGGGAGTGAGGCCCTTTGGGCCCGCTCCATACATGATGTCTTGTGGCATAGTAACAGGAACAAGCAACACAAACAGAAGCGCTAACAGTGGTGCACAAGGTAACACAAGCACGAATGAGAACAGAAAGGGTAACGCACACGGTGGCGTAGACGGGAATGGTCTGCCACATGATGTGTTGTCACATAGTAACATGGTGCCTGCAAACAGAAATGTCAATCAGCATGGTGACGCAAAGTGAAACAGAAAGAGAAACAGTACGGTAGACACAAATGGCAAAAAATAACAGAAATGCAAGCGCAAATGAAAACGCAAAGGATGACACATGTGGTGGCGTAGACGTCAACGGTAAGTGAAACGGGCATGGAACCGCAAGCGGAAAGGGCAATGGTAACAGTAATGTAAGCGCACAGGCTGGCCTTCCCCAAAAGCTGAATGGAGTAAGACAGTGAGTACAAAGAATGTATGCATAATAATGGGTATCGGAGCAGAAAATGAGGACTTGGAATACTAAATAGGTTATATCTCAGGAACAATACAATGTAGAAAACAATTTAAAAGTCATATGATTTATGACTGTCCTGGCTAGTTAGAATAGTACTTTTTCAACAAAGTCTGTATCTCGCACGTTTCGAGATACGGGCCCTGAAAGGCGCGGCGAACACCGTAATGTTATCCTATGGGAAAAAAAGAAAAGTTCGGAGCACCATAACTTTGCCTCCCTGAAATATTTTTTCACCAAACTACTGTAAGACACATCTGTGGGCTGTTGGCTGTCTTCCCTCCAAATTTCAGGAAAAAAGACCAAACCGTTATTTTGCAGCAGGGTGCCAAAGGATTCCTGTAATGCATCGGGCACTGTAATGTTATCCTAAGGGAAAAACCGTCAACTTTGGAGTGCTGTAACTTTGCTGCCATGTAATATTTTTTCAATACAACACTGAAAGGCACATCTGTGAGATGTTGGCTGCGTTCCCTCCAAATTTCAGCCCAAAACTCCCAACCGTTCTTTTGCAGTGCAGTGCCAAAGAATTGCTGTAATTTTCCCACAGACTAGAAAATTACTGTCGCAATTTGCCAAAGCTTTCACAGACATTTGCGACACTTTAGTGAGCACGAAAGCAATTTGTGAAAGTACTTTTTCCAGAAATCTGAAAAACATATTTCTGGGGTGTTTTACCCCAAAATAAAGACATGGCTAGCATCCTCAGTGTCCGACTAGGTGAATACAAAAAGAATTAGGTTGCTAGAGGGTCCCAAATTTAAATGCCAAGCATTTTTCTAATCACCAACTGAAAACAAAATGGCTGATTTGCGAAAGTAACAGGCTCATTTGCGAAAGTAAAAATGCATTTGCGAAACTGTTGAACATTTTGTTAACTTTTCCCACTGACTTAAAATGGGAATTTTTTTTTTGAATAACTTTGAACCATTTAATATTTTTTCACCAAATCTTCAAAAGGCACATTGGGGACCCCCAGCCACCACGTTTCCTGAAAGATTTGGGCGATCGTGCAAACCCGTGCGAATTTGTATGCGCGACCGTAGAATTACAGAAAAAGCATAAATGCGTGCACAAATCACGCTTAATAACTCAGCAGCCCTGTATCCAACTGGTACAAAACTTGGCAGATGCCAAGGCCTATGGTTCTTGATCATGTATTCCAAATTTCAGACAAATCTGTCAAACGGTTGCAAAGTTATTAAGGTGCAAAGTTTTGGGGTTTAACATAGAAATGGCTCCTCAACCCTAACTATGGTAGCACTACCGTGCTACCATAATATATGCATAATATATATATATATATACACACTGTATGTACATACATATATATATACATATACACATATATATACTGTATATACATATACACATATATATATATATATATATACATACTCATACACATATATCTACACATACACACACATATATATATATATATACATATACACATATATATACATATAATATATATATATATATATATATATATATATATATTAGAGGCAAAAACTCTGTTTAATGCATTAGTTAGGGTTGTTCACAGTGACAAAAGTGAAATTAAGCTGTTAGGGTTGAAAACCCTAACTCCATTCACCCCCAACACCACACACGCACACACACACACATTCAAGTATGGGGAGGACCAAGTCAACACAGCCAATGACAGACATCCACCAGCAGGTGACAGAAATAACAAACAATTGTCTAAATGTACTACGAGACATCCCACCCACCTGACCAGGTACTGCATGCTCAGTGGAGATCAACAGCAAAACTGTGGCCATGTACACCAAACGTACACATCCCTGATTGCAGCTGCACACAACGTATCACACTTAGTAGTTGCATGGCCTTACCTAGCGATGCCCCACACCACACCACAACTGGTACTGTGCCGTTATTCAATATAAATGCTGAAGGTGCATGATGACAATTGTAGAAAGGTTTTAACACTAGTGAGTATATATTAATTAAGAGAAGCACATAAATTAACTACAAGACACTAGCATGCTCAAGATAAAAGTAGTGATACATTTAGTAGGAGATTTACATAGTAGTACATTTACTGCAATGGTTTACTCAACATGAGAGGCTGATGTAAGCGTATGGAAAAGCATTGCCTGTTCAGCTGTGAAATTCATACTGCCAGTATCACATGCATTCTTACTGATGAAGGTGTACTGCTGATGTACATACATAGACCTTCAGTGTGTTTCAATACTTAAGATGCAGTAAGAATTCTTTGTAAGAAACATTGTAATTGCATGGATCAGCCAAGCAACTTCTAAATATCATTGCACTACTGAGCCAACAATGATGTACCTGTATCGGAGATGTATATAGGATAGATTTTCCTGTAGGCACTTAATGACTATGTTGTACCTGATAAAGACAATCTCATTGCATCTGTGATGACTAACTTATTCAAATAGTAATACATTTACTATTGTTGCAATGAGTGATCTATGCCACTTATGGACACAGTGTGATTTTTTTTAACAGTTGTTTCATACTCAGGCTGTATGCCTACTGTTTGGGTTTGCCACACTTCTGTCACTGATGCTATCAAAGTGATAACTATGTTAATTGTGGTACAACAGGAATCAAGTAGGCATGGTGTAGACATAAACAGAATGTCTTTTAGTATTGATTTAACTCACAATAGGGTAAGTGTACTAGGACAGCAGGGGTTATCCCCTATCACTGACTCTGTCAGTTATAATCACACTAGGGTTTTGATGACTGTAATGATCAAGTTACACTGTTCATCTTCATGAGTTCATATTCACAGCCATTCTGCAGTAACTAGACAGTGTATGGTGTAACTGGGTGGGACACTGTGTTGCAAAGCTGCTGCAGTGCCTAGCAGAGGAGAGTATCTACTCATAAAGACAATTAACAATAAGGCATGACCAACAGTTATGTTAAATGGTCTGTTAATCACCCTGTAGGGTTTAATGTTGAATGAGGCATAGCCAAGTGCCACATGTCGCTAGACAGTGATAAACTGACCATTAACATAATACCTGGGAGTGGCTTATTGCTATCATAATAAAACTGTTTTTTAAACAACATTAAACCATGTTCATCATATGGTTAGGCTCTACATGTATGTTAATAAAAACTAAACATAATGCTGTTACAATGTTTACAGTCAATTAGAAAGCTGCATTTCTCAAACCCTTGTTATAATCAGAGATATTATACCTGCACAACTCCTTGGTTTTGCTGAACTCTATTGCTCAGGTGGCCCACCACAAGTGGTGTGGTCTGCTGTGGGGCATTGGTAGGTAAGGCCATGCAACTGCTAAGTATGGTACATTGTGTGCAGCTGCAATCAGGGATGTGTACGTTTGGTGTACATGGCCTCAGTTTTGCTGTTGATCTCTACTGAGCATGCAGTACCTGGTCAGGTGGGTGGGGATGTCTCGTAGTACATTTAGACAATTGTTTGTTATTTCTGTCACCTGCTGCTGGATGTCTGTCATTGGTTGTGTTGACTTGGTCCTCCCCCATACTTGAATGTGTGTGTGTGTCTGTCTGTGTGTGTGGTGCTGGGGGGTGAATTCGGAGTTAGGGTTTCAACCCTATCAGCAAATTTCCTCACTTTTGCCGCTGTGGAACAACCCTAACTAATGCATTAAATGGAGTTTTTTGCCTCTAATTTCCCTTCTTTTTGAGAATGATAATGAGAAATAGTGAACGTAATGCGGTGGCAGGAGCATGGGGCACAAAGGGCCCGACGCACCCGCCTACATGATGTCTTGTGGCATAGTAACAGGAGCAGCAACGCAAACAGAAATGCTAACAGTGGCACACATGGTAACACAAGCGTGAATGAGAACAGAAAGGGTAACGTACCGGTGGCGTGAGACGGAACGGTGTGCCACGTGATGTCTTGTCACATAGTAACATGGTGCCTGTAAATGGAAATGTCAATGGGCATGGTACGCAAAGTGAAACAGAAAGAGAAACATACGGTCACACACAAATGGCAAAAAGAGCAAACGCAAGCGCAAATGAAAACGCAGCGATGACGGGGCGTGGTGGCATTGGTGTGCATTGGGATCATCAGCCCTAACTCTCACCCCGTGACATGTGTAAAGCAGCAGAAGTATAGGAGAATGGGGTGAGAGTTAGGACCACGATCCCAATACACACCCCAATGCCGGTTGGGGGTGGGGGGTGCAGGGGTTTCAACCCTAACAGCGAATTTCCTCACTTTTGTTGCTGTGGAACAACCCTAACTAATGCATTAAATGGAGTTTTTTGCCTCTAATTTCCCTTCTTTTTGAGAATGATAACGAGAAATAGTGAATGTAATGCAGCGGCAGGAGCGCGGGGCTCCACCACATGATGTCTTGTGGCATACTAACAGGGCCAGCAACGCAAACAGAAAGGCTAACAGTGGTGCACATGGTAACACAAGCATGAATGAGAACAGAAAGGGTAACGCACATGGTGGCGTAGACGGGAATGGTCTGCCACGTGATGTCTTGTCACATAGTAACATGGTGCCTGCAAACAGAAATGTCAATGGGCATGGTGACGTAAAGTGAAACAGAAAGATTAACAGTACTGTAGACAGAAATGGCAAAAAATAACAGAAACACAAGCGCAAATGAAAACGCAAAGGATAACGCACATGGTGGCGCAGACGTCAACGGTAAGTGAAACGGGTATGGCACTGCAAGCGGAAAGGGCAACAGTAACAGTAATGTAAGTGCACAGGCTGGTTTTCCCCAAAACCTGCATAGAGAAAGACAGTGAGTACAAATAATGTATGCATAATAATAAGTATCGGTGCAGAAAATGAGATCTTGGAATACTAAATACATTATATCTCAGGAACCGTACAACGTAGAAAAAAAAATTAAAAGTCATATTATTTACAACTGTCCTGGCTAATTTGAATCTTGGCCCCATTAGGGGGCTAAGAAATTTTCTGACGAAAAGTCTGTATCTCGCACCGTTTCCGAGATACGGGCCCTGAAAGGCGCGGCGAACGCCGTAATGTTATCCTATGAGAAAAAAAGAAAAGTTCAGAGCACCATAACTTTGCCTCCCTGTAATGTTTTTTCACCAAACCACTGAAAGGCACATCTGTGGGCTGTTGGCTGTCTTCCCTCCAAATTTCAGGAAAAAAGACCAAACCGTTATTTTGCAGCAGGGATCCAAAGGATTTCTGTAATGCGTCGGGCGCCGTAATGTTATCCTATGGGAAAAACCATCAACTTTAGAGTGCTGTAAATTTGCCGCCGTGTGATATTTTTTCACCAAACTACTGAAAGGCACATCTGTGGGCTGTTGGCTGTCTTCCCTCCAAATTTCAGGAAAAAAGACCAAACCGTTATTTTGCAGCAGGGTGCCAAAGAATTTCTGTAATGCGTTGGGAGCTGTAATGTTATCCTATGGGAAAAACTGTCAACTTTGGAGTGCTGTAACTTTGCCGCCATGCAATATTTTTTCAATACAACACTGAAAGGTACATCTGGGAGATGTCGGCTCCGTTCCCTCCAAATTTCAGCCCAAAACTCCCAACCGTTCTTTTGCAGTGCAGTGCCAAAGAATTGCTGTCACTGTCCCACAGATGGAAAATTACTGTCGCAATTTGCGAAAGCTTTCAAGAAAAGCCTCAACACTTTTGTGAGCACAAAAAGTAATTTATGAAGTACTTTTTCCAGAAATTTGAAAACATATTTCTGGGGTGTTTTACCACAAAATAAAGACATGGCAAGCATCCTCAGGGTCCGACTAGGTGAATACAAAAAGAATTAGGTTGCTAGAGGGTCCCAAATTTAAATGCCAACCATTTTTCTGATCACCAACTGAAAACAAAATGGCCAATTCCGAAAGTAACAGGCCCATTTGCGAAAGTAAAAATGCATTTGCGAAAGTGTTGAACTTTTTATTAACTTTTCCCATTGACTTATAATGGGAAACTGTTTTTTGAATAACTTTTGAACCGTTTAATATTTTTTCACGAAATCTTCAAAAGACACATCGGGGACCCCAGCTGCACATTCCCTGAAGATTTTGGACTGGTCGCACAAACCGTACGACCTGTAGGCGTGACCGTAGAATTCCAGAAAAAGCGTAAATGTGCGCACAGATCATGCTTAATAACTCCGCAGTCGTATATCCGACCACTACAAAACTTGGCAGATCCCAAGGCCTATGGTTCTTGATTGTGCATTCCAAATTTCAGCCAAATCTGTCATACGGTTGCAAAGTTATTAAGGTGCAAAGTTTTGGAGTTTAACATAGAAATGGCTCCTCTACCCTAACTATGGTAGCACTACCGTGCTACCATTATATATATATATATATGCAATAGCTGCTGACAGGTGTTCATGGAAAGTATGATGCTTTCAGATGCAACATAATGATAAGCATTAGATCTAACCAAATTCCTTTCCTTTCTACAGAAAACATATAACACTTTCCAGCTTTCTTCATAATCAAGGTCATTTTTTGACTATTCATTTGTAACATTTTTACCAGGTACAGTAAGCAAACAGAGTCTAAATGGGCTTGTTACCAGTTGCAGCTGGGGGGGTTGGGGATAAGAATAAATCAGGAGATACAAAACAAACATTCTAGTTGTAAAAGTACAAAAACAGACATTCCAGTTGTAAAGGTACAAATCAATATACATATGTGTGTATGTATGTGTATATATATATATATATATATATATATATACATATACATACATACATATATATATATATATATATATTCTTTGCAAAACCATTTTTAATGCACCAGTTAGGGTAACTTAACACCACAAAAGTAGGGAAATGTGGCATTTGGGTTTCCAACTCTAATGCCCCACCCTCACCCCCAAGCAGCAAATGGAAAAAACATTAGGGTTTGGGGGCCCTGAAGTCTTGGCGAATCAGCTGTGGGCCTTCTTTGAGGGTTGTCAACCCTAATGTCCCTCCCCCAGCCATAGCCTTCTGTCTGAAGCACAAGACACAGCTCCAAGCCACTGCCTCATAATGATACACTCTTCAAAGGTAGAGAAGTATATCTCACCACAGTTTACCAACACAATTTAGAAACATAGAAACATAGAAATTTGCCAGCAGAAAAGGACCCCTTGGCCCATCTAGTCTCCCCATTTTATGCAGGGCCCTGTGGGCCCTGTCTGAAGAAATGTGATTATGTGTGATGTTTGCTCATGAAATGATGGGCATTAGGGTTGACATCCCCAAAGGATGATCCCGCCACTGATTCATCAAGACTCTGGAGCCCCAAAGCCCTAATGTTTTTTCCTTTTACTGCTTGGGTGGTGGGGGTGGGGTATTAGGGTTGGAAATCCTAACATCACATTTCCCTACTTTTGTGGCATTAAGTTATCTAACTGATGCATTAACAAAGTTTTTGCAAAGAATTTTCTTTCTTTTTGAGATAGTGGAATTGTATCCTCATTGATGCAGGTCCCAAAGGGACTCTGTGAACAGATACAGATGCACTGTGCAAAGAGAAGACTCTGTCCACCTAGAGAAGTGCATGGACCACAAGTTTCTCCATAAACAGACTTTAAAATCTTGCTTAGAGAAAACATTGTACATCAGGGATGTTTTAGTTTTGCTAAAACTATCCCTTTGCTGTCTTCCAACTTCAGTAGTAACAGAAATAATTAAACAAGATGGCGGCCATTGCAAACTAAAACAAATGGTTTGTGAGACACATTTTTGGTATGTGAATCATCAAATTTGAGAACCAAAATTTCACAAGGTCTAGTTGTAGGTGAGAGCAAAAGATACACAATGTTAAGAAACCAAACGTGTTGTCTTGGCACGCTGTATCTTGAAAACTGTACAGGATGATGTCACAAAACATACCAAGTCTTAAGAATAACAGCCAGCCTGACCATGCATGCCAAATGTGGGCTATTTCATCAAATGTTGTCAAAGTTATTAAGGTGCAAAGTTTGGGGTATTACATTAAACAGCCTACTCAACCCTAAGTATAGGGGTGCTACTGCAGCCTTATAATATGCTTATCCCACAGATATTTTCACCATTCCATTTAAAAAAAAATATCAAAAAGGGGATAGTACATTTCAGTGTCCTTGTCCTACAGAGATCCATAGGAATGTGGGCTTTCACTCACAATGGGTACTCATTAGGTCATGACATACATTTCACTGACAAAGTTTAAAAACTTTAAAGTGTCTGTGCAACAGTTCTAGTTTTAAATACCACCAGTTGTTTTCTAAAATTAACACAAAATATATATATTAGTTTTCATGTTTTCATTGTGTAATTAAAAGTACTTCTACTCAAGGCTGGATTAATAAGTCGTGGGTCCATGGGCAATTTATAATCATGAGGCCTCCTGTGACTGCATCGATAGGCCAGAGGTTTGGGGGCAGATTAGGCCCCCGGAAGCTGAATTATTTTTGATGTCATAAAATGTATTGGTGGTGTTACCAGCTACTATGAATGCCATTTCTTGTAATGGAAATAGAAGGTTACAGTGTTTGAAGTTGTATGGCTGGAGTACAGTAACAGAATGTCAGCACTCGCACTGCCCCTTTGATTCTGGCAAAGAGCTAACAAGTTAAAAAGTCAAGTAATCAAGCCTGGGGGTGTGAGGTGGGGCACTATTTGTCTGAAGATATTAAATAGTATCTGTCAGGGTATCTCTGAAAAAAGAAATAATTTAGATGCAAGAATTTGCAATAGGGTGGTAGCCTTGATGTTCTCTTTATATTTTGTGAGCTTGTTTCCTTTGAAGTTCTGGAATTATTGCTGGACTTAAATGTAAACAAAAGGTGGTATATGATGGCTGGCTCCAAAGATTTAAATACTATGCAACTTGTCAAATTTTATAAGTCAGTAGCTTATGCAGTATTCTGAATTTATCTCTGGAGCAGGGGAAGGCTCCAGCAAGGCCGAAGGAAGATAGGGTAGTTCTAATTTTAAGGGGGGCAAAGCAGTACAGCACATTTTACAGCAATCTTACTTGTTTCAGTCCCATCAACAATGTTAGAAAAGATTGTCCACTGGCAATTGTTAAAGCAGCAGTGCATGACAGTGGTGAAAAGTTCAACCTATACTTATACATCCTCCCCCGATCCTACCATAACTTTGGTCCAAACAAAGGATGATAGTTAAGAGACCCAACAGCCTCTCCTCACTACTTGTTAGGCTGCACAATTCCACATGGGCTTTTTTAACTCTGAAACAACAAATGCAGACATAGATGGGTCTTCTCTGTCCCTTTATTTTTTATCTCTACTTTCAGAATTTTTGAAGTTACAAACTGACCTTCACTATACACATCTCTCTCTCTCTCTCCATACAGAGTGCTAAAAGGTGAGCTCTACCTCATATAACCAAAGCAACTCTATTTCATATAGCACCACTGCTTGGGCAGTATGCTACAGTAGCAGCCAGCAGCCTCTGGGTTTAACCCATTACAGCATATGGTACTTCACAAATCCAAGATCACACAGAAATGCACTCTGCATAATGCATTGTATAGTTACTGTAGGGACGTAGTTAAAGCAGCTGATACAGTGCTGTACTTCAGTCACTCTTATTCTGATTGTTATACAGTATATCAATCAGAATAAGACTGACTGAAGTATAGCACTGTATCGGCTGTGTTCCCATATACACAAAAACTGTTAAACTGGTCTAATCTGTTTGAGTCATTTAGCTATAGATAGTGCATATCTATCAGTGATGGGGTAGAAGCAATGCCAAAACTGCCCGATAATTGCTGCACTTTTTGTTTTTTGTTTACTACAGTATTAACAATAGCTGAGGTAATCATTCACCCAGGGCTTTCTTTGTTAAAATGCTTTACTTCAACGAATGATATTTAACAATATTGGTTGAGGGTTTGTTTCAGGTGTCAGGTTGTGGCCTTTATACTGCTCCAATTTAATCAACATGGATTGCAAATTCATTCAGTGCAAGCAAATGTTTGATCACAGTTACAGCTGAAATCCAGGTGTGGGAGCAGAACTCATACCAAATCCAGGTATGGGACCACAACTGCTATTGAATGGGGGGTGGCAGTTGCACTGGAACTCCTGCTGAACTCATTATGGAGCAAGTGTTTTTAGCTGAGCTGGATATCACTAGTCCAGAACCTTGTCTGACTGAGGAGTGAAAGTGTGTGGAGCTGAGTGGTGGTGGGTGGGTACAACCCATGATACTTTAAGCTGAATGGGAGACTAGAATTCTTGCTGAATTCAGGTGGGGTGGCTACACCTCATGCCTAGAATATCTGCTAACCACATTTCCAGTGGCATGTTGAGCATCAGAGCTCAAAAGCTACAACACTGTACTGAACAATCAATGCGATGAGATACTTTATAGGGGTGACCGGCAGTGCTGGGAGGAATGGTTTGACGATCATGGTTTCAGTTAAATGACTGGTTGTTTAAATGCTTCATCAGGTATTTCAAGCAATGGAGTGATGAGAAACTTTGGAAACATAATTGAATTTTTTTTTGTATGCGTCAAAGACTAATGCAAAAGAACTGGGTGTCGTAATCTGTTTTGTATGCTCAAATTCCTGTTGAGGTATTTAAAGTGGACATGAATTAGGTGTTCAATATAGTGTTAATATTGTTTAATTTGTATTATACAAATATTTATTCACATCATTATATTTCCTGTCTTCATTTTGTACTGTTTTCTCTCAAAACTGCATTTTGACTGATACTCCGACTCCAAGCATTCTTTTTTATGCTAGAGATCAGCTGGAAGAAGGTGGCATTTTAAGCTACGTCTCCATTTGTGCCGATAGTACTGTGTGGTTGCTGGTTCAAAATAAAGAGTATGTGTATTAGTAAAACTGGTAAACATTTTTATCATTGTAGGCCCATGGCACATGTCAATGTGTGTTACTGCCACGTAGCAAAATATCCCCAAATCACAGTTCTTTATTAATGTAATCTCCAAAGCAGTTTCATTTTCAGCTGCTGCAGAAAACATGAGCACTATCTCAAATGTCACATTGTGTGCTCATGCATGTGATTTCAGGTGAGTGATTATGAGATTTGGTATTTCCCTTTGTGCTGGAATTTACTTTTTAGACTGATTTGAAAAATGCACATATTATACTGAGTATTCAAAACAGGGGTGCAGAAACCATGTTGTGCTTCATGGGCAAGCTGCAGTGGTAGCCCAGATGATGACCAGATGACCTAGAGGGCATAGAGGAAATGTTAGTCACAGGAGCCATGGGACAGTACATGTTTATCTAACCAGATTTACCAGTACTGACATATGGAACTAAAATATGTCACATATGCAGATTTATATTTTGTACATCTTCAATCAGCATGCACGAGAGGGCTGTGAGAGGACTGCCAGACTATGTTTGATTTCTTTGTATTTATGAATTTTTCTATAACTTTAATATTATTCAGAGGCATCCATTAAGATCACATTCCATTTTGTTGAAGGAGAGATAATGTGGGACATGCATCTATATGTAATGAGGTGAGGTTTTCTTACATCACATTATCTTTGTACCTCATCCCCTAGTATTGCTTTGCAAACATACCCCTCTCCAACACACACACATACCATTTTGCGTCTACTTCAGTTTCATGATGAACTCAAAAAACAAATATTTTTTAGATGGCAAGACAATGGCAAAATTGCATGGGCTTTTGGAATATATGCAGTCAGAGACCGAAGTATAATGTGGGAGTTGCCTCCCACACACTTTATACCTATGTTTTTTTTTTGTTTGTTTTTGGTGGTTCAGCAAGAATGTCAATCAGCAAACATTTTAAACTCTGCAATGGATGATTCATATTACTATTTATTCTTAAAGTGAGTTGGATAGGCTGAATCTCAGCTGTCCTTCTCAATCTATAAACAGGACCTGTTCTATGTGCCTAAATGTTGCATGCACTAAGTTTCAAGCACTGCATTAGAAAATCTCGATTAATTTCCAACTGTTCTGTGAGTGGGGGGATTGGTATGGAGTACGTTTGAATGAAAAGTTGAATGCTAATGTCATAAATGGGAGCTAGTAGAGGCACGCCCTTCCTTCATATCAAATTTTTCAAATTTTGCATAATAGAATATTATATACTTGTTATTTTAGAAAGAGAGCCATGTTCCTTGTGAACATGTTAGTTTTGGGTGGGGAGTAAGTGCAACAAGCTGCATGGGGGAGTAAGTGTGACAAGTTGAATTGAAGTTGATCAAATGAGATACTGTATGTGTCAGACTATGATGGATACCTACCAATTGTATACAATTGCTGGGCAGCTTTGCACAAACTTCAGTAAGCAGAACCGATTGTGACATCAGCGGTGCAATTATATGCCATGTGAATGCAGCTACAGACACAAACACACACACACACACACACACACACACACACACACACCACACACACACACATACAGCCAGGGAATGTGTCTCTGACTGTGTGGCTCCCACCTATCCATGCTGTCACTCAATAACCAGAGAAGCAGAGAGAGGCAGGTGATCAGAGAGGTTACTGTGTGCTGAAGTTTGTGCAACACTGCCCAGCAGCATTCAGATGGCACAGCTTTGCAGTGTTGCAGGAGACCTTACTTTTATTTTCTGCATTGAGAACAGTGTTCTGGTAGGGTGGGGGCAGGAGGTGCTGTTGAGATCTGCATGGTGACTGTCTGTTTTAAAATAAAGTCAGAAAAGTAGATGTCATTTTTTTTATTTAAATAAATGGAAGGAATTTGCATAATGCCAGCCATATGTCTCTGTCAGCAAGGCAAATAGTATGTAATACACTGGTGATCTGGTGTGGGCGTGGGGGAAGTCAAATTTATTTTGACTGCATAATGCAGACACAGTACTGCACAGCATCTCTTACCCAAACAAGGGTAAAAATAAATCCTTTCCTGAGGTACATACCAGGTCATTGGCAGTTGCTACTCTCATTGATGACAAAATGGTCAGGGAAATTTACAAATAAGTATATAAATCAAATTGAAAAGCTTAAGTAGCTATGTGGACACCAATATATTGGTCTCACATGTCAGATATAATCTTGCTAGCAAAAGCAAACAAGTTCAGGAGGCTGAAGATTCAGGGCTTTGAGTGCCATTCAACTTTCTGGGATAGATGTTGAGAGAAGCTTCATTCAAAATTGTTGAGGTTCCTGGATGAAGCCAAGGTGATGTAAAACACAGCTACAAAAGCCCTCACAACAGCAGCAGGGCTTGTGAAATAGAATACGGTACTGTGGTATTATCTGGAACATTTAGAAGAGCATGCCAGGCAGCCAATCAAAGAGTCAGGGGCTGCTAGAGGTTGCTGAAGGAACACTTGCATTTGGACAACATAATGGTGCAAAAAAGACTACCAAATTACCACCCCCCCACCCCGCACCATGGGTGAGGATCCTTTGGCAAGAACGGTGATGGCTATCCTATCAGACAACATTGACAGGTATGGCAAACTAGATGTTGAAAGAGAGAGAGGGAGACAGAAAGAGAGAAAGATCCCTACAGAAAGGGACATAAAATGGGGGGGGCACTACTAGACACCAGGAAAACAGCAGCTCACTACTCTCACTGCAGCTTGCAGCATGAATTCCAGCTGTGGCTGCACAAGTCAAGAAAGTCTCACTGTTCTCATACAGGGAACATGGGTAAAGGGCTTTATCTCACTAAGCTGGGCACCCAGGATTTTGGGTGCCAAGAAAAAGTATTTCTGGCCCTCATTTTAAAAATCAAACACCAGAATCTAACTAAACGGGCCTGTTTATCTAAGTTCTGGTGTTTTCTTTTTAAAATGGCAGCATTTTTATGTATTTTCCTTGCCAATCAGTTCATGGAAAAAAATCAACAAGATGGCAGTTGTCACAGCACAAAAAAATGTTTGGTGCTGTGCCAAGATAGTGGTGAGAAACCAAAAAAGGATCCTGCTGCATCTGATTTTTTCATTTCGCACCATAACGTTATCTCAAAAACCCTACTGCTCATGCGCAGAATGGAAAAAACAAAACTTTAAAGCCTTATAACTCTGTAACCCTTTATTATTTTTTCACCAGATCTTTCAAAGGCACTGTCTTGGGACATTCCACATGTGCCCTGCAAGTTTGGGAAATAATTCCATTCCATGAAGGCTGTAGATGAGACAAAAGAAACAAAACATGTGAAGTATAGGAAAAAAAGTTAGAATTGATTAGAAATTGGTGTATGCGGATCTCAGAATCCACATACTGTAAGCTGCTTTTGCAAAACTTTCCACAAATCAAGACCGTGCCTACTACACTACACATGCAAAATTTTGTCTGATTTCATCAAATGGTGCCAAAGATATTAATGTGCAAACATTTGGGTTTAACATTGAACAGACTACTCAACCCTAACTGTTGTGGCACTATCGCGCCACAATAATATGTATACAAAATCACAAAGTCAGCAACTGTATAGAACAAAATATATACAAGTCACCAATTAATACAGTGGCCCAGATATTCAAAAGGGTTGCGCATGGCGCAACAGTGTTGTGCCATTGCCAACAGTGTTGTGCCATGTGCAACCGACTGATGTGCCCCGGCAAGATATTCAAATGGGAATTGCACCTGGCACAAATCAACAATGCGCCAGAGCGCATCAGTAATGTATGCAGGCGCAGGTGGGGGGCGTCCCCATGCATACTCTGCACAGCCCGATATTCAGCCCGGGATGTTCGGAGCCGCGCATGCGCAACCCCTACCTGCGCCAGCACAAAGTTGATCCCAAAAAAAAGGAACAACGGATGGCCACCCACAGGTGAGCTGCCGCATTGCAGGGTGCAACATGGCAGCTGCCACCTGTGGGTGGCCACCTGAGCTCCGGCTGAACCTCCGTAGTGGCGCCCCCCCATGCCCGATTGTGGGCATTAGTAAAAAAAAGATTAATCCTAAATCCCTGGTGGTCCAGTGGACCGCTGCCCACCCGATCGCGGGCTAAGTTAAAAAAGTAACCTATATCCCTGGTGGTCCAGTGGACCTGTCTGCCCGATCGCGGGCTGAATTTAAAAATAAAAAACTATTATCCCTGGTGGTCCAGTGGACCTGTCCGCCCGATCGCGGGCTTAAGTAAAATAGAAGGAAACCTCTATCCCTGGTGGTCCTGTGGATCTGTCCCCCCGATCGCGGGCGTAAATAAAATAGAAGGAAACCTCTATCCCTGGTGGTCCAGTGGACCTG
Source organism: Neoceratodus forsteri (assembly GCA_016271365.2). Lineage (NCBI taxonomy): Eukaryota > Metazoa > Chordata > Ceratodontiformes > Ceratodontidae > Neoceratodus > Neoceratodus forsteri. The sequence goes on from CM057451.1 coordinate 9,928,782, forward strand.
TCCACCCAATCGCGGGCTTAAGTAAAATAGAAGGAAACCTCTATCCCTGGTGGTCCAGTGGACCTGTCCACCCGATCGTGGGCTTTAGTAAAATAGAAGGAAACCTCTATCCCTGGTGGTCCAGTGGACTGGTCCACCTGATCGCCGAGCTTAAGTAAAATATAAGGAAACCTCTGTCCTCTTGGGTTCAGTGGACTGTCAGCAACCGTCGCTGGCTGGAGTAATAAAAGAAATTATTATCCCTGGTGGTCTAGTGACCCTCTCCGTCCTCGCCATTGATCCTCACTTCTCCCCGGTCAGTGGAGGGTGGCACCTTTCCGCTCGCCTCGCCTGACATGACCGACAGCCAGCTTTATTGGCTGCATCGTGAGCCAATGGGCATGCAGCCCATAGCTGTACTACATATCCAGATATGTGAATTACATCTGGAATGTGTAGTATGGTATGGGCTGCATGCCCATTGGCTCACGCTGTAGACCAATGGGCGACAGCCCTATTGATGGTGTCAGTCGGTGGGCGGGGCGCAAGCGTGGTGGGTGATGCCGCCACCGCTGACTGGGGGGAGGCAGGGGATCAGTGGGTGGTGGGAAGGGGGTCCACTGACCACCAGGGATAGTAGGTTCTTTATTTTTACTTCAGCCCGCAATCGGGCGGACAGGTCCACTGGACCACCAGGAACAATAGTTTTCCTTTATTTTTAATTCAGACCGTGATCGGGCAGACAGGTCCACTGGACCAGCTGGGATAGAGGTTTTCTTCTATTTTACTTAAGCCCGCGATCGGGCGGACAGGTCCACTGGACCAGCAGGGATAGAGGTTTCCTTCTATTTTACTTAAGCCCGCGATCGGGTGGACAGGTCCACTGGACCAGCAGGGATAGAGGTTTCCTTCTATTTTACTTAAGCCCGCGATCAGGTGGACAGGTCCACTGGACCAACAGGGTGTGAGAGAGCACTAGTACCCTTCCATAACTCTGCTCACTTTGTGTATGTGAAGTCTACTGCAGTAGCATATGTGTCTGACCATGCTATTCTTTTTCTTTCTGGTCTATCCCTCGTTCCTTATTCCAGACTGGCCACCTGGAATGGGACATCTCCTTTCTTGCTAAATCCTTCACTGTCTTTCTGCAGGTGTGGAATTGTGGTGCTCGCCCCCCCCCACAAAAGCAACAAACCATAAATAATGCTGGTGCAGCAGTCTGCAGCCTTAAACATTTATTTATTGAGGCACAGGAATGTCTGCTGCTATTTTGCTTTTGTTTTTCCAGTTTGTTTATATTTTTGTTTCTATGAAGAAGAAGAAAGGTATAAGATGTAGTGCACTACAGTTTAGTACCAGACTAGGTTGGTTGTCCAATCCAAAAAGGTTTTGCTGCTAAGTCCAGTGCTTTTCATAGCAATGCTACTAAACAAACAAATGCAACATTAAGTATTTTCTTTAATATATTGTGACTGAGGCTGAGTGAAGTGAGCCATGTAACTACTGCTGTGTGTGCTACTTGCTAGCCTTGCCCTGCCCTCTTTACTAGTTCAAGTTAGAAATTCAGACAATTGTAAACAGAAGTTCAAACATGTTGAAAATGTAAGTCACCTGCCTTAGTAACAAGTGTTTGGTCTCATTTCTAAGACATGAAGTAAGCAGTTCTTACCCAAATAATGAGAAATCCAAGCCTGGTAACAGAGGTGGGTCTGTTTGGGACCTGTTCAGATCCCTGCTATGTTCTGCTAGGAGCCAGCCATCCCTCTCCACTCCATTTTTATGCTGTGTGTAAGTGTAGGAAGGGGTGGAGTCTGATGTGGTCACCTGATGGGTTCCTTAGTATAAAGGGAACTCATCCTGTGGAACAGTCAGATTTTGTTGGAGGATCAGTAGGTGCTGGTCCAAAGTGTTATCTGCAACTCTTCAGACTAAGATTCTTTTGAATCCAGGACAGCTCATTGCTGGAATAGTCCTTGAAGACTGGAGTATTGTTTTGTTTTTTGTATCTTTGTATTTCTTTTCACATTGCCAGTTCGCAAGTTTTATTTGGTTATTTACTTGTTTTACTTAATAAAAGATTTGGCTTGGTAACATTAGCCTTGCCACCTTACTGTGGTCTCAGTGTCCATCATTGCACCCACACCCTTTGACATTGGTGTCAGAAGTGGATGCTCTGAGGTTACTGGCACCTTCCAGTCAGTGGACACTGAATGCAGGTGGAGACAACGGAGCAGACCCTCAGTAAGCCCAGCAGAGTTTCTACACAAACTATGGCTGCCAAGTATGGAGAGATCTCTTTGCCTGGTCTGGGACCAGATGTTCGACAGAAAACAGCCAAAAGGAAGGAGAGCTGGAGGAGGAGGGCAAGGATACCTCAGAACAGACCACTGAAGAACCACCAGAAGATATACACAGCCTGTTTTGCTATTATGTGTAAAACAAATTGCTATGGACAAGCAAAGAGAGATGGATCTACAAAGGGCTGAGGCAAGGTGGAATGATACCCTGAGACATCCAAGATATAGGGTACATAATCCACCACCAGCACAAACCCCTAAAGACATTAAGTTGACTAAACTGGGTGTAGCGATGACATCGAGGCATACATGACTACATTTGAGCGAATAGCTCAGGCTTGTGGGTGGCCCTGAACCCAATGGGTCATCCGCTTAGTACCTTACCTATCTGGGAAAGCCCAGCTGGCATACAGCCACATGGACAGTACCCAGGCAGAGAACTATGACGCTGTTAAACAAGCCATCCTACAAAGGTACAACATCAGCCCCGAGACCTATCGACAGCGCTTTAGGACTTTCAAATTTCATAATGTGGACACTCCCCGAGAGGTCTATACCCAGTTAAAGGACTTGTGTCAGAAATGGCTACAACCAGGGGTGAAGACCATAGAACATATCCTGGAAATGATCATTCTGGAACAGTTTGTTCGTATCCTGCCCTCAGACGTTCAGGTATGGGTGAGGGAACACCGGCCAGATACTGCATAAAAAGCCATCACGCTAGCTGAGGATTACCTTACGGCTCATCATAATCGTCAACGTGGACATCCTGGATCCGGTGCAACCCCACCCATGGTAAGGCCTGTTTCTTCTTCTATTGCTTCATCTGTGACTGAAGGGGGTACTAAAACTGTCCCAGCTAATAGACCCTATAACCCTAACATAATCTGCAGGGAATGCCAGAAGAAGGGGCACATAGCTAGATTTTGCTCTCAAAGAAAAGTTACAGTCACGCAGTTAGCTCTAGCCAATTGGACAATTTATCACACCAGTTAAGATTGAAATCATGAGGTTACTGGGCTGATAGACTCAGGAAGCAGACAAACCCTGGAAGAGCAGATTTGGTTCAACAAGCTGGTGAAAAGGGTCCCGTACAGCAGTAATTTGCATCCATGGGACATACATCATTATCCTGTGACTGACCTTGATTTACAGGTACAAGGGAGAAGTCATAAAATGACTGTTGGATTGGTTCCCCTTTTACCTGTTCCTGTCATTATTGGGCATGATTATCCAGACTTTTCTTGCTTAATCCATCCAGAAGAAAGTGTGTGTCCTAACAACCCGTGCTCAAACTAAACGGGAACAACAGTGGGCACAACTATTCCCATTCGATGATGAGGTGTATGGGGAGCCTGGCAAAACACCGAAGTCTCGACGAGAAAGGAAGAAAGCAAAATATAAATGGACTCAGAGACACACTAAAACTGTAAATGTGACAAATGATAGTGATGTATTGTCTGATATTAAAACTGATGGCTTTTGTGAAGAACAAAGAAGGATAGTTCCCTGACACCATTTATGCAGTTGGTAGGGGTACCAGTGAAAGGAAATGAACCATCCTATGTCATGAAAGATGACTTGTTGTATAGAAGATGCATACACCCCAACACGGGTGAGCAAATAGACCAATTAGTAGTGCCCAGTAAGTACAGAGAGAAACTACTGCATCTGGCACATGAAATCCCGTTAGCGGGTCATTTGGGTAGGGACCGCACCTTGCAGAGGCTACTATTAAGATTCTATTGGGCAGGTATACACGCTCAGGTAGCTGACTACTGTCGGAGTTGCCCAGATTGTCAGAAAGTGGCTCCTGTGACACGAAAAGATATGGTCCCCCTCCAGCCATTGCCCCTTATTACCACCCTTTTAGCACGATCGCCATGGATGTGGTAGGACCTTTACCAAAAAGCTCAAAAGGAAACAGGTTCATTTTGGTAATATGTGATTATTGAACAAAATATCCTGAGGCTATCCCCTCCGAACTGTGACAGCAGAGAAAGTTGCAGATGAGTTAATCAAGCTGTTCAGTGGGTCGGATGCCAGGGAAATACTGACAGACAGGAGCAACTTCTGTTCTAGGATGTTAGCCCGGCTGTATGAGACATTAGGAGTGGAGGCCATACATACCACACCCTATCATCCTCAGACAGATGGTCTGGTTGAGCGATTCAACCAGACCCTGAAAAGAATGCTGAAGAAATATGTAGAGGATGAAGGAAAAAGGTGGGATGTATACCTACCGCTCCCTTTTATTTGCATACAGGGAGGTACCACAAGCCTCCACAGGATTTGCCCCCTTTGAATTATTATATGGAAGAAATCCAAGGGGTCCCCTGGATATTGTAAGGGAACAATGGGAGGAGAGAACAAAAGAGAACCCAAGTACCACCCTTGATTACCTGATAGCTTTGCGTGCAAAGTTGCTGAAGTTTACCCAGATGGCACATCACCATAATTTGCACCAACAAAGTGTACAGAAGGGATATTATGACCAAGGAGTAGGTACCAAATCATTCCAAGAGGGGGATAAGGTTCTATTGTTACTTCCTTCTACTACGGAGAAGCTTATGATGAAGTGGCAAGGTCCCTATACCATCTTGAGGCAAACAGGTCCTGTTACCTATGAGGTTGACTTACCTGATAGAAAACAAAGGAAAGGTATATATCATATAAACCTTCTAAAAAAATGGGTGGAAAGACCAAACCCCCGGGTATTTTATTTGCCCTGAGACTCACACCAGTGAAATGGAGGTAGCCTATGACAGGCTAGAAAGCAAAGGAGAAGTGAGTGATCTAACCATTAACGCCACTCTGACTGAACAACAGAGATCAGAGCTAGACCTCCTTCTTGCTAAGTATTCACAGTCCTTTACCTCTAGGCCTGGGTTAGTACATAGCATTAGGCACCATATAGAGGTCACTGCCAATAGCCCTATCAGGCAGAAACCTTATCGCCTACCAGAGAAAGTGAGAGGGGAGGTAATAAAGGAAGTAAGAAAAATGCAAGAGCTTGGGGTGATCGAACCCTCTGGTAGTGAGTGGGCATTTCCAATTGTAGTGGTGGAGAAAAAGGAAGGCGGCATACGCCTCTGTCTTGATTTTAGATGCCTAAATGCTATCTCCAAATTTGATGCCTACCCCATGCCTAGGATCGATGACATAATGGACAGACTGGGCAACGCAAGATACATCACCACATTCGATCTTATGAAGGGGTATTGGCAGATCCCTTTGGATGAGGCCTCTAAAGAGAAGACAGCATTCAGCACTCCCATAGGGCTGTATCATTTTGTTACCATGCCCTTCGGGCTACATGGTGCCCCAGCCACATTTCAGCGCCTAATGGATCAGACTTTACATCAGCATGAATCCTATTGCGCTGCTTATTTAGATGATGTGGTGGTGTACAGTCCTACATGGGAGACCCATTTACAACATCTCACTGCTGTTCTAGACTCTCTGACAAAGTGGGTTTGACAATCAATCCATCCAAATGCAGTATAGCGATACAGAAACCAAATATCTTGGCTTCATTATAGGTAATGGGCAAGTCAAACCAGAAATCGAAAAGGTTGATGCAGTGGCACAATGCCCTAGACCCCTGACAAAGAAACATGTTAGGTCATTTCTGGGGTTGGTGGGGTATTACCGTAAGTTTGTCCCCAACTTTGCCACAATAGCCACCCCTCTAACCAATCTTACAAAGAAACACTGTCCCACTAATGTAAAATGGACCCCTGACTGTGAGAAGGCCTTCTGTACCATAAAGGCATACTTGTGTGCAGCCCCGTACTGAGAAGTCCTGATTTTACTCAGCCTTTTATGGTACAGACAGATGCTTCAGACTCGGGTATAGGAGCTGTTTTGTCCCAGATGGTAAATGGAGAAGAACATCCCATCATCTATTTAAGCCGAAAACTGCATGAAAGAGAAACACGCTATTCGGCTATAGAAAAAGAATGCCTTGCCATCAAGTGGGCCATCGAAGCCCTTAAATTTTATTTATGGGGAGCGGAGTTTGAAGTATTAACAGACCACAACCCACTCTGCTGGCTCCATGTAATGAAAGATAAGAACCCCAGAATAATGCGGTGGTATTTGGCCTTACAGCCTTATAAATTCACTGTACACCACCGACCTGGTACTGCTAATAAGAATGCAGATTTCATGTCCCGTTATGGGGCAGATCAATGTGCACAGTCAGACCTCGGGGAAAATGCAAGTGAAGTGAAAGGTTTGTTATAGCCTTCATTTGTTGTTTATTATGTTTCAAAGGGTCCCCGAGGTGGAGCTTTGGGAGTGGGTGGGCTAAAGCTCCATCTCTCCCTCCTTGGAGAGAGAGAGATCTGACGATTGTGCATAAGTTTTACCAAAACTGGAAACTATAAAGGATTAGTACACTAAGGGTATAGTTTCTTCTTAAGTGGGGAGGAGTGTGAGAGAGCACTAGTACCCTTCCATAACTCTGCTCACTTTGTGTATGTGAAGTCTACTGCAGTAGCATATGTGTCTGACCATGCTATTCTTTTTCTTTCTGGTCTATCCCTCGTTCCTTATTCCAGACTGGCCACCTGGAATGGGACATCTCCTTTCTTGCTAAATCCTTCACTGTCTTTCTGCAGGTGTGGAATTGTGGTGCTCGCCCCCCACAAAAGCAACAAACCATAAATAATGCTGGTGCAGCAGTCTGCAGCCTTAAAACATTTATTTATTGAGGCACAGGAATGTCTGCTGCTATTTTGCTTTTTTTTTCCAGTTTGTTTATATTTTTGTTTCTATGAAGAAGAAGAAAGGTATAAGATGTAGTGCACTAACAGTTTAGTACCAGACTAGGTTGGTTGTCCAATCCAAAAGGTTTTGCTGCTAAGTCCAGTGCTTTTCATAGCAATGCTACTAAACAAACAAATGCAACATTAAGTATTTTCTTTAATATATTGTGACTGAGGCTGAGTGAAGTGAGCCATGTAACTACTGCTGTGTGTGCTACTTGCTAGCCTTGCCCTGCCCTCTTTACTAGTTCAAGTTAGAAATTCAGACAATTGTAACAGAAGTTCAAACATGTTGAAAATGTGTAAGTCACCTGCCTTAGTAACAAGTGTTTGGTCTCATTTCTAAGACATGAAGTAAGCAGTTCTTACCCAAATAATGAGAAATCCAAGCCTGGTAACAGAGGTGGGTCTGTTTGGACCTGTTCAGATCCCTGCTATGTTCTGCTAGGAGCCAGCCATCCCTCTCCACTCCATTTTTATGCTGTGTGTAAGTGTAGGAAGGGGTGGAGTCTGATGTGGTCACCTGATGGGTTCCTAGTATAAAAGGGAACTCATCCTGTGGAACAGTCAGATTTTGTTGGAGGATCAGTAGGTGTTGGTCAAAGTGTTAGTCTGCAACTCTTCAGACTAAGATTCTTTTTGAATCCAGGACAGCTCATTGCTGGAATAGTCCTTGGAAGACTGGAGTATTGTTTTGTTTTTTTGTATCTTTTGTATTTCTTTTCACGTTGCCAGTTCGCAAGTTTTATTTGGTTATTTACTTGTCTTTACTTAATAAAAGATTTGGCTTGGTAACATTAGCCTTGCCACCTTACTGTGGTCTCAGTGTCCATCATTGCACCCACACCCTTTGACACAGGGATAGAGGTTTCCTTCTATTTTACATAAGTCCGCGATCGGGCGGACTGGTCCTCTGGACCACCAGGGATAATAGGTTTCTTTTGTTTTTAATTCAGCCCGCGATCGGGCAGACAGGTCCACTGGACCAGCTGGGATAGAGGTTTCCTTCTATTTTACTTAAGCCCGCGATCAGGTGGACAGGTCCACTGGACCAGCAGGGATAGAGGTTTCCTTCTATTTGACTTAAGCCCACAATCGGGCAGACAGGTCCACTGGACCAGCAGGGATAGAGGTTTCCTTCTATTTTACTTAAGCCCGTGATCGGGTGGACAGGTCCACTGGACCAGCAGGGATAGAGGTTTCCTTCTATTTTACTTAAGCCCGCGATCAGGTGGACAGGTCCACTGGACCAGCAGGGATAGAGGTTTCCTTCTATTTTACATAAGTCCGCGATCAGGCAGACAGGTCCACTGGACCACCAGGGATAATAGGTTTCTTTTGTTTTTAATTCAGCCCGCGATCGGGCAGACAGGTCCACTGGACCAGCTGGGATAGAAGTTTCCTTCTATTTTACTTAAGCCCGCGATCGGGCGGACAGGTTCACCGGACCAGCAGGGATAGAGGTTTCCTTCTATTTTACTTAAGCCCGCGATCAGGTGGACAGGTCCACTGGACCAGCAGGGATAGAGGTTTCCTTCTATTTGACTTAAGCCCGCGATCGGGCAGACAGGTCCACTGGACCAGCAGGGATAGAGGTTTCCTTCTATTTTACTTAAGCCCGCGATTGGGTGGACAGGTCCAGTGGACCACCAGGGATAGTAGGTTTCTTTTAATTTTACTTCAGCCCGCCATCGGGCAGACAGGTCCACTGGACCACCAGGGATAATAGGTTTCTTTTGTTTTTAATTCAGCCCGCGATCGGGCAGACAGGTCCACTGGACCACCAGGGATAATAGTTTTCTTTTGTTTTTAATTCAGCCCATGATCGGGCAGACTGGTCCACTGAATTACCAGGGATAGAGGTTTCCTACTATTTTACTTAAGCCCGCGATCATGCAGACAGGTCCACTGGACCATCATGGATATAGATTACTTTTTTAACTTAGCCAGCGATCGGGCGGGCAGCGGTCCACTGGACCACCAGGGATATAGGATTAATCTTTGTTTACTGAAGCCCGTGATTGGGCCGTGGGGCATATTGCCACGCTGCAGGGGGTGTCAGTCCCCGATGGCTGCTGCTTGGCAGGGCGACAGGCGCAAGTCGTCGGAGATCCGCACCACGCATACAATTGAGGATGACATGCAACGTGTCCCCATGTGCACCTTGCATACATTATGGCCCATTTGCATGTCAACTTTTGAATATCACGGTTGCTGCTCCTTGCGCAATGGAACTTGTGCTAGCGCAACCCCATGCTCCACTCTGGCCACTGCACCATGCTCACTGTGGGTGGCCAGTGTGCGATATTCAACGCTGCTGAGCCATGGCGCTGCTCTGTTGAATATCGCCCAGTCCACACCCCTGCACAGCCATGTTGAGCTGCGCCCAGGCTTGTGCCACAGCCTGGTGCAGTTTGAATATCTGGGCCAGTGTATATACAGAGTTTAGACACTCAGATACCCCAGGTATAAGTGAAATGCAATCCCACAATATGAAAGAAGTTAAATATTGCTGGATAAGCCATCTAGCCACGCACCCCTCCTCAGCCCACCTCAAGCAATCCTGCACCTGGGTTAGCCTGCCACATTCTCCGGGGACTCAAATTGGGACTCTGATTGGCCACACTTACCCAGCCAACACCTGATTGGCTGCTTCCTTACAGCTTTTACTGTGATTGGCCTGGCTGTATTTTCCAGCTTTCTACAGCTTTTTCTCTGGCTTCCTCCTCTCCAGATGCTGATTATGAAGTTTTCCCACCAGCCCACCCTGATCCCGGCCTCTATTAATTACACTTTTAGCCCCTCCTATACTTTCTTCATTGGCTGGTGCTGTCTAACCTTTAGTTGACTAGCTGTTGACAGCTGACTCCCTTCATGTGCTACCTTATACAGTACTTATTCATGTCTGACTCTGTTTCTATACTGTTCATAGTGCTATTCTCCTGTTTGAAGTGTTGATCTCCTGTTCCTTCCTCTAGGACTGCTCCTTTGCTAATTCTTCTCCTAATGTCCCTTTCTCAAGGTCCCTTTCTGTGCTCAGGAGTTACTGTGTTCTGACCTATACCTACGGTCCTTCCCTAGTTCCACTCTTTAGTAATTACTTTCTTCCTCACCTCCTTTCCCTGCTGTTTGATACTCCTGCCTTGACTCCTATGTCTTTTGTCAGGAGTTTGTCTTCCACTGTATTCTAGTGGCCGTTCCATCCTTTGCCACACCCCATCTTCCTTCCTGAGCTCCTTCCTGTGTGCCTCTGTCATGGGTAACCTCTATTGGACGATCTCTCTGTCTTGTCTTCTTTTTCTTTGTTGCTGTGCTGAGCAATTTATTGCTGTTGCCTTAAACTACCTTTCTTCTAACAGTACCCCCCCCCCCGTGTCACATCTGGCTGGAATTCTTTTGTGAGCTCTTTTATATAGCCTGTGTCTTCCTAAGTCTGACACTGCTCTCCTTGGGCTCTGGCTTCACAAACTTCTGCGTGTACCCAGTGTCATGGTAGCCCAAGAAATGCTGTCTTCCTAAGCCCTGTCCTGCATCTATTTATCTGTCCTCCTCCTTCTTGCCTGTGCCAGAGACATTGAGTCTATTTCTGGGCCCACTCACCCTACCCCGGCCCAAACCACTCTCAGTACCACCATTCCCATGATAAAAGGCCTACAAGTATCACGTATGACTATCTGTAGCCTCTGCCCAAAAATGGCTGAACTTGAGGCTTGGGCTTTGCAGATAACTCCCCGACATTTTATGTATAATGGAGTCTTGGCTCAAACTGGCTATTAAGCAGCATGAGGTTACACTACCCAGGTATAACTGTTTCAGAAAAGATAGGTTGGAAAAGAGGGGTGGAGGTGTCCTTATCTACTCTAGATCTGATCTGGACATCATTACACTCCCTGATCTTGCACGGCTCGTCTAATGCTGAATCCCTTTTCATTTCCCTAACCCTCAGAAATGTCAAGAAACTTACCATTGGGTGTGTATATCTGCCCCCGACAAGGCCTCCCTAGGTCTACGCCTCCCTCCTATCCTCCATAGCTAACCTCTCCTGCTATAACCTTACACTTTGAGGTGATTTCAATATAGACTGGCTCCACCCTGATGCAGACAAATCACGTGCATCACTTGCTGACTTCAACCTTGCTCAACTCCTTAAGGATCTTACGTGTCTCAACATCAAGTCTGGAAAACATATTTTACTTGATTGGGTGGTCACTAATTGCCCTCATAAGATCAAAGCCGTGGGCGTCCTTCCTGACTTTGTAAGTGACCATTTCCCCACCTTCTGTGTCCAGAGAAACAATTGTCCCAACACCCTCCCAAAATCTCCCTGGGTCAGGGCATGTCTAGGTTCAACGTAAACAGCTTTATTACCAACATTATTGACACTGACTGGTGCCCCATTAAAACTCTACCTGACATTAAAATGGCATCGGATTTCATTATATCTACTTTCACTAGAATTGTTAACCATCCCCCCCATAAACAAATGTAGGTCCAAGGGTGTCAAGGCTCCTTGGCTTACTAAGGAAATCAGGACACTTATGTCCCTCCATGACAAAGCATGGTGGACCTATAAAATGAGTGGACACCCTTCAGATTGACAAGTCTATAGACAATTCAGAAACAAGTGCAAAAATTCCCTCCATAAAGCCAAATGCCTCCATTTCAAATCTCTATAAACCGGACACCTTTGCAACTATAAGGAATTCTGGAGGCTAGTTAATTCCCTGGTAAAAGGGAAGGCTGCTGAAATCCTGAATTCCATAATTGCCAGCAGCACCACCTTTGCTGACCTTGTGTCCATTGTGTCCAGATTTAATAATTTTTTTACTGATCTACATAAATATATCTCACTCTTCCAAAACTCTTCTTCTCCCCCTCCTGCCCAATCCCTACTTAGCTCCACTGGGGCTCAACCTGCCTTTCACCTGAGGTTGACCCTCCTCAAAGAGGTGCAGAAGCTTCTTTCTAACTTAAAAATGGAGAGCTGTCCAGGCTATGATTCCCTTGAGCCAAAACTTCTTAAGCTGGGTGCTCCAGCCCTTGCTTACCCCATCCGTGACTTATTCAACTAGTCTTTCCTTTCTAGCATTGTTCCAGATAAATGGAAGGTGGTGGTAGTCATTCCAGTGCATAAAGGGGGTCCCAGTACTGTTGTTATAAACTTTTGACCCATATCCATCCTCTGTCCATTGGCTAAAATTCAAGAGTGTATAGTGTATAACCACCTCCAGGACTACCTGGAACATCACAGTCTACTTTCCCCATATCAACATGGCTTCAGAAGGAATCACAGTACCCTTACTGCCCTGATAAAAGTGACCATGGGCAGCTGCCAGGCTATGGAACAAGGTCATGCCACAGGTACCATCTTTATCGACTTCACTAAAGTGTTTGACCTGGTGAATCATGGTCTTCTGCTCCATCAGCTTCATGTCCTGAGTCTGGACACCAGTGCTCTGAGTTGGGTCAAAAGCTATTTGTCCAGCCATTCTCAAACAGTCAAGTGGGCTGGTCTGTCTAGGATCTAAGGCCCATAACTCATGGTGTTCCGAAAGGTTCCATTCTAGGTCCAGTGTTGTTCTCACTTTTTATCAATGACCTACCCAGTTTCTGTGGAGGGGCTTCTGTACACCTCTATGCAGATAATGCTATCATCTATTGCTCCTCTCAAGATATTGATTTGATTAATAAAGATCTTGCCTCTGACTTAGCTTCCCTTGAGTGCTGGTTCAGCTGTAATCATCTTGTTCTTAATATGAAAAAAACAAAAAGTATGTTGTTTACCCATCGACCCTCCTCCAAGCATATTCTCCTCCCTTTTAGGATAACCTCTTTCAGTGGTGACACCCATGAGTCTCTACCTTCTTTTAAATACCTAGGCATCACCTTAGACTCCGTGTTCTCCCTTAACACACATGTCTCCATCATCACTAAATCTCTGAACCAGAAACTAGGACTCCTCTATCGGGTCCGTCCATTCCTTACCTCTGCCTCCTGCCTTATGATTGTTTCTTCATCCCTTCTTCCTCTCCTAACTTATGGTGGGTGCTCCTTTACTGGTCTCAACAAATTCATCCTCCCTGTCTCTCTCATCCCAGGCTTACCATAAGGTGGGAAGGTTTGCCTCGGGGGCTCATGCCTGCTCTCACCACTGTGACAGTCTCTCCCCTCACTGGGCTAGTTACTATATGAAGCTAAATTGAGGTATTCCTCCCTGAATTTTATGTTCAAGCTCATCAACAAATTCATGCCTCACTGCCTTAGTGAGATTATATGCCTTCGTCAAGCCTCACATGCCCTCTGATCTGCTTCACTCCCCCTTCTCATGAAACCAAAACTATGCCTAGTTGTCACTTGTAGGTCTTTTGCGTTTGCAGCTGTATGTGACTGGTACTCCCTTCCTCCCTCCATCCTGTCTTGTTCCTCCCTTCCTATGTTTTAATCTCAACTGTTTGCCTCTCTCTTAGCCTTTGTTTCTTGCTCCTGCTTCCACTGTTGACTCATCTCTCTATTTCTTATTTCCTAGTCCCGTTCCTACCTGACTCCTAACCTAGCATGTATCCCCGTCCTCTGTCCCTAACCTCTTTTTCCTCCTGCTCATTTAGCTGCCCCACCTTGTACACATTATCTTTCTGTTGACATTTAGTTCTGTAGCCTTAGTCTCTAATGTATATACCTTGTAAATACATTTATAGATTTGTATATTCCATGCTTTGTCATATTGTTGTTTACTGTATATTCTTATGCTGTTCTATTTTTGCTACCTGGTTTTTGCTGTTCTGTAACATTGCACTGCCTCTGTATAACTTTTCTCAACCCCGGGTCGACCCCACAAAAAGGGACTGTAATTGTCTCAGTGGACTTACCCGGTCACCAAAATAAATAAATAAATATAATATTCATGAGGAAGGACCATCACAGACATGTAATGGTAGGAGCAAACAAACTGGAACCAAGCCCCCATTAATAGTTAAAGAACACTCCTAGGGCACCTTGGGCAGGGTGAAGGGGCCTTGCAGTGCTCTTTAGGTTTAGCAGTCACAAACTGTAGCCTGATAATGGTCGTGAGGAAAGAGGGAAGACTGTTCCATATATGGGGAAGTCTGTACCTAATAGAGGCTTGACTCACAGTGAGTCTACATATGGGAATTTGCAGTCTTTTTCCCTCCTTCAACCTTAAACAATATGAGAGATTGGAAGAGGGGGTAAATATGTCAATGAGATACCCAGATAGTTTCCCAGACCAATATTTGGTGCCTAGCAGAGCAACATGAAGGGAATGCCTCATTGGAAGGATGCCCAGTCTCAGTCATTATACATTGTGCAATGATGGGTGCAGGGAGGGCAGACCAACACACATCTACAGAGTGAAGTGAAGAGGATGGTAATCTTTATTAGGGCAGAGGAGGAGGTTTCAGAGATAATTACATTCCCACAGGCAAACAATGGGAAGATTAAGCACTCCACCACAGTTTTTCTGGTTGTAGAAGGGAGACAATGTTTAACCCTATAGACAGCCTAAGTTTAACAAAATATTTTCCTACTATGTGGTTTATGTGAAGTGAAGTTTATCTATTGATCTAGGATCATCCCAATGTATTTATAGGAAATTGTGAAGTCAATGGGGTCACCAGATAAGGAGCTCACCTTCATAGATGAGGTGGCTGAACACAACCAATGGGCAATACCAAACAGCATAGTAACTGTTTTGATTTTAGTGTTCATAGTTAGCTAATTGGCGAGGAACCATTTTTGCACATCAATGAAGTTGGACTGAAAAGAAAGCTTAATGTCTGAGAAGGAATGACCAGAGGAGAAAATTATGGTATCATCCATGTACATGTGGGATTTGCATGCTTTTTGGCAGTTTGGGAGGTCAATAATGAAGGCAAAAAAGAAGGGGACCAAGGAATGAACCCAGTGAATCTCTAGAGATAATGGCAGCTGAAAGGAAATTGAGGACCCTAATTTGACTGATAGGGTTCTATCCAAGAGGTAGGAGTTTAATCAGTGTACAGAGGAGGGGGAGACACCAGCGGAGGCTAGCTTGGCAAAGAGCAGCATATAATTAACTTTGTCAAATGCTTTATCCAAGTCAATAAAGATAGCACCGATCCCATGGCCAGCATGCTAACGTCGCTTTTTGAGCAAGCGTTTAACTTGACTTGAAAATAACTATCATTCCCTGCTGATATATTTATTTATTGAAGTACTGACAATTACCTCTGTTTTTGGATTTAGGGATTAATATAACATTATTGTGTTTTTACTGAAATATTTTTTAACGTTGAATCTTAGGTAGATAGAATTTGTGTAAGTCTCGGCCACATTTGCTATTCTGTGAATCTGTGTTTTTAATATTAAGTGCTCCAAGCCTCCAGGAAGGAGCGCTATAGAAATAAAGTTTCTATCTACTGTATCTATCTATGCGCATGTGAATGGATGTGGTCAGTAAATCTGAGCAGGGAAGTAGAAGTTGCGATAACATGGTGAAAGGCTGAGTGGAAAGGAGTGATGAAACCTGCTTTGTCAAAACAACTAGAGGCCATATAGGCCTTTCATACTACTAAGTATCTTAGGACAGCAGTAGGCATTTATTACCCATCACAATGACCCAACCCCACCCACACACACACACACTTCTCAGTGGTGATATCATTTTGATCAGTCTGGGTATCCTACACTAAGTGACATGCTGTAGGTCACCCTGGGGTCCCATTACTTAAAGTGATTTTCTGAGATTCTGAAGATACCTTTTTTCACATAGCATGCCATTGCCACCCATGCTTTAGATGCTGAAGCTGCAGTTTGTTTTGTAAAAAAAAAGTTATTTTTTTTATGTTTTATCAGCACTTTGTTTCTGGCCGTTAGCCAATTTTTTTGTGTGGCCACATCCCAGAATGATGTTATGCAAGGGACATTTTACATACAGCAACAAGGAACTCTGGGTAAATTATAAAGTTGACTTAAATGTTTGTTACTCAGAGGTGCGGACCCTTATTTTGGTAGTGATTACCGCAGTACAGCACCTGATATGTAGACTTATTTGTTTATTTATTAATGTAAAAGTTTCACCAGGAAAGACGTAATGAGCAGACAAGCTAGTTTCCAGATGCATCCTGGGGTAGAGGGGAAAGGATACACAGTAGGTACATATGTAGCAAGGATTGTGGGTACAGTACATAGCTGATTTTTCTGTCTCCCTACTCCTATTTAGCTACTGTGGATTCTTGAAATACCAAGACTGACCAACAGAGGTCTGTTAAGGTTATTACCTTTTAAGAAGCCCAGAGTGGGACATTTCTTACTGAAATATGTTTTTTTCACTGGACAATATGTAACACTGACCAATGCAACAGACCCGTTTTCTCAAAATAATCAGAATTAAGACTAAGTGTTGTACTTTTTTGTTTGTTTCTTTTGTTTCTTGTAATTTTTAGGCATTTAGTTAAGGTATTATAGTTTCTGCAACATTTAGAAGAAAGGCAATGTTTTTTTTTTCTACTATAAGGTCAGGACATGCAGTATTTTTCATGTTTGTTTGTTTTTGTAGGACACAGCTGCCCAAATCAGGGCTGTCCTGCAAAAATCAGGGGAGGTGATAACCATAATGTCTCTGTTTCACAACAGTGCTTAGAAACTTTTGTTTCCCTTGCATGATGTCACAGTTGGGGGTTGTAACACTGAGAAAAAAAGGGCGGGTTATGCAAATGAAGCAGAGCACAGAAATAAAAGCATTTTTCTCATGGAAAACAGCACTTTTTGGCAGTTTGACTGGTAGGAGATTGAATCACAACTCCTACAGGTTATTATAGGATGCTAATCCCATTTGCTATGGCAAAACTCAGAAAATCACTGTAACCAATTCTTTAACTATAACTATGGCATTCTCGGTATATTAAATAATAAACTCTGCAATCCGTCCTGAAGCTATATATACAATTTGACTTTTGTCAATAATAAATAAAACTAGAAAAAACATGTTGTTTTACTTTACTGGAAAAGCACAAGTACCTTTAAAATCTGTAGTGTTGCACAATATGTGAAATGTACTGTAGCTGCACCCTAGTTATCTCCTGACCTGAATACACCCCAACATTACCACATATTGATTCTGCAAAAAACTAAGTTGTCAGTCTAGCATGGTGCCAGAACATGCCACCATCATTTCACTGACCTATCTTCATTAGTCTGGACCCTTCCATGCCCCAGAGGAACATTTGTCACAAGTAGGTCCCCCTCCTGACCCCTGTTCAATAATTGGGGGCTACTACTATTTCAATTTCTGGATATCTCAGTGGATAATGCCTCCCTAACCTGTAGTGTTCTGCTCATAGATCCCATTGTCAAATGGGAATTATCCCTCCCAGGAGGGAGGGAGGGTGAGGTGTTGTTTCATACTATTGATTATGCTAAGTAGACTGATAGGCAGAGAACTAATCAAGTGGCAGGGATGCCAGTAGAAATTCCTGGGCCCGGGACACATCTTTAGGACTGGGCCCCCGTTAGCCTCACACCCCCTGTTACAGGTCCCCCTATGGGTACCCCTTTGGACCCCCCTGAATCACTGGGCCAGGAACAGTTGTCCCCCTGCCCCCCTGTCTGCTCCCCTGTCAAGTGGGGTTTCTTAAAATGTAAATTACTTTACCCAATGGTGAAATCACTGAAGGGCCAGGGTGACAATAATAAAAAGAACTTTGATTGTTGAAAAATATTGTACTTTGAAGCAATGACTTACTTAACATGCCAAGTATTTCAGTTCCCCCAAATGCTATACCATACATTGTTTGAAAGAGCAATTACTATACTAAGCAGAAAATAAATACAGTGGTTGTGGGGTTTATCATTTATTATCTGGGAGATAAAGAGGCCCAAAAAAGAGTTGGACAGAGCCCATAAATAAAATAATGTGGCACAGTGTCTGCATACAGGGGCTTACATCATCAAATATCAGATGTGATCCACCAATGTGATACAAGCCTTAAAGAGAAAGTCTCTGCAACCTACTTTCTGTATACCTGTGTATTTTGTAGGCATGAACAATAATTACTGTAATTATCTTGCATTCCCCTAATATCATTCTAATTTAAATACAAATGAGGTTGCTTCACTCTGTTGTGCCTTGATGTGAAAACCTGTTTGACGCCATTGAATAGGTCATGTTTCCATGTAAGTCCTGTTTGAGTTAAGAGCCAGTTTGGATTATTTGATTAAGTCCCCTGTTGATAGAAAATGGACACAAAGAAAGATGGTGATAGTAAATGGACACAAAGAAAGATGCAAAAAAGTCTAAGGGAGCAGCACCAATTGAGGGCCATGCAAACTATGCAGTGTCAGATAAGACACCTGCAGCATTAGGCTGCACTATTGCAGACCATGTCCTCAGGGACCTAGTGCCAAAGTTGGGACGATGTGCCAAGTCACTTAAGTACCGTTACCTAACAGTGCTCAGGGCAAGCTACCAGGACTGTGGCGGTGGAACAGTGGGTCTTCCACATGAAAGACGCATTGGGAGGCCTGCCCAGAGTACTAAAGTGTATGATGAAAGAACATGAGGAAGTCAAAGAATAGATGGGCCAGCAGTAAAATTACAGTTGTCAGAGCAATCTGAGGCTGCAGAGACTCCCTAAAGGCAAGGAAGAGGAGAGTGTCCTGGCCTTCTGTGAGCATTGCCTGCCAACCCTTTTGGGTCTTGATTACAAGGGGTCCACCTGAAAATCAATTAAGTACACTGTGCTCTGATGACAAAGACCCCACATGCCCTGTGGTGGTAGATTATTTTCCACCTCAACAATTTTGTGGACAAACATCAGCTACTCTGAGCTTAATGAAGCATAAGGTAAGAATACTAAGTGGGTTAAGTTGGAAGGAAATTTGCTGCCTGTCTGCTTACTGGTTTATTTGGGACTGTATGATTACAGAGCCTGTAAAGTGATCACAGGAGGGAGTTCCCTGGTTATAACAGTATTAGAGGCTGGGTGGGAGATAAAGAGGCAAAGAGAAGCCTCTGACACTAATACTTTGCTTACCTGGTGGCAGGTAATCCAGCTTTAATTGTGGGGCTACAGGACAATGACATTAATGGGTGGGAGGACCAAGGTGTACAATGTACTGGAGATCTGTACTCCTTGGAAAGGTTGAAGTCCTTCAGCAACTTACAGCAGCAGTGGGATATCCTTACAAATGTAACCCGGGGGGCATCATGTACCAGCAGGCTACTCCCCCTGCTTTGTAGGCCAGAAAAAATGTTAAGGGGCCTGGGTTCCTATTCTGGATATACTGAGGGTTCTTTCTCAAGATAAAAATAAAATAGTGCGTTACCTCCACCTAGAGTAAAAAATTGTAAGTGGATCTGATTTTTAGCAGTACAACCCCCTGGGATGCTGTACCTACCCACTACCCCATCATGTCATCCCACACATAGATTACCATTAACCAAACCACATTTTTAGTACTTTGGAAATTTTTGACTTGAGCTAATAATATGCTCACATGGGGTACAAATAATATGCTCATGAGTCAGAGTTTGTAAAAACATTTAACCAACCATTTATTTACATGAGGAGGGTTAGGAAAGGGAAATAGGAAGCAGAGGTTAAGCAACATTTTCATTTGGCATTGATATTTAGTAATTACCATCAACCCAATCATTGTGTATTTTGAATTTAAACATATTTCTCAGATTGCACCCGCCAACTCTTTGATGGAACAGCATTTGCTTTTTGACTAACTAGCTTCTTATAGCATAGAAATTACACAAACCCCAACTAGCATCAGTCCCCAGTCCAGAAAAGAACCCCGCTATTCTGTCCCTGGGTACCCAGCACTAAAATGTTGCAGGCCTGGTAGTGATGCAGCTGGTTGGCAGGCATTGGTGCTCTTGGCTTTAATCAAAATGTTAACTTTTATGTGCCTATGTTAGCTTTTGGTAGAACCTGATACTTTATTTTAGTTAGGCAAAACCTAGAACTTTAGCAGAAACTTGTCATGTTTCTAATCTTGGCAAAAACTGGAAACAACAATTTACAGTTGTTTGTGTGCAAGGAGATCCCTGCTTTACTCATGGTTTTGTAGTCAGTCATTTTGCAGATGTAGACAAGGCTTATAGCATGTAGATTTCAGGTAGACACAGTCAATGGAGCTTGACCCTTTGCAGCAACAGGCAGCAAGGGTTGGCAACGTGCTTCCTTTCCTGCAGCAAAGCTCTAGCAGGCTGGAACTTCTCTCATCTTCCTTAGCAGTTGAAACTCTATATAGGCTGAAGTCACAGTCTGGAACACAGGCCAGCACAGGGACCTGGGCCAGCATGACTCAGACCCTCACATCTTTACATGACCCCTTGGGGAGGTGCAATGGCAGTGGCAAGCTGGGGACACTACCAAGCTAATTCCCAATGCTGACCTTGATAGGAGACTTATTTTTCTCTCTCCCTTTCTCTGGAAGTTTAGATACATCTGGATACCATTGGCATCTTCAACCACACTGCCAGCATTGCAGCTGTGGTCCTTTCATGTCTGGAACACAGTCTCTGGATTTGCACTGGACACACAAATCCAGAGGCTCAGGCACCTCCAATGGGCTTCAGCCAGAAGACCCTAAATCTTGCACTAAAGGCACTCCTTTTACTTGAACAGTCCTATAATACTGGGTATCACTTTCTGCACTGTGCAGGTATTCACTGGAACAGAAGAGGGTCTCTCTTCTCACTTGTAGCATTTCCGGACAGAGATTTAGGCAAGCCTCCCCACTTTTAACTTTTCACTTATAGTATTACCGGAGAGAGATTTAGGCAAGTCTCCCCACCATTTTTCTGCAACCCAGAACCACCCACAGTCATTCCTTCAGACAAACATACACCCCTCTTTGTCATGTTGAATCAATGCAGGGTAATAGGCAGAATTTACCACCCCCTAGAACCAGTGGCTACTCAGCCCCAATAGAGCTCCATCTTATTTGAAAGTCACAGAAGGCTTTCTCACTCAGAATCAATCTAGGTAGAGCTTCGGGCCACTGAAGACTAGCTTCTCACAGCTCTCTCACAGCTGAAGTCACAGGTCATTACAATGCTGTCACCACTGAGGTTGCAGGTCCTTGCAAGTCTCTTAGAACTGCAGGCAGGATTCTTACAGCTCTCTCACAGCTGAAGTCACAAGTCAGGATTCCTTAGACACATTTCTCCAAATGCGGAAAGGCAATGCACAGACCCTGGGGGACAGGTAGCTGGCAACCCCCAGGAAGTCCACTCTCCAAACTTGCAGCCACATTTCTTTAGCAAGGGGCCAGTGCACCCCTCCCTGTAAGTAAGTAAAATATTTTATTCATTCTTACATGAATGTGGACATCTCAACTGAGCAAAAGAGCATTACCAGTGAGTTCCAATACAGGGTTCCAGTTACTTTTACATATAAGGACACATTAATCAGTCAGTCAATTAGCACACATAACATAAAAACATACAAATACATATATTAAAAAAAATCACATCTTACATATGGCCAAAACACTTTACTTCACTCTAATTCAAGAGTCACATTTACATTGTCAATATACTGGTTCCTTATTTCACCAAGGTGTAATTTCCTATCAGTACTGCTCAGATAAATTGGAAGTTTATTCCAGGCTAAAGGCTCTTTGTAAAACAAGCTACTTCTGTCTATTTCAGATCTATATTTTTGTAACAGATATTTTAATCATTTTGCTGATCTAAGATCTTGATTTGGTGGTTTAACATAAATCTTGTTCATAATGTATTCTGGGACTTTGCCCTTAAAACATTTAAACATGTAAGATATACAGTAATGTGCAGGGTTCTTCTTTCACTTAGAGGCAGCCACGGCAATTTACTGTATGGTACATATCTCTCCTGGGAGTTCTAATTGGTACATTTAAAATAAACCTTGCTAATTTATAATAAACAATATCTAATCTATTTAGCAGTGTCTGAAAAGCTCCTGCGTACACGATATCACCTTATTCAATAATGAGAAAAACTGTAATGTTAATATCATAATATCTTATTCCTTCAGGCAGACAATATCTGATTTTATACAAAGGCCCCAAGTACTTTCCAATTTTTTTTGTCATTGTCTCAATATGTACATTCCATTTAAGTTGATTATCCAAATGGACACTTAAGCATTTGTAAGAATTAACACAGTCTAATTTATGACCAGAAAAAGTTTCCAGTTCAATTTTTCTTTCCCCCAAATTCTTAGGCTTGCTTCTAGTAAAAAGCATTATTTGTGATTTTTTTTTTTGCGTTTAATACCAGACATGATTTAAGAAAAAAAAGATTGTAATTCATCAAAAGCTTTCTGTAAGGATATTTGAATCAGGGCATCCGAAGGACCCCCATAATAAATTATAGTATCATCCACATATAGATGATACTTCACATCAGGGATAGACAAATGAAAATCATCCATGTATATACTGTAAAGGATAGGCCCCATAATTGATCCCTGGAGTATGCCAGAGACCACTGATTTCAGACTGGAGGAGCAATCATTGATAATGACTAATTGTGATATACCACTCAGGTAGTTTTAAAACCATTCCAGAGTAGTCTGACATACCCAGGGATCTGAGGCTGGACAGGAGGATGCCGTGGCCCAGGTGTCAAAAGCTTTAGATAGATCTATAAATATTGCACCCAGGACATCCCCCTGTCCAGATCTTCTATAATGTCACCCGTGACTTTTCAAAACAGCTGAAATGGTTCCATGTTTGGATCTGAACCCTGATAGAAATTCATTCAAGATTCTATGTTTCAACAAAAAAACACGAATCTGCTTTACCACTATTTTTTCTAAGATTGTTGGAACTGTTGGTAATGACAAAATCGGATGATAATTTTTGATTAAATTCTTTTGTCTGTTTTTAAATATGGGTATCACATTAGCTGTTTTCCATTTTTGTAGAAACTCTGCATAAAGCAGAGACATATTGAATAATTTAACAAGTGACTGAGCAACGACAGGGGCTTCAAGTTTCAATAGTAAATTAGGTATGCCATCAAGTCCACCCATTTTTTTGTTTTTATTTTCAATAGAAGTTCCAAGACATCCTCTGTGGATACTGTAGAAAATTTAAATTCCTCCTTTAGTTTCCCTTGGAAAGTTCTACTACCCAAATCCTTATCTACATGGTCCCTCCTCATATTTTTTGTAGTGACATCTACCTTACTTTGTATCAAAGCTGAAGTATCCGTGTGTATGAGATAGTCATTAAATTCATCAGCCACTCTTTACCCCATGTTTACACTTTCACCATTAATGATAAAATTATCTGGATAATCAGATCTTTGGACCCCATGTAATTTATTCATTGTTCTCCAAAAAGATCTTGGGTTATTGGATATACTTTTTGTTAATTTATTGTTGAAGTACTCATTTGGCTTTCCTTAATTCTTTAGTGTATACATTTCTCATTTGTTTATAATAGCACCAATCCTGGTTCCAATCTATGTGTTTAGGTCTTTTCCAAGCCTTATCCCTCATCTTTTTTAACTTATCTAATTTTGAGTTATACCAAAGGGAATTTTTAGACCTAACTAATCTGGTTTTAATATGTGCATGGGCATTACAAATATTTAAAAAATCCTGATGAAATAAATCCCATGCATCACTCACGTTAGGTATATGATCTAATCTTTCCCAGTTATAATTTTCTAACTCAAGCATAAATTTACATAATCAAACCATTTATTTGTTCTAAATTATACAGTTTTCCCCGGGGCCTTACACTTTTTTCATTTCTTATACAGTATATCATCTGATGATCAGACATAGTATCTGGGAGTACTCCACTTGCGAAACATTTTTCAGGCCTATTTGTAAATATTAAATCCAGAACAGAGGATGTACTGGTATTCCTATAATTTAATCTGGTAATATTAGTGATACGTTGAGTCAATCCTAATGTAGTAACCATGTCATTTAATAAGTGTTCAGAATTAATTAATTTGCAATCAACATTAAAGTTGCCAATAAACAACAATTCATGGGACAATACAAAGGCCTTTAGTGTTTCCTGTAGATCATTTAACACTAACAAGTTACACTTGGGTGGACGATAGATACCCAAAAGCAACAGAGGCTTAGAGAATGATATATTCACTTCTAAAGGGAGTATTCCAATATCAGGCTAGTCACACACTAAGTCAGCTCTTTTAACCTGGAAAAAAATTATTTGTATATATTACAATTCCACCACCCCTTTTATTTCTATCTTTCCTCCACATTTCAAATCCTTCCAATGTAGCCAGATTATCTGAAATGTTACAGTTTAACCAAGATGTTGTTATAATTATCAGATCAGGATCATACTTTATTATACATTCTCTTATACAGTCAGTTTTCTTTATAAGACTGAAAATATTTAAATGGACAATGCTTAAGCCTTTAGTTTTTTATAATTCAGCTGTAAAATTAAAGTCCGAATTACTTTGGGGGCCAGGGTTTGGATGAACATCACCACTAAGGGTTAAGGTTATGACAGTACTTAATTTGCAAAATCTATATAACCTGTAAATAGATAATCTATCATTATGTAACTTTTTATACATTTCTTCATTAGCTACAATTGGGATTACCTTAAGCCAAGCCTCATACAGGTGCCTAAACATTGAATTCCAACTTATCAGTGAAGATACATATCTATCACTGAACATATCTGGTTTTATTAATTCATGCCAATTACTTGGTCTATAAGAAATGTCCAATTCTGTACCCCTGTTTCTAAATTCCATGGGGGATACATTCACAGCTTTCCCATTGACCATAGGAGACACTAATTTGGTATATAAGCCCAACCCAATAAACAATGCCACCAAAACCAGCCACCATTGTATTTTCTAATTATTGATCATACCCAACTAATTTTAGGAAGTCTTATATCAGAATAGAGGAGTGAATGTCCTAAAATATATATAGATGAAAAAGCAATGCAAAAATGGAAACTATAGAAACTAGAACTGTAAACCATATTTTTTAAAATTTCAAAAATCAGCAGCACAATCCAGAGCCAACCTTGGATAAAAAGCTATCATAAATACAAGACAGGCTCTGTAGAGAGGGCTGAGTGATTTACCTTATACTTTTAAGGCTAAGAAACAATAAAATAATTACAGATATACCAGGAAATAGTTGAACATTTCCAACTGCCTATAAATTCAAGAGTGATTAAGCAAAAAAATTAGCATGCTAATTTAAAGTAGGAATCCTTAAGATAAAATGTAATTAGGCTTTAACATCTAATTAACTAACTGTTAAGTACCATAACTTATCACAGTGTACTATTAAAAGTTTAAAACTTTGACTATCAGACAAATTTAAACTGAGTGTGTCGAAAACCTGTCTGACTAATAAATCTACTTTACTTAAACTTAGCAAAAGAGACAGTATTCATATAAAAAGTCGGGTCTGTACAGGACTATAATAAATGTTAAAACTCTTACTACTTATGTATGTTCTTACAAGGGGATATTTTTTTTTGTACCTGAGTGGTGCTCACACCACTCATGCTCACGCTATGCCCGAGCTTGCACTCAGCACTAGCTTTTCAAGCAGCCCAGCCCTACCTCCAAACTTACGGCACCTGGTAGTCAACTCCCCTGAGTCCCCTACTTACCAGGTAAATTCAGGGAAATATAGCAGGCAGCACAGTTCAGTTAGCTGACATAAAACAATGGAAGTCCATGTATAGTATCCCTGAAGACTCACTCAGCATGCTGTGGAGGGGATCCCACTGAACTGAGCACAGAACCAAATGTTCCTTGGGGTTTGGAAAGTCACAGATACAGATATTTACAGTGCCAAGCATGTGGAAGAAGCTTGGACAGAGATCCAGTAGATGGGTGCCCAGTCTTCTCATTAGAAAGAATAGTTACTTAATGCAACAACAGATCTTCAAGAGAATCTCCTCCATTGAACCACATCATGGAACTGTAAACCGTCAGTGTCAGGACCATCTAGAAATGTATACTGGCTATGGCTGCCCACATTGACATGCCTTGGTGGCACCTATATAACATGGGCATCCCCAGCATGCCTCAGTTCCCTGCCAGAGACAAGCCCGGAGGCTCATCTGACCCGCAGGGACTGAAGTGGCCAGGACCAAACCAGGTGCACAGGATATGATATAGAAACCTGAGCACAGATATTGTAGGAGGCATTGGATGAGAACCAGCTTGAGAGAGCAGGCAGGGTAGTCACCTGTCACCCGACAAGGGAGGATGGTGGGAGAGAGAACCATGGTTCAACGGATGAGATTGTCTTGAAGATTTGCTGTTACAGTAACTATTCTATCTTCTTCGAGGATATTTCTATCCATTGAGTCACATCATGGAACTATTCCCAAGCAGTACCAAACACTGAGGCAGGACAGCAGGACCCAATGATCCTGAGTAAGGAGGCAGCACAGTGAGGTTGAAGCTGGCACAGCTACAAGAGACTATGTCCACACTGTGGTGTTTAATGAATATATGAACAGCAATCCAAGTGACAGCAGCATATATGTCATCAGCAGACACACTCTGGAAATAAGCCATTGAGGTAGCTGGTGAGACCTCATCTAGCCATTGAGGCATCTGGTGAGACCTCATCTAGAGTACTGCATGCAGTTCTGAAGACTTCCTCCCCAAAAGGACAGGATGGAGGCAGTCCAGAGAAGGGCAACGAAAATAGTAAAGGGACTACAACAGAAACCATATGAGGAGAGACTGAGGGAACTCAATATGTATACTCTAGAGGAAAGGAGGGAGAGGGGGATGTGATAGAGACATTCGGATACCTCAAGGGGTTTAACAGAGTTCAAGAGGGCAGCATCTTTCAGAGAAGGAGGACATGTGCAAGAACAAGAAGTCACAATATGAGGCTGGGGGGGAAGATTCAGGGGCAACATGAGGAAGTATTTTTTCACAGAAAGGGTGGTGGATGCATGGAACAGCCTCCCTGAGGAGGTTGTAGGGGCAAAAATAGTAGGAAAATTCAAGAATCCATAGTACAGGCAGAAGGCAACAATAGTGGTAGGAGGGTGGAGGTAGGCTAGAGATCAAATAGGATCTGGAGTTTATACAGTAGGTAGGGAAATGGCCAGAATAGGTGGGCCAAGCAGTCCCTATCTGCCATCAAATTCTATGTTTCTATGTAGGTTGTCACCCCATGGGAGGAACAAGCACCAATGGGACCAGGAAGCTGCTTACCAGGCTTGTGGTAACAAAATGTAATACAAGTGGCCAACCATTTGGATGAGCCCTATTTAGAAACTGTGGAGTCCACCTTCCTGTGGACAAAAGTTACAAACAACTGTGAGGATATTCTACAATCCCTAGTACGATCCAAGTACCAACACCGCATCCTGTGAACGTCCAGTGAATGTAAACAATATTTTGCTACTATCTGTGGGAGATGAAAATAAATATAAAGGTCCGTAGTCTGATTTAGGGTTCTCTCAGAAACTACCTTCAGAAGGAAAGAAGGATTTTTATGTAATGTAACCAAATCCTTGTAAACAATAATAAGAGGAAAGTCTGCAAACAGCCTAAAACTCCAAAGTGCATCTTGCAGACAGCGCAGCCACAAGGAATGGTGTTTTTCAAGACAGGAAGTGCAGCTCACAAGTAACATCAGACTTGAATAGAGGCACAGTCAGGGTCTCTAGGACCAAATTAAAGTCCCACACCAGAACCAGATCATGGATTGAGGGGTGGAGAAGTAGAATACCTCTTAGGAACCTATGAAAAACCTCTGGGTCTCTGTTTTGCCTTCTATGAGGGCATGAAAATCTGACACTGCTGCAAGGTGGCCCTTAACAGAGGAATACCCTTGTTCTGAGTCCTTAAGGAATAAAATGTAATCTAGCACTTTAGACAAGTAAAAGGATCCAGGACACATGCAGTGCCCCAAACTGTAAAACTTCATTTTTGTGAGTAGGTGTAACATGTAGATGGCTTTCTAGCCACTAGAAAAGCATCAGCAACCACTGGGGAGACCCTGAAGCAGGAGAGCTGTCTTCTTAGGAGCCAGGTATGGAGATTCAGGGACTACAGATCTGGGTGCATCAGATCACGCTGCTCCTGTGTCAGACATCCTGCTGCAGGGGGAACAGGACAGACGTGTTCCACTGTCAATTACTGTAGCAGACGGAACCAAATTTGTCTGTGCTAGTAAGGAGCCACCAGAATCAAGTTTGGCCCATAGTTTGGCCCATAGTTTGACCAGAACTCTCAATATGAGAGGGAGCAGGGAAAACGCACACAGAAACCTACTCTTCCAGGAGAGGGACAATGTATCTCCCCAGAAAACTTTAGACCCTAGATCAAGGGAGCAGAAACACAGCAGTTTTGTGTTGCATGGAGACACAAATAGGTCTATGACTGGTAGAGCCCATTTTTCGAATAGGTCATCCACAATTAAATATGAGAGTTCCCATTTGTGGCAGAGCACAGGCTTTGACAGAGGCAATTTGCAAGTGTGTTTAGAGTACTGGGTAGGAACACTACTAACAGAAATATGTTCCGTTCCACTGCCCAGAGCCAAACTCTCATTGTTTCGCTGCAGAGAGGATCTGAACATACGCCATCTTGTCTGCTGATGTAATACATCACTGATATATTGTCTGTACAGATCAGCAGCTGGTTTCCTGGAAGGAGAGTGGTGAAGGTCTGTAGGCCATGAAGAACAGCTCTCGTCTCTCTAGAGAGTTGCTGTGCAGAACCATATCCTGAGTGGCCCACTGTCCTTGTGTTCTGAAGGGGCCCAGATGGAAACCCCAACCCAAACCCAAAGCATCCATGGTCAGAATCAGTAGGGTGGATGTCTGGACGAATGGGGACCCCGTCTCTTGTTTGGAGTAATGCAACCACTAGAGCAGGGAATGACAGAGAATCACTTGTGTGAAGCACTCCAACTCATCTGAATTCTATGCCCACCGTACCCTGAGGAACCACTGATGGTTCTTCATGTGGAGACCTGCTAGTGGAACTGTCAGTATGGCAATTTCCATCAGGTCAATTAACCTTAAAAGGCATCTGGCTGAGACATAGTTGTTGGCTCAGACCAGCTGTGCCTGGGTCACCAGCGCCATAGCATGGTTGGAGGGCAAAAACAACTAACCCTGTCACATGTCCAGGACAGCCCCTATGTACTGGGGCTGCTGAAAGGGGGTAAGAACCAAATTCAGTTTGTTGAACAGGGTCCCCAGTTGGTTTAACAACTGTCAGGTCCAAAACAGTGTGTATATTATGGCCTTCCTAGACAGAGCTTTCAGCAGCCAGTCATCTATGTATGGGAAGACATAAAGGCCCTCTCTGCTGAAGGCAGCTGCCACCATGGCAAAATCGTTGGTTCACAGTACAAACCTAAAGGCAAGATACAAAATTGGTAGTGTGAGCCCTGGAGCATGAAATGCAAACACTGTCTGTGTGACATGTGGATCTTGACATGAAGGTATGCATCCTTCATATCCAGAGCAATCATCCAATCTCCTTTAAGTAACAGGGGTAGGAGTGACTGCACAGAGACCATTCAAAACTTTTTCTATTCAATGAATATTATTTTTCTCTCCTCCCCCTTCTTGTGTCTGTCAACCCTCCCACCCCCTATCCTGATCCCTGTGTTCCCTTTCTCACCGCAGCTTCCACATTTCAGTCTATCCTAAGGATCCTACTTCCTGGAGTCCCTAAACTCCAGTCCTCAGTCCACTTTCTCATGTGGACAAATTTCACCTAATCTTATATACACAACTTTGTATCTACATAATTTAGTATGAGCTTCTTAGGCCATATGTTACCCGTGTATATCTGTTGCGCTACATTGTTGTGAAATTGATTTTTTTTGCATGTGTGTTTCCCGGTATTTCTCTTCTGATGATTGTGTTTTACCTGTATGCCTACTTCCTTTCCCCCTTCCACCAGGTCACACCTGGAAATGAGCCTTGGTTCAGTGTACCTTACTTGTTTATCAAACTTTAAAAATAAATAAATAGATTCAGTCCTCAAAGGAATAACATGGGCCTTAGAACCCCAGTCCATTTTGGGACCAGAAAGTACCAGGAATTATAGCCCTGAATCTGTTTCGAAGCCAAGACAAGTTCTTGTTTGGCAATGGAGGGGGTCTCTGAAGGAAAAGTAAGGCGCTCCAGGGCATATCCATGCTGAATAACTGCTAGGACACAAGCACTGGTTGTGCTCTCCCTCCACTTTTGTACTAAGAGGGAGATTCGGCATCCCACCAAAACTTCCCAAGGCAGTGAGGCTGGAGCAACGGGAGGGGAGTCAGAAAGCACCTGGAGCTTTAAGGGTGCAGGTAATGGTCAGACCATTGGTAAGTCTGGCATGGGCACTGGGAGGCAGGTTTGCTGCCTGGGAAGTGGAAGGCTTAGGTCTCTGGGAACCATATTCCTGATCCATATAGTATCCATGGCCTGGATGGGAGTATGGTTCACATAAAGAACCTCTTCATGTTCCATGGGGTTTCAGGTTCAAAGTGAGTAGAGATCTTTTTTTTTTGCCTCCTCTATCTGCCACTGTGGAACTTCCTCAGGGATCCCTGGACTGTGGTCCCCTAGTCCCTCTCTGGGTACCCCCCGTGGTGACGCTCGGACCTACCTTCATGCTGCCTTGGCCTACCCCCCAGGGCAGGGAGGAGGGGGGAACCCCTTTACACCCTCCAGTCCATTAGTGTGTGTCAGGAGGTCCATCTGCAGCATCCATCGGCAGCCCGGTTATGGGTTGTCTGGGGCAGTCGGGTCCATCTCCATCCTCAGTGGCAGGGGCCTTTTTCCCCTGGTTTTCTCAGCTCTTCCGGATGTCAGCACTCTAGGAGAACCTAGCGGCGGAGCACGCAGTGGCATGCATATGCTTCAGCTCTCAGCTGGCGTCCTCCCTCCTTTCTTCATGCTAGCCCTCTGCACCTCCTCCTGTGGTCACCCAGGTGGCGGTAGAGCAGCGGGACAAGCAACTCACCCCCCCCCGAGGAGGAGAGCAGCCTCTGCGTGCTCAGTCCTCCTCCCCCCCCGGCTGACCCTCCAACCACCCGAGTCCATTCCCAAACCCGGGTCACTGGCGCCGCAAGCGGTATCTCTACCACTGCTTCGGTGGCTGGCCCAAAGTAAGTAGAGATCTTAAAGTCATTTTTGAGGACTGAAGATCCCTCAAGGCATTTTCCACATCTGTGCCAAATAATTGCTTTCCTCTGAAAGAAGCATTTAGCACAGATTGCTGTACATCAGAGGTAACACCTGCCACTCACTGCCAACATAGAAACATAACATAAAAACATAGAAATGTATTTATTTATTTATTCTTTATTCAGATAATTCCTTTGATCAAAAGCTCATTACATAGGTTCCACATCAATAATGAAGACAATAACGAGAACACGAACAAAGGAATGAAAACAATAGACTGGCAATATAGCGATTAGAATGACACTATCACACTGCTACAAATTTACATAAGAGTAAGAGTCATTACATACAGTGAAAATGTATGGTGGCTTAAGGGCATTGTAAAAAGCATGTCCATTAACTAAGTGCAGTTACAGAGAGTGAGAATACTGGGTTATGGCAGAGAGAGCAGTGGTGGCAGTGATAGATGATCTGGTGCAGGGAAGAATGTAAATCAACCTAAGGGCCTCGTCAGGTTGCTTAACTGCATGGGAGAGTAGACATAAGTCACAGGGGCTGTGCCAAGGTGACCTGGGGCAAGTTGGCGCAAGCAGTTAGTGGGTGCAGTCACATGCAGAGTCAGAGACAAGTTGGAGTTTAAGCTTCCATTTGAAGCCTCCTAAGGTAGCAGCAGATGAGACGTCAATAGCAAGCGAGTTGAACCAGAGCGGGGCTCAGTAGGCAAAAGACCTTTGACCCTGGGAGGTATGGCATTGAGGGATCTTGAAATATTGGCAGACTGAGCCTCTGGTTCGACATGAGTTGGTACTATGGGTAAGAAGCTCCTGAACCCCAAGAGGCATCAGCCCAGAGGTAATCTTCTTAGCTAGGCGACAGGTTTGGTATCAAAATCTACCATTGTACTGAAGCCAGTTTGCTTGTGCATATAGGTCACAGGTATGGGCTAGATGCCCTGCACCTGTGAGGAGCCAGCAGGCCTTATTTAGTGCTATTGTAATACGTTTGAGGAACGTGGCAGTGGACAACCAAAATTGTCAGCAGATAAGGACTGCCAGCCCCATCCAGTCTACCCAAAAGCGCTATACTAGTTTGTGGCCTCTGACCCTACCTGATCAATGGCTTTTCACCCCTCCTTTCCACCTCTAAGGTACCCTTATGTCTGTCCCATGCATGTTTAAAACCCTCCACTGTGCTTGCCCCCACCACCTCCTGTGGCAGTCTATTTCATGTGTCCACCACCCTCTCTGTGAAGAAAAACTTCCTCACATTTCCCCTCAGCCTGCCACCTTCCAATTTCATATCATGCCCCCTCATTCTTGTACATCTCTTATATTGATAGATGTCTCCCTCCTGCACCTTGTTAATGCCCTTAAGGTACTTGAATGTTTATATCATGTCCCCCCAATCCCTCCACTCTTCCAGTGGGTACATATTGAGGTCCTTTAGTCTCTCCTCATATGTTTTCTGGTGTAAGCCCTGTACCATCTTATTCACCCTTCTCTGGACCACCTCCACCCTGTCAATGACCTTATAAATTTGCAGCCTTCAGAATTGCACACAATACTCTAGGTGAGGCCTTACTAGCATTTTGTATAATGGCATCACCACCTTCCACCTTCTGCTAGTGAGACCTCTACCTATGCACCCCAGCATACCACTGGCCCTCCCTGCAGCATTTGTACTCTGCTTAGACACCTTTAGGTCATCAAAAATGATAACCCCCAGGTCCCTTTCTTCCTTGGTGATAGTCAGCAACCCCCCATCCTGTAGCTCTCCCAAGAATGGCAGTAGAGGCAAATCCCAGAGGCAGCATCATCTGAGACATTATAAGCAGACCTGATCAGCTGCTTTCCAGCCTCCTGTCAATTAGCTGTAGTCTGCTAGACCAATATTTTGTGCTGGCCTTCCAGCATTTTATCTGCCAGGAAGGTCATGGTCTTACATAGACAATTCTGATATTTTATTATGTATGCCTGATAATTTGTAATCCTAAGGCCTAGGGAAACAGAAGCAAAAGTCCTCTTCCCCATCACATCCAGCTTCCTCAACTCCTTATCTGGAGGAAGAGAACTCATGTGCTTGGGTGCCTTTGATCTATCTTGAGCAGCTATGATTACCACAGAATTTGTTTTGGGGTGAGATGACTAATAAATCTTTTCTCTTGTTTGTCAACCTATCATGGTTCTGCTGGCAAGTGAGCTGGCCTATGCCAAGCAGCCAAGGTAGTATCCTTCAATGCTGAATGCACAGGAGGAATGATTACAGTAGGGGAGGCAGACACCTCCAAGAACGTATAAGGATTTTTCTTGGATGACTCTTACTCTTCTGCTTGAATCCTCAATTTAGTCTTTATCTGTTTAAGGAAGGTTTGAAATGAGTCATTCTCAGGTGTAGACCTAGGGGTGTTTTTCACGCTTTAGTTTGAGAAGGAAGAAAGAGTAGAGCTTAAGCCTACTACATCAATTACTTCCTCTTCTTCATGCATGGTCTCCTCCTTTTCCATGTATTCTAGATTATGATGCTGACCATCATTGGTAGATGGTCGACAGGATAAGGTAGTAATGGAGGAGGTACCCTCAATGGGTATCCCATTGATGGAGGATGTTCAGGGCCTGGGACTATGATGCGGATCAAGCAACTGAAGTGTCAACAGTAAAGACAATGATGGCACAATGGAGGTGGTAATGATGGCAGCAGTAAGCACTGTGAGAAATCTGACATCATCTGAAAAAGGAGTTGTGCATCAAATGGCCACAATGGGGTTGTTGATGGCAGATCCAATGATAAAACTGTGCCCCACGTAAGTATCAGCTGTGAATCCCCTAGTGAAGGAGGCAAGCCAGTGCCAGACCCTGATAATGGCATCTGAGAGATGGTCTGGGGTGGCAGGATCCATGGCAATGACCTGGGACCCATCTTTTTCAGTTGACTTACCACTTCTTAAAGGTGAATGGGACTGGTCTGGGGAAGCGGCCTTTTACATACGCCATTTCTGCTTCTCAGAGTGGCAGTGTTTTTCCACTGACTTGGAGTATTTGTCATTTTCCTTCAGTGCATCAGCACTGAATGCTGTTGACTTCGGACAGCAGTGGGTAACAGTGACCCAGGAGCAGATGAAATTGACAACAGTGAATCCATCTTCATTGCAACCTGTATCTCCATTTTTATTCAACTTTAGAAGAACCTATAAAGCCTTCTTGCAATGTCTTCTGGTTGCCTGATTAAAGCCCTTTGCAGATTGAGCAGGCTTTAGCGTCATGGTCTTTACAGATGCAATGATTACACATGGAGTGGTATTCATCTTTACAAATTTTAATGTTGCCACAGAGGCAATAACAGAACAACGGTTCCTTGTCTGGGTTCTATGTGATAATGGTGACTGCCGAACAG
This sequence comes from Neoceratodus forsteri, assembly GCA_016271365.2. Classification (NCBI taxonomy): domain Eukaryota; kingdom Metazoa; phylum Chordata; order Ceratodontiformes; family Ceratodontidae; genus Neoceratodus; species Neoceratodus forsteri. Next base: position 9,963,349 of record CM057451.1, read on the forward strand.
TGAGCCGTGTTATCGCGACGTCAGGGTGGTGAAAACATTTTTGCCACCTTGATATCCTCAGCGCACGGTAGAATGGTGCCGGGGACTTACTCATTTGCTTTCTGTGGAGCTGTACCCCTCCCTAACCTCCATGAGGGGCTTTGCCCCAGCACACCCCCTACTAAAGGATTCTGAATTCCGGGGGGGTGCATGTCGGGGCGGGGGAGAAAAAGCAAAAAAAAATAAGTTTTGGGCTAGGTGCAACAAAAATGCAGTAGTGCCTGGACCCAGACCCGAACCCAGTACCCCCGCACCGCAACCAAAAGCCAACCCCCAATGCCATGGCTCAGCTCGGCAGCCAACTGCAGCACCACCCTTACATCCCCTCTGCCACTCCCAGCCCACGCTCATCATGCTCGTTCCCCCCCACATGTGTGTACATATAGTGACATCCTGTCGCTGCAGTTACCCACCCCATGACATCCAGTCGCCCTACCCCCCTGATCGCCAAGCGGGCTTTTGTCCACAATGCGTTGCTGTTTCGGACAGCACCGTCTTTCAGGCACCAACATCACAGACTACCCTTGTCTGTTGGTGGTGGCATAAAAGAAAAGATTCAAAGTAACAAACTTGAGAGAGCAGCAACAGCAAAACTCTCCAAGTTCAATAGCGTTCATCAGCAGTGGTTGATCGACAAGCAGTTTACAGTGGGAGAAAGAACTGAGATATGCTATGATGACCATGTTATATAGGCACAGACAAGGCCCATTGATGTGGGTGGCCATAGTCAGAAAAAACTTTCAGGTAGTGCTAATGCTGAAGGCTTACACTTTCATGATGTGGCTATATGGAGGGAGATATCCACAAAGAAGATCAGCTTTTGCTAACTAACCATTCTAAAAGGAAAGGTTTAGTTAATCAATATGCAAAATAGGACCAGGTCATGCAGCTAGACTTGTCTGTCAAGGTTAACAGACAGTGGCTAAGAGATCTAGGAATAAGCATTTCAGAGGAGGATTAGAGGATTGTTATGGAATTGCACATGGGTCTTTCCCTGTGCAACAAATACAAGGAGACCCAAGATAAATTTATCAAACAGCTGTACTATCCACCAAGTATAGTACACATATTTAATAAGAGTAGTTCACCTATGACTGGATGGTGTAATGTAGTGGTAGGTACGTACTACCCTTACTTTTGGGACAGTAGGGAGCTCTAGGTGTTCTGGTCTACTACTGTGCAAGAGATCTCTAGTGTGTACTCCAGACTTTTCAGGGATGCACCAGTATCTATGCGGTTGGGATTGGAGGAAATGGAGGAAGAGGGTTGGGTACCCTAACCCCAATGAATTTGAATTTTTCAGGAACTGGGCTAGCATTGTATACAGAGCACATGGGTTTCCAGGGTCACACTAACAATGTCCCAGTGAAAAGAGATACTGACTAAAATCTTGCCCCTGGAGAGGTTGTCTTACATGCTAAAAGCAAGAAGGGGAACTCTTTGAGAACATATGGGTTAAATTCCTTGATTTCCTGCCAGTGGCAGGGTTATGCCTATTGTGCATGGGAGGGGGTGAAGGGTCCTGAATGTTGATTCTTGTCTGATTCACCTGAATGGAAAGGGGATGATTACTGAAGGGATAATAATGTTCATCTATGTATGCAGATATTTACATTTCTTATTAAATGCAACCAACAGAATTAAGTGTGTTATGGTTTTTAATGTCTGTATGTTGCTCATGTTATATTTTCCTGGTGTGTGTCAATGTGTAAAATGCTGGAAAATTTAACAAAAATTACTTTACAAAACAATTGCTCCACAGCATGTCACACTACATACTGTACATTATGCAGCATACAACAAGTTACATGGTTAATTTATACTGTACATTAACACACTCAAGACAAAGGAGTTGCATACTGAAGTTACTAATCAGATACAATAATGTGCTCTTGCTGATTTGGTGAAGGAACAGAAGAGAAGAGGATATACTGCAGTGTACGTACAAGTTATCTGCCTACAGTGCAAGATCATTTGACCAATCACCAGTTACACTACCACAATGCTGCTGCCCAGTTAGAAAGGCGTTGTCAGCACATTTGATTTTCTTTTTTCCTGATACTGTTAGATAGACTGGTAACATTATGAAAAATATTTTTGTAATCATATATCATTTGCGTGACCAGTGAAGTTCAGAAAAGATCTAATTGTTCTTAAAATAGTTTGTCTCACTATGCTTACATGCATAAATACAGTGATTATTGCTTAATAACCCATCTCCTTTAATCAGAGTGGACTGTAATTAGAGTATACAGCAGAAATGTACTCAGCACCATGTAAACAATGTCAGGATGTCACGCAGTCAGCACAAAACAACTATGAGTCAGGACAAGTTAGCTACTGGAGGAATCTATCCTCAGAGGTGCCTTTTAGATTGAAGGTAGCTATGAGACTGTAAATACAGTATAGCAAAAGTTTCTCAACATGCTCATTTTACACATAGCATGCTAGATGTTTGTTGAACTGGAAGTCTGCAGATGTTGAGTACTAACAGCATTTTTGCATTGCTAGATATAGTTTGATCCACCAGATTATAAATGAAATCAAAATGTTATTGTTCTTAAACTGTCCCTTTCTAGTTTGATTTCAAAAAGTGTGGTTTGAACCCAAACATTCATACGCACATAAATGAAACAAAATGAATACTGTACTTACTATAGTAGTTATTGTAATGCAATGTTACATAACATACTGAAAAATAGGTACACAAAATTCTTGTTAAAAAAGGATTTAAACTGAAAGAAAGATATATATTGAGTATATTTCCTTAAAGCATCCCCACCACAAGACTGGTGGAGAGTTCCTCTTTTCACAAATATGTTCTTATTAATTGTTTACCACTGAGGCATGTACAGTTTTAAACCACCAGCCAGTAGGTAGTAGTGGTGCTTGTGGACCTGTCTAACTCTTTCATACTGATTGATCATTATATTCTCATACTCAGTGTAACCATGATTAAAGTAACTGAAGATCCATTACTTTGGATTCAATCAGATAAATAAATCATCACAAGAATTTCAAGTAGCTAACACAATGTATAAAATAAGATCTTAAAAAAGAGTTCCCCAAGGATTAAGTCATGGCTTCTTTTGATCTTTGCAAATCCCACCCCACAAAGCTTATAATACTCAGTTCAGACTCGATGCTAATGGCACAATAATAATAGCAGTTTATAATTTATATGCTCATTTTTTAGCAAAACTGCATGAGGATTTCATCCACATGCGGAGTTGGTTTGTTAAAAGGAACATAAACAATGTTGTTCACATTTTTAATATATTTGTGAATTTGCCCATGTGTGAAGTCTTTTTTTATCACCCCAGTGTATTGGTTTGTGTATATGTATATATATATATATATATATATATATATATATATATATATATATATATTTATGCCATACCTGTGAGGATAAAAATAGGCAAATATTTTCAATATTCTCAGGGTGGTCAGACCTACAGTGAGAATATTGCATTTAGCCTCACTGTAGGTAAATTTATCCACACAGTAGATAGAGATTGGCCCATTCAGAACTCATTTGCATATTCAGCCACAATAGTAGTAATGACCATATTCAAATGCGAATAACTTTAAAATGAAAAACAATACCACAGTACTGCAAGAACAAAAGTTGTTCAGCACAAAAATATCTACAAAATGAGTGGTGTTTCATTAATGGCTAACTTTTATTTTTTTTATATAATTAGCCAAAAAACAGCAAAAAATGCATTTTTTTCACTTTTTTCGACAAACAAATGTAAATAGCTTTAAAACGAAAAATGATAGCATGGTACTATGGGCATGAAAGTTTTTCAGCACAAAAATATCTACAAAATGAGTGGTGTTTCATTTATAGATATTGTTTAGCTTTTTTATAATTAGCAAAAGAACTGCAGAAATTTCAATTTTTATCACTTTTTGCAACAAACAAATGCATACAACTATAAAATGAAAAATAATAGCATGGTACTTTGAGAAAAAAAGTTGATCAAGACAAAAATACCTACAAAATGAGTGGTGTTTCATTTATAGATTTCTTTTAGATTTTTTATAATCAGCAAAAAATGGCAAGAATTAACTTTTTTCTTTCACTTTTTTGGAGGTATGGCATAAATGGAATATGCAACCCCCTACTGGAAATATTTTTGATATTTTTTGTTCTCTTGCCAGTTGACCCGATGATGACATCACTCGTGGCTTCACCACTCATGATGTTATTAGGTCAATTGCATTATAATAAAAAATATCAACAATATTCCCTTGGGATTCTTGTATCATATATATAAATATATCTATATTATATATATATATATATATATATATATATATATATATATATATATATATATATATATATATATATATATATATATATATATCACAATACATCTGGATATACTACACATTGTTTCTGGCCATGACTGTAGCTTTGTTAGTACTGCTGAAGGCAAATGAGAGATCCAATAGAATCATCTTCAGCATCCACCCTGAGATTTAGCAATAAGCAGCTCCTGAGCCCCTTTAATAAACACTGTTTCTACAGAGTGACCTTTCATGAAACGTGCCTGAAACTGATTTGTCAGACCACTTTAATTTATCTGGACAACCAATTGTGAATATACACTACTTGTTGTAAGAACTTTGCCAAAAAAGACTGATGCATTGAAAAGAATAGCTGCAAATTTGGTTCAAGAAATGAGTCAAAGATCTCACACATCATTGTGTTTAACTTTATATCTAACATTTGGAGAAAAAGACAAACTAACATTCAACCTAGTTTCAGCAAAATGACCTATCAAAGTTGGTCAGATCTTTTGATTCAGAGCTAAGGTTATGTCCTAAACCCTGGATCTGAAGCTTAAATCATAGTCATAAGAAATCCCACATTCACCACCACCACCATATACGATGCTGCTCATTAGTAGTCAGGTGTGCAAAAAAACTTTATTAAAGGTGCCAACACTACATCTTGACACGTTTCAGAAAACACAGTTCCTTTATCAAAAGACATGTAGTTAAAAAGAACCCACTTCCTTATATACAAAAAACTGACATCATCATTTGGGGTCTGCCATAGTGAGTGGCATCATCAGTAATATGACATGTATATAAACATATAAATGACCATTTAAATAACACTATGGATGACAAGTAAATAACACTATAAATGGCAAATGAATAGATACAAAATATTTAAAAAGATCCTGAATATGGTGGGACTATGTCCCTACTAGAATACATATCTGGTACACAATGGGTCCTGCATTAAAGGCTTTCTGTGCAGTCCTAATGGTTCCCTTAAAAATGGAGCAGTATGACCTGGAAAAATTAAAAAAGAGAGAAACAAAGTGAATAAAGTGCCTATGGTGCTCACAGTAAATGCTTTCAGGTAGTACATCAGTTATCACAATATCACAACATTATTGAAAATCATACATATGATACAGTGTTATATTATTTTGACATTACATATATTCTGTTGTTTTATTATTTTTGCTTCAAATATGGTGAGACATCAAATCTGTTGTTAAGACCAGAATGTTTGCAAGCCTTAAGGATATAGATCCAAAATCCTTCCCTTTGGAGGATGAAATTAAACAAAGTCTCCTCCCCTTGGTTTTGGGCAAACTTTTTCAATCACTCTAAAAGAGAATTTGTGTGCATCTTCATTTCCTGCCTGCATGACATGCAAAGCAGTTGCATAGGTAATGTCCTTGTTCCTTATTGCCCTGCTGTGTTCCCCCACCCTGGATTTAAACTGCCTCTTAGTTTTTCCTATGTAAATGGCACCTGATGTGCACATAGCCCTGTACACATCCCCTGTTGTGTCACATGTCACTACTTGTCTGATATCAAATGTTTTGTTCACATGTGGGCTGGAAAAGTCTTTCCCAACTGATATCACATTGCAAGAAGTGCATAAGAGGTATTCAGTCTTAACAATGGTAGAGGACTTTTGAGTGACCAAGAGTACTAGCACAACCTGGTGCTGCCTATTCTTACAGATAAGAGGTCCCAGTGTCATTGTGACTGCTAACCCATCCTACTGAGCACAAGCCTCTACTCCCAATACATAAAAGACTGCTCTACTGAATGTTGATGCACACCCTCATATGCCCTTATCTAGTGATGTGTATTTCACTATACCTCCAAGAGTTCATTCTGACATTCAACTGGGCAACCATCTATGAATCATGGTGTGATAACTTATGATCAGTAAGAATGACAATGGCAATGGGACTGGAACCAGGAGCAAGACCCCAGACCAGCCAGGGAAGGGAGCATCAGACAGACCTGTACTAGGAGGGTAACTCAAAGGCACCACTCCAACATAGTTAAGACTGAATACCCTGTGCTGGACCATTAGCACAGTGGCAGGGCATCTGGTCATGATGTCAGCAAGCCAGGACAGTGTGCCAAGCCTAGGTAGTTGGAAGACTGCTGAGGGAAAAGGATTTTAGAAGATGCTGTCCTTCTGTGTGGAGGGTGGCAGCCAGGCTCCACAGCAGCACTGCTACCTGAGTGAACCAAAGTGGAAGTGCACGCAGAGCTGGAGGGGAGGGTCAGTGTCTCATGGCTCCACAAGGCAATACACAGCTGCATACCCATGCATGCACTGGAGCTTTAGTATGCAGACATCCAAAGAGGAGGAACAAAGTGGAATACAATTCACTGGTGTGCAAAATGATGCCCGGTAGAATCAGGCACTGTCAGTACACTGTACCTGTCACTACCCTTAGGTGCTCAGATGAGTTGAGGGGGCCTGACCCAATCCAGCCCCACCCCAGTGGGAAAGCTGAGGAGTTGGAAAGTGAGGACTGCAGTTGTGGCAATAGGGATGTGGGTCATCTGGGGCTGATGGAGAGCAGAACCAAGATGGAAAAAAGTACAAATTAAAACAAATAGACTAAATAACCTGTAAGGGAAGGCAGAAGCAGGATATTAAGGGAGATGTATTGAAATCTGGATTCCAGCCCCCTTTCACATGGCAGGTTAGGAAGCATCAAGGAGTGAAGGGGCTGTATTAGGGCCATGAACCTCATAAACGCTATATAGTACGTGGAGTAGGAGGTTCACTTTTTTATTACCTGAGCCCTTTTTAGGTGCTAACAAGTGAATATTTTAGCACCTCATTAAGTCACATGTACTCTTTTCCATATTTATTAAAGATTAGTGCAGCATTCTTTTTGAGTGATTCCATTTTGCTGAGTTCAATGATAAGGTTGGTGTCGGATTGGAGTCAACTTAAATTAATTCTGGCTGGGCTTGTGTACAGATTTGAATGCAACTTGTGCAGGAAGCAATCAGACTGCAGACTTGCTAATTACTGAGCTCCATACCATCTGTGTACTGTAAGTATGGTAATCAGGCATTCTAATAGTAAAGAGGGAGAGCATCTGCACTGAGAACTCATAAACAGAATAGGGGTTCAGAAAGACAGTGGGAGGTTCAGAACACTACAGGCTGATATAAAGTGAGGAAAGGCAGGGCAGGATATCTACTTTCAGCTTAAACAAGCTCTCAAAAGACAGTTAAAAAAAGAAACAGTTAAAAAAAAGGTGATCTGCCAAATCTCTACTGACAAAAGTTAGTTGAAAAAATCAACCTGAGAATAGTCGGAAAACAAAAGCCTGAACAAATAAAGCTAGAGCTAAAATGTAAGCCATCTTTTAATTTCTTTATGCTAAATGTTTTTACTTTTTATTAGTTCAGTAGCTTAAAAGCATAAAAACTACTAGAACAGCAGGAACTACTTTCATAAATGGTCGTACTTGAGTCCATTTCTTTAGGTTTTCAGCAGTTAAAAATGTTTCAGTCTTTATTTCTTTATCAACAGATTTATTTCCATTGTATAAGTGTCAAGAGCCACTCCAGAACATCGGTGTATGCTGAAATAATCTATACCCCAGCTCTGTAAGGCACTTGGCCATTGGTCTTGTACCTTACTATGCAGCTGAGGCATGCATTAATTCAGCATACAGTATGCCCATGCCCTGTCATGGCTTATTGCCAACATAAAGCATTGCATACCCTTCTCTTGCCACAATCCCCATTGTGAAACAAAATTACCCTGGTAATCCTGTGATAACATCATCCCACCCTGATCTCCACTGTAAAACCAAATTACCTTGGTAGTCCAGTGGTACCTCCCCTTCCCTCTCAATCCATATTGTGAAACAAAACTACCCTGGTAGTCCAGTGGTACCCCTTCCCACCCAGATCCACACTGTGAAACAAAATTACCCCATTAGTCCAGTGGTCACTCCCTCCCACACTGGTCCCCATTCTAAAATGATGCCCATCCTCCTCAGTCCACCCATTCAGCACCCACCACCCTCAACCCCCTCCATGTATGGCACCTGACTCAACATCAAAAGCCTTTGGACATGGCAGGCAGAGCAGTGGACAGTGAATTGCATTGAGTCTCCTCTAACCACATCATCTGGCTCCCATGTGAATGATTGGGACCAAGTGAGCATGCACCATAGAAACACAGAAAGCATGTGCTTGGTGCCAGTCATTCAGAGAACAGCAAACAAGGTGGTGAGAGAAGGGTCTACACCAGTCACCATCTGCCAAGTCCACAGGCTTGTTAGGGTGAGTTGGTGCTGTACATGGGAGTGAAGAGTGGTCAGTGCTGAGTACATAAACCAGTCCAGGTACATGGTATGTAATTTTTCAACAGGGATTAGGGTGGGAGTGGGTTTACCACTGGACTACCAGGATATTTTCTTTTCACAACAGGGACTGGAGTGGGAGGCAGTGCCAAAGGGCTAACAGGGTTATTTCTTTTCATATCAGGGATCAGGATGAGAGGAGGTACCACTGGTCTACCAGGGTAATTTCATTTCACAATAGATATCAAGGAGGAAGTGTGATACCACTGGACTACCAGGGTGATTTAATTTCACAACAGGTGAGGGAACCACTAGATTGTAAGGGATTTATACTATAGTGTATGGGTAATGAATGAGGGTGGAGGCGATGGCCAAAGCACTGTACAATGCCTGCACCCATACAGTACATATGCATGGAGGTACTGTGCAGAGATGCTTATGGCGTGCAACTGGTCCCTTATCACCTTACATGCCATATGTGTTTATTAACATGCGGGCCTCTGAATATAGCACCCGAGACCAAAGGTGCTAATCTATTTTGCAAATTCTGTTCCTCTTTGCTCCTGGGTGCCTGATGCCAGCAGCGGTATAGTGCACCACACATACTCAGTTTGTGTGGCACTAATTCAGCATGATACTCATACAGAAAGCATGCACCAAACAGAACTCCCTGCCTTAAAATGCACCTCCCTGACAACTGCATGCTGTTTCCCTCATGGCCATATTTTTCGTGTGGTGCCAAAGGTAACATCTGAATCTGGGGGGCTTAACTTCTAGTGCATGTTTATTTATTTATTATTTAATATTTATTTAAAACACTTTTTATTAAGTGAGCAAATAGGGCCTTGGTAAGATAATTTCCAGCTGTGACTAAGGGGGCGGGGGTGTGGAACAGTGAACAGCAGAGGTATTACATGTATACACATAGTACAGCAAAATATATTACATTATGGACAGGTACTTAGTACAGTTAACTTAAACCTTGCATTCGTGTCTAGTAACTGAGGTATATCTAGAGCAGTTGTGTTCTGTTAGACAATGGTAACTATGCTGTCACAGTAGGACAAGGGTCTTTTGGTATGTTTAGGTGCAGTTGAATCAGAAGAGAGGACAGGATTAGGATTTTTAGGATTAGGATTTTTATTTATGTAGCACCTTTCCAGAGCACAAAGCACTGTACAATTCAAACAAATAATGCATCATCGAATAACAACAGCAAACACAAGAATAGAAATCTAACTCCAACTGTAGCCTTAAAATTATCAATCTCCTGAGAATGCCTATCTAAATAGCCAGGTCTTCAGTTGTGATTTAAAATTTCCTACTGAAAAAGAAGAATGGATGGATTTCAAAACAATATTCTAGAGTCTTTGTGCAGCTACAGAAAAAGCTTGGTCCCTAGCAAACTTTGATCTTGCTGATGGGACTAACAAAGGTCCCTGGTATCTGAGCAGAGAACACTGGTGCCCCAGTAATCCTCTTGATGGGTTACCAGTAATTCATGAATGTAGCAGGGGCCCAGTCCATGGATGGCCTTATAAGCCAGCAAAAGGATTTTAAATTCAGAGCATTATCTATATAGGGGATCTTCCCCGACATCTCATCCTGCCTTGGCGGTGTTGTGCAATGCCAGATCTATAAAAAACAAGACAGCTATTATAGCTGATCTTGTTGGGTCATCTGATCTGACCTGCATCACCGAGACCTGGCTGGATGAAAATGCTGGCCCTGTATTGGCCTTGGCAACTCCAGCTGGGTTCTCGGTAATACACCGTCCAAGGCTGGATCGTAGGGGCGGAGGTGTGGCCATTATGTTTAAATCTGAACTGGGCCTTGTGGATGTTCCATTGGGGACACCAGATCTTTGAATATATCCTGGGTGAGGTGCAGGTTGTGGGATTCTCCTCGTCTACCGTCCACCAGGTGATGGCGAATTCCTACAGGAATTGCAGACTTCATTGTGAGCCTTCTGTTGAGGTTTCCCAGATTAATACTTCTGGGTGACTTCAACGCTTGTGCTGACGATGAACTCTCTCATTTTGGTCAAAGTCTCCTCCAGTTAATGAATACACTGGGCCTGACAGGTTGTTACCGCCTCTACCCATATAGGAGGTCATTCACTAGATCTGGTCTTTCTTGGTATGGAGATCACTGACCTGGGGTGGAACAGTCAGCTGGTCGGACCATTACACCATAAGATTCAGTTTCAGGGCCCCTCTAATAGGTCTGCCACTTAGAGATGGTCCAATACCGCCCTTTAAGGGTATTGGCCCAATGACCTAATGGCGGTGTTGGACCTATCGAGTTTGTCGGTGAATGCATGAGTCCAGATGGTCTTGTACTTGCCTATAATAAGGCTGTGGGAGATGCTCTGGACAAAATTGCTCCTATTCAGTGTTCGGCCTCTCACCATCCGTCCAAGGAGTCCATGGTTTGATGGCTCCTTGAAGGAATTAAGGTGAGAGTCGAAGGCTGAGAGAGCCTGGGGAAATCAGGCCTTGATGCTGACAGGCTTAGATTGCTAGCCCATTATGATGGCTACCAATCAGAAATCACTCGTAAGAAGGCAGAATTCCTGTCCAGAGAGATTTCTGCTGCAAAGAATCGACTGGCTCAGCTTTTCTGGACTGTGGACAGACTGTGCAATCCAGTCTGTCTTCAGCCTAGAGAAGCCTTTTCTCAGCTTAGATGCGAGGAGTTCACTCGCTTCTTTGCAGATAAGGTTGCCAGCATCAGGTCCGGCATTGGTCCGACCTCTCCTTCGGGGGATTATGGTGGACGACGGGTGGTACCTAATTCTCGGCCTATCTGGTTGGATTTTCACCGCCCGGAATTCGTTGACATTGTGAAGATCATCCAAACAATGCGTCCAACTAGTTGTAGTTTGGATCCGGGTCCTACACCGCTGTTAGTAGGTTGTGTAGAAGTTATCTACCCAATCCTTGATGACATTGTCTGAAATCTCTTGGAGAGGGGGTTTTTCCCAACCCCTTAAGGAGGCAGTAGTTCGACCACTCCTAAAAATCCTCCTTGGACCCAGACTGTCTAGCTAATCACCGTCCCATCTCTAACCTGCCATTTGTTGGTAAGGTTATTGAAAAGGCAGTTGCACTGCAATTGGATGATCATCTCACCTCCCATAATGTCTATGATACTCTCAATCTGGCTTCAGAAAAGGCATAGTACTGAGACTGCCCTTGTTCGGTACTGAGCGACCTCCTAATGGCCAGAGATCGAAAGGCTTGTACCATTCTGGTCCTTCTTGATCTTTCTGCTGCATTCGACACTGTAGACCATGAGGTGCTACTGAGCGACTGCGGGCTTTTGTGGGCTGTCTGGTACAGTCCAATTAATGGTTTCTTACCTCACTGGTAGGTCTCAGAGAGTTGTCACCGGAATTTATTCCTCTGACACCTTCTTCCTACCATGTGGGGTACCACAGGGCTCCATTTTAGCTCCCATGCTGTTTGCAGTGTATATGCTGCCATTAGGAGAAATCATCAAGAGATACAGCTTGAGTTTTCACTGCTATGCAGATGATACTCAGCTGTATCTATCCTTTCTCCCCGATCAGAGTGATGCACTCTCCGTACTTAACAACTGCCTGGATGAGATCAGAATTTGGATGAGTTCAAGCTGGTTAAAACTTAATCCGGATAAGACTGAGGTATTGGTTGTGGATCCAGGTCATCCTGGGAGGGGTTTGGGTGCTGGACAACCATTGGGTTTATTACTTGGTGGTGTACCGCTCTCTAGCTCTCGACAGGTGCGAAGTCTGGGTGTTATTTTTGATGACGGTCTGACCCTGAAATCATAAGTGTCAGCTGTTGTCAAATCCTCTTTTTACCATCTGAGGAATATCACCCGGGTGAAACATCTGATTCCCCAGGAGGACCTTCCGACTTTGGTCCACGCCTTTGTTACCACCTGTCTGGACTACTGTAATTCCCTCTACCTAGGGCTACCAGGGGTTGATATCCGCCGCCTTCAGCTGGTGCAGAACGTTGCAGCCAGGCTTTTGACTGGGACTGTTAGAACCAGTCACATTACGCCTGTGCTTCGCGAACTGCACTGGCTGCCTGTTCGGTGGCGGATCACCTTTAAGGTTGGTTTACTAACCTTTAAAGCCCTACACGATCAGGGACCCGGTTACCTGAAAGATCTTCTGGTTCCCTATTGCCCCCTCCGCCCCCTCCGCTCCACCAATGAGGGATTGCTAGAGACTCCCCAGGGTCCGTTTGAAGTTGTCAGGATCTCGTGCCTTTGCCTTTTCAGCTCCTACCCTGTGGAATTCTCTACCTCATTGGTTAAGAGAATGCCCGACCGTTGACAGTTTTAAAATTGCTTTAAAAACATATCTTTTCACTTTGGCTTTTTCTTTATAGTTCTGATTGTTTAATGTTGGATTCTCTTGTTTTATTTAATCTGTACAGCGCCTTGATTTTGAAAGGCGCTCTAAAAATAAACATGAATTGAATTGAATTGAATATATATACATAAAAGACTATTACACAAACTGGGGAATATGGGTGTGGGCAGGACAGTAGTGTGGTGGGTAGGTAACTGGCTGGGAGGCAGGACACAGAGGGTGGTGGTAAATGGCTGTCACTCCACAGAGGGAAGAGTGACCAGTGGGGTACCACAGGGATCAGTGCTGGGACCGGTCCTATTCAACATCTTCATCAGTGACATGGCGCAGGACCTAGAAGGCAGAATTTCACTGTTCACTGATGACACAAAACTCTGTGACAGAGTAGACACACCAAAGGGTGTAGACAGAATGAGAAGCGACCTGCAAAAACTTGAAGAATGGTCAGGGGTTTGGCAGTTGAAATTCAATGCAAAGAAGTGCAAGATAATGCATATGGGGCACAAAACCCTGGCACAATATATCAGTTGGGGGTGAGGATATAGCATGTACCAAGCAGGAAAGGGATCTTGGGGTTATCATCTCTGATGACCTCAAGGTAGGGAAACAGTGTGACAAGGCAGCAGGTAAAGCAAATAGGATGCTGGGATGTATAGGCAGGGCATCACCAGCAGGAAAGGAGGTCATAATTCCGCTATACAAGACACTAGTGAGGCCCCACCTGGAGTACAGTGTACAGTTCTGGAGACCATACCTACGTAAGGACATAGACAGGGTAGAGAAGGTTCAGAGGAGGGCAACAAAGATGGTGCATGGATTGCATCACAAGTCCTATGAAGACAGGTTGAAGGAACTGAACATGTACTCCCTGGAGGAGAGGAGGGAGAGAGGGGTATGATAGAGACATACAAGTATCTTACAGGGAGGAACAGGGTGCAGGAAAACACTATTTTTAAGTGAAAAAGATGTTCCAGGACTAGAGGGCATGGGATGAAGCTGGAGGGAGGACTATTCAGAGGAAACGTGAGGAAGAATTTCTTCACAGAACGGGTGGTGGACAAGTGGAACACCCTGCCAGAGGAAGTGGTGGGGGCTGAAACAATCATGGGATTTAAGAATGCATGGGATAGACATAAAGGAATTCTGGAGGTCAGGGGTAAGGGGCAACAGACTTCTAGGAAAACAAACTGAACTTACAAGCTCAAATGGGCAGACTGGGTGGGCCATAGGCCCTTATCTGCCGACACTGCCTATGTATCTATGTATCTAATTGGCAGCTTATGTAACTCCCCCAATGAGTGATGTGATTAAATCTGGATATTCAGTTAACAATCTGGCTGCCGTGTTGTGAAGTGCTTGAAGACAGCAAAGCTGAGAAGCTGACAGGCCATAGTAAATTGTGTTGTAGTAATTAATTTGTGAAGTAATGAAAGCTTGCACTAGTGTGTGCAAATCGCTTTGGTCAAGGAATGGACACAATCTGGTTACATTAGTTACATGGTAAAGACCACTTCTAATGACAGCAAAATTTTAAGTTATTACAGCTAATTAACATCCAGAAATTACTCACAGATTGTGAACTTCCTCCCTATTCTGCAGTATTGCCCCATTGCATACTGGGAGAACAAGATTTTCTTTTACTGCAAAAGGCAATAAATCCAAGCCCACCAGAAGCAAATCTGTTTTGCCAGGGCTGAGTATCTGCCAGCTTGCACTCATCCAAATTTTGATCTCTGTGATAGCCTTCTTAACCACTCACTTCAGATCTCCCTGTCTGGATCTAAATGAAAGGTAAAGCTAAGTGTAATCTGCTTAGCAGTGAAAACTTAAGTCAAACCCTCTGATCACTTTTCCAGGTGGAAGCATATATACCGTGAATAACAATGGTGAGAGTATAGTGCCTTGAGGAACGCCACACAGCACTGCAGAGGGGCAGATTGAAAATTGCCTAATACCATGGTCTGGTGGTGATTTTCCAGGATCTGAACCTGTTTAACACTGTGACAGACAGACCACTTAAATTCCTCAGATGCTCAACTAACTTCCCATGTTCTACATTATCAAATGCTGATGGGAGGTCAAAGAGAACCAAAACAGATAGGTCTCCCTGATTCTTTAGTAGGAACAGATTATTCATGACCCAAACCATGACAGCCTCCATGCTGTGTCAAGCTGGAAACCAGATTATAGAGGCTTGTAAAGTTTACATTTCTATGGGTGTTCCATCAGATAAATTGTTACCACTTTCTCTGGAACCTTTCCTACAAAAGGCAGGTTAAAGATAGGCCTGTAGTTTGTAAGATTGTTTGGCTCTAAAATTGTCTTCTTCAGGTGGGGTTTCACAATGGCCCTTTTAGGAGGATCAGGGAAGGAACCCTCTCTCAAAGAAAAGTTCACAATCCTCACAAACACATGTATGAACACATGTTGACCCGCCCTTACCAAATGGGAGGAGGCTGGGACTGTGATGCAAGTGGATTGGTGCATCACTGACAGACCTTAGCAGATTTCTACATAATCAGTAGACTGAAAGTCAAACTACAGCACCAGAGATTCAGTTACCTCAACTCCAACTCCTGGTGACCAGTACCAGTGGAGGAGATATCATACCTTATCTATGCAATTTTGGTCATGAAGACATCAGAAAATCACTGTCATCTCTCCACTGAATTTGGCTCCAAATGAGAGTCAAAACAGTCTGGATTTAAAATTGTATCAACCAGTTTGAAGAGAGCTGTGGGTCTGTTCCTCCCTGATGCAACGAGGATACTTCTAGTGTTCCTTGATCATTAGCTAATTTAAAGGAGAGGGCAATAAACCTGAGTGGGCGGTTGCTCCAGATGTTCCAGAGTCTGTACCTGATGGAAGCCTACCTAAACTTACACTAGCATTGTTACATGAGGAATCTTCAACTGTCCTCAGACCTTAGAGAGAGTATAAAGAATTAGAGGAGGGAAAGAAGAGGTCTATAAGGTAATTGGGCAGTTTGCTTGACCAATACTTGGCACCCATCAAGGCAGTTCATAAACCGTATTGTAAATAAATAAAATTAGCATGATTAAAAACTTAAAATTATTGGCACTCACAAAGGCAATTTATAACATTTATTGTAAATAATTAAATAAATAAACAGCATTTAATAAAATAAATAACATTTATTGTGAGATTTGGGGTGTTTAGTTAGTATGATTGGAATCTTAAAATGTTGTGAGTGTTTTTCAAAAATAAAATACATCATAACTAATAAGAATGGCAAAAAAAAAAAAAATGAAATCAAGACACCAAGGTAATCAGTGAACATGATCTTGCTCTGCAGGTGTATTAGTCATCTAACTTTGCATTCCTTTTTTGTTGTTTAATCCCAAAAAATAATATTTGGGAAACATACTTGAGTTGAAAAAAAAAAGAAAGAATCAATACAAAGAAAATTGAGCTCTTGAGATATCTACAGGCTAATTACAAGCATTCCACTGTAACTTTTTAGGGTTCCAGAACCTCTCAGCAACCACTCAGCTTTGCTTCTTGGTTCTTGAACTCTAAGAAGTCATGAATAGCCACTCTTTATTCACCATTAGATGTCTCCTGAGCCCCATTTACTTATAGTATATTATAAAGCAAGCCAGGCTTATTTTATTTATGTAACACACATCACTTTTCCTGTTCAGATGTGTATAAACACCTTTTTTTGTCTCTTTCTAATCTTAAATGCTATATGTCAAGACCCAGTTTATCACACATTTCTACCAGTTTCATCCCATATTAATTACTTACAGTATTTAATCAGAAAAATTCCTATCAATACAGAGAAGCTGATTTGTCAAAGATACCAAATAATGTATTTTTGTGGTTATTTATAACCACCCTAATTGAAATGACTGAGGAACTCCAAGTGGCCCTGGACAAGGGAGAATTTATTTATTTATTTATTTGTATTTCGGATGACAATTTTGAGCCAAGGGCTCTTTTACAAAGATTCCATGTCAAGGCAATAAGGACAATAAGGTACAAGACATAACATGATCATTACAATGGAACTTATAAAAAAAAAGACAATTAAGTTTAGAATAATAGCAGCCATAGGCATTGTCAAGGAATTGTGTTGTGAGTTAATTATTCAGTACAAGTCATAGGTGGCTCAGTGAAGCTTTGTTAGGAGTGAGAAAAGAGAAAGAAGAGTGGTGGTGAGGGGATGGTATGGGAGAGAGAAAGAGGGAGGAGGGAAGGGGAGAAATAGGGAGGGCATTGCGTTCGGTATGTGGTAGATGGGAAATAGCAAGGGAGGAGGAATGGGGGGATGAAAAGGAAGAGGAGACAGATTCATCCTATACCCAGTAATGGGGGGTAGGAGAGGAGGAGGAGGAGGAGGAGGAGGAGGAGCTGAGGCAGTGAGGAGGGATGCTTGAGGGTAGTATGTCTGGAGAGGATTATAAGAAGCAATCACAGAAGGCACTAGCCACGAGGTGTTGACGTAGTTCACACTTAAAAGCACCAATTGTGGCAATGTTGGAGATTTTTGTAGGTAGCAAGTTGAACCAGGTGGAGGCTCTGACAAGGTAAGAATGCTAAGCTTGAGAGGTCCATCAGCGAGTTTGTTGTTGCAGTCTTTCTTGATCTCTTCAAGGCCTTTGATCTGCTTATTCATGACCTCCTACTTGTAAAGCTCAGTGAGATGGGCTTGTTGACTGTGATACCACTTGATTCTTGGACTACTTATCCAGCAGAACCAAAAAAAAAAACAGACGTGGCGAGCTGTACACAGGCTTGCAACCCCTTGCTACTGGAGTCCCTCAAAGTTAAATTATCGGACCCCTACTTTTGAGCCTTTTTGTCAACAAGGTCCCTGAAGTATGTGTCAGCTCCAAAGCACTACTGTAGACTGATGACACAGTCATCTTCACCTCCCACTGTGATCTAAAATCCCTGGAAAGCAATCTGCAATCAGACTTTGGCAGGGTCTGCAACTGGTTCTGCACAAATAGTTTGGATATCAACACCAAAAAATCCAAATCCCTTCTGTCTGGGAGCAGCCATGCTCTTAAGGGTTGCCCTGAGCAGCAGATCACAACACCATCTGGGGACCCCATTGAACAGGTCCTGGTCTTCAAACATCTGGGCATGCATCTGGATGTGAAACTGTGCTTCACACCTCACATTAACTCCCTAGTCCAAAACATCCATGAACACCTTGGGTTGCTATACAGAAACATGATCAACTCACCCCCGATGTGAAAAACTCCTTGTCTCCAGCCTCATAATCTTGGTGAATGACTATGGCGTGGTCACTGGATTCTAGATATTCCACAATCCACTCCTTTAGTAGTGATTCCATTAATTTCCCTAACACCAAAGTCAGGCTGACTAGCCTGTAATTTCCAGCCTCCTCTTTGCTCGCACTTTTGTGAAGTGGGACTACATCTGCCCGCCTCCAGTCCTCTGGAACCACGCCCATCTCCAGTGAGTGGTTGATCAGGGCTGTCAGAGGTGCAGCCAGCACATCCCAGAGCTCCCTCAATATCCTCAGATGTACCCCATCTGGACCCATTGTCTTGTCCACTTTAAGATATGTGAGTTCCTTCAGGACTCTCTCCTCTGTAAATGGACTAGTATCTACCTCCCTTCCTTCGATGCTCCTGGCCCTTATCTGTGGTCCCTCACCTTCCCCATCCTCCGTGAACACTGAACAAAGGTATTTGTTCAAGATGTCCACTTTTTCCTGGTCTCCCTTCACACACTCACCTCCTTTACTCCTAAGCCTTACTATCCCTTCCCTGGTCTTTTTCTTTTCACTTACATACCCGAAAAATACCTTGTTCCCTTTCTGTACCACCTGGGCTATTTTTCCCTCTATTTGCACCTTTGCACTCCTAGTTGCTTTCCCTGCCTCCCTTTGTTTCTCCTGATGCACCTTTCTAGCCTCCTCTCTCTGTGTCTCCTTATGCCTCTTAAATGCTAACTTTTTTGCCCTTACCTTCCCAGCCACCTCTTTTGAGAACCATAGTGGTCTCTTTTACCTCCTGCTTTTGCTAACTTGTCTGACACAGAGGTTTGTAGCCTTCTCTATCTCTCCTTTTAGATTTGCCCACTCTTTCTCCACTCTTTCTCCACTCTTTCCAAGTTCTCCTCCCCTGCCAGAACATCTCTGAGGCATTCACCCATCGTTTTAAAATTGGCCCTCCTGAAGTCCAGGACCCTTGCATTTGTGAGGTTCAATTCTCCCACTGTACTTATATTGAACCACACCAATCTCAAGTTACCAGTCCCACACTCACCACCACATATTGAAGAAAGCCTCTCAAACTACTCCATGGTGCAAAAGAGTCCTTTATTAAACTGATGATGCAAAAACAGGCATCCACGCATCTTGACACATTTTGGATGAATAATGTCCAGGACCATTGCTTTTGTGCAGTTCAATTCTCCCACTGTACTTATATTGAAACATAAGATAGAAACATAGAAGATGTCGACAGATAAGGACCACAGGGTCCATCCAGTCTGCACATTTCTTTTTCTACCTTATAAATGTGCCATCGGCCTTTGCTCTGTCAATGGCCTATCTATTCATACTCATCTGTATTGCTCCCTTATGCCTATCCCATACCTGTTTAAAGCCCTGCACTGTACTCATATCCACCACTTCCTGAGGTAGGGTGTTCCATGCATCCCCCACCCTTTCTGTGAAAAAGAACTTCCTCACATTACCCCTTAATCGGCCTCCCTGTAATCTCATGCTGTGTCTTCTTGTCCTGCTATTTTTCTTATATTGAAACATGTTAGACTCTTTCAGCTTGTTAATGCCCTTAAGGTGTTTGAATGTTTCGATCATATCACCTCTCTCCCTCCTTTGCTCTAGGGTATACATATTGAGCCCCATTAATCTGTCGTCATATGTTTTCTGATGCAGTCCCTGCACCATTTTGGTTGCCCTTCTCTGGACTGCCTCAATTTGGTTAATGTCCTTGTGAAGGTGTGGCCTCCAGTACTGCATGCAGTACTCCAGATGGGGCCTAACCAGTGTCTTGTAAAGATGGATTATTACCTCCCTCTTCCTACTTGTGATACCCCTACTAATACACCCTAACATCCCCCTAGCCATACCTACTGCTTTAGTGGTCTGCTTGAATGATTTCAGGTCATCCTTGATGATGATGCCAAGTCTCTTTCTTCCCTTGTGACTACCAGCAACTCCCCTCCCAGCCTATAGGTAGCTTCAGGGTTTCTCTTCCCTATGTGCATGATCTTGCACTTCGTTGCATTAATCCCCAGTTGCCACTCTTCCGACCATTTTGCTAGTTTATCTAGATCTCTTCTCATTCTGCTCACCCCATCTGGATCATCTACTCTGTTGCAGATCTTGGTGTCATCTGCAAACAGACAAACCTTACCCTCCAGTCCATCTGCAATGTCACTGATGAAGATATTGAAGAGGACTGGCTCCAGGACTGATCCCTGATGTACCCCACTTGTGACTTGCATCTCTTCTAACTGTATACCATTTACCACCACTCTCTGTTTTCTGCCTGTCAACCAGTTTGCCACCCAGTTGACCAACTTCTGACCCACCCTGAGCCTACCCAGCTTATTAATCAATCTTCTATGTGGAACAGTATCGAAAGCTTTGCTGAAGTCAAGGAAGGCAACATCAGCTGTTCCCCATTGGTCCACCACTCTGGTTACCCAGTCAAAGAAATCTATGAGATTAGTTTGACAGGACCTTCCTTTTGTAAACCCATGTGGTCTTGGATCCTGTGCTCCTATGGATTCTAGGTGTTGCACTATCCTTTCCTTAAGGAGTGCCTCCATAATCTTGCCCACTACTAAGGTAAGACTGACTGGTCTGTAGTTCCCTGCCTCCTCCCTGCTACCGCTCTTGTGGAGTGGGATCACATGAGCCCTTCTCCAGTCTTCTGGGACCTCTCCTGTGCTCAGAGACTCACTAAACAGTTTTGATAATGGCTCTGCTAGTTCCACCCTTAGCTCCTTTAGTACCCTGGGATGTATACCATCAGATCCCATTGCCTTGTCCACCCTGAGCTTATTGAGCTCTTGTAGGACCCTTTCTTTTGTGAAGGGACTAGTGCTCACCTCCCTCCCCTATGTCCATAGTGCTGAGCTGTGGGCCCTGCCCTACCTTCTCTTCAGTAAATACTGAGCAGAAGTATCTATTTAGGATAGATGCTTTTACATGATCCTCCTCCTCACATGCCCCCTTATCTCCTTTGATCTTAGCAATACCCCCTCTGGACTTTCTCCTTTCACTAATGTATCTATAGAAAGTCTTGTAACCTTCTTTTACTGTCTGTGCTAGTGTTTCCTCGGTTTGGGCCTTTGCCTGCCTTACTGCCTTCCTTGCTTCCCTTCGGGAAGTTTGGTATGCCTCACTATCTTCATCCCACTGTGTTCCCTTATATTTACTGAAGGCCAGCCTTTTGACTCTGACCTTTTCTGCTACTGTTTTTGAGAACCAATTGGTTTCCTTCTTCTTTTGCACTTCCTTTTCTCTCTAACACAATGGGATGTTGCTTCAAGTATTGCATCCTTAATGCTTGCCCACTTTGCCTGTACCCCCTCACCTGTATTTCTTTTTGCCAGGGCTAGCTTAACTCTGTTGGCCATCTTATCAAAGTCAGCTCCCCTGAAGTCCCATATTTTTGCCTTGGAATGGGATGATTTAGTTGTAGTGGCCAAATTGAACCATGCCATGTGATAGTCACTGCCCCCCAGTTGACCTTATACCTTGAAATCTGTGATCCTTTCTCTGTTAGTCAGTACTAGATCTAGGATAGCCCTGTCTCTTGTGGGTTGTTTTACCAGCTGTTTGAGACCTTCCCCTGCAGGGAATCCACCATGTGTCTAGTTCTGGCAGATGTTCCTGCTGGTTTTGACCAATCTGTATCTGGCATGTTGAAGTCTCCCATTATCAGAACCTCCCCTTTAGCTGTTATGTTTTGTATATCTTCTAACAGTAATGTGTCTACGTCCTCCCCCTGGTCTGGGGGCCTGTAGACAACCCCATTTCTCATGGCTGTCCCATTTCCTGTTTCCAGAGTGACCCACAGTTCTTCTGGCTCCTTATGTGTATTCTGAATTTCTTTAGCTTTAATATTTTCATTGACATACAGGGCCACTTCACCCCCTCCTTTTTGCACCTCAGCCTCTTCTGAACAGTACATATCCAGGTACTGAAGTCTCCCAAGTGTGGTTACTGGTAAACCACATTTCACTAATTGCTACTATGTCCAGTTTAACCTCTGTCATTATTGCCTGCAGGTCTGGGATCTTGTTTCCCAGACTGCGAGCATTTGTGTACATGATTTTCCATTGGCCAGATTTCGGTGTGTTAGTTGTTGGGTGAGGTCTGGCGTTTCCCCTGTGTGTCGTATGGGGAGCTGGACCTTTTTCCTTGCCTGGTGATACAAATAAACTGCAAACATGCTGAACTCCTGTTTGACCACTAGCTGAGGTGGGAAGGGGCATTCTTTTCATTCAACATATTCTGCAAAGACGTCAACCTTCTGCCCCAATGCATTGACTTCTTCCTTAGTCAGATGCAGTCCATCAAATTTAAAGAACTTTCACTCCCAAAATTGTTGCCAGTTCCCTACAAATTTGTGTCCTTTTTCCTGGCACCAGCCCTTGAGCCACATGTTTAGCTCCCCTGTCTCCCCTTCTCTGACCTTCTGTCCATCTGCCCCCCTCTCCCAGACTGGCAGGATCTGAAAGAAGGAGATGCCGGATGAAATGAATGACAGTTTGTCACCCAGCCTGGTCTGATGTTCCTTGGTCTCCACAACTGACCGGCTGGCAAGATCAGTAGTCCCTGTGTGTACCAGGATGTCAATGTTTTCTCCGGTTTCCTGAACAATTTTAGCAATGTGGTCAGTGTTGCTCCACGCTGATGTGCCTGGGAGACATCTGACCATTACTCCTGGCTGGAGATAGGTATCAACTCTCCAAATCATGGAGCCTCCTATGATCAGAAGTTTTTTGGATTTCCTTTTTGCTTTTTTTGTTTTGGTTCCTGTTTTGGGTGAGTTTTGTTGTGCTAGCTCCTGGGCTGCAGTGTCCTGCTCCGCAGTGTCCTCTGCCCCTTTGTTTTATTTCAGAGATAGAGGCAGATTCCTGTTTGTAATTTTTATATGGTTTGTGGAGGTAATATGTTGGAGAGCACCGAGTGATGGGGCATCCAATTTGCCTCTCCTAACCACCTGCCAACCTCCTGGACCAACTACCCTCTCATTGGTTCATAGGTGAATACGAGTTCGGAGGACTAGCCCATTATGAACTCACCACCCTTATCCTGGGTGGAATTTATATTTAACATCGCCCATGAATTTGTCTAAGTTCTGTTTGAAACTCAGCATATTTGCACTTTGTACCACATTCTGTGGCAGGGAATTCCAAATCAGTACTATTCTTTGTGTAAAGAATCATAGAAACTTAGAAACATAGAAGTTGACGGCAGATAAGGACCGTAAGGCCCATCCAGTCTGCCCATTTCTTTTTCTACCTTATAAATGTGCCATCGGCCTTTGCTCTGTCAGTGGTCTATCTATTCATACTCATTTGTATTGCTCCCTTATGCCTATCCCATGCCTGTTTGAAGCCCTGCACTGTATTCATAGCCACCACTTCTTGAGGTAAGCCATTCCATGCATCCACCACCCTTTCTGTGAAAAGAATTTCCTCACATTCCCCTTAATCGGACCCCTCTAATCTCATGCTTGTGTCCTCTTGTCCTGCTATTTTCTTATATTTAAACATGTTAGACTCTTTCACCTTGTTAATGCCCTTAAGGTGTTTGAATGCCTCGATCATATCACCTCTCTCCCTCCTTTGCTCAAGGGTATACATATTGAGCTCTGTTAATCTGTCCTCATATGTCTTCTGATGCAGTCCCTGTACCATTTTGGTTGCCCTTCTCTGGACTGCCTCAATTTGGTTAATGTCCTTGTGAAGGTGTGGCCTCCAATACTGCACGCAGTACTCCAGATGGGGCCTAACCAGTGTCTTGTAAAGAGGGATTATTACCTTCCTCTTATGACTTGTGATACCCCTACTAATACACCCTAACACCCCCCTAGCCTTACCTACTGCTTTAGAGGTCTGCTTGGATGATTTCAGGTCATCAGTGATGATGATGCCCAAGTCTCTTTCTTCCTTTGTGACTGCTAGCAACTCCCCTCCCAGCTTATAGGTGGCTTCAGGGTTTCTCTTCCCTATGTGCATGATCGATTTCTTTTCACAGTTCTATTTATATTTTCCCTTAACTTCATATTATGTGATCGAGTATTACTTACAGAAGGATGCCAGTTTAAACAAAAAGTCTCAAAAAGGGCTTCATCTTTTGCGGCTTTGTAAATTAAACATAAATCACCTCTTAAAGAATGGTATTCCAGTGAGAAAAGATTCCATTTTTTTAATCTGTTTTTATATGAGAATGAGTTTAGATTAACTATATGCTTTGTAAATTTATGTTGCACTTTTTCTATTGACAGCTTATCCTGGACTAATGTTGGAGCACAAAAGGACGAACAGTAGTCAATATGGGATCTAACTATGGAACTATATGGAGGTATTAACACTTCTGGCTCCCGACTCTTGACATTTTTTAAGATACAGTTTATTAGTCTATGACATTTTTTGACAGTTTTGTTTGTATGTTCTGAAAATGTCAAATTATTGGTAATAGAAACTCTCAAATCCTTCTCAGAGGTAATCTTGCTTAATAAGGTATTATTCATAAAATAATCAGTTCATTTGTTATTTTTACCAGAGTGCATGACTTTGCATTTTGAAAGATTGAAGGTTAATTTATTATCTCTTGCCCAGATTGATATTTTATTCAAATTATCCTGTAAGTTATATATAGAGGTGGTGTCATTAACAATGCAACCTATTTTAACATCATCAGCATATTTATTTAGCCACACTCCTTGGAAAGTAGTCATACTAGAAATCAAAATATTAAACAGAATTGGGCCCAACACTGAACCCTGGGGTACCCCACTGGTGATCTCACTCCAGGAGGACTTATATCCCCTTGTGCTGACTTGTTGCTGCCTGTCTGTTAACCAAGATGAAATCCACATTACAATTTTATTATGAAATTTCATGTTTAATAAGCTCTCAATCAAGATTTTATGAGACACTGAGTCGAAGACTTTTTCATAGTCCAAAAAAATGACATCCACTGGAAGACCAGCATCCAACGCTTCACTAACAGGCTCGAAAAAATTAATTAGATTGTTATGGCAGGATCTACCTATAGAAAAACCATATTGAGTTATATTTGTTTGACCATGAGTCATTATGTGTATATTGGTCGAGGTGATTCTGTTGGATGTTGGGGAAATGGCGGGTGGTTCTTATAATGTATTTCCTCTTTAATAGAAATTTGAGACACACAATCTCTGCCCATGCTGCCTGGAGCCGAGTCCTAAGATTTCCAATGGGCCAGCATGTAGGATAGTGTCCTAAATCCTGTAAAACTGCCCTTCTGAAAAGTGTTCCGCAGTACCTGCAGTTAATGATATCCATTCCAGGTAAGTTGCTGGGTTTATAACCTGGTCAGAGTAAATAGAAGGAAGAAAATGAAAGCAAAAGTTTTATTTTGTGTTTTGTTTGTTTATTTTTGTATAACTTGTTATAACAAGGTAAATTACTAGTGCCCCTGTAAATGAGGTCACTGTGTGGATACCCCACTGTTCCGCCCCTTCCTGCTTTGCCACAGGAATTGTCACAACTGTGCTACCCTATAAAAGGAGTGTAGTGTGGGATGGTTGGGGATGGGGATGGAGTGGGTGTCTGGGCCCTTCCCCTGCCGAAAAAGAACCACGGATGAAAGAAACAAGGAGGTAAGAGCAGAAACAATTAGTCAGCAACAAATGCAGTAACCCTGAAAGCTTATCTTAATGATAGATAAAACTGTAAAACCTGTAAAGCACCACCTGTAATCATTTCACAGAAGTTATACCCTGTAAGAAACACTTTGCTACAGAGAAAAATAAAGCAGTAACAGAAGATATACCTTGCAAAAGACAATTTCAATCAGAAGATTACAGCAGTAATCTGTTAGCACACACCTGTAGGTACACCTTGTAATAATGCAGCAGAAATACCTGTTCTTAATTACAGTATGTACGTTGTTGTCCCAAATGTGTAAGTATGTAATTTTCTGTACTCTCCCCGGTCATACCTGAAAATAGGTAAATTGCTTGTCTAGTGTACATACCTGGTTAACAAAAGCTAAATAAAATAAATAAATAAATAAGGTATACCCAGCAACAACAATTTGAACCACACCGTACAGTGATCACTGGCCCCCAGGTGGCCACTCACTGTGATGTCTGCAATATTGTCCCTGTTTGTGAGTACAAGGTCCAGAATTGCCCCCTCACAAGTGGGGTCTTGTACTAGTTACCTGAGGAATGCCCTCTGCAAGGGGTCCAAGATGTCCCTGCTCTTAGCTGAAGCTGCAGTTTGGATGCTCCAGTCTATATCTGGCAGACTTAAGTCCCCCACCAGCATCACGTCTCCCTTGTTTGCCATCTTTTGGATGGCTTCCACCAGAACCTTATCCAACTACCCCCTCCCCACCATGCTGGAGGCCTGTAGATCATACCAGTGTGAATAGTGGCTCCCTTTCCTGTTTCTAAGGTGACCCACAGTACCTCCACTTCCCCCAATTTCCCTGTATCTCAGTAGCTTTTATGCTGTCCCTCACATAAAGAGCCACTCCTCCCCGGTTCTTTCCCACCCTGTCCTTTCTGAACAGAGTGTAGCCTGGTATGACCACATCTCAGTCATAGTTCTCATTGCACCATGACTCAATAACGGCGACAATGTCCAGGTCAGTCTCTGCCATCATGGCCTCTAGGTCTGGGATTTTCTTTCCCAGACTCTGCGTATTTGCACACGTGGCCTTCCAGAATCTGCTACCACCCTGTTTGTCAACATCATCTTTTGCCTTCTCTCTGTATCCCCTCTGCTCTCATATCTCTCTTCTCTCTCTTCTCTTCTCTTCTCTTCTCTTCTCTTCTCTTCTCTTCTCTTCTCTTCTCTTCTCTTCCTTCCTTCCCTTCTCTTCTCTTCCTTCCCTTCCTTCCTTCTCTCTTCTCTTCTCTTCTCTTCTCTTCTCTTCTCTTCTCTTCTCTTCTCTTCTCTTCTCTTCCCTTCCCTTCTCATCTCTTCTCTCATATTGCTTCTTTTGTTGTTGGGTACCCTTGGGGATTTCGCTCTCTTAGCATTTTCCCTACTGCCTACTTCAGTTTTGGGGGGACAGTTTGTGTGTTCCTGTTTCCTTCTGTCACCCTCATCAGCTAGTTTAAATGTTCACCAATGTAACATTTAAACCATTCATTAAGGACTGAGGTTTCCCTCCCAGATGGACGCAGGTCATCTCCCCTGTATAGGCTCCTATCCCTCTACAGGGGACCCCAGTCCCCAATGTAGTTGAACCCCTCCTCTCTGCATCATTCCTTCAACCATGGTGCAAAATATCCTATCCTTTCCTCTATCATAGACAGGTAGTGTCTCAGAAAAGCCACTGAGCATGCTACCTGATAAAGACCCCTCCCGAACTCCCTGAACTCATCCTGCACTATCCTAGTCTTGTCCCTAGCCAGGTCACTGGTCCCTAGGTGGACAATGATATCCAGCTCACCCTTCCATCCTGCCTCCCTAATGATCCCCAGGATCCACTTTTCTTCTCTCTGAGCAGTGATTCTGGGTAGGCACCTAACCTCCCTCTCCACCTCCCTTCCTGTCCCCAAATCTATCCCCCTAACTATTGAGTCCCCCACCAGGAGTTGCTTCCTCCTCCTCCTCCTCCTCCTCCTCCATGGTCCTCAGCAACTCTTCTTGGGTCTCCACTATGGAGGATCCCCACATCCTCCCTGGTCATTACTGTGGGTGCCTCCATGGGACAGTCCTACCCTGCAAGAGCAGTAAAGGGGTTGTGTAGTGGTACTTTGTTCAGGACAAGCCTCTGACCCATCATCCTTACCCTTCTCGAGCCCACAATAGTCCAGCCAGTCTTCCTTCTTAGCAACCTTTGAGGATGTGGTGGCAGTGATATTGGAGATACAATAAGCAGTAGCATCATGATATAGGACAAATGAAAGAAGGCATATGGGACAGTTAGCAGGATGTGAGGGTAAATTAGGAGAACCTTTTTAAGTAGAAAGAAGGAAGTGGTTTGACCTGTGAAAAGAGTTCTTGGTGAGGTCATACTTGGAGTACTGTGGATAGTTCTGAAAACCTCACCTTAAAAAGGACAATAATCACCTGGAGGTGGACCTATGGAGAGCAGCCAAAATGGTTCATGGCCACAAGGGAGGATCTATGAGGCGAGACTGGATGACCTTAAGATGTACTCCCTGGAGGCCAGGGGAGAAAGTGATTGAAACCTTTCAGTATCTGAGGAGTATAACTAGGGTGGACAATCAACAAATGTTTGCAATTGGTATGGGGTCCATGAGAAGGGTCTACAACTGCAAAGTGAGAAGAGGAAAATTTTGGGGGGGAGTATAAGGAGGAACCTCTTCATGGAAAAGGTGGTAAAAAAAGAGGAACCATCTACCAGAGATGCTGGTCAATGTTACAACAGTTGCTAGTTTCAAGAGAGGATGGGATGGGCACATGGGATCAGTGATAATAAGAAGGAGAAGGGATGGTTTTAATTGCTATAACAGGATTGGCCATGCAGAACTGATGAGAGCTGCACATAAGGACATACCAGTGTATGTATGACTTTGTATGCACTGTGTAATTATTATTTTGTTATGTCTTCCCTACTATCATTTCCTCCCCCAAGTCACACCAGGAAATAAGTAATTGGCTCAGTCTTCTGCTTTGTTCCAGGCTGGCCCCATTTCTATGGAAAACCAATATTTTCTTGGTTTGAGATATTCCACTGCTCCACAACAAGAATTCTATGTTACTGGACTCAGTATGTACTTTTTTCCCCATTGAAACACATATATACAGTATTGGCATATGCCTGTACCAACTTGTTCTTCATGAAAATGCCTTTTATTTGCTCAGTGAATTGCTCTACAAATGAAAAGTAGTCCCTGTGGTGTAGTATTGATGCTAGTACCCTTATATAGTGGTTTGGTAGTAACTCCTTCCTGACGTGCGCCAATATTGCTAGCACTGCATCTAGGCTATCTTCATGGTATATTGATAGGTAAGGTCTTTTACATCAAGAGATACTAATACCCCCTGCACCATATTCATATTTTCTTTATTGATATGCTGTATGATGTTTAGTATACTTCATGTGACATGTCCTTTAGAACTGAATATGATTGAGGGATTATTTTTTGAATGTAATAGTCTATGTATTATGAGAGTGGTTCTAACATTGAGTCAATTCTGGATACTATCAAATAGCCTGGTAGAGTGTATAAATTTGTATGTACAGTATTTTGGGTATAGTGTAGAATAATCGTGTTTGGGTATGGGTTTCATTAACCAGTCAATCCCATATTTAGTCTAAGTTACAATGTAAGATCTATTTCTCTGGATATGGAAGAGAGAAAGTGTTCTGTTGGAGCGTCTAATAATCACTGATGTTGTGACTCCACCTTTCACATTTCACTTTGTACAGTTGTAGCCATCCTAAACTCCCCTCTTACCTCACAATTTGTGGCACCACATTAAGGTACTGCAAACATTTACACACCCCATTACCACTACCATTATGGACAGTGAGAAAAAGTGCTGCTACTTCTCTAAACACAGTAAAGAAATACTTAAGCTAATGAGGTACTGCAGTAAGAGGAAAGTTTAAAATGGCTACCTCTGAATTTCATTTAGCTCACAACTACAACCCCTCCCCCATTGTCTGCAGACTTGATAATGATTTCATGATCCTTTCCTAATGTTACCAATGCATGATTTCCTTATTTATTACAGTTTTTTCTGCTATCACCATGGGTTCTTCTTTTTTCCCTTCATTAGTTGTTTTTGTTTACTTTTGGAGAACTGCAGAGTAACTTGCTAAAGGATGTGAAAGGTTAAATATTGCTTGAATGTTGATTTTATATTCAGCACTGACTTCTGTTGTTTTTTATTTTGTATTTTCCTGATGCTATTTTTTAATCTGATGCAAACTGACATCTTAGTCTCAGATTCCTGTAATATTTTGGACGGTCTGTTTGTAGACAGAGATCATCCAGATCTTTGGTTGGTGCAGAAGACTGCCCCTTTCCAAAACAAACATACCGGTCTCTACTAGTGTTCTGTAACTGATGTTATAAACCACTGCCTCCATCTTTTCCTGAATCCTACTTCCCTTTTTGATCTGCATATCCTCCTCTTCCATATCACTGCTTCCATCTGTTCCTGTATCCTACTTCCCCTCTTTGATCTGCATATCCTCCTCTTCCATATCAACTTCCTTCCCCTACAGTATATTGTTGTATCTTTCAGGTAGTTCTCCTTGCTTTCTGAGTTGATATCTGTGTCTCTCATGTCTCTGAGGAATCTGTTGGTTGTTGGGGCAGGTGTGATGTTGCTCTGTTGGGCTCTGCTTGAGAAAGTACTGGTAGCTCTGGGTAGTTAGCTAGTTCACTGGACTTGCATGAGGCTAGAGAAGAGGAAGGAATTTGGAGACCCAGATGTAACATCTGTGCTTGAGTGGAACAGCATAGGAGTGGCTCTGTCATAGGCATCTGTAGGCATCTGCAGATAGTCCACAGTCCACAGGATACTCTGCAGGAGGAACACCAGACCAAGGTAGGAGATAACACAGTACTGTGTTCTGGTATATTGAAGCAACAGCTTCAACGCAGGTAACTACAGGTAGAAGGTAAACATCTAGCAGGTAAAGAATTGTAAGAATGATGGTAATGTAGGGACAGGTAAGGGGGTTGAAAAGGGAAAGTAGGAGACACCCTACATAGGGTAGGGTAATAAATAAATTCAGGCAAATGGATAAGGAGCAGTAGACACCCAGAGCAAGTTAGGCACAGGAAGGTGATTTAAAATGAAAGAAAAAGAGACACTCTATCTAGGGTTGGGTACCAAACACATTTCAGACAAGTAAAAGGAGAGTTAGGAATCCAATGGATACAGAAAAGAGGCACAATGATACAGAGTAGTTTCAACAGACACTAAGGTAAAGGAAGGAAAGAGCATGGGAGTGGTGCAGTGCAGCAGGTGTATTTGTATTCACCTCTGTGGGTTGTGGGAAGAGGATGCTGGACTCTGGGCTGATCTGACAGGGGTACGGTGAACCTTCTGCCCCACCCAAGGGCCACCAGGTCTATCACCACTCCCCCAGATGAGGCCTAGGTAGAGGCAAAGTGGTTAGACTTTGGTGGGCTACCGGAAGGTGGGGGAGGAGGGAAGGGTACACATTTCTCAGCCTGTACCACTGCACAATTCCTTCACTGTACTGGCAGGATGGAACAGCCAGAAGGAGGCACCCACAGCAGTGGGAAGGGAGTGGGGTCCTCAGAAGGGGAGGCCCCAAGAAGGGAGAAAGAGACTCCCAGCTGGGGAGGGAAGTAGCTGCTGGTGGGGGACTGTATTGTTAGGGTGATAGATGTGGGAGCAGGGAGAGAAAGGGAGAGGAAGGTGAAGTGCCTGAGAGGTGCTCAGGCTTGGAGGGATAGAGAGCAGACCCAAAGGATCGCTAGGGCAGCAGGAGATGGAAGGAAGCTAAAATGTCATTGTCCACCTGGGGCAAATGACCTGCCAAGGAACAGGATAGGGGTAGTGCAGGAACATTTCAGAAATGTAGGGAGTGGCCTCAAGTACATAGTGTGCACAGTGGCTTTTGCTGAAGTATTACCTGTATACAGCTGGAGAGACGATAGGACATTCTGCACCATGGTTTTTAACAATTGATTGAAGGCATGGTGCATGGAGGAAGACTTCAGCTACACTGAGGACTGGGGGGCAACCTGGGAGGATGTGGCCCTCTATGGGAGTCATGGCCTGCATCTTTCCAGGAGGGAGACCACAGTCCTTACTGTAGATTTACTGTAAATGCTACTTGGATAAGCATTTTCACTAGTTAGGATGGAGGCTATAAAACCAAGGGAGACAACAATTGCCCCCTGCCCCCCAGTGATAAATCATCAGGGAGGAGAGCCCAAAGCAAGTAAGCTCCCCCAGGGCAGGGGTGCAAGAAGACAGGGGTGGGGACAAGGCAGAAGAAAAGGGGGGGCATAAGTTGGGAATGCAAGAAGAAAGGAGTAAAGGAGACAGATAACAGAGAAGGTAACAAGGGAAGGGGGATCTGTGGGAGCTTCAGGGAACAGCACATGCAGGAGGGGAAGGAAAAGTAGGGAAACAGGCAGGGAGAGAATAATGTATGGCGAGCCACGTGTGCCAATGCAAGGAGTCCAGGAAATAAAATTCCAGACCTGTAGGCCATCATGGTAGAGGCTGGCCTGGATTTGGTGGCCATAATGGAGTTGTGGTATACTGGCAGCCATGACTGGGATGTGGCCACACCAGGCTACTCTTTGTTCAGGAGAGACAGGGAGGAGAGGAATAGGGGTTGTACTATATGTAAGGAAGGGAATCAAGACCATGGAAGGACGGGGGCACCTGGCAGAAAAAGAAAGGTCAGAGGTGCTGTTGGTCATCCTAGAGACAGGTACTGGGTCACTATCTGTACAGGGGTAGTATACAGACTTTCTGCACAGGGAGAGAAGTTGGATGAGTTGCTTGGGAAAGCCATCAACAGGGTGGCAAGTAAGGGGGAGGTGCTACCAGTTGGGGACTTCAGTCTGCCAGATGTGAAATTAAGCCCTCCAACTGCATGTTCAGGAAGGAGCAGGGCCATCCTTGAATCTCTACCAGCAGTTCTTCTCAGGCAGCTAGTCAAGAAACCCACTAAGGAAGGGGCAGTACTAGACCTAGTGCTTACAAAGAGGGATGAACTTGCAGACGTCACAGTGAACAGTTCCTTAGGTACCAATGATCACCAAACAGTGTGGTTTAACATTATGACCAGAACAGAGGCAACCCACACAAGGGTGAGGGTTTTGGACATTAGGATGGTTGATTTTTAAAAAGCAGAAGACTGCCTCAGAAACTGCCTCATAGTGAGGGATTGCCAGAGAGCAGTAGAGTCACAGTGGGGAAAAATAAGGAAGGGCATAATTAAGGCAATCAATCTCCCTCTGCATCAAGAAAGTAAATAAAAGTAGAAGGAAAAGAAACCATTATGGTTCTCTAGGGAATTGTTCAAGGTGGTGAGGGAAAAAATGGAGGTATTCAGGAGGTATAAGGAAATGAAGATGGAGGAAGACAGGGAGGTACAGGTATGCTGAGAAAAAGAGAAGGAAGCAGGAAAGCAGTGAGGGGAGCAAAGGCACAGACAGAGGAAGGGGTAGCTAAAGGGGATAAGACATTCTTCAGGTACATGAGGGAGAAGAGGGAAGCAAGAGGAGTGATAGTGCAGATATGGAAGGCAGTAGAGAGAGACTGCACAGAAGAGGAACAAGAAAAAGCAGGCATCCTGAACAGGTACTTCTGCTCAGTCTTCACAGTCAGGGGGAAAAGACCACCAGGGAACAGCAGGAACAAAGGGGAAGGGGTGTCACAAGTCCATTTTTAGAAGAAAGAGTCCTGAAGGGACTAGCAGCTCTGAAAAGGAACAAGCTTACGGGACTGGATTGGATATACCCAAGGGTACTAAAGGATCTCAGGGTGGTGTAAGCTGCCCCATTGATGGCCTTATTCAACAGCTCATGGGAAACAGGCATGATTCCAGAGGACTGAAGGAGAACAGATGTGGTCCCTCTCCATAAGAACAGCAGCAGGGAGGATGCTAGCAATTACATGCCAGTCAGTCTAACACCAATGGTGGGGAAATTATTGGAAACCCTGTTAAAGGAAAGGTTGGTAGAGCATCTTGAATCCAATGGGCTATAAGACCAAAGGCAGCATGGATTCATGGGGTGGGAGGCATGCCAAATAAATTTGATTCATTTTTTCAATAAGATGACCAGGGAACTAGATCAGGGAAGGAAGTGGATGCGGAGAATCTGGACTTTAGCAAGGCCTTCGACACTGTCACACAGGAGAATGATAAAGAAATTGAGCAGCCTAGGAGTGGGATCCAAAGTGGCTAATTAAGTAAGAAACTTGTTAATGAATAGGTAACAGAGGATGATGCTTAATGGATCTCACTCTAATGAGGGCAGAGTAGAGTAACCAGTGAGGTGCCCCAGGGCTCAGTACAGGAACAAGTCCTCTTCAATGTCTTCATAAGTGACACTGCAGAAGAACTGGAAGGGAAGGTATGGCTTTTTGCAGATGACACCAAAACCTGTAATATACATCTCATAAGAAGGTTGAGAGACTGCGAAGGGACCTAAGAGAAACTCGAAGAGTGATCAAGAGCATGGCAGTTGGGATTCAATGCTAAAAAGTGCAAAATCATGCACCTAGAGCATAGGAACCCAGGGGCTAAGTATAGGATCAGTGGGACTGACAGTCACTAAGCAGGAAGGGGACCTTGAGGTTATTGTATCTGATGATCTCAAAGTGGCAGGGCAGCGTGACAAAGGATGGGGTAGGGCCAGTGGGATGTGGGGATGCACAGGGAGCTGTATCTCCAGCAGGAGGAGGGAGGTGTGTTGCCACTATATAGCTCACTGGTGAGACCCCGCCTAGAATATTGTGTCCAGTTCTGGAGGCCACACCTCAGAAAAGACATTGACAGGGTGAAGGATGTCCAGAGGAGGGTAACTAAAATGGTGCAGGGGTTCCATCAAAAGCACTACAAGGAGAGACTGAGGGATCTCAACATATACATACTGAAAGAGAAGAGAGCAAGAGGCAACACAGCAGAGACCTATAGGTACCTCACAGGGGTAAACAGGATGCAGGAGTGGAGTCTCTCGCAAATGAGGAAGAGCACTAGGACAAGATGGCATGTAATGAAGCAGGAGGTGGGAGTTTAGGTGGAATATAAGGAAGTACTACTTCACTGAAAGAGTGGTGGCTCTTGGAACAGACAGCCAGCAGAAGTGGTGGAGGTGAAAACAGTAGGGGACTTTAAGCATGCATGGGATAGACATAAGGGAATATTATCAAATTGCAGGGAAGAGGGAGGGTCTCCAGAGATCAGTTAAGGTCTACAGATACTGACTAGGCAGGGAACCATCTGGGCAGAATGGGTGGGCCAAGCAGTCCTTTTCTGCTGACAAGTTCTGTTTCAAAAATTGATGGCAGCAGATTTTAATTTAAATGTACTGTGCAGGTAGGCAGACTGTGCTTTGCAGTGTATTCAGCAGCTTGCATGTTACATGATCATCAGGTCAACCTAGGTCTCCCCTTCAACATTGTTTGAGTTTCATAGAGCAGAAGATAATACTGTATGCAGATTTGCATGGCAGTGTGGCTGTTAGTTTTGGTGGTTTCAGCTGACTTCCAGTTTCTTCTTTTGCAATCAGCGCTCATGTCTTGATGGATGGAGAGTGACAGCATTTGAAAAGAAATGAGTGTGAAAGTGTTGCTTGGTTCAGTACTGCAGCAGAGTTGGGAGATGCGGTTGCAAATGGGGGAGTGAGAGACTGGTGATGGTGGCAGAAGGGGGAAGAAAGATCATTCATCTGTAGTTAGTTGGACTTGCAGGTAGCTGGACAGGTGGAAGCTCGAGCCAGAGGCATGAGTGACAGGCAGTAGCAACAACTCGGGCTCAGGATAACAGGCCTGCAATGAAACAATGTGGATAAAAAAGAGTTAAGAGGTTACTTTGTGTTTCATAAGTTTTTTTTTTCATGAAGGTGGACTGTTTATTGGGTGTTTGGTGGGAATGGGTGCATTTTAAAACTAGTAAAAATGTAGTTACTGAATTGAGCCAATTAATGGGTGTTTTCCTTACTAACATGGCTGCCAGAATGTGTTTTTTCAAAACTTTCTGGCAGGCATGGATATGTAGGCTGTGCTGCATTCAATTTGCCCAAAAAGTGCCTCCTTTAGGGTTGTTGTCCTATGAGGGCTTGGGTCCTGACCAATTAGAATGTAGAAAACTCTACCCATTTTATAATTTTAGCTATACTGGCATAAAGGGAATGAGGGATGGGGTGCTATTCACAGAATAAAGTGGTTGAAAATCTTTGCCATACCCAAATGGCTGACTCCTGGAATGCTTGTAAACTGACTTCATTGAATGTTAAGGGGCTACACAACCCCATTAAGAAGAAAAAGATTTTGCAGCACCCAAACTTTTTACACTTAGGAGAAAACTTCTGCAGGAAACACCCTTAACAGAGGAAGAAAACAGTAATCATAAAAGAGAATGGGTGGGAGATGTTATAGGTAGGAGTTATTTCACAGGAACTCAGACTACCAGATCAGGCAACAGGACCAGGATGGCAAGGGAAGATGGGTGTGGGCAAAGTTAGATTTACAAGATAAGGAACTTTCTGTTAATATTTACACTTCAAATGATGACTCACCTAGTTTCTTCTGTGAACTTGCATACTGACTGGATAATCTAGACCCCCTCCCAATACCACTAAAAGGAGATTTTAACCAGTTGCAAGATTTAATCCTAAAGAAATCCAGACGTCACCTGGGGCAAATGGAACTGGCTACTTCTTTATTAATCAGGTGCAAGATTTGATCCTAGACAAATCCAGAAGTCACCAGATGCAAATGGAGAAGTTACTCCATAATTTAAGGTGTTAAACATTTTTCAAACAGAGAATAAGCTATTGGACATCTGAAATTAATAGGCCAAATGGTGAAAGACTACGCATATTGGGGAGTATTATGAAAGACCGACTGTCGGAATCCCGAGTTTCAGGAGCCTGAGACCAATTGCCTGAAACTCAATATTCTGACAGTCAATAATTGCCCGCGGCACAGTTTGTTCTCTATAGTAAAGGGGTTGAGGATCCCACATCTCACAATTTTTATTCAAAATTAGATTACTTATTACTATCACCAGAGCTGATTACAGCTAATCTCTTTTTTTATTCAAATTTTATTGAGATTGTTGGGTACATACAATAAATTGTACAGTTTACCAGTTTATCTCATGGAAACAGAATGCTTTAAGGTACACATTTCCAAGTTAAGGTTTCTGATCGAATACATTATGTTTACATTATTATTGCAGAGACACCAGTTATAATTAGACATGCAATTTCATTCTTGTCTAGCAGCTGACCACCATCCTTATATGTCCCCCTCCTTTTCCCAGTACCTCCCAGTTCATTTCTAGGGAGTGCTTCCATTTGATCCAGTGCCTGGTAGTTAGCTCTTTCATGTTATATATCTCACTGACAATATCCATCCATTGTTGGTACATTGTTGGACTTGCTTGCAGCCAGTGTCTGGTAATGGCTTTGCGCGTTGAGGTTAGCAACACATACCATAGGTGCTGGTTGTCTTTACCTTTTACTCCTGCCAGGGGGAGCCCTAGGATGGTCTGTTTGAATGTGAAGAGGTTGTCTAGCATGAATAATTCTGTCAAGGTTGCAGTTATCTGGCCCCAGAACTTTGTCAGGTTCAGGCAGGACCAGAATATGTGTGAGTGCTGGGCTCCATTCTCCGAACACCCTCTCCAGCAGGCCTGCTAAGTCTGTTTTGCCTATTTCCCTTGTATGACAGGAGTGTAGAAGTAGCAGGCCTCACCTTCCAAGCAAACTCTTGCCACAGTGGGGAATCTGTCATTTTAAATGTTGAGTTAAAGGACAGGACCCACTTGTCATCTTTAAGTATAATGTCATTTTCTTGGGACCAGTTCTGTTTAATATGTGCACTGCATGGTCTCTGTGGAGACCATGCAGGGATTTATAGAGGATAGAAAAGTATCCAGTTGTGATTTCCTTCTTCAGGTTGGCCTCCAGTGTGCCTAAGAAGGGTTTAACTATGGATGTGTCTGGTAGTGTTCTGGTCTGGGCTTGTATGTGGCCCTAATCTGTAGATATCTATAGTGATCTGAATTATGTAATTGGTATGTCTGTCTGAGTCAAAATCTAGGAGGGTTCCCCCTCTGATGGGTTGTATCTGTGAGTATAGGCCCTTACGGGCCCACCTTCTGAAGGTCAGGTCTATTTGGGCTCGATGGAAGGATACATCCTACACAAACCAATGAAAGGGCCATAAGTGGGGTCCTATGTCAAATTTACTCCATGTCCTGTATCCTCTCGCTAGGGTGATGTGGACTGTTAGTAGGGTAAAATCTGTGTTCTTCCTTCTGAGTATCATGTCTATTGCCTTAGCCTCTAGTGGAGGTCCCTTCCCCTTCTTCTCTCTATTCTATCATCTTCCAGTTAATTTTGTAATCTGGGATCATCTACAGGGGCAGAGTCTTGAGGCATGCTTCTAGGCAGTAATCTTCCAGTACCAGGACTGCCCTTCCTCCATTTGCCCTCTCTGCTTGTAGAAGTTTGTGGTTAATCCTGGGTTGCTTACCTGCCCATATGTATTTCAGGATAGATTGTTGCCATTGGGAGAGCTGCTTTTTCAGGACTGATATTGGAAAGCACTGAAAGAGGTATAGGTACCGTGGGAGGACATTCATTGAGTACATCCTATGAGCATATGCATACGAGACATATGAAACGCCAGCAGAAACAGGCCTCACAGTCTATCGAGTCTGCTCAATTGTGCAGCTAGCCCTCATCTTGCAGCTACCACCACCCTCCCTCCTCACAAATACCCACTCCTCTCACTCTGTCCATCCCCTCTTAAAACCGTCTACCATGCTACAGGCTACCACCTCCTCCAGCAGAGTATTCCACTTATCCACCACCCTCTCAGTGAAATAATGTCTCCTGACTTCCCTCCTGAATCTTCCACCCTCCAGTCTCATCTGGTGCCCCCTCATGACCCTCCCCCTTCTAATCTGGAAAATTTCTTCTTTACTAGCCTTGTTAATCCCCTTTAAATATTTGAAGGTTTGATCATGTCCCCCTGTCTGTCCTCTCCTTCAGGGAATACACATTCAGCTCACCCAACCTCTCCTCATAGGAGTATCCTTCTAATCCCTGAATCATCTTTGTCACCCTCTGCTGTACACCTTTCAACAATCTGATGTACTTCTTCAGGAATGGGCATCAGTACTGCACGCATTATTCAGTGCAGCCCTGACCAGCGACTTGTGAGGCAGGATCCTTCCCCTATTTCTGGAGGAGATTCCCCGCGCTATACACCCCAGCATCCTGTTGGCTTTTGCTGCCATCTTCCTGCACTGAGCTGAGTTGTTCATACTCCCTGTTATAAGCACCCCTAGATCATTTTCCTCCTCGATGCATTTTAGCTGTACACCCCCCAGCTGATAGCTCCTCCCTTGGTTGTTAGCCCCAAAGTGCAAGACCTTGCTCTTTTTGGCATTAAACCCCATCTGCCATGCATCCAATCACTCATGTAATTTGGTCAGGTCCTCCTGCAGCCCCCTCCACCCTTCAATGTCATCAACCATGGCACCCATCTTTGTGTCGTCTGTGAAGAGACTGATCTTACTCCAGACCCCATGGGAGATGTCAGCTATGAATATCCCAAACAACACTGGTCCCAGTACTGATCCCTGCGGCACCCCGCTCATCACATCCCTCAGTGATGAGAGCTCCCCACCACCACCACCCTTTGCTGCCTTCCCTTCAGCCAATTGGTGATCCAGCTTACTATCTTTATTCCCACCCCTATATATTCCAGCTTCTCCCCCAGCCTCTCATGTGGCACAGAATCAAAGGACTTACTAAAGTCCAAATATAGGGCATCCACTTCATGGTCTTTGTCTAGTTTATTTGTCACCCAGTCATAATACTCAATCAGATTTGTCTGGCAGCATCTTCCTAAGACAAACCCGTGCTGCTGACTGTCCTGGAGACCATTGATCTCCAAAAAGGTCACCAGCCTCTCTTTTAGGATTGTCTCCATGACTTTCCCCACAATTGATGTGAGGCTTCTGGTCTGTAGTTCCCTGGTTCATCCTTAGGTCTGCTTTTATGAATGGGTACCACATGGGCCATCCTCCAGTTCTATGGTACGCATACAGTGTCCAAGGATGTATTGAACAGGTCAACCAGCAGTCCTGCCAGGACCTCGGCCAGTTCCCTAAGTACCCTAGGGTGAATGCCATCTGGTCCTGGTGTGTTATCCCCCCTCAGAGCCCTCAATCCTTTCAGCACCCTATTCTCTGTAATCCCTAATTCAGTCATCTCCTCCCCCCCACCCACTCCTCCTCTCCCAGGTGGTATATGCCCCCCTTTTTCCCTTGTGAACACAGAGCAGAAGTACTCAATCAGTGCCTCTGCTTTGTCCTCCCCCTTCTCCACCCAGCCCCCACCTTTCCTAATCCTCACAATCTGATCTTTGTTTTTCCGTCTTTCACTGATGTATCTGAAGAAGTCCTTTTCTCCATCTTTTATGCCCTATGCCAGTCTCAGTTCCCTGGAAGCCCTGGCCGCTCTGACTAGTCTGGTAACCTCCCTGAACTTCTTCACATACACCTCCCTGTTATTCCCCCCCCCCATTTCTTGAGTCTCCAAACTGCCTTTTTTTTGGCTCTCACCCCTTCCATGACCTTCTGAGTCAGCCAGCTGTTTTTTTTGCCCGTCCCTTCTTACTCCTTGTTCTTGTACATGTCCCAGTCACCTCCACCAGCCCTTTCTTAATAATATCCCATTTTGGCTAGAATTGATGCATGGTTGAATTTCTGCCAGATGCTTGCCCAAAATTTCCCCCATTCTTTTAAAGTCCGCCCTCTTAAAGTCTATCACTTTAGTAACCATACCTCTTGCTTCCTTGCCATGTTGAGTGTGAACCATACTGTGGAGTGCACTGGGGAGTTGATTAGTGCCCACATGTTGAAATCAGCTAGCACTTGCTTGGTCATAGGGGGCAAAGATGGCATCATGTATTTTAGAAAGATTTTTAGTGAACTGTATCCTCAAGTAACTCATCTGTGTGGCATTCCATTTTAGGGGGAGTAGGTCCATGATATTTCTGGAGGAGTTATAGTTAAATTTAAGAACTTCTGTCTTCATTTTATTTAGTATGTATCCTGCTTGCTTTCTGAACGTTTCTAGGCCCTTCCATACTCTAGGGATTGAGGTCTGTGGGCTAGCATACAGTAGCACGTCATCAGAGTAAAGAGATATTTTTTGAGGGGGCTCCCCTATCCTCTATTCCTGTGATATTATTATTGTCCTTGATCCATTTGGCCAGGGGTTCGATGTATAGGGCAAACAGTAAGGGCAAGATGGAGCAACTCTGCCTTGAGCCTCTGTATACGGTAGGTTAAACCTTGGTGAAATGCTACCATTGGAGCATACATATGCCTGGGGGGAAGAATATAGGGTGTCTATCTCCTCAATGAATTCATCTGCTAGGCCAAAATGTTCTAGTACTAGGAAAAGGAAATTCCATACTAATTTCTCAAAGGCTTTTTTAGCATCAAGGCTCATAACACAGGCCAATATCTTTTTTTTGTAGATCACAATAATCACATCAATTGCCTGTCTTGTGTTGTCAGGCACCTGTCTGCCCTTGACAAAGCCCATCTGGTCTACATTGACAATTGTCGGAGTAGGGAATTGAGTCTCTTTGCTAATATGGCTGTGCACATTTTGTAGTCCATGCTGTGGAGTGAAATCGGTCTATAAGAACTGCACAGTGCTTGATCCTTTCCTTCATTTGGGAGGACCTCTGTGTTGGTGTAGTTCCATGTGGGTGGCAGTGTTCCCCCATCTCACTTCACCCCATTGAATGTTCGTCTCAGTAGGAGTGTTACTTCTTCTATGAGGGCTTTATAAAATTCCCCGCTATACCCGTTTGGGCCAGGGCTTTTGCTCATTTTGAGTTCTTTAATTGCTTGGGCTATTTCCACATGAGTGATGAGGGTAGTCAGTTTATCACACTGCTCTCTTATTGGTTTGCGTAGGTTCAGCGCCTGGAGAAACTCCCATTTGGCCTGGGATGTTGTTTCTTGTTGGAAACTGTATAAGGACCTTTAGGAGGCTACAAAGGCCTCTGATATCTGGTCCTGTTTATGGACCAGT
The DNA here is from genome assembly GCA_016271365.2 of Neoceratodus forsteri. NCBI lineage: Eukaryota > Metazoa > Chordata > Ceratodontiformes > Ceratodontidae > Neoceratodus > Neoceratodus forsteri. The sequence continues at coordinate 10,005,366 of CM057451.1, forward strand.
GAGCCTCTGTGCAGGTGTTTTATTTTGGTGATTGCTGCTCTTGCAGCTTGTTGTTTGAGCTGCAAGGTGAGCAATTTCATTGCTGTAGACACTCCATAATATTTTTGTTTTAGGCTCTGTGGGGCTTTCTCCATTTCTTCTCATGTAGGTTGTCCCCACCATTTCAGTGGAGGAAACCGAAGTTACCAACTGTTATGTACCTGTCCAAGCTTGTTTTAAAAGCATTAAAGCTAGAAGATTCCACTATTTCAGTGGGTAAATTATTCCACAATCTGACCACTCTAGGTCCAAAGCTAGAATGTCTAAGCTTTGTCTTACATAGTTCTTCTTTTAATTGCTATTTATGCCTCTTAGGTTATAACTTTGATCCTTGATTTGAAGGCCAAGATCATTTTTTAGTTTTTCTTGTCCTAAGATTTTATATAACAATAGTAAATCTCCCCTTACACGTCGAGTATCCAGTGACCACAACCCTAGGTGCTTCAACCTCTCCTCATATGATTTATCTTTAATCACTTTTATAAGTTTTGTGCAAGCTCTTAGAGGTTTTTCAACCATTTTTATGTTCTTTTTTAAGTATGGACTCCAAACTGTAGAGCAGTAATCCAAATGAGGTCTCACGTAAGTCTTGTAGAGGGGCATTAACACCTCTTTATTTTTAGAATGAAAACTTCTTCTAATGCAGTTAACCAGATGCATGGCTTTATTTGCTACTCCTTTACAATGGTACCCCTTTCTTAAATTAGAACTAATGTATACTCCCAGGTCTTTTTCACAATCAGAATTCTTGAGTTTTACACCTTGAATATAGTAGTCCTGCTCTATATTATCCTTTCCTTTATGGATTGTTACGAATTTATCCAAATTAAAACACATTTTATTTTTGTTTGCCCACTCTAGTGTATAGAGTAGGTCTTGGCCAAATTGTAATCTATCTTCAAAGGTATTAACAACCCCTCCCATCTTAACATCACCTGCAAATTTTATTAATTTGTTCCTTCCAGTTATATTTAGGTCAGCAATAAAAATGCCAAACAGCAGTGGTCCCAACATGGATCCCTGCAGCACACCACTGGATACCTCAACTTCATCCAACATAAAACCCTGAATCCTAACTATTTGAGTTCTATTGGTTAGCCAATGACTGATCCATCCAATAATTTTACTATCAATTCCCAGATTTTCTAATTTTTGGATCACTATACCATGAGGAACTGTATTGAAAGCTCGACTGAAATCCAACATTACCATGTCTACATTATTGCCCTGGTCTATTAATTTTCCAACATATTCATAGAAATTGACTAGATTAGTCTCGCAGGATCGATTTTTAACAAACCCATGTTGGGCATTGTCAATCAGTCCCTTACTTGAGATATATATTTCAATCTCTTCATAAACTGTGCCTTCAATAATTTTACAGATCACTGATGTCAGGCTTATCGGTCAGTAATTTGCTGCCTCAGATCTTCTCCTCTTCTTATATACCGGGACCAAATATGCTGTTCTCCAGTCTCTTGGCACATACTCCTCATCCAAGGATTTCTGACCTATTATTTGGATAGCAGGTGCTAACACATCTCCCATTTCCTTAATGAATCTTGGGTGAACCCCATCTGGACCAGCTGATTTATCCGTCCTGATTTTTTGTATTCTTTCAAGAACTTTATCAATGGTAACAATATCATTATGAACCTTGTTACATATTTCATCCTCACTTTTGTCTCTTGTATAATTATCCTTGACAAATGCTTTACTAAATATCTTACTAAATTCTTTAGTCATTTCGTCAGGTTTATCAGTCAATTCACCGTCAATAAGGAGTGGTCCCACAGCATTAATATTCCCCCTTTTATTGTTCACATAAGCAAAGAAACTTTTTGTATTATTTTTTGATGTAGCAAGTTTGTATTCCACCTGTTGTTTTGCTCTTCTTATTTCATACTTAACTTTCTGTAATATCCTTTTATGTCTTACCTGACTAGTCCCTGATTCTACTTGCTTCATCTGTCTATATAGTATTTTCTTTTTCTGACATAGTTTAATGATCCTATTATTAATCCAGGATGTTTTGTTTCCCCTACTATTGTATACTTTTTTCATTGGGATGTATTCTAATGTCACTTTGTTTATTATATTAACAAGGACTTCCCAAGATTTTTCAGTAGATAGCTCATGCATTATCCTATTCCAATTTAATTTAATTAATATATTTTTTATTTCAGGATAGTTAGCTTTATTATACATTATCTTGGTTGTCTTGCCCTTAATTATTTTATTCGTCTTGTTAAGTGTGAATATAATAGTTCCATGATTGCTTGTTCCTATTGGTGGTCCTATTCTAATATTTTCAATGTCACTGGGTATATTAGTTAAGATAACATCCAAGCTATTATTGCCCCTAGTAGATTCGTTTATACATTGTTGAATGCCTGCAGATATCAGCTTCTCATTTTTTCTTGATCCCAATGAGTTGTTACCTTTTTTCTTATTTCCATCTACTTCAGGAATATTCAGATCTCCCATTAGCACTATATCAGTATCTTCTGCCAAGGTAGTAACCATGTCCATGAATACCTCTGTTTCCCCTACTGTGGTGTCAGGTGGTCTATAGAAGACTATCAGTTTAAAAGGCTTACCCTTCAAACCCACAATATTTCCAGAAATTATCTCAATGTTTCCGTAGTCTTCTTCTGTACTGATGTTTTGACATTTGATTTCATCTTTAATATACAGTGCAATTCCTCCCCCTCTTTTAAACGGTCTATTCCTTTTATAGAGTTGATACCCAGGAATATGCTGGTTCCATTCAGTGATCACCTCAGTCTCTTCAAAGGGGAGTGCGCTAGGGGATTGAGGTCATCACCTCCCTCTTTTTCCCTTTCTCTAGTGATGCCTGGTACATTTTTGGATAGCCCCACTTCTTGAACTTTAAGGCTACATGTGAGGTTAGGTCCATCTCCTGGAGGAATATTATCGCACCTTTTTGCCCTCTAAGGAGCTATGTAACTGATTTCTCTTAACTGGATTGTTTATACCATTTACATTGTATGTTAATATCTTTGTTAAGTTCCCCATTGGAGTGGCAATGACCTCTTTATTTTTTCTCTCTCTAAATCTGTACCAAAATTTGAAAACATGTGGCTATGGACTTCCGGTGGTGCTGGGGACCTAATGGTGGCTTACTTATCCAACTCTGATGACCGCCCGACTATATCAGAAAACATCTGCCTAACACAAGATGAAGTCACCTGCTAAAAGTACTAGGTCCAAAGCCAATGGCACTAAGATGCAAGGGACACCAGTATCTAGACTTAAAGACTTAATCCACCATGAAAAACAAAGCCTGAACTTACCAGCAGCCAAGACCTCTGAGAGCATGACAGGTGCTCACTCTACAGACTCGGAGGATGCAGACCTAATTGCCACCATCATCCAGATTGCCAACACAGTTAATAAAATCAATCAATCTTTAACTGACTTGAGAGCAGATATAAATAAAATAGAACATCAGGCTGTTCAACTGGAGCCCAGCCTCACGGCAGTTGCAGAGCATTCTGACCACCATGATCACCTCCTGCTTTATCTGTTGGCTCGGGAGAGGGAACTAACAAACTGACTGGATGACTGAGAGGGACGCAGCAGATGACAAAACCTTAGGATATATGGCATACCTGAGGGCTCTGAAGCAAAAGCTCCAAATGTGATATTGTTTCTGCAGGGAGTCCTTAAAGAGGCCTTAAGTCTACCGGATGATTTTGATCTCAGCATGGACCTTGAGCACAGGTCCCTGGCCCCAAGGCCCAGTAATGCAGGCGCTAGGCCAAGGTCCTTTGTGCTCAAGTTGACCTCATATATGACAAAAGAGGAACTACTGTCCTGAGCCTGGAGACAAAAAGAGATTCTCTACAACCAAAACAAGATTTCTCTCAACAATGACTACACAACCATGGTTCAGGAGAACCGTAAGATGCTTTGGCCCATCCTCAAGCAACTCCAGGCCAAAAACATCAATGCACAGATATTATTTCCAGCACACCTTAGAGTAGAGACTGACAATGGGACCAGAACCTTTCAAGACCTACTAGCAGCATCTACATACCTGGAGGGCATCAGAGTTTTGGTCCCCCTACTGCAGAATGAGAGACTGGAGCGAGAACCCCTTAGGTCCACCTGGTCGGTAGCCCAGAAAGGCCACATGCATGCAGGATTGCAACCTCAGAGATCATGGGAAATCAGAGATCATGACTGGGAAATCAGAGATCATGCCTCGGAGCAGACATTGCTGCCACCTTAAAACCCTACTTCTCGACGATCCTCCTGCAGGGCCTGCTGAGAAACACACAGTCCAGACTAGAAGCAGATCAAACTACCAAGGGGCATCCAGATGCAAACTCACACACCTGAAGAGCTTCTCATGGAATTACTTGGAGCTCCCTCGATCTTTTACCTGCAAGGCCTTGCAGTATGAAAGCGTCAAGAAGCACATAAACCACTATGCAGACTAAGAGAGACACCCTATTGTGACATTCTTTCCCAGTAAGTGGTCCCCCTTTGTTTTGCTTTTAACCCTCCCAGAGGCCTAATAACACATTTTTTCTGACTATAAAACCACAGTAAATGCATGTGAATCAGGGCTGAACAGGGCAGGTGAGGAAGGAGGGTTCATGGCTACAACCACAGATTAACACTGCACACAGAATATAGAAACTTCAGATGAGACGGGCAGTTTATGGCTTTAGCTAGCCTACAGGTTTATTAAGAGAAATGTTAATATGCATCATACTGCATAACTTAAGACTCATGACAACATATGATATGATCTGTATAGGATTTGGGGCTAATCTTATCCCCTTCCCTTCTATTTTAGGGCAAACAGCTGCTCAATAACTCACACTATATTTGTATACTCACTTATGCTGAAGGGGGGGAGCTGGGGTTTGAGGCAACAGAGGGAATAGAAACATAGACTTTGACGGCAGATAAGGACCGCTTGGCCCATCTTGTCTGCCCATTTCCCTACCTACAGGATAGGCCACAGATCCTAGTTAACCAACAGCCTATTTCTTCCTACCCCCCACAAGAATTGCCTTATGTCTGTCCCATGCATTCTTGAATTCTCCCACAACCTCCTCAGGAAGGCTGTTCCATGCATCCACTACCCTCTCTGTGAAATAATACTTCCTCACATTGCCCCTGAACTGCCCTCCTTCTATCTTTAAATTGTGTCCCCTTGTTCTTGCAAGTCTTTTTTCTGAAAGATGCTACCCTCTTGGACTTTGTTGATTCCACTGAGGGTACTTAAAAGTTTCTATCATGTCCCCCCTCTCCCTTCTTTCCTCAAGGGTATACATATTAGCTCCTTTAGTCTCTCCTCATATGGCTTCCTCTTGCAGACCCTGCACCATTTTAGTTGCCCTCTCTGGACTACCTCTATCCTGTCTATGTCCTTGCGGAGATGGGGTCTCCAGAACTGCACACAGTACTCAGATGGGGTCTCACCAACTGTCTGTACAGAGGATAACAACTTCCTGTTTTCTGCTGCTGATGCCTCTCCCTATACATCCCAGTATATCCCCAGCCCTCCCTACTGCCTTCTCACATTGCTTGCTAACCTTAAGGTCATCTGATATGATTACCCCAGGTCCCTTTCCTTTTTTGTTGTTGTTACTACCTCCCCACCCATTGTGTATTCTTCCCCTGGGTTCTTGTTTCCCAGGTGCATTATTTTGCACTTCTTTGCATTGAATCCTAGCTGCCATACTTCTGACCATTCCTCCAACCTTGCCAAGTCTCTTTTCATCCTTTCCATGCCTCCTTGTGTATCAACCTTGTTGCAGATCTTTGTGTCATCTGCAAAAAGGCATACTTTTCTTTCCAGTCCCTCTGCAATGTGACTGATGACGACATTAAAAGGACTGGACCCAATACTGAACCCTGCGGTACCCCACTAGTAACCCCTCTTTCTTCAGAGTGGACTCCATTTACAATTACCTTCTGTGTCCTGTTGTGCAGCCAATGTTTTACCCAGGCTACCACCCTGGGACCCACTCCCAGGCTGGTTAATTTGACTATTAATCATTTGTGTGGGACTGTATCAAATGCCTTGCTAAAGTCTAGGTAGGCCATGTCCACAGCCCCTCCCTGGTCTACTACTTTGGTCACCCAGTCAAAGAAATCTATTAGATTCATCTGACATGACTTTCCAGCTGTGAACCCATGCTGCCTTGGGTCCTGTGCTCCACTGGCCTCTAGGTATTCAACTATTCTTTCCTTCAGAAGTGACTCCATCACTTTCCCTACCACAGAGGTCAGACTGACAGGTCTGTAGTTTCCTGCCTCTGTCTTGGTCCCACTTTTGTGAGGGGAATCACATCTGCCTTCCTCCAGTCCTCGCTTACACACCATCCTCCCATGATTTATTAAAAGAGTAGCCAGTGGTTTCACTAGTTCCTCCTTAATTCTTTTAGAATTCTGGGTGAATTCCATCAGGACCATTGCTTTGTCCACCTTCAGTTTTAGGAGTTCTTGCAGAACTCTTTCTTCTGTGAAAGGACTGGGATCGACCCCCTATCAAGAGTGCTTCTGTTAATTGGATTAGGCACTTCCCCTCCTCTATTGTGAATACTGAGCAGAAATATTCATTCAGTATCCCTGCTTTTCACTGTCCTCTGCCCACCACTGTTCATTCTATTCAGCCTCACTATCCCTCCCTTTGTCTTTCTCAGCTGCTGATGTACCTATAAAGGTTTTATCCCCTTCTTAACTGGGTTGGCTATCTTTTCCTCAGTTTGGGCCTTTGCTATTCTGACTTCCCTCCTGCTTCCTTCTGCCTTAACTGGTACAGCTCTCTGTCCTGCTCCTTCTGTGTTTCCTTATACTTCCGAATGCTATCTTTTCTTCCTGACTTTCACAGCCACCTATTTTGAGAACCATAGTGGCTTTTTCTTTCATTTTGATTTGTTTATTTGCTTCACACAAAGGCTTGTTGCCTCTGTGATGGCAGTTTTGATGATTCCCCTTTGTTGCTCCACACCTCCTTCTGGCCTGTTTGCTAGTGCTTTTCTGAGGCACTCTCCCATCTTGCCAAAGTCAACCCTCCTAAAGTCCAGTACCCTCACTTTTGAAATACACCTAACTTCACAACAAATGAAGAAAGCAGAATGCTTCAAATGAATTAAGGGTGTGGAGTACCCCTGTCACCTGCGGGCTGAAGTTATCCTTTAACTCTGGCTGCTTAAACCCAAATACATGGTCTTTCTGAAGGCAAGTGATGGCAACATCCTTGCAGATTTTGGAAGCTTAACCTGTATATGCAGTTAAGAAATTAAGTAAAAAACAGGTCAGATGAATGCAGAGAGAGCCACCCTTCAAACAGAGTAAATACACTCTCCCTACTCTGTACCCCATCGCTGGACAGGCTGTTGTTGCAGGGATTAGTTCTCCCTTCCCTTGCACTTAATACAGCTGGATTCCCACTTGCTGTGGGAACATAGTGTCACAGTGTTGACACAACCCAGACAGTACCTATCTGTCTGACCTAGGAGGCATACACCATGGTATTTATTAACCCCACCCAGTTAATAGCTTTCTGGTTTCAGCCCTGGTCTGTTCTATTTCCCAGGGCCTCGAGTGTTTATTCCTGGTTTGGAGATCCCACTGGGATAAGTTTGAATATCCCTTGGGCACTCCATGATAAGTATGTACATGTTTAAACTGTATTTATGGTTAACTTTGAATGATTTAAGGTTACATATGAGTCCACTGATTTTGTGCATTAGACATATGGTTAGACAAGCTATGTGGGATGGGAGGCATGGTGAGGAGCGAGAGCAATGGTCCTACTTCCTGAGACTCCAAAATGGCTAACATTACTAAAAAAATCTTATCATATAGTTTAAATGGGATTAACAGCCCCATTAAGAGGAGGCAGATTTTAAAATGTATCAATAACCAGAAATGTAACAAACTTCTTGCAGGAGACCCACCTGACTGCAGGGGAAGCCATAAAACTAAAGACTAAGGCTTACCCGCATATATATATCATGCTTCTCTGGAGAAGGGGAAGAAGAGGGGGGTGGCCATTCTGCTCTCCTCCACGCTACCTTTCGAGGAGGAAGAGAAAGTGATAACAGACCCTGGAGCAAGATTTATAATGGTGATCGGGAAAGTCCAAGACAAATCGGTGACCTTGGTGAATGTCTATGCTCCTCCAGGTTCCCATATTACCTTCTACACAGACCTAAGTTAATAGTGGAGAAGGCCAAAGGAGTCTTGATCCTGGGTGGGGACCTGAACTTTATTTTAAACCAGAAATTAGACACCACCTCACAGATCCCCATCCTGAAAAATCATACGGCTTCCCTTTTTAACAAACTAGTAACAGATATAGGCCTAGTTGACATCTGGCCGGAGAAATATCCTCTAGCCAAAGATTACACTTGTTACTCTCCCCAATTTAAGATCTACTCAAGATTGGATATGTTTTTGACTTATTCAAAAGATTTAGCCTCCTTTAAACATATGTGGGTTGGTACTGCAACCTACTCTGATCACCAACCCATCTTACTGGAAATGGACCTCCAGCTTCCCCCCAAAAAACACTTTGGAGACTCAATACCTCTCTATTAAGGGATAAGGAGGTACTCTCAGCCCTTAAAAAGGTAAACAAACAGAGAGACTTTACTCTGGCCCAGAGACCTCCTCATAAATATTGTGGGACACAGTGAAAATAATGCTGAGAGGGAAATTAATTTCCATCTCATCATCTAAACAAAGGGAAAGAAGAAAGCAACTGGAACAGCTCCTTGCACACTTAAGAGAGTTGGAGGCCCAGCAAAAGGGTAGATGGACTAAGCAAATAGACTTGGACATTAAAGAGACTAAGACCAGAATACAGAAAACACAAAACACTGAAACAGACAGAGCCCTATGCCATTTGAAGCAAAGGTACTTTGAAGGAGGACCCAGAGTCATTTAATTTCTGACCTATAGATTACAGCAGAGGCCAGAGAAGGCATCATCCCTAAAATTAAACACCCCAAAACAGGTGCCCTCATATACAGGGGGAACAGATAACTAAGGCCTTCGTGGAGTACTACAAAACCCTCTGCCAGGCACCTAAGAAAACTACCCCCAAAGAAAAACAAAAATTCCTAAAGGGGCCAAATTTACCCTCCCAGATGCCACAGCAAACCCAGACCTTAATGACCCCTATCACGCAATTAGAATTAAAAACAGCCATTCAAAAAGTAAAGTCTGGGAAATGTCCCAGATTGGATGGGTTTGGTGGAGAGCTATACAAAGCTCTGGCATGTGAAATTTCCCCACTCCTCCTTAACACCTATAATGAGATCTGGACAGGGGGAGAACCAGGACCCCCATCATGGAATTATGCTACCATTTCGGTCATTCATAAAACAGTTAAACACCCAACAGAATGTGGCTCCTATCATCCCATCTCTTTATTAAACACGGACTACAGACTTTACACATCTATTATAGTAGCTCGACTGAACAATTTGATTCCCCAGCTCATTCACCCGGACCAAACAGGGTTTGTGGTGGGCCGACAGGCCTCAGACAATGTGGGAAGAGCTATCAATCTCATAGACATTATTTCCCAGGAACACACCCCAACTTGCATGATGAGCCTAGGTGCAGAAAAAGCGTTCAATAAAGTCTCCTGTCCATTCTAGTTCCTTGTCCTTGGGCGGGTTGGCTTCCCACAAACCTTTATAAATGACCTCAAAGCCCTATATGGACTGATACATATATATATATATATATATATATATATATATATATATATATATATATATATATATATAGATATAGATATGATGTATATCAGTTTCTAGCCCTGCCAGGAGCATTCCATTCCTGGTACTCCTCCCCCACCTTTTCAGTATGTCTGAGACTACTTGTACTCCACCTGATAGTTCTACCCAACCTAAGTTTGGAGTCTTCCTCTCTGAGTCATCCTGGCATCTACTTATATTATGCTTTCTGTCATGTCACCCTCCGCCCCTGTTCCTGGTGTATTACACCTAGCTGTATAACCATTGCCACCTGCCCTAGTGCTCTAAAGCCCCTCAGGCACCCCTACACTTATGCTCACATTCCAGAGTTCCTCCCCCTTCCTCACCCATGCCCCTTCTTGCACTACGCAATCAATACTTGAATCCAAGCCTGCTCCATGAAAACTCTGTATATATGGTTGTATAGGTTTAATCTGTATCTACTGTAGCACGAGTTCTGTAGCACATGGTATTTAGCTTTCTGTCTTATTTTTATAAATGTACTCCGGTACTGTTATAAACCTCTTGTATGTAAGCCCTATTCTATGTAATGACTCCATAAGTTAATACTCCTCTTTATGTATAGTTCATGTATCTTCCCCAGGTCCAGCTCAAAAATGAACTTGCTCAATGGTGTTCGCCTGGCTAAATAAAGGATTTTGATTGATTAATATGGAGCCCCACAGGCTTATGTTAGGGTTAAGGGTGGGATATCTGACAGATTTCCACTGGGCAGAGGCACCCATCAGGGCTGCCCCTTATCCCCTATCCTGTTTGCTGTCTATATTGAACCCCTTGCTAGGGCCATAAGAGAACATCCAAACATCAAAGGGGTCCAGATGGACGATTCTGAACACAAGATATCACTCTATGCGGATGATGTCTTGCTGTATCTCACCAATAAAGATGAATCTATCCCCCATGTCTGGACCTTACTCGAGCAATTCGGCTCACACACAGGGCTCTCACTAAATAAAATTAAAACCAATGTACTTAAATTTTACTATAGTCCCCCACCTGAAATTTTAGAGCTCTGCCTGCTTAATTGGAATAGACCTAAAATTACCTATTTAGGAATTCAACTTACTAAAAACCTTGGTAGGCTATTCGCTGCAAATTTAGAACCACTCTGTTCTCAGGTCTCCCAAGACCCGACCAGATGGTCCCTACTGAACCTAACCCTCTACTCCAAGATACAATCTATAACTATGAACATTCTACCTAGGTTCCTATACATATTTCAATGTCTCTCACTTAAAATCCCCAAAAAATGATTCCTTGCCTGGCAGAGGATGATAAATAAATACATCTGGTCCCTGGGAAGGGACCGAATCAAAACCCAATCCGTGCAGGCGAAAAAAATAAAGGGCGGTAGAGTTCTCCCAAATCTAGAAGATTATTACCTGGCAGCACAGATGCGATTTGCACTTCTCTGGAGCACACCAGGATATGAAGCACACTGGAAATCTATGGAAATAATAATAAGGGGAGGGGCCTCATTGGGTGCTAGCTTCGCCGACCACTCTCCAATACAAGATAAAAAATATATACTTCTCCATAATACTTGCAATACCTTATGGGTGGTTCACAGGATTTGGGTTAAATATAAACTGACAGAAGCCCTTTGGCCATTCTAGTGGTTTGCCTGGGACAAATCCTTCCTACCTGCCAGGATGGATCACACCTTTAGTCAGTGGTCCAGAATGGGACTTACACAATACAGCCAACTGATGGACGGTGAGACGGTGCAGGAATTCCAACAAGTTAGGGACACATATCATCTCAGAAACTTGGATTTCTACTGCTTCCTACAGCTCAGAACACATATATTAGCCCTCAAGACCAGAGTCGCATGCCCTACACAGATGAACTACCTTTTACAGACAATACAGGTGATCACCAACCAAGAATTAGAAAGGGGACATCTATCAGCCATCTATAAGGCCCTCAGTCACCTGTACTATGACACCACACAGGAGATTAAAAGAAAATGGGAGGAGGAGATAGCACAGCCTATCGATGAGACAGAATGGGATAAGGTTTTTAATCTAGCCAACAGAACTTCACACTCGCCTGCACGGCAGGAATTTGAGAGGAAGATACAGGCCAGATTTTTCTACACACTGGTAATATGGCATAGGTTGGGGAAGGGGGCATCACAGGCCTGCTGGAGGGAGTGCAGAGCCACTTGAGCACATCACTCTCACATATTCTGGCAATGTCCAGTGCTATAACGCTTCTGGAATCAAGTGACACAGACACTCACAGACCTGTTCTCCTGCTCTGCCCCATTGACCCAAACCAGCACTGTACTGGGCCTCCCCCTACTGGAGGTGAGGGGTTCAGACAGCACCTACCTCTGGAATATCCTAGTGTCTGTGGCCCACAAGGCCATTACCCACAGGTGGCTGGCCAGGGACCCCCCCAACACACCAACAATGGGGTTCCATTGTACATGAGATACAAGAAATGGAAGAATTAACATACAGAATAAATCCCAAAACACACATTTTCACCCGCAAATGAATAAGATGGCTCCTGAGATCTGAGTTGGCCACTAAACCCCAAACTGCAATTGAAACAGGTGTCTCCCAACAGATCCTAGTTGGGGTCCCAGAGAATTCTGAGATGGAGGGGTGTGGGTAGAGTGAAAAAATTAATTAAAACGAAATTAACTCATACACAATTCTGTATAAATGGTATTGCAGCTGATTGAAATTTGTAGTAATCAATTAAAAATGTGAGAGATTATGACTTTATAATATTCTGTGTAATATATGAACTTTACCAGGCCTCTACATGGCAAGAAACTGTAGAATATACTCTGTTTGATGTACCCAAGCGTTTCAATAAACTTGAATTAAAAAAAAAAAACACACGGCTATGCTGTTCACTATACCATGAAAGTGTACGCTGAACGTATAACTGCACGAAGATCAATATCACAACAAACAATAAACTACTTAGAAAAACTTGACTATAGTGTGTTCTCCTTTTAGTTGACTGCCCTGACTCCTGCTGTGTTTGGCAGTTCAGTGGACAATGATCTGGATCCATTAGTTTCAACAATGTTTAACTGTCATCTGGGGCATCTACTCCTACTGCCCCCGTACTTCCCTGGTTGAGGTGGGATACCATCCCCCACTCGTGGTTTGTCACTCATTTGATGTTGTCTTCCTTATAGGGAGGAGGAAGTAACAGGCTTATCATGTCCATACCCATGGACAGATAGAAAGTCATGGTACCAGACATCAAGTTCTGTGTTCCTTACCCCTCCCCCAGCTTATGTTTTTATTCTGCATCTGGGTGCCCCCTCGATAGGTTATTGTCACCTCTCATCTGGATTACATAGGTTGTATCCCACCTTTTCTTGAGGGGCACTGACTATTCCCCCCATCCCAATGTGTCTTTAGTCTGTGAACACTTGATATATTTGATTGGATGCCAGTGTGTTCTTGCATTGGCCCACTGACCCCTTTTCCTTTTATAAGATGGACAGCAGTCAATCCCTTGTATTGTTGTTACCCTGCAAAGGCACATCATGTTGCTCCTAGATGAATTCGGCATGGTCCTGTAGTTCCCCTGCAATTTTTCTGTGTTTTTCCATAGATTACATTACTGTATTTTCTATGAAAGCCACATTATTCTGTTTTCCCATATAACCAAGACAAGTCTATGGGAGTCATTTTCCTGCAAATGTCTCAATTTTCCCTGTAAACTATGGTCATCTCTGTAGATCTGAGAGCTGTGACATTGGCTTACATTCATCGTTGAATTCCCACCACTCCCACCCCGGGCTCAGGAACACCCCAACACAGCACAGGCACCCACAACAACTCCGCAGTTTAAATAAAAAGATCATTGCATCCCATGTGTGCGCCCCACCCAGGGGCACCCCATGTTCTAGGAGAATGCAGCCGAAGCACACCAAGTATTTTGCATAAGACAAAGTGTGTCGCAATCATAATTTGCAAGCATTTCTCTTCTGGTAGGAAAGGAAACAGAGAGCGCAGTCAGCAGCATCAGCAGACCCTAGAAAGAGATGGCATCCACAAAACTCCCATTTACATTCCGAGGTAATATGATGTTAAAAAGGTTCAGTAGTGCCCCCACCATACACGCGCACACACACACACACACACCCACACACTTTACTGCTCCTGAGGAGCATTTCCACCAGAGGAGCAGTCTTTGCCTTTGAACCCACTGGGTCCATTAATTCCTCTCCTGAGCCACTGATATCAGTGCCTGGCTCATCTGCCAGTTGTATGTAACCCTGTATGTGTTAACTGTGGTTATTGTATGCATTGTATATAATGTGCTGTTTCTCCTACATTGTTGATGTATATTTTTTGCACTGTCTCCTATGTTCCCCTCCCCTAGGATGCATCTGGAATCGAGCAGCTGCCTGCTCAGTATGCCTTTCCTGGTAAAACTTTTAAATAAATAAATAAAAAAATCTGAAGCCTCAGGTTGAATTTGTGGTTAACGGTGATTTGTCAGCTTAACCAACTCTGTTCATGTGGGCATCATGTAAACTGGACTGCTTTATTTGCATGGTTGCTGACCGTGGGGGGGCTGCTGCAGTCTGCTGTATCAGCTCACACTGGTCCAGTACATCATTATCAGTCAGAAGGCAATTAGTGAGTTCACCCAGTTAGCTTGTGTTGCTAAACATATCATGGTGGCTATTACCTAGCAACATATACAGAGACAGTTTACATAGAACTTTGACTCCCTTTAACATTCTCAACAGTAAGCCAGTCATAAGGTTGGAAGAGCAGGGGGCTGCACACATACATGAGGGACTGCTGCAAACAGATAGAACAACTTTTGGAACCAGACCCTTGCATGTCTTGCCTGCAGCCCAATGGTTATTTCTATGCTGGCATCTATGAAAATGTATTGGGCCAAGGATCCATTGGTTTAAGGCAGGGCAGTTCAGTCACTACCATTTTCTATTGCCTGGGGAAAAAGGCTTGCAGCTGAGACAATGCTGTCCCCCGCCCCTTCCTTACAGTTCTGTATCTGTGCCTTACAGAGAATCGGTCCCCTTTATTTGTAATTTTTTTTTCAGTTCAGTCAAGCAACAGAAAATTATTTCCCCCTGTACATTTAGAAGTGTGCCAGTGACCCCACCTGCCCCCCAACCAGTACTTACAGTTTGATACTACTGACTTATCAGTTCAACAGTTTGTTGTATGAGGTGTGTTGCTGATAGTCTGAGGAGCCAGGAATGGGTTGCTGCTTATCTTTTTGTTCAGTCTGGTAGGTTCCATTGTTCCTTTTTGATTCAAGGTCCTGTAGCTCCTGGTGATGTGTTCACGTGATTATTTGGGTCCTTAACTGGGCTTGAGTGCTGGTTTGGTGTTCTCTCGTAGTTTGTGAGGAGAGACTGAATGTCAGTGCACAGATTGGTTTGTCCTGCATGGTCAATTTGTTTCTTCATGGTGCAGACTTCTCAAGTGACTTCCCATGCCAATTCTAGCAGGTCCCTCTATAAGACATATTTTTCTATTGAGGGGAGATGAATTCTGAGCCCTTCCAGGTACGGGGTTGCTGCCAGAAGATCCATGAAGGTTCAGTGGCCATTGTGGGTTTCGATTCATTGCCATGCTGGATACAATATTTGGGCTGTGATGTTTTTCTCTTTTAGTTGTTTGACTACATTCCACATGCTTCGTTGTTTATCCTGCACCATTGCGATATAGTCATTGTGAAGGGAAATACAAAGTGTTTTATATTTAAGGTTCTTGTGCTGCTGGCCATGTGGAGCAGTTCTTCTTTTGTTGAGTATGATGTGAATTTGACTACAAAGGACCTGGGGCAAACTCCAGCATTGGTAGACTTGTGGCCCAGAGGCCGGTGTGCACAATCCATATTTAGATAAACTTTGTTAAGCATGTTTATTGAGGCTCTGAGGATATCTGCAGAAAGGCTGTTATTTGCAGCATTTTCTCCTCATCTTCAGGCACCCCCTAAACGCAAATGTTCTGATTCTGATCTGCCCTTCTAGGTCATCCATCTCATTAGTGAGTTCTCTTTCCATCATCAGTAGGTACAGTATCAAAGGGGGATATAATGGACAGAGGCTAGTTGGGGTTGTGGGGACCAGGAGATGCCCTGGGAATAGGAGATAGATGGAGCGGAGTTCTCCGTGCATTGTCTCTCTTCCCAGGGAACATACCGGACAGAGGGAGCTGGTAATTGAGGGATCAGCCTCCACCTTTCGTCCTCTATGGGCAGTGTTATGTAACGTGAGTTTGATGGTGAATAAGACCACCATAATAGTAGATCTTGTGGCTTCTGTTGACCTGATGTACATCATGGAAACATAGAAACATAGAATATGATGGCAGATAAGGACCGCTTGGCCCACCTAGTCTGCCCATTTTTCTACCTGACAGATAAGCTGCAGATCATAGTTAACCAACAGCTTACTTCCTCCTACCCCCCACTAGGACTGCCTTATGTCTGTTCCATGCATTCTTGAATTCTCCCACTGTTGTTGACTCCATGACCTCCTCAGGGAGGCTGTTTCATGCATCCACGACCCTCTCCATGAAAAAATACTTCCTCACATTACCTCTGAGCTGTCCCCCCTCTATCTTCAAATTGTGCCCCCTTGTTCTTGCACATCTCTTTTTCTGAAAGATGCTACCCTCTTGGACTTTGTTGATTCCCTTGAGGTACTTGAAAGTTTCTATCATGTCCCTCTCTCCTTCTTTCCTCAAGGGTATACATATTAAGCTCCTTTAGTCTTTCTCCAGATAGTCTTCTGGTGCAGACCCTGCACCATTTTGTTGCCCTCCTCTGACAGCCTACACTCTGTCTATGTCTTTGCGGAGATGGGGTCTCCAGAACTGCACACAGTACTCCAGATGGGGTCTCACCAACTGTCTGTACAGAGGGATAACAACTTCCTGTTTTCTACTATTGATGCCTCTCCCTATGCATCCCAGTATCCCCAGCCTTCCTTACTGCCTTCTCACATTGCTTGCCCACCTTTAGGTCATCTGATATAATTACCCCAGGTCCCTTTCCATTTTTACTGTTGTCAGTATCTCACCCCCATTGTGTACTCTTCCCCTGGGTTTTGTTTCCAGGTGCATTACCTTGCACTTCTTTGCATTGAATCTGAGCCACACATTTGACCATTCCTCCAACCTTGCCAAGTCCCTTCTCATCCTTTCCACTCCATCTTGTGTATCAACCCTGTTGCAGATCTTTGTGTCGCCTGCAAAGAGACATACTTTTCCTTCCAGTTCCTCTGCAATGTCACTTATAAAGACATTAAAAAGGACCGGTCCCAGTACTGAACCCTGCGGTATCCCACTAGTAACACTCCTTTCTTCACTGTGGACTCCATTTACTACTACCCTTTGCGTCCTGTTGTCCAGACAATTTTTTATCCAGGCTACCACCTTGGGACCCACTCCAAGGCTGGCTAACTTGTGTATTAATCTTTTGTGTGGGATTGTATCAAATGCCTTGCTAAAATCTAAGTAGGCCATGTCCACAGCCCTCCCTGGTCTACTACTTTGGTCACCCAGTCAAAGAAATCTATTAGATTTGTCTGACACGACCTTCCCATCATGAATCCATGCTGCCTTGGGTTCTGTGCCCCACTGGCCTCTAGGTACTCAACAATTCTTTCCTTCAGAAGTGATTCCATCATTTTCCCTACCACTGAGGTCAAACTAACTGGTCTGTAGTTTTCTACCTCTGTCCTGCTTCCACTTTGTGAGAGAAATCACATCCACCCTCCTCCAGTCCTCAGGTACCACCCCATCCTCCCATGATTTGTTAAAGAGAGTAGTCAGTGTCACTAGTTCTACCTTAGTTCTTTAGAATTATTGGTGAATCCCATCAGGTCCC
The DNA here is from genome assembly GCA_016271365.2 of Neoceratodus forsteri. NCBI lineage: Eukaryota > Metazoa > Chordata > Ceratodontiformes > Ceratodontidae > Neoceratodus > Neoceratodus forsteri. Next base: position 10,023,044 of record CM057451.1, read on the forward strand.
ATTGCTTTGTCCACCTTCAATTTTATTAGTTCTTTCAGAACCCTTTCTTCTGTAAATGGACTGGTATCGACCCCCATCTTCAGAGTGTTTCTCTTGTTTGGTTTAGGTACCTCCCCCTCCTCTTCCTTTGAGAATACTAAGCAGAAATATTCGTTCAGCATCCCTCTTTTTCACTGTCACCCTCTACCCACATTCCCTCCCCTTTATTAAGCCTCAGTATCCCTCCTTTGGTCCTTCTTCACTCCCTAATGTACCTATAAAAGGTCTTATCCCCCTTCTTAACAGAGTTGGCTATCCTTTCCTCGGTTTGGCCTTTGCTATTCTGACTGCCTTCCCAGCCTCTTTCTGCTTTAACTGATAAAGTTCTCTGTCCTGCTCCTTCTGTGTTTCCTTATATTTCCTGAATGCTATCCTTTTCTCCTTAACCTTTGCTGCCACCTCTTTTGAGAACCATAGCGTTTTTTTTCCTTCGTTGTGTTATGTTGATTTGCTTTACACAAAGGCTTGTTGCCTCTGTGATGGCTGTTTTGATTACTCCCCATTGTTCCTCCACCTCTTCTTCTTGCCCATTTGCTAGTGTTTTCTGAGGCACTCTCTCATTTTCCCAAAGTCAGACCTCCTAAAGTCCAAGACTCTTACTTTTGTATGGCTTGATTGTATGGCTGTGTTTATCGTGAACCACACTGTTTGGTGGTCACTTGTTCCCAGATGGCTACCCACTTCTAAATCTAAGATTCTTTCTCAGTCCCCATTTGAGAGTACCAGATCTAAGATTGCTCCCTCCTGAGTGGATTCTAATGCTAGTTGTCTGAGGCATGCCCTTTGTAGGTCATCAAGAATGACCCTGCTCTTGGATGTGCCTGCAGCAAAGGTACTCCAGTTAACATCTGGCATCTTCAGGTCCCCCATCAACAATATCTCCACTTTTTCTGCCATTCTAAGGATGCATTCTATCATTTCCTTGTCCATTCCCTTCCCCTGAGATGGAGGTCTGTATACAACCCCCATGTGGATTGTGGTGCCATTTCCTATAACCAGGGTGACCCAGAGTGCCTCATCTGCTCCCTGTTTACTCTTTAGTTCTGTTGCTTTGATCCCTTCATTTACATAGAGAGCTACTCCTCCTCCTCCTCTTTTACCCTTCCTGTCCCTCCTGTAGATTGTGTATCCTGGTATGTTGATATTCCAGTCATGGTTCTCTGTGTACCATGTTTCTGTGACTGCCACAATATCCAGGCAACCCTCTTCCATCAAGGCCATTAGTGCAGGGAGCTTGTTACACAGACTATGGGCATTGGTACTCATCACCCTCCACTTTTTGATGGCCTTACCCCTTTTATCCCCTTTCCTGTCCTTACTGCCTTTGCCTTTTTTTACATTTACCTCTGTCCTGCTCCCTAATGACTTCTTTGCCTTGGTGTTTACCTCACTAATTACCATGTTTTGTGGGAGAGGCTGGGATTTCCCTGCTCCTTTTCAGTGTCTCCCCCCTTGGCTAGTTTAAATGCTTGCCAATGAAGCATTGAAGTCTCTCACCTAGAATCCTGGTTCCCCTCTGGACAGATGCAGACCATCATGCCAGTATAGGTCTGCATCCCTGCAGGTGGCTCCCCAGTCCCCAATGAAGCCAAAACCCTGAGCTCCACAACAGTTTTTCAATCATTCATTGAATTTCCTGGTGAGGAGTACCCTAGCATTACCCTTGCCATAGACAGGCAGCACCTCCGAGAAGGTTACCATATGCGCTACTTGTCTAAGGCCCCTCCCCAACTCTACAAACTCCTCTTGCACTGCTCTGATCCCATTCCTAGCCAGGTCATTTGTTCCTAGGTGGACAATGACATCCAGCTCCCTCCCTCGTACAGCTGCTCCCACGATCCTGAGGATTTGTTTCCTGTCCCTCCAAGCCGTGGCACCAGGCAGGCACCTTTACCTCCCTCTCCCCTTCCTCCCCCATTTCTCCCCCTAATGATCGAGTCCCCCACCAGGAGTTGTTTCCTTCCCCTGTGGGGTCCCATGCCACCCTCCTGTGGGTCTCCTTTGTGAAGGTTCCCAGCATCCTCCTTGGTGTCCACTGCAGGTGCCTCCATAGAGGAACCACTATCCACCAGATGAGCATATGAATTGTGGAGAGGTACAGCTAGAGGGATGCAACTCTGTTCCACCACCCTCTCCCTCCCTCCCTGAGCCCACCCTGGTCCAGCCTCTCCTCTTTCTTGGCAAACTCTGAGTTAGCAGCATTGGCCCTGGTGGTCCCTTGGTGGGGGGAGGAGGTTTCATGAATCCTAGCCAGGTCAGCCTGGAGATGGGCAACCTCCTCCCTCAGACCAGAGAGGTGCCTACAAATAGGGCAGCATCACAGCCTCTAGAATGTCTATGGAGACATAGAAACATAGAAATTGATGACAGATAAGGACCACTAGACCCACCCAGTCTGCCCATTTTCCCTACCTATTGTAAAAACCACAGACCCTACTTGATCTCCAGCTTTACCTTCTCGTTCCTGTCACTAGGGTTCCCCTATGCCTGTCCCATGCATGTTTAAATTCCCCCACTGTGTTTGCCCCCACCACTTCCACTGGGAGTCTATTCCATGCATCCACCACCCTTTCTGTGAAGAAATATTTCCTCACGCTACCCCTTAGTCTGCCCCCTTCCAACCTCATGTCATGCCCCCTCGTTCCTGGACATCTCCTTTTCTGAAAGATGCTACCCTCTAGTACCCTATTTATGCTTTTTAGATATTTGTAGGTTTCTATCACCTGCCTCTCCTCTCCTCTCCTCTCCTCTTCTCTCCTCTCCTTTCCTCTCCTCTCCTCTCTCTCTTCTCCTCTCCTCCAGAGTATACATATTGAGGTTTCCCAGTCTCTACTCAAATGACTTTTGATGCAGGCCCTGCACCATCTTTACTGCCCTTCTTGGAACTGCCCCCACTCTGTCTATGTCCTTACAGAGATGAGGCCTCCAGAACTGGACACAGTATTTTTTCCAATTGTTTAAATAGGAGAGACACACTAAGCTGAAAGCTTGTTTACAGGTGCAACCGGGGAGCACAGGGAAGTTAAGTGACTTGCCAATGATCTGTACAGTGGCATCACCACCTCCTTTCTTCTGCTGGTGATACCTCTCCCTATGCACCCCAGTATCTCACTGGCTCTCCCCACAGCCTTGTCACATTTTTTGACCACCGTTAGGTCATCAGATATGATTACCCAAAAATCCCTTTCCTGTTTGGTGACCATCAGTATCTCCCCCCATCATGTAAACCTCCCCAGGTTTCTTGCACCCCAAATGCATGATTTTGCACTTTTTTGCATTGAATCTCAGCTGCCACACTCTAGACCATTCCTCCAGTTTACCTAGGTCCCTCCTCATTTTTTCCACTCATCCCAGCTTGTTCACCCTGTTGCAGATCTTAGTGTCATCTGCAAAGAGGCACACTTTCCCTTTCAGCCCCTCCGCAATGCCACTTAAGAAGACATTAAACACCTGGCTGAGGAATGATTCTGGTCCTGTTTTAGAGGCGACTGTCCAGGCGGGTTTCTCTGTGGAACACTGCCCAAGGAAGGATCGTGGTGGGGGGGTATTTGTTTTAGGTCAGAATTGGGCCTGGCAGTGCACCCAGTGGAGGACACCTGGTCATTTGAGTGTGTGGTGGTGTGGGGAAGTCCCGTGGTGGGCCTCAGGATTCTCCTTGTCTATTGTCCACCTGGACAGGACAGGGATCTCCTACAGGAGATTGTGACTTTTGTTGCTGAGAGGATGTTGGAGTAGCCAAGTTGGCTTATTCTGGGCGACTCCAACACTTGGGTGGATGACAGAGGCTCACTGTATGCAAGGGAATTCTTTTCCAACATGGAGGCCCTGGACTTATCTCTTGGGGCCACAAATGGGACCCACTGCTCAGGACATGCTGTTGACCTGGTGTTCTCCCTGGGGCTGATAGTCTCAAGATTGATCCAGTCATCTGGTCAAATCATTGCACCATCAGGTTTAGCATGTCCCTACCCCTGTGGAAATAGTACAGTTCCACCCTTTAAAGGGGTTACAACCAGAGGGACTGTTGTCAGAGCTGGACATTTCGTCTGTGTAGGAGGCATGCACGGAGGGACCAGGGGAGGCAGTCATAGCCTACAATAGGGCTGTCTTGGCTGACCTGAACCTTTTGGTGCCAGTCCGTGTATGCCGACTGGTGTCACATCTTGGCTCATCTTGGTTTGATGGTGAGCTCAGAGAGCTGAAGACCAGGGGGTGGAGGTTGGAGTGGCATGGTTCAACATAAGGATGGCAGCTGAAGCAAACCCCACAAGGATGAAGGTCCTGGACTTCAGGAGGGCAGATAGTAAAAAAATGAGTAAATGCTCAGAGATGACCTAGCTGGGGGAGGATGACCTGAGTAGGGTGGAGGAACAGTGGGTTAAGGAAAGCATAGTGAGAGGCAACAAGCCTCTGCTAAAAATAAGCGAAAGCAGAAGAAAAAGGACACCATTATGGTTCTCAAAGGATGTGACTGAAAAAGCGAAGGCTAAAAGGGTAGTATTCAGGAGGTAGAAAAAGATGCAGAGAGAAGAGGATAGGGAGGTATAGCGGGGAAGCTGAAGGAAGCAGATAATGTGTTAAGGAGTGCAAAGGCACAAATTGAGGAAAGAATAGCCCAAGAGGGCCAGCTCAGTGGCATGGAGGGCTGAGGCACCAAGCCTCACCTGCCACTATGCTGACAACCCTGGGTCAGGAGCAATTTTGGATGTTGGGTGTCAGCTGGGGAGAGGTGGATCAAGCATCCAGAGGTCAGCTCTCCTTCTCTGCTGAAGGGGGAGACACTGGCCCCATCTTTTGCCTGACCACTAGCGGTGGCTGGGGGTACAGGCAGCTGCAGCCACAATGTGGGGCACAGAAGAGTGGCGGCCATTGATGTCCTGCACATGGGGATGTGCTCATGCATGCCTGGATGGCATTGCACGTCCACTCCTCTGAGGAGAAGAAGAAAATCAGAAAATGGCCAGTGGGAGGGCAGGTTGAAACTGACCCCCACAGGCTCTGCACCCAGGCTACAGGGCCCTCTCCCGGGAACTGGATCCAATCTGTCGGCAGGCAGGAGCTGCTGACCCACACCATGAGGGGGAAAGCCTTGGGGGAAGACACAATGAAGGTAAGCCCCTGGGATGCTGGGTGATGGGGCTGAGGGGTCGGAGGAAGGAGCTTGCCCTCCCTGGCAGGGGAGAAGTAGAATTGGGGGAAAAAAAGAATAGCCCAAGGGGTAACTAAAGGGTACAATACCTTTTTTAGGTACATAAGTGAAAAGAGGAAGATAAGTGAAGGGATTGTGAGGTTAAGAAGGGCAGAAGGGGACTGTGCAGAGGAGCAGCAGGAAAAAAGAGACATCCTGAGCAAATACTTTTGTTCGGTCTTCATAAATGAAGGGGATGGGCCACATAAAAGCAGCAGCAGCACTGGGGGAGGGAAGTAGACACTTGCCCCTTTATAGAGGAGAGAGTCCTGAAGGGACTTGCAAATCTGAATGTGGATAAAGCTATGGGGGTCAGGCGGGGTACACCCAATAGTACTGAGGGAACTCAGGGAGGTACTGGCTGCACCTCTGGCATCCCTATTTAACAACTCACTGAAAACAGTAGTGGTTCCAGAAGACTGCAAGAGGTCAGATTTTGTCCTGCTTCATAAAAGAATTAGCAGTTTGGAAACTGGCAACTATAGGCTGGTCAGTCTGACAACAGTAGTGAAGAAGTTAAGGGAGTTACTGCTAAAGGACAAGATGGAGTATCTTGAATTTAGTGGGTTACAGGACCCGAGGTAGCACAGATTCCTGGGGGGGTCATGTCAGACAAATCTGATAGATTTGTTTGACTAGGAGACAGGAAAATAGATCAGAGTGAGGTGGTGAACATGACCTACTTATATTTTAGTAAGGCATTCAACATTGTATCACATAGGAGACTCATAAGGGAATCTGGCAGCTTAGTGGTGGGTCCTAAAGTAGCAAACTGAGTAAAAAAATTGGTTAATGGATAGGCAACAGAGGGTTGTGGCAAATGGAGTTCACTCCAGGGAAGGGAAGGTGACCAGCGGGGTGCCTCAGGGCTCTTTACTGGGACCAGTCCTCTTCAATGTCTTTTTAAGTAATACTGCAGATGAACTGGAAGGGAAGGTATGCCTCTTTGAGGATGACACTAAAATCTGCAGTAGGGAAGACACTCCAGAGGAGGGAAAAGAATGTGCAGAGACCTGAGAAAACTTAACAAGTGATCAAAAGCATGGCCGCTGGGTTTCAATGCAAAAAAGTGCAAAATCATGCACCTAGGGTACAGAAACCCAGAGTCAGAGCACAAAATGGGAGTAGACATATTGGCAGTCACCACATAGGAAAGAGACCTGGGGTAATCACATCTGATGACCTAAAGATGGTGAGACAGTGTGACAAGCAGTTGGTAAGGCCAGAAGCAGTTGGTAGAGCCAGTGGGATGCTGGGGTGCATAAGGATGGGTATCAGCACAAAAAGAGGGAGTCAGTGTTGCCTCTGTATAGATCATTGGTGAGACCCCACATGGAGTACTGTGTCCAGTTTGGGAGATCACATCTCAGTTAGGACATAGACACAGTGGAGGCTGTCTGGAGGAGGGCAACTAAAACGGTGCAGAGGCTGCATCAGAAGCACTATGAGAAGAGACTAAAGGACCTGAATATGTACATTCTGGAAGAAGGAAGGGAGAAGGGGGATGTGATTGAGACCTACAAAAATATCTCACAGGGTTAAATAAGGTACAGAAGGGGAGTATATTTTCAGAGGAAAAGAGTAAATAATCATATCAATTATACTGTAGTTTGCAGTTTCTGTCTGCTAAAAACATTCGAGCCTTCATATTTTCACGTGGCAAGCCAGCCTGACAGTCAGCTGTGAATCAGCTATAAAATAAATGAAAGCACAGTGTGCAAATTTAAACTTGATTATGTTTCGTAGTTGCAGAAAACAAGAGATCCCTCATAGTTACCTCAAACCTTACCAAGTAAACCCCATGGGAGATAGACTCTCTTGTTAGATAAACTGGAGGAACAGTTATGAAAAATAACCTGGAGTCTCCATGCAAAGGGAGCAGTTATAAATGCCAGGGTACTACATTCTGTTACTCATAGTCTAATTGAAGCCCATTCTCCCCAACCGCTTTAAGAAAACGGAGGCAGCATTGTTTTAACTATAAAATGGGCTGGGAGCTTTTTAAATTGAATGGGCTTTAGTAGCAGACAGGGCACAAAATTGGTAAGAAATACACCAAGTGACTTCTGGCAGCTTAAAGCTAATCTCCTTCCTCACATCTGCAAACAGTGTCATTGGAGCTTGTACCACCAAAGTTCATTATTAACTTAGATAAAACTAGTGTTAACATGGTCCCTGTATCAGAATGGACAATGGCTGCTACCAGTTGTAAGCAGGCAGCAGTAGCAGGCTCAGGGACAAATGCCAAATTTCTATATTCCTTGCATGTACTGTACTCTTTCTGGTGATTTCCTACTCCCCCCCCCAAGTCATCTAAAAGGGTAAAACAGCTGCATGCTACTTACATCACAATTTCCTTAAAGACTGAGAAAAAAGCACACTCCCCGAATAACAGGACCAATGAGGTAACAATGGCGGAGTACATATGCACAGTGCTTAAGCTATACTTTGATTTTATAAAAATCTGACATTTAACATATTCAGTTACAATGAATTTTTAAAAGAGGCAAAACTGGAACACCTTTGAAATTGTGAAGCTAGGCTATTCAAGGCATCGGGGGCACCAAAGGAGAACTTTTCCTTTCCATGAGCAGATGAGTATGTAGGTAACTAATAACATAGAAAGCATAGAAACATACATAGAAAACATAGACTTTGACAGCAGATAAGGACCACTTGGTCCACCTAGTCTGCCCATTTCTCTACCTATTGGATAAGCTGCAGGTCCTAGTTAACCAACAGCCTACTTCTTCCTACCCTCACCAGAATTGCCTTATGTCTATCCCATGCATTCTTGAATTCCTCCACTGTTTTTGACCCCATGACCTCCTCAGGAAGGCTGTTCCATGTGTCCACCACCCTCTCTGTGAAAAAATACTTCCTCACATTGCTCCAGAGCCATCCCCTCTCTATCTTCAGATTGTGTCCCTTTGTTCTTGCACATCTCTTTTTCTGAAAGCTGCTACCTCTTGGACTTTGTTGATTCCCGCCGAGGTACTTGAAAGTTTCTATCAGTGATGTATTACTTCACGTAAAGAAAATTTATGAGAAGGCACTATTAACCAACCGATCAGACAGATACAGAGCAGACTGATTGTTAACAACCTTACAAATCAAACAAAGTCAGAGTAGTTGAGGCTGTGGGAAGCCAATTTAACTTTCTGAGTAACTCACAATGATGGGGTACCCCATTTTACATTTAAAAAAAAACGTGGCAGTTGATAATATACTGCATTTAAAGGTGCTAATACAATCTCAGAGGTGTAATGATCAGTAGTAACCCCATAATCCAATATTAGAAAAATTGCTTGGGCCACTAAATGTTTTCTGTCTTTGACTGTTAAGCATTATCTGGCATGTTTTAAATGGCCTAGAAATGCACATGTTTTGGAAAAGATTTTTTCAATGTGGGTTTTAAACGTAAGAGCATAACCAAAGTACAACCCCAATACTGCAACTCCAAGACTCTTTCCAACTGCTGATTTTTCAAAATAATTGTAAAAGAACAATCCACACTGGCCAAATTGTGCTGAGTAATAACATAGTTTGATTTTGTTTTTGTTACTGTTCAAGATAAAAAAAATATTCTAAAAACCAATTCACCAAGCTGTCAAAATCATGTTGTTAGAACTTGCACAAGGATGGGACCAATTTATCAGCAATGAAAAGAGTGTCATCATCCCCATAAGGAAGGACTGAACAATTCTGGATAACAGATGGGAAAGTGTTTACAAATTAACTGAATAAAATGGGACCAGGAATGGACCCTTGTGGCACCCCATTGAAAACAGGGAAAGAAGAAGAAAGACACCCATCCCAGAAAATGACTGAGTGCTATCCTGTAAATACAAAGAAAACCAATTAAGAACATTAAATGAGAAGCCATAAAAGGAAAGGTGAGAAAGAAATAAAGAATTAAATTGGAAGCTTTAGAAAGATCAGCAAAAAACAGAACTCACAGAACAGCCAGAATCAAGAGCACCCGAGACAATATTATGAATGTCCACAAGGGCAGTTTGTATAGAAAATTTCAAATGAAAACCTGATTGATGAACAGAAAGTATTTGCTGCTGTTCTAAATAGTCAGTCATTTGTCTAAAGACAATTTTTACAGAAATTTAGAAATAATAGGTAAAAGTGAAATCAGATGGTAATTAGCTGCTACTAATTTCGACCCACCCTTGTGCAATGGAACAATTTTAGATTGCTTCCATGTAGCAGGGAAAGATTGAGTGGCCAACAATAAATTTAAAAGATAAGTCAGAGGAGGAACCACAACATTAAGACCCATTTTTAACAAAAAACTGTCCAAACCATCTAAAACTTTAGCTGAATCTACATTCAAGGTATTCAGAAAACTGGCTGCTATGGAGTAGAATGTAATACTGAACACCCAGAACTGGAGGATTCAAATCTGCACATGCATAACTTCAAAATGACCCCTTTCTAAAGCTACTATATTTGATAGGTAACTATGTAAATAGTGTGCAGAATGCGTTCAGGGACATTGCATTAGAAAATTTCATATAACTAAGCAAACAAATGGTGAAATATATAAATTAGTCAGACCGTAACTGCTCCTGTCCAAATAACTCGATGTGTGGTTAGACAGCAACCTTGATCTCTCTGCCCACACTGACACCATCCACACCAATTACTGCCTTAAATTTGGTGACTTGTACTACATTATACAATGGGGTATGAAAATCCTGTAACCTCATTGGTCAAAACACATCACATGACCGTGGTATACAGTATCCTGCAATAACTCACACACTGTCATGCCTTATTGCTTAAATAAAGACTATCTGTCTCTGCAGGTACACTGTGAGCTTGTCACCAAAATGGTGCTCCTGGTCTTTGACTAAGCATGTGTGGTCCATGGCACCATTTCCTTATTGGCCAGATTCGACACCCTCTGCATGCCCTCTGTCATTTTGCTACCAACTGCCCCTCTTGTACCCACCATTGCCAGCTCTACTCCTCATTATTCATTCTTTCTCTGCTTTCATGTCACCAGAACCACTGTGCTCATTCATATCCAAATACTTGTTTGGGTCCCTTCTCTCTTACCTCTCTCCTCACTCCTCTCCTTCATTCCCTCTATGTCCTGCTCCCACCACACTAGGGATCCTTGGACTTTTGCCATTCCCTATCCCCACTCCTCTGCTGGGCAATCAGTCTTTTCCTATTGTCTTTCTTCACTCTGGAACCTACTCCCATCCTTCTTCCATTTCACTGCCTCCCTGTTTCCCACAGGTACCAGCAGAAACTCCTTCCCTCCCCCCACACCTGCTTTCTGCCTACCTGATTGCCCCCTCCTTACATTTGCCTCCCATCCCAGAGTAGGTGTGACTGAATTGTCTGATTTTTGCTGATTGCTCTTATTGTACTTTCTCCTGTTTTAGTCATGTACTCTGTTCCACTTTACTGTAACTGAAAACTGTGTAATTACATTTAACTGTATACTGTGTCTATGCTACATATTGTATTTGCCTGTCATGTCCCCTCAGCCCCCTCCCCACCCAGTCATGTCTGGAAATGAGTCTTGGTACAGTGTGCCTTTACCTGTCACTAATTTTCAAATAAATAAAAAAATACCTAATATTCAAATTAAAAAAATACATAATATTGGGCAAACCAACAGTGCTTACAGTTCCTGATCTACCAATAATCTGAAAGAGAGAGAGAGAGAGAGCGCAAAAGGGACACAAATGAATTTATACACATGAGAGATAAATATATTTATAACATTTGCATGATCCTACTACAGTAGAAGCCGCTTAAGTGGGACTACTGGGTGGAAAGCCAATCGTCCCACTTAAGCGGTCATCCCACATAAACAAAGTTAGCTATCTAGACTTGTGGAATAGAAACCAGGCTTTGCTCAGTCAGAGACTCCATTACCCCCACTCTCCCTACATGTATTGTATGTATCTCATTTGTGTGGCATTTAGTTTTTTTTTTAGTGCTTTAAGTGCTTGTGACATTATATTATTTTTTTTATGCATGTGTAACACACTCGTGATAGCGATGTAGTGAATTCATAGCACAGTGTACGTTTTAGCAGCAGAATCTTCTGTGCTGCTATCATCCAGCAATACTGAAGCAGCTTCAGTAATGTATGTGAATGCTGATGGCTCTGATGGTTCTGCATTTGATATTGTGGGACTTGGTGATTGGAAGTTAACAGTGGTAAGTTCGAATGATTGTGACAGACCAGCAAGTGACAGACAGAAGAAGTTTGTTATGCTTCTTTACTTGCATTCCATGACAGTATGAGCCTGCATGGAGCATTCTGTCTCAAACAACTGCTCCTAGGCTCCAGTCTGACTGCACTGTTGGCACCACTCCATAGCGGTTCTGAGCCCAGCTAGTGCATCCATCGTGGTGACTTATTTTCCCTCTTCATCCTCATCATCAGCATCACCATCTGCGTGTCATCTTGTGTTTCAGCATTTTTAAAAACAGCAGACACTAGCTTCCTGTCTGTAAGTTCACCAACTGTAGGCTTATCATCATCCATGCCTACAAACTCTGCAAACACAATCACATCCATAAAGGATGGCGTGATCACATCTTCCAGTGCAGCAGCAGAGGTTGAGGCATTGTTGGTGGCAGTTTCAGAGCTGCAGTCAAATCCAGCTTTGCTAAAACAGTTGGTGATTGTGCTTGGCTTCATAGCTCCCCCATGCTCGATATAACATGTAGATAGCATCCAGTAAATTTACCTTGCAGGCAGTTTCAACAGCTTGTGCTGTCTCACCCTCATCAATGCTTGCCACAATTTTCCCAGCAACATAAGAGCTATAATGTCCCTTTAAGTTCTTTGTAACTCCCATATGCATAGGCTGCAAGATTGTTGTAGTGTTTGGTGGGAAAAGCACTAACTTAATGAACTTTAGCCATTTGACAAGCTCATGTGGGTGAGCGGAGTAGTTGTCGACAGACAATAATATTTTTCTTTTGCTCCTTTGGAGCTCAGAGTCCCAACTCATCAGCCATTCCTGGAAGGTAGCACTGGTCATCCAGGCATTGCAGGAGGATGTGTGAATCACTGGCAGCACACGAACATCCCTGGGAAAGCAACTTGAGCATTTGCTTTTACCAATGACTAGCAGTTTCTTTTTTTCTGTCCCGTCTGATTTGCACAGCACAGGAGTGATATGCAGTCTTTGGCTTTCTTGCCACCAGTGAGCTATTGGTGCTTTAGTGCATGTCCTCTGTCAGGGTACCCATGGTAAAAAAAGACCCATTTTGTCAGCACTGAAAACATTTGCTGATGGGTACCATGACAGAATGCCTGGGAGGACATCTGTTAGCCAAGCATGGGCTGCTGATGCATCTGTATCCTGCTTCTTGCCATGTTCACACTTGAACACAACCTCGTGTCTCAGTTTCCATTGAGACAACCAGCCATCTGTTGCATCAAATTCAGCATGTCCCATTTGTGCAGCCAGCTCCACTGCCTTTGACTTTAGTATCGGGCCAGACAGTCTCACTCCCTTATCCAGGGCTCGTGTCAGCTACAACATGAGAGCATCCTCGACATGGTAGTCTTTTGCCTCCTGCTTGCTTTTTCTGGTGGGATTGCTGTTCAACCACCATTCAGCAAGGATGGACTCTCTATTCTTGCTTATCCTTCCTGCCTGGCTTTTGGAGAGTTTGAATTCTGCCGCTACAGAGGACAGTGAGTGGCTTGGACTATTCAGCACCTCCAGAACACGCACTCTGTCAGCCAAGGTGAGTTCATTTCTTGGAAAAGACATGATGGAGATTAATGCAGTTGGAATCAGGCAGGTTAGCAGGTCTAAAAGAACAGAGCAACAACAGCATCAAGCGAAGTGAAACAGGCAGCTAGACAAAAACAAATAGGAACAGGTGATTGTTAAAGGGATTACTGTAATTACAGGTGCTTAGTGGGCAAGGAAAAGGTCAGAGTCATTGAAGAACTGTCCCACAAAAGTGGATTTATGGTAATCTAGTGTCCCACTTAAGTGTTTGTAGTGCAATGCACTTTACATTGTATAGAATCGGTTTTATGGCAAACGTCCCACTTAAGCGGACGTCCCGCTTATCCGTGTCTCATTTAGGTGGCATGTACTGTATATACATGCTATAATAAACATCCTACTCACAGTCTCTATTAATTTAAATACTGCATCATTTTCAAAATGGCTGAATTTCAAATGTGCCATTCAACCCAGGTGGTTTCAAAGCTCCCATTCTAAAAATCCAAATTTGTTCCCTTTTAGTTAGTAAATTCTAAAAATCATGCCCACTGAACTGAAGACCTCTAATACCACAACTTTTACATTGTGGGTTTGAGGACCACCACCTTGGTTCACGTGAACTGATATTGCATACTCTTATTTATGGTTCAATGTGCCTATGCTACTGGTTTCATGCTTGTGTAACACAAATAAACTTTGGCTGCTCGCCTCTCTATCTATGGGATATACCACCATGTAGGGGTACAAAGGCAAGGAACCCTTGGGGAGGGTTCCACCCCTTGATGTGCTGTGGGAGTGATTCCCTTGGCTAAAGGTACTTTAGGAAGAAGCCCACTGGGGGGGAGGCATGCCGCTAGAGGAGGAGGGGTGGACGGAGGGTCAAGAAAAAATGCTTGTGTGTGGAGTGAGCACAGCAGACCTTAAATTGGCAAAAAGGGGTGTGTGACCAGTTACACTGCCCCCTTGAACTACTTGAACTTCCGATTCAATGCGCCTGTGCAACTGGTTTCATGCTTGTGTAATGTAGATAAACTTTGGTTGTTCACCTCTCTATCTGTGGGATAAACCACCACATGGGGTACTAAGGCAAGGAACTCTAGGGAAGGGTTCCACCCTTTGAGGTACCACGGGGTGATTTCCTTGGCTAAAGATACCTTAGGAAGAAGCCCAGAAAGAGTGTCAAGTAAAGCATACAAGATAGTGAACACATATCGGGAATGAGGACCTGTATGTACTGGAGGTCAGTTGGTAGTATGAGTTCAGTTGGTAGCTTGGGTCAATGAAAACCTGTACATAGGTCGGGTAGTAGCATAGGTTCAGTTGGTAGCATGGGTCAATGAAGACCTGTATGTAGGTCAGTTGGTAATGGGGTTCTGCTGGTTACATAGGTCAGTTGATTGCATTGTTTTAGTAAAGTAGGCAGGAAATGACAGGTGAATCATGACCCACTCAGAGGTCTGACTGCAAGGCGTGGAAGCTTGGTTTCCTAAGGAGAGAGAGAGAGACAGAACAGCCAAAGGGGGAGACAGGATGATTACGGGACATCCACCCAACTCCATCCAACAGCGGAAATCTACCTAAGTGACCTAGGGACTACAAGGGTGCCTATCTAGTATTATGACCATTGGCATGGAGGAAAGGAAAACTCCCCTTTGAGGAGGAAACCTCTGGGGATTCAAGGCCTAGGTCACCTTCCCTCCAGGCTTTGGGACAGTTTTGGTTAGTGACAGCTCTGCTACTGCAATTTAATAGACCAATCCAAGGGAACTGCAATTTCAGGGAACACTCTCACACTATCCCTCTAATAGGAAAGCCATGGAGGGTTGCGAGTGCACTCTGCAACAAGAGTCAACCAAGGCAGGAGGAGGAGGAGGAGGAGAGTAAAGACAGCTGAGGTGCTCAGCCGACCTACTGATCTATGAACAAACCAGTTGAACCAGAGGTGGTCGTATGGAGAATAGTATGAAAAGGTGCCTCCAAACCCACTCAGGCAGCTATAGTGGCCCTTCCTGTGAGAGCCCCACCCCTTCGCTGCTGAGGTCTTAAATGCTACATCAAGAGGCGCCGTCGGTACGGTTGATGACTGAAGGTCCACTCAGAGCAAGGACCTTTCCAACTATGGGCCAGGTGAGAAGGACCCCACACCAAGCTTTGCATGCTTAAGATGCAGACTTCGGGGTGCAGAGGGAGACCGTCAGCCACAGGGCTTGCCCTGTGTCCTGGAGTAATGGATATGGTTGGCATGTATCCAAAATGTGGAAAAGTGAGTTGTAATGAGCGTGAGACCTGCACATGGTAAGGAGCATAGGACCAGTACGTGGGTTGTAATGAATGATAAGAGACATGGGGAGACCTGTACATAGGTCAGACTGAGCACTGCAGACCTTCTTGAAGGTTTTGACTTGATGAGACCTGTGCGTAGGTCAGGCTGAGCAATATGGACCCTCTTGTGGGTCTAAGTAAGGCAAATAGCAGTTGTCAACCGCAGGAATGCATGCCGATCAAGTCCATTAGAAAGCCAAATTGGGAGTGAATTGAATAGTATATTATGAGTAAGAGAACAGCAAGGCTGGGCGAAGCCCAGGGCAGACAATTGGAGAGGAGGAGGCTGTGAAGTTGGTTAGATAGGAGAAGGCTGCAAAGCCGGTATGATAGGAGGTGCGGTTCAAAACAAGTAAACATGATATGCTCTCAGACTTGGAAGAGGATGTCAGTATTGAAAGGAGAGAGATTCCTGGAATGAACGGACTTGCAAGCTGATTGCATTAGTGCCATGATGGGCAATACTGGTAGTGCAAGGGACAGGAAGTCTGGGATGACTGTGTAAAGCAGGTGCAGAACAGCAGGGAAAGAATAGTAGAAGGCTGGGTGGAGCCAGTTGCCCTAAAGTAGAGAGTTACCTGGAATAGCTAGTTGCAGAATGCTATAAAGGCTGTGTGGACAGCAATAGAAAGTGTGAGCCAGACACCAATAAAATATATAGGAAGATAAAAACTGCTCCCGCTGCCTGGAGCCATGATTCTGGATGTGACTCCTCAGTCCCCCGCCATAGGAAAAACAAAGAAGCCACAAACATGACACCACAACACCAAGCAGCTAATGAAATAGGTTAAATACATGCCAGCCATCAAAGCATGATTAGGTTATCATCAGAAACAAACTGCTAAGGGTTTATTATAAATAAGGTTTGGCAAAGGTGGGAGTAGCAATAAACGAGCCCAAATAACACAAACATAGAAGTAAGGAGTAATGCAGTAGGGCTGCAAAAGTAATTGAGCAACATCCAGCAGCAATTACCTATAGCTTGTAGGGGCAGCAATCTGAATGTGCATAGAAACTGTAGGGAGAGGCAATGCACTGAAACCAGCAGCAATACTTGCTTGGTACAAGTTCAGGAAGCAGGATTGAGTTCCATGGACTAGGTTACTTAGGTTATTGTGAAGAAGTAAAACAGGGAAAAGTTGTTAGCTAGGCAGCAAAGCCATTTGAAAGGTGTAATCAATGAAGGGGAACAAGGCAGCAAATTGCAGTGTGAGCTGAAACAGCCAGTGACGATAGCAGGGACTGAGGGTTGTTAGGCAGAAAGCAGGTTGAGTTAAAGCATACAGAGAACAATGCAGTGAACAGAGGGCTGCAATAGTAGGTGAGAAAGGAGCCTGGGGGTACAGGCATAAGGTAGCTTGTGTAGAGAAAACACAGAGTGTAACCTGAAGCACAAGTAGCAATGTATAGACAGGGTACTAGAAAACTAGAAAGCCCAAAAGAAACAAACAAGGCAAATACAAGGATAGGGGCAGGAGGGGAATCAGCACATGCAGAAGCACGGAGTAATACAAACCAAAAGCAGGAAAACAGAAAAACTGGAGTCCGGCACAAACCAAGCAGAGTCCAAGCATGCATGGGGAGGGGGGGTCAAAGGCCTAATATGCCCCAGGAGAGAAGCCAGACTGGCAGAGCCTCCTGTTGCAAGGAAAAATGTGTCTGTGTGAGTGAGCAGAGCAGCCCTGCCCTTAAATAGGCAAAAAGGTGTGTGTTGCCAGTTGCACTGCCCCCTTGAACTACAGGCTATAGCCTTCCAATTCTGAATAGCTGTCAAATGTTCCCCCACCCTGTCTTTTAATTTTCATTTTGTTCATCTTGTATGAAAGGTGAATCTTGTTCATGTGAGCATGTCCACCACACCCTCTGTGTTGCAGCTGGCATTACCATTAATGTGTTCCATTCTCCCAGTTCTTGGGTTCATAAAGGAATTTGTTTTTACTATGCTCTGGCACACTTATAAAATCCATAAGGTTTTACACATACCTGCGGTTCTGGTCCCACTACTGTCTTGCATTTCAAGGTGATTGTGCACTAAATCATCTTTTATATTCTTTCCCTTCCTATAGCTCACTATTAGAGGCAATTTAGCCTTTTCAGTTAGGGCTGGGATTGTTCTCCGAATAGGTAAACTATTCTGTACAATATCAACCATGTGGTTAGCTCCCACTCCAAATGCTATGGTGAACAACAATCTTTTATAGTATGTGGGAGATCACTGTTTTGTACAGAAATCAGCAGAATCCTAGTGTTGTTGTGCCACAGTTGTGACATCAAGAGGTTGTTGTAACCGCCTGAGTATGTCACTGTGATGATACAACAACATCAAATGCTGGCATGCGCTGCCACCTCCGATTGCAGCACTGACAATCAAACAGCAGTACCGGGAGAGCCATGTCTGTGTGAGCAGGGAATGGAGTGGCACTCGATTGAAGTGCAAAGGAGAACTGAGAGAGACACTGTGGACCCCAGCTGGATATAAGAATGATCACCAAGTAGGCTTGTTCTCATTCTTTTTTGTTTTTAAACAAAAATTGAGTCAGTGTGAGCGGGGGAATAGAGTGGCATTTGATCACGGTGGGGGGAGTTCGTAAGCATGCAACACCATTTAAAAAAATTTGTGCAAAAAATGCTCCATTGTTGTTTAACTGTTGCCCATACACTATAAAAGACAATGGATGGGCAACAGTAAGCAACAATGCTGTGTACACGCCTCAAGACTGCATGACAACAGTAGACCTCTTGAGCTTCACTCTCAAGGTCTACTTGATTGTCATGACAACCTCTCAAAATCAACACAGCATTGTTGTTCACTGTTGCCCATCCATTATCCTTTGTCTTGCTCTTTCATTTTCACAGAGCCCCACAACAAGAGAGTTCCTATCCATTTGCTTGACTTCAGTTCTCACATTTCCATCTCTATCTGGCTATATCTGCTGTCCACAGATTTCTTAGTGAGGGCATCTGCATGTTTTGCGTATAACTCCTCACTTTCATAGTTACCTTTTAGATGCATATACCATTATTTTGGCAAATTTCTGACTACATCTAGGGCAACAGCTTTCAAATCTGAGACAACTGTTGCAATTTGTTGATTTAGAATACAAATCTGTAAGCATCATACAATTGATTCTCTTCATAATCCTCAGATCTAGAAAATTAACTATGTTAAGATCCCACTTCAGCTAAAATTTCAGATGCTCATTGGTGCTTTCTAACCAAACTACAAAATCTTCTAATTCACTCCCTGAGCTGCTCCATACAATAACAAGCATTTGTCAATGCCAAATGTTTGCTTGCTGGTATTAGCATTGGAAATGCAGGAGGTAGACAGATGCAGAATAGGAATGGCAGTGAAGTATTGAACATCACGCCAACCCCACCTCCATCCTGTAGAGATGGACAGGCATTGGGGTAAGTGTTTGGGTCATTGCCCATGACGTTCATGCTATGTCACCTCACCCTATTCTGCAGACACTGGCATGAGTTGAGGTGTGTCTTGGGGTGTTTGGCTTTACAGTCATCCCATTCCATAAGGACATATGCTGAAATGGGTACAACATAGGATAATGGGGTAAACTGTGAGGCCAAAGAGTCCAAGGTACACCTCGATGCCTGTCACTGGGTGGGGGGGGGGCTGGGGGTGGGATGGTATGAGCAATACAGTTGGCAATCCAAAGGCACACCCCGATGCCTGTCAGTCTGTGCAGGGTGGGACGTTATGGTTAGAAGCCCTAATGCCCCAGGTGTTTGTTAGTATTTGCTGTACAAATTTTCAACATGGCCTTTTTGTGACCCGACCTCATGAAAGGATTTGGGACCTCTTCTCATGGAGAGTGGCAGTGTGATTTTGTCAATGTGTCTCGAACTTTGACTTCTAACATTGACCATGCCATTCTGCGCCACATGTACGAAAACATAGGTCGGGAAGGATATGAAGAATGACAGCTGTACCATCCATAGGGAGGTGTGAAGAGATGGCAATGTTGAAAATCTGTAGTGGGAATAGTAAAAATGCTTGCACTTCCGAGCATACCTATACGTGGAAACTGTACAATGCATGCACGTAACACAGTCATTTTATGGACGTTCATCATCAAATTTTCAATATAGGTATTTTAGGACCTCTGCTCATGAACAGTGTCACTGTGATTTTCTTAATGTGTCCTGAACACTGATTTCCCACAGCGACCACGCTATTCTGCGCCAGAAGTGCAAAAACACATTTTGACAGGATGTGAAAAATGACAGCTGTACTGTTCATAAGGAGGTGCAGAAAAATAGCAATGTTCAAAATCTGGAGTGAAAATATTGCAAATTTGCAAAGTTATGAGTGTGCATGGAACCTGTTCAATGCACGCTCGTAACATACTCATTTTATGGACTTTCATCACAAAATTTTAAACATAGGCATTTTAGGACCTCTGCTTATGAACAGTGTCACTGTGAGTTTCTTAATGTGTCCCAAACACTGATTTCCCACATCGACTGCGCTATTCTGCACCGGAACTATGAAAACACATTTCGGCCAGCATATGAAAAATGACAGCTGTGCTGTTCATAAGGTGGTACTGAAAATGGCAATGTTGAAAATCTGGAGTGAAAATATTGCAAATTGGCGAAGTTACGAGCATGCGTAGCAACTGCCCTATGCACGCTCATAAAACAGTCATTTTCTTTGGATTTTTCCCACCAAATTTACAACATAGACTTTTTGAGAGCCCACCTCATGAACACTGGCACTGCTGTTTTGTTAATCCATCCCGTAAGGTGATTCCATGCAGTGACCGCAAAATCACCTTTTGGGACTGA
This sequence comes from Neoceratodus forsteri, assembly GCA_016271365.2. Lineage (NCBI taxonomy): Eukaryota > Metazoa > Chordata > Ceratodontiformes > Ceratodontidae > Neoceratodus > Neoceratodus forsteri. The sequence goes on from CM057451.1 coordinate 10,043,135, forward strand.
TTAATGCAATGACAGTCGCTGAATTAATGAGGAGGGGGCCCAATAACCCATGTTGAAAATTTGGTGCCAAAATTCCCAAAAATGCCTGAGATATGCACCAAAGTTGAAAAAACCCTATTTATGCCGTTATACAGCTTACCGGCATTTCCTCGGTTCGTGGTCGGCTTTGAAGAGTGCAAACATGTTCCCGGTCCACTAAAGATTGTCGCGCTGGTCTCCGGAGGTAAGCATGGGGTGAAGGGGGGGTGTAGGGAGGCAGGGTGTGGGGAGAGTGGGCGCTGGTTGGGGAAGGCCACTGGACTCGACGAGGGACCGCCTTCTGCTTTGCAGGTTATAAAAAAAAAAAAAAAGAAATATTACGGGATGGTTTTTCTTTTACAGGATCACCACCCAAGAGATTTTTTTGGGGGAGGGCTGTAGCCAACGGGGGATTGGCACCCCCTCGGCACAAACTGAACATTTTGGGGGGGAACCAGTATACCGATGGGGAGTGGGCTCCCCGTCAGCAAATTACACGGGGGGGTGAATGAAGCCTGATGGGGATTGGGCCCCCCATCAACAAAACACTTTTCTTGGGGCACATGATGCTAGGATTGGGCACCCAGGCATAAGCGATGATTGTCTGTGAACACTGTGGTGGCTTGCCGCCGTGTTCACAAACAATATTACAATAGGCAACATTACGCCCAACAATGATGGGTCACTCCCTCATTGCAGTGGAATGGCTGATGCTGCAATGATGAGGTGGCCCCTGATTGCTGAGACAAAAACGTTTCTACTTGGTGGCACTTTTGGAGACGAGTGTCATTGGCACACTGTGCCTCCATTGGTCGACCAGTGCCAAACCCCCAAAGGAAGTGCATCCATTGGCTGCTACAGTGCTGCGCCTCCACAACTCACTTCTCTCCTAAGCTGCCACATAGTGTTTCTTGCACATGTGCAAAAGCAAACATAAAAATAGCAGTAAAAAGAGTCCACTCAACCAGTCTGTGGAGATGTTCATTGCTTGTATGGTCTTTTCCCACTGGCCCATATACAAATTGACCAGGCTGGGAGCTAATGTTGCCCTCATGACAGTTCCCTTTATGTGAATGTAGTTTTGCCTGGAAAGCTAACATAATTTCTATTAGGTTGCTTAGCAGAGTAACTTATTCCTGTGTCAGCTGTATTTTAAGAGGTACAGAAATGCTCAATAGCTTCTAACCCCATCATGTGGAATGTGGGCGTAAATCACATTTACTTTAAGTGTTGCTGGTACCCAGTTTTTCTCCACATGAACATTTTCCAAATATAAAGCATGCCTGGGGTATCTGTAATACAGGAATGTAAGTCATTAACCAGCAGTCAGCATATCTAGAAACAGGTGCAGTTAGCCAACCAATGCCTAAGATGATAGGGCGACCTGGTGGTTTAAGTGCATTTTTATGCACCTTAGGCAGTGTGTATATTGTGTGCTTTAACTGGAAACTCCACTGACATGTGTATATACTATGATTCAGTAGTGAGGCTGTCATTCAATAATGAGTACACTGAGTAATGACGCTACAAAAAAAATATCAATTCTGTTTTTCATCTCTCTAGTTGGATCCTGAGTCATTGGTTTATAAAACTCCCGCTCACTGAGATGTGTATTTATTTCAGTGATGCACTCAGTAGTGTTCTGTATTACGATACTACCCCCTTCCCCCAATTGGTGGTGGGAGGTTATAATATTTGTGTCTTCCTTCAGAGCTGTAAGTGCTTCCCTTTCCTGTTTAGACATATTATTAAAATCCATGTCAGTACCATCAAAAAAACAGCATCAATGTCAGCTGTACAGCACTTTAGAAAAGTGTCTGTCATGGAGATGATGTGCTGTAGTACTGGTGTAAAACCTGTCCACCCATAAGGCACTTTACCTCTAATGACACTCCAGGGGAGGGGGAGTGAAGCTAAATGTTAGGTGGGGTAGTGATGGCAAGCAGGAATGTAGTCAGAGATCCCACAATGCTGTTTGATGTCTGAATCTGTTGCACTTTATGACTGTAATCTGCAGAAAATAAAGAGAAGCAAAGACCTAGCTGTAGTGCACTTTCTTCAACATTGCCAGAAGCCCCACAGATGCAGTTGGGTGAGTTCTGATCTCTTTTCTTTTGTTGATATTGGGGCACAGCACCACCAAACCTGGTGCACATCTATTACCTGGTGTATTTGGCTGTATAAATACTGGACCATGCCATTGCAGCACCATGCAAAGTGCATATGTGCAGTGCATCTTAGCCCCCTGCTGGAAACAGACACCCAAGATCAAAAGGGGATAGTCTGTTCCAAATGGGATCATACCTTTGGCCCTGGGTGTCAGTGTCAATGGCCAGTATGCTAATGACCACATAATGCTAAGGGGCCACTTGCATGCCATTATGTGGCCCTTAACAGCTCTTTACAATATCTCCTGCACAAATGTGAGAAGGAATTGTTTAGAGCCTTGGCTATTGCCCCTACTCTCACCCGAACCCCACTCACTATCATGGAAATCCTTGACAGTCTAATGACACCCGTCCTGCCCCAATCCCCATTATAAATGTAAAAGAAACCCTATTAGCCTATTGGAATGCCTCTCTTGCCCTGATTCCAATTGGAAAATGATCCCCCAGCCCACCCACTCAGCGCCCACCATCACCCACCCCAATCTGGCACACAATCCACCTGAATAACCCCGCTGCCATCAGCAGGCAGAGCAGTGGACAGCAATTAACAAAGACCCTCCTCTCACCACCTCAACCAGCTGTCATGTAAATGACAGGGAATGAACTTGCACATAAAGCATTTCTACAATATACACACACTTAGTCTCTTTCATTCAGATGGCAGGTAACCAGTTAGAATAGTGCTACAAATATATCACATGTAAGAAGTGTGTTGTCCAAATAGCACATCACGGACAGCGATAGGGGTAGAACAGCATTGTACAGTAAGCGTTACCCATGTTGCTGTCCATGGGACTAGAGAAGTAGACAAGGGTTTGGAAATTCAGAAGGCTGGCTGAACTGCTTCCATGGTGGAGAGTGCTGAGGCATAGAGCAGTTTGACTAGAATGTGGGTGGAAACCAGGGTTCTAATCCTGGTCTCTGGTACTTGTTTTCCCCATAATCCAGCTCTGACTCAGAGTTGATTACATTAGTTATGGGGATGTGGGGGGCAGAGCACCCCTTTAAAATATGACTTTGGACTGGTAGCGGTCGTCAGTGTGCTTTGCGACTGCTACCAGGGGAGCTGCTTTTGCTTGTGGCATTTGTTCCTGCCAATGTTGTGATCAGCACTGTATGGATGGTGCTGTTATTGACAGCGCTGTTCATGCAGGCTCTGTTGTGACCTAGTGCCAGATGGCAGCCAGCCAAGGTGGTTGGAGGTAGATCTGTGCCATTTACTGCCTACCACTCTGCCTGCCAATGGTAGAGTTATTCAGGTGGATTGGATGCTGGATGAGAGGGTGAGGATTGTGGAATGCTGAGTGGGTGGCCTGGGGAAGGGGGAATCATTTTCCTACAGGGCATTAGAGTGGGAGAGGAGGAGGTACCACTGACTACCAGAAATAATTCACAATGGGGATCTGAGCAGGAGAAGCGTGCCATTAGAGTATCAGGGTTTCTTTTACATTGCTAATGAGGATCAGTGTAGGAGGGGTGGCCACTTGACTACCAGTGTTACTTCAACATATTTATAAAATGGGCTAAAAGAATCCACAATGCTGATTGGCTAAAACCTAGTTTCAGCCGTGTCCTTATCAGCATGTATTGTGCAAACCGGCACTAATTCTGTCAAACTCAGCCACGCCACACAAAAAGATCACTGTGCCCAACACCATGCTCTGAAGAAAAACAACCTGCAGCACTGTCCTGGAGCTCTGTGCCTGGCTAAGCAGATGTCCAACCAGAAGAGCAGTGCCACCAACAGAAAAAACAGCCAGATATACAACAGCCTCCAGTTCCTAAATTACAAAAATAATCTGCTGACTTCATACGTGTTATTCATTTTTTTTTTTTCACTGCCTGTCTGACCCTGGCCGCCAGTGTACAGCTCTTATTCCCAGGATTTGAAACGGCGCTGAGAAACACCTGACTGAACGGAGTGAACCGCGAGGTAACTATTATAAATCCCTAACAATATCTACCCTTACTCCTTATTTAGCCACTGGTGAAAGATACATCAAATTTAAATAAATAAATACAAAAAAACTCAGTCCTCCACTGCTACTCTTCATCGCCAACCTCAGGTACTACTGGCAGGCACACACCGTGACATTCCTGACTGCCCACACACCTGTAACCCAGTCAGAAAAACCTTTCTGAATAAATCTCCTGTCACACAGCTTAACAACCCCCCCCCACTTAATAATCAAACTAGTTAAGCAAATTAAATTTGAAAGAGAAAGGATCACCTCTGCTCCCTGAGATTAAAATGAAACAGCCGCTCCTAATAAGTTGCTTGCAATCCACTGAGCATCCCGCTTGCTGGGAACAAACTGCTTATCTCTACTGGTGACTCCACTAGTTTTGCAACCACAACTATTCCCATTATTTATTCATTTAATTACTGCACAGATCAAACACAGTTGAAGTTAGGCACAATAACTCCATGCCATATCTTACAAAAAATTACGTAAAAGCCAGACCGTTCTCTGCTGCAGCCGGTAAGGGGCACTCTTGCTCCTAATCCTGATCTACCAGCTGAAAAGTACATAAACACACAAAAAGCAACCTGCAATTTAATTGCCTGCCAAAAAAGGAATGCTCAACAGAAAAAAAAAGGAATAAAATTTGTGTGTGCTTGGGGGGGGGGGTACCCTCACTACAAGTCATACCAACCACTCCCTGGCCACTGCCAGCTGCCAGTCACAATCAATCAAATGTTGGAAACAAATAATAAAAAAAGAAAGCTAGAAACAAAAAAAAATAAAAATAAAGTGTATATGTGGGGAAAGAAATACAATGCGGGGGTTGGGTGAGGGGGATTTTACATATGTTCTGCATTACAAATGCAGGGACTATTTTTTCAACTTTTCTACTCTTTTTTAAATCTTTATGTGCACTTTTTATAAGCATTTTTTTTAAATTAACTTTTTTACAGGGGGACCCATTTTATAAGTGCAATAAGACACTCTGAGGTGTGGGTTATCTCCTGATAAGAGCATGCCCAGGTGCATAAGACACTCGGCGCAAGGGCCTCATACCTAACAACACACCTGGGCATGCTCTTATCAGGAGATAACCCACACCTCATCATGTCTTATTGCTTGCATAACAGGAATTGAGGCAGTAGGGGAAGGGTGTTTCTGGCTCTAGTGCTGGCAGGGGCATGCTCTTCTGTGCACGTCGATATGAGTGGGATTTTGGAAGTGGTAAATAGTGCTGCTTCTTCAGCCTTTAAGTGTTTTTGAAGTCATATAATTATACCACTGTGCCCTGCATGCAAGAGGTTCCCTCATTTGCATGGTCACAGTGGTGTATTTATCGCAACTGCACCCTCCACTGAGTGCAAGACTGTGGTATTCTTTGAATATGGCCCCCACCCCATTTAGACATGCAGGCCAGATATTCAGAAATGTGCCAAAGGCAGGGGCAAGTCCAGCACAGCACAAATCAGATGCGATGCAGCTTCGTGGGTGCCATGTTCAGAAGTTGTGCATGCTGTACTGCACCAGCGCAACTCAGCTGAATATGGCACATGTGTGCCACAGCTCATCCAGAGATGCGCCGGCACAACCGTGGAAGTGCGGAGCAAACCTGCACACCAACACTGGGGGAGCAGCGCACAGACAAGATACCCAGGGACACAGCCAGGCAAGCCCGGTGACAGTGGCCACAGGACCCCACCAACAGGGCACACCAGTGCACACACAGGCACAGAGCAGGAGGGAGGAATGGACCACATGTGATGGAGCACAGCCACCTGCAGAGGTGCCATGCACCACAGCAGCCATAGTGAGTCCACCGGCATGTGTGAGGAGCATGCCTATGGTCCGCACCCCAGAACACAATGATGGCACAGCCAGCAGGAGAAAGGAGGGGACAATGGCCAATGCAAGGCTGCCAGTGGTGCCCCCCCAGCCACCAGCCAGCCTGCCGTGCCCACCGCCATGTTGCAATGACTGTCCACCCCCAAGACCATGGAGCCAAACACACCCATGCTCCATATGCCCACAGGCAGCCCACACACCGGTTAGTGAATGAGCCAGGACCCAGGCAGAGTGCCAGACCACATGAGATGGGGTGCCCAACAAGGGATGCAGACGTCCCCACCCCAGTGTGTGGACATGTCCAGAATGATGACCATGGCTGTGTGCCACCATCACGCACACACCCACCACCCACCCCTGACCACAGCCCCAAGGAGACCCTGAAGTCACACATCACACCCACCAAACTGGGGGATGGCCCCCACCATAATGTGACACACCACTGTACACAGCAGGGAACCACGGTAGCACCACATGCCCCCCCCGCGAAAACACCATGGACAGACACCGGATCACTACAGCATGGCTCCACACGCCACCTGCAAATCAAACCTGGACCAGGCATGTAGGTCAAAAAGGTTTATAAAGGTACAAAGTGATGAACAAAACAATGCAACAGGGGTCAGGGACAGGTTAGGTACAATGACGGATGGGAACAGGGAACCCCCCGCCATACAACAGGAAGGGGGACTGTAGGGGAACAGGGGCATCAAGGGTAAATGGGGCTATGTACATCTGAGCTCAATGGCATCCATGGCCAAATGCCCTACCATGCCTCTGTCTTCGCCGGTTGGCCGCTGTCAGTTGTCAGATAGCCACCACCACAACCAGCACCCTGGATGCCACCTGCAGGATATGGCGCTGGAGCCTGGTCTGTGCCCTCTGAGGCCGTCTAGCAGCTGGCCTTCTGACACCTATGGCATGGGACAAGACAGGTGATCAGTGCAATGGCCCAGGGAGCCATGCATACCCACAGCGCTCAATGGTCAGTGTGAGCACACACCCCTGGAGAGCCTGGTATGGACACGTGCGGGGGGGGTCAACACCAGCCAACAACACTGCACACCACGGTGGTGCAGAGAGGCAAACACCACCACGCAGCAGCCACATGACCGCGCCGTGACAGTCACATGGCACACAGCAGCAACAGCACTGCAGCACTGCCGGTGGCAGCCGTGTGCACACCCACCCCACCAGCAGCCAGTACAAGGGGCCAATGGATGGGCCACAGTGGTGTGCACAACAGACTATGCGATGCACACAGCTGTCAAGGCACATGGCACAGGCGGCCATGGCCTTACCCACTCCCCACTGCTACCCCCTAGGTACATTGAGAAAGACCATGACATTGCTTACCTGCCCCTTGCTGTGCAGCTGGCACTGGATGTCCACCATCAGGTCATGCCACCCTGTTCTGCTCCACCATTGCACTGGCTCACCTGCGGTCATATGGCCCTGGGAAGGGAAAGAAGAGAGGTGGACATCAGTACATGAGCACACCAGCAGGGCCCCACCACCACACAGCCCGCTGCGCACTGGGCATGCCCCTGTCCATTCTGTGACCTACACGCCAGCACGGGCGCAATGCATGCAACAGCCAAGCTTGACACATGGTGACTATCAGGATGACAATGTACCCCACTGCGGGACATGCCAAGCAGCGATGCTAACACCACAGTACTGCACCTGGGCATACATGCAACATGCGAACACCTACCTGGCTGTGGCACCGCACCATGCTGGATGCGGGCCTGCAACCTCCATTGGTGATTAGGTGCCCTCCGCTGCACATCTCCATAATGGTGCCTGCACTGTTTGGGTGTGCGTGGCACACCTGTTCTCTCCAGGGCCACCAAAACTGATTGCCACACCAGGCCCCTGGCCTGCTGTAGAGTCATCTGCCCATACAGCTGCCCCTTATAGGACTGGACTACAGCCACGAGGTTGATCAACTCAATGTCGCTTCCAGTTCAGGGCACATCTGCCATACCCCTGCACCATGGTCAGCATCCACATCGGCATGGAAAATGGCATTGAACAGTGTACAGGTCTGCCACAGATGCAGGATGAGCGATAGGCTATACATGACCGCTACTGCACAACACGTGGATGTACGCCAAGTTACGCAGTGCAGGACAATTGCACAGTGATGGGCATGGGCACCACACTGGGACCTAGCAGGGTCATAGGGTCATGGAGGTGACCCATGGGTCACAGGTCAACACCCAGCGCGCATTGCGCAGGTGCGCGATAGTGTGCGATGCCAGGTTGCACAAGCATGTGCAATGCTGTACATGTGCCACATGCACAGTGCAGTTGCATTGTGCAGTTCATGTGTGTTGTGCGATTGTACTGTGGGATGTGCCATGCACATGCGCGCTGCGGGCACGTACACTGCACATGGGCTGGTATTGCTCCACGGGGTTGCTTCAGCACAACACAATTTTGCATGGCGCAAGTAAGTGATATTCAGCTGCGGTATGCAAATAACCTCATAAGTCAGTGCATGGTGCAGTGGGGAGCATTAGCATATCATTACAATCGCGCATGCCCTCATTTGCATGCGTTGAGCCATGAAAGCGCCGCTGAACAGCACAGGCCACAGACCGGTATTGCAACCTTTCATGTAAGTGACTGGCAACATGGATTGACAGAGGCCTATTGCAGCTCTGCAACTGAGAGGTGTACCATGCAGTGCTGCCACTAACCCACACTGGTGTCCATTCCTACAGGTAGCAGAATGTCAGGTGAGGAAGCTGAGGAGAATCAGGGGCCTGCATGCAAGTGCAGGTCCAACTTTACAGTGTCAGAGAGAACTGCCCTGTATGAGGCCCACATGGACAGGGAGAGCCTTCTCAGTGGTGCCATGGGCACGTAGCAGGAGTGGGTTGTGGACTGGGATGAGGTGGCACAATATGTCAACGCCCACGGACAACACCATCGCACCCCCCAGGAGTGCAAGAAAAAGATCGGCACCGACAGGAGGCACATAAAGGACAAACTGCCATCCGGGCAGTCCATAGGGCAACCGGTGGTGGCCCAGCAACAGTGCCTCTGCTGACAGCCTCAGTGGAGCTGGTGGCCCCCAGCATTAGCTGCATGTTGGTAGATGGTGTGCCCGGTGGTGGGTTCCAGATGGGTGGCAACCCCTCACTGCATGGTGAGTATGAGCAGGCTTGTGTGTGCTGTGCGTGTTTGCCTGATGCTGTGCCAACAGCTGCTTGTGAGTGTTTCTGTGGATGCACAGTGGACTGCAGTGCCAGGTGGCAACATCTGCATGCCGGGGGGGCAATGGTGGGACATGGTGGGGGCCCTGGACAATGTATCAGCACTGACTCTCTGTTATTATCTTGCAGCACCAGTACACCTCCTGGCAGGGGATAAGGTGGAGGTGGAGGCTGACACAGATGCACAACCATCAACATCAGTGGGCATCCAGAGCAGGGACAGGCCCTGCCTTGGCAGTGTGGGGCACGTGGACATGCTGGACATGGTGTCTGATGACGCCCTTGCTGGGATCCTGGACACTGACAATCTGGATGTGCTGTGTGCAGAGACCCAGCTAGGGTTGTTGTCAGACACCGATGATGACATCACTATGATCATGGACAGCGTAGGGGAGTTGGTGGCAGAAACACCCCTACCCACTACACAGGCACCATCAGGGCCCAGTGCTGCTCCAGTGGCTCTACAGCCACCCCCCAGCCATGCTTGGGCTGCGGTGTTGGTGCCATCACTGTGTCCGGTGTGGGTGGTGGAGGTACTGTTGGCTCAGCGGAGGCGCAGGGCACTGACCAGCAGATGGTTGAGTAGCAGCGGCTGGCTGCAGGTGATGCTGGACAGCGAGGCACGGTGCACACCACCAGTGTGCCAGACATAAGTGTACCCCCTGTATGGCCAGCATGCTGAGATACCCCCTGAAGCGCGACAGATGGCCCAGGTTGCCAAGGATGCAGAGCGGCTGACAGAGCACACCCAGTTACTGCGGGCATTCATGGAGAACCAGGTGTTGCTTGCCACTGAGGTGCACGCACTGTGGGCTAAGGTGCTTCACATGGCTGAGTGACAGGACAGAGGCACTGTGCAGCTTATTGACAAGCTCAGACAGATGCGGGAGGCCATGACCGTGGCTTTGGACCGCATGACTAGTGCCATTGTGACTGGACTGGTGTTGGTGGCAGCCACTGGGCTCAGCCGTGCGCAGAGGACACCCCACGGTCCCAGCTTCCAGCAACCCTAGCCGGGCAGATGCTGGGATCTGATGTCAGCATCCAAGACACCCCCAGGTCAGGCCTGTTTGGCTGCCTCTACACCCCTGCATGGACACGGTCGCGGTCCTGCACTTCAACCGCTGGGGGAGCACCTGTCATGCCCACCGAGGCTGATGTGCAGCATACATCTGCCGCTCGGCCATGGCGCAGCCGCTCATGTGACCATGGCAGTCATGGGACTGTGCAGTCATAGTGCTGTGTGTGCTGCCCTGCCCTGCTATCCTCAGCTGTTGCCACACGCACATGTGGGCGGTGCTGGTGCAGCATGCATGCAGTGCCGCACATGTGTGTTGTGCCACATGACCCCTGTGTGTGTGTGGACCATGCTACTGGGACATGTGGCATGGAGGTGATTAGGGCTGCTCTGCACAAGAGGTGCCTGGGCACCGGTGTCATTCTTCTGATCCATGCCATGTCCCACACCATATGTGTGTGTGTGCATGTGTGTGCGTGTGTGTGTCTCTTTGTGCACATACCATTGCTGTGTGTGTGTGTGTGTGTGGTGGCCGCGCACCTGTGTGCCAGTGACTTCATGATGGTAGTACACTGGTGTTTGCATACTTTCCACTGTGCACACCTGCCATGGTGTAGAGTGCTGTCCTGTGATGGCCATGCTAGTGTGTTTATACATTCACCTGCGTTGACCAAAATGCTCCTTTGCTATTGTGTCCCTGTGCCACCTTGCCTCCTGTGCTGCTCTGGGGTCCCTTCATCCAAGGGGCAGCTGCCCACCGCCCTTCAGCCCTTCATTGCCATCGTCCCCTCTACTGTCACCCTCCTCCTCCTCCTCCTCAGTGACTATTCCATGGTCAATGGCCATGTTGTGCAGGATGCAGCAGACCAGGAATATGCCACAGGCTTTTGATGGGCTGTATTGTAGGGCACCGCCTGACCTGTCTAGGCAATTGAATCTTGACTTTAGCATGCTAAAGACACACTCAATTATACTGCGCATGCTGGTGTGTGCCTCGATATATCTGTCTTCCGTGGGGGACGATGGTCTCTGGTAGGGGGTGAGCAGGCATGCCCTTAGGGGGTATGTGCTGTCACCTGGGTGGGAGAAGACATTTGGTTAGCCCAGTGCTGTGCTGCACCATGCTCACTCTCTGCCATGACAATGGCTTGCCCTCCTTGCCTGCCATCACCTCCCTGTGGCTCACAGACACACTGGCATATGTCCTACTCATCGACAAGGTGGCCCATGGGGATGTCTCCCTGCTCAAAGCTATTCACAGTACGGACCTGTGACATATGAAGCCATCATGTGCACTCCCGGGGTGGGTGGTGCAGACACTGTTGATGCACCCCATGGCATCACACACCACCTGGCAGTTGATCGAAGGGTACCCCTTCCTGTTTATGTACACTGGGCCCTCTGGACCAGGTGGTGTGCAGATGCTGACGTGAGTGCAGTCAATGGCCCCAATCATGCCTGGCATGCATGCCACCCAGTAGAATTCCTGCATGTTTGCTGTCCGCTCTGTCTGTGTACTGGGGAAATGTATGTACTCCGAAGCATGCGGCAACAGAGCATTGAGGAACTGGGTGAGGAGGCATGATGTGGCCAACTGGGTGATACCCGTGGTGTTCCCCGTGGGCAGGTGCTCTGAATATCTGGTCCGCTATTTCCAGTTAGTGCAACGCTATTCATTTTAGATCCATATTAACCCTCTGACTATCTGGGGGCAGGACCTTTAACTACATGTCTTAGTATTACAGTTAAACAGGTTTTGATAAATGAAACTCCTGGAGTTACATGCACATTAAAGTACATTTCTATTGATCCTGCTCTGGTTCTGAGAACTACTTTGCAAAATGACACAAGGGTATATGTAGCAAAGGCAAAGAACGTTGCAAGAAAATCAGTTTTTAGCAGATCAGAAATTGGCTAAACTTTTTGAAAGCAGTTATAGTCCTGTATATGATTACCCCATGTTGTATCTCACTATCTAACCTAACTAAAAAGCTGCTGAATCAGGGTTCAAAGGTCATAGAATGATGCTGCACCTTTCTGTGGTACAACAGCTTTTATGTTAATTGGCACTCCATGCTGCCCATGCGCTTTTCCTTTCAGTTTCCTTCCTTTACCCAAAAGGGTAATGGGGTTAAAATTTAACATAATAGACTACAAATTGTGACTTTCACAGGGGCCATATTGGAGCAAGCAGAGAAGTTTAGATATTTGGGGGCTTATCTAGATAAATACCTTAAATGGGACATTCATATTGAGAATACCTTAAAAAAATGTAGGGAAATATTTAGGTTCTTTGTATAGAATCAGAAATAGTATGTCCTTAGAGGTTAGATGATGCGTAGTAAATGTAATGGCATTACCCATGTTGGAAAATGGAAATATAATTTATATAGCTGCAACAAAAGGGCCGTTGTATAAACTTGGATGTCATGTACAAGAAATTGGCAAGATATATATTGGGTGTACCAACAATGACACATAGACTAGAGATGTATAGGGAATTAGATTGGCTTTCTCTGTCTCAAAGGAGAGTCCTTGGTACAATTATATTTATGACAAAATGTATTTCGGGGAAAGTACCGGAGTATGTGGTTGAGAGTATTTGTCTAAAAACACCAATAAGGGGATTGCATTTTATGAATAGTTTGGAATGTGTGGTTCTGAAATGAAAAACAGTAATGGGGGAAAAAAATCACTTTACGTGTACTGGGCCCGTATTGAGGAATAAATTACCTGGACCACTAAGACCTTTGAATAGAGAAATCCAGGTAAATGAAATAAAAGAGTGGTACACCAAACATATAAACAGAGAAGGGAAGGGAAATTAGTATAGTTGATAAGTAAAAAAAAAACAACAAAAAAGCAGTATTAACTATACTATGAGAAGGAATTTGTCTCATAATAAGACACTTAATACATTGATAATTTTGCACTTTATTTGTATCATGTAAGTGTCATTTGTTCTGATTGTCATATTTGTATGAGGATACCCTGGAAAGTTTTTTACCATGATGTACTGTGTTTAATGTATTGTGTATGATTAATGTAAGAGTAACTGGAACTGGCTTTTCTGGACCTCACTGCAAATGAGCCTTGGCTCAGTGGAGTTATCCATATTCATTTTTGATGAATAAAAATTTTACCTACCTACCTACCTTTATGCTGTTCTGTAGTAGCAGCAAACCCAAAGCCCCCTCTCAAGATCAGAAAATATCCATATGTTTTTATTGTTTTAGAAAACTGAAACCCGCCTTGCACCCAGCAGCTAAAATCCGATCTAGTTTCAGTGACAGTACGGCTTTGTTTATAGATTCAGCTCTGGGCACTAACCAGTAATTCTGTTTTTCAGTGTGCTCTGTTTCGGTCACCACTAACTGAAACAGAAGAGCTCTTGCAAGCAGGATTTTCAGTCAGCACTCAGAGCTAAATCTTTTTAAAAAGTAAGCAGTAGTCACTATTTATTATGAATCAAACAGCACTGTCACTGGCTTTGGGTGGTGTTCCAGCACCTGGATGTGGGATGGGATTCTGATTTTTGAAATAAAAACTCACACAAGTTTCTCTGGGTGGGGGGCAACAAAGCAGTTTTTTAAAAACCATATAATATGGAAAATAGTAGATGACCAACCATATGTACAACATGGGTTTGTTTCCATCTTGTGGTTCTGGTGACATCAGAGGCCTCTTGAGATTTCCTGTCTAGGTCTATGCTGTCATCAGAACCCCTTGATAGAAACACAGCCTTGTTGTGCATGCTTGTGCATACACTATTCTAAACATTGGATGGCCTTTCACCCATTCTCGCGTCGGTGTTCCAAAGACATGAAGAACTTTCACCTTGATTATATCTGTTGAAAGTCATGTGTGGCAGCCTGGAATGGGCTAGGATTTTTGTTACGTTATAACCACAAAATGAAACCTTTCCTCCCTGCTGGGGTTACACAAAACTCCAGCCAGTCATCTGTTTTCAGTTTTGCATTAATAACAGTTCTGAGTGTTTTGTTATTATTTTAAGGGTATGGAGAGCAAGTTTTCCCTCAGCAACATAGAGTGCAATCATTGCAATTATTCTGATTACTGTCACCTCCAGTTAGTGAAAATAGAAGGCATCAAACTTTTGCTACATCAGTGGATGAAAACAGACAGCTACTATCGATGTAAATGATGTAAATGTTTTGGAAAATGCAGACTACTTTAGACTCAGGACATGTTATTTTGTGGCACAAGAGGGGTGCCATGCTTGTCTCATTTGGACAGTGGTCCTGTTTATTAATGAAGAACTAAAAAGCATGCCAAATGTTGTAATAAAAATTAGATTGGTTTAGCCAAGTCTTATAGTTATCCTAAAAACTGACATAGTGCCCTCTCCCAAAAAATGTTTGGTATTTCATTGTTGACTGCAAGGGAAAGTTACCTAAAGCCAATGCATTCATTTAGTCATCATCATACTTCATCACTCAGAGGCTTCTGTTTGAGGAAATACAGGGGTGTGTGTGTGTGTGTGTGTGCTGTTTCTGTAACATGAAATATGTTCCAATAACAGATGACTTGGTCATTTTGGAAGTACTATCAAAGGTTATATTTTACAATTCTGAGTAGAACAATGCACTATAACTCACTAAGGATGTGCAGAATGACATATCAAGAATGTCTCAGTTGCAGCCATTGTAGCCCATTCAAGTCAGAGTTATGGGTTTTCAGGACATTAATAAACTCAGCACAGGTAAAAATGGCTTAAATAACCACCTAATTTGCTCTGTTGGCAGATAAGGAGAGCAATAAACTAGCTTCATTAAAAGTTATTGAAATACCATACTTATATTTTGTGTTCTTTATGTTGTCTTTTCCCAAAATGGCAACATTTCTCTGTTGTATCTCATTTAAAAAAACTACAAAAATGCTGACTTTGATTTATGGAGTTGCTTGGACACTTTAGAATTATGCACTTTATATTGTAATTCTTATGTTTTGATATTGTAGTTCATATGGTTTTTTTGTATTATTAATGTTTTGTATGTCCTTACTGTTTATTTGTTAACTTGTCACATGTGAAAACGGGCAGTTTGCTCATCTTGTTAACAAGCATAAAAAATAACAAGCATTTGTCATTGCCAAATGTTGCTTGCTTATATGTGCTGTTTCGGTATTTGGAAGTTATGGTACCATGCCTAAGAACTGTCATGTGCCCCCCAAGACTTCCACTGTGTCTTTCTGTTTAGTATTCACAGAAGAGGAGGAGAGGCAAGGGCCACAGAAGTACAACAGTTGTGAAGGCATGAACAGGTGGACAATAGTCCATTCACAGGCAGAAGAATCCTGCAGGAGGTGACTAAATTGAAGGTGGACAAAGCGATGGGACCAGATGGCATACACCCAGGGATATTAAGAGAACTGTGAAGGGAGATAGCAGTACCTGTGGCAGCCATGTTCACTAAGTCATTCAACACAGGGGTGGTACCAGAGAAATGGAGGAAGGCACATGTGGTCCCTCTATACAAATCCAGCAGTAGGGAGGAGGCGGGGAACTATAGTCCAGTCAGCCTCACCTCAGTAGTGGGGAAGATCACGAGACATTGCTCAAAGAAAGGACAGTGGGGCATCTAGAAGCCATCGGAGCCCAGGACCACAGGCAACATGGATTCACAGTGGGAAGGTCATGTCAGGCAAATCTGGTTGATCTCTTTGACTGGGTGACAAAGGAAGTAAATCAGGGTGGGGCAGTGTACAATGCTTACCTTGATTTAAGCAAAGCCTTTGACACTGTCCCACATAGCAGGCTGATAAAGTAGCTGAGTAGGCTGAGCATGGGGGAAAGGGTGGTAAACTGGGTTAGAAACTGGCTAATAGACAGGAGGCAGAGAGTGGTGGTAAATGGGGTGCAGTCTGGGGAGAGATGGTGATCAGTGGGGTGCCGCAGGGATTGGTCAAGGGGCCAGTCCTGTTCAACGTCTTCATTAGTGACATTGCTGAAGGGCTGAAGGGAAAGGGCTGCCTGTTTGCAGATGACACCAAGATCTGTAAGACAGTGGATACCCCAGAGGGGGGTGGAGAAAATGAGGAGGGACCTGGGGAAGCTTGAAAAATAGTCTGAGGACTGGCAACTGAAGTTTTAGTCAAAAAAAGTGCAAAATTATGCAACTAGGAGACAGAAACCCAGGGAAAGCTACAGGATGGGGGGAGTTGCTGACAGTCACAAAGAAGGAAGGGGACCTGGGGGTTCTTATTTCAGAAGACCTAAAAATGTCAAAGTGGTAAGGCAGCTGGAAGGTCCAGTGACATGCTGGGTTGCATAGGCAGGGGTATCACCAGCATAAGGAGGGAGGTAGTGATGCCATTAAATAAAACCATGGTCAGGCCATACATGGAGTACTGTGTGCAGTTCTGGAGATCGCACCTTCATAAGGATATTAACAGGCTGGAGATGGTCCAGAGAAGGGCGAATGAGATGGTACAGAGCTTGCAACACAAGAATTATGAGGAGAAATTAAGGGACCTCAATATGTACTCACTGGAAGAGAGGAGGGAAAGAGGGGATATGATAGAAACATTCACGTACCTCAAGGGTATAACTACTGAGAAGCAGGAGGCAGCTGCTATAGATACGTGCCAGCTTCTGTGTGATATTCTTTTGTTCTTATAAATCTGTAATCTCCAGTATTTCAGCAACCACATAACCACACTGCCTTCTTTAGGCAATTTTATGGTGGTTGATGCCTGGTGTCAGACGGCAGACAGAGGGCTTACCAGATTGTGTTGCCATTTGAAAAACTTCATAGGCTGTTCTTTTACTGGTAAGCATTTTGGAAAGCTGGTGAAGGTATCACAATTTTTATTGTGATTTTGTCTCCTTATGTCTGTCCCCTTTGGTCCCCCCATCCCCACACCCGAACAGTCATTAGTGGCAACAGCTGCAGCCTTCTTCTTGCCAAGATGATGGGTGAGCAGCTGCCTTCACAGTCTGTGAAGTCTGATGCCTTTCAGTGCCACTTATTGGTCATCTTCCAACACAGGCAAGGTGCTGCCAGACTAAAACTAACTCAGGACAAGCAGCTTTCAAAGTGGGGAAGAAATGGAGTGAGCAAGAATCAAGTACTCATTCAGAGTCGATTTTAAGATCAGCATACTGGTGTGGACACTGCAAGTAGAACCCCAGCTCTTTAAGCAGCCTTATGAAGAGTAAAGGCTTATCGAAGCACTGGAGTTCTGTTTATTGTACTGTAAGTTGGCTGCATCTAATTCGGTAATTTACTGTACCTTACATCTGGATGTATGGTAGGCCCAACTTTAAATAAACACTGCACCTGAATGAACACAAGATGCCATAGAAACAGAATTTGTCAGCAGAAAAGGACCGCTCAGCCCATCCAGTCTGCCCAAGTGTCCTCTACCTACTTGTAACTCCTGCCTGTAACTCCTGCCTGTATATGTTACTGCATGTCTTATTCTGCCTGCGTCCATCAGGACCTCCTTGTGAATAAGCTTGCTCAATGGATTTTTCCTGCAATGAACTTGAACCTACTCCACCTCCATAGCCCTATTGATCTCCATTGAATCCCTCATTCCTCTTTTTTCTAATATACCCCAATGTTTGTCCAATGCATGCTTCATGCCCTCCTACCATCTTAGCTTACACCACTTCTCCTGGCAGTCTTTTCAAGGCATCTACCACCCTTTCAGTAAATAAATATTTCTTCACATCTATCCTGAACTCCCCCCCAGCGTCGATGTATGTCCCTTGGTTTGGGTGCTCATCATCATTTGAAGGAAACTCCCCAACTGTACCCTGTTTACCCCTGTGAGGTACTTTGTAGGTCTTGATCATGTCACCTCTCATCCTCCTGTCTTCTAGAGTGTACATGCTGAGATTCTTCAGCCTTTCCTTGTAGGGATTCCTGTGAAAATCCTGAACCATTTTAGTTGCCCTCTGGAAAACCTCCACCTTATGTCCTTTCTGGAGTGTGGACTCTAAAACTGGACACAGTACTCCAGCTGGGGGTATACCAGGGAGTGATACAATGGCAGCACAACATCCCTCCTCCTCCTACTGAAGATGCCACTCCTTATGCACCCCAGAATCCAATTTGCCCTGCCCATAGCCTTGTCACACTATACTACCACCTTGAGGTCCTCTAATATAATAACCTCAAGGACCCTTTCATGTCTAGTGAGTATCAGTACCTCCTCTCATCCTATAGTCAGCATTGGGGTTTCTATGCCCTAGGTACATGATTTTACATCTGTTGTCATGGAACCCCAACTAAGTAAGAAAATTGAATTGGTTTGAATGAATTGCAGGCTTTTAAGCAGCTTTTAGGGGTGTGTGTATGTGTGTGTGTGTGTCGGGGGGGGGGCTCTGCTACTATAACTATTTGCTTTTGATTTTGGCCTCAAATCAGGTGCACTCCTGTAAACAAATAAAACACATTTAAGAAAGACTCAAGAAATGTGATAAAGTCTTTGTACATTAGCCTGGGCTGAGCATGCAGACAGGAGAGATAGAAACATAAACTTTGACAGCAGATAAGGACCGCTTGGCCCACCTCGTCTGCCCATTTCCCTACCTACAAGATAAGCTGCAGATCCTAGTTAACCAACAGCCTGTTTCTTCCTACCCCCACAAGAATTGCCTTATGCCTGTCCCATGCATTCTCCCACAGTTTTACAGCCCACAAGCTCCTCAGGAAGGCTGTTCCATGCATCCACCACCCTCTCTGTGAAAAAATACTTCCTCACATTGCCCTTGAGCTGTCCACCCTCTATCTTCAAATTGTGTCCTCTTGTTCTTGCACAGCTCTTTTTCTGAAAGATGCTACCCTCTTGGATTTTGTTGATTCCACTGAGATACTTAAAAGTTTCTATCATGCCCCCCCCCCCCTTTCAGACCCTGCACCATTTTAGTTGCCCTCCTCTGGACTGCCTCCATTATGTCTATGTCCTTGCGGAGATGGGGTCTCCAGAACTGGATGCAGTACTCCAGATGGGGTCTCACCAACTGTCTGTACAGAGGGAACACAACTTCCTGTTTTCTGCCGGTGTTGCCTCTCTCTATACATTCCAGTATCCCCCTGCACTCCCTACTGCCTTGTCACATTGCTTGCTAACCTTAAGGTCACCTGATATGATTACCCCCAGGTCCCTTTTCATTTTTGTTGTTGTTACTATCTCCCCCCCATGTAATCTTCCCCTGGGTTTTTGTTTCCCAGGTGCATTATTTTGCACTTCTTTGCATTGAATCCAAGCTGCCATACTTCTGACCATTCCTCCAACCTTGCCAAGTCCCTTCTCATCCTTTCCACGCCTCCTTGTGTACCAACCCTGCTGCAGATCTTTGTGTCATCTGCAAAGAGGCATACTTTTCCTTCCAGTCCCTCTGCAATGTCACTTACAAAGACATTAAAAAGGAGATGCAGTCTGTTCCTAATTAATGAGCTTCCCACTGGTCACCTGTGAGCCTCTAGTGGGCCAGAGCTTACTACACAAGCATTTGTCGATGCTGAATGGTTGCTTGCTGGCATTAGCAGTGGAAGTGCAGGAGTTAGACTGATGGGGCCTGTTTCTCAAAGCCCTGCATTGGACGCAAGGTGCCTGCAGCGAACAGATATGGTGTAAGGTGCACCTTGCATCCATGACTGCCCTCTGTGCGATTCACAAAGCTGGCCTGCGTTGAACGCAGTCCACCTGCCCTAAACAGGGCTTGCATCTGCAATGCACTGCGGCATGGTGGTAGGGGGACTGCAGCCGATGCAAGCTGCATCCTGCAATTCATAGACATCACCTAGTGGGAGAAATTCTAAGTGCCCTTAGACCAGCCAGGGCAGGTGTAAGGGGACGTAGACATTCTCCCCTAGGTGACATGCCTATGTGTGGCATACCATAGGTGACAGTTCACTCACCATACACCCCCGAGTGTGGCCCCGTATGTGTGGCCTCCATCCTAGTGGTCCAATGGCACCCCTCACAGCCCCCTGATGCCACTTATGTACCATTTTGGTACCCCCATCCTGATGCTGCCTATATTGGCAGTAGCTCCCCTGATGCTGGCCCCATTGGTGCTACTACAGCACCAACTTATGGTGATAGAGTGCCCATCCATGCCCCAGCAAGTGGTGCCCAAACCCGCTCATACACCAGTCCCGACTGCGCCCCAGAGCCCAGCACATCCCACCACTCACTTCCATAGCCAGGCCCCAGTTGCACCAAACATGGTGGGGGGACACCGCCACACCAGGTTGGGTTCACATGCCCATTACCTAGTGGGACAGGGGTCCTGTGTTATTCTCTGGTGGCCTGCGGTGGACCTGTGCGGTGTGCCAGGGGTTTGCCGCAGGGTTCCGGTCAGCGCAGGCATGGGGACTTAGCCACTGGGACCCCTCCTGTACCTGAACCAGGTGCAGGGTCCATGGCGCACCAGGCAGTTGTGCAAGCTGCTGTTGTCTGCAGCTTGCATCATGAGAATCAGGCCCATGCAGTGTAGGAATGGCAGTGAAGTACTGAACTGATGCCAACCCCACCCTGCAGAAATGGACAGGCATTGGGGTTTGCCTTTGGGTAGTCGCCCATAACAGTCAAGACATTTCACCTCACCCTACTGTGCAGACACTGAAAAGTGTCGAGGTGTGCCTTGAGTGTTCGGGATTTACTCATCTCATTCCATAAGGAAATATGCTGAAATGGGTGCAGTATAGGAGAATGGGATGAACTCTGGGGCCAAGGAGTCCAAGGCACACCTCAATGCCTGTCACTTGCTGCAGGGTGTGGGTGGGGGTGGAATGGTAAGAGCATTACTGTCGACAATCCCAAGTCATATCCTTGATGCCTGTCAGTCCCTACAGGGTAGGGCGTTATGGTTGAAAACCCTAACATCCTAGACGTTTCTTGGTATTTTTACTCCAAGTTTTCAACATGGCTTTTTGTGATCCTACCGCATGAACAGAGGCACTATCAGTTCATTAGCTGAAAGGTAATTTTGCACAGCGACTGTGCCATTTGGCGCCACAGGTGCGAAAACACATTTCGAACAGGATGTGAAAAATGACAGCTATACTGTTCATGAGGAGGTGTGAAAAATGAAATGTTGAAAATCTGGAATGAAAATATAAAAAAACTGGTGAAGTCATGAGTGTGCGTAGAAATTGTGCAATGCACACCTGTAATGTAATTAGTTTGGGGATTTTTTACAGCAAATTTTCAACACAGGCATTTTGGGACCTCTGGTCATGAACAGTGTCACTGTGATTTTCTTAATCTATCCCGAACACTGATTTCCCACAGCGACCATGCTATTCTGCACCAGAAGTACGAAAACACATTTCAGCCAGGGTGTGAAAAATGACAGCTGTACTGTTCATAAGGAGGTGTGGAAAAATGCCAATGCTGAAAATCTGGACTGAAAAGATTACGAATTTGAGAATTTACTAGGGTGCGGGATACTGCACAATGCACGCTCGTAACACAGTCATTTTATGGACTTTTGTCACCAAATTTTCAACATAGCCAGTTTAAGACCTCTGTTCATGAACAGTGTCACTGTGATTTTCTTAATCTGTCCCGAACATTGATTTCGTATTCACACACCGACCACGCCACTGTGCATTACATGTCCGAAAACACATTTCAGGTGATATGTGAAAAATGACAGTTGTACTGTTCATAAAGAGATGTGGTAAAATGGCAATGCTGAAAATCTGGAGTGAAAATATTAAAAATGCTCAAAGTTACAAGCATGCACAGGAACTGTGATGCAATGTGTTTCTTGCACATGCATGCAAGCAACACAAAAATGAAATGTTTACCTCATAAAACCTCTTGAGCTTTACTCATGTGGTTTTATAATGTCATCTTAACCCCTTGCTTTCGTAACAACTATATACTTCACAGTTGTCAGTTAATTTTTTGATACACTGTTCTATGGTAGAAACTGAAAACAGCCAATATAGTTCTGTGCAATACCTCTTTTAAATTTTGTAATGTAACTAGACATATGGGTATGCATGGTGTCTTTTTATTACCCTGTGTATTGTTTAATATGTTTGTTTGGAATTATTCTTATGCATAGATACATTGATGGCTATAGATGGAAAAGGACTATGAGTCCATCGAGTCTGCCAGATGCCCTACTTGATTTACATTGCCCCTCAAGTTCTCCCTGTACCATGCCTCCATCTTGCTCCTAAAATCCCCTTTGAAATTGTCCCACTCTGTTCTGAATGCTGACAGAGTACCAGAATTGATCACATTACATTACGGCAGCTACTAGAGAACCAACAACCTGTACAGGGACAGTATCACCTCCCTCCAGAGACACATAAAACCTCTCCTGATGCCCCCTAGCATCATATTCATGTTCTGTATGCCAAACTACATTGGGAAAAAAATTTAAATAACTGATAATTATCGTCCACAGGTCCCTTTCCCTCCTCAAATACTTCATCTTGATCCCACTAATGCAATGTTTCATCTGCCATTTTTTACTACCAATGAGCATCACTTTGTATTTTTTTGACATTTAAATTCAAATGCAACATTCTTCACCACTGCTTCAACCACACTACATCTCTTTCTAATGTTGCCAATTCTCTCCTCACTATCTAGCCTCCTAATGAGTTTTGCATCATCCATTAACAGAGTGCCTTTCCCCATAATCCCTCCATATTGTCACTAATATATGTAGTACTGGCCCTAGGACAAACCCTTGTAGCATCAAACTAGCAACCCCCCTGATATCAGAGAGATTTCCATTCAGGGTGCATGTACAAACTGCCAACCACAATGGTTGCCTAAGCCCTGAGCTCTATACCGATTTGACCTTTCTTCATCTGGAAAAACAGGACCAGTGCGGAGAAACCACACAACTCTTTAGAATCCATTCAATAAAAAGTTACTCTAACAAAAAAACTTCTCCAGAGCTCCGGGGTGGCCACATTCTGTACTAAACAGTGAAACTCCCGAACCGATGGTGAGACCTTGTGGCAAGTGGCAGGGCCATGGCGGGCATCACAAATGCAACTGTGATGGTTCCAGACCCTGCAGCAGCTTCAGTGGAAATAAAGACAATGCTGCAGCAGGTCCTAGATAAACTTACCAACTTTCAGACAAAGGTGGACAGCTTAGAGGAGAGGGTGCAAGCTCTACATCACAAAACTACAGACACTGAAATGTATCTCTCCTACATCGATGAAAAAGACACCAGACATTAAGCTTGGATCCAAGAGCTTGAGAGGTTGGTGCAGCTCTTATGGAATAGGGCTGAGGATGCTGAAAACCGTAGCAGGAGGAATAACCTCTGCTTTGTGGGGTTCTCTGAAGGTGCCAAGAAAGGGAACCCCATTGTCTTCCTACAGAACAAATTGACATAGCTGTTAAACTACATCCGGTGCCTGTCCTGGGAGTGGAGCATGCTGGCTTCGGCTCCTAAACAGGGAGAATAATCGAGGCCAATAATCACAAAATTTCTCCACTTCTTGGAGAAAGAAAGGATCCTTGCCCTGGCCAGGGAAAAGGGTGCCCTAAACTGGCAAAGGCACAGAGTGCATATTTTCAGTGACTACTCCACTGAATTAGTGACTAAGCAAAAATCCTATACTGAGGTGAGGAAAATGTTTCAGGACTTGCATGTTCAATATCACCCCATCTCATCCAAGCTAGAAAACCTCAGGAATGGGGTCAATAATACACTTGAATCTCCCAAAGAGGTTGCTGCATACATTGAAAGACACTGGCCAGGGAGATTTCCAAATCTGCATTGCTTTAGCATGCAAATCAAACCGCAAGGGCCGGGTCCTGAATGGCAACATGGCTCTCGGGCACGAGAAAGCATGAATAGATTCAGCCAATTAGCCACCCTATCGAATACAGGGGGATGGAATGGCAGACCTCCAAAGCCAAATGCAAACAACAGGCCAAGGAAACATCAAGACATACTCAGCACCATCAGCCCAGCAGAGGAGATCAGAAAAGATCACACTCTTCAACGAGCTGCGAGTCAACAAGGGAACCAACTTTCAAATGGCAAGGACAGGCCTCAAACTAAAAACTGCTTCCACAGCTGACTTCGGAGGGTCAAAATGAAATCTCGGCAACTCTACAAGAAACCATCATCAGTTCCTGGGCAGAGGCAGACAGGGTAACTTCTGAAAATGACATGGACTCTACCCCACCTGCTGACCCAACCTATGCTGAAGTCTTTAATTTGCCAATGGAGCACAGACTGAAATTCAGCAGACCCGCAGGACCGCAACCTGACAAGGACTAATTAGGTATTTAAAATACCACTGTTTTTCTCTGTGCCCATCGGGTTGAATAGAATGAGGCACACTTTCTTAACTGCACCCTGGGGGTGGGTGGGGATCGGGGGTATTGGGCAGGATCTGGGGAATCATCGCAAGTTACTCTCTGGATTAGTGGAAGGCTCTGAGTGATTTCCCGGTGGGTACATATGGGGAGGAGTGGGAGATTGGGGCGTGGGAGACTGTTGAAATGTGATATTAAATGTGTTTTCTGTATCTAACAGCTAGGAGCCTGACCATGGTCGGTCCTTGGGCCCCCCGGCCCCTCCCCATTTTTTTCTTCTCCATGTCCCCCTTCCCATGGTACTTTCAATCCTCCTCCACAGTTCACATAACCTGGAGAAAGCAAAAAAGATTTGTAGAAGGCTAAATCACCTTGCATTTGAAGAGGAGAATCTGTGGATCTCCCCCACCACTGCAAGCCTGTCATGCTAACTGACAGCATTGCCACAACACAGTGGAAAACTGTATTTTTAATCTCTACATAGGGATACACTGGGACACAAAGCTTAGCTGACGGGATCAGGTGAAAGCTGTGCAGAACAGTGGTGGGGAGTTATCAGACTGATGTAGGATTGAAAGAGATAACAAAAGTGCCCTCTTCTGCTCCTTTTCATTCTGCTCCTTTTCATTTTGCCCCTCACACTATCTATAGGAGATAGCCTGGTTTCAGGGCAGTGGGGACAGCTCAACAGCCTGCTATAGTAAGCGAGCAGCACCTCGCAGCTTCATGCAGCTGCAGAAGAAGGGCAATGGTTGGGATGGGCTGTACCTCTGTCGCCACAATGTAATGTGACATACTGCTGCTTGGTGACACCATTGGCTGGTTGCTAAGTAACAGAGCCCGAGCAGGCAGCACCAGCTTGGGTGGCCAGGATGTGAGATAGAAACAGGCTTCCCTTCTTTGTAGTTCAGAGACCTTTAAAGCAACTTATAAAGCCTTATTCAACTATACATATGAGACACCTATGGGTCTTGCAGTACTTTTACTCCAAACCCCCAAGTCCTTCTAGCACTGGAATGGATTGGGAGGGATGAGGTAGAGAGGAGCAGGAGCAGAAGAACCCTCTGAAGGGGTTCCCTAATTGAGTCAGCTCCTCATTGCCTCTCCTTCCCTTCCCCTTTCAGTCTGCCTTGGGCTGCGGCATCAGCCGAACTCTTCCATCTCCTTCACCCCCCCCCCACGGGGGTTCAATGCTCCAAGAGGAGACACGATGGGAGATCAACACACCTGGGGATGGCTGAACCTGAGGCCAACACTTCCAAAGAGTCATTCTTTCTTTTTCTGAATGTTGGTCCTCAGATCTCTGCATTACTGACTTATCCAACATTCCCTAGCTCTTTCTACAAGGTTGCAGTGTAGACTGGGGTCCTCTCTTCCGGATTCCAATCTCTTAAAGGGATATTACCCTTTTGTAAGTTAACCTCGATTATAATAAAAGGTTTAACCCCCTCCCCCATAAATAACCAAGACTGGTCCAGGTAAGGCATGATCTGATGGGAACAGAACCTGCTGCATCCTCAGAGAGAGCCAGGGAGGTATGCCACTAACTATATAATTTTTGAAACCAAGGGATTAACTTAATTTTCCTGCAGGGCGCCACACCTTACTGGAGGGTTTTTCCTTTCTTCTGTCTGTAGTGTTGTTCCAAGAACCTGGAGAGGGATCCGATCCTCACTACCGCCCTCCCACATGGTCTCACTGGCGTGAACCTCCTCCTTACCTTTCTCACTCCACAATTATCAGTCTGGTCATACTCACCTCTGCTTCAAGACCAGTAGTGGACCAAATTTAAGGAGGGGATGGGGCCTCCCCATCCCCTCGCCAGAGACTCTAGGGGGACATGTGGGGGATGGCAGAAGGGATTCCCTCCCCCCTTCTGGTAGCATTCCCCCCCCTCCCCACAATTACATGGACTCACTTCAGAAGAAAGGACCTTTCTTCTTTCCACATGGTGGGAGGGCCTACATCTTCCCCATACACTGAAGGGGCAAGTACATCGAAGCGCCCCCACCTCTGTATTGGGAGATATGAGATTTATGTGTTTTAATAGGGTTGCTGGTCCTAATATGGAACAGCTCTAGATCAGGTACTGATGCATAAATGGTGGCACCAGTATGTGCAAGGACCAAAGGGGCTGACATGAGGGGATGCTAACTCGACCAGATTACCTCTGCAGACCTAAACAAATATTCAGTCCCAAATGAAAGTGACTTATTTGTTGTACTTGTAATGCGTGTTTATTTTAAATGTAAGGTTATGTGGTATTTTACTACAAACGAGTATACTTGTTTATCTTCTGCTCAAATGTTACCAAATGTTACAATATGTTCTATCCACCTAGTAAGCTGGGAAGGTGACCCAGATGAGATCTGGCATGAGGAACCCTCACCATATTGTAAACATAGTGATGTCAGACCATGCGCCTGTCACTTTCACCTTGCAGCCCCCACATGCCTGACTCACAGGAGAGGGGTCTGGTGCTTTAATGTGTCCAACCTGAAAGATAATGCTTTCTGTGCAAGCCTAAGAGATGACATAAAGGTTTTTCTTGAAGTAAGCAAACCCAAGGATACCTCAGCAGCCACCAGATGGGAAGCCCTCAAAGCCTACATCAGTGGGAGGTGCATAAGTTACACTGCTCACCTCAAAAAGAGAAGCGCCCAAGAATTACAATCTCTGCAAACCAAGTTAAAAGAGATAGAAAGGTCTTTCAGAGAAAGCCCCCCCCCCCAGCCTCCTACCAAAAATTATAGGTCTGAGATATCAGATTAACACTTTCCTACATAAGAAGGCCAAATATGCCTTATTCTGGCTCAGTCAGACATTTTGGAAATCGAGAAAAGCTGGGGTGCCTTTTGGCATACCAACTAAAAAAGAAACAGGAGAAATCCAGAATCCTTTCTATCAAAAGGAGACATGGCCAGTTCACTAGAAGTAAATCTGAAATAAATGAGGAATTCAGTACCTTCTATGATAAATTATACTCTAGTGAGGCTAACCACACAGGGGCAGATATGCAAGCATTCCTAGATAAACTACATTTGCTAAACCTTTTGCAGTCTCAACTGGAATGGCTAGACAGGCCAATAGAACCCCCTGAAGTGGAACAAGCCCTCAAATCCATGACAAGTGGAAAAGCTGCAGGAAGAGACAGCCTATCGGCTAACTTCCTAAAAGTTTTCAATGATGTGCTACTGGACCCCATGTGTAGTGCTCTGGTGAAAGCAAACACAAATGGGTGCTTGCTGGCCTCCATGAGAACCCCTTCTTTCATAAAATTTACCTTTGGCATCATTTTATTGATGATGTGCTGATGGTGTGGCAGGGCACAGCTGATGAATTGGAAAATTTTGTGGAATATTTACGTAGTACCAATCCACATTTAAAGTTCACAGTCCAGGCTGATTTAAAACAAATAAACTTTTTGAACTTGAGTATTAACAAATTGCAGGATGGTACTAGTTATACTGATATATTTTGCAAAAAGACAGATCAAAATACCATCCTGCATGCTTCCAGCTGTCATCCCCGCCACACCATCAGCAGCATCCCTAAGTCACAGTTCATGAGGGCAAAGCATAACTGCACAGACTCTTCTGATTTTGAGAAACGCATGGTAGAAATGGCAAACAGATTTAAGAAGAAGGGTTGTGCTGAGACAAAGTTACAGAATGCTATGGTATCAGTAAGGGAAATGCCCTGCCAGGATTTATTGGAGGACAAAAAGTAGATCAGAACTAGATACAAATCAACTTAATTTTATTACCACTTTTGCTAAAAATGCAGATGAGATTAAAAATATTATTGAAAGGCATTGGCATATTCTGACTATTGAATCTGCATTAGAGAAGGAGGCAAGGGCATTACCAAAAACAGTTTACAAAAGGGGAAGAAATGTATCAGATATGCTAGTCCATTCATGCCAACCAATTGCAAAAACTAGCTACAAATGGTTACCCCTCCGAGTTGTTTTACTTGTGGCCACTGTAAATATTGCACAGTTGTAACAAAAAGTACTACTTTTAAATCTGTTAAAAGTAACAAGCAATATGACATAAGTCAGTTTATTAACTGTTCCACGGCTGGTGTTGTATACTTGGCCACTTGCTCTTGCCAATCATTTTATGTTGGCAAAACAACAAGAACCCTGAATTCAAGAGCTTATGAACATCTGAGTGATATCAGATGCCATAACGAAAGAAATGCTTTGGTAAGGCATCTCAATCAGGTTAATCATACTGAAGGACATAAATTCCATAGAATGGCATAGAAAAAGTCAGTGTTGGTCCTAGGGGTGGGGATTTGGATAATAAGCTTTATATAGGGAAGCTTTTTGGATTTATAATCTTGGCACCTTACAAGCCCCTGGACGTAATGGTGCCTTTGATATTGCTCCATTTTTAAGAAACAAATATGCCAGATTTTGAATAATTAATTGTATAATGCATTCTGATTTTGATTTTAATGTAGCATGTTATACTTAAAGCCTTTGCATATTTTTTCCCTCTCTTGTTAGGTTGGAGATATTTATGCTGCTTGTAAAATGATGCCTTGACTGACTGCACCTGGCTTGGTACTGCATTTTGAAGATAGAGCACTTGCTATGTTTTTTAACCTAATATTGTTGACTTTGATTATTGATAAAATACATAAGTCAACCATTATATAGTAAGGGTTAGTAATATAAAAGTATTTATATATTTATGTCAAATTATATCAGGGCTAATATTCAGTTTTTTACCTTTCCATTTCTTTAATTGTTGATGCACTGTCACTTTAATTGGATTCACTATTTATGTGAGGTTATGAATGTGAAAGGCTGTCCCTGATGAAGCGCGCATGTGCAAAACTGGTATGGCCTTTTCTTGTGTGTGAGGGAAGAGTAGTCACCTGTGTGGCACTGCTTGGTTTTTGATTCCTGAATTGTGAGTAATAAACCTTTTTATAACATTGTGGAGGTTAGTGCTGTGCTTTTTTCTGTTGGGACTACGAGTTATGTTGTACTTGCACAGCGGTATTTGGAGCAGCTTTCTTCGCTTGTCCACTATGAGAAAAGCCAGGATCTCTTTGCTGACAAAACCAGGGAAAGACCCGGCCCTATGCAGCAGCTACAGGCCAATCTCACTGATACCAGTAGATTGTAAGATATCAGCAAAACTGTTAGCAAACAGGCTAAAATGTCTGATTGCAGATCTTATTGAAGGAGACCAGGGGGACTTCATACCTGGACATAAAGGCATGGACAACACCGGGAGGCTTCTTGACCTACTGTGGCACACCAAAACAGCCCAGATACCCTCTATCCTGTTTTCCCCTGGATGCCTAAAATACCTTTGACAGGGTAGAGTGGAAGTACCTGGTGGCAGCCATGAAAGTATTTAATATCGGGCCTGACTTCAGAGGATGGGTTCAGGTCCTATATAATCAGGCCTCAGCGGAGGTGGTCACCAATGGGAAGGCCTCTCCTGTATTTAGGCTCCACAGATGCACTCAGCAAATATGCCCCCTTCCCCCCTTGTTTTTCATAATTGTCCTAGAACCACTCCTTTAAGACATCAGAAGGAACCCAGATATCCAGGGAGTAGTAGGAGTAGTATTGGGGATGAACATAAAACCCTAGCATATGCAGATGACATTCTCCTGGTGCTGTCAACACAAGCGAGATCAGTCCCAGCTCTGCTCTCCCTCATTGGACAATACAGTCTACTCTCAGACTGTGAGCTGATTGCTTCCAAATCTCAGTTTTTAGCCTCCACACACAGTATCTCTGGAACAGATAACTATCCTTGGGGCCTGCATCCTGCCGCAGAGTACATAGAATACCTAGGAATAAAATTCCACAGGGACATCCCCAGGCTGGGGAAGCTCAACTTGCTACCAGTACTTGACAACACTGGCAAAGATTTCTAATGCTGAAAACTACTCCATATCACTCACTAGGGCAGGGCACAGGCTTTCAAAATGATGGCAGCACCAAGGATACAGTATGTACTGGATAGCCTGCCGATAGGTATAGACAAATGACTTTTGGATCTCATACAGTCCAGAGACAGAATCTTTTTCTGGAGTGGAGGCCCAAACTAACCCGAGATGTCCATAAAGGTGGCCTTAAGTTGCCTGAATTTAGGCTCCGCAGAGTGGCACACTCTATAAGTCAAACTGCACAAGCAGCACCATGGACAAAGAAAAAAACAACTCTGAAGTGGGCAAGGTATGAGATGCACTTACTAGGCTCCCCCTGATCATCTTGGTCCTTTTTGCAACCCCACCCAAAGCTGCCTTCCAGATGTGGCACCATATGTGTTAGCGCACCAAGTGGAACCCAACCAAAGCAAAGTTTCTTCCACTATGGGATGACCCCAATCTCTTTATTGGTGGGAAATCGGCAAACTTCCCATTATGGGAGATAGCTGACATCACAATGCTGGCAGACATTAAGTCCCCTACATTAAACTCTTTAATGAGTTTCCTGCAGATCCACAAAAAATGTGGCCTACCTGTCCAGCACCACTGGAAATACCTACAAATTCAGCATGCCTTGCAAGCTGCCCTAGGCTCAAATCTTAGAGGATATGAACCAAACCTCACTGATACTCTCCTGTGGCCAGAAGGTGACAAACATGCCTCAAGTAGCAGCATATATTCATTTTTACTTCAAAAAGAACCTGGTGTCCATGCTGGGCTTCACTCCAGTTGATCCAATAAGCTCCAGATAGAGATTACACAGGATATGCGAGACTTGTGCTGGAAAGAACTTCATGCTGCAGTTAAAGACACAAAAAAACAAGTTCACCCAATTCAAAATCCTGCATGGGTGGCACAGAACCCCTAGCAAACTGTTGGCTTGGGGTCTCCTACGCAAAGATGAGTGTCAGAGATGCCAGACACCAGGAGGAAATATCTCACATATCCTATGGGACTGTCCAGCCATCTCAACTTACTGGAAGAAAACTGAAAACATATGTGCAGATATTCTCAAAGAAGATGCAAAATTTTCTAACTTGGGCGTAATCCTTGGCATACTCCTGAATCACCAGGAAGGAAGTAGGCTATCTCGAGCTCAATGGCTATGCCTTTGGGGAGCTTTAATAACTGCAAAACACATCCTCCTCCAGCACTGGAGAGATCCCAAATCTCCAGAGGTATAGGAGTGGCAAGGGGAACTGGGGAAAATGGCCAGGTTTGAGAGAGTTACGTATGACAATCAAAACAAAATACAAAAAAATACCAGCACATATGGGGCATCTATCTTGCTTCTAAATAATGTAAGCTTCCAGAGCCCACTGTTCCCCCCTGGCCCTGTCAGAATGGTACCTTGCTAGCTATGAACCATGGGGGATACAGCAAAAGTGCTGCCCCCCCTCCACCATACCCCTTTCCCACCTGGGGTATGACCCAGACCACTAGGTTACTTAACTTTGACTGACATTTGGAGGAGTAGATACAACCCACAAAGTTTACCATGTTTACTGCAATTTGTTGCTAAGTGAAAGTGGTAAATAAAATGCATATAACCTTGTTGCTGTTAAAAGTGAAGTATGCTAATGTATGACACTAGTTTACTTTGTCAGAAACTCAGTACTAGCCTGTTCATCCATGGAGCAATCCGGGCTAGGATTTCTATACTGTTATTTGCTCATTACCCTGTTATGTTGAAAAGAAAAAAAAACAAATAATCTTTTACTTATAAAAAAAGAGAGATTTCCGTTCAGGACTACTCTCTGCATCCTGTCAGCCAATTCCCAATCCGATCGGTTAGCCCTTACTCGAACCCTGCACTTCTCACCTTTTCACTGGCCTTCCATATGGCAGCAAGTAAAATTCCTTGCCGAAGTCCAGGTACAAGATGTCGACTGCCTGATCCCTATCCACCATCAGTGTCATCGAATTGGAAAACATTACCAAAGTTTGTCTGACACAACCTGCCTTTTATTAAGCCACATTGATTCCTAACTGTAAGCCTCTTTTCTCTAGGAGTTCAACTAAGAGTACTTTTATCATTGTCTCAAGTAGCTTGCCCACTGTTGGCATAAGGCTCACTAGTCTGTAATTTCCCTGGTTCTCATTTTCCCAACCCTTGTGCAGGGGGAACACATCACCACCTTGTCCACTGACACTTCTGTTGCTGATAAGTGACTCATTCAATACAGAACATGTGCCCGGGGTGCTACAAGGACCTGTCTCATCTCCTTTAGCGCCCTTGAGTGCAGCCCCCCCCAGGAATTTGTTTATGTTCACGTCCTGTAGATCCTTCAGCACTTTCTTCTTAGGTGCTATATCTTATCTCTTATCTGTGGCTCTGTGTACCATTGAAATTTGTCTTATTGTCCAGGACTGGTCCTCTAGCCTTCACTGTTAACAAAGAACTGTAGTACTCATTTTGTGTGCCTGACTTCACTTTGCCTTCTGGCTACTTTCTCTGTCTTTCCTCATCCTTTTAATGCTCTCCTTTGTTTGATATTTTTTCCTTTATGTAGCCGGAAAAAGTTTTTAATGTTCATTTTGACACTGTTTAGATCAGTGTTTACTTTTTTATAATGATTTCCTTGTTTTTCTGTAGTTATTCCTTATACTTCACTCTGATAACCTGCAGTTGGTCCAGAATGTGATGGCCTGCTTGATTGTTAGGACTTGCTATTGACGCATATCACAGTGTTGCTCCTTGATCTGCATTTTGGGGTGCTGCTCCTTAACTCTGAAATGTGTTGCTTTTCTTTGTTCAAAATGCACCCCTGTGGGAAGCATTTAAAAAGGTACTTGTCTCATCTATTTGCATTAACTTGCAGTGATTATTTATTATTTTTGGAAATATAATTTTGTTGCATGGTTTCATTGTCGTGTTTGCAATTGATGCTCTTTTGTTATAAGGTACCCAGAGCCTCATGGCTTGGCTGCCAAAAAAAAAAAAAATGTCATAGAAACATAGACATAGACTTTGACAGCAGATAAGAACCGCTTGGCCCATCTAGTCTGCCCATTTCCCTACCTACAGGATAGGCCGCAGATCCTAGTTAACCAACAGCCTATTTCTTCCTACCCCCCACAAGAATTGCCTTATGTCTGTCCCATGCATTCTTGAATTCACCCACAGTTTTAGACCCCACAACCTCCTCAGGAAGGCTGTTCCATGCATCCACTACCCTCTCTGTGAAATAATACTTCCTCACATTGCCCCTGAACCGCCTCCCTCCATCTTTAAATTGTGTCCCCTTGTTCTTGCATGTCTCTTTTTCTGAAAGATGCTACCCTCTTGGACTTTGTTGATTCCACTGAGGTACTTAAAAGTTTCTATCATGCCCCCCCTCTCCCTTCTTTCCTCAAGGGTATACATATTAAGCTCCTTTAGTCTCTCCTCATACGGCTTCTCTTGCAGACCCTGCTCCGTTTTAGTTGCCCTCCTCTGTACTGCCTCTATCCTGTCTATGTCCTTGCGGAGATGGGGTCTCTAGAACTGGACGCAGTACTCCAGATGGGGTCTCACCAACTGTCTGTACAGAGGGATAACAACTTCCTGTTTTCTGCTGCTGATGCCTCTCCCTATGCATCCCAGTATACCCACAGCCCTCCCTACTGCCTTCTCACATTGCTTGCTAACCTTAAGGTCATCTGATATGATTACCCCCAGGTCCCTTTCCTTTTTTGTTGTTGTTACTACCTCCCCCATTGTGTATTCTTCCCCATGGTTCTTGTTTCCCAGGTGCATTATTTTGCACTTCTTTGCATTGAATCCTAGCTGCCATACTTCTGACCATTCCTCCAACCTTGCAAGTCCCTTCTCATCCTTTCCACGCCTCCTTGTGTATCAACCCTGTTGCAGATCTTTGTGTCATCTGCAAAAGGCATACTTTTCCTTCCAGTCCTCTGCAATGTCACTGATGAAGACATTAAAAGGACTGAACCCAATACTGAACCCTCATGGTACCCACTAGTAACCCCTCTTCTTCAGAGTGGACTCCATTTACAATTACCTTCTGTGTCCTGTTGTGCAGCCAATGTTTTACCTAGGCTACCACCCTGGGACCCACTCCCAGGCTGGTTAATTTGACTATTAATCTTTGTGTGGACTGTGTCAAATGCCTTGCTAAAGTCTAGGTAGGCCATGTCCACAGCCCCTCCCTGGTCTACTACTTTGGTCACCCAGTCAAAGAAATCTATTAGATCGTCTGACATGACCTTCCCGCGGTGAACCCATGCTGCCTTGGGTCCTGTGCCCCACTGGCCTCTAGGTACTCAACTATTCTTTCCTTCAGAAATGACTCCATCACTTTCCCTACCACAGAGGTCAAACTGACAGGTCTGTAGTATCCTGCCTCTGTCTTGGTCCCACTTTCGTGAAGGGGAATCACATCCGCCTTCCTCCAGTCCTCGTGTACCACACCATCCTCCCATGATTTATTAAAAAGAGTAGCCAGTGGTTTCACTAGTTCCTCCCTTAATTCTTTTAGAATTCTGGGGTGAATTCCATCAGGTCCCATTGCTTTGTCCACCTTCAGTTTTAGGAGTTCTTGCAGAACCCTTTCTTCTGTGAAAGGACTGGGATCGATCCCCCCTATCAAGAATGCTTCTGTCAATTGGATTAGGCACTTCCCCCTCCTCTTTTGTGAATACTGAGCAGAAATATTCATTCAGTATCCCTGCTTTTTCACTGTCCCCCTCTGCCTACCCACTGTTCACTCTATTCAGCCTCACTATCCCTCCCTTTGTCTTTCTACGCTCGCTGATGTACCTATAAAAGGTTTTATCCCCCCTTCTTAACTAAGTTGGCTATCTTTTCCTCAGTTTGGGCCTTTGCTATTCTGACTTCCCTCCCTGCTTCCTTCTGCCTGAACTAGTACAGCTCTCTGTCCTGCTCCTTCTGTGTTTCCTTATACTTCCGGAATGCTATCTATTTTTTCCTGACTTTCACAGCCACCTCTTTTGAGAACCATAGTGGCTTTTCCTTTTGTTTTGATTTGTTTATTTGCTTCACAGAAAGGCTTGTTGCCTCTGTGATGGCAGTTTTGATGATTCCCCATTTTTGCTCCACACCTCCTTCTAGCCTGTTTGCTAGTGCTTTTCTGAGGCACTCTCCCATCTTGCCAAAGTCAGCCCTCCGAAAGTCCAGTACCCTCACTTTTGTATGGCTTGACTCTGTAGCTGAGTTTAACATGAACCACATTGTTTGATGGTCGCTTGTTTCCAGATGGCAACCCACTTCTAGATCTGAGATTCTCTCACTGCCCCCGTTTGAGAGTACGAGGTCTAAGATTGCTCCCTCATGAGTGGGTTCCAAAACTAGCTGTCTGAGGTCTGCCACCTGTAGGGTATCAAGAATGGCCCTGCTTTTGGATGTGGCCACAGCAAATGTGCTCCAGTTAACATCTGGCATATTCAGGTCTCCCATCAACAGTATCTCCCCTTTCTCTGCCATTCTAAGAATGCCTTCTATCATATCCTTGTCCATTCCTCCCCTGACATGGGGGTCTGTACACAACCCCTGTGCAGATTGTGGTGCCCTTTCCAGTCTCCAAGGTGACCCACAGTGCCTCCTCTCCTCCCTGTTTACTCTTTTGTTCAGTTGCTTTTATCCCTTCCTTTACATAGAGAGCTACTCCTCCCCCTCTTCTCCCCTTCCTGTCTCTCCTGTAGGTTATGTACCCTGGTATGTTAACATCCCAGTCATGGTTCTCTGTGTACCATGTTTCTGTGACTGCTACGATATCCAGGCATCCCTCTTCCATCAAGGTCACCAGCTCAGGGAGCTTGTTGCCCAGACTATGGGCATTGGTACTGATTACCCTCCATTTCCTGATGGCCTTACTCCTTTTTGCCCTATCACTGTCCTTCTTGCCTTTGTCACTTTCTCCATTTATCCCTGCCCTTCTCCCTATCGACACCTCTATGTTGGTGTTTACCGCACTTACTACCGTGATTGTTTGGGGAGGGCTAGGATTTCCCTGCTCCTTTCCAGTGCCTCCCTCCTTGGCTAGTTTAAATGCTTGCCAATGAAGCATTTAAACCTACCACCTAGGATCCTGGTTCCCCTCCTGGACAGATGCAGCCCATCATGCCAGTATAGGCTTGCATCACTCCAGGTGGACCCCCAGTCCCCAGAGAAGCCAAATCCCTGAGCTCCACACCAGTTTTTCAACCACTGATTGAATCCCATGGTGCGGAACACCCTAGCCTCTCCTACGCCATAGATGGGCAGCACCTCCGAGAAGGTTACCGTGCATGCTACTTGTCTAAGGTCCCTCCCCAATTCCACAAACTCTTCATGCACTTCTCTAATCTCTTTCTTAGCCAAGTCATTTGTCCCTAGGTAGACAATGACATCCAGCTCCCTCCCCTGTGCAGCTGCTCTGGCAATCCTGAGGATTCGCTCCCTGTCCCTCCAAGCCATGGCACCAGGCAGGCACCTTCTCCCTCTCCCTTTCCTCCCCAGTTCTACCTTCCTAACAATGGAGTCCCCCACCAGGAGCTGTTTCCTTCCCCTGCGGGGTCCCTTGCCACCCTCCTGTGGGTCTCCTTTGTGGAGGTTCCCAGCATCCTCCTTGGTCTCCACTGCGGGTGCCTCCATAGAGGAACCACACTTTGCCAGAATGGCATAAGAATTGTGGAGAAGTACAACTGGAGGGATGTACCTCTGTTCCACCATCCTCACCCTCCCTGAGCCCACTGTGGTCCAACCACTCCTCTTGGCAACCTCTGAGGCAACGGCAGTGGCACTGGTGATCCCTAGATGGAAGAGGAGGTCCCACAAATCCTGGCCAACTCAGCCTGGAGATGAGCAACCTCCTCCCTCAGCCCAGAGAGGTGCCTGCAGATGGGACAACACCGCATCCTTCAGAACGTCTCCCGGAAGATTGCTGCTCCACAGGCACTGCACTGCACCACTCCAATCATGTCTTATTTCTGGTCCCTTAACTGTTTGCAATACTTACTCTTTCATTACTTTCTGCCTGTGTGCCCTTTAAGCTCTGGATTGTCCTGTTCTGAGACAAGAATATCCTATATTTCTCAGTAAACCCCTTACTTGCTCAGAGGCAGACCTCCAGCAGCTAGAGGGGGCCAGAGAGCTACTTTTGCCCTTCTAGGATGGTGGGTCTTTGGTGGCTCTGTAGTCACTCACTTCCTGCTCCCAAACAGGAAGTTCCTGTTGTCAGTAAAATCCTGTGCCTATAAAAGTAGAACTAGCTTTGGGAGGGAAGGGGGGAGGGCAATATAGTCCCAGTAGAGAAGTCCAGTCACACAGCAGTCCTTTCTCCTGGTGTCTTCTGCTAAGCTATTAGCTGAATCTTTCTAAGGCAGTCTTTAAATGTAGCTTCCTTCTAGCTAAGCCACTCCCCCTACTTACTAGATCTTTCTACAAGTAATTTAAACCTCACAGCTATTAAGTCCTTTCAATCACCTGAGATTTACACCTAGATAACTGTTCAGATAACCATTCAGTTCAGTTAACTCAGACAAATACACACTTTTTTTTGTTTTGTTTGTTAGTTTTTTTTACCCTAAATTAAAGGTCCAAGTACAAAAGTTCTTCTTTAGTCCCAGTAGAGAAGTACAGTCACACAGCAGTCCTTTCTCCTGGTGTCTTCTGCCAAGCTATGTCCTACCTTTCCTTGCAATGTCTCAGTCTGCTCTTCCCTCATATATGCTGAAATCTTTCATTTTGTCTCCCATTGCTTCTCTTTGTTGCCTGTCTAGCCAGAGAGGTTCCTTTGTTTCTTTATTTTTGACCACACCATTTATTGCTGCCCATCTTTCCAACCCCTCTATTCTTTGTAAATGCTTCAGCTGACCTTCAATTAATTCTATCATTTTACAGTTCAGCTTTCCTAATATCGGGGTTTTAGTTGCTGATGATCCATCCCACTAATGAATTTAACAGTGTTGTGGCCACTCTTCCCAGTTGGGTGATCAATTTAGATCCTCCTGAAAATGTCCTGATAGGACATTTCTTGATTTAGAATTGTCCTCTCACCCAGTTGCATCCTGCATTTATTGAGTGAGAAAGCAGTCCTGAGTTACCTCTGTAAACTTCTGCCTTTTTTGGTACATTGCTGCTAGAGTGTCCCAGTTTGTGTTAGTGAGGCTGAAGTCTTCCATGATTAGCCAGTCAAGTGTCTTGGTGGTATCACTCCACCTGCTACAGCAGGGACTGGGGTTCTGGGTGTGGACTCAGGTCACTGTAGACCTGCCAGGAAGGAAAGGTTGAGTATTTGATGGGCTGCTCTTCTCCCTCAGGGTTGGGGGTACAGAGATCCTAATTGCTGACTGCCACCAGATGGCGGCTAGGTGCTAGCATGGCAGGAAGTCTCTGGCATGAGCACTCAAGCTTCTTGGGAAAGTGTGCATGCAGAAGCACATACATACTTGTGGAATTGTAACAAGAGGCCCTAAGGGAAAGGGAAATTATGGAGGGCAGAAACAACCCACCAGCAAGATGACACCACATGCTACGGCATGCCCTGCACCACAGATCAGGTAAGACCAGTTCCTGAATAAGGAGGCTGAGAAGCGAGGATGGACTTCCCCAGGCCCTACCACAGGGGAAATCTGTGGGGGCTTTGTGACTGGCAAGTCATGGGGAACATACTGTAGATGACAGTGCTAGCTGGGCTGGGGTAAAATGGGGCTACACAGGAAGCAGATACACAGCTTGAAAAAAAAATCAAAAAGTCTTCCTTGACCATAGTTCTGCTTTCCTAATATCAAGATTTTAGTTGCTGATAATCCATCACAGTGATGAATTTAATAGTGTTGTGGTCACTCTGACCAACTGGATAATTAATTGAGATTCCTCTAAAAATGTCCTGGTTGGATATTCTTTGATCCAGAATTGTCCCCTCCCCTAGTTGCATCCTACATCTACTGAGTGAGAAAGCAGTCCTGAGTTACCTCTGTAAACTTCTGCCATTTTTGGCACATTGCTGCTGGAGTGTCCCAGTCTGTGTTAGTGAAGCTGAAGTCTTCCATGATTAACCAGTCAAGTGTCTTGGTGGCATCACTACCACCTGCCACAGCAGGGACTAGGTTTGGGTGTTGACTCAGGTCGCTGGAGACCTGCCAGGGAGGGAAGAGTGAATATTCGATGGGCTACTCTTCTTCGCAAGGTCGTGGGTCCAGAGATCCCGATTGGTGACAGGCCACCAGATGGAGGCTAGTTAGTAGCATGACAGGAAGTCTCCGGCATGGGCTCTTGAGCTTCTGGGGTAAGTGTGCATTCAGAAGCACATACACATATTTGTGACATTGCAACAAGTGGCCCTAGGGGAAAGGGAGAAAATGGAGTGCAGAAAACACTCTACCTTAAAGATGACACCCCACCCTGTGTGCAGGCCCCACACCACAGATCAAACAAGACCAGCTTCTGGATGAGGCCATGGGGGGGGAGATGGCCCTTCCCAAGGCCCTGCCACAGGGGAAATTTACAGGGACTTTGCAACTTGTAAGTCCTGGGACAGGTGGACGACTGGACAGACAGGGCTGGAGTGGAATTGGGCCACACGGAAGGCAGATACACACCTTAATTTAAAAAAATAAAGATGTCTCCCATGATTATTGTTCTATCCAGACTTCTTTCTTCCTAATTGTCCTTTCCAGCTCCTCATCTCTGTCTACCCCCTGTTGGCCTGAAGATTACTCCTATTATATATTTTTTTCCTTTTTACCTGTCATATGGAGCCATAGTGACTCCCCCTCCACCTTTGAGACAGATAAGTAATCTTAGACTCTTATAGCTTTTTTAACATAGACTGCCAGACCCTCCCCCTTAGCATTCTTCCTATCTTTTCTAAAAACAATATAGTCAGGGACATTTATACATTTATATCTCAGCTATTGTTTTGATCAGTCTCAGATATTGCCATTATATACAAGTGTTTTGCAGCTATTAATTAATTAATTTAGTTTTTGTTGACCGGGAAGGAGGACTAGACAATTCTTTGCCTATTTTCAGCCTCGTCTGGGGGGGGGGTTACAGATGGATACCAACTGAAATTGAACCAGATTTAAGCTTTTGGTGGTATTTTTAGTGCATGTGCAGTAGGGCTGGCATAACTCGGTAATGTTCTGACCTTTATTCAATAAAGACGGGAGCACGGGGGAGGGTCTGATTTGTTCTGATTATTTATAGTTTTTGAATAAAAGTGAAAAAAATTGCATAAAAAAGATCCAAACTCTGTAATATTTAACACAAATGCCTAAAGGGAACAACTGAATTGATGATTTCTATGAAAAGTAAAGTAAAACTGCTAAAACAAAGCAATCAGTAGCTCCTTCAAGGTTGGCCTTTCTTGGTGGCATACCTGCTTGGGCCTGTGGGTGTGCTGAAGACAGACTGAGAGAGATAGAGAAAGAGAAAAAAGAGAGAGACAGACAGATGCAAGTACCGAACA
The DNA here is from genome assembly GCA_016271365.2 of Neoceratodus forsteri. NCBI lineage: Eukaryota > Metazoa > Chordata > Ceratodontiformes > Ceratodontidae > Neoceratodus > Neoceratodus forsteri. The sequence continues at coordinate 10,084,043 of CM057451.1, forward strand.
CCGTACTTATCATCAACCGATAACAGGCAGCTAAGATAGTTTTTATTAATATGGGGTGGGTATATTATGATGCATGTTTCACAGCACACCAGGCCCCCAAAAATGGCTAATGAATGATTAAATGAACAGCAGTAAGAGCCCCCTATCTTACCCATGTGATGCTGCTGTATTGCATGTCCCAGTATACTGTGGTATGGTACGTTACCTGGTCTAACAAGTGGTGATGTTTTCTACTAGGGATAGGTGGGTCGCCTGTGACCTGGTTCTGATTCTGACTTTTTTCCCAAAAGGTTCTGATTTACTGTGATTTACTCTGATGAATTGTAGACCAATTTTAGTCTATTTGAGTATGAGAAATGGATCAGTATTGTTCTTTTAGATCTCTGTTAAAAAAAAAATGAAATGTAACCTTTTTTTTAAAAAAAAAAATCACCTGTATTTTCTGTCATTTTTCAAGGTCAGCATGCAGCCAACAGCAATAAAAAATAAATTGACTGTTGTTCTTGCCAATCTGGTGTGTCAGCCACCACAAGACATGCATAAGAAACAGTGGGCTGGATTCATAAAACTCTTGAAAATCCCGCAGCTGTTGAAAAAACTTGGCACAAGTGGGTTATCACTTGCAGAGCTGCAATTTCTCCCATAGCTATGGTATTCTCAAAAGTGGATCCAGTTTGCGACCAGCTCCATAATTTATGACAGCTTGCAGGTGGTGGTGCCATGGGAAATCCCTGCAGCTGTGGAAAAATGTTATGCCCGGTGGGACCAGCCGTAACATCTTCCACAGCTGCTACAGATGAGAATAGCAATCTCCACAGCTACAGAGATTCTGGTCACAGCTGGAGTTGCAGTGTGGGACTTAGTCCCCAAAACATTTGTGAATCCAGCCTAGAGTATGCAGGTCATTTGAGGCTTTGCAGTGAAAGGAGGAAGTGTGTCAAACATTAGTCAGAAAGAGAAAGAGAGACCAACAAATTCAACAGCAGAAAGACAACAGCAGAATGCAGCCAGATATTCAGAGTCTGGCATGCTTTTTGGTGGGAGACAGGCAGCATGAGCAAGATATGTGATGGGGCCCCAGCCATCCCTCTTGCAGCTCTTCCAAAATATTGTCAGCGGTGTGATGCTTACCAAACATGCAAATAAAAACAGCTGCCTTTCTTTGTCTACCTTCCTGTACACTGCTGCTTGTGGTGGTGTTTGAAGACAGTCGTGACACCCAATGTGCTGTGATGCACATTTATTTATTGGAATGAATCAAAATTACAATCCTTTGAGTCATAGACTCCTTTTCAAATGCTCCACGTCAAGTAGACATATAGTTGGGAATACAACGGTGGAATAAACATTTGACATTACATGCAGTTGGAGAGCTACAACTGTGGCTAAAATAAGTATATACTGTATATAATTTACATATATGCATACATATATATAGGTGGGTAAATGCAATAAACAATAAGAATATAGGCAGAGAGGATACTGGTGTTATAGAAACATGGTTGATACTGCATTGGACAAATAGGATAGCAAGTGGAGATAAGGCAGGATACAGGTCCGTTGTTAGACTTGAGTAGAAAGTAACGTGGGAGTCAGCATAAGACAGAGGGTAAAGGGTGGATAGGTAGGTGGGGGTGAGCCAGACACAGTCCGTTATCAGGGGGGGGGGTTACAGGCAATTACAGGAGTGGGAGGAGAGGAGGTGGGATTGGAGCAGGGATTTGAACCGACCAAGCTTGGTTTCGAGGGTCATGCAGGGGGAGGAGGGAATTGAACCAGGAGGGGGCTCTATAGTGGAAAGAGCATTGGCCAAGGTAGGTTTTGAGCCATGGTACTAGGAGGGTAGGTTTGAGTGAGCTCTGGGTGGCCTTGGTGGTGGGCGCAGGTATTAGGAGGGGGAGAGGCTGGGGGGTGGTTAGGCCAGCTGATATCTTTCTGACCAAGAGGCAGGTTTAGTACTTTAGTCTGTCATCAAAGTCTAGCCAGCTAGTTTGGCTGTAGAGAGTGCAGGTGTGGGTGGATTTTGGACAGCCTAGGGCATGGCAACAGGCCCTGTTTAGGGCAATTTTTACTCACAGTAGGGCAGTATTATCACCAGCCCCATAGATCAGGATGCCATAGTCTATGATAGATAATACTGAAGACGAGATGGCAAGCTGGAAGGCTTTGGGGGGGGGACAGTTCCGATGTCATTATAGTAGGCCAAGACGGAGTTAACAGATGTACAAAGGAGGTGAATATGGTCATGGAAGGTAAGGGCAGGGTCAAAGGTGACTCCAAGGTACTTAAAGGTATTCAACTTTTCAAGAGAAAGCGAGAGGGAGGTGTTGATGTGAAGGGGTGAGTGTTTAAATCTGTTTTGATGGTGTGCAAAGAGCATGACTTTGGACTTTTTTTGGTTCAGAGCAAGTTTATACTTGAAGAACCAGGACTCAGCCTCGGTGAAGGCATTTTGTAGGAAGACTTCTAAGGAGGCTGGGTTAATGTGGGAGGTAAAGAGGACGGCATCATCCGCATAGATGAGGATATTCCTGGAGCATGCCTTAGGTAGGGAGTTTAAGTAAAGGCTGAACAAGAGGGGCCCAAGGATGGACCCTTGGGGACAGCAGAGAGAACAGGGAGAGGTTTAGAGAGGATGTTGCAGATTTTGACTTTCTGCGAGCAGCCCGATAGTCAGTGAACCAGGCAATGGCTTCCTGAGCCAGACCAAGGTGAGAGAGGGTAGAAAGAAGGAGGGTGTGATTGATGGTGTTGAATGCCTTAGATAAATCTAGGAAGACCACACCAGCCAGTCTGCCATTGTCCAGGGCAAAGTGAATGTAATTGGAGAATTCCAAAAGGGCAGTTGTGGTGCTGTGGCCTTGTCTGAAACCATGTTGTCCTGTTGACAGAAGGTCATATTTAGAGAGGTACTCAGTGAGCTGGACCATGGCTATACGTTCGAGGGCCTTAGAGAGAGAGGGGGAAGGATGGATATTGGACGGTAATTGCAGGTGAAGAGGCAGTCACCAGTTTTGTGGATTGGGGTAATGACTGCCATCTTCCAGATGGTGCGGAATTTGCTAAGGCAGAGTGAGAGGTTTAGGAGGTAGTAGAGGGGGGACAGAACCTCATCTAAAACCAGGCTAAGGATCTGAAGGTGGAAAGAGTTGCTGCTATGTCGAGTGCCACTCAGGGCTTTGATTAGGTAGGATTTGATCGCCATAGGGGTAAGGACACGGAAGTGAAATGGGGGGGTGAGTTGTGGGGGAGGGGTTGGTGTGTTGAAAAAGTCAGGTGGGAGAATAGAGCTAAGGTCATAAAAAGAGGTATTAAGTGTGTCAGCGACCAGCTGTGTCATTAGTGATGAACCCATTTACACTGAGTTGGGCCGGGGGGAGGAGCTGGCTTTGCCATTGAGGGATTTCATATTTTCCCAAAATTTGCATCCCAAGCCCCAGGAAGAGGTTAGAGTGGCTTTGTAGTGTTCAGCTTTAGCTTTGCGGTTGGCCCAAGTGCACCTGTTATGCGCAGCCTGGTAGAGTTGTCTGTTAGTTGGGCTACCAGAATCTAGGGCTTTTTTCTATAGTTCATCACGACGTTGTATTATTTCAAGGAGGGAAGAGGAGGTCCAAGTGGTGTCATGCCCTTTGACAATCCTCTTAGTGAAAGGGGAAAATCTATTATAGGCTTTATTAAAGGTGTTAATGAAGTAGCTGAGAGCGGCATCAAGGTCCTGAGAGCAATACAGAGGGGACCAGTCACATGGGGCAAGATAGGATTTTAGGTGTCTTAGCTTTCCCAGTCTGAGCAATCTTGTAAGGACAGTTTTAGGTGGTGGTTTCTTTACCAGACAGGACCAGGTGCAGCACATAGGGGAGTGATTGCTAAGGGCATTGGGGAAGACAGTGACATCGGTGATTTTGTGGGGACAATTGGACATAACTAAATCAAGCAAGGTGGCGGCCCCACTATTGTGATTGAGGCATGTGGGGCAAGTAACTAGTTGGGTGATGTCAAGAGCTGCTAGAGCATCATTGTAGTGGGATGCTGAGGGGCAAAGCCACTTTATGTTGAGGTCACCCAGGGTAATTAGCTCAGTTTTAGGGGGGAGCTGGGAGAGATAGTAAGAGGTTGGAAGGCAGGTTTCTGGCCTCGTAGAGGTATGTATTCCACTGTGAGTATCAGGGAAGTCGTCTAGGGCTTGAGAACTCATCCACAAGTCTGTGGTCAGATGCACAGAACCACATTCACTGTCTTGAAGAGCCAGTTTTATTTTACTTTGCATACATTCATAAATTGTTTGGGAACAGCCACAGACGCAAAATATTTACAACTTGGTATGTTGTAACATGGAGCTAAATATTTTAAAAGGGCCGTGGAGCAAAATATTTTAAAAGGGCTCTAAATCCATTATTCTCCACCACAGAAAATAGTTGAAGGTCCTTGGCAATAAATTCAGCTTTTAACTCATTATTTTTAACGTGACTTGATGTGATCTACTGTAGGCAGTTTTTTGTTCAAGCATTGCAGTAATGGTCTGCCGTTTAGTTTGTGCGGGGGGCCAAAACCACAAGGTTGCATTGGCGAAGTCCTAGCTTGTCCAAATACTTTTGTCAGTGAAGTAAAACATGTTTTTTTCTGTCACCTCTCAGTCCCTTCACCATTACTATTGTCTGTAGGAATATTTTCATCACATTTATTTGTCCCTTGCTCAGGACTGCTGCCCAGCCAAATGGTTGGATGTGCTCTTTGAAATGCCTTTTTAGTGATGTTGTCCCGAACTGGCCCCTCACTTTCCCCCTGCTAACTTCCTGAGGACAAAAGGTGGAGACAGCAAAACATTCATATTTGGGACTTACATGGAAATAACTCCACACAACTGAGGTGCATTGTTTTGTTGTCATACTAGGAACTGTAGCAATTTTGGTGGTAGTTGTTTCTGACCCTGATTCATGCACACTGTGACTGTCCCCAGAAGAGCTACCATGATTATTTTTTTTCCACTACTGGTTGTAGCTACTGCTGCTGCTTGCTGTATTGGTTTTTTCTTTTTGGGTGAAGGAACCCAGGTGGCATCCTCCACCTCATCAGTATCACATTCTGATTTGTCACCTTTGGAGGAGCATAACTGTGATACATCATGATCGTGATCATGATCTTGTTCTTGTACATTTACAGCCTCTTCTTCATCAGAGGCACTGCTTCCTGATGAAGGAGCCTGATATGCATGAGTGGCATGTCATGGAGTGCCATGTCTAATGGTACTTGACAGAGCGTTTTCCTTAATCACTGACTTTCTACTATTTCTAGGACTAAGTGTTTTGGCTACCTGTTTTTGTGTTTTACTTTTATCTGATTTTTCTTGCAATGCTAACAGTGCTGCATTACTTTGATGAGGGGACTTACCAACATGGTTTTCTTTTTCTGGTTGCATTGCTTCATCTTTTTCTGGTTCAATCAATCAATTTCTTTATTTATAATAGGTGCTTTTCCAAAACCAAAGCGCCTGTACAATAAAACCACGAATAATAATCAAATTTAACTAAAACAATACAATATAAACTTAATACTCAGTAAATGCCAGGCTGAAAAGATGTGATTTTAAGGCAACTTTAAAACTTTGGAAGGTCAGGCAATCTCGCATCGGACGAGGTTGAGAATTCCACAGGGTTGGGGCCACAAAGCTAAATGCTCTGGCCCCAGATGTTTGTAAATGAAGACTGGGAATCTTTAGCAATCCCTCATCGGTGGATAAGAGAGGGCGGGAGGGACAGTAGGGGTGAAGGAGATCTTTCAGAGAACTGGGTCCCTGATTGTGTAGGACCTTGTAGGTTAGCAAAGCAACCTTGAAGGAGATCCGCCACTGTATTGGCAGCCAGCGCAGTCCGCAGAGCACAGGCATTATATGACTGGACCTAGAGGTACTAGTCAAAAGCCTGGCTGACGCATTCTGCACTAGCTGCAAGCAGCAGATATCAACCCCTGGCAGCCCTAAATAAAGGGCATTGCAGAAGTCAAGGCGGGAGGTAACGAAAGCGTGGATTAAAGTTGGAAGATCATCGGGAGGAACCAGGTGCTTCACCCGGGTGATGTTCCTTAGATGGTAAAAAGATGTTTTGACAACTGCAGACACCTGCAATTTTAGGGTCAAGCAGTCATCAATAATAATGCCAAAGTTCCGCACCAGGTCTGAGGTGGTTAGCTGGACACCTCCAAGCCATAAACCCAAAGGAGAACCCGCCAACACACCAGCCTCACGATGACCTGGATCCACGATCAGCACCTCAGTTTTTGTGGTTGTGTTGCTTAATTTTCATCAACTGTATTATTTATATCTTCAGCAGTGAATTTCACTTTTTTCCTGAACTTTTCTTTGGGAAAAAATGTTATTGCTGTATGTACTAATTTCAGCTATACTGCTGGTGTTGGCCACATATTCCTTTTTCATAACAGACCCTGATTCTGAATCTATTTTTTGGGTCTGATGTAATAACTTAATTTGTAGTATTAGTTCAGATGCAGAGATAGGCAACACAGAGCCTGAGATTTGACATCCCCTTCTCAAAATGCATGGGGCACTATATGACCTAGTAGTAGTTCAGTCACAGAAATGGGTAACACACAGTCTGAGATGTGACACCACCCTCTTAACATATGTGAGGCACTATGGACTAGTAGTAGTGCAGTCAGAGATGAGTGACAAAGAGTCTGAGATGAGACACCCCCTTCAAAATCTGTACAGCACTATGACCCAATAGTAGTTCAGGCACAGAGATAGGCAACATAGAGTCTGAGATGTGGGTGATACCCTCCCCCCCATTCAAAATATGTATGGCGCTATGACCTAGTAGTAGTTCAGGCACAGAGATGGGCAACACAGAGTCTGAGATATGACACCCCCCTCTCAAAATAAGTGAGGCGCTATATGACCTAGTAGTAGTTCAGGCACAGAGACGGGCAACACAGAGTTTGAGATGTGACGCCCCCCCTTCACAATCTGTATGGCACTATGACCTCGTAGTAGTAGTTCAGGCACCGAGATGGGCAACACAGCATCTACAGCAGTATGAGCTAGTATTAGCTCAGGCACAGAGATGGGCAACACAGAGTCTGAAATGTGACGCCCCCCTTCACAATCTGTATGGCACTATGATCTAGTAGTATTAGTTCAGACACAGAGATGGGCAACACAAAGTCTGAGACGTGACACCACCCTCTCAAAATACATGAGGCACTATATGACCTAGTAGTAGTTCAGGCACAGAGATGGGCATCACAGAGTTTGAGATGTGACACCCCCCTCTCAAAATACATGAGGCGCTATATGAGCTAGTAGTTCAGGCACAGAGATGGGAAAAAGAGAGTCTATGCTACAGCAATACGATGTAGTAGTAGTTCAGGCACAGAGATGGGCAACACAGATTCTGAGATGTGACACCCCTTTCATGATCTGTATGGCACTATGACCTAGCGGTACTTCAGGCACAGAGATGGGCAACACAGAGTCCAAAGCAGTATGACCTTTCAGGGCAGCATGGAGATGGGCAACACAGAGCCTGGCACATAGGTGACACTCCCTTTCAAAATTTGTATAGCACTATAAGCCACCAATCAAAAGTACTGAGGTACTATGACCTTCAGACAGCGTTCTCCTGTCCTGTCTGACTCTGCTCCCCTTGATATTATTTTATTTTTATTTTCTGCACTCTGAAGTTATTTGCTGCTGAATTTGTTGGTCTCTCTCTCTATCTCTCTTTAACAAAAACTGTTGTGCAGTCTGTAATGTCTGCACTATGCTGCTGTCTACTCTGGACTCTGTTGTTGAATTCATTGGTCTCTCTACTCTATCTACATTTCTAACAGAAAAGAATCATTTTTTTAATAAGAGTACTCTGCAGTCTGCTGCAATGTCTGCAGTCTAATGTTGAATTTGTTGGTCTCTCTCTGTCTCTACTCTTCCTCTCACCCTCTCCCTCTCTAACAAAATGATTTTTGCTATTTTTTCTTTTTAAATATATATACACATACACACACACACACACACACACACACACACATACACACACATGACTATCTTAGTTGAATGTAAAGCACCAAATGCGCTCGATACTCAGTTTCCTAGGGATGACCTCTGATGGCTGACACAGAGTATTAGCTAGAACATGCGTCAATACTCTTGTCTTTTTATTCTTCTGGTGATCAGATAAAGGCTACTAGGCACAAGTGATTGTTTTCAGGTGTGACCCAGGAGCACTGGGGAGGTTATGTGACTTGCTCAGAGACACACAGTATACGACTGGAGGTTGTAGGAATCAAACCCAGATCTTCAGGATGTACTAAGTTCATTCACAGCTTGTTACTCTAACACTAGACTACACTGCTGAGGAGTGTGAATAAATATATTATCCAAAGAAGAGCATTCAGGCTTCAGCTAAGCCATCTGTTGTAAGAAAATTAAAACAGTTACTATAGTATTAACATCATACTACAGTATAGTCAGGAGGTAAAATAATATTTTTTATGCAGTTGCTGACAGGCAGTAGTAGTAGACAGCAGTACCTACCTTCTAGATCATACACTGTAAGTAGTACTACCAAGTAAGTTTATGGCATGAAATGCAGTTGCTTGTTGTATTATGTGGACTCTGAACCAACTGATGCTATTATTTTTTATGTATCTGTGCTTATTGTATTCCTTTAGGTAATCCTGGCCTGGCCTGTCCTAATTTGACCAGCACTGCATTTCCTTGTGGGGAATGTGAAAAAACAATAGCCTGAGTTGCAAAGGGGTTAGAAGTGGGTGGGAAGGGGGAGTAGAGGTTAGCAAGGTGGGAGGGGGCAAACAAGTATTTAGAGATGATGAAAGCACAGTGGGTAAGCCGTCTGGCCACAAAGGAGGGGAATGAGAGAGGGGAGTACAAGGAGCAGTGGTGGGTGCAGGGAGGACAGTTCAGAGCAAAGTGGCAAAAGGAGTGAAGGAGAGGATCAAGTCTGGCCAGGGTGGACCTGAAAGCAGCACTGTATATGTCACCATAGTCCAAGATGGGGAATATCATCTACAAGACTATCTTTCAAGATGCTGGGAATGGGATACACCCTTTATTCCTGTAAAGCATCCCAGCTTCTTATGGATGGCATCCACATGCATGCACTGAAAAATCAAGGTGACAGACCAGCCAGACCCCAAGTACCTGAATGAGGGGACATCCTCAGTTACTGTACCATGCAGGGTATGGAAGGAGGGGAGAGGAGTGAGCCTGCTGAGCCTCTGCCTTGTAATAAAAAAGAAAAACAACCAATAAAAGGTGTACACAGCAGGCTGGGTAACTTCCAAAGTTTATTTCAAGAGCAATGTCCACATTCATGTCAAGATGCAAACACCCCTACATGGCGCCTCATTCATGAGGCTTCATCAGGGGGCAGTGTTAATGTTGCAACCGCCTTCTTTTTTATCGCCACCTCATGAATAATTCTTATATAGTGTATGTACAAAAACATGGCCAATCCAGTTACAATCTTGTGAAAAGAATTCACTTGCACAATTATAAAATGCATTTCAGTATATTAGATCATTCAATAACAGTGTGTATCATACTCATTATACTACCAATATTGAAATGGTTAAAAGCAAGCAACTTAAAAGCCATCTTATACACTTTGTTGTGAGCAGAACTTATGTCTCCCTTTATAGCTGTTTTCACTTGGTGATTTATATTAAAGGAGCCCTCTGCTGTCTCTTTCCTCTCTACCTCACTCCTTTCTCTAGTCAAAAATGTCCCTTCCTGCCCTTCTAGCGCTCCTCATGGGAATACTTTGCCTTCCTATCCTCTTTGAGCTTCTGAAGAAGGACTGGTTGGTCCGAAAGCTAGAGCACTTTGTTCTTGTTACATCTATGTTGGTCCATTAAAAGGTATCCTCTTTGAGCTTTACTGCTTCAACACATCAACAGCTTCTGCCAATACTTATACTCAGTTTGACTTCTACTACTCCAACATGCTTGCTACTGCCACTCCGCTACCTCTACCCCCCTCTGCTCTCATCAGCAAGCGTATTAGCCCAATAGTCAGATACCTTCACCTTCATCTGAAGCCGCCACCTTGCATCTCTATCAGGGCGTACCTCATCACCCCGCTATGGTTACTAACCCTATCTCTTATACTATCCGTGACATTGAGATCAACTCTGGTCCATCTCTCGCCCTGTCATAACCTTCCCCGGCCACCACTCTCCCTAAAACCGATGGACTAACTTTCGCCCACCTGAATGCTAGGAGCCTTATGGCCAACCTTCCTGACCTCCAGGCTTGGATCTATACTGACGTCCCGGACGTCCTCGCCATCACAGAAACCTGGCTTAAGCCCACAGTGCCTGACTCTCAGTGCCACTTTCTTGGATACAACATGCTTCGTATCGACCGTCCTGGCACTAAAAGGGGAGGTGGCCTTGGCCTCTACTTCAAATCTCACCTAAAGATTACCTTTCTGCAGGACCCCCCCCCACCAAACTGTGAAATCCTACACTCCCTACTGCTTCTTGGGGGTGTAAAGAAACTCTATATTTTTTGTACTTATATCCCCCCCAAAAATGCTACACAAGGCATCACTCAACTACTAGGGTTTCTGCCTTCAGTTACAGGCAAGAATGACATTATCTGCCTTGGTGATTTTAACCTTGACTGGTCCGAGAAAACTCAGCTAACCTATCCTCCTTAGCTAGCAAGGCAAATCTATCCCAGCTCATACATGAACCCACAAGGGTCTCACATGGGGGCCACTGTGCCACCCTCCTTGACTGGATACTTACTAACAGGATGGAATATGTTGCCTCAGCCAGTGTGCTACCTGACATAATTAGTGACCACTATCCCATCTACTGTGTCTGGAACACTGTCATTCCTCCCTTCCCTGCTAAAACTGTAACCTTTCCTAATCTCTCCCGCCTAAATCATGAGGACTTCTTAACTGACCTTAACCAGGTTGACTGGTCCCCTCTCTACCAAACAGAGGATATTAACATAGCCACAGAATATTTCAACTCCGTCCTCCTCTCTCTTCAAAACCTTCACAGTCACCACACATAGGATGGCAGGGAAAGTAACCAAGTGGCTAACACGCCCCCTGCTTCAACTTCTCAAATCTAGGGACAAACTTTGGTCCAGGTGGAAGATCTCCCACCTCCGTGCAGACTTTGAAGACTATAGTGCATTACGTAACAACTGCAAAAGACAAATTCGTATTGCCAAAAGCACCTACTATAGGAACCTACTAATAACATCCTCTACAAATCCACGCAGGTACTGGTCCAAAATTAAGGACATTCTCAGCAACGACAAGCAACAGAATCCAGCTGACATGAACATTCAAGGTGTTCACTGCACCAACCATGACACCATTGCCAACCTTCAATGCCCTTTTTTTTTTCTCCACCAGTCGCTACTCTAACTAGCCCACAACTTGACTGTCCCTCTCTCCTCCCTCACCCCTCCCACCCTCCCTTTCATTCTGGCTTCAACCACATACCTTGAAGTTCGAAGCTACTTAACTCCCTTCCGGCATGCGGGGTCAAGGGCCTGAGGGCATCCATCCTTGCATACTTAAGCAGTATGCACCTTGGCTGACCAGACCTATCACCTGGCTTTTAACCTCTCTCGATCTGCACGCCTACTGTCCCATCCACCTGGAAAACTGCCAGAACCATCCCTATACACAAAGGGCGATGTCAAACTCATGTCCAACTACCGCCCTATATCTCTTCTGCCCACTCTCAGTAAGCTGCTTGAAAAATAGTCCACCGCCAGCTTGCTGCTCACCTTGACATGTTTTATCTTCAAACCCCGTGCCAACATGGTTTCCGGCCCGGTCACAATACCACCTCTGCACTTACACAACTTACAAATGACATCAGAAATAATATGGACCGTGGCCTACTCACTGGGGCCGTCTTTATCGACCTGTCTAAAGCCTTCGACATGGTACATCATCCTCTCATGCTAAAGAAGCTCCAATCCATTGGAGCATCTGACCAAGCCCTCTCCTGGTTCCATAGCTATCTTGACAATCGGACTCAGGTGGTAGCATTTCACAAGGCCCTTTCCTCCCCCCTAAACATCTCCCGTGGAGTTCCCCAGGGATCCACTCTTGGACCTCTACTCTTCTCCCTCTTCCTAAATGATATTCCCACCATGTCCCAGCATAGCTGCACTCTTATGTACGCAGATGACCTTGTTCTCTATCTGGGTCAAAATCGGTTGCTGCCATCAACTCCACTCTCACTAATGACTTCCAATTCCTGCAGACCTGGCTCTCTTGCAACCACCAAGTCCTGAACCTAGAAAAAACCTGTGCTATGCTATTCGGATCCTCTAAGAAACTGTCTGCCCCTGCGAACAGGCTCGGGTTCAATGCCTTGATGGCTCCCTCATCTCAAACACTGAGTCCTTCAAGTACCTTGGGATCACTTTGGATCCCACACTTGACCTGTCTCAACATGTCAATATGGTGTGCCGTGCCATCAATGCTAAAATTGGCAGAGCTTATATGCGCTTCTCCTCACTCCTTCCGCTAGACTTTCTGTTGTGAGAGAATTCTCTTACCCCAGCTCCAATATGCTCTGCCCCTCCTCTTTGCTGCAAACTCTGCTACACTCCACAAATGGGACACTGTCTACAACAACATCTGTAGATTCGCCTTAACTGCCCCACGTCTTACCCATCATTGTGTCCTTTACGCTGGCTTAAATTGGCTGTCACCTAAGGATATTCAAGCCTACTCCCTGGGCTGCTTTATTGACTCTGTCTAGACCTCCTGCCGTGTCTATCTTGCCAACCTCCTGACTCCTGCTTCACACACCGCACTCCACAGGTCTTCCTCTGCCCCCATGCTCTCCACTAGACCTTGCATGACAAAAATGGGTGAACAGGCATTTGCCCATTTTGCTCCCAAATTCTGGAACTCACTCCCCCTTAAGGTGAAAACTTTAGCCTCCCATCGAGAATTCAAAAACTTGCTGTTCACCCACCTCCTAGCCTCTGACCAATGCAAATGCTCTTAATTTGCTTTGTCCCACTGCAGGCTGTCGGGTCTGACCCTGAGTACTACACTAATGTTCTCCCATGCAATACGTTTGTCTAGGTGGCTATGAACCTTGATGTCTTTACTGTCCTCAGCTGTCTTATGGTTACCCTAATTGCTTTATTTTACATCCTTATTATGATCTATGCCTAAAATGTACCCTTATGTAACTATTACTGTGCTACCCAATGTATATCTTGTTTTGCTCCTGTACACCTATATTATGTCTGTGCATTTCTGCATATTGTAACCAATGTCCTGTGCTCTCCCGGGTCGTGCCTGAAAATAGGCAGGTCTGTTGCCTAGCGCACTTACCCAGTTACCAAAAGCTAATAAATAAATAAATAAATATCCATTCTTTCATAAAAAAAATTATGTCTGTGTTTTTTCATTATAGAGATAGCATTATATTTCAAACTTTAAATCAAAAAGTGAAGATTTAAAAATGACCTCTACATTAACATGCTACAAAATATTCATGGTATAAAAGGGAGTATAGAATTTGTGAAATAGATGAGGGGGATGCTGAATGGATAGAGTTGGAAAAACTGGGTTAAGTGGGTCAGCAGCTGATAACATCATAAGTACTCCTACATAAAAAATTTAAATAAAGTGTACTCATTGTGTGATCAGGACAGAAAAATGTATCTGATCTTACCGATCCCCTTATTCAAACTTTATCATGATTCACTTCACTATATAGGACCCAGAGTGAAAAGTTCATCATAAGTGCCACCTACAATCTGAGCCCTTAGCAGACCCACTTTCCCAGACCTGGATTATATTATTTATAACTTCACTAGAGTCCCAGAGTTCCCAATAGTCCTCAAAGCTGCACACCATCAGTCTAAAACTAAATGCTAGTTTGGGCTTCATTTAAATTATTTTATCTTATTTATTTATTGAAAGAGATTTACCAGGAATACATACTGAGCTATAAAGCTAATTTCCAGATGTGTCCTGGGGGGATGGGGACGGGAATAAATATATAGTATAAGCAAAGCACTAAGCAAAGTGCAATAATTTGCTAAGCAAAAGGCACATCTATGTACAGTACCATATATACAGTAACATAAATGGCAAATTGCTAAACAAGAAAGATAGATACTGTAGGTAAAGAAGAGAAAAAAAGGAGGGGTAAGGAGCGGGGAGGAGGGAAAGGATGAAAGAGAGTGTGAATAGATTGGTCGTAGTAGTGAAGAGGAGAGGGGAAGATATGGAGGAAAAGGGTTGAAGGGAGGAAGGTAGTGGAAGGAGGAGTAGGGAAAAGGAGGGGGAAAGGGAAGAGAAAGAGTGCGGAGGTTGAAACATTTCATATTAGTTGTATAGTTGCTTGGGGGCTGACAGTGGATGGGGAAAGAGAAAGGGGACAAAACATTAGACTAAGGGCAGTTGCTGGTAGGAGATGTATGGGTTTAGATTAACAAGGAAATAGAGCATTTGGAGGAGGCAGAGCAAATTGTACAGGGAAGAGAGTTCCAGATTTTAAGAACGCGGTAAGATCTTGAAAATGGATACTAACACAATTCTAGCAGTATACAAGATAAAAAGCTCCAAAAATCATATACTGTATAGAGGCAGCTTAGGGCCAAATTTCCCCCCATAAGTTTACACCTAACCTTCTAATAATAATAATACTTTTCCATGCTTGTTGCATCACCCCAGCATGATAAAGAAGCACATACAATACTACAAATTAATTATACACAAGCTTTCTAAAGTGCATAAACATAATAAATAAACATATTCAAAACACCATTATTTAAATAATGTGCAAATCATTATGGGGTCTATTCACAAAAGTGCAGGATGTATGTGTGATTTGCACATAGAGGGCCCTCACAGCTTCGCAGCTCCACACCCTGGGACAGGTGTGCACTGACCAGTATTCATCATTGCTGGCCACCTGTCCATACCCCTGCTCCCCAGCATGCAGCTGAATGGGCATGGAGTGCAGCTGCATGGGAGTGGATTGCAGGACTTAGGCAGGCATCCAATCAGATGTTCGCCTTGGGTCCCGAAGTGGGTCCCCTGCTGCACATGTGCAGGGGATCCTGATAAAGCATGCACCCCAGTCAGCTAACTCTGACAGGTGAATGCTCAAATGGCTACCCCAACCCTCCCTAGCAACCCTGTGGGCTGGAGCAGCAGTGTAAAGGGAGTTCTCATTACCGCCATAGCTGGCAGGTGTCTGTTGGGGAGGCATGTAAGAGTTGTTGCAGGCTCCCCTCTTGCATAATGGCACAAAGTACAGGCACACTCCCTGCCATGCACCCAACCACCCATGGTGCATAGCTGCTTGGGTGGCCAGGGATCTGGTGTGCAAGGGGCTAGCATGCCTCCAGTGAATGCTGCAGTTGCAGCATTTCCATGTAGGTTTGCCTACGCACCTAAGATCCGTGGCGCATAGGCAACCTGACCCTTTTCTGAACAAGGCTCTATATGAATTGTATCTATAGAAAAATTATCATAAAGGACCAGTTTCTCCCATTCAAACATCAGAAGTCTGCTCACAAATCATAATTCCTGGAGCAAATCATCTGAAGGCGGACACATTATAAAAATGTATTCCATGTCATTCAAAATATATTTACTTCATAAAAATAGTCTGAAATTTATTTCAGCATTTACCCCATTTGCAGGACCTTCAGCCTATCCCCTTCCCTCTCATACCATGGTATGTGATCTAGGGTTCTAAAGGAAAAGATCAAGGTGGTGCACCTGTAGTAATCCCTAAAGTGGACTTCCAAGGCATTTTCTCTGTTACCTTGTTGGATAGCCAGGATGTGCTCCTGAAACCCCTCTTTGATACATCTAGTTGTCCTGCCGACATAGAGCTTGCCACAGGTTCACCAACCTGCATACATCACATATTTGGTGTGACAGTTCATGTTGAACCTGGTGACAAATTCTTCACCTGTCATAGGGTGCACACATTTCTGACCTGTTACATCATATGTACACAGATAGCAATTATGGCATGTGTAAAATCTCATTCTAGTCACTTGCCTCTTACGCTTTGCATCTATGAAATAGCTACTGGTAAGATGATCCTTCAGATTCTTTCCTCTACTTGAGATATCCTGCGAGTAATACCCACCACAGGCACCATTTCTGGGTCTCTTGACAAAATCTGCCACCTTGACTTCACAATCTTGGCATTTGCTTAATTTGCTCACAATCTGGAATTCATTGCAACACTTACTTTTGCTTGTGAGTCTGTTTGCTTTCATCATGATAACAATAGATTGCCCCATGGCACCTCTTCTGCTTTTTCTTCTCAGTCTTTTTACAGTCTGTGCTGAATACCCCTTCTGCAAGAACCTGGTTGACAGCATCTGGGCCTCTCCCTGATATGCTTCCTCCAAGGAACCGTTCCTTTTGACCTGAAGAAATTGCCTATAGGGGATGCTGTTGACCAGGTTCCTGGGGTGGGCACTTTCTGCCCTTAAAAGGCTATTTCTATCCACTGGCTTTCTTAAGGGTTCACAGATTACTCAGCCATCTTGTGCCACCTTAAACTTGATGTCAAGGAATTCAGTCTCCCTCTTATCCTTGTTGTGGGTGCACTTAATATTGAGTGTATTGGATATAAAGGGGGGATGTAAGCTCTACTCACAACAAAGTGTATAATATGGCTTTTTAATTACTTTCTTTTAACCAGTTCAACATTATTAGTGGAATGAGTATGACATGCACTGTTTTTGAACTAATTATCTAATATACTGAAATGCACTATATAATTATGCAAGTATATTCTTTTCACATGGTTGTAACAGGACTGGCTAAGGTTTTGCATATGTATAATGATTATCCATGAGCTGGCGATACAAAAGAGGACTATTACAACCCAAACACTATTCCCTGATGAAGCCTCATGAAGAAGGTGCTGTATATGGGTGTTTGGCATCTTGACATGGACATAGAAACTGCTCTAGAAATGAATTTTAGAAGAGCTACCCAGCCTGTTGTATGTGCCTTTTTTTGTTATTGTAAATGGTAGCACCCAAGTAGCACCTTTAGCTGCAGTAGTGTGCACAGTTTTCCATTTTGACTATAGATCCTCTGCCTAGTTCAAGATCATAGAGACCATTTATTTGACATCGAGGGGCAGCTGATTTGCCAGTAACCAGTGTTGGTTGTTAGTAAGGTTCAATTGGAGCCTGGCCGTGAGGTCAGAGGAGCCAGAGGCAAAGAATGCCATGTCATCTGTATACACATGGATGGATGCAGAGGAGCAGGAATCAGAGAGGTCAATCAGGAAGATGGGCAAGAGTACTGGGCCAAGGACAGATCCTTGTGGGGGATGCCTGAGCTGATAAGGTGTTGCGGGATGTAGAGTCTCCAATACAGACAGTTAGAAACCAATATTCAAGTAGAAGCAGAACCAACTGATTGAGGAGTCTGACAGCCCTGAAGCCTTGAGCTTTTCAGGAGGAGAGGATGGGAACTAGCGCTGAAGGCTTTGGCCAAGTCGACAAAAATGGCGGAGATGACTAAACCTGTTCTATGCCAGATAGAATGGAGTCAGTAAGCCAGAGGAGGGAAGGTAGAGGTGGAGGGGGACTTCTGGAAACCAGACTGGAAAGGGGTAAAGAAGGAGAATGAATCAAGGAAGGGCAGAACTGAGATAGAACAAGGTCTTCTAGGATCTTAGCCAAACTAGGGAGCAGGGAGATAGGGTGGTAGTTGCCAGAAGAGGTGGCATTACCCCCTTTGGGAAAGCAAATGACTGTGGCCAGTTTTCAAGTGTCATGGACTCTCCATGATCCTCCCCTAAGGAGAAGGGGTTGAGCAGGGTGGTAATAGGTAGAGTGATGGCAGTGACAGAAAGGTGGAGGAAGCTGGGGTTAAGACCATCAGTGCTCACATCTTTGTGTGGGTTAAGAGCCAAGAGGGCCTTAAGGGAAGCAATGGGAGAGGTAGGAGAGAAGAAGAACTAGTAGTGAGGGTGGAAGTAGGGAGAGGAGGAGAGGAGAGGAGAGGAGAGGGGAGGTGTGGAAAGAGGAGGAGAAGAGAGAGCAGGCACAGGAAGTGAAGAATGAGTTGAAAGCTGAGGGAACAGAAGAGGGGCCAGTAATAGAAGTGTCATCCACCTTGAGGACTGGGGGAAGGGAATGGGGAGAAGATCTTGTGGATAACCTTCTGGAACTGGAGGTGTGATTAAGGTTGTTCTAGATTGTGGATGCAAAGTATTCAAACTTAGTAAGGCTGGTAGCTCTGGTACAAACATTACAAAGGATCTGGTACTTGATAGGTGGCAGAGAGACGAATGACTTGTGGATCTGCCAGGCAAGGTCATGCACACAGAGGCAGACCAGCAACTCAGCTGAGATCCATGTGACATGGGAACCGCAGACCCTAGTTTTTCTAAGGGGGTCATGCAGATCCCAGGCTGACATAAATTTGGCATTGAAATAATGGAAGGCCATATTTATGTTGCTGGCTGAAGAGATTGGCAACCAGTCAGTATCCACCAGGTCAGCATGGAGGAGGATAAGTCCAACAACTTGAAGGATCATGGTATGGTTCAATTTGGCTACTACATCTAAATCATCCCATTCCAAGGCAAAAATATGGGACTTCAGAGGAGCTGACTTTGATAAGATGGCCAACAGAGTTAAGCTAGCCCTGGCAAAAAGAAACACAGGTGAGGGGGTACAGGCAAAGTGGGCAAGCATTAAGGATGCAATACTTGAAGCAACATCCCATTGTGTTAGACAGAAAAGGAAGCGCAAAAGAAGGAAACCACTTTGGTTCTCAAATACAGTAGCAGAAAAGGTCAGAGCCAAAAGGCTGGCCTTCAGGAAATATAAGGGAACACAGCGGGATGAAGATAGGGAGGCATACCAAACTGCCCTAAGGGAAGCAGGGAAGGCAGTAAGGCAGGCAAAGTCCCAAACTGAGGAAACACTAGCACGAACAGTAAAAGAAGGTGACAAGACTTTCTATAGAAACATTAGTGAAAGGAGAAAGTCCAGAGGGGGTATTACAGCTTAATGGAGAAAAGGAGCATGTGAGGAGGAGGACCTGTAAAGGATCTATCCTAAACAGATACTTTTGCTCAGTATTTACTGAAGAGAAGGTAGGGCAGGGCCCACAGCTCAACATCATGGACACGGGGGAGGAGGTGAGCACTACTCCTTCACAAAAGAAAGGGTCCTACAAGAGCTTGCTAAGCTCAGGTGGATAAGGCAATGGGACCTGATGGCATACATCCCAGGGTACTTAAGGAGCTAAAGGAGGAACTAGCAGAGCCATTAGCAGAATTGTTTAGTGAGTCTCTGAGCACAGGAGGTCCCAGAAGACTGGAGAAGGGCTCATGTGATCCCGCTCCACAAAGTGGTAGCAGGGAGGAGGCGGGAACTACAGACCAGTCAGTCTTACCTCAGTAGTGGGCAAGATTATGGAGGCACTCCTTAAGGAAAGAATAGTGCAACACCTGGAATCCATAGGGGCACAGGATCCAAGACAGCATGGGTTTACAAAAGGAAGGTCCTGTCAAACTAATCTCATAGATTTCTTTGACTGGGTAACCAGAGTGGTGGACCAAGGAGGAGCAGTTGATGTCGCCTACCTTGACTTCAGCAAAGCTTTTGACACTGTTCCACATAGAAGATTGATAAATAAGCTGGGTAGGCTCGGGGTGGGTCAGAAGTTGGTCAACTGGGTGGCAAACTGGTTGACGGGCAGAAAACAGAGAGTGGTGGTAAATGGTATACAGTCAGAAGAGATGCAAGTCACAAGTGGGGTACCTCAGGGATCAGTCCTGGGGCCAGTCCTCTTCAACATCTTCATTAGTGACCTTGCAGATGGACTAGAGGGGGGCTTGTCTGTTTGCAGATGACACCAAGATCTGCAACAGAGTAGATGATCCAGATGGGGTGGGCAGAATGAGAAGAGATCTGGATAAACGAGCAGAATGGTCAGAAGAGTGGCAACTGGGATTTAATGCAAAGAAGTGCAAATCATGCACATAGGGAAGAGAAACCCGAAGCCACCTATAGGCTGGGAGGGAGTTGCTAGCAGTCACAAAGGAAGAAAGAGACTTGGTCATCATCACTGATGACCTAAAATCATCCAAGCAGACCTCTAAAGCAGTAGGTAAGGCTAGGGGGTGTTAGGGTGTGTTAGTAGGGGTATCCTAAGTCGTAAGAGGAGGTAATAATCCTCTGTACAAGACTGGTTGAGGCCCATCTGGGTACTGCGTGCAGTATTGGAGGCCACACCTTCACAAGGACATTAACCAAATTGAGGCAGTCCAGAGAAGGGCAACCAAAATGGTGCAGAGACTGCATCAGAAGACATATGAGGACAGATTAACGGAGCTCAATATGTATACCCTTGAGCAAAGGAGGGAGAGAGGTGATATGATCGAGGCATTCAAACACCTTATGGGCATAAACAAGGTGAAAGAGTCTAACATGTTTAAATACAAGAAAATAGCAGGACAGAGGACACAGCATGAGATTAGAGGAGGCCGATTAAGGGGGAATGTGAGGAAATTCTTTTTCACAGAAAGGGTGGTGGATGCATGGAATGGCTACCACAAGTGGTGGCCATGAATACAGTGCAGGGCTTCAAACAGGCATGGGATAGGCATAAGGGAGCAATACAAATGACTATGAATAGATAGGCCATTGACAGAGCAAAGGCCGATGGTACATTTATAAGGTAGAAAAAGAAATGGGCAGACTGGATGGGCCTTGCGGTCCTTATCTGCTGTCAACTTCTATGTTTCTATGTTTCTATGGATCAGGACTGAATGAATTGGTGGGGGGTTGATACAGTGAATCATATACACACATAATGATGCATCTCATGGGATTATGCCAGTTGGGGTAATTTCAAATGAAACATTGATAGCAAACAATATTTTCAAACTTTTACTGAAATGAGATTTGAAACCTGAATGAGCAGTGTGAGACAGCTGCTAGCAAGGCAAAAAAAATAATGGTGTGTATTATGGGAAACTTTGCAAGTAGATCTAAGGATGTAATGATGCCCATATACATATTCTTGATCCAGCCACATCTAGAGTACAGTCTGGTCCCCACATCTGAGGAAGGATATTGACATAACAGAGAGGGTACAGAGGAGAGCGACCAAATTGGTTGATGGCTTGGAGAATATGGGCTCTGAGGATTAACTGGCAGACCTTGGGCTGTTTTTTATGGAAAAGAGAAGTCTCGAGGGAGGCATGATTACAGTATTAAAATACCTAAAATGGATAACACCATTAGACCACATGCATCTCTACAAGATGCACAAGGAAGAAAGGACAAATGGACACTCAATGTCACTGAAGGAAGGAAGAGTCAAGGGAAGCATCAGAAAGAACTGCAGTACTTAACAGAATGAGAGGTGTACCTTAGGAATAGACTGCCAGAGCAAGTGTTATCAGCTGACAGTGTAATAAGATTCATGCTCAGACAAGTACATTTAACTAAATGCAATGGGGTGATGGAGCATACCACTGAGCTAGGGAGAGGGAGGAACTTGATGGACCACTGGACTTCTTAACCCTCCAAATATGTTTATATGTCTGTGATGAGAACATGACTTTTGACTCACTGTACCTGATACTGTCATGATTCTTTAAAGAGAAAATTGTAACAAAAAAAACCCTAAAACAAAACATAAACCATGGTAAAATATTCAAGTGTCAAAGCAATCACAATAATAAAAACACTGAAGCCCATTTCTTGTGTCATGTGCAATCAATTGTTATTCAACCTTATTTACATGATCATAACCTTATCTCTGACTCCCAGCATGGTTTCAGAAAGGGACACAGTACCTTCACTGCTCTCTTAAAATTCACTAACGATGCTAAAGTAGCTATGAGTAATGGCCTCCTAACAGAGGCGGTCTTTATAGATTTAACTAAGGTGTTTGATCTGGTCAACCACCCACTTCTTCTATCCAAAATGCTATCCTTAGGTTTTTCACCCGATGTTTATTTCTGGTTCAACAACTACTTGTCTAACAGAAATCAAGGTGTTAAATTTAACTGTGCTGTCTCAAGTCTCTCCACTACAAACACTGGCATCCCCCAGGGCTTCATTCTTGGTCCATTACTTTTCACTCTCTCTCTTTATTAATGACATTTCAAAAATTCCCTCTACTTGTTCTTCCCTGCTTTATGCAGATGATCTGGTACTCTGTCTTAGCACAAATTCCATCACTGACCTCAATACCATTCTCTTCAGATTTCTTCCTTATCCAAAGTTGGCTTACAGGAAACAAATTGGTTCTAAATGGTAGTAAAATGCAATTCATGTTATTTGGCTCAGCCAGTGGACTAAGAAAATGCAATGGGAAGAAGTCTATTTCCAGTGCTGATGGTTCCCCCCTGGAAAATGTTAGTTCATTCAAATATCTTGGGATCCTGCTTGACCTATTGCTAGACCACGACCGTCACATCTCCATCACATGTAGGGCTGTAAATTCTAAAATTGCCATTGCCTATAGAACAAACTATGCTTTGACCCCCTCTGCCAGAACTACCATCGCGCAGGGTGTTCCAATCCCTGCCCTTACCTATGGCTCTGTAACCTGTGCTGGAGCTGCAAAAACCCACCTCCTCAAGTGGGATGCCACCTATAACAGCATTTGCCACTATGCTCTAGCATCTCCCTGTCTCACTCTCCACTGTAAGCTTTATAGTGACCTTAACTGGTCCTCCTCTTTGGCCCACTGATCTATATATTTTGGCTGCCTTATTGATGGCATCATTCATTCTGGCCATTCCCTCCTCTCTTGCTAATATGCTGACACTAGCTAACCCGTGTTGTAACCTGTGATCCAGGGATCAAACCCTTCTAAGTGTGCTAATGTGCAAAATGCTAATGGGAACCTGTGCCTTTTCACATGCTGCACCCCAATTCTGAAACTCTCTGCCAGTAGGTCTTAGGCTCTCTCCAACTCATGACAACTTCAAAAGGATGCTACACACTAACCTGATGACTACAGACTTGTGCCATTGTTTCCAGCTCCCCTGACTTCCCTCTACTCTTCACCCTCTATCCTATTCTCTTTTCCCTTCTCCCCCCCAGCCTGGGCTTCAACCCCAAGCTCTCTCTTTGCACTTAAAACTCTGTTTATCACTCTCTAAACCTTTGTTATGCTATTTCTGCCCTATTTCTCTCTATTCCTAGCCCCTGTTAGCCTCTTAGTACCTGCTCCTCTCTCTCTCTCTCTCTCTCTCTCTCTCCTCTCCTCTGTCAGCTGCTTCTTAAAACTTCTCTATTTCTCCCTTGCCTTACCCAGGTACCCAGGTAGCTTACCTTTTAGAGTGTGCTGCCCTACCATATTTGTCATTTATATTTGGAACATTTTTCTATGTATATCTTTTGTATTACATTGGCATATCTTGCATATCTCTGTGCCATCCTACAATGTATGTAACCTACATTTCTAATTTGTATTATTTTTTGTAATGTTTTGAGACATGTAATGACTTGTTTTGTTTTTGTCCTGCACTATATTGTATTTGTATTTTGACTGTTTCTCATTTGTACTCTCCTGGGTCATGCCTGAATATAGGCATTTCTGTGTTTAGTGCACTTACCCAGTTATCAAAAACAAAATAAAAGAAATAAAACCTGACACCCAATATTTTACTGTTTTTTAAATAAATTATTCCTAGGACTGATTAAAGGCTGCCAGTATTTAAGAGTCTGATCAAAAAAATTATTGTTGGCTGACACTCTCATGAACTTATGAAGTACATTTGGGTTCTGCATTCCTCTGATCCTGATTGGAACACAGATCAGAAATTCTGATAGCTGACACAAATGGTTCAACAGCAGAATCAAACCTGTTGAATATTAGGAATCTAATTCTGGTTGAACAGCAACAAATATTAGGATCCTGAAACTGAACAAAGTTCAAACTGATGCTAAGCAATTGATCCAACTTGAGTTCTGAACTTACGTTTGTGCCCTAGATTACTAAATGTAACTACAAGTTAGCTTGTATTTATTGTGTAATTTATTAGAAATATTTAATCATTTCCTCCTTGGATATACAAATAGAACACATTTCAGGTGTCTCTGTGGCAACTGTCGCAATAGCCGTCTGCCTGTTATTAATTGTATTATATTTTGCTATAAATATAAGTTTCTTTGAATTTATGCTTGTGAAACATGGCAGTCAGCTCAAGGCATCCTGGGACATAAGATTTTTGAAAATGTACTGTTCTCTCTGAGTGGAAGGAAACAGCTAGCTTCGCCTCTGAGCTGCAAATCTGGTGACATCCAGCAGACCAGACCTGGGTTTGAATCCCACAGCTTCCACTTGCCTACTGTGTGACCCTGAGCAAGTCACTTAACTTCCCTGTGCTCCCAGGTTGCACCTGTAAAAATGCCTTCAGCTTAGTGTGCTACTACTGGTTAAACAACTTAAAAAAAAAAGAAACTAACACATTCCTAACAAAACCTGTGTGGAAATCGTAAAAGTCATGTTCTCAGAGAGTTTGTGCTTCAAAGAGAAAATATTGCCTTTTTACGAGGAGACAGGAGGGAGAATGCTTCCTAGTCATTCTATGTCAAAAATCTCACAATATTGAGAGGTGGTTCTCAGACTGTTTTCCTGAGAGTTCAAAGGGATATTGTGACCTGTCATAAAGCATGATCTGTGGCTCACTAATTAGGAAGTATATATATATTTTTTAATTGGAATGTTAAGCAGTGTGCAGGGACAAGTGACTGATCAATTAATTACAGGACTTAGAGTGACCTCATGCCAACAGTCAGAGCAGTGACATCACAAGAAGGGTGGGACTTTATCTCTGTAATTGGTGAAGCTTGGCTGCAAGAACTGACATTTTTGTTCTGGACTTCTAAGACACACTTCTTTGCCTTGACTCAAGAGACACCACTTCTGCCAAGACTGTTAATTCAAGTGTGAACCTTTACCAACTGAAACTGATTTAGAACTAGTTAATTTAGTTACAAGGCACTTTGTTTTGTAATTGTCCATGTTCTTTCTGACTGTAATCATTATGTATATATGTTCTGTTTTATGTATTGTATTTATTTACCATTGTTAGTTTTAGTAAATTTGGTTTTCCTTAAACTTGCCTGAGACATCTTCTTATTTTGAGTGTGAATGGTGGAACAGTATTGATAATTCTGACATAACTGTTAAAATGCTTAGTGTGTCACCATATGCAGCCATGCTAACAAGGATCTGTGTAAAGATCCAGCAAGGTAAGACAAATACCCAAGTCTCAATTGGGTCAGTAGGGGGTTGTGAACCAGGTTGTTTGTATGCCCGCTTGGTCAAGTATTATGCTGCTTTCACTGAAGAGAGTGTGATAGTTGGACCTGTTACCTGGGTGTGCTAGCTAAAAAGGGTTCATAACTGACCCCAGGACTCGAGACTGGTAGTTTGCTAGGACCCAAAACAAACAGAAGGGTGTCCCTGTTTGTCTCCTGTTCATGAATCACACTTCAAGGTTGGGCACTGTGGGAGCAGAGGGACTGACTCCCAGAGTGGATTTGTGACAGATCTGGTGTGCAGCGGTGTGATCAAAAAGATTTGTTTGCATACTGTGAAATTATTTAGTGACACGAGCATTAACAGTCTAGTGTATCAGATTGATAAACTATAACAGTTCACACACAAACAAGGCAGAGATTTTAAATTAAATATATAATTTTGGTTACAGTGTAAGTTCCCTATCTGTTTTATTTTTTTTTGGGTGCAAGCTAGTGTAGCCATAGATTAGGGAAGAAGATGGTTTCCCACTACGGAGACTGCACTGCAGAATTCCTGAGGCAGTTGTGCCAGGAAAGAGGAGACCAGAGTTAGGGGCAAAACCAAAAGCACCTTGTGGAGGCTCTTGTGGAAGCCAATGCACAAGGGACTTCCCAGGGCCTCGGGTCATAGTCAGTGACTGAAGGAGCCAGACCTTGGACATGGTGGTGCCAGAGTCTATCACAGTGTCCAGTCCCGGGGAGGAGGGCAGTGAGACCAGTGACAACCAAAAGCCACAGCACCAGAGGAGGGTCACCACAATGCTGGAGCCAGAGAGGATCAGCCTGCAGATAGACTTGAGGAGAATGGAGCTGGAATTCGAGCAGAAAAGGTTTGAAGCTCAGCAGCAGAGGGAGTTCGAGCAGAGGAGGTTCGAGCTAGAGATGCAGGAAAAAGAAAACCAGCGATGGAAAGAGGCCAAGAAAAGAGAAAAACAGCTTTAGAGAGAGAGGCTGAGTGAGAGGAGAGAGAGCACAGCAGAGGAAATTTGAACTGAAGAAGCTACAACTTCAATGTCCAGTGCCAGAGCAGGTAAGTGGCATGGGTGAACTTGAAACTCCAGGACTGGGTTATAAGTTAAACTCTAAATTGATAGCTGAATTTAAAGAGGGGCAGGATATGGATGCATTTTTAAATTCATTTGAAAAGGTATGCATTCAGGCAAAAATTCCCAGAGAGTCCTGGAGCTTCCAGCTGTCCCCGCTGCTTACCAGTAAAGCTCATGACGCCTTGGGTCACATGGACAATCAGGACAGTAATGATTATGAGAGACTTAAAACTGCATTGCTAAAAAAGTATGAAATGATGCCTGAAGTGTATAGAGTTAAGTTCTGTAAGCTCAGGAGAAGCCCTGACATGAGCTACGAGGAACTAGCCCCAAAGCAATGTCAGTTTTTGAAGCGTTAGTGGGAGGGGGTCAAAGCAGACTCTGTACAGAAAACTGAGGATGTGGTACTTTTGGAGCAATTCTTTTGGGCTTGCCCAGCGGAGCTGAAAACCTGGCTAGACAACAGAGATCCAAAAACAGTACAGGTGACTGCCGAGCTCTCGAACCGATATGTCAGGAGCAGGTCTGCTCTGAAAGGGAGTGGGGTGGGTGTGGTAGTGCAGAAAGGGAAAAACACTCCTTGAGGGCAACTAAAACCCTCACTGCCTCCCCAGAAAGTGGGAAGTCTCAGGTTACAAAGAAAGGATTTGCCTGATAAAAGAAATGATGAATGTTGGCTTTGCAAACCACCTGGGCATCTTGCAAGACAGTGTCCTAAAAAGGCATAGAGTGCACAAGGTGGTGCTTGAACAGAGGTGGGTGCTCTGTGTAACCCTGAAAGCATGTCTATAAACATGATGATGGAGCACATACACCCGGTTACTGTAAATGGGGTGCAAACCCATGGGTTGAGGGACACGGGGCATCCCTTACTTTGGTAAAAGGCGATTTGGTTGAGCCTGAACAGCTTATACCTAATCAGTTCATTACAGTACAGGGATTGACTGGGGAGGAGAAAACTCTGCCACTTGCTAGTGTTCTACTGGACTGGGGTGAGACAGGAGAGTCTGTGCAAGAAGTTGCAGTGGCAGAAAATCTTGCCCTGGATGTGATTATAGGGAACAATCACCAAAAGAGGGTGGTGTGTGCAGTTACCCACAGTCAGATGTCAAAGGCCAATTGTGGTTCCCTGGACCCTATAGAAGCCCCTGTGTAAAACACTGGGAGACTGGTTCCCCAGCCTATGTCTCCTGACATGGAGAATAGTGAAAGGGAGGTAGAAATTCCCAAGGTAGCAGTTAACAAAACAGCTACAGAAGGTTACTCTGAGGAGGGAGGGGTAACCAGTGGTCAGAGGACTAGAGATGACAGTGACCCTGAATGCCCTGATGCTAGAGCTAGGGATCCTAGTTTAGAAACTGAAGGGACCTGTCCCATGCCTTGGGAATATGTAAAGATTTTGCAGCTGTTCAAAAAAATTACCCTAGATTAGAGAGACTTAGGGCTTGTGCAGACTCTGATGGGACACAGGGAGGTGACAGAAGACATAGAATGTATTGGGATAATGAACTGCTGTATACACAGGACGTAAGGACAGGGGGAAGGGTGATGGACAGGCAGTTTGTCATTCCCCAGGGATACCATGAGCAGTTGCTCAAGATTGCTCATGATATCCCCATGTCTGGACATCTAGGAATCATGTGCACTACACAGCAATTGGCTCAGAATTTCTACTGGCCCAATTTCACCCAGCAGGTGAAGGAATATTGCAGGTCTTGTCATCGGTACCAAGAAATAGGGAAGGCGGGTAATAAAACTCAAGCCTCCCTAATTCCCTTGCTCATAGTGGAGGAGCCATTCCAGAGGGTAGGAATGGATATTGTGGGGCCTTTGAATACCCCCAGCTCCTCCAGTATGAGGTTTATCCTAACAGTTGTGGATTATGCCAACCCGGTACCCAGAGGCAGTCGTCTTATCCTCAGTGAGGACAGACAAAGTGGCAGATGCCTTGCTAGGGATTTTCTCCCATGTTGGGTTCCCACAGAAGGTTATCACCAATCAAAGGGGATCCTTCACATCAGACCTGATGAAGTGTTTGTGGGAGAAATGTGAGGTGGTGCAGAGATGCACAACACCTTATCACCCACACGCCAGTGGGCTTGTGGAAAGGTTTAATGGTACCCTAAAATTGATGCACCAAGCATTTGCTGAACAGCATGGGAGGGACTGGGAGAAATACCTTCCCCACCTGTTGTTTGCATACAGGTAGGTGCCTCAAGAGTCGACAGAGTTTTCCCCCTTCAAACTCTTACATGGACTCAGGGTACATGGGCCACTAGACTTGATCTGGGAGGACTGGAAAGGCAAGCATGCCACTCAGAGAACTTCCATAGTGGAGTATGTCCTTAAGTTTAGGGGAAAAGCTGAAGGAGCTTATGGGAACAGCCCAGCACAACCTGGCAGCCACCCAGCAGAAGCAAAAGGTATGGCATGAACTCAGAGCCAGAGCTCGCTCATACACTGTGGGTCAGGAAGTCATGATCCTAATTACCATCTAGAAAAATAAGCTACAGGTCGAGTGGGCAGGACCATACAAGTAGTCGGACAAGTGAATGACATAAACTATATTGTAAAACTGCCTGACAGGAAACATACCCAAAGAATGTACCATGTCAACATGATGAAGCCATGTGCAAATAGGGCTCATGTGATCTTTGCAGTGTGTGGTCCTGGGTAGGGGATGGATGAAGCAGACCCCCTTCTGGACTTGTTGGAAGAAAGCAAGTGGGAGTCCTCTGTGGAGGCAATCAAACTGTTGGCTCAAATTACCCCAGAACAGATCCAGGAAATAAGGGAGGTTTTAGCAGACTTTGTCCCATTGTTTAATGCCAAGCCTGAACAAACCCCCTTAGTGATGCATGATGTAGACACAGGGACGCAAGCACCCATACGGTGGACAGCAAACCAGGTGTCTGAGGCTGTTCTAAAGGACATTAGGAGGGTTGTATAAGAAATGCTGGATTTAGAGGTAATCCAGAAATCCCACAGCTCCTGGGCCTCACCCATAGTCCTCGTTTCCATGCTGTATGGCTCTACTTGTTTTTGTGTGGATTATCATGGACTCATGCAGTCACTAAGTCGGACGCCCACCCAATGCCACAGACAGATGAACTACTGGACAAGTTGAGAGAGGCGACATACCTTACCACTATGTACCTGAGAAAAGGGTATTGGCAGGTGGAGTTAACTGCCAGAGCTAGGGAGAGGTTGGCTTTCATCACTGCGATAGGGTTATCTGAGTTCAAGGTAATGCCTTTTGGAATGAAGAACGCCCCTGCCACCATCCAAAGCTTGGTGAACCAGGTGTTACATGGTACTGAAGAGTACACAGTGGCGTACCTGGATGATATTGCCATCTTCAGTGCCAGCTGTAAGGAACACCTGTCTCACCTTAAGGAAGTGTTGGGCAGGATACAGAGGGCTGGGCTTATGGTGAAAGCTGAAAAGTGCCAGGTGGCCATGGCAAAGGTGACATACCTTGGGCATGTTGGAGGCTGGGGACAGCTCAGTCCTAATCAAGCAGAAATTGAGGCAATAGAGGTGTGGCCCAGACCTGAAAAACAGAAGCAGGTCTGGAGTTTTCTAGGGACCACAGGGTACTTTGAAAATTTGTATCAAACTACAGTGCCCTGGCAGCTCCCCTATCTGGCTTGCTAAAGAAAACAATGCCTAAAAAAGTAAACTGGGAGCCAGCCTGTGAATGAGCCTTTATACGGCTAAAGGAGGCACTGTGTGGTGCTCCTGTGTTACCCAGTCCAGACTACAGTAAACCATTTGTAGTCCAGACAGATGCTTCCGACATGGGTATTGGGGCAGTACTTAGTCAGACTTCTAACGAAGGGAAGAATCACCCAATAGTGTACCTCAGTAAGAAATTACTTCTCAGGGAGCAGGCTTATTCTACAGTGGAGAAGGAGTGCCTTGCACTGGTGTGGACACCGAAGAAATTGGAGCCATACCTGTATGGAAGGCACTTTGAGGTGCAGACGGATCGTAACTCCCTGGTTGGCTTTCACAGATGGGGAAGACAAATGTTAGGCTTCTAAGATGGAGCCTTGCCTTACAGGGTTATAACATGACTGTCACTCACAGGGCAGGGGCAACAAATGCCAATGCAGATGGGCTATCCAGACAGAGTAGTGAATTGAATTTGTGAAACTCATCTCATGCCTAGGAATAGATTCCCTCAAATTCAGTCTAGGAGGGAAGGGTGTCACAATAGCCATCTGTCTGTTATTAATTGTATCATATTTTGCTATAAATATAAGTGTCTTTAAATTTCTGCTGGTGAAACATGTCAGTCAGCTCAAGACATCCTGGGACATTAGATTTTTGAAAATGTACTGTTCTCTCTGAGTGGAAGGAAACAGCTAACTTCAAAAGAAACTAACATATGCCTAACAAAACCTGTGCTGAAATCACAAAAGTCATGTTCTCAGAGAGTTGGTGCTTTAAAGTGAAAATATTGTCTTTTACAAGGTGACAGGAGGGAGAATGCTTCCTAGTCAGTTTATGTCAAAAATCTCACAATGCTGAGAGGTGGTTCTCAGACTGTTTTCCTGAGAGACCAAAGAGATATTGTGACCTGTCATAAAGCATGCTCTGTGGCTCACTAACTAGGAAGTACATTTTTTTAATTGGAATGTTTAGCAATGTGCAGAAGCATGTGACTAATCAATTAATTACAGGACTATTTTTTTATTCTATTTTTAATTTTTTACTTATTTAGGGATTTGGATCATACCTTTGAGCTCAGAGCTCTTTTACAAAGGTTTCACGTCAAACAGTGACAATGACAGCAATAACAAACAGTTTACATACAATACTCGAATAGTAGGTAGCTAGTATACAATAAGGTTACAATGTCATTCATAGTACCAATGGTGATAGTACAGCATCAAGAGCATTCAACTAGGGTAAAGGACAGTGTTTATATGTAGCAAAAGGAGATAAAGAGGTGTGACACCTAGTGTGAGAGTCCAAGGAGGAGTCAAGGTGAGGGAGGGAGACTTGGGGGAGAGGGCGGCCAAAAGAAGTGGCTTTGTCTAGGAGTTGGGAGGTAGTGGTGGTAGGTTGGTTTTAAGGTTGATCCAGTGGGAGAAAAGGCACAGTGGGGAGAAGAAGACAGAGGGATAGGGCAAGAGGGAAGAGTGGGGGTTAAAGGAAGGGGAAGGAGAATGTGGATGAGTGGGCATTATGGGTGTTAGAGTCCTAGTGGCAGTCACAAACTGTCCTAGTAAGAAGGTGTTGCCTTAGGCCATTTTTAAATTGTGAGATGCATTGGGAGTTTAGAATGTGCACTGGGATTTCATTGAGCCATTGGGGGGCCCTATAGCTGAAAGCATGCTGTCGCTGCACAGTTTGACGGAAAGATGTTGATAGGGCCCCCCTCATCCTGCCTCTGGTGGTATAGCTGGTAGCACTTGGTGTTAGGATGCTAGAAATGCATGGGGTGGTTTTACCCATTAGTGCCTTTTTTCCAAGGAGACATGTTTGGAATATAATCCTGTTCTTTAGTGGCAGCCAATTGGTCTCCTCGTATAAGGAGCAGGTGTGGGTATTTCAATCTACAGCCATTGTGAGCCTACATGCCTTGTTGAGGGCAATGTGAATCCTTTTTAGTGCAGTGTCTGTTACTGCGCTGTAGACCACCAATCCATAGTCGATGGTAGAAAGGATGGAGCTGGAGACTGAGAGATGGAGGGCCTCTGGAGTGAGATACTTTTTATGCCTATATAGTACACCCAACTTGGTGTTCACTGCCTTTACCACTGTGTCGATGTGTTGGGTGAAGGTGGGCAGTCATCAATGGTGACCCCAGGTACTTGAAGGTCTGAACTTGTTCCACGTGCTCACTGACTTTATTGGAGATGGTGAGGGAGGGAGCTTCTTTTTGTGCTGTGGGCTGGCTGCGAGCATCACCTTGGTTTTTTTGTAGTTTAATAGAAGTTTATGGCTACAGAACCAGTCTTCCAGCTTGTAGAAGGATGCCTGCAGCTCGGAGTGCAGGGTGACTATTGATGAACTGCTGGTGAGAAGCACAGCGTCATCTGCATAAAGTATCAGTTTAGTGCCACAGGCTTCAGGAAGATTATTTAGGAAGAGGCTGAATAGTAAGGGCCCCAGTATTGACCCCTGTGGGACCCCTAAAGATACCTCATTGGAGCTAGATACTGTGTGCCCAATTTTTACACATTGGCTTCTGTGTGTTATGTAGTCCTTGAACCAGCAGACAGCATTGGTTGCAACCCCCAGGTTCTGTAGTTGAGTCAGGAGGAGAGAGTGATTGACAGTGTTGAAGGCTTTGGTGAGGTCTATGAAGACTGACCCCACCAGCTTTCCTTCGTCTAGTGCCTTGTGCAAGTAGTCAGTGTAGTCCAGCAAAGCTGTGGAGGTACTATGATTCTGCCTGAAGCCATATTGGTTGGGACATAACAGGTTGTATTTGTTGAGGTAATCTGTGAGTTGGGCAGCCACAATCTTTTCCAGGGCTTTAGATAAGGGAGAGAGGATGGATATTGGCCTGTAATTGGCAATGCGTGTCATATCATCGTTCTTGTGCACCGGCGCCACAAGAGCCTGTTTCCAGATCCCGGGGAACTGTGCAAGAGCCAGTGATTTGTTAAATAGTTTTGTAACTGGCACGATGATGACATCCAGTGTTAGGGATAGGAGTTTCATATCGATTCCATCACTCCCCATTCTGGTCTTGCCTAGTATTTTTTTATGTATATGTAAGCCTCCTTCACTGACACTTTTTTGAAGTAGAAGACAGGGATTGAGCCCCCTTGAGGTGTGCAGTTGGTTTGTTCCCCAGCAGGGTGCAGGTAGTTGGGGGGTAGCACTCCAGTCAGGTCAGTAAACTCTGTGTTGAGAGAATCTGTGATGTGCTGAGGGTCAGTAATCATGACGTTGTTAATGCTGAGTGAGTGGGAGATCTTCTTTTCATCCTTCCCAAGAAGGTTTTTGATGTTTTCCCAAAAACTCTTCCCATTGCCCCAAGTTTTTTAAGCTGCTCCTTGTGGAAGTTGGCCTTTGCTTGGTGGATAAGGTTGGTGCAGTGGTTTCTTGCAGCTCTATAGCATTGGAAGTTGTGTTTGCTGTGAGAGGACCTGGCTTTTTCCCAGAGGTTGTCCCTTTCCTTCATCTGGGCGAGGAGATCCCCTGTGATCCAACCATTAACTTGACCCCAAATTTTTCTTTTCCTCAGTGGTGAAAAAATATCGCAAATCTTGTTGAAGCCCTCTATAAAGAAACTTAGGGCCTAGTCAATATTAGGCACATCATCGATGGGGGACCAGTCATACTGGGAGAGGGCAGAGGAGAGGTCCTCGAGCTTGCCCTTCCCCAAGACCCTACTATTAATTATGATAGGCGGGGGCGTGCTCAATTTGTTTGACCATGTGAAAGTGACTGAGGAGTGATCACTTAAGGTGTCAGGCAGGGCCTTAAGTTCAGAGATCCGAGAAGGGTAACTCGAGAGGAGCCAATCAAGGAGGGTGTTTTTTCCTGTTTTGTGGTTCTGCCTTGTTGGGCTGTCTACAAGTTGGGTCAGATTGGAAGTAGCGACAATGTCCTTGAAGGTGTGAATTCCCTGCCCTCCCAGTTGATGTTAAAGTCACCTGTTATGAGAAGCTCTGTGCCCTGAGAAAGGGTAGCAATTGTATCCAGTATTTTTGGGAGGCCATCCCTGGCTTTAGTGGCTGGAAGATAAACCGAGGCTAAGATTAGAGATTTGCCATGCCGTCCAACCTGTGCTTTTATTGCTAGTAGTTCATGATCATCCTCGACCCTGGTAACAGGGAGGACCGAGAAGCATAGGTAATCCCTGGCATAGATAAGGACTCCTCCGCCTCTCTTGCCACACCTGTCTTTCCTGAATGTTTGATATTCCGGGAGCATCACTTCATTGTCTTGTATCTTGCCTGACAGCCAGGTCTCTGTCAGACAGAGAATGACAGGTACATGGTGGGACATCCATGCTTGGAGTAGGTCAAACTTTGCTGTGAGGCTGCAGATGTTCAGTGCAGCTACGTTCAGGCCTTTACTCGTGTTTCCCCCTGCGTTTGATACTGGTGGTGGGCCAGGACTGGCGTGGACACTACCCGATAGAAGAAGAAGCATGAATATTATTTTCCTGGCTGAGAGGTTTATGCAAATTGTGGAGCGTATCTTGTGCCTCCTGCTTTTGCAATGGGGGAGGTGAGCATTCACCAGGGTGATCTTTATGGGCATGAAAATGGTAATGTTGATAACCGTGGCAGGTGTCAGGGGCCCCGGGCTAGCAGGTGGGATGCAGGTGGTGGAAAGCTGGAGCTCCCTCGGCACAGTTGGCATTGGGGTGCCATATAGTCCATTTTTGTCAAGAGCAGGTTCTCACAGGGGTGGTAGTGGTTCAGCTTGGCATTGTGGGCCTGTGGCACCCACAGCAAATAGAAGAACTAGGAGGATAGAGTAATCCATGGTAGAGCAGAGGTGGTGGCACTTGAATGGTCTAACAAGCACACCAGGAGATAGCAAAGGAAAAATGCTGATGGTTAATTACATCCACAGGAAATGAACTGTTGAGATCCAGGATCACATAATATGTTACAATTCCTGAAAGGTGATAAACTGTGGCCTGGGCATATGCAATGTGTGAAATCCTTTTGTCTACAGTATATGTTTTCTTTGATCTTCAAAGTCCTCAGAGACAAGTACAATACCTTGGGAGTAGGTCAGACAGTAGGCATATGCAATGTGTGAAATCCTTTTGTCTGTATGTTTCCTAAAAGTGATCATGCCAACAGTCAGAGTGGTGACATCACAAGGAGGGGGGGGTTATCTCTGATATTGGTGAAGCTTGGCTGAAAGAACTGATACTTTTGTTTTGGACTTCTAAGACACACTTCTTTGCCTGGCCTCAAGAGAGACCACTTCTGCCAAGACTGGTAATTCAAGTGTGAGCATTTACCAACTGAAACTAAGTTAGAACTACTTAATTCACTTACAAGGCATGTTGTTTTGTAATTGCCCATTTTTTTTCTGACTGTAATCATTATGTATATATGTTCTGTTTTATGTACTGTATTTACTATTTTTAGTTTTAGTAAATTTGGTTTTCCTTAAACTTGCCTGAGACATCTTCTCATTTTGAGTGTGAATGGTGGAACAGTATTGATAATTCTGACATAACTGTTAAAGTGCTTAGTGTGTCACCATATGCAGCCATGCTAACAAGGATCTGTATAAAGATCCAGCAAGGTAAGAACAATACCTGAGTTTCAACTGGGTCAGCAGGGGGTTGTGAACCAGGTTGTTTGCTTGCCCACTCGGTCAAGTATTGCACTGCTTTCCACAAAGAGAGTGTGATAGTTGGACCTGTTACCTGGGTGTGCTAGCTAAAAAGTGCTCATAATTGACTCCAGGACTCGAGACTGGTAGTTTGCTTGGACCCAAAACAAACAGGAGGGTGTCCCTGTTTGTCCCCTGTTCACGAATCGCACTTCAAGGTTGGGCACTGTGGGAGCAGAGGGGCTGACCCCCGGAGTGGATTTGTGACAGCAACTACTTTAAACATAAATTTAACATACAACAGCAGTTCATAAGATGTACATTCAAAACACAAATCTTTGCCTTGGCCTTATTTCATGAAGCACTTTGATTCATGAATAACATGGCAAAAAATGTATTTTAACTATTAATGAGGCCATGTTTAATATTGTTTTGGTTTTATTTGACTTAATTTTACATTTCTCCTTGTTTAATCTACCTCTGATGTGCAGTGCTGAATCAGAAGGAGGGTATGACAAGCTGAAGTGTATGAAAATGGAAACATGCTATTAAAAAAGTGCTACTTGAAAACTGAGGTACACAGTGCTTGTATTTCTCTGAACAAAGTCTTTCTTGAATTTTGGCCAATGTACCATATTTTAGGAGGGCAATTAAGTTATACACAGAACATGATTACAAAATATAGTTAATACTGTGCAATGCTATCAGAAATTGAGATGTTGTTAATGTGCTGTTTTATTCTAGTCATAAAATGGGTAGGAAATCCCTGTGCCCTGATTGGCTAGGATGTGTGCATTGGGGCACTACAATGCATGAAAAAAAAAACAAATACAGTACTTCCTACTAGGACACATAACTTTAAATAAATTGTGTCACCATTCATAATCTTTATTTTGAAATGTCAGTTATGTATCACTCAGATAGCCACACAGCATAATCCAAAACATCAAGATAAACATATCTATAGGAATACTCTTCAGTTTTTGGTTTAAGATTATTGTATTTTCATTTTTATTTCATTGTGTCTTATTTCATTTAATCAGTGTCAGTGGCTCAGCAGGTTGCACATTGGCTTCTGAGGCCAGAAAATCAGAAGGTAGTGGGCTCTAGCCCCACACCTGGAACTTGGGTTAAACCCAATACTAACACTGTAGTGTAGCATTGGGGATGCTACACTCCTGGGTGCTGTCTTTCAGATGAGACATTAAACCAAGATCCTGTATGCCTGTTCTCGTGGTTGTTCAGGTGGATGTTAAAGATACCATGGCATTTCTTGAAAAGACTAGGGGAATTTTTTATTAAATCTTCATGAACCAATACAATTGTTATAAACAAACCAAAATCATTTCATAAGTAATCAGTATTACAGAAATCAGGATACAAAAAATGAAACTAAATGATCCATAAAAATGTTTAGACCACCAAAAGTATAAAACGGATTTCTTATTATTACTATAACTAATAAACCAAAGAAATTTATTCATGAATGCCCATAATATAGAAGGAGGACCACAACCTTAGACCCATGGAATTTTTTTCCAATATTCCTCCCACTGTAATTTATCTACCAGTTTAGATTCAGCAAATTTAATTCTCTGAAGGTTTTTAAGAATAATAAAATACAATTTCTCAACAGTAATCTGTTGCTGTTGAAAAATAAATAGACACCAAACTTGCCAAATCCAATATAAAAAAACATGTCATAATCACATGTAGTGACCTAACATCATAGGAAAACCATGAATGAGGATACATTCCAAAATACAGTTGTTGAGCCTTAGGACACACAAAAGGAGCATTTTTACATCTTTCCTTAAGCAGATCCCAAAATTTCAGAATATTAGGACATTCCAAATACAAACGATCTATTGTTTCCACTTGAGTAATATAGGTGGGACATAATCAGTATCTATCTACCTTGGTTTTATGTTTGTGATTACCCTTAGTGTTCACCCTACCATGTACTCCGAGCCAAACATTATCCCACATGTGTTTTTGGATTCTCTTGTCCATTAGTCACTTCTGTTTACTGTAGAAGTATGTTCCATTATAATTAACTGGGAAAATGGGTGTTCTGAAAAATGTTGTCCCAAAATATCAGCATACAAATATTTTCTAGTAATTTTGTGCATCTCAGTATACACCCCCCCTCCCAATTTTTGAATGTAATCAAACACTAAGGACCATGGTAAAGGCAGCTTACAGTGTCTCTTATTTTTAAAAATTAAAATATTCAATTCCCATTCATTTAAAATACGCTTTAACACAGGGGGAACCCACAAGACCCAATACTTTTGCATCCTTTTTATAATTGGAACAATATTTGTGAAAAAAAAAATAGTTAAAAAGAAGACAAGGGGATTCTGCATCCCCACCCCACCATTTCTAACTTCTCCATACAAAAAATCAATTTTTACAGGGTTAAGTTGACTACCCCAAAAACAAGTAAAAAAACATGCCAATAATGCCATTGCCAAACACTTAGGCAGAGGGAAAATACAACTTGTATAAAGAAAAATAGGAATCAAAAAGGATTTAATCAAAATAAAATATTTCACGTTTTCCCATACACCATATAGTCCACCTTAGCTCTAACTCTATTTAAACACTATTCCCAATTGTAAATGGCGATATCTCCAGGCCCCACAAAAATATCTAAAATTTTCTTAGGTGTAGTTGCCACTGTTAGGTCGTAAATATCATCTTACAAAATTCCCGCATTCTGTACACTCTTATTTGAATTGATTCCTGGCCCTATAATACATAACAAGCTTTTCAACACCCCATATGCTATGGCTCCAGTGGGGGCATCTTTTACTACCAGACATAAATAATCTGCATCTGCAATTGACTTTATTTCAGGAGCAAAAGGTAAACTAACACCTCTAATATTAGCTGATTTTTTTATAACCCGAATAACAGGGTCTATTGAAAATATGCACGACAATGGGCTCAGTGGGCACCCCTGTCACACACCTTTCCTAATTGAACATTTTTGACTTCACCAGCCATTCTTAAATGGTCTAACATATGCTAAGGCATAACATATCTGTACCCAATTTTAAAAAATTGCAGGAATACCATAAGCCTGCAAAATCAACTATGAATAATCTTGAGGTACTTGATCGAAAGCTTTTTTCTGATCAAAACTCATAACGTATCCTGAAACTTCTTTTGTTGAACCTTTGTCCATTAATTCCCTTAATAATATGAGAGCGTCCGTTATGTTCCACCCTGGTAGTGAGCCATATTGTGATGGATGAATCAGATCTACTGAAACATAGAAACATAGAAGTTGATGGCAGATAAGGACCACAAGGCCCATCCAGTCTGCCCATTTCTTTTTCTACCTTACAAATGTGCCATCAGCCTTTGCTCTGTCAATGGCCTATCTAGTCATACTCATCTGTATTGCTCCCTTATGCCTATCCCATGCCTGTTTGAAGCCCTGCACTGTATTCATATCCACCACTTCCTGAGGTAGGCCATTCCATGCATCCACCACCCTTTCTGTGAAAAGAACTTCCTCACATTACCCCTTAATGGTCTCCTCTAATCTGCCCTGGTGGCTGCAAAAACTTAAACTATTCCTCACCCAGATAAACTGGTCCTCCATTCATTGTGCAACCGACATTGACACTGCCCTCACCTTCTTCTCACACACCTTCAACATGGCCTGTGATCTCTTTGCACCCTTCACCAAAATCCGATCCAAAAAAGCAGAATGCACCCTGGGTTAGCCCTGCCCTTCTACAATTACTAAGAAATCGGGATAACCTCTGGCACCTTGCCACTGAAACGGGTCGGCTGTCTAATAGGCAGGCTTACAATGCAGCCTGGAATAAGTGCTCTTGGGCCATCCGGAAAGCCAAGGTTGACCATTACCAGGCCACCCTTACCTCCTCCTGGGGTTCGGCCCAGACTTTCTGGGATAATATTAAACAACTAAATGGAAAATCACGCTCCCCTGCCCCATCCCAGATCACTAGCAATGGCACTACCTCCACCGAGCCTGCCACCATAGCTAACTGGCTTAACACTGCTTTCACTGACCTTAGCTCAGTCCTCCCTAGTAATTTCTTTGACCCTCCCCCCAACCAACCTCCTCCTGTCCTCCAGCACCCCAGCTTCCACCTGCACAAGATTTCTGCCGGGAAGCCAGACCCATCCTAATCAAAGCTTTGAATAGCAACAGTCCCGGCAGTGACTCATTGGACCCCAGTATCCTCAGGCTGGTGCTAGATGAAGTCCTTGCCCCACTCACCAGCCTAATTAACTGATCACTCTGCCTGGGACAATTTCTCATGGCTTGGAAAACAGCCATAATCACGCCCATTCATAAAGGGGGGCAACAGGTCGTCGGCCAACAACTACCGGCCAATCTCCATCCTCCCCCCCTCTAAAGCCCTGGAGAAAGTGGTGGCCATTCAAATCACTGAATATCTGGCTAAGCATAACATCTTATGCCCAGAACAACATGGCTTCCGTGCTGGTCACAGTACCAGCACTGCACTAATTGAATTCTCCAACTTCCTACACTCCTCCCTGGATACCAGCTCCCTAGTTGGTGCAGTGTTCATCGACCTCTCAAAGGCTTTCGACACTGTCTCCCACCCTCTTCTGCTGAATGCTGTCTGCCACACTGGTCTCTCAGCTGGCCCCCTAGCATGGTGCATGAGCTATCTAGCCGCTCGATCACAGTGTGTTAAAATCAATGGGATACTGTCTGATACCCGTCCCATTCACTCTAGGGTCCCCCAAGACTCCATCCTGGGCCCTCTTCTTCTCTTCTCACTCTATCTGAACACCCTGCCCAGTGCATGCCCTGGCAAAATTCTCCTGTATGCAGATGACGCTGTCCTTTTGCCACCCACTGCAATCCCGTCTCCCTTCAGGACACCCTACAGCAGTCTTGTCATCAATCTTAAAAAAACCAAAGCTATGCTCTTTTCCCACCCCCAGAACAAAGCTAGCAACCACCCACTCTATATCCTTCCTAGTACCAACAGCCACTGGAACAAGTCTGCTCCTACAAATACCTTGGGGTTATCTTCGACTCAGCCCTCACATTTCACAACCACATTGATGCCCTAACATCCGCCACTAACACATGGCTTGGCATCCTCTTCTGCCATAGAACCTGCCTTCCCCAAAATGCATTCCGGCTCGCTGTTACGTCTTCCGTCTTCCGTATTGTCCCTTGTAGACTATGGTCTACCAGTCTATGGTGCTGCCGACACAACTACACTCAAAAAAATTCACTTAACCCTGAATAAAGCCTGCAGATTGATTGTTGGTGCCCCCAGGCTCACACACACCTGTCAGCTGTATGACGAGGCTAAACTCCTTACCCTGGATGAGCGGCTCCGATATCAAACCTGCCTCCTCACAAAAACCTACTCGGCTCTCCCTCCTGGGTGACGGCATCCATCCACGGATCCCACCCACTATTGCAACACGGTCATCCAACAAGACCACTTAATGGTCCCCAGATCAAGAACCAGCCATGGCCAGAGGTCCTTCTGCTACAAAGCCCCATCCTGGTTTAACTCTCCCTGCCCCCATCACCAATGCTACCACCATCTCCAAGTTCAAAACCACCCTTCAAAACCAACTCTTCAACACTGTAGCTGCTCCTGTCTCTGAAGGCAGCCTCCACCTCGACTTATCATGACAAAGCCCACTGGGCGGTTTCCACCTAGCCCTCCTCACCACCTCTTCCCGGTACACCGTACCTATGTCTAACCTGGCCAGTGCCAGCTGTTTCATGGTATGCCTATTAGATTGCTCAATTTTTGATACCAACTTGTGTAACACCTGTTCTCAATTACTTGTACCCTGTAACCTAAATGTATTTTGTCTGACCTCAGTGTGATGTGGCGCCTCTGATGAACGCCTATTTTTAGCAAACCTGTGCTATGTAACCTAAAACTGGTGCTGTATTATTTTTCAGTGAGGTAATCACTATACCTAGTTCATGAAAGGAAAATTCTAGCATCAATTTTAAAACTTGATTTTCTTTTAAGTGGGGGGGGAGGGACTGCTACATTAAGTAAGGTACACATGTGATCTGTTTCTGGTCCTGAATTACCAAAATGTACGGCAATAAAAGCTTCCAATTGGGTCATAATTCCAACATTATATATCACTTCTTCTCCAGTCAAGTTCTGAAGTGATGAGAATTTTTTAGTAGATACTCTAATTCTACAATCTTCCAAGGGGCTGGTCTGTTCCTTCCTGCCCTGAGTCCCAAATTTTTGTTCCTTCTCTAAAGTGACTTCCCTATTATATTGGCACATAAACATTTCTAACATTAATGCAGTTATCTGTTCAGAGAAATCAATATTAGTAGTCACTTGTAAAGACAACACTGTCTGCAATTTCTGACACAATTGTAAATACACCTGATATGTGTTGTGGGATTGACGCTTCACTATTTGCTTAAAATTATCCGTTAAACAAAGTTTGCATCTTCTCACCAAGGTATAATAGAGTCATATAAAAACCATACTGATTTTCTATCATTTAATATAATTTTAATATTCACTAGCACCTCTGATTGGGTTAATAGACAAGTGTTCAGTCTTCAAAAGCCTCTACCTTCTACTCTCAGTGGGTGTGAAGAAATGTGGATTCCTATTGAAGAGTGGTCAGAAGCTTCCACAGGTGGCATCTCCATCCAAACAATAGGCAATTCCTGGGAAACTAACCAAAAATCTATTCTAGAGGCCAATTTGCCTTTAAAAAATGTGTTCAAAACTACATCAGTATCAGTGAGCAAAGCATCTTTTAATGTAGCCTGATGTATAATATTTTTTTAAAGCTGGCGAATCACAATATATCTTTGTGTTGGAAATACCAGGTTTTTTTCAAAGTAATATTAAAGTCGCCACCCCTTCCCCCATAATACTTGTCTGCTAGTGAACAAATAAGGTAGAATTTTCTGCAGCAGGGCTATATGCGCAGCTTTGGTTTGAGGACAATAGATATTAACTATACAACACACCAGGTTATGAAACAAAATATCAAGTATCAATGCATGACCTGGCTCAGTTTCCATCAGCTTTTGTAAAATAACCTGCTCTGTGGTAAAACCAACACCTACTCCAGAGCACTGGTCTGTACCAATTGATCAGTAGGATGCTCTCTGAAACCATATATGTGTCGTCTGACTTATTTCTTGTGAGATATGTAAACGGGTATCCTGAAACAAAAAAAAAACTCATATTGTACAGTTTGTAAAAGGGAAAATTTAGCTTTTCTTTTAAAGTCTGATTTGATACTGTTTAAATTCAGGCTAGCTAACCTAAACAATGGAGCATCACATAAAGAATGTATTTAGACTTTTTTCCTGCTAGATCTAGAAATCCTTTTTTTTTTTTACTTTGACCAGAACAGTCTCTTTTGCAAATAAGTCTGTAACAGGTTCTCTTTAAGTTGATCGGTAGGACACATCTGAATCCTCGTCTTCCATCACCTCCCCCCAGCTCTGTAGTAACTCACAATGATTCTCTGTAGGTAATGGATCAGCATTAGCTGGTTTCTCAGATTTTCTAAATGGAACCCTTCGTTGTTTATGGCCAGAATGTACAACAGTGAAATCTTCATTAGATGCCCCGGGAGAAGTCACTGGCATGTGAAAAGAGGCTTCTGATGGGGAGGAGTGAGGCATCTCCTTCAAAAGTAAAATACCAACACATTGGGAGTCATCTGGGATATACGTAGATACAGTAGGCTGGACCTGTGGTAGTGCCCCAGCAGTAGTCAGGTTGTGATTAGTAGGTGAAATTACTTTCTTGGTTCTGACAGAAATGGGGGGGTGGAGGATTAGGGGCCTGAGTCTGAGGGGTAGTTGCATGGGCTTTTGTAGCTCTATTAACATAAAAATCCTATTCTGCATAATCAGAGGTGTTATGTGCTACCCATGGGCAAGATGGGAATGAGTGGTCATCTGCATCACAGACATTACAGCTAGGAGGAATAGTACATTGATTTGTAGTATGGCCCAGTCCCCCACAAAGTGAACACTTCAACTGATCACAGTCTGAATTTAGATGGGTCAAATCCCCACCTCTATAACAAGAGCGGGGCTGTCCTGGGTAAAAGAGAATTCCATGATCACGGCCAAGAAAAGAACAATTGGGCAAGTGATGGATCTCTTGTTCAGTGTGTTTCAGTTGAATTCTAAAGTGCTACCCCACTGTCCAGAAGCCATTATTGTCAATTATGGCTTCTGGCATACCATTAATTGTACAGCGTTTTTCTAACCAATAGGTAATGTCATTGACATTCACTCTTTCACTCCTAAAAAAGAACAGTTATGGTTTTGAAAGTTGATTTAGTAATGGGGATTGAGATAAAAAGTTTCCATGCAGAAGAGTCTTTCATAGTATGATACAGTGCCCAAAATTTATCTAAAAGATTTGCAGACTGAAAGCTAACATCGAAGTTCTGATCCCCCGGTGCATAAATGAATGCATATACCTCTGCTGGTGTAAAATGCAGAGAGTCAATAATCAGTTCCATCCCACATAATTATGATCAGGCAGAAAATCTAGGGCCCCTCTGTAGCACAGACGAACTACATATTGTCGTTTTGCTGCTTCTGCTAGCCTCTGAAATAAACTGGCATAGCTCGTAGGCTTAGGACATGGTTCACTTGATTCAACCCTATCTAAATGTAAATCAGACATATCTAGAGTATCATTTTCATTATCAGGTAACGCAATCGAAAGCATACCTGGGTGCAAGCCTTGTTGAATCATTTCTGTAGACAACAATCCCAAAGTAGACACAACAGCAACTTGACTTTCCCAGTGCACTGTCTGGCAGGGCATGCCTTCTACAGCCTGTGTTACACGCTCAGTCAGAGTGCTGTTTTGACACTGAATAGCATCGGATGCAGTATCATCAAAGAGATCTGTTACTTAGCACGACTCATCAGTAGTGTTTCCTGCTGTCATTCTCTGATCATCCATCTCAGGTTTTTCCTGCAAGACATCCAGATTAGGAGATATGGTCCCGTGATCTGGAGCAAAAATGCCAGGTAGGGAAATACTCGGGTCTGGCACCCATTGTCTAGCTTCTGTATTATAAGTCTATCCCACATTT
Source organism: Neoceratodus forsteri (assembly GCA_016271365.2). Lineage (NCBI taxonomy): Eukaryota > Metazoa > Chordata > Ceratodontiformes > Ceratodontidae > Neoceratodus > Neoceratodus forsteri. Next base: position 10,128,790 of record CM057451.1, read on the forward strand.
TGTAGAGCCTTATTTAGCATCCATTCAGGGTGTTGGGCTATACAAGGAAAATTCTGCAAGTCCTGCTGCTTCTGCTGCTGACTAAAAGTACTACCAGACTGGTCAGTGTCTTCAGATTTAGAATGAGCAAAGTTCCCTTTTTTACCACAGTACCCGGACTTAATACTGATCTTTTTCATTTTTTTTCTTCATCTAATTTGCCCTTGTTCAATTTGAATTCTTTTTCAGCTTCATTAAGCATTGTAACCAAATATCTGCATTTTTCTTCCAGTTCCTTTTTCAATCTCAGCTCTGCTTCATTTAAGTCATGCACTGGCTCCTACACTTGTTCTGTCACCTACATCGTGGTTATTGGACAATTTCTGTGAGCTCTGCATAGTACAACCTTCTCCCAACTCCATCTCTCTCTTGGACTGGGATCCTCCATCCCCATAGCAGCAGAACAGTGCCCCCTGCCACAGAGTAGGGGAATTTCTTATTGAAATCTGCACAAATCATAACAAAATTATACAAAACAATATTATATCATACATAGTCATAATAAGACAAAAATCAAAAAAACATAAATAAGTATTAATTCATACAAATAAGAGAAACAACATGAACCCACCCCCTCCCCCTCTCCACTATAAGGGCTGGGGAATTCTTTATTGAAATCAGGACATATCATAACCAAGTGGTACAAATCCAAATGAAATCATGCATAATCATAAGAATCAAAATATAAATAAGTATTAATTCATAAAAATGCCCTACACATACAAAAAAAAAAACACAGTATGAAACCCACCCTCCCCTTCCCACTATAAAAGCTGGGAGATTTTTTTTTCTTCTTAAACTTCACAAATCAAACCAGTCCCAACAGCTCATACAAAAAGGGGGAAAAAAAGAAAAATAAGTATCAAAGTTATACTTTATTTAAAGATAAGTTAAACCCAAACAAAAAAATCACAACTATATATATATATATATATATATATATATATATATATATCAATCATTCCTCTCAGAATTTCACAAAAGGGAAACAAAAATAATTCTTAACTCCTACCAAAATTCTATGATAGTGATAAAAAAAATCAGTTGGAACTCACCCCTCCCCCTCCTACTCTATATGTAGAAAAAATTACCGTTATAAGTAAATCTCGATCCTGACCCACCAATACATATAAAAAAGTAGTCATCAGAAACCCTAAATAAAAGAAAATTGCCTCCACCTTGAATTCCAGGTGTCAGCATCCAAATTACTTCCTTCTTTCCGCCTTATACACTTAAGACTTGAATCTATCAACAGTAATAATTCTAAAACTGAGGTAGTTTGCTGTTGTAATGTGAATCTTCATCTACTGATCCAGATCCAATATAAGAAGTGAGCCATATTTAATCTTAATGTACTATGTGAAAAAAAAATGTATTTCTGGTGGAATTATTCCGTAATACAAAAGGTCTGGTTTGGGCGGAATAAAAGGCACTGTTTTCCACCGATTCTTAACTACATCCCAGAACTGTGTCACATATGGGCAATGAAAATATAAATGATCCATAGACTCCATTATATTCATATAAGTTATCCTTGAACAGTTTCTTTCTAACAAGGATTTGTGTTTATGGTTTCCTTTAACATTAATCCGATCATGAATACTTAACCAAACCTGATCCCACATTTGAACTGGTATTCTGTCATCTGAAATGTATTTAATAATCTGATTTTTCACAAGCACCGAAAACCTTTCAAAAAGTGTTATCCCAAAACATAACTGTAAAACTTCCTGATATAGGATTTTCCTTGGGAGTTTTAACACTACTGCATAGCTAATTCCCCATTGTTTAATTTTATCAAAAAAAAAACTCCCATTGCTCCCCTAACCTAGGGCAATGTTTATTTTTATGAATAAACTGATTAAGTTTCCATTCATTTGAAATCCCTTCTAATTTCTGTACTCCCAAACTCCCCAAATTTGTGAACAACCTTTCAGAAGAGGCAAAACATTAGCATATAAAAAAACTGTAAAGAAAAACAAAATTGGATTAGGCATCCCTATACCTCCTTCTTTAATTTCCCTGTACAATACACTCCTTTTAATTGGATTAACCTACTACTCCAGAAACAACTAAAAAAACAACCCAATATTTTCACTTCTAAACCCTTAGGGAGAGGGAAAATCATACTAATAAATAAAAAAATCAGAATTAAAAATGTTTTTATATAATAAATTTTTTTCCTTTTCGATACTTTCCATTTATTCCATTGTAACATTTTAGCATTACCCGTTTGCAGTGCTATTTCCCAGTTATACTTGGCCATATCTAGTCCACCAAAATAAATCCCTAAGATTTTACATGGAGTTGTAGCTAATGAAAAGCTCCCAAAAGTTTCAGGACTTGTCAGAAACCCAGTAAGTTTTAAACATTTTGTTTTCCCCAAATTGAGATATGCCTCTGTTTCTTTCCCCAGCTCCTGTATTAAATTGCAAGCTGTAATTAAAGAATTCTCATCTTTTAAGATTAGACATAAATCATCCGCATAAGCTATTATTTTGCATACTGATAAATCATTTACTAAAATACCACAAATGTTAGGAGAGTTCTGAAGTATACGTAATAGCGGGTCTATCGCGAATCCATATAAAAGGGGACTTAAGGGGCAACCCTGTCTCACTCCCTGGTAAATCCCTATCTTTTTCCCTAACCTCCCATTTTCATAAGGTCTAACATATGCCAGACTGTAACACAATTTAAGCCATTGTACAAACTCATCAGGAATTCCATAAAATCTAAGACATTCCCACAGATACTGATTTGAGACTTTATTAAATGCCATAGATTGATCTAAACTAGCTATATAACCTTCTGAAATAAGAACCCCATTGTGTCCCATACCTTTCTCTACCAGATATTTTAAAAAAATCAGAGCATCAATCAGTCGCCAACCAGGTACTGAGCAAAACTGAGTGGGAAGTAATAATTCTGACATGACAGAAGCCAGCCGATTCCCTAATAGTTTTGCAAATAATTTAAAATCTACATTTAACAATGTAATCCGGCGCCAGTTATTTATATCACTGCGCATACCTGATTTAAATAAAAAAATCAACAACCCTTCGTACATCTGAGTAGGTAGGATATTGTCCAACAAAAAAGAATTAAATAACTGCACCAATACCGTAGGCATAATAGACCATACCAACTTATAAAATTCCCCTGGTAAACCCTCTGACCCAGGAGAAGTTTTCGTTTTTAAACCCATTGTTACTTTCCCTACTTCTAGTGTTGAAAATGGCTTTAACATATCTTTTGCTTGGTTAACATCTAATTGAGGGGGTGCTGCTAGATCTAATATTAATTTCACTTTTTCCTTTTCCCCACTTACAGATCAAAAGGTTGTTTCAATATGCTTCTCTAATTGTGCCATAATTCCCTTGTTACTTCGTACTTTACCACGTCCATCCGTTAACAAAAAAGGAATAATTTTTCTATCTCTACTCTCTTGACTGGCGAGATACAGATTCACCTGGGCTGCTGTACCCTGAGTACCAAAAGATTGTTCTTTTATCAGAGAAAGTAGTCTATTATATTGAAATTGACACATTTGCTCCCTATCTCTAATTCAGTTGATAAATCTTTATTTTCACACTGACAAGAAATCAGATCTTCAAAAACTTCCCTTAACTGTAAGTATTCTTTGTAAGAAGATTGTACTTTTGTAGTACTTAAGATTTAAAAAAAAAACCCTGTCAAACAGTCTTTAACATCTTTCCACCAGAGCCTGACATTGTCATAGAATGGCAATGTCATTAGTTTATCATTAATAATCATTTTTATCTGTTGAATCACCTCTTCATCCTGAAAAATGGAGATATTAAGTCTCCAAACACCTCGGCCTGTTTCTTTATGTAATGGTATAGATATCCGAAAACCAATTAAACAATGATCAGAGGTTTCTATTGGGGTTGTTTCTACCTTTGCCAAAGGAATTTGTTTTTTAATAAAAAGAAAATCAATCTGGGAGGATAATTGACCCTTATAAAAAGTTGGACAGGTTCTCCCTCTAGAGCCTGCACATACATCCTGCAATCCTGCTTTATTAACTATTGTTTTAAGCATAGTTTTATCACAATATTGTTTCCCAGGGGTGCTCTTTTCTTGTAAATTTATATTAAAGTCCCCCCCAAATTACCTGCCTACTTGTATGTAAATAAGGCTGTATTTTTTCAACAAAGATACTCGTAGTGCTTTAGTTTGAGGTCCATAAATGTTAATTAATCTACATGATACTGAGTTCACAATGACATCTAGAATAAATACTCGACCAGGTTCCAGGTCCACCAATCATAAAATTTGAATTGTGGATGTCATAAAACAAAATCCCACCCCACAACAAGTTTCTGTCCCTATCCACCATTGGGAAAGTCCCCATTTCTAGTCTGCAGAGGCCTGCATTACTTCACTCCTAGAGTGCAATCTAGTATCTTGTAGAAAATATACATCGAAATTAAGATGTTGTAGAACAACATACGTAGCTAGTCGTTTTAGATGAGATTTGATGCTGTTTACATTTAAACTAACTCCTTTCAAATTAGTGGGTTCAGGGAGGAGGTTTCATAGATTTCCCACTCGAGCATGTCACCCACTTCTGTGGTTTCCTACTTGGTAGAGCCTCTGAACAACTTGAATTTCCATTTAGACATAAATCAGTCTCTCTTATAGAATCCTCCACACCAGTAATTTCAATTTCCATAGGTTGGGCTATTTCTACCTGGTCACCCCATGTAGAAAGAATTCCATACTGATTACTTAAGGGGAGTGGGGATAGAGGGGCGTCTGGGGGAAGGGTAGGTATACTCTCAATGTGAATTGAATCCTTTGTCCTGTCCTCGACCTGAGGTTTATGGAAAATCTCCTCTTGGGATTCTCCTATCTTTTTCCCCTTCTTCCCTTCAGTGATTATTTGAATGAAACCTCTTCTAGGTGGAGAGCTTTGGGGAGTGGTAAAAGGAGTCTCTTCTTCCCCTCTATTCCCTTCCATAGGTGTGAATTCTCTAGATGTCACTAAAGCCTCCATAACAATTTCTTGTCTAGACATTGGAGGGGCCTGAACTCTGCTTTCTCCACTGCTTCCTCCTCCCCTCCCCTCTACCCTCTGTCTTCCAAATTGAAAAGTTTCTGAGGGAAAAAAAGGTTTTCGAGCCTGAGCTAAAAAATATTCTTGGTCAGAAGCATCATCCGTGTCGTGTTCTGCCCATGGGCATTCCAAAAAGGAATGGTCATTATCCCCACAAAGATTACAAGTTGGAGGGGCCTGACACCTGTTTGCTGAATGTCCTAATAATCCACAGTGGAAACACTTAATCTGATCACAATCATTGCTCAAATGTTGTAATGAGCCACACTTAAAACAGCTTTTGGGTTGTCCTGCATAGAATTAAATCCCTCTATCCCTCCCTAGATTGAAAGAACTTGGCATGTGTTGTATACCCATATCATTTTGTAAAAGTTGTACCCTTACTGTCCATCCTCCTGTCCAGAACCCATTATCATCCATTATTGGTTTGGTTTTGTCGAGTCGAGGACAGTACATTGTTTCTGTAACCAAACAGAATATTACTAATATTAACCCCTTCATTTCTGAACAGAAGTGTAACCGTTTTAATAGTGGACTTTGTTACAGGAATAGCCATAAAGTCTTTCCAAATATCCGTATCTTTTAGTTCATAGTACAGTCGCCAACATTTATCTAATGCATGCATGGTACAAAAGCTAATGTCATATATTCTATCCCCTGGAGCATAAATAAATGCATAGATTTCAGCAGGGAAAAACCCCAAAGAGTCAATAATAAGGGATTTAACCACCCAAAATCTGTTCGGAGGTATTGGTGCAAGACCCTTGTATCATAAACACACTAAATACCTCCTTTTTGCTGCTTCAGATGGTTTCCTGAAGAGCGCCACATAGGATTGTTTTTCCCGAACCTCTTCTGCTTGTAGTGGAGTTTGATTCTCCTGGGTGCTTTCATTTCCTTCTGTTAATAAGTCTGGTGAAGCTGAATTTTTAGATGATTTGTCTGTCTCATTTAAAGCCGGATTTTGTGCATTAAAGGTGAGAGGCAAACTGTCGGTAAGTGTGTCCACAGCATCTGGTGTAGTTGTAGCCTCATTTGTGTGCTGCGCCAACGCAGTAAGGAAAACCGGGGACTTAGAGAAACAATCACCAGCTGTTGACAGATCTCCAGAGTTACACTCCTACTGTTCACTCCCAACTTCATTTACAGGACCCACCATCCCCGGTATTGGAATTGCAGTATCAGAGATCCGTATCTTATTTTTCAAAGTCCAACCTGCATCCCGAAGGGCCCCCCTTGGGGTCCATTCCTCTGAAGAGCTGTTGATAATTACCTCTCCCACATTGTCCTGCCCAGGGACCAAAGTTTTCTTATACTTATTTAAAGGTCCTGGGATTGCTTTCATAGCCAAAGAAAGAGGCAAACGTTTGTTTCCTTCTTGAATAGGGCTTACCGCAGATCTTTTCCGTTTAGTTCTTTCTTCCATCAGTTGCAATTTTTTCATCCGAAAATCACTTTCTGCTGCCAATAGCATTTCAGTTAAATGCTTTTTCTTTTCAATAAGTTGTTTTCTTAGAATTAACTCTTCATCCATCTCAGGTTGTTCTAATGAACATTCATTTTGCCCAGTTACATCCTTCGGTAAATTTTGCACATCTATGCTTTGAACTTGACTAGTACTAGGTCCACACTCAGAACCTAGAGCTGTTGCAGTACGTCCATCCTGTTCCTCGTTCAAACCTGGACTGGAGTCCTCCATCCCTGTCCAAGTGCGACAGCACCCTCTGCAGCCACAGAGTAGGGGGATTTCCCCAGTGTCATACCCCAAAAAAACAACAGCCTAATCTGGTTCAATTTCAGTTCATTTCCATTTGTATCCTCCCCCGCCCAGGACAAGGCTGAAAATAGGCAATAGGCAGAATTGTCTAGCCCTCCTTTTCTGGTCAACAAAAACAAACAAATAAATACGTATACATACATAAATAAATAATTTTCATGTCTCACTAGCCCACCAGCCCAACCACATACTTGTACCATATCCCCCATTTGCTCATTCTGCACTCACACATCATCTTGCTGTCTCATACTGAAACCAGAGATTCAACATTTAAATGACACCTACCACTATCTGTAGCCTTGTATACTTCACCCTTGCTCCATGTGCACAACTTCATTGGAATGCATGCACTCTCTTCAGACCAGAGCCACTAATTGAACATCTCAACTGATCAACTGATGCCTTTCACTCTCTAGGGTCTTGCATTGCAAAAGTTATATCTGCAGTCCATTCACATCAAGCACACTTCACGATTTCTGTTCCTAGCATGCAGCCCAGGTTTTCCTAAATCACAGAGTGATCATGGATTGGGGGGGGGGCAGAGGGAACAGCATTCAAAAAACAATGCTCTGTCTTCACAGTACAAGTGCATTTCTGTGCTCTTTTAGGTAAAGAGTAAGGTCATGGTGGCATCACTTAGTGACATTATCAGGTGTGGGGACTATTTCATGTATTCTTAAAGCAGTTTAAAAAACTTAAATATTTCTTAAAAGAAACAAAAGGGAATATGCCTCTCCAACCATGATTAGGTGCCTAATCCTGAGGGAAACAATACACAGTAGCATGATCAACAGTGTGGACTTGGAGAGAACATAAAACAAAGCACTACAGTACCACTTCACTGATACAGGATACTACAGTACCACTTCACTGATACAGGATACTTTTTTGATGCATGCCATCGTGCTGTCTTAAAAAACAGGGACTTCATAGCAAATATCAGGTGTCTACTTGGAACGAAACCAAGAGAAAAACCCCAGTGCTTCATGGTCAAGAATGCTTCTTTTGGCAGAAGGTGGGGCTATGGAGATGAACCCTTGTTTAAATACTCTGGCACTTGGTAGTTAACAAATACTGCAGTCAGTAGCTGGATCCCTTATTGGTCATGCCTGAAACCCAGCTGCACCATAATCATTTGACACTGCTGACTATTTTGAAAATATGAAAGAAACAAAACCGCTCTATGAAAGGTGCTGAAACATGAAAAATGTGGCAAATTAAATGAAATAAAAATGGACCGATGTCAGCTAATAGTGGAGTCCAGAGGTGAATAATCCTGATATACCAAAAATACCAGATTAAAGGAACTTTGAGCTAGGTACAGTATAAACTGTCACAGCTTAAGTTGCAGTTTCAGTTTAATTCTGTTGATTGACTACATAGTCATTACAAGATTAAAAACTATATACAAACTATTAAAATAATAACATACTGTACATAATTTCCATCTGAGATGGTACAAAAAGTAAAAGCTCAAATTTGCATAATATATAAATGTGAAAATCTTTTCCCATTCGATGCACAGGGGTAATGCCAAACCTCACCCAACAACTAACACACCAAAATCTGGCCAATGGAAAATCATGTACACAAATGCTCACAGCCTGGGAAATAAGATCCCAGACCTGCAGGCAATAATGTCAGAGGCTAAACTGGACATAGTAGCAATTAGTGAGACGTGGTTTACCAGTAACCACACTTGGGAGACTTCAGTACCTGGCTATGTATTGTTCAGAAGAGACCGAGGTGTAAAAAGGGGGGGAGGAGTGGCCCTGTATGTTAATGAAAATATCAAAGCTACAGAAATTCAGAATACACATAAGGAGCCAGAAGAACTGTGGGTCACCCTGGAAACAGGAAATGGGACAGCCATAAGAACTGGGGTTGTCTACAGGCCCCCAGACCAGGGGAGGACATAGACACATTACTGTTAGAAGATATACAAAACATGACAGCTAAAGGGGAGGTTCTGATAATGGGAGACTTCAACATGCCAGATACAGATTGGTCAATACCAGCAGGAACATCTGCCAGAACTAGACTCATAGTAGATTCCCTGCAGGGGGAGGGCCTCAAACAACTGGTACAGCAACCCACAAGAGACAGGGCTATCCTAGATCTAGTACTGACTAACAAAGAAGGATCACAGATCTCCAGGTAGAAGGTCACCTGGGGGCCAGTGACCATCACATGGTATGGTTCAATTTGGCTACTACATCTAAATCATCCCATTCCAAGGCAAAAATATGGGACTTCAGAGGAGCTGACTTTGATAAGATGGCCAACAGAGTTAAGCTAGCCCTGGCAAAAAGAAACACAGGTGAGGAGGTACAGGCAAAGTGGGCAAGCATTAAGGATACAATACTTGAAGCAACATCCCATTGTGTTAGACAGAAAAGGAAGTGCAAAAGAAGAAGGAAACCACTTTGGTTCTCAAATACAGTAGCAGAAAAGGTCAGAGCCAAAAGGCTGGCCTTCAGAAAATACAAGGAACACAGCGGGATGAAGATAGGGGCATACCAAACTGCCCTAAGGAAGCAGGTAAGGCAGTAAGGCAGGCAAAGTCCCAAACTGAGGAAACACTAGCACAAACAGTAAAGAAGGTGACAAGACTTTCTATAGATACATTAGTGAAAGGAGAAAGTCCAGAGGGTTGCTAAGCTTAATGGAGAAAAGGGAGCATGTGAGGAGGAGGACCCTGTAAAAGCATCTATCCTAAATAGATACTTTGCTCAGTATTCACTGAAGAGAAGGTAGGGCAGGGCCCACAGCTCAGCATCATGGACACAGAGGGGAGGGAGGTGAGCACTACTCCCTTCACAAAAGAAAGGGTCCTACAAGAGCTTGCTAAGCTCAGGGTGGATAAGGCAATGGGACCTGATGGCATACATCCCAGGGTACTTAGGAGCTAAAGGAGGAACTAGCAGAGCCATTAGCAGAATTGTTTAGTGAGTCTCTGAGCACAGGAGAGGTCCCAGAAGACTGGAGAAGGGCTCATGTGATCCCACTCCACAAGAGTGGTAGCAGGGAGGAGCGGGGAACTACAGACCGGTCAGTCTTACCTCAGTAGTGGGCAAGATTATGGAAGCACTCCTTAAGGAAAGGATAGTGCAACACCTGGAATCCATAGGGCACAGGATCCAAGACAGCATGGGTTTACAAAGGAAGGTCCTGTCAAACTAATCTCATAGATTTCTTTGACTGGGTAACCAGAGTGGTGGACCAAGGGGAGCAGTTGATGTCGCCTACCTTGACTTCAGCAAAGCTTTTGACACTGTTCCACATAGAAGATTGATAAATAAGCTAGGTAGGCTCGGGTGGGTCGAAGTTGGTCAACTGGGTGGCAAACTGGTTGACTGGCAGAAAACAAGAGAGTGGTGGTAAATGGTATACAGTCAGAAGAGATGCAAGTCACAAGTGGGTACCTCAGGGATCAGTCCTGGGGCAAGTCCTATTCAACATCTTCATTAGTGACCTAGCAGATGGACTAGAGGGTAAGGCTTGCTGTTTGCAGATGACACCAAGATCTGCAACAGAGTAGATGATCCAGATGGGTGGGCAGAATGAGAAGAGATCTGGATAAACTAGCAGAATGGTCAGAAGAGTGGCAACTGGGATTTAATGCAAAGAAGTGCAAAATCATGCACATAGGGAAGAGAAACCCTGAAGCCACTTATAGGCTGGGAGGAGTTGCTAGCAGTCACAAAGGAAGAAAGAGACTTGGGCATCATCATCACTGATGACCTGAAATCATCAAGCAGACCTCTAAAGCAGTAGGTAAGGCTAGGGGTGTTAGGGTGTATTAGTAGGGTATCACAAGTCGTAAGAGGGAGTAATAATCCTCTGTACAAGACATTGGTTAGCCCCCATCTGAGTACTGCAGCAGTATTGGAGGCCACACCTTCACAAGGACATTAACCAAATTGAGGCAGTCCAGAGAAGGGCAACCAAAATGGTGCAGGGACTGCATCAGAAGACATATGAGGACAGATTAACAGGCTCAATATGTATACCCTTGAGCAAAGGAGGAGAGAGGTGATATGATCGAGACATTTAAACACCTTAAGGGCATAAACAAGGTGAAAGAGTCTAACATGTTTAAATATAAGAAAAATAGCAGGACAAGAGGACACAGCATGAGATTAGAGGGAGGCCGATTAAGGGGAATGTGAGAAATTCTTTTTCACAGAAAGGGTGGTAGATGCATGAATGGCTTACCACAAGAAGTAGTGGCTATGAATACAGTGCAGGGCTTCAAACAGGCATGGGATAGGCATAAGGGAGCAATACAAATGACTATGAATAGATAGGTCACTGACATAGCAAAGGCCGATGGCACATTTATAAGGTAGAAAAAGAAATGGGCAGACTGGATGGGCCTTGCGGTCCTTATCTGCCGTCAACTTCTATGTTTCTATGTTTCTATTCTTTCTCAAAACATCATACTTGATTTGCCAACAAACACGTTTTGGCACATTATTTAAGAGATCAGAGTTGAATATGCAAGAGAAAAAGGCAAAATTTCTGCCAACAAGCACACGTTTGGTACATTATTTAATAGATCAGAGATGAATATACAAGAGAAAAAAACTATATTTCCTACTTGAAGTGGGCTAATAGTTATGATAGATGAAAAATATTGGTTTCCTACTTTGTATAATTCTAATTACATTTTAGAATGTAAATAAGATGCCTAAGGGTTCAAGTCTGCTTACCTACATTAACTAATCAGTCTAATATTACTTATATTCACAAGTTTATGAATTGAAACTAGTAATCTAAAGATTCTAAAAAACATTTCCTGTAATTTGCATTTAAATGCAACTTTTTTAATGCATAAACATCAGTATTAAACAGTATGATACAATATGCTTATATACTAAATGACAAACACCAACTACTAGGAATATTTTAGTCAAAGACAGTCCTGCTTAATTGATTTAAGACTGTAATATCCGAACAGAAGAGGAGAATAAAGTTTCAAGAATGGTTTACCAGGAATATTCTTCAAGATAGTGTATAACCAAGTTCTTCTTTCATTTCAGAAAAAAGGACAAGAAAGAATAATGCGTTCCAAATCATCTAAGTACTCAGATCTGCAATTACAAAAAGGGGACAATATGTTTTCCCTGTGTAGTTTATAATATAACTGGTTACTTTCAAATAATTCTAGGTGATATCTAGTGAGAAGGGTTCATGATTTTTTATTAAGAATTTTTGTTAAATATATTTTTTTGCACATTTGTTTCTGTATAGCTTTTTTACCATCAGGGCTCCGGGGCAGGCCAGCTGTGGTCCTCCTGTGGAGGATCTCAATCTGCCCTTTCAGGGCTTCATTGAGCCTGCCCTAGTGGCCCATTTTTCTTTTTCTTCCTGTTACACAGTCACACATGTGGGGGTGTAAGGAAGTAGGCTGTAGGCTGTTGATTAACTAGGATCTGTAGCTAATCCAATAGGTAGGGAAATGAGCAGATTGAGTGGATCAGGTGGTCCTTATCTTCTGTCAAAGTTTATGTTTCTATGCATATGGAGACGTGCATATGCTCTGTGGCTCCGATTATGGCCCCTTCTTCCCACCCAGCCTAATACCTAGCTCCCTTATCAGCTTGGCACTGCCATGTAGCCTCCATCAGGTGGTAGCCAAGAGCAGGGTAAGCCTATGCCCCTCCCCGGGAGAGGAGAACTGCCTTGTGGCAGCTCAATTCAGCTCCTCGCCCTCTGCCCTGAATGACCCCCAGTGGCTCAGGCTCATTCATGAACCTGGGTCACTGGCATGTAAGGAGGTAAGACATCCAGTGCCTTAGCCCTCATTGCCACTGGGCCAGCTTTTTTGTTAATTTTTATTTGGAAATTTTTAACCAGGAGAGACAAACTGAGCCAAGGCTCATTTCTGGGTGCAACCCAACAGAGGGAAACAGGAGAAGAAAACAGCAGTACAAAGCATAATATACAAGTCAAATGAGCAGCATTCGGTAAATAAATTGGTACAAAAATAAATAGGTACAAAATAAGTTTGTACAGGTAATATAATGTGGTCACAGCTCAATATGAGACACCTGTATAAGTGCAAAAATAAAACCGGCAGCAGTACACGGTGTGCCAATACTATACTGACAATGGATGAGAGACCTGTAGGATGAGTTTATGCCTGGCCTTGTGGTGGAGGGAACAGCAGAGGTGGTGATGAAGTGAAACCAGTAGACAGGTAGTCGAGACCCAGCCAGAGGCCCAACAAGGATGGTAGAGGCTCAGGCCAGTGTCAGGAAGAATGTTAACAGGAACATGTGAAGTGGGGTTGGAGTTTCTACTGGTGCCTGAAGGAGTCAGAGGAGGTGCAGAGATGGATGGAAGAGGGGAATTATTTCCAGAGTGGGGGAAGTCATCAGAAGGCAGACTGCCCAGTGAAGGAGTGGAGGTGATGAGTGGAGAAAGTGCAGTGGTCCCTGGAATGAAGGAAGGAGGAAGCAGGGGGGAGACAGGTAAGAAGAGGTAAGAGGGAAGGAAACCAAACCAGTATTTAGATATGAAGGTGGTACAATGAACCCGGTGATGTGAAGGCAGTGGGAGGATGGATAGGGAGGAATAGAGGGAGCAGTGATGAGTGCAAGTTTTTAAGTTTGTTTCAAGTTTCAGGTTTGTTGATTTGGGACAAATTCACTGAGAAAGCTCATTTACAATAATGTCCCATCATAAAAAGTACAAGTTACATACATACATAAATTAACACACTGTTTAAGGAGACTGTGATTACATTGACAATAGGGACCAAGCAACACACGGTATATTGCACATAATATCCTAGCTCCACATATTGTTCCTAAGTGATCCCTATTGTGAGATGACTACATCTCTTACAATGAACAGTGACAGATGGGAACCAAGCCTTTATGGCTGCAAGGGATGTGAATTTTCCATCCTTCAAGATAAATATAGAGACATACAAGTATCTTACAGGGAGGAACAGGGTGCAGGAATACATTATTTTTAAGCGAAAAAGATGTTCCAGGACTAGAGGGCATGGGATGAAGTTGGAGGGAGGACGATTCAGAGGAAACGTGAGGAGGAATTTCTTCACAGAACAGGTGGTGGACAAGTGGAACACCCTGCCAGAGGAAGTGGGGGGGGGCTGAAACAATCACAGGATTTAAGAATGCATGGGATAGACATAAAGGAATTCTGGAGGCCAGGGGTAAGGGGCAACAGACTTCTAGGAAAACATAAACTGAACTTACAAGCTCAAATGGGCAGACTGGGTGGGCCATAGGCCCTTATCTACCAACACTGTCAATGTATCTATGTATCTATGTAAATATAGCTGGCAAGGAATTCCATTCACAGGGGATCATATGGCTATAAAAATAAGTAGCCCTTAATGTGTTGGACCTTGAAATTACCAGCTCCACTAAAGTTTGAATTCCTTAAGAAATCTTTCCATGCCCTATACTCTAAATGTTGTGCAAAATAATCATGAACATCTCCCCAAATAGTTTTCAATGCAAACAGAGCACAGGAAGGGGAGTTTGTAGCAAAGCAGCAGAAGGAGTTACAGAGGGTATCCAGTCTGACAAGGGAAGAGGAGAGGGTGGTACCATGGATTACATCGGCATAGTCAAAGACAGAGAGCACTATTTTGGTAACAAACTCCCTGAAGGCCTGCAGAGATAAGCAGTTTTTGTTGCAGTACAGGGCACTGAGCTTGGAATGGAGTTGTGCATGGTTGGCCTTAATGTATTTATTTATTTATGAGATTTACCAGGAAGGCATACTGAGCTAAAAGTTCGATTCCAGATGTGACCTGGGGGCCGACACCCAAATACAAATACATGAATATATGCAATAGCAGAGCAGTTAGTGAAGCCAAGACTTGTAAACATTTGATTTTAGAGGACAGACAGAGGATTCAATAGCATTTTGCAGATTTACAATACTTGAATGTACACGAATAGCAGAGCAGTTTGGGATGCCAAGACTTTTAAACATTTGATTTAGAGGACAGACAATGGTACAATAGCATTTTACAGAATTGTCAGGGTCAGTATACATTTCTTATACATTTGTGTTGCAACAAGCAAAAATAATTTTATAGGTTAGTCATAACAGGAGCAGCTAGAAGCGAAATGGGTACTAAGAAGAGGGTTTCGTTGGTAAGTGTTCTGAGCATGTCTTATAAGGGCAGGCAGTGCATTCCAAATCTGTGGGATACGGTAACTAAAGGCCGCCTGGCCTTTGGCAGATCTCATAAACAGGACTTGCAGCAATCTGGGGTCCCTATTCTTGAGGGAGTAAGCCGGAGGGGATTGTTTGGAGAGTGTAGAGGCCAGGTAAGAGGGGAGGGAGTGGGACCAGAATTTGGCAGTGAACCTGGCGCAGTTTATTTGTCTACGTTCATGTAGGGATGGCAGGGAAGTGGAACTGTATTGGTCGCAATGGTGTGTGGATTGCGGACAGTCTAGAATGAAGCAGCAGAAAGAGTGGAACATGGTGTCTAGGCTGGCTAGAGCGGACACGGGGGCTGTGGAATAGACTATGCCACCGTAGTCGAAAACAGGAAGAATCATTTGTTGGACAATGGCGTGCCTAGCTTGCGTAGGGAGGCATTTTTTGTTGCGGAATAGCGCACCCAGTTTGGGTAGGAGTCTCTTTTGCAGTGAGTCAATATGAACGGTAAAATCTAGGTGCTGGTCTAACCAGATGCCTAGATATCTGAAGGAGGTACAGTTGTCCAGGGGGGTCCCGTCCGAGGTCTTGAAGAGGGGACCAGTGGATTGGCGAGAGAGTCTTTGTTGGGTTCCGAATGTTAGTGATACTGTTTTTTGGGGGTTGAGTAATAGCTGATTTGTCTGCAGCCAGCACTGGATAGCATAGAAATCCTCCTGTAGAAAGGTTGCGACACTATGCGTGGAGGGACGGAGGCATACAGGACAGTGTCGTCCCATACATTTGGATAGATGAGTGGGAACAGGCAGAGGGAGGTCGTTAAAAATGGAAAAGTAGTGGGCGGACTGATCCTTGGGGATGCCGTAGTGACTGGTAGAGGGTTTGAGATATACGAGGACAATTTGATGGATTGCATCCTATCTGCTAGATAGTCATGGAACCAACCAGTGGCTGACTCCAGAGATCCCTGCTCTGGAGAGTTTTGAAAGGAGTAGTGGGTGAGAGACGGTGTCAAAAGCTTTTGCTAGGTCTATGAAGATGGCTGAGGTGACATGACCCTTATCCATGCCCATGAGAATGTCCCCAGTGACACGCAGGAGGGAGGTGGTGGTGGAGTGGGATTTACGGAATCCTGATTGGAACGGGGTGAAGAAGGAGGAGGATTAGAGGCAGGGGGTTAGCTGTGACATGACTAGCTTTTCCTGTAATTTAGCCAAAATTGGGAGCAGGGAGATGGGTCTATAGTTTTCTGGGGAGGAAGGGTCACCACCTTTGATAGGGTATAACTGTAGCTATTTTCCAGGCCAAGGGTACCTTGCCCAAGGAGAATGAGAGGTTAAAAAGGGCAGTGAGAGGGGCAGCTATGGCAGGTGCAGATAGGAATAGCATTTTTGCATCCAGGGAGGTAGGGCACTTCCCTTTGTTTGGGTTTAGGGCCCGTAGTGAGCGGAGAACTTCGGCTTGAGTTACTGGCAGGAATGTGAATGGTAGGACTGGGGGAGTAGGTTTTGAGGGGCAAGAGCTAAGGGAGGAGGCCGACGGGAGAAGGACTGAGGGGGTAGGTTTATGGGAGGATGAGCTATGGGAGAGGGCAGGGAGTAGTGGGTTTGGGAGGAGGATAGGAATTTGGCTGCACAGCTGGAGAAATGTGTATTAAAGGCTTCAGCTACACAGATGGGGTCTGAGATGTGGGAGCCCTGGACTGATAGAACGGGGGATGGGGGCGTGGTAGGGGGTGAGAGGAGGGATTTGAGAGATTTCCAGAAATCAGTCGGATGGTTAATGTTCTTACTAAAAGCCTTCAGAAAGTATGCCTTTTTTGCTTGTTGGATGGAGTTTGTACAAGCATTACGGAGTGTTCTATATGTGGTAAGGGCTGTCTGAGTCCCTGTTCTCTTATAATTCTTCCAGGCATGATCTCTGGTGTGGCAATCCCAGATTATGTTGGTTGAGATCCAGGGGAGATGCGCTCCTCTAACTCTCTTTGTCCGTAGTGGGGCGTATCTGTCCCAGATTTTTAGGAAGCGGGATTTGAAACCTGTGTAAGCTGAGTCAATGGAGGGAGACTCAGGTATGAAGGACCAATTTTTGTGGCCTAAGTCTGACAACAGAGATGTTAAGTTGAGTGAGTTGTAGGACCTGGTACGCAGAGTCTTTGGGGGGGGGCTGGAGGGCTATGCACCTTCCTAACCAGGAAGATCATGTGGTGGTCGCTTATAGAGTCAGGTAGTAGGCCTGCACTTAGGATCCTGTGGGGGTGGGAGGTGAGAGCCCAGTCTAGAAGTGAGTGGTTCTGGGTCTTATGGTTTAGTCTTGTGGGATCAGTAATGAGTTGAGATAGGTTCAGAGCCTTATTTTGGACTTTAGATGGGCTTTGTCGGTGCCTAACCAGTTTGTGTTAAAATCACCGGTGGCGTATAACTCACCTCCAGTAGCTAAGGTCTGGAGGGAGATTAGGTGGGAGAGGATGTCCTCTGGGGGATGTGCAGGGGGGCAGTAGGAGCCTGCTATGTAGATGGGGGAGGAGCAGGGGAGGGATAACTTAATGAGAATAGTATTTATATTTGCAGGGGTTGAGGGGATGCCCACTATGGAGAAGTGGAGACTGTTTTTGATATAAATTGCAGTGCCACCGCCGTGCTTTTTACCTGGCCGATCCTGTCTGATGATAGTGTATCCTGGTATGGAGACTTCTGTATCTGGGTGATGAGGTTTTAGCCAGGATTCTGAGACCACCAGGATGTCAGGATGTTGTGTTAGTGCAAGCGGTTGTAGAATAGAGATTTTGGATTTTGGCTGCAGGTGTTTAGGTGTAAGATTCTGAGACCTTTGGGAATGGAGAAAGGGGAGTGAGAAGTTGTGCGGCTTAGGCCAGGGTTTAATTCAATGTCCCCTGATAAGAGAAGTCGTATGTAGATGAGATGTTTTAATTTAGTCTGAGGGGGATGAGGCTAGGGTGTGGAGAGCCGGGTGTTTGAGAAAGGAAGGGGGCAGCGACGAGTTATGGTGTGCAAAACTATGTGCCTCATGAGAAAGGATGGTGGAGTGGTGTTGGCACTAATAGTTGTGTAGTGGTTTTGGGCCAGGACATGAACAGGAGTGTGTGATAATTCAGTGTGGCATAGCTGAGGGGTAACCCGGGGGGGGGTATGGGTGGTGGGGGTTCAGTGATTGGGAGGGAGGCAGGTGGTAGGGAGGAGAGAGTGGCCAGGGAGAGAAAAGTAAGGATGAGTACAGCAACATCCTTGCCAAAAAATCCCTCTTTGAAGCTACAGTATTTAGTGTTGAGCCCTCTGGTGGTTGCAGCTGATAACCTGCAAATGGAGAAGTAGGCTGATAGGTTCTGGCAGTCATGTGACCTTAGCCTATAAGAGGAGAAGATCACCAAGGGCGGTGGTGGGGGTGGTGGGGAGCCGGCGCTTGCACCGGCGGGGCAGAATCTCAGCACCACAGAGAAACACCGATGTCCTTATCTATGGCAGGACTTGTGTTTTTGGAAATGGCGCCAGAAAAAAACGCTTTCTTTTCCCTCCGAATTTTCTTCTGAAAATTACCTGGGAGCTTCGTGGGGTGGGGATCGGTCTGAGACAAAGGAGCGTCCAAGGAGGGCTGGGCAGCCCTCACAACCCGTTTAGTGGCCCAAACGACTTTATCTGCGGAGAAAAAGAAGAAGAGCACATTTATAGACAGGTAATTGGGAGGAGTGGCATTTCAAAAACCCAGCTGCGTAGATGTGAGTGGTGAGTCAAATCTGGTTTAACTTTCAAAATTTCGTGGGAGCCAGTGTAGGAAAAAAAAAAGCTCCGGTATTTGCATGAGCACACTACCCGTTTCATCAGTGGCTTTGCGCAGCGTCGGGGGAAGGGGATTTTATTAATTAAAAGTTGTTGGTCCCTGAGGCTCAAAAAATGGCTCGTGGCTACTGAGATTAGCGTGGGGAGGCACAGAGAGATGCAACTGAGCATGCAGAGTTGCTGTAGAAAGGAATCGAGCTAGGGGCACACTACTCTACTACTGTACTACAGGGCAGAAACGTGGCACAAGACAACTTACTTAACTTCGCTGTGTCAGGCAAAAAATAATAGCATTTTACTAAAATAAATTGTTTCAGGGTCCTGCACAGAATCAAAGGTGCCAGGCTGGTTTTGCACGTCTCTATCAACTACTAGTAATTAAAGATGTGCTCACAGGGGCCACCGCGTAAATTCAGCAATGTTAGCTATCCCCTATTAAAGCAACTACTTCAGAGGTCATTTCATGATGGAATTGCAGCGTAAAAATTGTCCTAGGTTTGAAACAGACTAGCGAGACCCTGCAGTGATTAAGCTCAGCTTATTTTACTTGTTAGAGCACTACATTCAGAGAGCTATTTTTTACAGGATATTAGGAAAGCCCTTAATTTAAAGCACTACTTCAGAGAGCTATTTTACAGCACTGCTACAGAGAGCTATTTTACAGCATATACAGAAAGAGCCCTTAATTTAAAAAGTCTCCAGTCGTGAGCTGACAGAAAAAGGAACCTCAGTGCCACAGAGAAACACCGATGTCCTTATCTATGGCAAGACTTGTGTTTTTGAAAATGGCGCCAGAAAAAAACGCTTTCTTTTCCCTCCGAGTTTTCTTCTGAAAATTACCTGGGAGCTTCAGGGGGTGGGGGTCGGTCTGCGATAAAGGATCGTCCAAGGGAGGGCTGGGCAACCCTCACGACCCGTTTGGTGGCCCAAACGACTTTATCTGGGAGCTTTGGGGGTGGGGGTCGGTCTGTGACAAAGGACCATCCAGGGGAGGGCTGGGCAACCCTCACGACCCATTTGGTGGCCCAAACGACTTTATCTGGGAGCTTGGGGTGGGGCAGTCTGTGACAAAGGACCATCCAGGGGAGGCTGGGCAGCCCTCACGACCTGTTTAGTGGCCCCAAACGACTTTATCTGGGAGCTTCGGGGGTGGGGGTCGGCCTGCGACAAAGGAGCGTCCAGGGGAGGGCTGGGCAACCCTCACGACCCATTTGGTGGCCCAAATGACTTTATCAACTGAAAAGTCAAGCTTACTGTCAAGCCACACATCAAGGTACTTGAAGGACTTAACTACTTTGAAGGTGGTGCCATCTAGTGTGGTGTAGATAATTCTTTTATAAGAGTTTTTAAAAAAAATAAAATTGTATTGTATATGAAACGTTGAACATTGTATTTAGAAACATAGAAACATAGACGTTGTCGGCAGACAGGGACCGTACAATCCATCAAGTCTGCCCTTGGCTTCCTACCCCCTACTTAGCTGCCTGCTTGTGTATCTCACAGTGTGTGTGTCCCATGTCCACTTGAATTCCTTCACTGTCTTGGCTCACAGCACCCCCTCCAGCAGGCTATTCTATTCTTCCACAACATGCTCTGTGAAGAAGAATTTCCTTGTATTGCTTCTGAACATTCCTCCCTTAAGTTGAAGGTTGTGCCCTCTAGTCCTGCTGTAGTTCTTTACCTGAAAGAGGTTCTGCACGTGCACCCTGTTGTTGCCTTGAAGGTATTTAAATATTTCTATCATGTCCCTACGATTCCTGCATAGTTCTAGGGAGTATAATTTGAGGTCATCCAGTCTTGCCTCGTACAGTTTCTGATGCATGCCCTGCACCATCTTTGTTGCTTTTCTCTGTACTGTCACCAGCCTATCTATGTCCTTCCCGAAGTGTGGCCTCCAGACTTGGACACAGTACTCCAGGTGAGGCCTGACCAGGGACTGATACAGTGGCATGACTACTTCATGCCTTCTGCTCGTGATACCTCTCCCTATGCATCCCTGGATACCACTAGCCTTTAGTGCTGCCTTTTCACATTGCCTACTGACCTTGAGGTCATCTGTTATGATCACCACTAGGTCTTATGCCTGCCTGGTGGCCACCAACTGCTCTCCGCCCATTGAGTACAGTTTGCCTGGGTTATGTTTTCCCAGGTGCATGATCTTGCATTTTTTGGCATTGAATTTCAGTTGCCAGGTCATGGATCACTCCAGTTTTCAAAGATCAGCTTCCATGCTTTGCTGTTCCTCTGTTGCGTCTACCCTGTTGCCGATTTTGGTGTCATCTGCAAACAGGTACACCTTTCCCTCTAGTTCATCTTCAATGTCGCTGGTGAATATGTTGAAGAGGATCGGCCCCAAAACTGAGCCCTGCGGGACCTCGCTGGTCACCCTCCCCTCCACAGACAGAATGCCATTTACTAATACTGTCTGAGTTCTCCCATGTAACCAGTTTCTGACCCAGTTTGTAAACTCAGGTCCAATTCCCATGTTCTCCAGTTTTTTGACTAGTCTCCTGTGCGGAACGGAGTCAAAAGCTGTGCTGAAGTCCAAGTAAACCACATCCACTGCCCCACCCTGAACCACTGTTTTGGTGACCCAATTGAAAAAATCAGTCAGGTTTGTCTGGCAGGACCTCCCTGCCATGAAGCCGTGTTGATTTTTGTTGAGCTGACCAGTTTGCTCCAAAAAAGCTATGATTCTTTCCTTCAGCAGGGACTCCATCAGTTTTCCCACAATTACATTAGACTAATTGGGCAGTAGTTACCTGGCTGCTCCTTACTTCTACTCTTGTGGAGGAGTACTACTGTTGCACTCTTCCAATACTCCCAACACCTCCCCACTCCTTAATGGTTGAAGCGCACTGCTAAGGGGGCTGACAGTTCTCTCCCTAGTTCTTTCAGTATTCTTGGGTGTATCCCATCTGGCCCCATAGCTTTATTTATCTTTAACTTGTATATTTCCTCCAGAACCCTTTCCTCTGTGAAGGGACCCATGTCTAGTCCGTCAATCGGACACTTCTTTATGCCTATTGTTGGTCCATTACCATCTGCTTCCTGTGTGAAGACTGAGCAGAAGCACTCATTGAGTGCCTCTGCCTTCTCCCCATCTTGCTCTGTGGTTTGTCCATCTTTTTTTGTGATTCTAACAATGCCCCACTTTGGTCTTCCTTTGTTCACATATGTAGCTGTAGAAGGTTTTGCTACCCTTTTTTACTTCCTGAGCTATTCTAACCTCTGTTTGAGCCTTTGCATTTCTTATCACTTTCCCTGTCTCTTTTAGTTTCTGTTTATATTCTGTTTTGTCTGCCTCATTCCCTGACTCCTTGTACTTTCTGAAGGCTATGTGCTTTTCTCTCACCATGGTTGCCACCTTCTTGGAAAACCATAGTGGGTTTTTCCTCATTTTGTTTTTACTAACCTGATGGGCACACTGTGATGTGACAATGGTTATTGTGCCCTTCAGTTTTGTCCAATATTCCTCAATGCTCCCTTCTGTCAAGTCTCTAATGTGGTCTCTTAGGCAGGTCTTCATGTTTTGTGAAGTCTGCCCTCCTGAAGTCAAGGACTTTTAGTTTGGAGTGCGTGGAGTCAACAGTCCTTTTTACCCTGAACCATACCGTGTTATGATTACTGTTGCCTAGGTAGTTCCCTACTTTGACACCCGTAACCCTATCGCTGTTTGTGAATATCAGATCTAGAACCACGTTACCTCTTGTGGGTGATGTCACTAGTTGATTTAGTCCTGCTTCCTGTAGTGTGACTAGGAATTCCCTGCTCTTCTGTGATGCAACTGTGTGGGTATTCCAGTCTATGTCCTGCAGATTGAAATCCCCCACCAGTACCATGTTCCCTTTGCCTGACATCTGGAGGATGGTTTCCAGGATTTCCTTATCCCTGGTTTCCTCCTAATTTGGGAGTCTGTAGATTGTTCCTATCAGAATGGGTTTCTGGCTTCCAGACCCAACTGTGATCCATAGATCTTCTGTTTCCCCTAGTGTCCGCTGCATTTCTTTAGCATTGATGGTATCCTTATAAATAGCTACCCCCCTCCCTTTTTTCCAGTTCTAGCTGTCCTAAACAAGTTGTACCCTGGGATAGTCACCTCCCAACCATGATTATTTGTGAACTATGTTTCCGTCACAGCCACCCAGTCTAGTCCTGCCTCAGCTATTGAGGAAGTGAGATCAGTCATCTTGTTAGCCAGACTGCATGCATTGAGGCATAGTGTTGACCACTCTTGCTGTGTCGCTTTGTTTGTCATGCCTCCCTTGATCTTATTGTTCGTCCCTTTGTAGTTTTTCCTGTTTATGGTTCCTCCCTTTCCATTGTGATGGTTAGTGCCAGAGCCGGAAAGGGTTTTATGTTCCTGGCTATCTACTTTTGCTATCCTGGAGTGTGTAAATGTGATGGTAGCTGGAGGGGGACAGACAGAAAGCTCTATGTGTGCTTCCTCTAGAGCTACCATCATCTCCCCTCCTGCTAGTTTAAATGTCCTACATGGACATCAAATTTCTGGCCCAGTGCTCTGTCTCCGTCTTTAGTCAGGTGGAGGCCATCGAATTTGAAGAACTCCCTTTCCCAGAAGTTGCCCCAGTTTCCCATGAAGTGGTGCCCTTTGTGTGGCATCAATCCTTGAGCCATTCATTGAGCTCACCTATCCCTTTCTCTCTGATTTTCTGCCTGTTCTTCCCCTTTTCCCAAACAGGTAGAATCTCAAAGAATGCAATGCTGGATGAAAATTAAACAAATTTGTCGCTGAGCTGTGCAATCTGCTCCTTAACCTCCTCGACCGACTGGCTAACAACGTCATTGGTCCCTAGGTGGACCAGGATGTTTGAGCCCTCTTCTTCCTTTTTAGTTATGTTGACTATTCGGTCAGTATCCCTCCAAGCGGATGCTCCTGGGAGAGATCTGACCTGCACATTTGCACATTTGTTTTGCCTCAGGTGGGGGTCCACACTGCGAATCATGGAATCCTCTATGATTATGATTTTTTTCCTGTTAAGGTTTTGTTTATGATGTTGTTTTGCTATCCTGTTGCATTTGGCATTCCTTTGGCCCAAGACATCCTCCGTCATTACGGATCATATGGATGCAAGAGGTGTGTACTTGTTTGCTGTGTTTAGAGTGCTTTGTTGGTTTGGGAGAGTTGCTTGAGCTCTGCCCCCTTTTCCTGCAACCAGTTGCCATCCCCCAGGCCTGGTTGTTCTCTGGGGGGAGGTGTGGTGGTACGGTGTCGGTGATGTGGATGTGCACTACTAAAAGAAATGTTTCCCTGGAACCATGTGATGCAAGCTACCGGATAGTCACTCCTCTGCATAGCTCCAGCCTCCCGTTTCTATATTTTCATTTTCTGGTATACTTTCTCAATCTCTAAACCTCCAATTTTGAGTTATTCTGGTTCCCTATAACATTGTGCCCTTGCAGGGCGATTTTGAGAGAGAATGGACGTCTATATGACAAAACCACAGCAGAAACACACCCCGTCAGTTACACCACAGAAGGCCTCAAAAAAATCCTGGGCCTCAAGTGGAACAGAAAAGGGAGATGGTCTGAATCTAGGGGCGGATCAAGAGCCGCTCACATTGTCCAGATTTTTGGAGGAATTCAAACCTTTCTGAGATGAGATCAAAGAGATGGCATCAGAAGTGAAATCGCTCATGAGAAAAATAGAAGAAATAACCCTCGCTACCTCAGACAACACAACCAGGATCTTCTCTCTAGAGAAACAAGTCAAGAGGTTCGAGCCTGAGATGGCAGCAATGCATCAGAAACTGTCTAGATTCGAGGTCAAGATTGAAGACCTTGAAGGTCGTAGCAGGAGAAAAAAATGTGGTGATCCTGGGGTTACCTGAGGGAGAAGAGGGCCAGAATAACATATCTTTCATCCAGAAGTTGGTTGAGAAGATTGCAGGCCCTTCTCCATTTGGGGCTAAATATATTATTGAGAGACCCCATAGGTCATTAAGACCAAAGCCCCCTCCTGGAGCAACACCCCGACCTATAATCTGTCGTTTCTTAAATTTTTTAGAGCGATAACATTTCCTGTATAAAGTGAGAGAACTCCAAGAAGTTTTCTGGGAGCAAGTTAAACTTAGAATAGCCCAAGATATCCTGGGTTCAGTCCGTTTGAAGTGAGTGGCTTTTCATCCTGTTGTCTCAAAAATTATTGCGGCTGGACTTAAATTTCGAATGAGATACCTGGCCAGGCTACAGGTACTGGTGGCTGGTTCCTGGGCTACTTACGAAAATCCGGAGGCAGCGTTTGCTGGTTTAAAATTAGCACTGCCAGATCTCTTCAGGGACACATGAAAGGCCTTAGGGCTTTTTCGACAAGATGAGAACCGCTTTGAGAAGGCTGGGTATTCATGTAAAGAGATCTTCTGGAAATCAACGGTTACACATTCTTGGACTCTCATTTCAGCCCGAATATGGGGCAGAAAGGACTTTCTCTTTCTTTTTACACCAATCTAGTTAAGGATGTATACTCTTATTTGTCTTGTCTGGGTCTGGGGTTTCATCCTGTCTGGGTCTGGGGTCTCAAATAATCAAGCGATTTCTCGTTAGTTTTAGTATTGGCAGAAAATAATGCCTATTTAGCAATATCTGGTCTCTCTCTCTCCTGTGGAAGTTTAGGGAGGAAGGGTTTGGTGGTAGGCTTTAGCCTTTTGTAAAATCTTATCATAAGGGTTGCCCTTCCTCTGTAAGGCAGCAGGGTGCTGTTACGCATTCAGAACACAGGAGGGAGCATGTGCTCCATGCGTGGGATGTGTTTAGAGCTCCCAAAGTAAGAAAGGAGCTGGGACTTACTGGGACAAAGGCATAACAATTGGGAGGAGAGGATTGGGGGCTTCTCCCTACAAGGCTGGAGAGCCTGCTAAGACGAGGGCCCGTTTAATGCATCTTACATTCAGCTGAGGCCGACTTCCCAATTTTATGCCATGAGGTGCCTTATCACACTCAATTATACATATGCCCTTGTAAGCCTTGATGTTAATGGAGGGCGATGTTTTATTGATATTGGTTTATTTCTAATAGCTCCTATTGGGGGACAGGTGGTAGATACAAGGGCTTGTATAATGGGGAGGTGGCATTCTCTCTCTTTTATTGGTTACTGGCATTTCAAGAAAGAGGAATATATTATAAAGAATACAGGGTTTGGGGATGGTTTTTCGGGAAGCTGGGGGAGGAGTACCAAACGTAGCATTGCTAAATGTTGTTAGCGATAAGAGGGGGGTTTGGGTGGATAGTTTTTTGGATTATGTCTTGGAAATACGGATGATGTGGATTGTTCAGGGGTAATGGGGGGGGGAATAGGAGTTCAATGGGGGGTGGAAGCCTGGCACAGCAGATTCAGGGGAATAGAATCATCTGTTACATGTTAGCAGGATATATTAGATATTTTATCTGGATTATATCTGATATAACAGATGGCTCAGAATCTTAATATTGCTACGTGGAATGTGAAGGGGATCAGGAAAAAACTGAAACATTATCAGGTATTCAACATCTGAGTTTGTTACGTGCCCCAGATAACATTTATACAAGAATCTCATTTAGTGGATTCTAAAGTAAAACAACTTCGAAGACAACAGATAGGTCAGGTTTTTCATGCTTCAGGGGAAACCAATAGCTGTGGGGTCATGATACTGATTAATAGAAATATCCCATTTGTCCCTTCTCAGGTATTTAAGGATTCAGAAGGCAGATATGTTCTAGTGCAGGGCACTATTTGGGCCATGCCACTGGTTTTAGGCAGCATATATGGTCCAAATACAGATGATCCCTCTTTTTTTATGAAATTGATTTCTCCGATTCTTCCTATACTTCCTATTCCAATTATATTAGGGGGAGATTTCAATTTAGTTTTGGATCCGAATATGGATAGATCAAGCTGTGGATTGAGGGGAACAACACCTGGACATAGGGCCTTTAAGGAGATGATGGATCAGTGCGGATTGTGCGATGTCTGGAGGGTCACACATCCCAATATTAGGGAATACACTTATCGTTCACCAGTTCATGGCACGCAATCTCGCACTGACTACCTTTTGGTTTCTCACGAGCTCTTGCCAGGGGTTCTATCCACCTTAATCCAACCGGGTCCAATATCGGACCATTCTTTAGTTTTGGGTAATCTGGCTTTTCTCAATATCCCCAAAAGAGAGACCAGATGGAAATTAAATGAACAATTATTAAAGGATGAAAAGTATAGAAGAGAGGTGAAAGAGCAGATAGAGTTTTTCTTTTTTACCAACCCAATAGACAGTGTAAGACTGGATATCCTATGGGGAGCCTTTAAGGCTTCTATAAGAGGTATTCTCATTAGTCTAGCTACAAGGAGGAAGAGGGCACAGGAAACGGAGTTACTCTTTTTACTGTTCCAGATACGGGTACTAGAAAGTATTCACCCAGATATAATTTCTCAAGAGGAGTCGCAGAAGTTATTTATATATAAAGATAAGTATCTGGGAATGTTAAGAGAGAAGGCTGAGTTGGCAATAATCCATACAAAGGCCAGTTTCACGGATTAAGGAGAAAAAGTGGGACGCCTGTTGGCTTTACGCTTAAAGCAATGAGTCAGCAAGATTTATACCCTCTATAAGGTCTCAGTCTGATGGGACTCTGAAGGTATCCCCCTCAGAGATAGTCCAGGAATTTGCTACCTTTTATGAACAACTATATAGGGATATGGATAGTCCTCTGCCCATTCAAAAATTGGATGAGTATTTCAAGGAAGCTCCTCTTCCATTACTATCTGACTCAAAAGGAATTCATATCATCCCCTTTATCACAGGAAGAAATAGCATTTGTTATAAAGGAATTGCCTATGGGTAAAGTCCCGGGCCCAGATGGGTTTTCGGCCTTATTTTATAAAATTTTTATGGAGCAATTACTTCCCGTGTTGCATCAACTCTATTTGCATATCTTGTCCAGAGAGGTGGCAGATGCCCTTCTGTTTGAGGCATTGATAGTTTTGTTACCTAAACCGGACAAAGACCCAGAAATAGTTCAGAGCTATAGGCCAATATCTTTGCTGAACCAAGATGTCAAAATTCTCTCAAAGATGATGGCAGATAGACTAGCCCTGGTTCTTCCAGATCTTGTGGGTATGTCTTAAGTGGGATTTATGAGAGGACATGCATCTTCAGATCACCTTCGTACTCTCTCTCATGTCTTCTTGGAGACCAGGGATGCCACATATCCTGCGGGGTTGGTCTCCCTGGACGCCGAGAAGGCATTTGATCAGGTTAACTGGACTTTTCTTTTTCAAGTCCTCAAGGCATTTGGATTCCCATCCATGTTCATAGATTGGATCAGGGCAATTTGTCAGTCTCCTATGGTGAGGATTTCAGGGAATGGAACCTTCTCCAAGTTTTTCACACTGTGGTCAGGAACGAGGCAGGGATGCCCTCTCTCTCCATTACTTTTCAATCTTTACCTGGAACCCCTTATTCAGCATATTCTCAATAATAAAGGGATACAAGGTATTCCCATTAGGAATGAGGTAGTGAAAGTAACAGCATACGCTGATGACCTACTCCTACATTTGGCTAATCCGTTAATATCTATTCTGAATATGCTAAGGGAGGTTGATAGATTTAGTAGTTTCTCGAATTATAAGTTAAATCCCAATAAAACATATTTTTTTTCCTCTTAATCATAAAGTCTTTAAGACCGACATTATTTCTCTGGGACTATGCTGGTCACCCCGGGCTATTAAATATTTAGGCATAAAATTAATGCATAATCCCTCTTTGTGGTTCAAGGAGAATTGGGACCCCCTTTTGCAGGGGATCACCCAAGATTTAGAGAGATTGGATAAACTCCCGTTATCTTTATGGGGTCATATTAATATTATTAAGATGAATGTGTTTCCCTTTTATTTTATCCTTTGTCGCATCTTAATTCATTTGTCCCCTAAGTTGGTTCCAGAAAACACGTAAACTCTTTACTAACTTTATTTGGTTGAACAAGACCTCCAGGTTGGCATACCACAAGTTAGCTGCACCAAAGAAAGGGGGGGGGGTTGCGGATTCCTTACCTGCTCATTTACTACTGGGCTAGTCATTTGGCTAAATACCTGAGATGGGTAAGGCCGGGTCCAGATAACATGAATCTGGTTTGGCTTAAGATTGAATTAGATTTTTTCCAATCTATGAACATGGACCCCCTGACTATACTTTATCTGAAAATTTCTCAGATGCAAGATATTAATAAATGTCCCACTATCATGACTTCACTAAGAGTACATTTGCAACTGTGCTCTTTTTTGCTTTACAGTCAAAGTAATGATCTCGCTCAATCTATTTGGAATTCCCCAGCTTTCACTATAAACAAACAGAAAATTTCCTGTTCATGGTTTCCTCATTTAGGAGAGGGGATAGTAACTTCATTTCTGGATGAAGTTGGTGAGTGGCTCTCATTTTCTCAGCTCATACACAAGTTCAAAATACCTGAGTCCCAGACTTTTAAAATGTTTCAACTAAAACATTTGTTAACCACAGTCATTGGGGCCACACTACCCCGTCCACCGACCTTTGCATTGATATCTGAACTTTCCCCTTTACTAGTCTCTTCTGGTGTGATTTCTAATATTTATCAAGTCTTGGTCCGGTGGAGGTTTGGATGTGTTGGTGGCCCCATCAATTTCTGGGTTTCATTTTTTCCCCACTGTACTTTCAAATGGCCCGCCCTCTGGATGTACTGTCATAAATATGTATCCCAAGATAGATTACGTCTCATGCAGTTCCATATCTTGCATAATTTATACTCTACCCCAATTAAGCTGGTGAAATGGGGCCTTCTTGATACCGATAGGTATATTAAGTGTTCCCAGGATGCAGGATCACTTTTTCATTTTTTCTGGTCATGCCTCCAGATAACATCATTATGGGAGAAAATAAAAACCAATCTGGACCCTTTGCTGGGTCTGCAGGATATTTTACGCCGGATATTTGCCTGTTGGGGGATCTTTCCTCCATAAAGGTCAAAATTCAGAGATTCCACATATCTATGGTGGCGCTTTCAGTCAAAGGTCATTCTCAGGCGATTGGAAGGAAGGTTCGGTAACATATCATGAGTGGCTCCACGAGATCTTAGCAAATATATGCACAGAGAAGGCTATCGCTAGCCTTCAAAACAGGCTACATAGGTATAAGGATATCTGGGATCCCTTCATACTTTAATTATGGTGGCTATGAAGTAGTGTGTAGCCAAGGTTACCATCTTAATTTCCTTGGCATAGGTAGTTAGTGGGTGATAACAGGGTTAGAATGAACTGCTGTGCCGGGGAGGGGAGGGAAGGGTTGGGGCAGTATGATTTGATTTGCTGTATGAATCCTATGTCAAGTGTTTATTACTGCCTCCTGTAATGTGGAAAATGCGGTGAATAAACTTTGAATTGAAAAAAAAAAAGAAATGTTTCTCTCTAGGTGGTTATGCAGGATGCTGATCTCACTCCATGCCTCCTGCAGCTGAGCACTGAGGTGACATATCTCCGAGCATATGGGACATATTTTTTACTAGATCTTGCTGAGCTGCTATGTCTCTACATCTAAGCAATATTCTGTGTACCAATTGTTGTCATATGAATCTGAATATATCCATTAATACATGTTATAATCCCATTGGATAACTTTTTTTTTTTATAAAATCCATATATGGAAATTTAAACCCCCTTAATGAGTACCTGATTTGTTCTTCAAAACAAAGTCTTGGCAGTCTTGTATCTTGTATTGTTTGTAAATCCATGATAAATATTATAATTCTAGAAATGGTTAGAGATGAAAAAAGAGTACGGACCCAATTCACAACGAAGAATGTGTGCGGTTATACATTCCAATGAAACTAAGTAAATAGTGTTATAAAATTTGTATTTATTTAGTTTTTGTTGACCGGGTAAGTGCACTAGATAAATCCTGCCTATTTTCAGGCACAACCCAGGGGAGGGGGATAAAGATGAATGCCAACTGGCCTTGAACCAGAGTAAGCTGTTGGTGGTATTTTTAGTGAATGAGGGAAATTTGGCCAGGAGACTGGGGCAATTCCCCTACTCTTTTCAATAAGTGCCATGGGATCTTTAACATCCACCTGAACTACCACCAATCCAGGCAGATGGGACCTCGGTTTAACGTCTCATCCGAAAGACAGCACCCCTCTCATGCTGCACTACAGTGTCAGTAGTGGGATGTTAACCCAAGTGCCAGATGTGGGAACTGAACCCACAGCCCTCTGATCTCCTGGCCTCAGAGGTGAGTGTGCTACCTACTGAGCCACTGAAAATGGGTAGGCTATTCCAGCCAATCATTAACATAGCTCAGCATGCATGAAATCTGTTCCATGCATGGGCAGAAAAAAGAGCTGGCAATAAAAAGGCCAAGATTCTTGTGCCATAGAATGTTGCCATTTTTACTGCCAGCCATCTTTTCTTTACCCACTCTGGTGCTGGAGCAGAAAAAAACCAAAAACAAACACACAAGCTACTGTTACCAACAACAGTGCTGAGTTGAGCCCCGCACCAGACACCACCATTACGAATTACCACAGCCTTCATTCATCCACCTCCCTGTTTACTAGTAATACCGGCCCAGGTCCAGGCCATCAGGTGTGTTCAGAACCACCATCGTCGGGCTGAAGTGAGCAGCGTGAGCAGCGGCCTATGCCAAAACCTGGAATAAAAATAACTAATAAATGCTGTCTCAGTGGCAGATTTGTTTAAATGTAGTAATAATCTGTGCTCCTCTGCTGCCATAGCAGCAGCAGCAGCAGCACCAGTCCTGACAGCACCTCAGACCCAATGCAGGAGTGACATCAGAGCCACAGGTGGATGGAGAGCAGTAGCTCGGCGGTGATTGCAAGTGTTCCATGTTAAATGCAAAATGCATTTTGTGAGCAGGAAGTTATGAATTAAATGGAGTGTTTCTCCCCCCAGTTTTTTTGTTTCTCTACAAGTTCTCCTAATTAATAACTTTGTCCAGTATAGACATAATGACATCATGATGATGTCATTATGTGGTAGGCGGAAGGACTATTTTATCTTAAATCAGCACAAGTAAATGCTATTTACCACATATAAAAATTAATTTTCTAACTGTAAAAAGGTTTTTTTTTAAAAGGAGCCCATTGTATAAGTGCAATAAGACACTCCAGGGTGTGCATGGGACATATTTTACCGCACACCAGGGGCTAAAGGCACTCAGCCAGGGGTCTCATGCCTTATTACGCCCCTGGTCATGCAACAAAGTATGTTCCATGCACACCCTGTCATGTCTTATTGCTTACGTATAATATGTTTAATATTATTTCAGTTGGAGTCAATTATATCATATCCCATACTTCCACTGCATAATTTATTGATGTATTTTACTTCGCATTGATTACTAATAAGCATCCTTGTACTGACCGAGACATAGAAATATTTCCATGTGATAAATAAATTAGAGAGCAGAGAACTGGGCACAATGAGTGGGAGAACAGTTATCAGGGGGAAGGGAATGGTGCAAAAACAAAGTGGAGGGGTGAGAATGGGAGGTAGTGTAACCTTTCACCACACAAAAAATGGGACTGGCACTTTAGGCCAATGACCAATAACCATGGGTTTTATCCAGTAGTCTGTCACTGCAAGGAGGTCCACAATGGCAATCTTAATAACACTAATGTAGTACATGGGCAGAGAATCAATGCTGGCCCCTTTTTGGAGTGGTGATAGGTTATGCTCCCTCCTCCACAAGGAGAAAAATTTGCTTTTTGTTTCATTAAAAACTCTGTTTCTCCACTTCAGTAGGTTAACCTCAAACAGGGCCCTGACAACACCCACCGCCACTCTACTGCATATTATATTGATTAGATGGACTGTAATAGTTACTAGAAGTCATATATGGGACATTTATTCTCAGTTCTCTTTATTATTATGAGCCCATGTGCACTCTGGTGATAGCTCATATTTGCTCTGCTCAGTTATGCCCCCCAACATAGGAAGGAGGTACAAGAGAAGCTGACCATCAGAAGTTGGATACATGATGACCAGTCTAGCGCAGGTAACAAGCTTTATTTTCCTCCTACTTACACATGTGCCTCATCCATGGAATTATTACAGACTGAGAATCCTGGCAAAATCTGACATGTACAGTATATCAGTCGACAGTACATCTGTTTTAGCAAAAAAGTTCTGAAGGCCATTATCAAGGACAGAATAATGCAACACTTGAGAGAGGCCAAAGTTATTGAACCAACTTAGTTTGGTGTTATAAGGGCCATTCATTCCAAACCAACCTGATAACCATCTTTGAGAAGCTGAGCAGATAGGCTGACACAGACAGGGTCACAGACATAGTCTGTCTAGACAGCAGCAAGGCTTTTGATGCTGTGGTGCATAACACACTTCTGAGCAAATAAGCAAGTGCAGCATACATGAGGCATACACAAGAAAAACAGAAGCATAGAAAAGCGATGTCAAAACAAGGCCAAGGTGCACCTACTTTGCCCATTTGCTACCTAGCTACAAACCACTTGTTAAAGTTTTTGTTCAGTATGGTTTCACCAGTCCTTTATGTATGTCCCATGTTTTCTTGAAGCTTGTCACTGTTTTGGCGTCACCAACCCTGGATGTTACAATATTATAAAGGGCAATGTAATTTTTCATTTGATTTGTATATTTCTCAAAGAGTTTTTTTTTTGAGGTGAGGTTAATAATGCAAGTTTAATATATATGGGGCCTGTGAGACTATAGTAAATCACAGACTACAGGGGTATAAGCCTTTAGGTCAGCAATAAATAATAACTATGACTAATATTCATCCCTAGGCTATGGCAGTCTTAGAGGATTACAGATGCACAAGATCACAAACAAAGCAGTCCACAGCAGTGGCACTCCAACACCACCCACCACAAGGAAGTTAGAGTAAAAAAATTATATATATATATATACATATATATATATATATATATATATATATATATATATATATATATATATATATATATATATATATATATATTTATTTATTTATTTCAGACCTTAACACTTTAATTGTGCCATGGGCCCTATAGGGTCCAAGGTCCAGTTTAATGCCGAATTGACTTGCAATGCAAAATGCTTAATATCACCTCTGTATTATTTCTATTAAGACCAAAACAGTGATTTCTTGAAGTTGGAAATGGGTGTTTAGCACCGATAAGCATATTGCAGCTGCAATGTTCTCCTTGGTTTCCATCCCATGTCATGGTGGGTATCAGTATACAAACATGGAAGAGTAAGGGAAATAGTATTAAAATATTGACCTAGAGGGCTGAACTATTGCCTGACAATATTTATATTGCCTGAAACCAAAATCTGAGGGCGCTATGTCTATTGGAAGGCAATAATATATCCCAAAGGGTCTAAAGTTTCCCTCTGTATCCTGATTCCCAGCACAATGTCAATTAATATCTGTTTTATTAAACCTTTCCCCGAGTTCTGAAGTTTAAGAACACGCAATAGCTAAAAAACAGTTGCTGAGTTCTAATTAACCAGTGTCTGTTCCTAATATTAACTACTGCCTGGTTCTGATAAACTATTGCCCGGCTCTTTATTTTGAGAAAGATAATTGCTAAAAGAAAAAAAAAACAACTTGCATGTTACGTGAGTGACTCTGGCCCAATCAGTGACCAATAATATTTCCCAGATTTAATAAATGTCTTGTCTTGGAAAAAGGTTAGAGACACTCTATGGGTGAACAAGTGCTGTATGTCATATTTTTGGGTCCACTGAAGTTTTTAGACACATATCTCATCTAGTAGTCTTGTTATGAAATCACTCTGTGGGAGCACTGCAGTATAAGAAAACCATTTTAAAACATTTTTTCTGTAATGTATTAATTCTCATCTTATTTAATACAGAAGCCTCATTATTATAACAACTGTGTGACTCTGAAACATATGCTACTACTCTATTGGTGTGATGCTGTTGCTATATGTGTACTGGTAAATTTACTATTTTAAAAGATAAAACATTCTAAATAATATTTTTCCTGAACATCTGCTGTATTCTAGTTTTTGCTGCCACTTGCATGTATACCTTTGCCTATAGCCTGACTTGAACAGCTAGCTCTGGGTTGCCTTTGCCCCTGTATTAGGGTGCCGAACAAACATTTTACACGCACTTGACTGTACAATAATTTGTTATATTTTTTGGGAGGAGGGGGGTGTCTGTTGCCTGCTCTCTCCCATAGCAGCTCACCCTGTCTTTATCTCTTTCTCTTTATCTGTT
Source organism: Neoceratodus forsteri (assembly GCA_016271365.2). NCBI lineage: Eukaryota > Metazoa > Chordata > Ceratodontiformes > Ceratodontidae > Neoceratodus > Neoceratodus forsteri. The sequence goes on from CM057451.1 coordinate 10,163,886, forward strand.
ACTCTTGTGGCATGCTCCCCCGATACCCATCTATCTTATCTCACTCTCCCCTTTTCTCCCCACTCCCCCCTTCCTACCCCTGTCACTCTTTCAATCCCTCTACCATCTCTACTCTCTCCTCTTGCCTGTCCCCATCATGTACCTCCCTCCACCCTCCTCTCCTCCCCTCACCTTGTATCACATTTCCAATCTGCACTCTATATAGAACCTCGTCTCCTATGCTTCCCTTATTAAACTTTTACTAACTCCACCGCTCCCTTCTCCCTCTACTGTACGTCCCAACTCCTCCCCTCTCCCTCCCCCTCCTCTCAGGAGGCAGAGATCCCCCTGCAATCTCTTCCACCTACTCACCCTCCTCCTTCTGGCTGGTGGCATACAACCAAACCCTGCCCCCCTTCACAATCAATACCCAAAGACCTCAGTAGCTATCACCTTAATATGAGAAGTCTCCTTCCTAAACTTGATTCACTCAAAGTCTGGCTCTCCCTGCACTCTACTGACATCCTGTGCATTTCTGAATCCTGGTTCTCCTCTAAAGTTCCTGAATCTCTCCTAGCCCTCCCAGACCTTCACCTCTTTCACCAAGACAGAAGCAAATATGGTAGTGGTGTTGTTCTATGCGCCCGCCAAACCCTCTCTTGCTCCATCTCCCTGAAGGAAAATACAAAAACTATAATAAAGACATAATTACATATGTTAAGTATAAAAACTGGGGAAAAATTCCTTTGACCTTCAGCAGAAGGGTTGACCTCCCATTTTCAATATTGTGTGTTGGACATACATTCATACTGTTTCTTTGTAGTTGGCACTTTGTAATAATGTCATTAAGCACTTTATGGGTTTCGGAGTGCAATATATTCATTGTTCTTAGTTTTATTACCATTAAGATATGTAAATATTTATTGTATCTTTTAAAAAAAGCTATATAATGTGTACATTAGATATAATGTAGCTGGTAGATATGATGTGTGTGCTCTTTCCTATTGCACTCTATTTGATTATTTTCTAATGAAATTGTTCACTTTATAGGCACAATGTTATGAAGTGATAGATGTTTCCAATGTTAATAAGTATATATCAAATGTCACTTTAAGACTGGGGTTTAAAAGAAGGGCTAGTTCACATAGTAGCCATGCCTTGAGAAAGCCCATAGTAAGTGGGTGAAACTATAGGCAGATGCTGGTGGGGTGAGTTCTGGATCTTTTTTTATGTATCAATAAAATTATTTTAAATGGAAACCAAACTATGGTTATCTCTCTGTCTGCCACAATGCACGCAAGTGTCTGTTAGCCACTGTTTGTGTGTTGTTTGCTTTGGAAGCTTAGAGGATGCCTACAAAGTTGGGAAAGGTGGAAGGGAGGGATAATTTTAATAGCACAAGTTTATGAGAGGCAGGCAAGACCTTCTATTATTATGCCAACCCATATCAACCATATTGATAATGCCTTTGAACAGCTACCCACACTGCTAAACATAGGTCAACATATTGTGCAAAAGGTCGTATCCTAATATTTATTTAATATCCTAACCAACATACATTTCTGTATCCTGTAGATAAGACTATCTTATCCAGTATAGTTTTTATCACCTAAATGGGCAGAAATAACCACGGATAAGACAATTTATAATACACATAAGAGACTATCCTATACATTATTATTGGTAACTTTTCTATACTGAACACACTGAAAAGTATATTATTCTTTCAGAAAATGAACAAGCTGAAAAATCTCATTCAATCCCTGGTTTTATAGTAGCCCTTAACTCATACTGCCAGAAAGTTTCTCTTTTCATGTATGTTGGTCAGGATAGTAGATAAACATTAGGATAAGACCTTTTGCACAGTATGTTAAACTCTGACTTTTAGCAGTGTGGGTGGATGTTCAAAGGCACAATCAATATGACTGCTATGGGTGGGCATAATAATAGATAAATACAAAAAACCATAATAAAGACATAATTACATATGTTAAGTACTAAAAATCTGGGGAAAAATTTCCTTTGACCTTTAGCAGAAGGATTAATCTCCCATTTTCAATACTGTGTGTTGGACATCCATTCATACCGTTTCTTTGTAGTGGGCACTTTATAATGTCATTAGGCACTTTATGGGTTTTGGTGTGTAGTATAATCATTGTTCTTAGTTTTTTACCATTATGATATGTAAATAGAGGCAGTATAGCGCAGTGGTCTAAGGCTCTGAGCTGCAAATCTGGTGACATCCAGCAGACCAGACCAGGGTTTGAATCCTACAGCTTCTACTTGCATACTGTGTGACCCTGAGCAAGTCACTTAATCTCCATGTGCTCCCAGGTCGCTCCTGTGAAAAAGTTTTCAGTTTAGTGTGCTATACCTGGCTAAACAACTAAATAAAAAAAATATACATATTTATTGTATATTTAAAAAAAAACTATATAATATGTATATTATGTACAATAGGTATGATGTGTGTGCTCTCTCCGCTTGAGCTCTGTTTGATTAATTTCTAATGAACTTGTTCACTTTATATGCACAATGTTATGAAATGACACGTTTCCAATGTTAATAAGAATATATATGGTATGTCACTTTAAGATTGGGGTTTAAAAGGAGGGCTAGTTCACACAGTAGCCATGCCTTGAGAAAGTCCGCAGTAGGTGGGTGAAACTGTTGGCAGATGTTGGTGGGGTGAGTTCTGGATCTTTTTGTATGTATCAATAAAATTATTTTAAACAGACACCAAACTATGGGTATCTGTTTGCCGCAATGCACACTAGTGCATGTTAACCACTTTTTGTATGTTGTTTGCTTTGGCTGTTTATTAAATGAGCTTCAGGCATGAACTCCCTTAGCGGCTTTGTTACATAGAAACATAGACTTTGATGGCAGATAAGGACCACTTGGCCCACCTAGTCTGCCCATTTCCCTTTGTTTGGATTACATCCTCTATACTTCGCCAAAGGTCTCTCACTCTTCCTCCTCCTCCCTCCCTGCTCCGCTCGCCGTCTCCCTGCCTCCTCACCCTGCCTCGTCTGCTCGTCCGCCTGCCTGCCTGCCTCGCTCCCTGCTCCGCCTGCCTCGCCTCTCCTCTCCTCTCCTCTCCTCTCCTCTCCTCTCCTCTCTCCTCTCCCTCTCCTCTCCTCTCCTCTCTCCCTCTCGACCTCTGGTGAGCTCATACTCCTCAGTGATTTCAATGTCAGCTGGCTGTCCCCTGCCGACAAACCCCTCCTCCATTCTATGGAGTCTCTGAATCTCACACAGCTCATCAGTGAACCCACCAGACTCCTCCCTCTCTCATCTAACCACTCCCTTCTGGATTGGGTGCTATCCTCTTAGTGCCATTGCATCCTGGCTGTGGGTGTTCTCTCTCTTGCCTTCAGTGACCACTGTTTTACCTACTGTGTTAGGAAAGTGTGATCCCCCAGCTTAGCCACAAGGTACATCTGGCTCAGGTTTCTCAGATATCTTGACACTGACACCCTCCTTTTTGACTTGGCTTCCTCTGATAGGCTCCTGTTTATTCAGCTCACGACATTGATTTAGCCCTTTCAGCCTTCACTACCATTCTATCTCGCATCTGGAGCATTCACACCCCTCTTTACAAGACCCACCCCTGGATCACACCTGATCTAATAGAAATGTGCAATGCCTCCCACTCCACATCTGACCGCCAACTCTACTGGTCACTACGAAAGGCATGCATTGAGTTAATTCATAGTGCCAAGGCCCTATATTCTGAATTCAACCTTCAGTCCAACCTAAATTCCCCTTCCAATTTTGGGAGAGAGATCCACTCCTTGATTGGCCCCCCTGCCCATTCAGCCCCCACTCCTTCCTACCTGATGGCTCCCTGGTCTCTGACCACCTTGCTGTTGCTACTCTCTTGAACAATTTCTTCACCTCCTGTGCTCTGCCAAGCCTGTCCTCCCCTGCTCTTCCCACCTTTCCCCATCCAACACAGCTGATGACTCTAGTTTTACCCCATCCCCCCCAGGAAGTTTTACATGCCCTCCTGTCTCTTAACCCCACCAAATATAGCCCTGATGGTTTGGACCACAGACTTCTTTATATATCCTCTCCTGCCATCTTCTGTCCTCTTACTCTTCCCCTGAACTTATCCTTCTTCCTCTGCACTGTCCCACATGCCTAGAAAGTTTCCAAAGTTCTACCTTTACACAAAGGGGGTGACTCCTCTTCCCCGGCTACTACAGGCCAGTCTTTCTTGTCCACTCCTTTGCTAAACTTCAAGAGTCCTTACTGTACTCCAGACTCATAAATTTTCTGGATTCCTCATCTTCCCTCTGTCCCTTCCAGTCTAGCTTTAGAAAAAAGCATTCCACCGTCTTGTCCTTACTGGGCATCACTGACTCCATTCTCCTTAGAATAGATCAAGGACACATCAGTGCTGCCATATTCCTAGACCTTGCAAAGGCTTTCGACTCTGTCTCCCACCCCCTCCTCCTGAATAAATTGTCCTTTGCTGGCATCTCTGCCCTGTCAGATGCATGATTTCGCTCATACATCACGGGCCAGCAACGGTCATTCTAGGTGGGTGGCATATTGTAACCCTCCTCTCCCTATCTTAGCTGGTGTCCCCGAGAGCTACTTCCTGGGCCCCATAATGTTTTCAGTTTTTCTCAATGATCTCCCCTCTGCCTGCGTCTCATCACATGCGTACATATGTATGCTAATGACACAGTAATCTGCTCATCAGGCCCTTCCTCTATAGTTGAAGCTTCACTAGAAAGTGACTTCCACAATGTGCTATGCTGGTTCTAGGCCAACCAGCTCAAAGTAAATACCAAAACGACCATGTCCATGACCTTTGGCACTTCACAGAAACTAGCAGAGGTCTCACCTCCCCCTGCCTTCACCACATTGGATGGCACCCACCTGGAGTCCATCCATGCCTTCGAATACCTTGGAGTCTGGCTGGATAGCAAACTAGATTTCTCTACCCACACAGATACCATACACTCCAAACTCTGCCCCAAGCTTGGCATCATTTACCACAATAAAGATTGCCTCCCCACCCCTATCTGCCATGAACTGTTAACCAAAATGATCCTCCGAATCTTTGATTATGCTGATGTGGTATATAGCCCTGCCCCATCTTCTTCTCTTGCCAGACTGGATACTCTCTGCAACACCTTCTGCCATTTTGCCTCTAACTCCCCTTCCCGCACCCACCACTGTTCCCTCTACTCATCTCTTTCCACCCTTCTCACCTCTCTGTCGCCAGCACTACTGCACTACCTTTATTGCCAAGTACTGATTTGGCTCTCTTCCCTCCTACCTATCTTCTGTTCTCTCCCACTCCTACTCCTACTCCTCTTCCTACTCTCTATGTTCTAGGGACCCTCACACCTTGTCCCTACCTCACCCTCAATCTTGCTCTGGCCAAGCTGCCTTCTCCTACTGTCTCCCCTCCCTGTGGAACCTGCTACCCTATCCTGTTTGTGCCTCCCTCTCTCTCTCCCCTCTCTAAAACACCTACACAGATCCTCCCCTCCAGTTCCCAGTGCCTGGCATCCCCCTCCTGACTCCTTGCTTTTTTTTCTCACTGTAGCTTCCTCACTCCCTCTGACCTTGGCTGCTACTACTGGAGTACCCCATTCCCCAGCCCTGCCCACCTTTCAAGAATGTGCAAACCCTTACCCCTGCTATTCTCACTTGACATGGTACCAGCAATGTTCTAATGTATGTCTCTCAGTTTGTATTCCCTATGTAACCTGCTTCCGTGCATTGTTTGCCAATGGAATTATTGCACTTGTTATTGCCATTATTGCTCTTCTGATGCATGCCTAATCCCGCCCCCCCACTCAGTTCAGTGTACCTTTCCCAGTTATCACATTTTAAATACATAAATGTACGATAACAAATGTTAATTCATCCCACCAGATATAATAGAAAATCTTCATAGCACTCCCTCATTGACTTGATAATGTCATTCCTTCCACACTGTGTTCTTTCTGCTAATACCCTTCAAGATTGTTTCAGTATCACTGCATCCATCTTTGGGGCACAGAAACTCAGGGTAGGAGTACATGATGGTGGGGGAGAGGTACTGATGACCACCAAACAGGAAAGGGACCTGGGGTAATCATATCTGATGAGCTAAAGTTGGGCTGGGAGAACTCGGTGAAGTTCTGACCCTTATTAAATAAGAACCAGAGCACAGTGAAGTTCTGATTTGTTCTGATTAGTTCTGAATTATTGATAAATATTTGACAAAAATGCGAAAAAATCCATACACATGGCCAAAGTTGGTCACATTTGACACAGAGGCCTAAAGGAAATAATTTAATAGATTATTTGTATTAAAAATTAATGTAAAACTGCTAAATAAAAAAAGCAATCACTTAATACTAGCCCCTTCATGGCTGGCCTAATGGTGGGGTGGCATATCCTGCTTGGTCCATAACATGAGTGTGCTAGGAGAGGCAGAGAGAGAGAGACAGAGATGGACGGAGAGAGAGAGACAGACAGATGCAAATACCTGTATCATAGCACCACCAACCACTGCAGGCACTGCCAGGCAGCTAAGATTTTTTTTTTACTAATGGTGCTGTGTGGGTATTATTTTAATGGATATTCCAGTCAGAACTGGTCAGGCCAAAGAAGTGGATTTGAATAATCAAATGAGCAGCACTAAGGGACCCCACCAACCCTACCTATGTGAATGATGCAACTGCTTTGCATGCCCTGGTGTACTGTGGTATATGGTACACTACCTGTTCCAAGAGGGGGTAATGTTTTGTAGTCCTTATGGCCATGTGTGCACTGGCAGCATAGCGCCCATCTTTAGGGCACCACATGGCCAAATTCGCTGTCCCCTCCCTGAAGCCCACCCTTCCCTCGAGTTGTAATATTTAGAAAGGAGGTGGGGGCTCAGGGGGCACAGTCCCTTGCAAACAGAGGGGGGCCATGACATTGGGACTTGGCACCCTAATGACCGGGCACGTCACGAGTGGCGTCATACATGACCGGAACCATTTTCTAGTACTATGATTACTTCTACTGAATCAGATCATCACGCTGAATCCTTAAAGAAAAAAAATGAAAGACACAGTGACCACCACCACCCAGGCAGGCAGCCAGTCACACATCACATTGGTCAAGTGCAGTGCAGTCATAAAAAAGTTTACTTCTGCCACCTGAAGACCTGATGACAGACATACAACACAATTACATCCTTCCTAGTTCTACAGTTGTTGCCAGCCACTGCCAAGTAATTTAAGTATCAAAAATAAAATATAGTAATATAATAATCTCAGCCCAGTTACTGTTAAATGAGATGTAACCAGGCTAGCATACCACACACACACAATCAATAAAGAAATTATATGAATTTTCAATCTAGTAGCATTTTTTTCTGTGAAGTATTCACAGCCAAATATGGGGGATGTGAAAATATACAAAGAGTATTCAGTTTCTGGGTTTCAGGCATCAGCTAAGCCATGCACTGTATGAAAATTAAAACAGTACAGTCAGGATCAGATGCTGAGGGCAAAAAAAAATGACAAGTAGTAATAGTAAGGACTGCAGTAAGGACAAAAAGTAAGTAGTAGTCATGACTCATGAGGACAAAACATGATAGTAGTAGTAGTAGAAGAAGACCACAGTACTCTACCTTCCAGATCAGATAGTGGTACCATGTACCAACAAGTAAGTTTGTGACATGAGATGCAGTTGCTTGCTGTATTTGAACTCTGAACCTACTGATGTTATTATTTTTTTTTTCTATTCTGTGATGCTCATTTGATCATTCAAGTAATAGTGGCCTGGCCTAGGTCATCCTGACCTGACTTGTTGCAATTAATTGCTACCTCGTGCAGTAGACCCTATTCACAAAATATTTTCTCCACAGGCACAAATTCTTGAAAGTGTTTTGTGGATAGGGCCTGCTCAGAGCAGTCAGTATATGTTTTATCCAGGTATCATATTTGAAAATAAAGTGAGGAATGTTGACTTTGAGAAATGTGAGGCACTCAGCATTTTCTGGTGTCAGACAGGATCTTGTGTCGGTAATGACATTACCAGCTGAACTAAACAATCATTCTGAACACATTCTAGTCGGACAGCAATTAATGCACTTCATTGCGATGTTTACTAAAGCAGGCCACATATTTTGTTTGGATTTCCAGTATTGCAAAGGATCGGCATTTCAGCTGACAATGGGCTGTGCCAGGTACATTTCAGCAATGGTCTGTGCTGAGGCTGTGTTACAAGAGGCAACTGAAGAAGATGTTACAATTACATCTTCTAAGTGACTCCAGAGACATAAAGCTGAACCAAGTGACTGTGGGAGAGTGTTATGCTTGGCTGGTGGTGAAGAAGAAGATTCAACTGCAGTGGCTGAGGAGGAAGAGGGAGAAAATGCCACAACTGTAGAAGATAGGCCACCTGATGCTGTGCTGTCATGAAGAACATTCTGAATATGGTGCTGCTGTTGTACTCTGTTCCATAACAGCACACACCCCGTCAATTATTTCTTGTTTGTTTATCTCAAAACAAGTGTCATCATCATCATCACTCAATAGTTGCTTCGATTTGTATCGTGGGTCCAAGATTGGTAATTTAATGTAGTATTCAGAATGAAGCATTTTACATAGTTTATCATCTTCTTCAACTTTTTTGATCATATGTCTCGTTAGATCTTGTTGTATTCTGGAGGGCAACCTGCATGTGTCAGCAGCACCATTGGCAGCCTGTGTGATCATGGAACTGTCTTGTTTCTCTAACTTTTCCCTAATCAGATTCATTCTGAATTTTAAAATTTTTATTAGGGTTATCACCTGACTGAGAGTTGCTATATTTACACTACCTCCCTGGTGAATTTCTCAAATGGCTGGAGCAGGAATATTTTCCTGACAGCTTTCTTTTTGTTCCAGCAGCCTTTGGAACATATAAAAGGTTGAATTCCATTGAGTAGAAATGTCTTGGATCAGTCTGTGCAAAGTTAAACTGTGTTCCTGCTGTTTTTTTTTTAACAAGTGACAAGCTTTGCTTGAGTGACTGAAATGACTGCTATTATTTTAGCAGTGCTAATGAGAGCTTTAATCTCCCTGTCATCATTGAGAAAACTGTAATCTATAAAAGTTAAGCAATGCATTAGCTGACCCAGTGGCGTGGAGGGCTGAGACAGCAATTCCTTGCCTACTGCCACTCCAGCAACTTGTGTTCATGGTGAAAGTGGGTCATTGGGGGTCAGCTTAGGAGGGAGAGGATTAAGCATCCATGGGACAGCTCTCCCCCTTCCCGGGGAGGGTGGGGGCCACAGACTGGCACTTGCCTAACATCTAGCGGAGGCTAGGTGTTGACATGCTGAGTCCTGTACATTGGGGCTCAGAGGAGGAGCAGCCGACCAGTGTGTAGCATGCAAACTCATGCACTGCATGTCATTGTTAACACTGCATGCTCCCCTTCCAGAAGAAAAGTGGAAAATGAAAATTCCGACCAAGTGGCATGAAACCGTCCCCCGCAGGTGCCCCCCCGAGATGGCACCTCCCTGGAGCTGCATCTGTTTGGGTGGGTTGAGCCACTCCCTACCACCCTGCCATGAAGGATAAGTCATGGGGGCTTGAGGGGAGGGGGTCTGATGCTCAGGTGATGGTGCTTTGAGATGGTAGAACTAGAGAGAGAGAGAGAGACGGCCGGGGTACACGGGGAGAAAAAGACTACCAAACAAATAATATTAATTTAAGCACTGCGCAAAGCAGCAGATGTGAACAAAGCCAACCTCCTCCAAGGCAGTCCTTATGTTGGACCCATTATCTGCAACTCTGAAGTCAACTGACAGTCTCTGTGAAGTGAACCATTGCTGTATTGGTTTTTGGAGCTCATCATTGATGTTGTATGAGGTATGTTCAGATGGAAAATAAAACATTCTTAGAACAGCAAACTGCAATGCTTCACCATCCCCAGTCTCATATGAAATATTGAAACATGCCCAGTGTGCCATGATAGACATGAAGGGTTCAGGCTGACAGCTTGTCCAGATACCTGTTGTGAGATGCACCACCCTCCCAACAGCATTGTACAAGACGCATCTTAATTTTTTACATACAACATCGTAAAGATCTCTAATCCCTGTTGTTGAGAAGTATTTTCATGATAGTATACTATATCAAGGTTTGGGGTGTCACAAACGCACTCCGCAGGTCAGGCCCTCTGCTCCCACAGTGCCAACCTCAGAGTGCAATAGTGTGAACAGGTAACAGACAGGGTAACTCTCCTGTCTGCTTTTGGGTCCGAATCACCTTTAGTCTCAAGTTCTGAGGGGATTCAAACTGAGAACCTTATGCTAGCATACCCAAATGTACAGACTCAGATAATATTCTGTTCGGGGGATGCAATATATCTTTTGCCTAAGGGCACCTAACCAGGTATCCAAAATGAACCCTTAAAACTCTATCAGAGACCTTAGGTATAGTCTTACCTTTTTCCAAGTTTAGTAACACCATCAAGCCCTTGAACAGTGTCAGACTTAATATCTGTTCAGCAATAACATGCACAAAAATGACTGAGGAGACCCAGGCAGTATCTTAAGAAAAATGTCTACTAAAAATGGATAAAAACAGTAAGATAAAATACAGAACAAATATCAAAGAGCATCACAATCACATAAAAGAAAAAAGGAAAACTACAGAACAAACTCCTACCACAATACATTTAGATCTTTTCTATCCAATGTATTACCTCTGTAAGTGCCTTTAAAGTTAGATCAGACAGCTGTGTCTCTCTAGAGTCCCAAAATGATATATCACACATTTCAGACACAAGTATCAGTTTAAACTCTGTGTCTCCACCCCTTCTGTGAGTCATCTAGCTCCTCCTTTCTGAATATAAAATTACAAACATGATTTTCCTACCAGGAGTTATGTTAAATAATGTTAAGATCAGCAAAATCCCAGTGTCAAAATTATGAGTCTTTGATGAATCAGTTCCTTTGAGGTTTATAACTTTTCACACCATGTCGGTATCAAATGGCCTGTTCCTCTTAAGACTTCATAAAAGTGTATTAGGCTCATCCTCTGGCAGACTCATAAAGTCACCTTTGGTTTTCAATTTCAAAAGCATGAGGTCATAAAAAGGCCATACAATGCGATTTCTCAAGGAAGTTAATTACATTACAGAGATCTCCTGGTCAGTGTAATACCTCCTGTGATTTCAGATGCTGACACCTTGTAATTTAAAAGGGCCAAATCTCACAGACTGACATTTCCTACACTGACCATTTATTTATAATACCAATATCATACAATAATCATAACCAGCTGGCCAAGTGTCACAATGGGGTACTCAAGCAGCTGCCTGAATCCTATATGTTCAACAACATTATATGGTAGCAAATCAGCAGCTATTATTTCTGAAATTTTTGGGGTTATTGTAACAGTAACAGGGTGAGTCAAGGCACATTTGGCTTTACACTCATATGTTTCTAAGATGGTAAACTGTCTCCTTGAAGGAGGAGGGCTTTTAAACACATGGTCACTTTCAGTAACAGTTGGAGGAGTCCTTTGAATGGCAGGAAGTGGTGATGGAGGTGTTTCCGTAGGGATGTGGAGGCTGCCACTGCTTTCATCTATGGAAGTTACCCCAGAGTTCAGTGAGCTATCACTGTCACTTTCTCTTTGAGACTCACAGCTGGACTTTTCAGTAATGTTATGACATCTGTCTAGGTGCCTTTTTCAGTGCTGAAGTTCCCAATGCTCCTTTCTTTTACCCCTGCTGATTGGCAGTTTACAAATAGCACATGTTGCTACCAACTCATTGAAAGCACTAATGAAGAAGTATGACCAAACAAAAGATGATATTATTTTAGTTTTCTCCCAGGAAGGCATGACACCTTGGTTACCTTTTCAGGCCCCCCTCCGGATTTTTCTTGGGCCTGTTCCTCTTGTGGTTTATTCCCACTGCCCCCTTCCACAACCAAAACATTTCTGCCTGTTTCTTCCTCATCTGGAATTTCCATCCCCTCCAGTAAACCTTGTGCTGCCTGATCATTCTCTTCATCTTTATTATTACCCTCATTGGGTTCAACCTCAGATGAATCGGATAAGGGATGGGCAGTAGCATAGTATGCAATTGTTCCATACTGTTGGGTGCCTCTGTGAGTGGTACCCACCATGCCTTTCATTTGTTTATCTGCATAACTTTTTTTTTAATTTGGGACTGATGATGATCTGAGACATTCACCTTTTTTGGATTCAAGCATTCACTTAGAAGACCAAACCTTAGACGTGAAAAAATCTCTTTTTGGGATTTGATTTTGTTCCCTTTACGGGCTGATTGCTGTCTTTTGCAGTGCCACTGCCTACCTGAGAAATAGAATGTGCCTCATCAACACTTTGATCCATTTTTTATTAGTATTCTAACCTGCAAAAAAAGATCCCTCTAACTAAAGTGATGTCCATCTGATGACTCCCACCCACAGGCCAGGGACAAATTTACTGTCATGACTCGTGATTGTACACAGCACACAGACAGCACAGCAATCCACCACCACTTCCTTCCAAGATTGCCAGACTGACTCCTACAATACAGTTAGTTACTGTTAAGTGACCAAATTCAGCAAATGTTAAATGTGCCTCAGAATTTGAATTGGAGATGCAGACACACCTGGTGCATAGCCACATGCAGCACAGTCCCACACTTGGAGTTGATTAATCTTTATATGTAATGTAATGTAATGTGATATACTATAAAACTAATGATAAGGAGGAATAATGGGGGAATGAGTGATGATGATAATGACACTTGTGTGTACAGTACTTGTACTTTACTTGTGTTGTACTGTAAACAGCCTGCTATAAGTCACAAAGTCATATTATCCCCTGGGCAACCCACAGCCAGCAGCACAGGCACATCAGCTTGTATGCTGTTTGTCTGAACAGTATTTTTTTTAATACATGAAATCATAAATGTACATATACAAGTGATCGTGATTCATGATTGGATGGCACAAGTCAAATATTTATTTTGCCACCCTGCTGCCCTTGCCCTGTACACACAACCACACTGAAGCCAGGAAAAAAAAATATTTGGGATTTCTGGGACTGTTACATTTATTGTCAGCCCCCCTGCAGTCTCTCTTTCTCCTCTCTGGATGAGATCATAAATGAATGTTAATAAGTGATTGTGATTCATGATTGGATGGCATGAGTCAAAGATTTATTTTGCCACCCTGTTGCCCTTGCCCTGTACACACAGCCACATTGAAGCCAGGAAAAAAATGGGATTTTATGTAACTGTAAAATTTCTCTTGGAACCCCAGTAATCTCTCCCTCTTCCTCTCTCCTCTAGATCTGGAATGGCACAAATCAAAGATTTTACCAGCCTGCCCATTCTCATGTACACACTGCTACACTGTCTGAGGTTAAGAAAATAAATAAGCTTTCACTTGGGATTTTCTGTAACTGTAAAATCTCTCTTGGGCCCCCACAGTAGTCTCTCTCTCTCTCTCTCTCTCTCCTCTGGATCTAGAATGGCACAAGTCAAAGATTTTGCCAGCCTGCCCTTTCCCATGCACACACTGCTACACTGTCTGAGGCCAAGAAAAGAAAAAAAACTTCCATTTGTGATTTTCTGTAACTGTAAAATCTCTCTTGGCCCCCAGTAGTCTCTCCCGCTCTCCTCTGGATCTGAAATGGCACAAGTGAAAGATTTTTCCCAGCCTGCCCCTTCTCATGTACACACAGCTACACTACCTGAGGCCAAGAAAAGAAAAAAAAGACATTCATTTGGGATTTTTTGTAACTGTAAAATTTCTCTTTGGCCTCCAGTATTCTCTCCCTCTCTCTGCTGGATCTTCTGCAATGGCACAAGTCAAAGATGTTGCCAGCCTGCCCTTGCTCATGTACATAGAGTCACACTGCCACACTGCTTGCCTTTTGCATCCCCCACTGACAGCCACTCAAGCCACCACTATCTCCTGAATCCTTCTGGATTCCTCCTTTCTCCAGTCCCACCAAGTCCAGACTCCTGACCCACCATCACCCTCCTCCGACGATCAGTTTCTCTCCCTCCCCCTCCCTCACCACGGTAAGTCTCCTTTCTCTGACTCTCCCTAGTTTCTCTTCCCTCCCTTCATATATATTTTTTTATATTTGTGGGGTTTTATTGGGCAACTTTTTTTGGCAGTGTCTCTGCCGAGGTGCTTCTGCTCCTCCAATCATCCTCCTTTTCCATCTGGGCTGCATCGTGCACTCATCATGGTTATATACCTTAAGTGCATCACGTGACCATCTGTTGCCTGATTGGATGTCACCAGCTGCCAGTATGTGGAATGAGCATGCCAATGGCATCCCCATGGCAACAGTAAACAAAATGGCAGAAGAAATGGCATTTCCACAGACCTGGAACTGGATGTCTGAGGTGAAGTCCTTATTTATCCATGTCCATGGATTGCGGGTTTGATCCTGGGGTCCGGATCTCCCACGGAACTTTCCACTCAGCCCCAACCTAAAGGTGACCAAGCATTATGAAAAGGCTGTGGGGGAGAGCCACAGGGATGCTGGGGTACATAGAAAGAGGTATCACCAGCAGAAAGGTGGTGATACCACTGTACAAACCATTGGTGAGACCCCATCTGGAGTACTGTGTCCAGTTCTGGAGGCCACATCTCTGGAAGGACATAGACAGAATGGAGGCAATTCAGAGAAGGGCAACAATAATTGCTCAGAGTCTTCACCAAAAGTTATATAAGGAGAGCCTGTAAAATCTATTTCCCTGTAACCTGATTCCAGACTGCTGTTGCTCCACTCTGTCTTCTGTTTCCCATCCTCCTGCTTAGCTAAACCCCCTCCCTGTAAGCCAACCGCCCATCCTGTTCTTTTGTTCTGTGGTTGCCCCCTCCCAAGCTGGACCATTCTTAATCCCCCTCTCCATTCCTCTTACCTGCCAGATGAATCGACTGCCTGCCGGGGCTCGGACCTCCGTCGGAAGCCACAGGACACCCCTGCCAAAACCGGAGATTACAGCAGCACTCCCAGAAATTTCACTGGAGCAGAATGCTCTGCTTTCCCTGCCAGATGTTGCCACAGCTCCTCTAAACCTTGGTTCATTGCAGGAGTAGACCCCTCTACAGCCAGAAGGACAAACTTTCCCCCGGGTGCTCACTCGAGCCGTGGGGTGCACAAGCCACTTGCCTCCCAGGTACAATCCTGCCGGCGCTGTGCCCTGGCTCCCCCCACCACCACACCCACCCTGGGTGGTCCTTTACTTATATAGGGTTTTTGTAATCAAATGACTAAGTGTCCAAATCTGTATTGGCTCCTTATACTACTCAGCCACTAGGTGGAATGGTATGTTGAGGATTTAAATTTTCTTACTTTGATTCAAGTCTGATATTAAGTTACCAAGCTCTATCTGTTTCTCTCCATGGATCATGCTGCTGCTTGTTTTCTCTTACTCCGGGAAATCACTGCTCATTGTTAGGGCATTTTGCTGTGGATTGCAGTGCTTGGACTATAGGCCTGTGACTACGGTTACTCACTACCACTACTCTGGGTCTTTATCTGAACTGGCAAAACTGCCTCATATAGTGCTCTCCATTAGGTACATTTCAAGTCCTGTGTCCTCTGGGGGTAATCCACCCCACTCCACAGGCTACATACAACAGCTTCCATGGCCACACAATGCCTAGTAGCTGTCTGGGAGGTGTCCTCATACTTCTTTTTCTTCTACTCTGCTTAGACAGGGTTGTGCTATCTCTCCTAAATGAGATTGTGTCAGATGTTTCCAGGACTGAACCTTATGACTATACTTTCTCCAACCTTATTGCTGATAATAAAACTATACTCCAAAGCAATCTCCTTCTATGTATAAAGGGCTGTCCCTACCTTTCACAACATGCGCATGTTAAATTTAGGAAGAGGAGTGTTAGCCCCTCTGCTCTCCAAAGTACGAGGCTGTGGTTCCTGGTCATTATTGCTATTCTCCTAGCTGAGGATGTAGAGCTGAATCCAGAGCCACCTGCTGCTCATATTTCCTCATCTGACATACATGGGAACACTAAGAATGGGCTATTTATTGCACACATAAATATTAGAAGCTTAACTTGCCACCTTGAGGAACTGGAGGCATGGGTCAAACTCTACAAGCTCGACATTCTCTGCCTCATGAGACATGGCTAAAACCAGTAGTACCTGGCTCCCTCTGCTCCCCTGCCAAATTATTCCCTCATGTGCAGGTATAGGACATCACACAAGTGTGGTGGTGGTGTTGAACTGTTCTAAAGAAACAATCTCAATGTCACTCTACTTCCTGCCCCTGTCTCCCTCTGTGTGTGAGTACATACATGCTATCCTTGCTCTGGGAGCTAAGAAACTACATATTATCTGTGCCTATAATCCCCCATCTGGGGGGATAGCAGGTCTACAGCATCTGCTGGAAAATATGACTCAAATTTACAGACGTAACAAGGTAGCCATCTTAGGGGACCTTAACCGTAACTGGCTTGGTACATCTCTCAGCTCCCTTCAATCACTGATCCATAGCTACAACCTGCACCAACTGTCAACAATGCCAACCAGAAATATGTCATCATCACCTTCTGGCACACTTCTGGACTGGGTGCTTGTAAATCATATGGAACATATATTGTCTGCTGGTATTCTGGCTGATGCCATAATGGACTACTCTCTGACTTTCTGCATCTTGTCTGTGGGTGCGCCTCCATCTCCCTCCACCTCATTTTGTCACATTCACAAACATTGCTCACTTTGACCAAGAGGCATTTCTATAAGATATTTCTAGAATTGACTGGACTAGGATCTATCACTCCTACAGTGCTGAGGGTGCACGAAATACTTTCATCAGTGAATTACTCATGGTACAACGCAAGCATGCCCCAAGGATCACCTGGAAAGTCCGTGGTAAACAAACGAGATGGCTCAACAGAGATTTGCTCAAAAATCGGCTGCTCAGAGATAGACTCTGGAAGCATTACAAAATATCAGGTCAGCCAGCTGATTTCAACACCTATAGGACCCTAAGAAACCTTTGTAAAAAACAAGTTAGAGCTGCAATGAACAAATTCTGTAAAGACATACTACTTAGCTCAGCCCGTGACCCAAGGAAATTTTGGACACATGTAAAAACCTTCCTGGGGGCTTCTCAATCGTCTACCCCTGTGGATAGGTTAATAAATTATGTGCATTGTAATGACTTTGGCACCATATCAAATTCTTTCAACCAGCATTTCTCTGATCTGATCCAATTTACCTCATCTTTCAATCCTAATGCAATGCACTTTCAGCCACTATCGGTTACTCGTCTGGACAGCCTGGATGCTCAGTCTCCAGTGCTCCCTCTGCACCACCTTTATACATCAAAGCTGTAATTAGGATGGAGGTCTTGAAACTACTGAGGTCCATCTCTGCTACCACTAGCTCTGGCTCAGATTCCCTTGAACCCCATCTCCTGAAACTGCCTGCTCCCCTCATTGCCCTACCATGGCAAACATTTTCACGCTATCAATCTCTGGTAATAAGGTCCCTTGATCTCTGGAAATCTGCTTATATTACACCTGTATTTAAAAAAGGTGACCCCAAGGTCATCATTAACTATAGACCAATAGCCATTCTTTCAGTGCTGAGCAAAATCCTGGAGAAAATTGTTGTGACTCAAACAATTGACTATCTAATTAAATTCAACTTGCTCTCAGATACCCAGAAAGGCTTCAGGAAAGGGCATAGCATGACTACTACCCTCCTTAAATTTACCACTGATACACTTTCTAAAACGGATTCTGGAAATCTTACTGGAGCTGTTTTTTATTGACCTTATGAAGGCCTTCGACCTTGTTGACCATCCATTGTTTCTCTCCATGCTTCAACACCTAAACTTCTCCTTCTTTGTGGCTGACTGGTTTAGCAGCTACCTGTCCAATAGAACTCAAACAGTGAAATTTAACTCCTCACTATCTAACAGTACCGCCATCAACGTTGGGGTGCCCCCAAGGCTCCATCCTTGGGCCTCTTCTATTCTCACTCTACATAAACAACATAGGCGATGCTCTCAAATCCTGTTCTGCTATTCTATATGCTGATGATCTTGTCATCTATACCAGCTTTACCAGTATAGTCTGCATTAATGCAACCCTTTCATCTGACTTTAAAAATATTCAAAACTGGCTAAATGTCCATAAGCTAGTACTCAGTGCAAACAAAACTAAAGCCATGCTGCTTGATTCAGTTCTGAAGCTCCGCGCCTATACAATGGCACTGGTGGTTAAGGACTTTGGAGGTTCACTGCTAGAATGTGTGTCTTCTTTCAATTACCTGGGTATCCTGCTTGATCAATCCCTAGATTTCAACTTCCACGTGCCGTCAACTTGTAAAACTGTCAATGCCAAACTGCGTGTAGCACACAAGACCAGCTACATGCTCATGCTAGCAGCTAAACTAGCCATTGCAAGGGGAATTCTGCTCCCCAACCTTACCTATGGAGCTCCCATTCTTGTCGCTGCTCATAAAACCTCCTTACTCAAATGGGATGTAAAGTATAATAACATATGCCACTATGCCTGTTCTGCTCCTCAGCTCACACACCACTGTCAACTCTACAGTGACCTTGGTTGACTCTTTCCCTCTGCTAGCAGGAAATACTACCTTGGCTCACTCATTGATTCAGTCATTTGGCAGCAGACCCCACTGTCACTTGTGGAGATGCTTGTTCCCCAAGCGATGTCCCATGGGCTGCTATTGGCTGATAAATCTTTATTGAATGTACCTAGGTGTCGTACAAATAAAGGAATTGGTGCATTTGTGCATACTGCCCCACAGCTGCGGAATGCTCTGCCCCTCGACCTTAGACTGTCCAACTCACAACATTGCTTTAAGAGAGGGCTGCACCTAAATCTAGCACTTGCAGATGCATGCACCTGCTTTGACCCTACCTGACATCTGCTGGTTGGCCTCTAACAGTATCCTGACTCCTCCTCAGCCAAATCCCTGTCACACTCCTGATCCCAGCCCCATTTTCCCTACTCCCCCACTAGCACTAGCCCTTTCAGTCATCTCCTTCACTACATACATACATACACCAATGAACTGATTGTTCAGATCACCTCTTTCTTCCTCCCCGTGGACCATCCTGCATCCTATGACACTTGTTGTATTTCTACACATTCCTGTCTGTAAACCTTTTGTTAACTGTTTTTTGATTTCTTGCACATTGTATTTAACTGTTTTTTGATCTCTTGCACATTGTATTTAACTGTTTTTTGATTTCTTGCACATTGTACTTTTCAAATGCTTTGCCTAATCAATTGTCTTATTGTACTATATCTTCTCAACTCTTTGTAAGAAATGCACTTATGAATTGTTACACAGCATGTTCTTCATGTCTGTACTCTCCTGGTTCATGCCTAAAAATAGTCATTTTATGGCTAGTGCACTTACCCGGTTAACAAAAATTAAATAAATAGAGTACCTCAGTATGTATACCTTGGAAGATAGGAGAGAGGGGGGGATATGATAGAGACCTTCAAATACCTCAAGGGCATAAATAAGGTACAAGAGGGTAGCACCTTTCCAAAAAAAAGATGTTAAAGAACAAGGGGTCATGATATGAGGCTGGAGGGAGTGAACGAGGGGTCATGTTATGAGGCTGGAGGGGGTAGACTCAGGGGTAATGTGAGGAAATATGTTTTCACAAAAAGGGTGGTGGATGCATGGAATAGCCTCCCAATGGAGGTGAGGGGACAGAAATGGTAGGGGAATTCAAGAGTGCATGGAACAGGCACAAGGGAGCAGTAGCATTAGGAAAGAGAGGGGATATTTCTGCTCAGTATTCACAAAAGAGGAGGGGGAAGTGCCTAATCCAATTAACAGAAGCACTCTTGATAGGGGGGTCAATCCCAGTCCTTTCACAGAAGAAAGGGTTCTGCAAGAACTCCTAAAACTGAAGGTGGACAAAGCAATGGGGCCTGATGGAATTCACCCCAGAATTCTAAAAGAATTAAGTGGGGAACTAGTGAAACCACTGGCTACTCTTTTTAATAAATCATGGGAGGATGGTGTGGTAGCCGAGGACTGGAGGAAGGCAGATGTGATTCCCCTTCACAAAAGTGGGACCAAGACAGAGGCAGGAAACTACAGACATGTCAGTCTAACCTCTGTGGTAGGGAAAGTGATGGAGTCACTTCTGAAGGAAAGAATAGTTGAGTACCTAGAGGCCAGTGGGGCACAGGACCCAAGGCAGCATGGGTTCACAGCGGGAAGGTCATGTCAGATGAATCTAATAGATTTCTTCGACTAGGTGACCAAAGTAGTAGACCAGGGAGGGGCTGTGGACATGGCCTACCTAGACTTTAGCAAGGCATTTGACACAGTCCCACACAAAAGATTAATAGTCAAATTAACCAGCCTGGGAGTGAGTGCCAGGGTGGTAGCCTGAGTAAAACATTGGCTGGACAACAGGACACAGAAAGTAATTGTAAATGGAGTCCACTCTGAAGAAAGAGGGGTTACTAGTGCGGTACCGCAGGGTTCAGTATTGGGTCCAGTCCTTTTTAATGTCTTCATAAGTGACATTGCAGAGGGACTGGAAAGAAAAGTATGCCTCTTTGCAGATGACACAAAGATGCACAACAGGGTTGATACACAAGGATGCGTGGAAAGGATGAGAAGGGACTTGGCAAGGTTGGAGAAATAGTCAGAAATATGGCAGCTAGGATTCAATGCAAAGAAGTGCAAAATAATGCACCTGGGAAACAAGAACCCAGGGGAAGAATACACAATGGGGGAGGTAGTAACAACAACAAAAAAGGAAAGGGACCTGGGGGTAATCATATCAGATGACCTTAAGGTTAGCAAGCAATGTGAGAAGGCAGTAGGGAGGGCTGGGGGTATACTGGGATGCATAGGGAGAGGCATCAGCAGCAGAAAACAGGAAGTTGTTATCCCTCTGTACAGACAGTTGGTGAGACCTCATCTGGAGTACTGTGTCCAGTTCTGGAGACCCCATCTCCGCAAGGACATAGACAGGATAGAGGCAGTCCAGAGGAGGGCAACTAAAGTGGTGCAGGGTCTGCAAGAGAAGCCGTATGAGGAGAGACTAAAGGATCTTAATATGTATACCCTTGAGGAAAAAAGGGAGAGGGGGGACATGATAGAAACTTTTAAGTACCTCAGTGGAATCAACAAAGTCCAAGAGGGTAGCATCTTTCAGAAAAAGAGACGTGCAAGAACAAGGGACACAATTTAAAGATGGGGAGGCGGTTCAGGGGCAATGTGAGGAAGTATTATTTCACAGAGAGGGTAGTGGATGCATGGAACAGCCTTCCTGAGGAGGTTGTGGGGTCTAAAACTGTGGGAGAATTCAAGAATGCATGGGACAGACATAAGGCAATTCTTGTGGGGGGTAGGAAGAAATAGGCTGTTGGTCAACTAGGATCTGCAGCCTATCCTGTAGGTAGGGAAATGGGCAGACTAGATGGGCCAAGCGGTCCTTATCTGCCGTCAAAGTCTATGTTTCTATGTTTCTATGCAAAAGGCGGAGATCAAGCAGGATCTGCAGTATTGCAGTAGATAGGGAAAATGGGCAGACTAGGTGGGCCAAGTGTTCCTTATCTGCCATCAGTGTCTGTGCTTCTATGTTTCTATGTTTCTATCCACAAGCTCAAGTCTCTTAAAGCACCCCTTAAAGATATTTCATGTTTATCCATTTAGACATTTCTCTCTCTCTATCTGACTTCCTATCTGATCTATCAGGTGTTGACTGGAGCTCTGTGTATAGTCCCTCTGATACTGAACAAGCCTTGTTACATTTCTGTACTACCTTCATATTTATCTGTAACACAAATGATTCCATCCAAAAAGAAAACAGGATTAAGAGGTGCAAATTTTCCTTAGGTCTCCTCTGATTCATTGAAATATTTCACTTATAGAGTGCTGCTTGGTCTGTCCATAAGGCCTCTGGTAACCCCTCTGACAGGCTCTAATACAACACACTTTGGAACCAATGTACTAAGGCTACCACAAAAGCCTAGACACCCTATTTCCACTCAAATGTCCTTGGAAATGCATCATATCCTTCCATATTTGGAAATACAGTTAACCTTACTTCAGCCCATTCACTCACTTCTCACTAGACATCCCCAGTCTTTTGGTCGATCAATCAATTTTTATTTTATACTGGAGGGTATGTGAGCGAAAATGCCCGTTTTCACAAATGTCCAGTTATACAGATATTTTTACAAAACAATTGGATGCAAAAGTACAGAATGAATAAGTTAAAACATCATACAGTGAGGTGAGGAATAATACAGCAAATACACTTAATTAATACACTTGATTACAACAGGTTTATATATAGGGAAAACAGGACAGGACAGCTAGGTATGTTCTTTATTGTAATTTTAGAATACATCATTGTGCCCTTCTGGCTGGACTAGACTGGTTGCCTCTTGATTTAGATCATACTATTAGTTGGTTAACATTTATCCACAAATATAAAACAAATTATCCTAGTCACAATATTAATAAGATTCTGTTTCTAAGTACATCAGACACAGAGATATTTGGTTTGAACTATACACCAAAATAAAATACATCAACATAATGGAAATAATAGATTTGGTGACAGAACCTTAAAATCTCAGGCAGCTCAACATTGGAATGCTGTGTCACCTTTAGCATGGGCTGAAACTGACCATGGAAAGTTTGTAAAGGCAATAAAAAATTGTTGTACACACACTTGTAACTATATGAGATAATTTTTGGAAGATACATTTTTTATCCCTCCATTCAATATTTGCACTAATCTGTCTGTATTTCATATAATTTTTATTGATTTTTTTGTCTATTATTGTTAAATGTGTTTGTTATATTTGTAATTTATAATTTATGGAACTTTAGGTAGTGTACAGGACTGTCTTGTAAATTGGACTGTCAAAGTCCAAATGGCATGTTTTCTGTATAAAAATAAAGTTTTATTATCGTCATATCATCAACATATTTTTATTTATAAAAAGCACCTTTTCAAGGCTCAGGGTGTCCTTACAATCAATAAAATACAGAAATTCATAATTTACATAAAATACTTCCCATCATGCAATTTTAAAATATAACAGAAATTCCTTAAATTAAACAAGACTAATATTGACCCCTCTATATTATTTCATACAGAGGCACATAGTCATAGGGAAACATCTTGGGAAAACACCCAGGCAAGATGTATTTGAGGCAGGTGCTGGGGGCTGAGGAAGACATAAGAGCTGAAACAGGGTGGGGGTAGGAGGGGAGGA
Organism: Neoceratodus forsteri; assembly: GCA_016271365.2. Lineage (NCBI taxonomy): Eukaryota > Metazoa > Chordata > Ceratodontiformes > Ceratodontidae > Neoceratodus > Neoceratodus forsteri. The sequence continues at coordinate 10,187,122 of CM057451.1, forward strand.
AGGGGGAGTTAGGAAGGAAAATAACACAAAATATTAGATAAGAGGGACAATAACAAAATATTGTAGTATATTCAAAGGGGAGGATGTCCAGGGCATACACAACTAACAGATTTGAGGAGTTTAACTCAGCCATCGCTTCAGACTCTGACACTGTTGCCAGCACACTAAACACCCACTTTGTGGAAATGACAAAATTGCTCCATCCTCCTTCCAGCTACCAACCCTACAGCTCAAAATCTAGCCTCCAGACTGACAACCTCTTAACACTAAAATTTCAGTGTCTCTCACATTTCTCCTACTAAGGTTCTTCATGAGTTATCTCTTGTTAACCCCAGTCCATGCTTAGGGCTTGATGACATTCCCCAAAACTTTTAAAATTGGGTACCTTTTCTGTTGCCACTCATCTGGTTTATATTTTTGACTGCTCCTTCACTTCAGGGATCCTTCACTCCTCCTAGAACCATGCGGTTGTCATCCCATTCCATGAAGATAGCTCTATAACCTCTTCAGGGAACTACTTGTTATCTCTCTTCTCCTCCCTCTCTCTAAAGTCCAGGAGAGACTGGTTGCAAATTAATTGTCCATCTTCTATACTAGGACACATTTATTTTCTAACTTTCAATCTAGTTCCTAGCCTGCTAACTCCACCATTAGTTCTATCCTACAACTAACAGACTTTATCTTAACTAACTTGGATAATCTCATGGCGTTGTCTTCTTTAATCTCATGAAGGTGTTTGATGCTGCTGACCACTCACTTTTATCCATCAAACACTTTGCCTCTGGTATCTCCAGCAGTTCACTACAGTGGGTTTCCTCTTACCTTACAGGGCACTCCCAATAAGTTTTTGTGGGGTCAGCCCTCTCAGAATCATTGCAGGTGTGCACGAGTGCCACTCAGGGTTCTGTTTTGTACCCCCTCTTATTTAACTTCTTTATAAATGACCTCCTCCTTGCTGTCCAAACCTGCACTATTTTCTTTACAACTGGTCTCAACTTTTCAGCCATTTCTGACTCTCTCCAGTTGGACTACTACAATCTCTTGATTTTGTTCCTAATTAACTACTGTTTGGTCCCAGGTACTGCTTATAAAACAAGAAAAACCTGGTTATTATCATCTCTGATGGGTGTACCTTATAGGCTGAATCACAGTATAAATACCTAGGGCTTGCTGTTAATCAGTCCCTAAATGTGACCTCTTACATTCTGTCTCTAGTCATCAAATTATACAAAACATTGGCTGCCCTCTGTAGAGTGGCCAACTACCCTTCTCGTGGTATCAGAAAATACCTAGTAGAATGCATGATTTTATCGATAATTGCTTATGGTGATATCATCTAAGCTTTTGCTCCAAAATGTCACCCATCACTGCTAAATGACAACTCATACCGATCATGTTGCCACACCATACATCATCCCAGACTCTTCACTTTGGTGTGAATCGGCACCCTGCACAATATGTCTCCCCCAGCATAAATATTAGAAAACAAACTTGTCTAGGGAAGAATAGTGCAGTATGGCAAGTCTTGCCAGAATGAAGAGTCCAGGGTGAGGTGTTGCATGGTGACATGACCGGCACAACTTGACGTACCTCCACCTACCACAACTGGACACATTTTACAACTACCTCTGCTGCTTCATTCTTTGATGCCCTCCCTTACACACCATTGTGCTCTGCATGGCACTCAGCAGTGACCCTCATTTACCCGTAGATGCTCACAGCATCTGGGCATATGGGTTAAAATGTTAGCTTAACATCTTCCCAATTATCAAAATGATCTCTTTACCCCTTCCCTGGACTCTGGGCACAGTCTGTGTTCTCATACTGGCATCTGACTTCTCATCCCCAGATACAAAAAGAAATCTAGTCAGTTTGCTTACAGACTCCTTTAGTTATGGAACAGTTTTGTCCAGGATGTCTGTACACCCACCAGTGTTCCCATTACTAAACATTCCCTTAACTTACTGCTCATAACCCACTGTAACTGTACCTGAGTCTACACATGCCTAATTTGACCTTAATTTTGCTTGTGTACCACTTATGTACCTTTGCTGTCACTTTTAGCACCTACAGTGGTTGCCATCCTAAACTTCCGTTTTACTGCAGTACCTCATTATATTAAGCATTATCCTATTGTGTTTAGGGAAGCAGCTGCAGGTTTTCTAATTGCCTGTGATAGGAGTGGTATAGAGATATGAATACTGTTTTGCAGTACCTTAATGTGAAACCACATGTTCTGAGGTAAGTGGTAAGTTTAGCATGGCTACTATTGACATTAATAAAGATTTAATTTTGCAGTCTCATGCACTTTAGGGATTTCGTTATTAACATTCTTTACTTCTGTATATTACAGTGCATCATGACAGGATATAACTCAGTTCTGCAGAATTCTTCAGCAGAGTTACTGCAGGAAACAAGGCAGTTTCAATTGCAGTTAATAGCCTTGATTCTCAAAGTTCCCAGCATAGTGCAAGTGCTTGTACTACAAAAAATGGTGCAAAGTGCCACTTGCACCAAAAGATGCACCAGGAGTGATTCACAAACACAGCCTGTGTCAACCACAGGTTGCATGCACCAAAGGGTGCTTGCGCCATCCATGCACCACAAAATGGGCTGCAGCATGGCGCTAGAGGGCATGTGGCAGATGCAAGCTGCCATATCCCCTAAATCAGGATTCTGAAAACCCTACTAGAGGGCAAAATTCTGAGTACCCTTCGGCTATCCAGGGCTGTTCTAAGGATACTAAGAATTTCACCCCCTGGGAGGGTCTGACCACATGCACCACTCTCGGAGCTCTCCCTCACCACGTGCCATGGCCCTCCCAGCCCTGATGTGCCCATATCGTTATATTAACCATTCCCTGGTGGTCTAGTGGACCCCCAACTCCCCACCCCATCATGTAATACCTACCACCCCACTCCCCCATCCCGAGCCCCAAGCAGGCAACTGGCATAGCCCTCCTCTAACTACCATGGCCAGGTGCCAACTAAATTGTCACTGTGCACATGCTGTATACTGTATGCACTCATTTATTGATAGCTCACTCAGTCAATGAGCATGTACTCTATACAGTATGAACTCAGTGACAGCTCAGTCAATGGTTGGCTGTGGTGGTGAGAGGAGGGCTATGCCAGTCGCCTGACTCAGAGTTTGGGATGGGGGAGGAGTGGGGTGATGGGGACTACCTGCCAGGGTGGAGGGATGGGGATCCTCTAGACCACCAGGGAAAGATTGCATCAACAGTTTAATTTACGGGTGGATCAGAGCTGTGGGGAGTCAGCTAGATCACCAGAGAATGGTAATATAATAATGGGGATCAGGGTTTGGGAGGTCCATTAGGCCACCAGGGACTGACTGATATAATAATAAGGGGATAGGGGCTTGAGGGGTCTGCTAGACCACCAGAGACATCCTAGAGAGGTACACAGCCACCCTGCAGCTTGCAGCAAACCCTTTGGATGTACCGCCTGGCGCATGGCCACGGTTGCCGAAAGCTGTAGGACTTTGCTGCCAGGACCCTGCTTGATAGAGAATCATGCGTTGGAGCCTTGGCACACTGAGCTTTGATGCAAGCTGCCTTTTGCCACAGCTTGTATCAAACTCCAGTGTCTCACCACTGGAAGTCCCCAGAATATCCAAAAACCTGGGCAGTAGAGCGTCCTCTTTCATTGCACCCCAGTTATGGATTAATCTCCTTGTCTTCCTCCACTCTCTTGACTCGCACCTTATGTTCAAGACACACTACAAAGCTACCTTCTTGGCTGCAACAATGTGTGCCTGCCCTTTGGGGTGACTCTAAATGTATGGCTCTGTATCTTATGTTGCTGCTTAATTTCTGGCTAATTAGTTATAAAGTTATCTCTGGTTGTGAATCTCTTCTCTCTGTATTCTAATTTGAAACTGTACATTTGTAATTGTTCCTTTAGCCCAATTTGTAACTGTAACTGTACTTGTACCTGTACCTTATGTCTTTAATCCTATGTACCTGAAACTGTAAATACTTGACTATGCTTATGTATGTGCTATCTGTATGGCCCAGGGTTGCATCTGAAAACAGTCCATTGGATCAGTGCGCCTTCCCGGTAAAGAAATACATAAATAAAAATAAATAAATCTAAAGGCCCTTTGAGAATTGAGCCCAATATCTTTTGTTATGCAGTAATCTGTGATACTGCATTGCATCATTATGGAATCCACTGTATGTTGTGGCCCTCTTGCAAATTCTCCCCTTCTCCCTAGGTTGTGTCTGTAAATGACAGTCCTGCTTCTATGTATGTTTATCAGGTAATATATTTTCTATAAACAAATAAAAATAAGTAGCATGGGCAAAGTTCAAACTCCATCATGCAGACTTTGTCAAGAACGTCCTTATCAAATAGTGTTGGTTGAAGTCAACAAAGATACATGTGGTCACCTCTTGGACTGTTGTTGCTGGAGGAAGGATGCTGCTCCAAGGGCATTTTAGTACATAAAATGTGACCGTCTGCTAGAGAAGACTGTGTGCCATATATTTTGAACATACTCATGTCATCCCTGGAGGTGGTATCCCTCAATATCTGAGGGTACCATATCATCCTAACACTAAACTACAGCTGATTGAAATAAGAAAAGAATATCAGTCTTCATCTGTCTTCCTACATGGGAGACCACCTAAAGTGAAGTGCCACAAGGGAGTACATTTGCTTGAAGATGTTTAAGTCCATAGCTGACTTTGAGCCCTTGTTAAATAACACTCCCTAAAGGTAAAAAGGTAAAAACCTGTGTAACATCCTGATTTTTGGCAAGTTAATGCGACTGGGAGTATTGTATGTGTTATGTGGGGATGGAAGGCTAAGAGTGGGGGAGGTGTGTGCATATAACTTATTAAGAATTGTTAAACTATCATGGTCTGCACTGTGACTGTGCCAACCAGTTTCATTCACTACAGAGGCCAGCTTACTAGCCTCATACCAACTTTGATTGATGGGATTTTCAAGAATACCATTAAAACCTGCTGCAAGCTGCAGAGTTGAATTCTGCTATCCCTTCCCTTTAAAGGATTATGACTGTTTCTAACAAGGGTTGTACTAAAGTGCGCAAATGAGGACCACTATACTTGCACATTTATTTCCTAACTGCCAATATACATGCTTTCTTTTCAAATCTGTATTATTCAAATAAATGCCAACAAAATGGGCTTTTTCTTGGCCCCATGCACCTATCCATCTACATAGAAACAGAATTTGTAAGCTGAAAAAGACCACTTGGCCCATCGAGTCTGCCCAGATGATCCCTGCCTAGTCTGTTTCCACAGACAATAACTGGTCTCTGGTGGCCCTCCTTCCTCCTAGCATATTTATTAATATTTCTTTATATCTATCCCATGCATGTGTGAAACCTGCTAGTGTTTTCACCTTCACTTCTGCTGGCAATCTGTTCCAGGTGTCTACCACTCTTTCAGTGAAGTAGCACTTTCTCACATCCCTCTACCCACCCCCCCGCTTCATATATTCCCTCTGGCCCTGGTGCTCTATTTCATTTGAAAGAGATTCCCCCTCCTGCAGTGTGCTCACCCCTGTGAGGTACTCTTTCATGTTCCCTCTGGCTGCCCTCTCTTTCAGGGTACACATATTGCAATCTCTCAGTTTGTCCTTGTAGGGCTTCTCATGCAACTCAAGCATCATTTTAGTTGCATTCCTCTGGACTGCCTCCACCCTATCTATGTGCAGCCTCCAGAACTGGACATAATGCTACAGGTGGGGGGGAGGTCTCCCAATCAAGTGATATAGTGGCAACACCACCTCCCTCCTCCTGCTGGAGATACCTCTCCATATGCATCCCAGCTTCCCACTGACCCTCCCCACTGCTTTGACACACTGCCCTGCCACATGGAGGCCATCAGATATAATAACCCCAGGGTCCTTTTCCTGCTTAGTAAATGTCAGTCCCAACCAAGTTAACAAATAAAGAAATCAATAAATGAACAATTACATTTTGTTCTCCATTCTGTGATATAGTATGGGTCTTGCATTCTGTTCTTGTCACATGAAACTCATGACATTATAGGATTTAACTGAGGTCTCAAATTGGGTTTAAGATTTTGTCTTGGACAAGTAACAAAAAGTCAGGTTGCCTCCAACATATTTGGCTTCAAGGTTTGGGATGGGGTAACATAAAGTCCATCATTCTGCTTACACACTCCTATTTGTAGTCTGCTTTACCCATGTATCCTACACCAGTTACTGCACTGGAACATGCAATGGTTGAGCTGAATTCTCAAAGCTGAAACAAATTCATGGGACATGAAACTGAGCCAGACTGTATTTCTCTCTCTCCCCCATATCCCCAGTACAAAGAGGTCTTTGAGGCATTCACGAGGTTGTAATACAGGGTCACCAAAACAATCAGCAGTATGGGGAACAAAATCTATGAGGATGGGCTGGTGGCCCTTAACATGTTCACCCTGGAACAAAAGAGGCTAAGAGGAAATGCAGTCTCAGACTTTCACCTCTTGAGGATATTGACAAGATTTAACAGTCAAATTCTGTATGTGTGATCTTGTGTTCTACCTCACGATGTGGTGACAGGCCATGAAGATCAGGGGTGGCAAATTAAGGGACAGCATTAGAATGCTCTTTTTGTTACAGAGGGTGTTGAACCTACAGTATGGCATGTCCTATCAATGGAGAGAGTGCACATGAAGACAATATTGATCTTTAAGGTAAGCTTGTACAACTTTCTGCTTAGCATGGCAATCACCAGGTGCCCTGGGTAATAGAGTGGATATGGAATCTCTATAAATGGCACATATTTGCAAAGCATACTTATTTCATCCCTGCTTACAGAGCAGGAATGGCAGGCATGAAGGTTCAAGGGTCTCTTCCAATTTTACTATGTGACTATGTTAACTGCACCCTGGAAGGACTTCTGCATGGACCACTAAACACAAAAATGGTACACACAAAAATACACAATTAAAGTGCAAATTTGAACATAAAAACAGAGGAGGACCCCAGAACTTTGCAAACCAAATGCTTTATGAAGGGTTTGATTAACATGGGCAACATGACCATGTCATTGGCTCTCTTCCTGTTTGATTGATTCATTCAAGACTATTTAGCAGTAACTCATTGGTTCAGAAGTTGCCAAGTCTTCTTTTAAAAGCTGTGAACACCCAATAAGCTAGTCCTATTAATATTACATAAAATCTTTAGCAATATACATGTAGAGAATATTTAAAAAAAAGTTCCATATTAGATTTCCAAATCGAGAGACAGTACAAGCTCCCATGTTTTTCTTTTTTCATTTCTTCTTTGCTCCCTTACCTCCCCCCTCCCCCTCCCTCATCTCCCTTATCTTTGTCTACTTACCTAACAAATCATGGGAGGATGGGGTGGTACCTGAGGACTGGAGGAGGGCAGATGTGATTCCCCTTCACAAAAGTGGGAGCAGGGCAGAGGCAGGAAACTACAGACCTGTCAGTTTGACCTCAGTGGTAGGAAAAATGATGAAATCACTTCTGAAGGAAAGAATTGTTGAGTATCTAGAGGCCAGAGGGGCACAGGACCCAAGGCAGCAAGGATTAACAGCAGGAAGGTCATGTCAGACAAATCTAATTGATTTCTTTGACTGGGTGACCAAAGTAGTAGACCAGGGAGGGGCTGTGGACATGGCCTACCTAGACTTTAGCAAGGCATTTGACACAGTCCTGCACAAAAGATTAATAAACAAATTAGCCAGCATGGGAGTGGGTCCCAGGGTGGTAGCCTGGGTAAAACACTGGCTGGACAACAGGAAACAGAGGGTAATAGTAAATGGAGTCCACAGTGAAGAAAGGGGAGTTTCTAGTGGTGTACCACATGGTTCAGTACTGGGGTCAGTCCTTTTTAATGTCTTTATAAGTGACATTCCAGAAGGACTGGAAGGAAAAGTATGTCTCTTTGCAGATGACACAAAGATCTGCAACAGGGTTGTTATGCAAGGTGGGGGTAGAAAGGATGAGAAGGGACTTGGCAAGGCTGAAAGAATGGTCAAATGTATGGCAGCTTAGATTCAATGCAAAGAAGTGCAAAGTAATGCACCTGGGAAACAAAAACCCAGGGGAAGAGTACACGATGGGGTTGAGATACAGACAACAACAAAAATGGAAATGGACCTCGGGGTAGTCATATCAGATGACCTAAAGGTGGGTCAGCAATGTGAGAAGGCAGTAAGGAGGGCTGGAGGATACTGGGATGCATAGGGAGAGGCATCACCAGTAGAAAACAAGAAATTGTTGTCCCTCTGTACAGACAGTTGGTAAGACCACATCTGGAGTACTGTGTACAGTTCTGGAGACCCCATCTCCACAAAGACATAGACAGGGTGGAGGCTGTCCAGAGGAAGGCAACCAAAATGGTGCAGGATTTGCACCAGAAGACATAAGAAGAAAGACTAAAGGAGCTTAAGCTGTGTAGCCTCGAGGAAAGAAGGAAGAGGGGGGACATGATAGAAACTTTCAAATACCTCAAGAGAATCAACAAAGTCCAAGAGGGTAGCATCTTTCAGAAAAAGAGATATGCAAGAACAAGGGGGGCACAATTTGAAGATAGAGGGTGGCGGCTCAGAGGTGATGTGAGGAAGTATTTCTTCACAGAGAGGGTTGTAAATGCATGGAACAGCCTTCCTGAGGAGGTCATAGAGTCAAAAACAGTGGGGGAATTCAAGAATGCATGGGACAGACATAAGACAATTCTAGTGGGGGGTAGGAGGACGTAGGCTTTTGGTTAACTAGGGATCTGCAGCTTATCTGTTAGGTAGGGAAATGGGTAGACTAGGTGGGCCAAGCAATCCTTATCTGCCATCAGATTCTATGTTTCTGTGTTACCATGAAACATTGTACATTGCATCACCTTACAGCATCCCCATTCATTACCATCTGGGTTACGTCCATCTCATAGGCTAGTGATGCACATGTGACCAAATGTTTCGAAATCTGATCTGCCTAGGTCCTCCTCCTTGTCACAGTGCTCCAGTTCATAATGTGCATCGCATAGGCTACAAGCACACAGTCTAGATCCACAGCCAACTTCATAAGGTAAGAGTTTGAACAACCTTCAAGCAATCTTTGCTACCTCTTTCAGCAGGGCTTGGTTACTGTTTTTTCTCCCGGCCAGGTCCTCAGGGCTACTGGCTACTCTGCGATGTATAGTTATTACACACTTTTAAATATAATTAATTAAGAAAACTTGACATTTCTTACATAAGGATTAAGGATAATTAATAAAGAAAAGTATTGTTAAATGCTACTCCAGCTTAAATACATTATCATATCCTAGGTTTGCATTGTTTGTAGTTAGTTATCATAAGGGAGCAGCTCAGCTTAAGACATCAAGTTTCTATGTTCAGATCCTGCTCTTAACAAACAAGTACATTTCCATGGCATGCCTAGCTATTACTGATATATTTAAGTGCTCAAATCATAGTGCAGCAGTTATTGGTTCAGCTAGGACTCAGATTAGGGCCAGCAATTGTCCGTCTGTGTCAGGATTCAGATAGGTAAACAAGAAAATGCTACTTCAGGAGGCATTCTCGCTTCTCTCCCAAACGGGAAAGGCTTTTTAAAAATGGCACCTTGAAACAAACCACCCCACCTCAACAGACTTGGAACCAATATCTCCCTTTCACTGGCGGGGGGGCTAGGACTCTGAATCCTTTGCTAGCGGTTCAAGATCTCCAGGAGTGGGCAGGGTTCACTTGCAAGCTGATCCCGCTAAGACTCCAGGATAGAGACATACAAATACGGCATTAGAAAGCAGGACTCTGCTTACCATGAGTGCTACTACTTTTCTTAAGGAGGTCCCTGATAGCAGTCCCTCTCTAGTCTGCTATCGCCTGTTTATTACTAAACCCCGATATTGCAAGGCGGAAAGTGGACAAAACTGCACTGGCACGTCGGGTGACTGAAACCACGTGGCAATGCTCCATCACCAGCCAAACAAGGCCAGGATTCCTAACGGCCATCTTGTACTCCTCCTTGCATCAGAGTGAAATTATTCCTGGACCACGTCACACCTGCTATCTTGTGCACGGCATGTCCAACTAAGTCGTGCATGCGCTCAACCCCTCATGATGTCACAGCTGCCATCTTACAACTGGCACAAGATGCCACTTTCACTCACAGTAGCAGGAGATCAAAAGCAAGATATTGAGACACACGGGCATCCCATGAATAAGCTGCATTATAGGCATAATTGCAGCCTAACAAACGCAGCTCGATAGTGGAAAACAGCACTCGCAGTAGCGAGCAGACCCTACTGGAATTAGGACACAGCACTGTTATTAATGTGAACTGCATCCCTTACAGGCACAGTACAGCATCTCTTAAAGGCACAGCACATCTAAGCAAGCCAGTCACACCTTGCATGGCACATGGCCTTCCTTTGAGACCCTATGAGCGTTACCCTGACAACTTCAGCCAGTGCTATCCGCACGCACCCCCCCCCCGAGACACACTTTATTGGTATATATACACCTACAGAAAAAAATATAGTGGGAGATCTAAATTTACTGTGTTTAAGAGAAAATACACTGGAAACAAACAGGTATGTCTACAGTAGAGGAGCAAGAAACATTTGGCCTTATGGCTGATCTAGTATACTATATTACATAGCTTGCAAGCATGTGGGATCAAGCAGGGGAAAATACTGCACCCCTATAGCACCTTCTCCTCTTTCCCTCCTCAGGCTAGCTTTCATTTTTTCTCCTTGCATCAGGGACTAGACCATCTCTTCATTGCTCTCAATTCAACTATACCTCTGACTCCCCAGCATCCCAGACATTTTAAACATGGCGCCTATTCCCACTACACGCCCAGATAGCTACTCTTCCCTTATTAACTTATAATGTAGTGCAAGCTGGCGGCTAAGAACCTGAGCCCCTTCTGAGTGGCTCAGACTCTCCTTACGTAGACAGGGTCCTCTTATGAGCGGACCCCGCTGAAGCGTAGGGTGATAGGCAGCTACTGTATCTACTCAATATATTCCCCAGAGAATCTGTTGAATAATTCAGAAAAGCTGCAGGAAGCAATGGAATGCCCTCTCACCTGCAAGACTCCTATGGGCCTCCTCCTAATGCTGCTGATCCCTTTAAGTCGACCACTCACCTCCAGTCTCAGCCATAGCACTCCAGCATTCCCATGGTCAGGCTGAGTCATACTTTCTCCTCCTCACCCAAGCAAACTCCTCTGCCATCTTCTCTCCCACCTCAGATCATTTTTTCTCCTGGCTAACCCCTCAGGCTACTCCATCCCTAGCCCCTCACTGTGCACTCCCATGCATGTCTGAGCATTACTATGAGCATGCGCAAATGACCATGCATGCACAGTGGCTCACTCTCCTCCATCTTGGATCAGCAAAACTGCACCTAAACTCCCGGAGGCAATGTAGTGTATTAGCTAAGGCTCTGAGTTATGAACCTGAAGTCCAGGGTTTGAATTACACATCTCCTAATCAATCTGGTAAAAAAAAATGTTAACATACAATGCTGCCAATACAACGACTGTGGTGACTCAATGAATGCTAGGGGCTAAACCCCCAAGCACTCACTTGTGTTCCTCAGACCCAGTCATATGGGCACTGCAGCTCAGTAGCACGCTAGACATGCATTTACTTGATATGGATCGGCAGTTCAATCCTGCCAGGGTGCTTCTACTACCACATTTATTACGACAGACCATAATGCTGCCTTTATCAGGAAGCCACACCGAGCCCCCTACATAGCACCTCAAACCCTTACAAATCAACTACGGCAATAGGCACTTGCTCGGACACCGAGCGGCTGGCATCTGAAATATGTCCTGCTGCAAAGCACCCTATATGGCCAGAACTACTGACCCTACTCTATCCCCCCCCCGGACCAGAAAGGGCATTTTATGCTATATGCCTACCTCCCATATACAAATCCCGCAATGGGATGCACAAAGGGATCCATTTGGCGGTACTAATTCGGGTACAGTTTGTGTGCTAAACACACCATATTCAGCAATAGGCAGTTGTATTCATAACCTAGTGTTATCCACGATAATGAGATAACTCCTTATTCTCTCCGGTGTCTCGAGTGTTCTGCCTAAACAGTCGAGAAACCAAAAAACCAAAAAGAGAGAGGGGACGGAAATGTTAAATCAATCCCAGCGGATCACCTAGTGGCACTCTTGACTGGGGAGCCAGGATACTAGTCGCTTGACGGTTGAAGTCTGGGACTTGCTACCCAACACTGATGCAACGGTCCAGCACTAGGGGTGAATACATCAGGATAAGATGGTGAACTGAGTGTCCCTTCTACTCCTCTTTGATAGCAACCCAGGTTGAAACTAAAGACCCTATGATACCCCATCAAAGAGATGGGGAGTTATACCTTACAACACAACAACAGCAGTAGGTGCACTCGGAACAAGTACTGCACCATATGCATCTGGGTAGAAAGCGCTACATTATCTCATTCCTCTACCAACTAGGCACAATACCACATTCACTGTCTCAAATGCTTATATATAAAATTTACTATCTTCAGCGTTCAGACATACAGACTCGCACCTTACAGTGTATAGCAGCTATCATATACCTTTCACAGTTACGGACAGTATCACTAGTGCACATAATTGCAATACCTAGATAGCGCAATGCTAAATCCATGCAACCATATTTAAACAGGCTACGCCAGTATCAAAGAAATAGCTCTCTCCCACTGCCAGCAGATCCCTGTCCCTCCGCTTTGCTCTGTCAGTTTCGTCACGGGACATGGTTAGGGCAGCTAACAATGTCAATACTTTATGGGTCCACTCAGCTCACAATGGCGTAAAAGACCATCTACGGGAAGTTACATCTCGCAACTCTCCAAGGGCAGCAAACCACGCTATCCTACAACCTGACAAACCAGATTTAATAAACGGCAAATTTACAATACTTGAAGAGTCAAAGTGATTGGTTTCCACCACAGTATGAAGCGCTCTTACAAATACATGCAAACAATACTATCAGAAATCTCCTATACATTAAGTGTGCTAGAAACACACTTTACATTTGGTTATGGAGTACAATAATTACTCTTACACTCCATGCTACGGCAAATAGCCACAGTAGTGTCATGTTTACAAACAGGATGCAGGTGATAGTCCATATATCATTCATCTCCAACTCCAGAAATCCTGATATTTTACAATATTGTGCACCCTTCAACACCCAGGTGTTGTTATCTAAGCCATCCAATCTTATGACAGAATTCAAGTGAATGGATTTGGGGCTTTCTCAATCCTTGGCTACCAGAGGGATGTGCACCAAAAGCAAAGCTGCAATACTACATCCTTTAAACAAACAGAATGACTTGGGTTTCTTTTAAAGGACAATATTTTTCAATGTAGCTTGTTAACTAGCAGCGTAGCTAACATTCTGTAAAACTGATCTCCCAAGCTGGATACAACAACAGAAAAAAAACAATGAGATACTGTAGTTGGAAAATTTAAACTGCTAACTTTGCAACAAGGCGGTTCACTCCAAATCATGATTTAAATCCTCAGCCTCTGGACTTCTAAACAGAAAAATCCAGTAGAGTCCCCACTGCAAAAGGAAGTGGGTCCAGACCCCATCTCCCTTCAGTTCACCAGTACGTTCCTGAGCTACACATCTAAAGGCAGAGATATCTGATGCACGGCACAGGCCAAAATGGGCTACCAAGGGGGTGTTCCCATGACTACAAACTATGCTGTGTGCATACTCTTGCAGGCGCTGCTCTGAAGATTTTATGGCATGGCACATAGACAACATATTTCATGGGTAAAGAGCACAGTAAACCACAAACATGATACGGTGATTGATGGATTGCCTGATGTTGCCTCTTATTTCTGCTAGGAGGCATGAACTGTTTATGTGGCTCTGCATGAAACTCAGTGGGTAGAGCGGTGGAACGGCATGCTAGGGGCCCGGGTTCACTCCCCGGTACACCATAATGTTCCCATATACCACATATTAATAAAAAAACAACACTTTTGCAGGTCTACTTCGATGCCTTGTGTTGCCTTCCCTTGCAAGCCTATCTCTACCTATCCACAGCTTATCCCCCCCCGCATTTCTCTCATATCAGAGCCACTGATGTGAATGAGCCAACTGGCATAAACTGCTTGTCCAAATTGCACCAATGCAACAAGCCAGCCCAGCTTTCTCCGATCTAGCTCCCCACAATCCTGGATACCATTTTTATGGGGATTCAAACAAATATTCGGGTCAAGCTGCGGCAAAATTAGCAAAATGTCAAGTACACCCAATCTACCCGAATCAGGTGCAGTGTGTGGCAAGCTCCAACAAGGGTTAGAGGCAGAACTTCACGCAAGCCAGACTTTCCCTTCAGAAATCAGGCCCTATGTAGAAACTGCAGAAAGCTGATCGTTAGGGCTGACTGGCTCAGCAAACAAGTAATCTCCCCAGGAGAATGGCCTCTACACCTTAGACCCTACAGTCTTACATCACCAAGAAAGCAGTGAGGACTGCTGGAAATTGATCAGATGGCAACAACTCAACAAAGAACAATCTCACCTCATGGGCAGAGATAAACAGCGATAAACAGGGCCTCAATAGAGGACATTTACACTGCCACTGCCTGCCTGGTCATCAGTATATACCTTTACCAGATGCTATAGACTTGATGTAACTAATATAGAAAAACCCTCATTTTCCAGAAAGGTGTTTCCCCACCGCGGAGGACCATAGCTGTCATGTCATCCAATCCCACCCATTGACTGTTCACTGCTTCTTACTACCCAGATGGTAATGAATGGGGGATGCAGTAAGGTGATGCAATATGCAATGGTAGTTTACTCACCTGGTAAAGGTGGTTGCATGAGCATCATCTTACAACATCCTTGGACCCACCGGGCATATTGAATGACAAAACAGCTACTGATTTACTGGCTCAACACCCAGCATTTTTTTGAAATTTAAATTTTATTGTTATTAAAGATAAGAAAACACAGTGTCCAAAACATACCAGGAAAAACATTCAGAAACATAAACATGCAAAACAACAAAAACATAAAACGAAACCCCCCAACCTCCAAAGAAATAAATCCCAAAAATATACAAAAATAACCAGAGGTATCCACCCAGCCCCCCCAAGGAAACCCAGATGAAATACACAACAACATAAACCGTAACACCTCCCAACACCCCACCTTCGACCCAGACCCATCCCACCCAGGGTGCACCCACCATGAATTGATACAGTAATAGCTAAGAAGATCTATTGGCAATAATTCAAAGCATAGTCACAGAACAAACTTAAGGTATAGGTACATCAGGAAAATAAGGGAAAACCTGGTTATAATAGGCTAACAGAGAAAGGACATAGATGTATGTGGACATAGGGGCTCAGGTTACAATAAAGGAAACCAATTTATTTTAAACAAAGGGCCTGTAGTTTACCCCATCTCCTGTGGAACAGATCCAACTGCCCTCTAAGACTAGCAGAAAGCTTCTCGGATTGGAGATACGATAGCAATTCAGTTAACCAGTCAGCCAGTGTTAGCCAGTTGATCGTCCAATGTCTTAACACCATTTTTTAACAGCCATAGCCACCAAGGCCATGTGATATCTTCGCTCCAACACTGTTGACCCACGTAAAAATCCCCAAGGACACACACCTCAGGACTGAAAAAGCCAGACAGACCTAATAGAGGATCGAGATAACTCTTAATCTGGGACCACAACGGGGCCACTTTGGGACAGTCCCAGAATACATGGACAATATCTCCGTCCCCATGCAAGCACCTGAAACAGCTGGAATGGGAAACCCTCCCAAATTGAGATAACTTAGCTGGGGTGTAGTACAGATTATTAACAATGTAATACTGAGTTAACCTGAACCTGTCCTGGGTATGGTATCTGTGAAGATCCTTCCAGATTCCAGACCAGTCACAAGTAATCCCGGGCAAGAGATGGTTCCAAATATCTGAACCAGCCACCCCACCAGGTGAGTTATAGTTCAGAAGAAAAGAGTATATCGAAGAGACCGAATGAGACTGGGAAGCAAGCCTAGCCACTTCAGAAAGGAAAGGGTAACCACGGACTTCCCAAGGAAGCACCAAATCTCTGATTGATTAAGTGCCTCAGTTGATAAACCTTGAATATGGATCGGCTAGGAATATGGAACTTCCCAAGAATATCACCCAAGGAGAGAAGGGAATTATCACTAAAGAAGTTCCCCAGACTGGCCTCTTTGATTTGCAGCAGCCATTCAGGACTAATCCATGACTCACCTAATTTAATATTAGGATTGGCAATAATCGGCTGCCCCAAATCCAACACAGGAGAAACCTGGAAACGCCTCAAACATTGCCGAAGAACCTCAATAGCAGTCCTAATGACATTATCTGGGATCCATTTAGCTAGCAACTTCGGAGATAGATAAAAGAGAGCATGCTTATCAAATTTGATTGCAGCAAGGGAAGCATGCTCTAACTGAAGCCAGATAGGGCAGGACACATCCGGTTCAGCAGAAAACCACCTACCCAACCTAGAAAAATGGGCGGCCCAATAGTACAGCAGAAGGTTGGGCAATCTGAGACCTCCTCAATCCTTAGAGAGAGAAAGTTTACTATAAGAACGCCTAACTGCCTTCTTGGACCAGATAAATTGAGAGAACAATGTGTGGAACTGCTGAATATAGGAAACCGACAGCTTAAGATTTACCAGATTCAATGGGTAGAACACTCTGGGGAGGATATTCATCTTAATCACATTAATCCGACCCCAAAGTGAAATGGGAAGAGCTGACCAGCATTGAAGGTCCTAAGCAACTGAGTCCCTAAGCGTCACCTAGGTTTAACTCTTCAGGAGAGAGGAATCAGTAGAGAAAAGGATCCCTAAATATTTAATGTACCTTGGGGCCCACTTCATACCAAAGGAAGAGAATTCAGCCTTAATAGCATAAGGTTAAGAGGAAAATTTCAGATTTGGAAACATTCAGCCTATATCCAGAAAAGGACCCAAACCTCTCAATCAGCCCCAAACCTCCCTAAGAGACTCAACTGGTTCCACCAGATGTAAGAGGATATCTTCGGCATACACTGAGAGGATCAGTTCTGTTTGACCCAAAGTAAGTCCTTTAACCAGGGCCGAGGCCTTAATCCTCCTGAGTAGCGGTTCCAAGTACAGATTGAACAGGAGAGGCGAGAGTGGACAGCCCTGTCTAGTACCCGCATAAAGATGGAAAAGAGAAGAAAAGGGGGTCTCTAATAAGGCAGGAAGACTCCCATGAAATTGCGATCATGAATAAAGTGGGGGAGGGGGGCTGAGAGGGCATAGTGGAGGTAACCATAAGGATGATGGTGGTGTTAAGGCTCTGTTACTGGGAGACTCGATGATTAAGGGTATCCATTGGGAGGGACGAGGGGTGGATGCCATAGCCAGGTGAAGGTAGTGAGTATCTCTGGGCTGACAGTGCACAGAGCAAAGTTCATGGTGTATGAAATGGTTAGGGATTGTGGAGGGAACCGGATCTCCTGGTGCATTTGGGAACTAATGATCTAGAGGGAATAGCATTGTGGAAATCCAAGCAAGGTTCCAAGAACTTGCCAGAGTCTGTCGGATAATGGATGCAACATTTCTTTTGGAGATATTGCCAGTACCAAAGGCCCCAGTGGAGAAAAAATGAAGCTCACAGAGGTTAATGAATGGCTCAGGACGTGGGGTGAAGAGAATGGGTTGGGGTGTTAGGGAACTGAATGGAGTTTGGGAGGATAAGGAACCTATATGCCAAGGACAGGTTTCATCTTTCCCATTAGGGAAGGAAGTCCTCAAACAGGGATGGCTGACTACATACAAGAAAGGTGGGGTTTAAACTTGTAAGGGGGAAGGGATAAGGGAGGGCTGACTGAGAGCCCTCCCCTCCAGATGAGGGAGTATGAAGCCTGGGGGAGGGGAAACAGACTGGAGGTGGAGGTTTCCAGGAGGAGCAGGGGAGGATGAAGTATAAGGAATCTGGGTGGGTCTACAAAGAGGATCAGGGATAAGGGGTGGGGTTGTGTTAGTTAATGCCAGGAGCTTGGAAACAAGTTGCCAGGAGTTCCAGGCCATGCTGTTCGGGGATGGCGCAGTCACGGAAACGGGGCCAACAAAACCATGACTGGGACCTAAATGTATGGGGTACACTATGCTTAGGAAGGATAGAAAGGAGGGCAGAGGGGTGGAGTGGCTATGTTCATTAGATGACATAGAAATTGCTATGGTAGAAGAGGCAGAGGGAAAAGGGAGGCCTTATGGGTCACCCACGATCCCCAACAGGAGATAAGGTCAAGCTGGGAGTAGTATAGGCCCCCGGGATGAGTGATGTTCTAGAGGATGGTTTGCTGAACAACATCATTGCCCAGTGTGGTCCAAAAGGGGAAGGAGTGGTGTTAATGGGGACCTTAATATGCCAGGTACAAACTGGGGAACCATGTCCCCCAAGGTGGCCAAGGAGCAGAGGCTGCTGGATGGCTTCCAGGATGTGTTCTTACCACAGCATGTGATGGAGCCCACAAGGGAGGGCATGTCCTGGATGTGGTTCTGGCAGATGGGGATCTGGTAAGGGACATGGTTGTACAGGACCCCTGACTGGGAGTGACCACAATACTGTCTGGTTTCAAAAGCATTGGGGAGTGGGGGTGAGATCTAGGACACTGGCAGTGGACTTCAGGGGGGCAGACTTTATGGGCATGGGAAATATTCTCAAGGATCACTTGAAGGGGATTACCTCAACGACAAGTGTGGAAAGGAGATGGGAGGTCATAAAGGGGACTTCATGAGGCAGTCAGGATCTGCGTTAAGTTGAAACGTAAGGAGCAAGGTCACATAAACCATGCTGGTGGTCCAGTGAGGTCCAGGTAGCAGTCAGAGAAAAAGGCGCTTACAAAAATATAAAACAACAAGAGGGATAGGGATAAGGAAATGTACCAGCTTGCATCTAGAAAAGTCACCAGATGGGTGAGGGGAGCAAAGTCCAGTAAAGAGCAACGGCTGGCACAGGGGATACATGGAGGGGAAAGGGTTCTTCCGTACATTGGGGAGCGGAGAAAACTAAGAGCCATCTCAGCAGATTGAGATCAGAAGGAGGGTGGGTGGAAGAGGCTAGGACCAGGCAGAAGTATTTAACCAGTACTTTGCCTCTGTGTTCACTAGGAGGGGGATGGATATCTACAAAGCAAGGCACAAAGGGGATAGAAGCAGCAGGGGTGGGATCTAGGGAGCAACAGAAATGGAGCAAAGGGAGGGAAAGGTTCAGGGTGTCACATCTGGATAAGGATAAAAGACCAGTAAGGTGGAGGGATGGATGATGCCATCCCGCCAAAGGGTGTGGTTTGCCCTCAAGGCCCTAAAGAAAGACAATCTCCTGGTCGGATGGCATTCATCCGAGAGTACTATGGAATTGGCGGACATACTGGCTGCACTTCTGGCGGAGCTTTTCAGCAGGTCACTTGAGACAGGGAGGGTACCTTTAGGATTGGCGAGAGGCACATGTGTACCAATCCATAAAGGGGGGTCAAGGAAGTACCAGGAAACTATAGACCCATCAGTTTAACCTCGTGGTGGGAAAATTAATGAGAGTATACTAAAGGAACGATTGGGGGTTTACTTGGAGGAGGTGGAGGTCTGGATATTCGCAGCATGGGTTTGTGCCAGGTAGATCATGTCAAACCAACCTTGTGGAGTTCTATGAATGGGTAACATCAGAACTGGACAGGGGTAAGCCTGTGGATGTATTTTCTTGGACTTCAGCAAGGCTTGACTCTGTCCTCACAATGGTCTGGTGCAGAAACTGATGGAGTTAGAGAGAGCCCTTTGATGGTCAGATGGATTGAAAACTGGATAGCTGGATGCACTCAGAGAGTAGTGGTCTGTGGGGAGCTCTCAACCCACAGAGGTTGGTAGTGGGGTACCACAGGGCTCGGTCCTGGGTCCAATCCTGTTTAATGCATACATATCGGACATCAGGGATGGTATAGGGTGTGAAATGAGTCTCTTCGCGGATGACTCCAAGATGGGAGCAGTAGTTGAGGGAGAAGAGGGGAGGCTGGCCCTGCAAGGGGACCTGGACACCCTGGAAAGCTGGGCTCACACATGGAAATTAAATTTCAATATCGCCAAGTGCAAGGTGTTGCATCTTGGTCGGGGAAACCCTAAACACAGGTACACCCTGGGAGGGAGGTGCTGAAGCTCAATAGGGAAAAAGACCTAGGGTCATGGTGGATACATGTATGAATAACTCTGAGCAGTGCAGGAGAGCAGCTAGCAAGGCAAACAGGATGTTGGGATGCATTGTAAGGGATCACCTCTAGGAGCAAGGAAGTGATTCTGCCACTGTACAATGGACTGGTTAGACCACACCTTGAGTACCGTGTACAGTACTGGAGACCACACTTGAAGAGGGACATACAGCTCCTGGAGAGGGTACAGGAGGGCAACAAAGATGATACGAGGCTGGGATTTGACTTACGAGGACAGACTTGAGGAGCTCTGCCTGTTTTCATTGGAGGAGAGGAGAGACAGGGGGACATGATTGAGGTCTTCAGTACCTCAAGGGAATAAATAGGGTAAACATGGATGGGATCTTTAGACTAAAGCAGGGAGGTATCACAGAGGACATGGTTTGAAGTTGGAAGGTGGAAGGGTGAGGGGGAAAAGAGGAGGAGGTTTTCACTGAGAGGGTGGTGGACCCTTGGAATGCACTGCCTGGTGAGCTGGTTCAGAGATCCACAGTGGAGGGCTTCGAAGAGGGTGGGACAGACACAGAAAGTGGATGTATCAGATGATGGCCTGGTCCCGGGGTGGGGATGGATGATAGGGGTTTCTGGAGCACAAGGGATGGGAGGGTCTCGGCACCCAACTAAGGATCTAGGTTTGAGCAGACTCGATAGACCATAAGGCCTAATCTGCTGGCAAATAGTATGTTAGTATGTTAGTATAAAACCCCATTACAGTATACTCTGGCAGAGGGGCAGTTGTAAAACGCCTGAATTATATTAACAAAAGCATGCGGGAAGCCCATCTTCTCAAGGACCGCCCAGAGAAACCCCCAGTCAACACGATCAAAAGCCTTTTCGGCATCGAGAGACCAGAACCGCTGGATGCGAAAGGATTGAGCATGCTGCGAGATGTGCGAGAGGGTCCTCAGGTGATCAGTCAAGATCTACCAGGCACAAAGCCCGCTCTGCTCAGGACTCAGCAGTGTAGACCATACCTTTTAATGCGGTCAGCCAAAATTCTAGCAAAGATCTTCATATCGTAGTTCTGGAGTGATATAGGTCTGTAGTTGGTCCGTAAGAACCTTGTCAGGCTTAGGGATTAAGACAATGGTTGCCTCAAAAGCGCTTGATCTACTTCAGTGGCTGAGGCCAGATAGTCATAGAGCCTAAGGAGGGAAGGGACAAGGTCCTTAATAAAGGTCTTATAAAAATTAGTTGGAAACCATCCGCCCCGGGACGGTTCTGGCGGAGAGAAGCAATAGCTCTCTCAACTTCCTCCTCAGAAATGGGAGCAGACAGTAGCCCGCTGAGCCTCCGACAAACAAGGAATATCAATCTCATTTAAGTAATTGTTTAAGTCAGCAATGGTGTACAACTTCTGAATTTACTGTACAGCTTAACATGTACCTCTGCAAAACGCGGAGCAATTTTCCGCGAGGCGCACGACAACTTCCCAGAAGGGAGACTAGAGAGGAATAGCTTCATGACTTTCAAGTACCCGAGACGCTGTGCCAAAAGCTTGCCAGATTTTTCTCCTTGTCAATATATTTGGCCTGGGTCTTGATAAGGAGATATTCAGTTTTCTCTCAAGAAACTGTGATACTTGTCTTTTGACTACCAAAAGCTGCTTGAGATCCGCTAGGGAGGAAGTCGAGAGATATTTAGCCCAATTCCCGAACTTTACCCATCAACTAGGGAGTCAGCTAGTCTCTTCCTTTTCTGAAAGAAGCCATCTTGATAACCCTCCTCAAAAACACTTAAGAGCTGGACCATATCAGATCAAATCTAGAAACCGAGTTAAGGTTCTCTGCCAGGAATATTGAAATCAAAGATCTTATGTTGCTTACTGTCTGAGAATCCTTTAAAAGCTGTGTATTCAGCCTCCAGACTGAGTCCCGAGAGTATTCAGGATTAAGGGAAAGCTTAATCCAGACAACCGCTTGGTCAGAAAGAATAACTGGATCAATGCCGACTAAGCTGAGGATAGGGAGAAAGGAGGCACTCATCAAGATCATGTCCAGATGGGATTTGGTAGCGTGAGATTGAGAGAGAAAGGTATAGGCCGGAGAGAGGGTTGGCAAGTCTCCAGGGATCGCATAAACCTAACAGTGATCTCAAGTCCGAGAAGGCTCTATGGGCTGGAGAAGATGGACGCTTATCTCGGGGGTCTCTATCCAATGTCAATGAGCAAGGGAGGTTCCAATCTCCCCCCAGTAAAAATTGAGCCAGGAGGAAACTAATCAGTTTTTCCGTAAGGGACCTAAAAAATCTAGAATCTCCCCCAACTGGACCGTATATAGACCCTAAGACAACTTTTTCACCATTAAGAACCCCTGAATCAAAACAAATCTCCTTCCGTATCCACCACCGTCTTCTCTGCCTTAAATAGGCCTGCCTTTAATAAGAATTGCGACTCCTGCTATAACAGGAATTACCAGCCAGATAGAGTAGGAGAAACCTGAGTGAGATAGCAGGTTGGCTACCGACTGAGTGAGGTGTGTCTCTTGGGGAAGAGAATGTCCACACACATAATGAACAGTGTCGAAAATCTGGAGGCGCTTACCCTTTCCCGGAGTCCATGTACATTCCATTTAAGCAATTTTTCAGAGACATTTTAACACTTTAAAATACAGTACACAAGCCAGATATAGCCAGACAATCATATACTTGAAAAGAAAGGTAGGGTGCACCTCCCACAGAATACCCATTAAAGTCCATGTAGTTAGCTTCCGAAAGGACCCACTCAAATGACCTCTCCCCCATCTTGAAATACAGACACCCCTAAGAATTAAATTCAGGGAAAGGCAGACAGCAACCCACCTGACCCCCCCCAACCAAATAAAGTCTCCCAGGTGTCTCATATAAACCAGTCCCTAATAGATGCCACCTTCCCACACTAAAGTCTGTCCTACAAAAAGTACTAGGCAACGGAACCAACCCCCCATCCCCAAAACCCACAAAGCCAGCAAAAAGTATAAAAAAACCCCAAAAACTTTATACAAGGGAGGACCAGAATAGATATGTTGTCCAGGTGTAGTAAGCCAGGTCTGGCCTCAAGTCCCCTGCGAACCCCATATCCCGGGTGAACATCGTGAGTAGCCTACCGGGGCCAAGAACATCCATACCCGGAGACCAGTACCAAAGTCGACATCCTCACCCGGAAGAGTTAGCCACCCCCAGTCTCAAGCTCGTGATAGGGCATCCAGCGAGGCGGCATCCAAAGGCCATAGACCCCCCCAATCACCACCCACCGACAGCATATACAGGGACCTGAGGAAGAAAAAACAGGAGAGGCAAAATAGAGGGAAAAGGGCAGTACCCAGCCCCCCCCCAGGACAAGCGACAGCAGAGAAAAAAAAACAAACAAAAAAAAACCCCTCAGTATACATGCCAGCATCAGCCCGGCCATTAACGCCAAGCTGTTGGATCGTCAGAAAACCGTGCCTAAAAAAGAAAGACCAGATCCACTCACCCGTCCTTGGGATCACCCAGAAGTCGCAGAGTGTCCGGTAAAACAAACTCGGTTCATATGTGGATCAGAGTTGGGGCATTGTTTCCAGGGGGACAAGTTAAGAAACGGACCCGAAGAAGTCCGCTCAGCCAGAAGTCCCCAGGGAAACACCAGCCCATAGCTTAGTTCCTCCCTACCAGTCGGAAAAATGCCGGAGAAGACCCAGCCACCCCACCTTTACAACCCCTCCGACCCAGCAGCCGAAACGGAGAAAGGGGAACCGGACAGGGTAGGAAATCACCCTAGAGAGGGTAAAAAAGAAGGGAAGAATGAAGGGGACACCCAACAGGAGAAAATTAGCGGGCACTTCCCAGGTAGGGAGAGCATGGCCTAGTCAGCCTACAAGCAGGCTCTCACCGGCCTGCCACCATATAGGCAGTGAAGGAAACCACATTAAAAAAAGAAAAGAGACCCAGTTTCAAATAGGCAAACAGAAACGACCATCAGTCCCAACATAGGTCATGCTCATCCTGGCTTCCTGAAAAGATCTGGCAACTTGGTAGTGAGTTCCTTCAAGGCCAGGTCAGGCGACGTGGTAGCTATAGGAAGCGCTCCGACAGTAATCTTGAGGGTTGCAGGGTATATCATCCTGAAAGGGATTGAGGCAGGGATCAGTTTGGTGACAACCTGATGAAAGGCAGCCCTCTTCTCCCTCGTCTCTTTCGGGAGATCTTGAGTTATACGCAACTTACTCGAGCCCCATAGGATCTCTTTAAGCTCTCTCGCCTTCCTGAATACGTGTTGGCGCTCCAAGTAACTTAAAAATTTAACTGTTATGGGCCGAGGAGTAGAACCCGGTGGAGGCCTGGGCTGTAGTGACCGGTGAGCACGCTCCAGGTGATACAAGGGGCTGATTGGCGAGGTCCCGACCACCTTAGCCAGAAATTTTTGAAGGAATGCAAGAATATCAGGCCCTTCTTCAAGTTCAGGGAGACCAAAAATTAGAAGATTATTTCTACGGTTGCGTCCTTCGAGATCCTCCACTTTATTTTGAAGTTTTCTGATGTGCTGCTTCAAATCGTCTACCGCGCCTCCGATCTCTCCTGTCTTTTTCTACTGAGTAAACCCTGGCCTCAACGCCTCGACCCTGGTGGAGACTGGACGATAGATCGAGCGCAGCGACTTCATCTCGCTGCTAGGTCCTTCAAAATGTCCTTATTAGGCAGAGCTCTTGCATGAACTTATCCTTCATTAGGGGAAGGACCGCTGATGCTTTATCCTCCATTCGCTCTGGTTTGCCCGGTCCCTGGTTCCTTTGTTTTTAGTCGCTTGTTGGGAAGCAGGCGGGTGAGTTTGACTGGGCCTGTTTCATATCGGCCTCCATCTTCAACAAAATTGGCTAATTCCCCAACCAATAAGAGGAAACAGCAGTGGTAGTAGTAGATAAAGTCCTCCGGTAATACTTAGGGAAATTAGCGATCGCTTACTTAGGAAATAAATAGTAAGACGGCGACGACAGGGGGGAGCTCCAAGCCTGTGCAGCCGTCTAGACAGATACCATCACGTGATCCCCTCAACACCCAGCATGCCATACGGGCTGGTATACCTTATTATGTAACAAATAGGAAATAAATCTATTCTTAGCTGCGACATCTGACTCAATTCCCTGAGTTCAGCTATCTCACATTATACATAACCTTCACACATTAACAATATTTACCACAGTACTCTCTAGGATCCTACAGCTTTGGAAGACTTGACCTGGAGCACTGTGGCAAGGAGGAGGACCTAAGCAGATCAGATTTTGAAACATTTGGTCACATGTGCATCACTAGCCTATGAGATGGGCATAACCCAGATGGTAATGAATGGGGAATGCTGTAAGGTGATGCTCATGCAATCACCTTTACCAGGTGAGTAAACTACCATTTTCCTACACTTAGCATTGATTAAAATGATCTAGGATTTGTCCTCATCTTTTACTTGCATTTCAGTTAATTTTAACAGTGGCTGTAATAAAGTGATGGTTTGACAGTGTCTTTGCCTGATAAAACATATTTGGATGGAGATACACTGATGTTAATTTTAACAGTAACAGTTTTTTCATATTTTTAATATGTGTATATGTACTACATATTAGTCACTGCATGCTGAGTTTATTTAAGGTATACTGCTATCTACTGTACCTATCAATATGTGGTCTTCATTTGGTTTAATTTCACTGGGTTTGCATCTGTACCCCACCCCCCTTCCAGGACAAGGCTGAAAATTGACCATACTCTCTAGCCCTCCTTCCCCAGTCAACAAAACTAAAATGAAAATGAAAATAAAAACAAATAAAAATACAGGATATATTTAAGTTGAACCTTTTTCAAAATAAACCAGTTTGATCTGCAACTGATATCAATCACATGACTGAAATGTTGTCCTTTATACAGTAGGTGGGCTTGTTGTTTGGTATCTGCCACACCCTGAGGAAGCTCCATTGTAGAGCAAAGTGCCAGGGCAGTCAGACCTCACTGTTCAGTAGGAGTTGTTTTACTTAAAAGGACACTGTCGACCCCTTTAGGCCTCAAACTGTTCCTAGTTTATAAAACCTATTTTTTGATTGTTTGCATTCTGTAGGATGTACTGATGTGGCTGGAAGTTTGATTCTTCTTCCTTTTTTTCTTTTTAAAAGTGAAACACAGACTGCACACCATACTAGTGTTACCACACCGAAACATGTTTGTTTACATTCTTTAATCAACTCCCACTGTATCTTTCCTGGACTTTGGAATGCTCCCAACAGAGTCCAAGCACTCAAGACGCAGTGGGAGCACAGCAAACTATAGCACCATGAGTGGCTGCATTGCTTGGGAGTGTTCCTAATGTTCAGTAAGTGAGCAATAACAGCAGATCAAGGATTAGAAATAAAACAAGGTTGGGTATAACTATACAATTACCATGCATTTCAGTTCTACTAAGAAAGGAAGCAGATTAAACCACCAGCAATACCAATGAATTTTAGAGAAGGTAAGTAGTCATAAAGTGTGTGTTTTCTTCTTGAAACAGTATGATGCAAAAAAGGTTGACAGTGTCCCTTTAAACCTCGGACTATTGCCCTTTAAACTTACATGCTGTCAGAAGAGAGGTATGCTCGAGTGTTTCTAGTTGCGTGAAGTATCACATGGCTTTGCCATGGATAACTGGAATAAAATGCCCTTGCGGCTCTAAGTATATGTTTCAGTTTTCCCTTCTGGAGTGTGACCATTCCTACTTTGCTTTCTCTGTTTGCGGTTAACCAGCACCTTAGTTTGCACCACCCCGCACTGCAAGTGAGGCTCTGTTTCTATGATTTGGTTATAATGTTTTGAAATACTGGTGGCCTACCATGTGGGCTGCTTTGAAATACTGGTGGCCTGCCATGTGGGCTGCTTAATTCTTTTTATTTTGCCAGCAAAATAAACATGTCAAATGGGCAAAGTTTTTAGACACAGTGGTGGCCTCAGCCATGGGCAACAGCTCTGTATGTATCTACATCATTCAGGCAGCAAAATTAGGAGCCTCCTTCCAATCCCAGATCTCTTTCACTTCGGTTCCAGTCACAGCCACCAGCACTGACAGTACAGCCAGTATTCATAAAAATATCTGCTACAAACCTTTTTTGAAACACAGTTCACATCTGAACCCAGCTTGTGGCAGCAAGAATAAGCATAGTAGAACTACACAAATAGCTGTGCTGTAAAATGTTTTTTTATAAACTGATTTCACTTCGGTCTCACTGCCAATAACACCTAAGAACACATTAAGCACAAACAATTTACCATTAGCTGTACTAAACCAGGCAGTGCTTCTGTGTTTGTCCAATATTCTCTGCACAAAAATGAAGGCATGCCCTACTTCACATCATAACAGGATAGGACTAAGCACTGTTACATGCTTACATCCCTGTACTTCCTGCAGCAATGTAACTACAGTGTGGGATCAGCCTTTTTACACCATGTGATCTGCCCAGCTCTTCACCTTTCACAAAGTGGTGCTAGCTTTCAAAGCAAACCTACCTCTTAACTGTCCCTGATTGCAAGGGACATCGCTCAGTTTTCCCTTTAAAATGGCTCTGTTCCTCACCTGTCGCTCTTGGAAAAGGTGCTGCCCACACAGAGAATGTGCTGTAGATTCAGACTTTGAAGCAGAAATTCATAACATTCTAAGATGTTTAATCAAAAATAAACTTTGTATGCATAAAAACAATGGTGTGCACAGTGTTCCGAGCTTGTATCTCCATGTTTGATGATGTGTCCCTCATTCTGAGGGTCTATGTCCCCACTGATCATCATTTTAAGTGTCCCAAAATGTCCGTGTCCCTTATTTCAGTGACAAAAGGTTGAGAGGAATGCCGGCAAAGCACTTTGCATAGTTTTGTAAAGTGCACTTTGCTGCAAATGTGGCAAAGTGAAGATCATCACTTTTTTTTTTATTTACATTTTTTCAGCCACCTAGCTGCCGGCCGCCCAGTACTTTCAGCCTGGTCACGGGCCGACAGCTTCCACCCCACAGATCAGCCTCAGGCCCTCCGATACCCGTGGCTTCCTGAGCGGGCTGGTCGCGGAGAGGAGGAGGAGACATCCTGCAGAGACCGGGATAGGTCAGAGGGCTGGCCTGGGGGGCTAATTAAAGCCATGGCGGGCTTCATGGAGGGTGGCCGGCAGCCATTTTCCGGTTTTCGGGGAGGCGGGGTCGTGCAATGACATCAGACATCCGCCCCGCCTCCAGAGTGTGTGTGTGCCGGTAGCTGTGTGGCTCCCCGGCCTCCGCCAGGGGTCACTAGTGCTCCGAGCACTGTCCCACCCTCCCCCCTGGAGAAGGAGAGAAGTCCATAGGACGCTCAATCCTTCTCCCCCCGGCCGGCCCTTCCAGCGACCTGAGTCCGTTCCCAAACCCGGATCGCCGGCGTTGCAAGCAGAAATCCAACCGCTGCGCCGACGGGCGGCACTGAAGATCATCACTTTATTACATCTACAGTATGCTAGTGAAGCTAGTGAAGCAACATGTCATAGTATGTCGAACATTCTACATGCAAAAAAACTTGAAAAATAATTGCACAGTTTGCATTGACTTTTGAAAAAAAAAATGCTACAGTTTACATTAAAAATCCTGCAATTTAGTTACTGGTGGAAATTCAGTGAATGTTCATGAA
Organism: Neoceratodus forsteri; assembly: GCA_016271365.2. Taxonomy (NCBI): domain Eukaryota; kingdom Metazoa; phylum Chordata; order Ceratodontiformes; family Ceratodontidae; genus Neoceratodus; species Neoceratodus forsteri. The sequence goes on from CM057451.1 coordinate 10,215,979, forward strand.
CTGGAATTGGAAATATAAAAAATGGTCTGAGAAACAGAGCTTTCTCATTGGCTGTAAACATTCTATTAGTCTTATGCTAATCTTTTACTCACATACATGTAAAACATAATCATGTGCTGAAGAAGGTTTAACACTATTTAAAAACATTCTTGTTACAATAGGAATAAGGTACTCCCTGGGGATATGTTAGTGGTCAGTTAATCAGCCTCTATGGGTGTGTAGCACTTGGTTAGGTGCCTAATATCACATTACACCACTAGAGGGTGATTAACAGACCATCAACATAACCCCTGGTCATGCCTTATTGCTTAATTCTGCTGGAAGTTTGCTGTTGAACTGGAATTTTGCTGGTGAACTTTGTAATTTTGTACAGGTCTAGTATTACTCTCATTCTATTTCTCTTAGTTATCAATAAAATTATTTCACATATGCAGATTGCAATAAACAAAACATGAAAAACATCAGCGAACTCAAATTTTAGCACAAACATAGATTTTGTTCTGAACCATTTTATTTTAAACATAAGTTGGCCAAATGGAAAGTTCAATACACCAAACTTGTATGATATCTTTTGAACACCCCCCTTATAACTGCATTAATTGTGACTCATAGCCCCACCCAAAATAGCTATTCCACATTTTCCAACCGAACACCCAGTTTGGGTGGCTGTTATGAGTCTTTATTTATTTATTTTTTTATTTTGTTTTTGTTGACCGGGTAAGTGCACTAGACAAATCCTGCCTATTTTCAGGCACAACCCGGGGGAAGGGGATACAGATGAATGCCAACTGACTTTGAACCAGATTAAGCTGTTGGTGGTACTTTTTTTTTTTTTAGTGAATATGATCCTTTACTAATATGGTCATGGGGACCCTGAAAGCTATCACCCAGAGTTGGTATAAGAAGCTTTAAATTTGGACATGATATGATTAAAAATTGTTTCGAATGAAATCAAAGTCATTGTGCTTGCATGGTATAGCTTTATACTCCAACTCCTTGCTTACTATCCCTAACTACATCATGTTCTGGCAGGACCATGGCAATCGAGGCAGGGGGGTAGCGTTGTATGTCAGTCATTCCCTAACTTGCTCCATCAGCTTCAAGGAATACTGCCCAGCCTCCCATGAATCTCGAGTAACCCTCCTATCCTTTCCCTCGTCCTCCCCCCTTTACAATGGGGTTCTATACACCCCCCCAAAGACCTCACCCAACTCCCTCATCAAGGCAATCACTACAATCTCCTCAGTCGCAACAAATGGTGAACTCATTCTATTAGGTGACTTCAACCTTGACTGGCTCTCCTCCACCACCAAAACCACGGCTCTGAGGATCGAAGCTCTAAACCTCTCCCAACTAATCCAGGAACCCACTCGCCTAAACCAATGCTCTCAAAATCACTCCCTTCTGGACTGGATTTTAACCTCCTATCCTCACAGAATCATTGCTTCGGGCACCCTCTCCGATGCCCTTAGCAACCACTGCATCACTTACCACATCCGCAACATCCACTCACCACAATCTGGTCCCAAATTCATCTGGTCTCGCCCGCTACACCTCCTCAATGAATCCACCTTACAGTACGACCCATCCAGCATGGACTGGCTCCCAGTCTTTGCCTCCCAAGATGTTGACCTCACCCTATCCCACTTCTGCAACATCCTCCTAAGCACCTGGGACCACCACACTCCCCTCAGGAAAGCCAGAGTTAAGTGTTACCATCACCCCTGGATCACTTTGGACCTCATCATCTTATGTCAGGCCAGGGACAAAGCATGGAGGCTGTACAAAGCCTCCCTTGCCCTTTGTGACCTCCAAACCTACAAACATCTCAGAAACAAATGCACCAATGCAATTTGGAAATCTAAAGCCTCATACTTCAAAGCACAACTTACCTGTAACCAAGCCTCCCCTGCAACCTTCTGGAAGGTCCTAAACTCCCTTATGAACCCTCCCGCTAAGCAAGCCAGCCCAATCCTCAACCTAAATGGCAGAACCGTATCTGATCCTGCTTCTGTCGGTGAACTCTTTAACTCATTCTTCACCTCCTGTGCCCTGCCAGACTCAGCCCCTCAACCCTATTCCACAAATTCCTCCCCCTCCCACTCCAGCCTCCTCTTTCCCTCTTCATGCCCCTGGAGGTCTACTCTGCCCTCACCACTCATAAACCAGCCCAAAACCAGCCCTGATGGCTTGCACCCCAAAATGCTCCACATCCCTGCCTCAACCATAAGCGTTCCCTTAACACACTTACTCAACCTGTCCCTCTCAACAGCTACGGTCCCAACCGCCTGAAAAATGGCCAAAATCCTTCCCCTGCATAAAAGTGGAGACCCCTCACAACCAGGAAACTACAGATCCATCTCTCTCCTCCCCTTCCTTGCCAAACTCCAAGAATACCTCATGCTATCCAAACTGTCAGTATTTCTCTCCACAAACAGCTCCCTCTCCCCATTTCAATCAGGTTTTAGAAAACATCACTTCACTATAACCACTCTGCTGTGCGTAACTGACTCTATTCTTACTGCCATGCACAAAGACCAAACCACCTCCACCATTTTCATTGACCTGGCGAAAGCCTTTGACTCAATCTCCCACCCCTGCTACTCTGCAATTTAAGCTCCTTCAACCTTGCTCAACCTGCCATCAACTGGTTACGCTCTTACCTCCAGAACAGGCAGCAGCTGGTTCAAGTAGGGGACACTCATTCTCCCCGCTACCCATCCTCTCAGGCATTCCCCAAGGCTCTATCCTCAGCCCCATCTTTTTCTCTCTTTTCATAAATGAACTCCCCTCCACCTGCCTCTCCTCTAACGTGCATCTTTACGCCGACGACACCATCATCTTTGCCTAAGGCCCCTCCCACAATAGCTTGCTTCCAGATCTTCAAAGTGACGTTAACAGGGTCCAAACCTGGTTCCAAAAAAATCAGCTCAAACTTAATGTGAAAAAAACAGTTACCATGGTATTCAGTACAAGACAAAAGCTCGCCTCCCTGCCCACTTCCCCACCAATCTGCACTCTGGAAGGAACTCTCCTCAAGATGATGCTTGCCTTCAAGTACCTGAGAGTCTGGCTGTATAGTCACCTCAACTTTTCTGTCCCACATTGAGGCTATCTGCACCAAACTCCTGCCCAAGCTGGCCAGCCTTTATCACCACAAGGCCAGCCTTCCCCTCCCCACTCGTAGTGAAATCGTACGCAAAACCATCCTACCTGTCCTGGACTATGTGGACATCATCTACGGTACAGCCCCAGCCTCATCCCTCTCAAAACTCGACATCCTTCTCAACTCCTTCTGTCATTTTTCCACTGCCTCTCCCCCACTTACTTGCCACTGCCTCTTCTACTCTTCTCTATCCTTGACCCCACTCTCCCACATTAGGACCATCCACAGTGCCTCCTTCTTAGCTAAATACTGGTTAGGTTCCCTACCTTCTTACCTCTCCTCCCATCTTTCACCAGTCAGTTACTCTGGTTACCCTCTCCTTCACAGAGATGCATGCACCTTCCACCTCACATGTCCCCTCTCTGCCTCAGGACAGGCAGCCTTCTCCTATCATCTCCCCCACCTTTGGAACACTCTCCCTCCCAACTTCCATCAGGCCTCCTCCCTCGCAGCCATAAAACTACTCCTCAGTCTCCTCCCCTCCCCCTCTGCTCCAGTTGCTCATCTGGTCCCACACCAACTTGGGAATAGCCTACCATGGCTGGCCCCTGATGGTAATACTCTGCTCCAGTCAGCCCCACCTTTCATTGTACTGATAATTTTACTGTCCAATCCCAGTGCCAGTCCACTCTATCGTGATACCATTTGTGTAAGCTATACAACTCTGACTTATGCTGATTATGAAATCATTAGACATGAAATGTCCCAGATGCTGAAACCCACGTCCGAACAGAAATTAGCTGCACTGACCTGCATACTGCTGTTGTACTATAACATCTACAAGAAGAAATTGTTGTATTTCTCTGCTTAGTTTTCTGTGTACACCTTGTACCCGGGTCGCACCTGGAAGCGAGTCTCGGCTCAGTGTGCCTTTCCTGGTCACCAATTTTAAATAAATAAATAAATTATACCAACTTATTTTTATTTCTGAATGCAACTTCTGTATTGCTAACATCACTGAATATCAATGCAAGGCTTGTGTGCAGCAGATGACAAGGGAGGTGAGTAAAGGATAAGGGCTAGTTACTGGCTTGTCATTGTGAGAAGTGGCACTGGGGGGCAGGATGCTACCAGAGGGGAAGGGACCACTGGACACCAGGAATGTCTGTCATTATGCCAATTGTGATTAGGGCAGGGTAGGGTGTACCACTGGACACCAGGAAATTGTATCATTATGGCAGCAAGGATCGGGGGAGGATGGGGTCCATGACATACGAGAAAATTCAGTCAATATGCCAGGAATGATTGAGGAGAGTGGGGGTACTAATGGACAACAGGAAATTTCATAATTTAGCCAATGGAGATTGGAGAGGATGGGGGTACCACTGGACACCAGGACATTCTGTCTCTATGCCAACAGGGATCAAGACAGGGTAGGGTAGCACTGGGCACCAGGGAGTTCTGCCATTATGCTAATGGAGACTGGGGATGGGAGAGGGAAGGGTTCTATGGTTTCAAATGCAGCACCAGTGTTGCTGGTGGTGGGGGGCAAGCACCACTGCGCATGTTGTTAAAAGAAAGAGTTTGGAAGCAATAAATAGCACTGCACAAAGAGCTTTTTAGCATTTCCAAATGTCTTTTTAATATACCACTGTGCTCTGTATGCCAGAGGTTTCCCTCATTTGCATGGGTACAGTGGATTATACAGCATGCCTGAGATAACCTGAGATAATAGAGGCAGTATAGCACAGTGGTCTAAGGCTCTGAGCTGCAAATCTGGTGACATCCAGCAAACCAGACCTGGGTTTGAATCCCACAGCTTCCACTTGCATACTGTGTGACCCTGAGCAAGTCACTTAACCTCCTTGTGCTCCCAGGTCGCTCCTGTAAAAAAGCTTCCAGCTTAGTGTGCTATACCTGGCTAAAACAACTAAATAAAATAAAACCACTTAGCACCACTCTACATTTCTATCTAGTATATAGTAGTGGCCAATCTAAGATGCTTTCAGCTGCACTGGTTCCACTTAGGGTGGCTCTAATCTTGTTAGCTCCATGCTAGAATATCTGGGCCTTTAAACTTTATTGCATGCAGTCTTACTGTTACTGTAAAATTTTATGACTTGCAAGCATGAAATCTATATTGTCTATTATCAACGTGATATAGCTCAAGTCACACTCAAGCCACAACAGGTAGTTATAAAGATGAATGACATCACTCTACTTTGCCTCTAGGTTTTACAACTCATGTCTGACTAGACTTTGTTTATTCCTTGTTTCATTCAGTAATTATGCCTGTTTCTTAAGTAGGTCATGTGTGCTAGTTCTCCAAAATACCTAAGTCAAGTCACATATAAACATGCCTTGGCAAAATGTCTTAGCACCTGCAAGGAAGGTGATATCATCACATCTTGTTGATGGCACAGCTGTAAGTTTGCTCTTGCAGACGTACACCACTAACAAAGGGGCATACACAAGCTAGCTTTATTTCAAACAGCAAGGAAAAAGGTCAGAAAAGTTCATTTTGTTGGTGCTGTTAGTTGTTAGAGTGCTACTAAGCCATATCACTCACCAACTTCCCAGTGGTTATTTCTTTTTTGCTTTTGTTGCCATAATTATAACTGAAGAAAAGGTTGGCAAACCACATGAATCATACCTTGCATACCTCACATAGCAGGACTCAAAGCGGTTACATGAGAGAATTAATCCACCATATCCTACAAGAAACATTTTGTACATGAATGTGGGATTCAATGGAATGTTCAAAAAATGTTCTTGAGGCAAAATCAGTATGTCAGGAAAACAGGGTGGCTTCTGAATCACATTAATTGTTCACTCATCAAAGCAATACATAGAGAATAATGGATAGGCAACTCTGTGTTATGGATATTTTTTGCACACCTGAGGTGTGTGATGACCCATAAACCTCAAGAGTGAAGCTCGAGAGGTTTATAAGGTCATCACACACTGAGGGTGTGTAAAAAAATCCATAAGACCACAGCTCTCTATCAATTATTTTTTTTTATAATTACTGGTGCAGGGAGTTTTTTTTTTCTGTCAGCACTTGACATGAAAGAGACAGACAGGTGTGAAGCAGTTCTGTGAAGAAACACACACACACACACACACACACACACAGTCTGTCTGTCTCTTTCTAGAGACATTTTTTTCCTTTTTTCTTTTTTTTTTTTTTTTGAGATGTACTCTGTGGAACCAGCATGGCAAGCGTAATAGGTAGACAGTAGTCAGTGAGGTCCGTTCCTGATCTGACTCGCCATCTACCAAAGCACCACCCACCAGAACTATTTCACAAACAGGACCAACCAGATGGTTCTTTTTGGTGTGGGGGGGGTTGTAAATGCAGGATCAACTAGATGAATAGTAAAAGAATTTGAGTTACTTTAAAGGAGAATGAGAGTGAATCTTTCAGCGCAAGTCCTCGGGAGTGATAAAACAGAGCCACCATGTTTTTTCAGGTGTTCGGCCCACCCATACACAGCCAAAGAGCCAGTGAGGTGATGCGCATGTAGTAACTGATGCCGGAGGACACACTACTGAAAGGCAAACTTTTGAAAATGCTGTGATAACCAGATTTTGGGTTATTACAGTATGTGACTGTACTTGTAATCAGGTTGATAAATAGGGTCACCAGTAATTATTATAATAATAATGTTATTTATTTCAGTTTTTGTTCACTGGATATGTTTAGTGGGCTGAAAGCCTTTTTATTAGAAAAGCCCGGGATACAAATCGAATAAATACAGATGTGTAGAGTACAATGAGTAGCATAAAACTGTAAAATTATAAACATTTCAGTACAATGGGTAATATGAAATAGCAAAATTATTAACATTTCATTATACGTTTGTTAACAGATTAAGTATTACAAAAAAAAGTTATTAGTAACAATAATACCCACACACCAACTGGCCTGGAAATTTCAGTCTGAAACATTTACAAAAGCTGCAGTTCATTATAAAATTAAAGAAATTGGATAACAGGGTGCCTGAGTTGGGGAAAAGAACTTGATAGGCTAGTGGTCTTTCTTTCCTAAAGTTGTATCATCATAAAAAGTTGGGCAACTAACTACTGATGTACCAGTGAGTGTCTCTCACAGACATTCTTGGTCATGTGTGATAGAGGGTTTTGTGAATGTTTTTCTGTGCTTTCGTTTCTTCACATACAGGAAGAGGAAGACCCACCATTTTATGAATCCTGCGGGTCAGGCAGACACATCACCCAGGACAACCAGTTGCACAGGAGGAGGAAACTGATGATACAGAATTAAAAAGAGCTGCACACTAAGTTCTGGGTTTTTGAACAGGGAGGCAAACACCAGCCATTGTGGGGGAGGGTAGGATTTTCTCACTCATAGAAGCAGATTTACAGCATTTAAAAAAAAAAAAAACCTTTTTGGTGCTTTCGTTTCTTCCCAAACAGGGGAATATGAAGTCCCTGGGTTTTGTTTCTCACCACAATTTATGTAGTATGACAGAAAATGTTAGATGTCACTGCTGATGTCAGTGATAGAGTTTCAGTAAGGTTTGAAGCAGACTTTTGGAAAATTGAACTATTAATTCTTTGTTGCAGTCAACTTAGTTACACATAAGACTTTGAGGCACGTCTAGGTGTGAATGTATCTTGATGGGAATCATCACTTCAAGTTGACAAAAAGTTCATTACTAAACTCCACTGCAGCTGTGTGTGTGTGTGGGGGTATCTGCAGGCAATGCAAAATGTGCTTTCTCACAGCATGTATTTCATGTCTAGAAACCTTCTGTCTTTCCATGTGGAATGATAGCACAATAGCAGAGCACCTGGGCTGTGATTGAAGGGGGACTGGGTTTGATTCCCAGTCTGGAGCAGTTTTAATTTATTCCTACATTTTATGTTTTTTGCAATCATCCCTTGTCTAAACATCTGTCTCACCATGTGGAATGATAGCACAGTGACAGAGCACCAGGTCAGTGGTTGAAGGGGGCCTGGGTTTGATTCTCTTCCTGGAACATTTTTTTCTTTCTCACTACAATATATATTATTAGCATGCAGCTCTCTCTCTCTCTTAAAACTTTCTGTCAGAGTGGCAGAGCTCCAGGATGGTTGTCTGGTGAAGGCCTGGTTTTGATTCCCAATCTGGAACACTTTTTCTTGCTGGCTATAATTTATGTTCTGCAGAGCACCAGGATAGTTGTTTGGAGAGGGCTTGGGTTTGATTCACAATGAGGAACACTTTCTTTCTCATTACAGTTCATGCTGTTAGCAAGTGTCAATCTCTAGAAACTTTCTGTCTCACCATGTGGAATGATAGTAGAGTGGCAGAGGAGCAGGACAGTCATTGGGAGGCAGCCTGGGTGCAATTCGCACTTATAGAAACATAGAAACATAGAAGTGGACAGCAGATAAGGACTGCAAGGCCCATCCAGTCTGCCCATTTTTTCTACCTTATGAATGTGCCATAGTCCTTTACTCTGTCAATGGCCTATTTATTTCTTACTCATCTGTATTGCTCCCATATGCCTATCCCATGCCTGTTTGAAGCCTTGCACCATATTCATATCCATCACTTCCTGAGGTAGGCCGTTTCAAGCATCCACCACCCTATCTGTGAAAAAGAACTTCCTTACATTACCCTTTAATTGGCCTCCCTCTAATCTCATGCTGAGTCCTCTTGTCCTGCTATTTTTCATATAATGAAACATGTTAGACTCTTTTACCTTGTTAATGCCCTTAAGATGTTTAAATGTTTCAATCATATCACCTCATTCTCCCCCTCCTTTGCTCTAGGGTATACATATTGAGCTCCATTAATCTGTCCTCATATATTTTCTGATGCAGTCCCTGCACCATTTTGGTTGCCCTTCTCTGGACTGCCTCCATTTTATTAATGTCCTTGTGCAGGTGTGGCCTGCAGTACTGCACACAGTACTCCAGATGGGGCTCAACCAGTGTCTTGTAAAGAGGGATTATTACCTCCCTCTTATGCCTTGTGATACCCCTACTAATACACCCCAATATCCCTCTAGCCTTACCTACTACTTTAGTGGTCTGCTTGGATGATTTCAGGTGATCTGTGATGATGATGCCCAAGTCTCTTTCTTCCCCTGTGATTGCCAGCAACTCCCCTCCCAACCTATAGGTAGCTTCAGGGTTTCTCTTCCCTATGTGTATGATCTTGCACTCCTTTGTGTTAAACCCCAGTCACCAATTTTTCCAGATCTCTTCTCATTCTGCCCGCCCGATCTGGATCATCTACTCTGTTGCAGATCTTGGTGTCATCTGCAAACAGACAAACCTTACCCTCCAGTCCATATGCAATGTTACTGATGAAGATGTTGAAGAGGACTGGCCCCAGAACTGATCCCCAAGGTACCCCACTTGTGACTTGAATCTCTTCTGACTGCATACCATTTACCACCACTCTCTGTTTTTTGCCCACCAACCAGTTTGCCACCCAATTGATCAACCTCTGACCCATCCTGAGCCTACCCAGCTTATTAATCAATCTTCTGTGTGTAACAGTATTGAAAGCTTTGCTGAAGTCAAGGTAGGTGACATCAATGGCACCCCCTTGGTCCACCACTCTGGTTACCCAGTCAAAGAAATCTATGAGATTACTTTGACAGGACCTTCCTTTTGTAAACCCATGCTGTCTTGGATCCTGTGGTCTTATGGATTCCAGGTGTTGAACTATCCTTTCCTTAAGGAGTCCCTCCATAATCTTGCCCACTACTGAGGTAAGACTGACTGGTCTGTAGTTCCCTGCCTCCTCCCTGCTGTCACTCTTGTGGAGCAGGATCACATGAGCCTTTCTCCAGTCTTCTGGGACCTCGTCTGTTCTCAGAGACTCACTAAACAGTTCTGCTAATGGCTCTGCTAGTTCCACACTTAGCTCCTTTAGTACCCTGGGATGTATGCCAACAGGTCCCGTTGCCTTGTCCACCCTGAGCATAGTGAGCTCTTGTAGGACCCTTTCTTTTGTGAAGGGACTTGTGCACACCTCCTTCCCCCCTGTGTCCATGGTGCTGACCAGTGGGCCCTGCCCTACCTTCTCCTCAGTAAGTACTGAGTAGAAGTATCTATTTAGGATAGATACTTTTCCTTGGTCCTCCTCCACACACTTCCCCTTATCCCCTTTGATCTTAGCATTACCCACTTTGGACTTTCTCCTTTCACTAATGTATCTATAGAAAGTCTTGTCCCCTTCTTTTGTTGTTCATGCTAGTGTTTTCTTGGTTTGGGCCTTTGCTTGCCTTACTGACTTCCTCCCTATCTTCGTCCCACTGTGTTCCCTTATATTTTCTGAAGGCCAGCCTTTTTGCTCTGACCTTTTCTGCTACTGTTTTTGAGAACCAAAGTGGTTTCCTTCTTCTTTTGCTCTTGCTTTTCTCCCTAACACAATGGGATGTTGCTTCAAGTATTGCATCCTTAATGCTTGCCCACTTTGCCCGTACCCCCTCACCTGTATTTCTCCTTGCCATGGCTAGCTTAACCAGGTTGCTCCTGTAAAAAAGCTTTCAGCTTAGTGTGCTACTCCTGGTTAAACAACTAAAAAAAAAAAACAACTCTGTTGGCCATCTTATCAAAGTCAGCTCCTCTGAAGTCCCATATTTTTGCCTTGGAATAGGATGATTTAGTTCTAGTGGCCAAATTGAACAATACCATGTGATGGTCACTGGCCCACTGGTGACCTTCTATTTGTTTTTCATTCTTACTACAAATTATGTTGTTAGCATTCATCATTCTCTAGAAACCTTTAGTCTCAACATGTGGAATAACACAGTGACAGATCACTTGGATAGCAGTTGGTAGGCATCTACGTTCAATTCTCAGTTGTTAAAGGGACACTGTCAACTTTCTTAGACTTCAAAGTGCCCCTAGATTAAAAAACACATAATATGAGTATTCATATTCTGTAGAGATTGCTGATATAGCTGGTAGTTTGATTCTGATTCTATTTTTTCTTTTAAAAAGAGAAAAACAGGCTGCCTGCCACACTGGTGTTACCACACCAAAACATATGTGTTTACATTCCTTGGTCAACTCCCACTGCATGTTTTCTGGAACTGGGAATACCCCCAACACAGTCTAGCCACTGGCTATGCAGTTGGAGCAGATAAGACTATTGCATCATGAGTGGCTGCACTGTTTGGGGGGTCTAATGTTCAGGAAGTATGCAATAAAAGTAAATCAATTATTTGAAATGAACCAAGGTTGGGCATAGCTATACCTTAGCATGCATTTCAGTTCTACTAAGCAAGGAGGCAGATACAACAACTAGCAACAATAATACCTTTTTAGAGAAGGTAAGTAATCCTAAAATGTGGGTTTTTAACTAAAAATAATATGATGCTAAAAGGCTGACAGTGTTCCTTTAAAATGGTTCCTTTCTGACAACAGTTTATGTTGTTAGCATGCATTTCAAATCTAGAAACCTTTTGCCTCACTATGTGGAATAACTGCACAGTGGAAGAGTACCTGGACAACAGTGGAAGAGGGCCTGGGTTTGGATCTCAATCTGGAACCCTTCTTCTTTCTCAATATAATTTATGCTGTTAGCATGCCTCTCTCTCTAGAAACTTTATGTCTCACCATGTGGAATGATAGAACCATGGCAGAGCACCAGGACAGCAGTTGGTAGGAGGCCTGGGTTCGATTCCCAGTCTGTTACATTTTTTTTCTTTCTCACTACAGTTTATGTTGTTAGCATGTATCTATCACTAGAAACCTTTTGTTTCACTATGTGGAATGATACAGCAGAATGAAAGAGCACCAGGACAGTAGTTGGGAGGGCTTGAGGATTTGAATTACTATTGAGAACATTTTTTTCCTTTTTGCTATGGTTTATATTGTTAGCATACCTCTATTATATAACAGAAATTGCTAGTTTATTCATTCAACTACAAGTCATTATGATATAAAAAAGGACATATTACAGCATCGAGCAAAATAAAAAAACAAGATATACAAAATATATGTAAACATTTTTTAGTCATTCACTTTAAAACAGTACCTTGCAGTATATAATTGGATCTAGTTAGACATTTGAAAGAGTAATATACATTCAGTCATGCCATTTATATATGCATTTAAGTCAAAAAACAGTTTTGTAATAAAAAATGGCCTACAGCATTATAGTCAGTAATGCAAGGATTACCCAAAAAAATAATCCCCAAAATGCCTAGGTAAATTCCTTCAGAGCTTGAACTGTTGGTACTTTAAAACAGGTTATTATTTATTTTCTATCTTGATAAAATAATTTTATCATACCCACCTGCAAAATATTAACACAATTACCACCCCACAACCTCCATTCATTAGAGCTGACACCCCAAAGGCCCATTGGATTTACCCCAAGTAAACACTGACAGTTATATCATTCAAATTTTCAGTGTCACAACCATCAACTGTCCATTTCCTTAGTGTTAAAACTGGCACTGGCACTGGGCCATATAAACCAGTAGAAGTCAATTTCTGTGACTATTAGACTGCTACCCAAAATAGCAACAATATAATCTTTGCCCCTTAGATCAACTTAAATGGTATCCAAAAAAGGGGTCCTTGGACTATACTTGCCCCTTAATAAGACTGGACATCAATCACACACTGGACCATTAACCTGAGGTCTAGACCAAGCCACAGCCCATTTTCCCTCTTTTTAGGATTAAAACAGTGTGGAGTGTATCCAAGATACAATGGCCATAAGGAAATAACACATGGGTATTTCCACATGTCCCAAAGAACCTCAGTCATATAACAGAGTTTATGAGCCTTGCTGCTATATAATCTTTCACCTTTTATATTTTAAAATAGCATACCTCAGGTGTCATGAGATCTGTAATGATATGAAGCAACACAAGAATCTGAAATTTTTCAAAATCTTCTTAGCTATTACTAACACATTTAGCTTCTGCTAAGTAGGTACTGCTATGATAAATTATTATGTAGTAAAATCATACCACATGTAAAAGTCATTTAAGATAACATCTCCTAAATTTGTACAACTCACTATGAAACATAAAAAAAACAAAGACTAAAACATAAATAACAATCGGGTCAATCTAGTTTTTTTTATATCATCTTACAACGTACTTCATAATAGAGAATGTCTGTGCATGGATTTGTCTTTAGGGTTATACAGGTACCTAAAGTTCAACCCCATCTTCAAAAATTGGAGGCTGATTTAATAAATTCAATAGTACAAAGGTTAAACTTTCCATCAGAACCTTAAAAGTTTACCACATTCAAATTTCATCTTATCCTCATGGAGGCCATATTCTGGGTATAGTTAATTTGTTGGAGAAGCAATTCAGCTGTTTGTAGAGTGCTCCAAAAGAGTTCCACTAGAACGGTGGTAAACAAATGAAAATGTAAAGAATTTTATACTCCTTGTACCCTGCCATATTAGAATCAGGAGTGCACCATATGGAGTCCCAGTATGAAATTTACAAGTTGTGAACAAACCAATGATTTATACTAGACTTGTCATTTATTCCCGATGCCACAAGCCCATTAAGATGAGGCCAGGAGATCAGAGGGCTGTGGGTTCAGTTCCCACATCTGGCACTTGGGTTAATATCCCAGTACTGACACTGTAATGCAGCATGAGAGGGGTGCTGCATTTCTGAGGTGCCGTCTTTCGGATGAGACGTTAAACCGAGGTCCCATCTGCCTGGATTGGTGGTAGTTCAGGTGGATGTTAAAGATCCCATGGCACTTATTGAAAAGAGTAGGGGAATTTCCCCGGTGTCCTGGCCAAATTTCCCTCATTCACTAAAAAGAAATACCATCAACAGCTTAATCTGGTTCAAGGTCAGTTGGCATTCATCTGTATCCCCCTCCCCCGGGTCGTGCCTGAAAATAGGCAGGATTTGTCTAGTGCACTTACCCGGTCAACAAAAGCTAAATAAATAAATAAATAAATAAAAGATAGTATTCTGCTTTTTTATTAGTATTAATTCTAGACCATTTTGGCATTACAGCATTTGGCTCAGTGTCTAGGAGACCTATTGGCCTAACTAGTTATCTTTGACTGAATTCCTGTCTAAAATATGTGTTTCACTAACCAGGGACTATGATAATTATGTCTAAACTTTAATTAGGTTAGGACTGTGGAGTTCATAGCACCAGTAAAATTCACATACTTGATAAGTAGGATACTTTGTATACCTCAAAGCTGCAATGTTCTTTCCACAAATGTAACTCTTTGGAAATATGACTAAGTGCAAAAAAAGGGGTATACCTGCAGTTGGCATCTTTTATAGCCATGGACTACATTTTGCAGAATCACTTAAGTATAGGTTTTACCACAAACATTGCCACAAACATCTGGATCCCCAGCTCCAGTCCAAGTTGAAACAAAAGCCCCATCTTCAATACATCTTCAATACATCACACTCTGAGCCACAACATTGAGTTCCCTGTTTGTAATGTCAGCAAAGGTCTGGGAAAATAAAGGGAGAGTATCACTGTTCTATGCATAATATCTTTCAAGTCATTTTAGATACAGAGATACCTCCTTTTTCCCAGGCAAAGATAGCATACCTGTAGTAAGCATAAAAAGCATGTCAGGACATAATGTGCTTTCCCAGATAGGTAGTATCCTATGTTAACCTGGAGTGTGTCAGTCTCTGTTGTCTTCTCATTTAGGGTTTTCTCTGTTCTTCTCATTCCCTTCATTTCTTGTTACCGAATTCTCCATTTTCCATCAGGGTCTCAACTCAAATCCAATATATTTGGCCACATCAAAGGAATGTTGAAAACCGGCTGCTGGCCAAATGCAACTATTTTATCACTGACCTGACTTTTAGCTTTAAAAATAAAAAACAGAAGCATTCAAACCTTAGCAGGCTGAGAGAAATTGTTAGATGTAATTGACGATATTGGTGATACAGCTTTCAGTGCTTCAAGTAAATTTTCAGAACTGTTAGTGAGCAAGGAACAAGGAACATAGAAAACTTAACTGCCCCATTCCATTGAGATGGTTCTATGTGATAATAGTGCCTTCAGAATGGCACGACCAAAAATAGTGAGTGCATATCACTGAAAAGCAAAACAATGATGTGCACAAGAGTGACCCCCACAAACAGCGACCAGCACTTAGTCACTCTCCGGGGGGTGATGTAATACTTCTTTTATGCAGGGGGGCTTCACCCCCCCATATTCTCCATCATAACTATAACCATCACTGGGAGGGGCATGATAATGGGTGACAGGGATAACTCTGGAGGGGGTCTACTCCATTGGGGGGACAGAAGCCACCAGGGGGAGACTGTTATGGGGAGGCAACCTGCAGGTGGGGGGAACACAGTGAGGACGGCAGGGGAATGGGAGGTATAAAACACAAGTACAAGAAAGAAAGAATTCCCAACAGCCAGTCCAGAACCTGGGTATACCAGCCACAGAGGCGGTGACTGTAACCAGTACACCAGATGGCCTGCTCAGAACTGATCCCACAAACAAGCCGCTACATATTATACCACAGGCACTCCATCAAAAATGAAGGCACTGAAGTTACACTGTGCTATGAAGAGCACATTGCTGATTTTCCATTCGCTATTTTGACTTTGCCCAGTTTGACTCACTGAAAAACATTCACTGTATTCATGGGATACCCATTAAGATTAATCAATCACAACAGAGAGCAGTGGTTGCTAATCCATCACCGATCATGAGACCTTTTTTTTTTTTTCAACACAAGATCATGCTGACTTCAGAGGCTGTAGTTCAGGAACTGAGGGTAGCAGTTCACAGTTTGTGTACTGTGTGTTCTACAGTATGCTTATTTATTTTGTGAGGTCTACGTGTATGCTTTTGCACCTCCTCTAATTCCTACACCCAAGGGGGGAGGGGCTGAAAGATGGCCTCACGGCAACCCCGCTCCACATCTTGGCTCTGATTTTTAGATTTGGTTTTGAGCTACTGAATATTTTAACTTCTAAAAACAAGATGATTAGGTCTGTTAAAGTTTGTATTTTACATTTTAGTTCTGTATTTTTGATATTGGCGGACTAAGTAGCTGAATTGGCCTAGAATTACTCTCCTGTGTTTTCAGTTGGTCTGGACATCCAGGATGATTTGTTATGTTTTGTAGCACTGGAGCACCTTTGGAGGGAATGATTTTGGCCAGAAAAGTGGCTGTAAGGATTAACTGAGGAAAAACACTGAATACATAGATGGGGAGATTCCTCCCCCTGGGACCAAATGCTATAGTTGTGAACAACAGCGGTGCCAGTATTTTTATATTGTCTCATAATTCAAAAACAGGTATGATATTGTTGCCCTGGGCTGGGTGTTTCAATTTTGCCTGCAGTCATGAAGTTACTATGCTCAGTGAAGCATGTTTTCTCCAACTTTTGTCATTAAGGTAAATGAGCCACCTGAAGCCTGATCAGCATTGATAGAGATGGCCGAAGCTTAGTGCGATGAAAGGCTAGGGAAGTCTGGAGCTCCTGAACATGAAGCAGATGGTGATTAAAAATGAATTGTTGGAACTAATAACTGTAGAGAATTCATGAAATAGGAGTCCTTATTGCTGGTCTCAAATGGAAAAAAGTGACTCCATACACTGGATTCAGTAATGGACTCTAGAAATTTTGAGAAACCTTGAGGTATTTGCCCATTATTCTTTTTGTATTAGCTAAAAAAAAAATTACAACTATTCATAATTTGCTGAATCCTGAACTTTCTTGGAACTACAAAATCAAGGAAGCACTGTGTTCTGGGTTTGAACATTAATTAAATTAATGCATTTACCAGACCCTTAAAAAGGAAGATGCTGGTGGTAGGTACTTTTGCTCTAGACTGATTCAATGGATTTATATATAAATGTTGCTGTTTAAAGTACTAACTCAAAAAATCCCTTGGCTCTTTATGGACCTCTCATAGGCAACATAGCATGGCTATGGGATTACTGAGCCTGCTACTCGCTCTGATATTTGCAAGCAGGCTACAGATTTGGTCTCCCTTTTGCAATGAGGGAACATGAGTTATCTGGGCATTTAGTACATGGATATTCAGTTCAGTTCCGAAATTGCTGTTACATGGAGTCCAAACTTGAGAACTCCTTGTGCCTCTTTTGGACCTATTTTTATGGGCGTATGAAACTTAGCACCACTTTTGAAAAGATAAAATTGCTTTGGCATTGTTTACGAACAATCTTTAAGTCTGCCTTTGGGCACTATGTGCAACTACGTTTGCTAGCAAATTCAAGAACTTTAAATGCTACATCTATTAAAAGCTCCTTCAAGTTATAAAAACTTAGATGCCCTTGAGGGGATGTAGTGCACTGCTCACAGAAAATGTAGAGGTTTTAAAATGTGATTAATACATTTTGTCATATGTTCTACAATAGTCGAGGAAGCTGGTATTTAAAAATTCTTGACCAAATGATGCAGTTCATTTACTTTTCTCTATTAAAGTAACAGACTTACTACAAGTGAGCATGATTTGTATTGAACATCTTTTCAATGAGATGACTCAAGATTCTCCTTTTTTTCCTGGGGCCAATGAGGTATTCAGTTTGTATTAGTATTCATTTATGTGGTGTTTTAATGTTTTTTTCTTTTTCATATGTTTACTGTTGCCAAGAATATACACTGGACAAGGTTATTCGGGGCATATATGGATTTTGACAAGCTGAGCCACTTAATTTAAGACTGCTAGAGGATCTTATTAACTTACATAATGTACAGTTGGTTTGAATCTAGAAATGTAAAAATTAGATAAGGATATGAATTTAAGTGTACATGCTCTTTTCTGCAGGTGTCCAACCCTGAACTGGGCACCCCATGCCTTCTTGCAGGCTGCAACTCGGCTTGCTACTGCCGGCCATGCTTTGCTATCTGCCTGCCTGTTCCAGCTCCAGACAAAGGTGTCTTCCCCTGAACTGGGTGCCCCATGCCTTCTTGCAGGCTGCAGCTCAGCTTGCTACTGCTGGTCATGCCTTGCTACCTGCCTGCCGGTTCCACCTCCAGACAAAGGTGTCTTCCCCTGAACCAGGTGCCCCATGCCTTCTTGCAGGCTGCGACTCGGCTTTCTACTGCCGGCCATGCCTTGCTATCTGCCTGCCTGTTCCAGCTCCAGACAAAGGTGTCTTTCCCTGAACCAGGTGCCCCATGCCTTCTTGCAGGCTGCAGCTCAGCTTGCTATTGTTGGCCATGCCTCGCTACCCACCCATCCACTCCAGCTCCAAAGGTGTCTGCCCCTGAACCAGGCACCCCATGCCTTCTTGCAGGCTGTGGCTCAGCTTGCTGCTGCTGGCTGTGCCTCGCTACCCACCCACCCACTCCAGCTCTAGACAAAGGTTCACCAAGCTGGCTCAGAATGGGTAATCTAAACCCTGCAGTCTAACTGGTCAGACCTCGTTCTCTGAAGCCTGTGATTGGTGGCTCAGTGCTACAGCATTGGGAGCTATGGGGTCTGCTATTTTTCTGTTTAAAGTGTATATTTTTCTCACCTTCCCACCCCAACCCCAGCCTCTTTTAAATGCTCTTGTGATCCTCCCTTCTTCCTACCCATCCTCTCCCATTGGTTATTGCTATAACAGGCAAAACTGATTTTGTTCCCTGCCAATCATTCAAGCATTTCCTCCCAACCACATTTCTTATTCATCTACCTCTATTCTCTGGCTTTCTGCAAGTTACATCCTGTCATAAACTCTCATGGTAATTTCTTGATCCTGTAGAGCTAATCTTAACCACCTTAGACACTGAAGCATTCTTCACATCCTTGTGCAGATCCAGGTGCTCACCTCCCCTGTGCTCATTTAGGTGCTTCCAGGGCTTCTCTGACTAACCTTTTAGTTGTCCCTCTACACATACAGGAATTTCACCCACATCTCAGTGCTCTGTGGCCCATAATGAAGCCAACGTATCTCTCACTATGTTTGTTTATCACACTGGCCCTAATTACTCCCATTGGTATGGTGGGGGAACCCCATCCTTACCTATCCACAGTCTGGATAATCAAATATGCCCTGTCTGCCTATGGTACTACCACAATTCACTGCTCTCTGAACCACTCTAGTATTCCCTCACCAAGACATCTTCACTATTGACTGATTCTCCAATCCATGGAGAACTATCTGTCACTCCTCTGCCACTCTCCATTATTTACTTGTCTCTATATTCTACACCATAGCCAATTAGTAGAGATCCTTCCAGAAAAAGGGCTTTGTTACTCCATAGGAATTACCTTAAGGCTCTCCTAAAGTATCTAATATTGCTGCTCTTGTTAATCTCTGACAAGCATTCACCCAAACCTTGATTCTCCCCAGCCAGAGACCAAGGTCACCAGCAGAGCTGGTACACTCACCCTGTCTAGCATTAATATTTGTAGCCTTCTCAAAAAACTAGATGCTCTTACTGCCTGGGTCTCCCAACACAGCCCTGACATCCTGTCAGTGCTCGAGACCTGGCTGTTCCCCAAGATCCCTGATTCTGCAAATGCCATACCTGGATATGCTGTCTTTAGGCAAGACAGGCTCTCTAAGAAAGGTGGGGGTTGTGTTCTCTACATAAAAGAGTGCTACATGGGTCATGTCCTAAACCTGCTTAACCCAGAGAATGACATGCAGGCACTTGCCACCAAGCTAATGCTTGATGCACATAATAATGTTCTGACAGTTGCCTCAGTCTATATACCACCCAAGATGTCTAATCCTGGCCTTCACTCCCTCCTTGACTATATCAACATTCTGGATCAGAACACGGAAGTCATTTTGCTAGGGGACTTTAATGTGAACTGGTTGATCCCAGTGCATACAACTACAAGGATGCCCTGTCTGCTGCTAACTTCTCACAAATGGTTAAGTCACCCACCAGGGTTAATTATAGAACTAAGACCTGTTCACTATTGGACTGGGTGCTCACCAACCATCCTGGGCATATCATAAAAACTGAAGTTCTTCCAGACTCATTAAGTGACCATTCCCAAATTATGTGTCTATGGTCAAATAGATATACCCAGCCCCCTCCAAAAATCATTAACAGCAGAGAGTTGGCTCCTGGTCACCTAGGGTCACTTAAATCCCTCCTACATGATCTTGACTTGTCCCCTATTGACACAGCCCCTGACGTGGACTCTTCATGTGAGTATTTTATCTTCTGCTTTAACTCAGCCTGTGATGCCTATATCTCCTTCAAGAAATGTATGTGCAAGGGTGTCACCAACCCATGGATTACTCTAGACTTCCTTGAGCAACTGAAATCTCATGACCTTCTCTGGTACCGAGCTAAGGCCACTGGCACTCAAACTGATTTACAGGCATACAAAACAGCCAGAAATGCCTGCATTAGAGCTATCCATATTGAGAAAGCCAACTACTACATGAGTGCACTAGCTAACACCTGGAAAGATGGGAGAAATTTCTGGAACAACCTTGTGGAAGTTACTGGGAAAGACCTCAAATCAACACCTTCAATGCTCAACATTGATGGCACCGCCACTCTGGATCATGCAACTATTGCAAATGTGTTTAACACTGCTTTCACAGACCTTAGTCATGTGCTAACCCAGAACTTTTTTGAGTACACTTCTGATGGAGCACCCTTGAATAAAATGGGCATGGCACAAGAGCATTCACCATTCTATTTTAAAGCAATTGCTGAAGGTCTTGCCAAACAACACCTACTTAAAGTCCTCGGGAAATCCAGACACAGTGGAGACTCCCTGAATTTGAAACTTCTTGTCCTCACCATAGACAAAGTTTTGTCTCTCCTGACCAAAATCCTCAATCACTCCCTCATGCTTTCCCAATTCCCTCTACTATGGAAATCAGCTATCATGATCCCAATTCACAAAAGTGGTGACAACACTCTGATCAGCAACTTCAGGCCTATCTCCATGCTCCCCCCCTCTCCAAAGCATTAGAATGGATAGTTACCAATCAGCTTAATGAATACCTGGAGAAATATAATCTGCAATATCCCCAGCAGCATGGCTTTCTAAAAGGGCATAGTACCACCACTGCTGTCCTTGAATTTCCTAACTATATTCATCAAGCTCTAGAGCATGGCCAACTTGTCGGCACCACTTTTATCAATTTGACCAAGGCGTTCAACACCATCAACCACTCACTGCTGATTTAACAACTAATGCTCTTAGCACTCTCTAATGAAGCTATACTCTGGTTTCAGAGCTACCTTAATGACCGCACCTAACAGGTTAGGATTGGAAAGACACTCTCAACCTCCCTTCCAGTCCATTCAGGAGTTCCTCAAGGTTCTTTCTTGGGTCCCCTACTACTTAACATCTTCTTGAACAATCTCCCTGCCTCCAGCCAATATAAGATGCCCCTGTATGAGGGTGATGCAGTAATCTATACTTGTGACTCCAATCCCTTCCTCCCTTCTACAGTCACAGCTGCAGAAAAGCTTTGCAAACCTTGAAACCTGGTTCTGGTCACATAAGTTCATTTTAAATAATAAAAAAAGTAAAACAATGCTGTTCCACAATAAAAACAAAGACCAACCGCTCACACTCTACAATAACTCAGGCTTTGCTTTGTAGCAAGTATACCAGTTTAAATACCTGGCTGTGACCCTTGACAGCACTCTATCATATGCCACACACATTGACAACATCTCTAACGCTGTAAATACCCAAATTGGGCTACTTTACAAGCATAAGCACTGTCTGACGACTGAAGCCTTAAATCCCTCTATTCAGAGCTCTGTAATCTCAATAATCAATTATGGGTTTGTAATCTACGGATCTGCCACTGACTCTGCTCTATGACATATTGCTTTAGCCCTCAACAAGGCCTGCTGGCTCCTTACCTCTGCTGCTCACCATTCTCACCCATGCAGTATCTATGAGCAGGCAAATTGGCTTCAGCTTGCCAGCAGAGCAAAATATCAGACCTGCCTCCTAGCCAAAAAGTACGTGCCAGACCTTTTGCTCTTAGGGGTTCGGAATATACTCTCGCCTTATGGTGTCCCCCGCCTAACAAGAAATTCTAAAAGCCTAACATTCTTGGTCCCCCACTGCAGAACTACCCAAGGACAATGCTCCTATAAAGCAAGAGCCTCTAATTGGTTCAACTCGCTTCCTCTGGAAGTCTCTAACTCTGTCAAGCTCTGCATATTTAAGCACAAACTGCATCAGCACCAATGGTTAGTGCAACATATGAATGTTTCACTTAATCTGCTCTATGCCTGCTCCCCTCTCTGCTCATGCCCTTCATCTACACCCTCTGCTCAGTGTCCTTTCTATCTATGTTTTGTTCCTCCCCACTACCTCTGCCTACTTCCTGCTTTTAACCTTCCTGTACATTTTCTCTCTCCCTTCTACTCCCTTCCCACACTCCTTCCCCCTTTTCACCTCTACCCCAAACCCTCACACCCATCTTCTGCCCTTCCCCTCCCTATCATGCCCCTCCATCCCTTGGATCTTCATTGTCCCACCTCCCCACCATCCTTGACAATGCCTACTGGCTGCTATCCCTCTCCCCCAGTTTTCTGAACCCCATATTGCTCTCTTTAGTTGCTACTCTCCCACTAACCTTCCTATGCACACATCATGCAATGCTGGGGTGCTATTCCTACCCAAACCTAGTCACTTTACAAAATTTGACAATGCCAATGACTGCTTCTTTGCATATCTACTATATATAATATGCTACTACCTATATTTAGTCACGTTGCCAATATGTCAACACCAATACTGCACTCTTGTTTAATTTTTGAATGCTTTTGTTAAAGCAGTGTACATATTTGTCTGAGTTACTTGTTGAACAACATCACTGCTACCTAATATAACTACTGTATGCTATATGTGTTATATGTTCTTTTATGTGTACTTTTTTGTCATTGTTTTTCTTGATGAGGAACATTTGTAAAAGAGCCCTGGCTCAATGGTGTATTTACTAATTCTTAATAAATAAATAAATTATAGGGGAATCTATTGCAATATTTTTACTATCAAGGGCTAAATACATATACTAAGTAAGACATTTTATATGTTTTTATGGAGATTTTATTATTTTGGGATCACTTGTCATTTATAGGAATAATATAATGATAACTGTGGTGAATGAACAGGTAGAAACAGATGGGAGTACTGAGGTGTATCCCCATAACATGATGAAGATCAACTACTGGGTTTGATTTTAATCATATTATCTTACCAATGTATGGCTCATGAAGCCCATGAGAATACATTGGGGAGGTATTTATTTGATAATGGTTTGACAATTGTTATGTTTATTTTATCTAAATGTTCTTATTGCACCTGTCTTTGTAAAATTGTAATGGCTTTGAATGATCGACCAATAAAACCAAACTTGAACTTGCATACATGTATGTGTCTGTATAGTACAGCATCTGTGTGTATATTGGTTAGCATGTATATGTGTCTTTTACTATACAAAAATGACACATCCATGCCCTGCTGCTGCCCAGTACCACTGACACTTTGATTAAAACTGGAGATCCTACTGTCATTAATAATTAGAGGCTGATATGCTTGCTTCCACCATTAGCAAAGATATTGGAAAGGAGTGTGTTCAATTAACGATTAGCAGTTCTAAGAATTTTGACCCCTATGCAGCATGACTTTAAGTCAGGTCATAGCACCACAACAGTGCTGGTGAGGTTTACAGATTTTGTTCATCATGGTTTGGATGATGGGCAATGGCTGCGATTTTTGTTGACCACACCAAGGCCTTCAAACTGGTCGATCATGGGCTTTTATTAAAAGACCTTGTAAGCACTGGATTGTCAGATGATCTCATGAGATGTGCCTGTGATTACCTGCATAATCAGATGTAAACAATAAAAGTTGGAAATTGTTTTTCGCTGTGACCCACTTAATTTAAGAGCAACTCAAGGTTCTAGTCTCAATCAATTGCTCTTTAGTGTACTCATATCTTTCCCTTCTGTTAAATGTAATATAGCACAAACATTCCTTCATACTGGTGATGCTGTGCTTTTCACAAGGGGTACTATCAAAGTGTTAGGCATGACAAAAATATTGGTGGTGCTCCTCTGGAGTGGCTAACTCTTTGAAACAGGATACAGTTCAGAAGGAATGAAGGTCATTCAAAAAGCTTGAAGACACTGGTTCAATGTATCAGCATTGAGTGTATCACCCACAATTAAACTTAAATAATTTACAAAAAAGCACCACAATGACTCCCGACTAGTGGAAGTACTCCATAAGGAGTCATCATGATGCTTTTCTGTAAATTTGTCAAGTTTAATTTTGGCTGCAACAAATTTGTAGGTGATTCATCTGATTCTGACACATTGAAAATAGTGTCTGCAAGTGTTTTGAGTGCCATCAATTCCTTCTGAGTTAACATCCTTTTTCACAAAGGCAACCTGCATAGCTAAAGTATGAGCTGTCATTCATAATAATTGTGTTTTGTTACAAAATTGGATAACTGTAAGGAACAACAGAAAATGGCAAGGTTGATTTTTTACTGTTCTTCAGGCACAGTGGCCTGGTTTGCTTGCTCTTCTGTTTAGGCCCTTGTGTTTGATCTTGGCTGCCTGTCTTGTTTGCTTCTTATGCATGAAAAAAGATACTCTGCCATATCCTCAAAATCACTGTGTTTGTCAGTATCTGAAGTGACTCTGCTGCAGTGTCTGGTGGTTATTTCAGGGACTTGATGATATCATGCTACTCATTAACAAAAGCTGACAATGACAGAGACAGAAAATAAAGTTCCAGGCTGTAACAATAATATGGTAGTCACAAGGAGAAGGTAGGTGCATGAATCTCAGGGTAAGAGTAAACAAGGTCTGGGTGAGATGTGTCCCCTTCCAGAACACTGCACAACAGAAGGGCTGTTTAAAAAAAATATGGAACACCAATGGCTTACCTTAATAGGTTATGTCCATTGTTTGAATACCCAGCTACACAGATACAGTGAGCTTGCTCAAAGTCTAGTTCATGTACTTCCCAAATGAGTTCTTCAAAGATAGCCTTAGCAATATCAAACAAACTCAGGCAAACACAAAATAAAACAAGCACTTGTCAATGCTGAATGTTGTTTGCTTATATGTGCTGTTTAGGTATTTGGAAGTGAAAGTGCCATGCCTAAGAACTAAGAACCCCCCCAAGACATCCATTGTATTATTACAGCAATCATAACAGCATAGATCAGTACTTAGCTCAGTTAGAGTAATAAACAGAACAACTAAATCTTTATTATTACAGCAATCCTAAGAGTATCCAATCATTTCTTTGTGTCCACTCCAGAGACCCTGCTGTAATATAGGACCACAGAGGACCCTGGGTGGGAGGGTGTGCAACTCTAAAGTCCTGACAGAGCTCCATTGAGCTCTCTCACTCCCCGTCTCTCACTCACGCGTTCTATTTCTCCTGACGCTATAGGCTGCCCATTTGTACTGGGCTCCTGCCTGCACTGGCACCATTTTTTGCCCACAAAGAAATCTGCAGCAGTCCCGACAGAGCTCCGTTGAGGTCGCTCACTCCCCCTCCCTCACTCGCTCATTATTTCTCCTAGCACTGCAGGCTGCCCTTTTGTACTGGGCTCCTGTTTGCATTGGTGCTATTTTTCTGCCCACAATGAAATCTGCAGCAGTCCCGACAGAGCTCAGTTGAGCTCAGTCACTCCCCCTCTCTCACTCGATCTTAATCTGTCCCAAACACTGATTTCCAAAAGCAACTGTTATATTCTGCGCTGGAAGAGCGAAAACTTATTTTGGCCAGGATGTTAAAAATGACAGCTGTACTGTTTATAAGGAGGTGTGAAAAAATGTCAGTGTTGAAAATCTGGCGCGAAAATATTATTAATTTGAGAAGTTACAAGGGTGAGTGGAAGCTGCGCAATGCACACTCATAACACAGTTATTTTATGGACTTTCATCACAAAATTTTCAACATAGCATTTTAGGACCTCTGCTCATGAACAGTGTTACTGTGAGTTTCTTAATGTGTTCCGAACACTGATTTCCTACAGCGGCCACGTTATTCTGTGCCACAAGTGTGAACACACATTTTGGACGGGATGTGAAAAATGACAGCTGTAATGTTCATAAGGGGTGTAAAAATGCCAATGTTGAAAACCTGGAGTGAAAATATTCCAAATTCGTGAAGTTACGAGCGTGCATAGCAACTGCACAATGCACACTCGTAAAAGTAATTTTTTTGATTTTTCCCACCAAATTTGCAACATAGGCTTCTTGAGAGCCCACCTCATGAACACTGGCACTGTCATTTTGTTAATCGGTCCGGAAAGGTGATTCCGCACAGTGACGGTGAAATCATCTTTCGAGACTGAATAACATCATGACAGTGGCTGAATTCATGAGGAGGGGTCCCAATAACCCCATGTTGAACATTTGGTGCCAAAATTCCTCAAAATGCCTGAGATATGCACCAAAGTTGAAAACCCTTATTTATGCCATTATACAGCTTACCGGCATTTCCTCAGTTCATGGTTGGCTTTGAAGAATGCAGACATGTTCTCGGTCCACCGAAGATCATCGCACCAGGCTCTGTAGGTAAGTATGGGGTGAGGGTGTGGGGTGGGTGAGCAGAAGGTGGGTGCAGGTTGTGGGAGGGGGCAGGGAGACTGCGAGGGACGCTTTTCTTTTTTAACAGGTTTAAAAAAAAAAACATTGCGGAATGATTTTTCTTTTTGAGGGGCATTTAGCATGCTGGGGTGGGCTCCCAGTGTGCCACCAGAGTGTTTTATTTTGGGGGGGAATCTGTAGTCAATGGAAGATTGGGCACCCCCATCGGCACACACCGAAGGGGGGGAGACACAAGAGCTGAGGGGGATTGGGCACCCCCCTCGGCACAGAACGAAAGCGGGGGTAACTTATATCAACAGGGAGTGGGCTCCTCCATCAGCAAGGGGAAGGGGGGACTGAAGCCAATGGGGATTGGGTGCCCCATCGGCAAGCCCTGCAATGATGGGTTGCTCCCTCATTGCAGCGGATGATGATGCAATGACGAAGTGGCCCCTGATTGCAGTGGCTTAAATGTTTCAAGGTGGTAGCACGCTGGCTGAACTAGTGTCAGCAGCAGCATGCCACCCCATTGGGGAATGTGGGCCAAGCCTCCAAAGGCAGTGGGGGCATTGGCCACAACAGTGCTGCACCTCCACAACCTGCTTCTGCAGCAAGCTGCTGCAACATGTTTCTTGGGCATGTGCACAAGCAACAGAAAAAGAATAAAGTCACCAGGGGCCAGATTCACAAAACATTGCCCAGGCGCAAACCCAGTTTGTGCCATACAAACTGGGTTTTTCCCCAAAGTGGTATTCACAA
Source organism: Neoceratodus forsteri (assembly GCA_016271365.2). Taxonomy (NCBI): domain Eukaryota; kingdom Metazoa; phylum Chordata; order Ceratodontiformes; family Ceratodontidae; genus Neoceratodus; species Neoceratodus forsteri. The sequence continues at coordinate 10,243,324 of CM057451.1, forward strand.
AAGCCCAGTTTGTACCCACAAACTGGGTTTGCACCTGGGCAAAGTTTTGAGGGGTCTGAAATGCAAATGAGGGGGAGAGGACTTTCATATCCACGCAGTCCCATTCACAAACTATTTTTTCCATGCAAGGACCTTTTGTGTAGGTCCCTTGCATGGAGATAATACTGCTGAGCCAGACCTGGTGGTAAGTCCGTGCAACCTTTGTGGCTGGGAGAGGTACTGCCAGCCCCCTCTCCCCTCACCGATTACCATCCCTATAGTAAAAAAACAAGGACAGAATTCCTTGGTGGTAGAGGTTCCCACCCCCCTCCCCAATTGCCGATCGGCATCTCTGTCATAAAAAAATTATTGTTTCCTTGGTGGCCTAATGGGCCCTCCCAGTCCCTTATCGCTGATCACCAACCCCTTATTGATAAAAAAAATCTCCCTAGCAGTCCAGTGGTCCTTCCCCTGTTCTCCATTTGCTGTCCCAGTATGTGTAAAAGCATTGTCTCTTGTAGTGTAGTTGTCCCCCTCCCCTCCCCTTCCATGGTCTCTAATTGCTGTCCCATTACAAGACAAATAAGTTCCCATGGTAGTCTAATGGTCCCGCCCCCTCCCCTGTTCTCTGATTACTGTCTCATTATGTGTAAAAGCATTGTCCCTTGTAGTGCAGTGGTACCTTCCCTCTCTCTGGTCTCTGATCACCATCCCCTAGTTAAAAGAAAAATTCTGCCCTCTCCTGTGGTCCCTCCCTCGATGATCGCCGGCCCCATAGACATTAAATAAATACCCTGGTGTTAGTATCCCCTCCCCACACTGATCACTGGCTCAAGAAGTCCATGAAGAAAAACAGTCCCATATTCCATGGTGGTGGTCATTTCCCTCCCCCTCGTGTTCACCAATCACCAGCCCATTACAATAACTATGGTTTCCCTGGTGGCTAGCAGTCCCTACCCCCACCCAATCACCCACCCAATAAGTGTAAACTATTGCACTGATGGCCAGTGTTCCTTCACATCCTGATCCCTTGTACATGAAAGTCTCCCATTTCATTGGTGGTCCAGTGGACCCCCACCCCTCCCACCCTGACAGGTAGTGACCCACCACCCCACTCTACCCTATCTTGACCCCCAGCCAGTGACGAGCACAGCCCTCCTGTCACCATCATGGCTAGCCACTGACTGAGCTCTCAATGAGCGTGTACACACTCATTGAATGACAGCTCAATCTGAGCTATCAATCACTGTCAAGGAGTGCGTACTGTATACAGCATGTGCTCATTAAGAGCTCAGTCAACAGACAGCCATGGTAGTGAGAGGAGGTCTGTGCTGGTTGCCGGCTGGGGATTGAGATGGGGGGTGGCGTAGTGGGTCACTTTCTGTCAGGGTGGGATGGGTGCAGGGGGTCCACTGGACCACCAATGAAATGGGACACTTTCATGTACAAGGGATCAGGATGTGGGGGGACACTGGCCACCAATGCAATATTTTACACATATAGGGCAGGTGATCAGGTGGGGGAGAGACCGCTAGCCTCCAGGGAAACTACTGATTTTGTAACGGGCCAGCAATTGGTGAACACGGGGGAGAAGACTACCACCAGGGAATACGGGACTATTTTTCTTCATTTACTTCTTCAGCCAGCAATCAGTGGGGAGGGACACTAACATCAGGGTATTTATTTAATGTCTATGGGGCCAGCGATCAGTGAGGGAGAGATCACAGGAGAAGGCAGTATTTTTTTTCACCTAGGGGACAGTGCTCAGAGAATGGGGAAGGGGAAGGACCACTACACTAAAAGGGACATGCTTTTACACATAATGGAATGGCAATCAGAGAACAGGGGAGGGACCTCTGGACTACCAAGGAGATTTTTTCATCAATATGGCATTGGCAATTTGTGATTGGGGATGGGGAGGGACCATTAGACCACCAGGGAGAGTTTAGTCTAATTACAGGAAAGCAGTCTGTTGGGGGGGGTGCAAAACTCCCTCACAGACCATGTAAATGAGTCCATAATGAGCGTGTAAATGGCCAGCAAGCCCCTTGCTTGCCCAACAGACTCATTTGCATTGCTGCTTTTGTGAATACCACATGGCACACCAGTGCTATTCATTGTGGGACCATTTACAGGGATGCAGGTTGGGGTAGCTTTAATGGGGTTAGAGATAACGGTAATGGGGTTACTTCTTCCTCTACCTAGCCCTATTCACAGTCAGATAGCACTCTACCCTATCCATCTGTGAATAGCATTTTTTTCCACCTGAGCAATTGCAAAGTGCAACACAAACTTTTGTGCTGCACTTTGCGATCTTTTGTGAATCTAGCCCAAGATTTCTGTAAAGTACACCCTCAGCATATATTGCAGACATTGGTGTGCAATGGACATGCAACCACTGTTGTTTCCTCAGAGCTAATGAATTAATATCATATTGCGTGACATACAGTAGGTTTGCAGACGTCACAAGTAATGTTTCTAAATTAGAAACAATGAGTATTGGTAATACTGATTACCACCATAACCATCACACCAAAATGACTGTCAGTAGCTGCACATAACCCACTGTCTATTTTGCCAAACAATAACTCAAGGTGAAACAGTACAACATGAAAACATTACAGCATGCAATCTTCAGAAAGTTCAAAACCAAGTTTTAGGCAAGATACAAAGACCACAATACAACTACTGTACTACTAAGAAATACAAATATAAATAAATAGGACCCAGAAGGGGGACTGGCAGAAAAAGGAGTCAGGAGGAAGCTGGAGGAGCAATGGGAAAGGAATGAGTACAAGCATAAACAACTGTATACTAGTAGCGGTAAATACTAACAATTTGTCTCAGATAGTTTCAATAAACCTATAAACAACAGCAACTAAACAAGACAGTATAAGCAGTCCAAAGGATTTAGCCATTTCACAGTTCAATAATGGAAATATATACCACCAAAATAAAGATATAAAAGCAAACCCTAGGATTTGTCTTTTTCACCATTCATTGTCAGAAACACAACATGGATTCATGGAAAACAGAAAAGAGAGGGTTCATCGTTTAGTCCAAATAGTTTTGCTGTTTGAAGTTCATGAATGCCTCTCTTTGCCAAAAAGGTTTATTTTCAGCTCACCACCATATATTCCTAATTCCACTTTTTCTAAGGCTGTAAATCAGAAGGTTGTTACAGAACTGTGGTTGGCTTCTCTACAGAGCTGTGCCATCACAAAAGTTCCAAAGAATGCCACTTTGAGGGTTTTGTGGTTTCCATTTCTGAGTTTGTATCTTTTCTTTATTTGATATACATATGATTGCCCACAGAGGCATGTTAACACGTGTATGATATTTATCATCTTCCAAATAATAAAGGATTTGATGAGCTAATGCTTGCCAGGCCTACGGTTCTTGAAATATTTACTATCTGTGTCGTTGCCACAGTGATTGCAGGGATCACATGAGAAATGTCCAACAGGTCTTTATTTCCAGGTCCTTACACTGTCTTTATCTTTTTTCTGATATAAACTATGCACATGTACAGTTTGATCCTTCAGATTCTGACCCGTTCTGAAGGTACATCTTGATGGATGATTGTTGTGTTCCAAGGAGGGATCCAAATTTAAAATCTGCCAACAGTATCTCACTGAAGTTGCAATTTATTGTGCCTTACATTTGTATTGAAGTACAAATGTAATAGCATTAGTACTCTGATCATCTTGCTCAATAAAGTTTGTAGGTTTTCATTTGATTTACCTTTAGAATGTAAACTGTTACACAGTATGCGGTCTTTCACTGTCAGTGGCCAGCCATGGTGGTGAGAGATGGGCTTATTTACATTGGTCTGTTTGAATATGGGGATTTTTGCCCCAGTGCAAGTGATTGTGCCACCCTATTGTGGGGGCTGTGTCTGCCCGGTGCTAGGTGGCTTAGCACCAGATCTCACTGGCCCTATATTCAGTGCAATAGTGCTGATGATATATACACCTATGCAACTGCAGGGGGCAGTGCAAAGTTTTACCCTCTGCTTTGCCCAGATTTGAATATCTGGCCCCTGGTGTTTATTCACTTGAAACTATGTTTCTTCATGTTAATAGTGGAGACACAGTGCTGTAATTACCAAGAAAGATAAATATTTTCAGATCCTGGCATGAATTGATATTATTTATTTATTTATTTATTGAATACAATCGGAATTACAATCCTTTGAGTCACCAACTCTTTTGCAAAGGCTCCACATCAGTTACAGGGGGCGGAGGGTAAACAAATGCAGTCAAAGTCGAACATAAATAGGCAGTATTTACAGGATCAGTACTGACAGAGCAGTCCAGGCTAAAACTTATTTAGCAGGTTTAGCCAGGGGTTCAGATGTATTACTATGAAGTTATATATTTAAATCTGATGAAAAATTTAGTCACCTGGACTACTTACAGTGTATGTACTTAAGCGCACTGCTGACCATGTTACCATTCCCCCCAACAAAATTCTATATGAGCTGAGTGCTAAGGTTTGGATACAGCTATCCAAGGGCTAAGGTAACTTGATAATATTTGTTCTACCTTGAAGCAGGGACATTGAAGCATCATTTGTGAGCACTTTCAATTAGCACCCTTATGCCTGGGAACTTGTCAAAGTTTGGATCACTGTATGTTTTAAATTGAGTTTTGGCATAGAAAATATTTATTCAACTGCATCTAAAATTCACATTTAGTTTGCTATCATTTTTTATGTTCACTGTGTGCAAGCGCAAGTTGAACATTTTGTTATGATATACAGTGTTTTGAGAGGTGTATCATGGTGGTCCAAAGCAGGAGAATCTGCAAGGGGCTTGACCCTGTCACACCAATCATCAGCAACCCTGATCATAACACTGTTCCGGCTTGATGGGTGGAAACTTTTTGTATTTCACAAAAGGCTGTGTCTACCCAACCATAGATCAGCTCTTTCCTTTTATCTAAACACAGCCCGGCAAGCACAGCTGATCTCATCATGTGTTGTCAGCCTGCCTGCTCCCTTCCCCACCAACATTTTGGCAATGGTAACCTGAAACTGCTTGCCTCTGCCAGTGTCTGTAGGTGAGCTGAAAAAATGAGTTCACTTAGAATTAGAGTTATACAGACCAGTAATGTTTCATGCTACTGTAAGTGGACTCACGACTCATGACTGATGTAAACCGAGTATTTGTTTGAGTAACCTGACTGTGTGTGTGTGTGTCTCTCTCTCTGGGGCATGCGTGCACACACACACACACACACACACACACACACACACAGTCAGGTTACACAAACAGATACGCTGGCTCATTTTAACCCCTGAGCTGCCAATAGAGTGGGACATGGAAGTTATAAGTAAATGAATGGTCACTTGGCCACTAGGATTAGTAACACTAGTAAATAAGTGACCAGTTCACATTAACTTAGGGTAGATCAAACAATGAAATAAACAGTGGCTGGCATTGCTTTTTAAATATTGGTTGCCTATAAAACTGGAGTTAGTTTACCCCTACAAAATGCAACAACTTGCACATTTGCACACTTAGCATTTAAACATTTTCTTGGGGAGGACTCCCATATTCCTCTTCTATTCCCCGTTTGAATAATATAAAAAAACGATCCCCAGGTAAAATCATGGAAATGGTCTTGCTCTCAACGAGGCCCAACTGCAGTCTCTAGGTACCTGAGGCCAGCCATAGAATTATATTTTTTTCCTTGGAGTCAGGGGGTTGGGGGACACCTGACAGAACTTTACTTTATTTTCCATATAAGCCCTAAAATGCACCACAGAGCATCTAAAACCAGAGAACTTCTAGGGGCTGCTCATAACACTGACACTGGGGGTGCCCAATCCCCCAGTGTCTCCACCTGAAATAAAGAATACCCTCCCTCATAGTTTAATTTTTTAAAATAAACACTGTAAAAAAGAAAAACATCCATCAATATCTGTTACTGCCCCTCCATAACTGCCCCCCCCCCCGGATCTGCACCTTGACGTGGTACAACAGCAATACCACTGGTGAACATCCAGCATTGACACATGTTTGTTTTGTCAGCTAATGATTGTGCAATTTTCAATTTATCTACCCTGAGTGCAAGCTTTTGTTATAGATGTTTGATTGAAATTAAGGGATCTAGTCAACTCCTTTTAGCATGCACCATCTCTATACCACTAGCAAACATGTGATTCTGAAAAGATTTTATACCCTGTCCTTTCTCATTGCTCCTTCCCCATCTCAACTCCTTTTTCTGCTAGTACCTTTTCTGGGCTCTGTTTATTTACATTTATTAGTAGTAGTTGCACTGTGTTATTTGTATTCAGTATACTGCTCATTTTCACACTTTCCAAAGTTTTCACACTGCAATGTTTTGCATGTTGAACCTTTCACTTAGAGTTATCATTTGGCAAAATACCTTGTGGGTTGTGTCTAAATAACAACAGTCATTTTGGTTGGCGGTTATCAGTGGAAACTTGTATTACTGATACTCACTGTTTTTAATTTATGGATCTTACCTATGATGCCCCCCTCACCTATGTCACAAAACACAGGGTATTTATTCCATAGGTGAGTGCAGATTTCTGAGCTCTGTGAAAGGTGGGATTTCCAGTTGAAATGTCAGCAATAAGGTGTCTATTGGATACTGATGACTGCTGTATAGGCTAAATGCATGCATTACAGAAGTTTGGTGACTTTGTTTTACTGTTTTGCATGTTTGCACCAGGTTGTCTGATATTGTTAGGCATTTCTGCAAACAACTCATTTGGAATGTACATGAACTAAGCTCTGTGTATGTTTCCTGTAGGTGTGTAGCTGGATATTCAAATATAGGGATTGTTGCATCCACTGCTGAACTGAAAATGGTGACCTGAAGCTGGAGACACTGAGGAGGAGCTGCTCAGCATAAGTTTATTTTTCTGACTGTATAATTGAAAAGGTATGCAACTGGTGCCTACTTGATTGTCTATATGGTAACCCTCAGATCTCCGAATTGATTGTAGTGCTTGATGAGCTACTGTAACTTGATTCAGGGCTGGCAGTATTGTCTAGAAGTTGGAGTAAAGAGCTGTGAATGAGCTTGGTACATCCAGCAGACCTGGGTATGATTCCCATAGCTCCACTTGCAAACTGTGTCACCCTGAGCAAGTCACTTAACCATCCTAAAGCTCCTGGGTCACCCCTGAAAACAGGTACTTGTGCCTAGTGGGCCTTACCAGAGAAAGAAAGAAAGAAAGAAAGAAAGAAAGAAAGAAAGAAAGAAAGAAAGAAAGAAAGAAAGAAAGAAAGAAGAAAGAAAGAAAGAAAGAAAGAAAAAGAAAGAAAGAAAGAAAGAAAGAATCAATCTAATATTTTGTTGTAGTAGAGAGAGTTGATGGTGGGGGGCTTACCAATTGCCTGACTAAGAAATGGACATCAGCAAGTCTGGAGATGTTGAACCAACTGCAGGAGTACACCTGCCAAAGTTTGCAGATCTGTTCCAGGGGGAAAGCATTGATGAGTGAAGAAGCAAAGAGGAAGAGGAGACCAAGTATGGTATCTGATACTGGGAGAGACAATAACCATAAATAGTTTAAGCTGAGAAGTGAATTGTGTTTTTGATTCAGACTGCTGTTTCCATCTGGCTGTATCAGAAACTTTTCCTCATTGTAAGCACTGACATTTACATGATTGTTATGGATTACCTTGCATGTCTTTTAAAACATTACAATAAAAATTAGATGTGAAAAGCACATTACCAAAAAGCGGGAGCTCAAAGTGATAGGTGATACTTTTAAGCCAAAATTTAAAGTTGATGCCAGCACTATAAGAATTTGTCCCATATTTATTGATTTTAGTGATACAAACAGACCACTTCTCAATGCAGTTCAGCTCCTGTCAGGCATATTTTAAATCAAGGATGGAAATGAGAAAGGAAAAGTGTGGCCCATTGAGAACTGAACCTCAGACCCCTGGTATGCCATTCCAGTGCTCTAACCATTAAGCTATGGGCTCACATAGTTAATAGGCCTCAGGTCTTTCCTTAAATCCACACAAATCCCTTTCTCAAGTGTGTTGCATAATCCTGCAACATAGGAACATATCAGAAATATAAACAGACCACTTCTCAGTTAAGTTCAGCCTCTGCCAGGCGTATTTTAAATCAAGGATGGAAATGAGAAAGGAAAAGTGTGGCCCATTGGGAACTGAACCTCAGACCCCTGGTATGCCATTCCAGTGCTCTAACCATTAAGCTATGGGCTCACATAGTTAGCAGGCCTCGGGTAGTTCCTTAAATCCACACAAATTTTAGTAAAATGTAGTTTTTAAAATCGAGAGTAAATTAGGTTCCACCACCGGAACATGCCCACAATTCAGCACCAGGCAATTAGGAAGCCAATTGGCAATGTCGCCAATCATGTTTTTTGTGGGGGCTGCACCTCCATGCCCCCCCACTAATAGATTCTAACTCCAGGGGTAGGTGAATGTTGGGGAGGGGAAGTGCATCCCGCATTAGACACCCTGAATGCCTGGCACCATAATGTCAGTGCTCTGAGCATTGGAAGGGAATAAATTATATCCCCTCATGAGACTGGCAAACTGGATATTTAAATTTCATGCCATTGTAGACCTGGACACCCCATATAACCCCATGCATGCTACAGCACCCATTACTGCAGTATAAGGTACATCTGTATTTACTCACATTTGTTATTATGTGCTTAGGAACTGGTATCCAGCATTATTATTTGGTAGTACTTGTGCGCCACCTACAGCTTTTTGCCATGTTGTAACAGTCAGCACCTTTTATGAATCATTGTATTGTTACCCAAGGTTGGCCTTAGTCAGCTTTACTCTTAATAATGTGTACCTGCAGAACAAGCAATGATCTAACTGTCCTAGGTGATAACTGCCCACCAATAGAACTGATGTATTCTGCGCTTCTCCCTTTTTGGAAGAGTCCATTACCTAGTAACACACTTTTTTATCAATAGTCTAAGAATGTCTGTAAGACTGTTTTTCACTGAGTTTGCATGACAACATCGTGGCATTCATGGTTTCTGAACTTCCAGCAGGTATGCTGTTTTTCTGCTAGTTTTAGAATAAACCTCTCTGTGATATCTGGGTTTCAGTGTCATGTTTTGCCAGCAGGTCTAGATTCCTGCCTGCTAACACCATTAATGAAAGCCATCCGGTACATCAAGGATGTTCAAGTACATTTTAATTCACAAGGATGCAGTGTGCACATATATGGAATGCAAACAAACAGAAGAGAGAAAGAAATATGTGCCTCAACTGTGATATGAACCCTGGCCACCCAGAATTCCATTCCCATGGCACTACCAGTTGCACCACCAAGGCAACTGGAAACCTGGGACTCCCAGAAGCACCTTACTATTTCAATAATGCACAACCTGGTGCTGCACAGATAATTGCATTTTCATTCCACAAAGATGCGGTATGCAGATATATGGAACCCAAACAAATTAAAAGAGAAAAATGAATAAGTAACTCAGCTGGGATTTGAATTCAGAATGCCTGGAATACCATTCAGGTTCATTGGTGATATTTGGCATGCACACATAAAATACGGTGAGCATTCAGGGAGTTATAGCTAGATGGTCAGTCTCACTGATCACACAGTGGTTGATACAGTATATTAATCACCTTGAATACAAAAGTTTGCTCTATCCAAAAAAGTAAGTAGAGGGATACATAGATCATTTTTTAAGAGGGTTACCCTATTTCTTGCTTTGTGATTAACTTCATTTACTTTATTTGTGCAATTTTGATAGTGTAGGTGATAAAATGGTGTGACACCTGACACTGGAGGAAACCAGAGAAAGAAAGAAACATTGAGAGTCTTACAGCTTAGACATACAGAGGCAGAAAAATGAGATGTGAAAATGTAATCTAAAAGAAATCTGAAATAATCCTAGATACTTGCAATACTAGAGAGCCAACATCCTTAATTAAATATCAGTTAATGTTGCTGACCTCTTTTAGTCAAGATTATTGAATAGCAGATATATTTCTTCTTATTCTTTAAGTACTACTAAATGCTTCTTTAATACAAATGAGTTGATTATTAAAATATATTAATTTAGCTCATTTTATGAACATATGGAATTTGCCAGCAGAAAAAGGCCATTTGGTCTATCGAGTCTGCTTGATAATGCAACTATCAGCTCTATTCTGTAGCTGCCCCTTCCTCCTCTCCCACCTCCCTTTATCCTACCTCTTGCCCTGTCCCAGCCCCTTTTGAAGCAGCCCACCATTTTACAGGCTACTATCTCTTCTGGTAACATGTTCCAACCTGCCACCACCCTCTCCGTAAAAAAGTGTCTCCACATTTCCCTCCTGAACTTCCCCCCCTCCAATCTCATGCCATGGCCTCAAGTGTCCCTCCCCACCCTTGCCCTGAATAGCCCCTTCGTTCCAGTCTTGTTTATCCCTCTCATGTATTTGAAAGTCTTGATCATATCCCCTCTATCCCTCCTCTCCTCCAGCTAGCACGTTTAACTCCTTTAGTCTTCTCTCATATGGTAGGTCCCCCAGCCCCTGGATCATCTTAGTTGCTCTGTGCTATACCCCTTCCAGCAATTTAATGTCCCTTTTCAGGTATGGGTGCCAGTACTGCACGCAGTATTCGAGATGAGGTCTAACCAGTGATCTATACAGTGCCAGAATCGCCTCCCTCCTCATTGATGTTACTCCCCTTGCTATGCAACCCATCATTTTGTTGGGCATTCCTGCTGCCTTCCTACACTGTGCTGAGTTTTTTATTGATCCTGTGATGACCACCCCCAGATCCTTCTCCTCCTCAGTCTCTACCAGCTGCACCCCCCCAGTTGATAGTTCCTTCTTTAGATTTTTTTCTCCAAAATGCAGTACCTTACATTTTTTGGCATTGAACCCCAGCTACCAAGTGTCCAACCAAGAACCCAGCTTATTCAGATCTTTCTGCAGACCCCACCACCCTTCTATGTCATCCACCACCGCCCATATCTTGGTGTCATCTGCAAACAGGCTGATCCTGCTCTTAATGCACTTGGAAATGTCTGTAATAAATATCCAAAATAAAACTGGTCCCAGCACCGAGCCCTGTGAAACCCCGCTCATTACTGCCCTTGGGGATGATAGTTCCCCTTCCACCACCACCATTTACTTCCTTCCCTTCAACCTGTTTGTCACCCATCCCACCATTTTTGGTCCTACCCCTGTTCCTTCTAGTTTTATTCTGAGTCTCCCATGTGGTACAAAATTGAATGCCTTGCTGAAGTCCAGGTACAGGACATCCACTGCATGGCCCTTGTCCTTCTGCCCAGTCACCCAGTTATAGTAATCTACCAGGTTGGTTGGCAGGATCTGCCCACAACAAAGCCATGCTGTCTACTGTCCTGCAGTCCATTGTACTCCAGCAGGGACACCAGCCTCTCCTTCAGGATCATTTCCATTAGCTTCACCACAATGGATGTGAGGCTCACTGGTCTATAGTTACCTGGTTCATCTTTGGGGCCATTCTTATGCAGGGGAACCATGTAAGCCAACCTCCAGTCCTTGGGTATGCATCACGAATTTAGTGAGGCATTGAATAGGCCTGTCAAGGGCCCTGCTAGGATCTCTGCAAGATCCTTCAATACCCTGGGGTGAATGCCATCTAGACCTGGTGCCTGGTCCACCCTCAGCACTCTCAAGCCAGCCAGGACTCTAGCTTCTGTGATCCCCCCATCCGTTACTCCCTCCCCAGCCTTTACTGCCCCCCCCCGGGTAGCACTCCCCCACTCTCCTTCATAAATACAGAGCAGAAGTAGTTACTGAGAGCTTCTGCCTTTTCTCCCCCTTCTCTACCTATCCTCCGTCTTCTTAATCTTTAATATCTGTTCTTTATAGCCCCTTTTCTCCCTGGTGTACCTGAAAAATCCCTTTTCACCCTCCTTTATGCCCTGCGCCAACCTAAGCTCTTTGGTGGCGGTATGTGTGAGCTGCATGAGCCTGAGCTCTGAATAAGTGTGTTTTTGAGTTCTTTTTCATTTTATACATGTTATTTTTATGTTTTTAAATAGTTTATCTGTTTTGCGACTTTCTCTCGTTTTGCTGTTTTGTTTTTCGGCTATCGTCAGGAGCGTGTGGAGTCAGCATTGAGCTGCTGTTTAAAGCCGTTGGGGTGAAGTGCCTCTTAGTTCTGGCAGCTCCGTTTTTTTACCGTGGCACGTCAGGAGGAGATAATACCCGGCTTCTGTGGGATTTGAGTGCAGACCCTTGTGGTCTTGCTCCAGTCGGCTTGTTTGTTTAGCCGTTTTTTTTTTTTTCAGCTATCGCCGGGAGCGTGTGGAGTGAGCGCTGAGCTGCTGTTTGTAGCCATTGGGGTGAAGTGCCTCTCGGTTCTGGCAGCTCTGTTTTTTATTGCGATATGTTTGGAGGAGATAATACCTGGCTCCTGTGGGATTTGAGTGTGGGCCCTTGCGGTACTGCTTCAGCAGGCTTGCTGTATTCTGGGAAACTGTTGGAGGCTGGAGTTGGGGAGTCCCCCGAGGAGTGTGTGTTTGAGGACTTTTGCTCTCTCGGACTGGCTCCTGGATTATTGAGTGGTGCATTATTTGGGCTCTTTTTATGGACTCTGTGGACTGACTTATTTGGAAGGCTAAGGAGGAGATCTGCTGATCAGAGCCCTGAAAACTGACTGGTGTTTTATCGGAACTAAAAACTGGGATTGTGAGTGGAGATTTCTTTCGTTTGTAGTTTCTGTTGACTGCTAATTCCCCTAAATATTGGTCTGGGTGGTGAGAGCACCAGGGGCCTGGGGGGCATTAAACAAAATCTGTCCCTTGTCTTTTGGATTCTGGACACTTTTTGTGGCATGTTATGGCCACAGGGAAATCTTCCCGCTTGTTTAGGAGAATGCTCCCTCTCCCCTGCTGTGGGTGACTCCCTGTGAATTTTTTGGGCGTCTTAGAAGGAACCATGGGGATTCTGGCCGGAGGGCCGCCCTCCTCTGCGGTTGTTGGTTGGGGGATCTCAGCGGCTGGTAGGCAGTTGAGATCTCAGGTTCCCCTCCTGGGGTGGCCTGCTTTCTCTGTGGATCTCATTCCTGTTGGGAGTGGGGGGTTTGCATTCTCCTTTTGGGTCCTTCCAGATCATAGCTCTCTGATCTGATCTTTGCATAGGTGCTTGGGCCTGGGTTTTGAGGATTCAGTTTTTTGGAGAAGAGCCGGTTTTTAAAGGAACCTTTTCAGTGATCAGATTAAGAGGGGATGAGAGCTCCTCTTGCTGTCAGCTGGATTTTGAAATGCACTAGCACTTTGTTCGAAAGTCTGCTGGTTTTTTGATCCTCCATGACTCTTGGATTTAATTGGTTTATTTAAAGCTGCGGTTGGATTCGCCTCGACTTCTCCTACCATTGGTTGACTTCTTTCCCAGACTTTCTATTTTTTGGTCTCCCAGTTGGTGAGAGGACCAGGACACCTGTATTTAATTTTCTTTTGTTTTATTGTGTTGTTTTTGTTTATTTTTAATTTTTGTTTGATTATTGTGTGTATTTTGGGTAGTGGGAGTGCCCAAATTTTCTCCCTTTCCCTCGGCTGTGAGGGGGTTGGGGGGAATTTATATTTGTATATGTATTTTATCCTGTGAGAGAGGATTTTTTATTTATTTTATTTATTTTGTTGTTCTGGGTTTGAAGTCTATCCAGTTGGGGAGGAGGGTGGTTTTGTAGGTTTTATTGGGTTGGGTTTATTGTTTAAGTTATTATTGTTTTGGAGGATTTTAGGATTTTAATTACAGGCATTCAGAGTTTTAGATTAGTTTAGTTAGATATTTGTTTTAGCTAAATCATGTGTTGGCCGGTAGGCTCTATGGTGGTGCACTATTCATCCTCCTCTCTTTTCGCGCTCTCCGCCCTTTTTATACTCCCCCCTTACAGTTTGAGACATACCATCACTGTAGAGCACTGGGGATTGCTCGTAGGAGAGTGAGGAGGGCGGGTGGTACAACAGGAGAGGATGAAAGAGCGGGCCACTGTATCGGGTTATTAAGTCCAGAAGGCGTCCTGGGGCGAAATGGAATCCAGACTGGGGTTTCCCCTGTCTGGTGCCCATACCCAAGGGCACTACTGAATTTAGTGGGCAGATAGACTGGACAGCTTCCGAGGTTTGTCCAACTCGGGCGGTATTATGCAATGCCAGGTTTATTAAGAATAAGACTGCTATTTTAGCTGATCTTATTGATTTGACTGACCTGGCTTGCATCACCGAGACCTGGCTGGATGAAAATTCAGGCCCCATATTGGAGGCCATGATTCCGGCTGGGTACTCGGTGATACACCGCCCGAGATTGGACTGTGGGGGTGGGGAGTGGCAGTCTGTTTTAAGACTAAATTGGGCCTCACGAATGTGGTAGTAGGTGAGGCTGAATCATTTGAGTGTACAGTTGTAGCAGGTGTAGGCGTTCCAATCGTTCTCATCTACCTTCCCCCCGGAGATGGAAAACGCTTCTTACAGGAAGTAGCAGACTTCCTTGTTGATATGTCATTTGAGTCACCCAGATTGATGGTTCTGGGTGACTTTAACGCCTGGGTTGACGATGAACTCTCACAATTTGGTAATCACTTCCTCCAACTTATGTCTTCTTTGGGCCTTACACAGGTAGTTTCTACTGCTACACATAAATCTGGTCACTCTTTGGATTTAGTCTTCCTCTTAGGGATTGACTCATCTGACGTGGGTGTGGAACCAGTCACCTGGTCTGACCACCACACCATGAGGTTCAATTTTTACACCCCACTGAGAAGGCCTTCCCCTGTGGAGATGGTCAGGTACCGCCCATTACGGAATATTACTTCCCAGGGCCTTGTGGCGGTCCTTGACCTCTCATCCCTCGTGTTGAGTAGCAGTGACCCAGAGGCACTGGTGGTGGCCTACAATACGGCCATTACGGGCGCCCTGGATTTTATTGCTCCTGTTCGTGAGCGTCCCCTATCCCTTCACCCCAGGTTCCCCTGGTTTGATGGGACTTTGAGGGAGTTGCAGAGACAGGGGCGAAGGTTAGAGCGTTGTTGGCACAAATCCGCCCTTGATGCCGACCACCTTAGATTGATGGAACATTATTCTATCTATTAATCTGAAATCATCCATAAGAAGGCAGAATTCCTGTCCAGGGAGATTGCAGTTGTACAGAATCAACTGGCTCAGCTGTTTCGGACTGTAGACAGACTGTGCAACCCAGCCTGTCTGCAAGTCCGAAAAGCCTTTTCACAAACTGAGTGTGAGGAGCCCTCTCGGTTCTTTGCAACTAAGGTGGCTGACATCAGGGCGGGCTTGCATCCGGCAATCTCTAAGGGTGATGTTGTGGAACAGCGTGAGCTCACAATACCTCAGTTCTCTTGGAGTTCCTTTCACCGACTGGAAGACGTGGATATTATGAGGATCATCCATAGTGTGCGGCCTACGAGCTGTAGTTTGGACCCTGGACCAACTCCCCTAATTTTGGGTTGTTTTGAGATCATCTGTCCAGTTATGGTGCAAATAGTCTGGTGTTCCTTAGAGTCTGGGGAGTTTCCTAACTCCCTGAAAGAGGTGGTGGTGACACTCCTCTTGGAAAAAGTTACTCTGGACCCAGGCTGTTTTTCAAATTACAGACCCATCTCTAATCTTCACTTTATTGGGAAGATTATTGAGAAGGTAGTGGCAGCCCAATTGGAAGACCATTTAACCATTCATAACGTCTACAAATCCTTCCAATCCAGTTTTCGAAAAAGTCATAGCACCGAGACTGCACTGGATCGGGTGCTTAATGATCTTCTGAGGGTGAGAGATCAGAAGAAACGTTCCATTCTAGTTCTTCTTGATCTCTCATCAGCTTTTGACACTGTGGATCACTTGGTGTTGTTAGCACGCCTGAGGTCAATTTGTGGAATGTCGGGAACTGTTTTAAAATGGTTCACTTCATTCTTTACTGGGAGATCACAAAGAGTTGTGTCGGGGGTTTATTCCTCCGGCCCAACTCCTTTGTTGTGCGGGGTGCCTCAGGGTTCAGTGCTGTCACCTATGTTATTCGCAGTGTACATGCTGCCCCTCGGAGACATTATAAGACGGTATGGGCTGAGGTTTCACTGCTATGCAGATGATACCCAGCTATACTTGTCTTTTGCACCTGACCAGGATGGAGCACTCTCGGTGTTTAACAACTGTCTGGAAGAAATCCAAGGGTGGATGGATTCTAGTCAGTTAAAGTTGAACTCAGAGAAGACAGAGGTGTTAGTGGTGGACCCGGGTGGTCAGATAGTGAGGTCACATGGTGGCACGCCTTCTGGAATCTTTCTTGGCGGTGTGTCACTTCTGCCCTCTGAACAGGTGCGCAACCTTGGGATTGTCCTGGACGATAGGCTGACCCTTCAATCTCAAGTGTCGGCCGTTGTCAGGACTTCCTTTTACCATCTTAGGAATATTGCCAGGGTGCATCACCTTGTTCCGTCTGACTCCCTACCAACGTTGGTCCACGCTTTTGTGTCCTCGCACTTGGACTACCGCAATGCCCTCTACTTTGGGCTTTCTGGGGTTGAAATCCGTCGTCTTCAGCTGGTGCAGAACATTGCAGCCCCAGTGTTGACTGGGACAAGGAGATCCAGTCATATTACACCGGTGCTACGCGAACTGCAGTGGCTTCCTATACGGGGGCGGATCACCTTTAATGTCATTTTATTGACTTTCAAAGCCCTTCATGATCAGGGTCCGACCTACCTGAAAGAACTTCTGGTGCCTTACTGCCCTGGCCGATTGCTCCGCTCGGCTGACGTGGGGTTGTTAGAGATTCCAAGAGTGAATTTAAAATCTTCAGGAAGCAGAACATTTTCTTATGCCACACCCACTCTTTGGAATTCTCTACCACGCCGGTTAAGGGAGTGCACCTTCGTGGAGATATTTAAGAAAGATTTAAAAACCTACTTATGGGATTTAGCTTATCTGGACGATTAGTGGAAATTATTTATAAATACCTGTTATTGTTTGGATGATTGTATGGCTTGTTCTAACTAAATGTTGTTTTAATGTATTTTTATATGTTTTAAATTGATATTGTATATTGTGTTTGATGTAAAGCGCCTTGATATTCTTGAAAGGCGCTTTAAAAATAAAGTTATTATTATTATTATTATTATTACTGCCCTTGTCACCTCCCTTGCCTCCTGCAGGTTCTCTTCTCAATCGTCCCCCCTCACCAATTTCCAGTACCTCCTAAAGGTCACCCATTTTCTCCTCACCTCTTCCACGACCCCCTGCACATTCAGCTTGGCTTTTTTGGCCTAACCTTTTTACTCCAAGTCCTGCTACAGGACTTGGCTGCCACTAGTATCCCCTTCTTAATGATCTCCCATCTCTGGTCTGTGTCCATACTAGGCTGGATCCCAGCCAGGTACCCACTCACTACCTCCCCCATCTTTGCAAAATCCACCCGACTGAAATCCAGCACCTTCGTACTGGATGCCGCCCCCTCTTTGCCCATCACCAACCTGAACCATACTGAGAGATGGTCACTCCTCGCTAATGGTTCGTCCACCTTGATATCCCTCACAAATTCCCCATTTTGTGAGCACTAAGTCTAGGGTGTTCCCCCAGTTGATTCACAGACCACCTGCATTAGGAAGCTTTCCTGAAAGGCGTCCAGGAGTACCTGCTCTCTTTTACTGCTGGTGGTTAGTGTTCCCCAGTCTATCCCCAGCTAGTTGAAATCCCCCACAACCACCACATTCCCTCTGCTGCTTGCCTTTTTAATCTGCCTCACCAGTTCCTCGTTCAGCTCCTCTGTCTGATAGGGTGGCCTGTATACCACTTCCATCTGGAGAGTCCTATTCCTGGAATTCTGGATTAGCAGCCATAATGACTGTTTTCCCTTCCTCCCCTTCTCTCTAATGCACTTTAACCTCTCCCTCACATATAATGCCATTCTGCCCATCCTGTTTTCCCTATCCCTGTGGAATATTCTGTACCCTGGGACCACCAGGTCGCAGTCATGATATTTGGTGGCTTATGTTTCCGTGATTGCTGCCATGTCCATTCCCCTTTCCACCATAAGGGTCTGTAAGTCATTCATTTTATCCCCTAGGCTCCTAGCATTCATGGTGACCACCTTCCATCTCTTTACCTTTCCTTCCCCATCCCTCTGTCCTCCACTTTCTCCACTTCCAGCATTTTGCAACCATGCTTGCTATATTTGTTAGTGATTTACAGGGGTAGCTCAGCTGTTTAATGATAAAGATCCTCAAATATACTGGGCTAGATTTTAAGCAAAGAAATATAGAATCTGACTGCAGATAAGGATCGCTTGGCCCATCCAGTCTGCCCATTTCTCCCTACCTATACTATTGCCACAGATTGGCCTTATCCACAGCTCTTTCTCCCCACCCCCCCATTCCTTTCCACTATGAATCCCTTGTGCTCATCGCAGGCAGTCTTGAATCCCACAACTGTTTTTACCCCCACCACCTCTCCTGGAAGGCTGCTCCCCTCATTCTGTGAAGAATTACTTCCTCACATCTCTCCTGAATCTCCCCCTCCCACACCAGCTTCATAGCATGTCCCCTTGTTCTAGATCACCTTTTCATCTGAAAAATACTTTCCTTTTGTACCTTATTTGCTCCTGTGAGGTATTCAAAGTGGTATCCCCCTCTTCCTCCTCTGCTCCAGGGTGTATGCATTGAGATCCTATAGTCTGTGTTCATAAGACTTTTGATGCAGACCATGCACCATTTTAGTTGCCCTCCTCTGAACTGCCTTCACTCTGTCTATGTCCTTCTGGAGATGTGGTCTCCAGAACTGGATGCAGTACTCTTTGTAGGGGCCTACCAATGATCTATACAGAGTTAACATCACCTCCCTTTTCTGCTGGTGTTACTCCTCCCTATGCACCCCAGCATCCACTAGTGCTCCCTACTGCCTTGCTGTACTGCTTGACCACATTTCGGTCATCCAATATGATTACCCACTGGTCTCTTTCCTGCTTAGAGGGCAACAATACTACTCCACCCATTTTGTACTCATCCCCTGGGTTTCTGTGGCCTAAGTGCATTATTTTGTGCTTTTTTGCATTGAAACCCAGCTGCCATACCCTTGACCACTCCTCGAGTTTTTTCAAGTCTCTGCTCATCCTTTCTAACCCCAAGTGTCCATCCTATTGCAGATTCTGGTGTCATCCACATAGAGCCAGACATTACTTTCCAACTCCTCTGCAATGTCACTGATAAAGACATTACAAAGGACCAGTCCCAGCACTGATCCCTGAGGCACCCCACTGGTCACCCTCCTTTCCTCAGAGTGAACTCCATTTACCACCACCTTCTGTTGGCTATCCCCTACCCAGTTTCTTATCCAGTTTATCACTTTTGGACCCACTCCTAAGCTACCCAACTTTCTTCCAGTCTCCTAGGTGAAACATTATTGAAAGTGTTACTGAAATCTAGGTAGGCCACATCCACCACTCCACCCTGATCTAGTTCCTTCATCACCCAGTCAAAGAATATATCAGATTCATTTGATGTGATCTCCCTTCTGTGAAACCATGCTGCCTTAGGTCTTGTAACCCACTGGATTCAAGAGACTCAATAGTCCTTTCCTTCAGCTGTGATTTCATTAACTTTCCCACCACTGATGTCAGGCTGACTGGCCTATAATTGCTAGCCTCCTCCTTGCTACTATTTTTGTGTAGTGGGACTACAACCACCCCCCTCCAGTCCTTGGGAACCACTCCTGTTTCCAGTGAGTTGTTAAACACAACTGTCAGAGGTGCTGCCATTATTTCTCTGAGCTCCCTTAATAGCCTTGTTTGTACCCCATCTGGCCCCATTGCTTTGTCCACCTTCAGAAGAGTAACTCTGTTCAGGACTTTTGCCTCCAAAAAATGACTAGCGTCCAGCTCTCTCCTTCCCAAAGCATGTGTTACTTTGTGGCCTTCCTCTTCTCCTTCCTCTGTGAACTCTAAACAAAAATATTTATTCAGGATTTCTCCTTTTTCCTGCTCCCCTTCTGCATTGCCCTCCCCCTTTAATCTTACAATTCCACCCCTGGTCTTCATCTTTTGACTTACACACCTAAAGATGTCTTGACCCCTTTTATTACCTCCTGGGCTATTCTCCCTTCAGTTTGTGCTTTTGCGCTCCTTACTGCTTTCACTACTTCCCTCTGTCCCTGGTGCACTTCCCTATCCTGCTCCCTCTGTGTCTCTTTATACCTTCTGAATGCCGCCCTTTTTGCCTTTACCTTTCCAGCCACCTCTTTCGAGCATCATAGAGGTCTCTTTTTCCTCTTGCTTTGCTCACATGTTTGACACAGAGGTTTGTTGCCTTTGCTTTGCTCCCTTTTATCTTCACTTAATGTTCCTCCACCCTGCCCAGTCCATCCCCTCTGTCAGGTCATCCCTGAGGCACTCACCCATCTTTATAAAATCTGCTGTCCTGAAAAATTCCAAGTCCCTTGTCCTTGTGTGGTTTGATTTCACAGAAATCCTTATATAGTACCACACAGTATGGTGACCACTGGTCCAAGTAGCCTCCCACCTTGATGTCTGCAACACTGTCCCTGTTAATAAGAACCAGGTCCAGTATTGCCCAGTCATGAGTGGATTCACTGACTAGTTGCCTGAAGAACACCCACTGCAGAGAGTCTAGAAGGTCCCTGCTTCTAGCTGAATCCACTGCTGGGAGGCTCCTATCTACATCTGGCAGGTTGAATTGCTCCACCAGCAGCACCTCCCCTTTTTCTGCCATCTTGCCAATGGCTTCCACCAATACGTTATCTAATTCCTCCTCCTGTGCTGGGGGTCTGTAGATCACTCCAGTGCAAATAGTGACTCTGTTCCATAACAACAGGGTGACCCACAGTACCTCTACCTCCCTAATATTCCCTGTTATCTCCATCACTTTTATGCTTTCCAACACATAAAGCACCACATCCCCTCCTTTCCTTCCTACCTGGTCCTTCATGAACCGAGTATAGCCTGGTATAGCCATGTCCCAGTCAGTGCACAATGACTCAATAATGGCCACAATATCCAAGTTGCCTCTGCCAATTACTTCTTAGACTTCTAGCATTTACACACATAGCCTCCCAGGTTTTTTTTCCACTCTGATTGTTGCCCCTTTTTTCCCTTTTTGCCTTCCCTCATTCCCCCATTTCTTTTAAATGTTCCTGTTCCTTTCCCCCTTCATCTCTACCACACTATTCCCTTTATTCCTTGATTGATTTACACACTGGGGTATTCCTCTCCCCATGGGTTCACTTTCTTTTTTTCTCTACTTCAGCCTGTCGGGGGGGGGCAATTGCTGTAACATTGGTTTGCACAAGAGCACTTTGAATAAAGGAGATGCTAAGGCAGCAGACACCTCAGCAAGGTATTGTGTCCTTCTGTTTCATCCAGAGGATTTTTGTAACACTGGACAATCCTGCGTTTTTGTTTGATGCCAGCTTCTTAAATATTAATTCCATTACTTGTTACTAAGTGATGGCACAATGACTTTAGGTGTGGTTTCTTGCCTCCTTTGTCCTTTTCTGTAGTCAATCTATTAGAAGACATTGAGGCTTCAAGAAATATAAACTGTAAAGATGATGGATCTTAATTAATCATACATGAAATACTGCAAAATAGAGTAAGAGATTAAAATCAGAAAGACATTTACTATTAAAAATAAGTATGATGACCTCCATGAGGTTTATTTGGATCGACAACAACAAGGCATGGAAATGTATCAATAAATTACTATTACATACAATCTTGGAATGTATCAGGTATCTCTTGTGTTATATCAAGTGTTACTATAGCTTCCTAAAGTTTTGTTTGCTCTTTTTGCTACAGCGGTCAGTTTTGTAGTGTCTTGATAGTGAAACCATTTTTGATAGGCTTACTGCTCACATGCTTGCCAACATGTCCAGTGTCATGTATTCTGTATGTATAGTCTGATTATCTTGTGTACATGCTTCTGTTTTTATGTGCCTGTTGTTGTCAATGCTGACCCTTTGTAACCTCCCAGATCATGCCTGAAAATAGGCATTTATTTGTCTAGTGTACTTACCTGGTTAATAAAAACTAAATAAATCTCCAAAAAGATGGAAAATGAAGACTGGAGGAAGTTTATATGTCATAACAATTTTCCAGGAAATGTGGTCACTTGATAACTTACATGATGTACTTAATGGATTTAAAAATGTTCAAGTGCCTTCTGACTAGAAATCTTAGTAAGACAGACCCACAGGAGGTCTACTGGTTGGTATAACATTCTTAAATGGTGTTTTAGCAAAGAGAAATAGTGGGATTACTGCTAATTATATACACTATTAGAAATAAGAATAGGGAATAATACATTATTGCTGAGGAATATCTGCTGTATATACCACCCAAAAATTCTAATTATGATACTAGTATATATAATCATACATCTAACCAATTTGAATATATGTTTCACAGAGAACCAGAGGCTAAAATGTTACTTTGTCGTGTCCTTAATGCTAGAACTGTGGACATAGATAGCCTTCAGTATCTTGGGTCCAATGACAAATCTAATAGTAATAGAGAGTCCAGATATAAAGTTCTTAATATAGAGGGGGGAAAGTAATACTTTCATTTCAGTTAAAATGGGCATGTAATATTAAATGGAAGATGATATGGAGACATTCAAGATGCATATACTGTTATTACAAACACCGTTATGTCCATTATGCATTACATTACAAAATCCTGTCCTGTTGTAGAAAAATATAGCTATCCAGAGGAAAGCTGATAGTGACCACTTGCCTCTACTGCAGAAGAGATTTTTGTATACAGAGCAAAGGCTAAAAAAGATTGTTTTACAGAAAAATCAAATAGTTCTCAACAAAAAAAGGTTAAGATGTAATGCTGTAAAAATTGAAGATTGAAAGTCTTTTAAATAATGACAGTGGGGTTGAAAAGAAAACAATTCTAATATGTATTAGTGAGTATAATTCTAAGAACACAATCCTATTGATGGTTAAATATATCACGTCAACAACTAAATCAGATTTGATAAAAAGATAAAAGAGAAGCCAGCCCGGTGGCACAGAGATCTGGGGTGCTGGGCAGCTTACCTCTTGCCATGCCGGTGAACAATGTTTGGGAGTGAGAATGGGTTGCTGGGGGGGCAGCAGGAGGGGTCAGGGCTGTAAGGGGATGGAGTGGCCACCAGGCAGCTCTCTTCTCCTCTCCTGGATCAGGGAAGATAGCTGTCTTGGCCTTAGACCACCACCATTTGGAGGCATGATGGTGGTGCAGGCAGGAGAGGGAGCCAGGCACTAGGTTAGAGGTGGGCAGAGCAGAGTCCCCAGGCCAAGTCATGTGTGTGCTCCTTCATGCAAATGCCCGACCTTGTCTGGGGCTCTGGGGGCTTAGGTGAAGAACAGGTAAAAAAGCAGGGGTTGTGGCTGGATGATGCCCCCAGGCCGGCTCTGTGGATCTGCTGGGGTGGAAGTGATGAAGGCCTCGAAAGACTGCAGAGACCAGCACGGACAGCTGACACAAGCTGCCGGCCTGCTGGGAGAGATTAATACTTTTATAAAAAAAATAAAATAAAAGAGACAAAAAACACATACAGCTAAAGAAAATATAAAAGATCTAAACTTTAAATGAAAAGCGTATAAGGTATTCTTGGAAAAATAGAAAATAGATGACCAAAGCAAACTCTGGAGAGAGAAGTATTTGATGAAAAAAGGAGAAGTAGCATATTTTGGGAGTATGGTGGCTAAAAGAACTAAGACCTATGCTAATGAGATAGACATTTACACTAAGGCACATAAATGGAATGATTATTATAAAGGAAAACTGTATAATGATAAGGATAAAAATGGATTATACAACATTATATTCTATTCATGAAAGAAAATTGCCATGTGGATGAAGACATCTTGATTATTAATAAATTTGGTGACATAAAACTTCTAGTGTATACTCCATTTCAATGGCTCTGTATAAGACCAATCTGGAATGGTAGTGTCACTTTTAGCTGATTTTCTTAAACATACTGATAGGACAAAATCAGCTGCTAGACTCTTGGATGGGAGCTTTAATTAAATTTTTATGAAAGGGAATTGGCTCAATCCCACCATGTATCAACAAATTGCCTTATTAGATTCTGCAGCAAAACATTTTGCAAGACTTATTTTAACTAGATTGCATGACTGGGTAGGCACAAGCAAGATTATTGTTAAAAACCAAAAAGGCTTCAGAATACACTATTCTACATTTGGTAATCATTATGCTATTAATCATCAGATAGAAAAATATAGTAAAATTCGTAAACAATATCTGTACCTAGCTTTTATGGATATTGAAGGAGCGTTTCACAACCTGTCGAGAAATATTCTTTGGGGTAAGCTATTGCAACAGGGTCTATACCAGGAACTACTTAATATTACCATAAACTTACATTCAAACAATTGGACTGAAGTCAAATATGATTTAAGTGGTAACCTGACATCAAAGATTAATATCAACAAAGAAATGAAACTATGGTAGGTCCTTTCACCATCATTATTTAACTACTAGGTTATTGATTTTCTTACTAGTCTTAATATAGACAAATATATTCTAAAATTGCCTCCCATATATTTGGGATTTTTGCCTTGTAAACCTTCTTGCCCTTGGAAGCAAATGTGGAAAGAACAAAAGTTATGGTTTGCAAACAAAGACACTAAAAGAAGTTAATTGTTGTGGAAGTTGAATAAAGAATGGCTAGAAGTTGTTCATGAATATTCATATTTGGAAATCATTACTATGAATAATTGTAAATGGGCTAACCATAGAGCATTTTTAAAAGAAATTGAATCAGACTACTAAAGCTTTACCCAGGGTCAATCGAAATTATGGGGGAGCATAATTCTAGCTCACATAAAGGTCCATTTTGCCAAATTGAATACCCAAGCACAGTATGGTGCAGAGATTTTGGTAAATTAAATAGACAGATAAGACCTCAGAACTTGAAAACCCTCACAACTTTTTATGAAAAACTGCTAGGTCTCCCTTTTGGTATATCCTCACCTGCCATAAGGGTGAAACTTGGGCAATATAGCTTGGAAGCCAAAGCTAAAACTACATTTTTAAGTTACTGGATAAAAGTTCTTAATATGGATCATTAGAAGTTACAATTTCTTTGTTGCTAGGCCAAGTTAATACTTAAGGAAAGAAATGATACTATTTCATGAATAGAAGTTCTCAATATGGATCATCAGATGTTACCATTTCTTTGTTTGCAGGACAAGTCAATATTCAAAGAAAGAAATTTTAATGTTACATCTTTAGCACTCTTTATAGATTCAATAGATCACATGGGGATAACCAATTTGAATTTTCTGGGCTGAGAATGGTGTTATAATTTCATATAAGTGCTCCATGCTAGTAAAAAAGAATTTAAAATACTGTATATGGCAATGCAGGAAGATATGGAGATCAGGGACATCAAATTTAATTCTTATGTTAAGCTGAAAAACTATATTGGTTTAGAAACATATTTAAAACTTCCCATTAATAGAAGTATATGGACGTACGAACATAAAAAAAATGCAGGCATAAAAAGGCCATCTGGTCTATCAAGTCTGCTTGAGTTTGCAGCTAGCTCCCCTGTTTCATGGCTGCCCCTCCCCACCCCTTCCCCCTTAACCCTCCCTTTTGCCCTGTCCCATCCCCGTTTGAAGCATTCTACTGAGTTACATGCCGCCACCCCTGCTGGTTGTGCGTTCCACTTTGCCACCACCGTTTCTGTAAAGAAGTGCCTCCTCATCCCCCTCCTGAACCTTCCTCCCTCCAGCCTCATGTCATGGCCCCTAGTGTCTCTCCCCACCCTCCTTTTGAACAGTCCCTCTGTGTCTGACCTGATTATCCCTTTCATGTACTTGAAGGTCTCAATCATATTCCCCCATCCCTCCTCTCTTCCAGTGAGGACATTAAGATCAAAGGGGATAATGGAGAGTGTGTGGAGGAGGATCAAGGAAAAGCATCTGTCCTAAATAGATACTTCTGCTCAGTATTTACTGAGGAGAAAGTAGGGCAGGGACCACAGCTCAGCACCATGGACACGGCAGGGGGGAGGGAGGTGTGCACAAGTCCCTTCATAAAAGAAAGGGTCCTACAAGAGCTCGATAAGCTCAGGGTGGACAAGGCAATGAGACCAGATGGCATACATACCAGGGTACTAAAGGAGCTAAGGGTGGAACTAGCAGAGCCATTAGCAGAACTGTTTAGTGAGTCTCTGAGCACAGGAGAGGTCACAGAAGACTGGAGAAGGGCTCATGTGATCCTGCTTCACAAGAGTGGTAGCAGGGAGAAGGCAGGGAACTACAGACCAGTCAGTCTTACCTCAGTAGTCGGCAAAATTATGGAGGCACTCCTTAAGGAAAGGATAGTGCAACACCTGGAATCCATAGGAGCACAGGATCCAAGACAGCATAGGTTTACAACAGGAAGGTTCTGTCAAACTAATCTCATAGATTTCTTTGACTGGGTAACCAGAGTGGTGGACCAAGGGGGTGCAGTTGATGTCACCTACCTTGACTTCAGCAAAGCTTTTGATACTGTTCCACATAGAAGATTGATTAATAAGATGGGTAGGCTTTTTTTTATTTAAACTTTATTGATTTTTATAAGCATACAGCATGACATGACATACAATAACTCAGCACCAGTGTACACATCAAAGATAACTGTCATGGCACACCTCCAAGCACCCCTCTCCCCCCACTGGCTTTGCAGTTACACCTTGGGGTGCCTAACCGAAATGCAATTCATTCCTTCTACACAAAATCACCACTATCTGAGCCTTTGGGACTAAGTTCCTGGCTCACCCCCTGCAGAGGGGCCTTGTTGTAATGTATATGGTCAGTGAAAGCCCTCCCTCAGTTTTTTGTATCTAGCCAAAGAACTCCATAGGCTGGCACACATCTGTTCTGTTCTGAGGCTAAACAATAAGCCCTGGAGCCAGTCTGTATAAGAAATGCTCTTCCTGTCAACCCAGTGTCATAACACCAGTTTCTTTAGGGTCAGTGACACCAAAGCCATATGGTATCTATGAGATTTCATTGGAATCAAGGAGAAGAGACCTAAGACACAGATTTCTGGGGTAAATAGATTCTCCAACCCCAGTAAAAGGTCTGACTTAGCTTTGATGGTATTCCATAGACCTTTGATGGGAGGGCATTCCCAAAACACATGTAAAAGGGTTCCCTCATGCTGCTCACATCTAGAACAGAGTGGAGAAGGGGCACAGTTCATCCTATGTAACTTAAATGGGGACCAATACATGTCATTGATAATTTGGTATTGGGTTAGCCAGAGCCTGTCTTGTGGAATATAAAAGTGTAAATCCTTCCAGATGACCTCCCACTTACTGTTAAATTGAAGAAAAACTGTAGACCAATATTTTGGGTCTTTATACTGTGCATCTAAGGATTTGGATACCAGCAAGGGGTACAAGGGGGAGACAGCATGAGGTTTCCTACTGACCTGTCCCTAAGAGGCTTCCCAGTCTTCATCCCTGCCTGACACTTTCATACCTTTCCATACTTATACCACTGAATGATGTAGTTGAAACACTTTGAAAGCCTGGGACCCAGGAATTTGATATTTAACCATGATCTCTGCCGAGGTCATACATTGGTCTTCCTTGAGAAAGTCCCCTATCTTGGAGCCTGTAATCTGAGGAATCCAGTTACCCAGAATATATTTCCCCCCTGTTTTCAAACTGGGATTCCCAGTTACTGGTTGAAAGGTGCTATTTGTGTTTTTGAGCCCCAAAAAGGAGCACAGTTGAGTGTGAATTCTTAGTGCGGTAACGATAGGTGGAGGAGCCAGGCTCCTCGGCAAGACCTTGGGAGAGACGTACAGCATTGCCCTTTGATTAATCCCCATTTGGGAAATCAATTCCCTTTCTAATATTACCCAATCCAGAATATAAAAGTCTGAATCTGCCCTTTCCCCAGGTCCAACCCATCTCAGATATTTGTTCAAATGACTTGCCCAATAATAAATTCCAAAATACGGTAGTCTCAACCCCCCAACATTTTTAGATGCTGCTAGTTTGTTATAGGCCCTACAGGAAGATTTTCCCCTCCAGATGAATGCTGATGTAATGGAATGTACTTTTTTTAAATCATACCAGGGGTATCCATATGTTCAGCATACACAGGGGGTAAAACAACCTCGGGAGTACCTTCATTTTTATCAAGTTAATGCACTCCCATAGTGAAATAGGTAGGGCATGCCATCTCCCCAGGTCTTGTTGAATTGTTATCAACAATGAATCCAGATTCTAGGACCTCATCTGGGATTCCCCCCTAGTTAAAAAGAGATCTAGACATATGATTTTCTTAGGACACCATTGTAACCTCAGTTTTTCAATGTCACTTTTCGACACTCTGCTGTTCAAGGGGAAAACTGTGGTTTTACTTGGGCTTATTTTATAGTTAGACATCACACTAAACCCCTTTATTCTGAGGAGAACAACCTGTATCGACTGATTGGGCTGTCCTAAATGCAAAAGGACATCATCTGCGTACACAGACAGTTTGAACTCATGTGAACCAACTATCACCCCTTGTACCCCTATGTGTTTCCTCAACAGAGATAGTAAGGGCTCCAGATAAATATTAAATAAAAGGGGAGACAAGGGACACCCTTGGTGAGTACCAGAGTGAAGACTGAAACGGCTTGAGAATAACCCATTACAGTAAATATGGGCTTGTCGTCTCTGTAGGAAAGCCGAATCTTGCCATGGTACTAAAAAGAAACTGCCAGTCATCTCAGTCAAACACCTTCTCCGCATCCAATGACATCAGACCAGCCAGCATTACCGAGTCCCTGGATGCAGAGAAGATGTGCGCCAGTTTCCTGAAATGATCTGAAGAGTTCCTTCCCGACAAAATCCCCACTCTATCCTGGTGTATTATGTGAGGTAACGGCAAGCTGAGTCTGCCCGCTAATAACTTTGATACTATCTTAACATCGCAATTAAGCAATTAAACAATGATATGGATCTATAGCTCGTAACCCAGGGCTGTCCAACCTTTTTTGGTTGGTGAGCAACTTTTGAACTTACAGACCATGAGGAGAGCAACATCACTGTGCGTGACATCCAATGCATCATGCGCACAACATATTACCTCCATTTATTTCATTTTTAAAAATATTCTTACACACATATAAACATTAATATACATAATAACACTATTAGGCAGTAATCATTTGTTCTAAAGTTTGATTCAATATTTATTTTAATCATGTGGAGTTCAGAAATAAACATCCATTATAAATATCCTTATAATCTTATCATATTCTTATCTTTTTTAATGTGAGCTCTGACACTGCATGTTGTCAGCCAACTTCATGTAATTTGGACTGTAGTGAGTTACAGCCATTCGCATACAATCATTCAGGTGGCCATCAGTTAAACTTGATCTTAATTTAGATTTTAAAATTTTAATAGCAGAAAATCCCACTTCACTGAGGTAGGTAGAACCAAAGCAAACTGTTAATTTAAGAAACAACTGTTTCAACAGAGGTAATCTGTGCTCATCAATTAATTTCCAGAAGTCTGCATTATTACATCTGGCCTGTAATTGCCCATCTGCATGCAGGTCAATGATTTCAATTTCAAGCTGTGAAGAACTGAGTTTGAATACATTTGCTATTTCATTTGCTGTTCTGTTTACATCAGTGACTGTAAATGGGCTAGTAATGGGTGTTTACTCACCTGGTAAAGGTGATTGTGTTGGTTGACATCCATGGCACTCCAGACATTACCTCATGGGTTTTAGCCCACCTGATAGGCTAGTGATGCACATGACTCTAGGATCAGATTTCTACCATATCCAGGCCCCAGAAACCCCTGCTCTCCAGTTTGACTCTTCCAAAGCTGAAATAAGGTTAGTAACAGACAATACCAAGAAGAGGAAAGAAACAATGATCATCCTGTATGAAAAAATGTGAGCGAGGCGTATGTAAATCAGGCCACAGGCCTCTACTTTATTTTCCTGTTAGTACAATCTAAACTCAGCCCCTAATGGGTCGACGGTGGACATCCTGGATGTCTGCTGAGAAGGTATGGAATCAGTTAACTTTATACAAGATATTGTCCTCTAGTTCCTGGTCACTTCTGACCACTGTGTCGGGTGGGTCGTGGAGTGCCATGGATGTCAACCAACACAATCACCTTTACCAGGTGAGTAAAAACCCATTGTGATTGGTTGATTATCCATGGCACTCCAGACATTACCTCATGGGTAGATAAGAAGCAGTACTGTACCCACGGGAGGGAGATAGAGTGGTTTAGGAGTGAGAGGAAGGGTTGGCCGCAGCTGAGAGTACCTGTGTCACAAAGGTTGGTTGTAAATGGTACAGATGCTCCAGGCAATAATGCCTGGCAAAGGTGTGGAGGGACGTCCATGTAGCTGCCTTGCAGATATCTTCTGCTGAGACATTGGCCCTCTCCGCCCAGGAGGTAGCTACCACCCTGGTGGAATGTGCCTTGATGCCCGGGGGGGGTGTCATTTGTTTTGATTTATAGGCCTCCTGAACAGTTCTCCGTAACCAGACTGCTATGGTTGTCTTGGAAGTGGCTTTTCCCTGTCTCTGTCCCCTTGTGACAATGAACAACCTCTCGGTCTTGCGCAGAGGTTGTGTCCTAGTTATGTATGTGGACAGGGTGGTGCCAACATCTAGGTGCTGTGGAACGGCCTTGTCTCTCATGTGAGAGTCTCCCATGAATGTGGGTAACTCGATGGGTTGTTCCCTATGGAAAGCAGAGGAGACGTTTGGTTGAAACGCTGGGACTGTACATAGACATACCCCACATGGGGTGAACACAGTGTAGGGCTCCCTGCAGGACAGAGCCCCTAATTCGCCGATCCTGCATGCTGAGCATATCACCACTAGGAAACAGGTCTTCAGACCTACCCGGAACAGGTCTACATTCTGTAGTGCTTCGAATGGGGCTGTGCTGAGGGAGTATAGTACCAGAGGAAGGTCCCAGGGAGCCATGGATGGGCGTAGCCAGGGTCGTAGACTCTCAACTGCCTTTAGGAAATGCAAGGCATCTGAGTGGGCCCCAGGGCTCTGGCCACCTATGGGCCCAATGGCTGCTCCGATGGCCGACAGTTGTACTCTAAGGGATGAGTGGGCCAATCCCTTATCTAGTCCTTGTTGAAGGAATAACAGGATGGTAGACATGTCTGTGCATTCTGGATCCGAGCCTCGGTCTCAGCACCACCTGGCAAATACTGCCCATTGCCTGCCATAAGTGGAAGTGGTTGAGGAATGCCTGGACTGCAGTACTGTAGAGATGACCGAGTCATGATAACCTGCGTTCATCAGTCTTCTCCTCTCAGGAGCCAGGCTGTGAGCTTTAGGGTCCTCGGATTTGGGTGCAGTACTGGGCCCTGGGTCAACATGTCGGGTCTGCAGGGTAATCTGAGACTGTTCAATGCCATTGCCAGGACCGTGGCAAACCATATTCTCCGTGGCCAGTAGGGGGCCACTAGGATGATGGTCTGTCATGAAGAACGGATCTTGGTGAGAACTTGTGGTAGTAAGGGAATGGGTGGAAAGATGTAGGAGTTGTCCCGGAGCCAAGGTTGCGACAGGGCGTCGGTTCCCTGAGACTGACTCTCCCTGTATCTCGAGTAGTAGTTCTGGGCCTGTGCATTTTGTGCTGAGGCCATGAGGTCCATGGAGATGAGTCCCCAGGTCTCCTGAATCAGTGTGAAGAGACTGGGGTGTAGATGCCACTCTCCTGGGTGGACTTGTTGCCGACTGAGCCACTCCACCCGAATGTTGAGCTTCCCGGTGAGGTGGACCGCGCCGAGATGGGAGAGGTGGTGTTGTGCCCAGTTGAGGACCTTTGCCACCTCTCACAGCATAGCTCTGCTTCTGGTGCCTCCCTGCTTGGCGATGTAAGCCACCGTGACTTGGTTGTCGGAACGTATCAGTACCGACTGCCGGAGATGGAGGTCCTGAAGGCAGTGAGGGCATGGTAAACTGCCCGCATTTCTAGGACGTTGATGGACAACCGGGATTCCGCGGAGATCCATTGGCCCTGTGCTGTTCTGTCCCCTAGGCAAGCACCCCAACCCAGGAGGCTCGCGTCGGTCTTGATGGAGACCTGGTATGCAGCCTCCAGTGGGATTCCTCTGGTCAGATTGGTGCGATCTGTCCACCAAGTCCGTGATTTTCTCACCGAAGGTAGTAATGGGAGTGTCACATTCAGGTTGTGCTCGTTCGGAGCTCCCCAAGCGAGGACGTACATCTGTAGTGGTCGCATGTGCCACCTGGCCCAGGGAACCAGGTCTATACAGGATGCCATGCATCCTATTAGCTGAGCTAGTCTTGCCATGGAGGCCTGAAGAGTGGTGTGCAATTGGCGAGCTAGGCTGATCAAGTTGAGGACCCTCGTCTCGGATGGCTTTGCCCAGCCCTTTGCTGTGTCGATGCTTGCCCCTAGGTGCTCTATTTGTTGCGTGGGCACCCGATGGCTCTTGTCTAGGTTTACCACCCAGCCGTGTGCCTCGAGAGCCCTTAGGGTGAGGGTGGTGTGTTGGCGGGAGCGCTCTCTGCTTCGTGCCCGGATCAGCCAGTCATCGAGGTAGGGGATGATATCGAGACCCTGCTCCCAGAGCCTGGCCACTAGTACCACTGAGACCTTGGTGAACACTCTTGGCGCCAAGGTAAGTCCGAAGGGTAGTGCCTGGTACTGGAAATGTTGACCTAGAATATGGAATCTGAGGTACTGTCTGTGTTTCGGCCTGATGGGAATATGGAGGTATGCGTCCCTGAGATCTATGGACGTTAGGAAGTCGCCTACGTGAATGCTGCATAGAGTTGACCTCAGTGTGTCCATCTTGAACCTCAGAGGAACCACATGTTGATTGAGGTGTTTGAGGTCCAGGATGGGGCATAATTCGCATGATTTCTTTGGAATGAGAAAAAAGATGGAGTAGACCCCCAACTTCTGTTTGTGCAGAGGCACAGGCTGTATTACCTTGTTGTGGATGAGGTTCCACAGGATGTGCTGCACCTGATGGGCTGTGGCCTTCTTTTTGGTGATTGGTGAGGTGATGAACCTGTGTGTCAGGGGGGACTGTGATAATTCTATTGAGTAACCCCTTGATACAACCTCATGGACCCACTTGTCCGAGGTGGTGTGAAGCCACTGGTGGCTGAAGAGCGATAGTCTCTGGCCCACGGGGGGACCTCACTTCTGCCCGTGCGGGGCTGGGTGCGAGCCGTCATTGCTGCTTACCTCACTGACCTCTACCTCTTCCTCCAAACATAGGGCCGTGGGCCCTGAAGGAGGAGGGATGGTAGGACTGGGTGAAAGGGGCACGTTGAGAGGTGTGGGACCCTCTCCCGTGAAAGGACGAGGGTGAGTATGTTGTATCTCTACGTGTCTGGTAAGATTTTTGCCCCGCCCCGAAACCTCCGTCTAGTGGAGGGTAGGTAGGAGTGTCGACTCTTGTTCTTAAGGTGTTCTTTTCCCTCCTCTTTCTGCTTTAGGAACTCCAAAAAGCCCTCCCCAAAAACATGTTTCCACTTCAAGGGAAGATTTTGTAGCAATGTCTTGGATTCATTGTCAGCTTCCCATAGCTTAAGCCACAATGCCCTTCTCGCCCTGTTGGTGATGGCTGTGGCCCTTGCGTTAAGGCTGAGGGAGTCCACTGCCATATCGGCTAGATATCTTGCTGCATCGAGAGTGCATTCTAACAGTTCTGCCTCTCGTGACTTGGGGTTTGCCTGTTCCAAAAGTTCCTTGAGCCAGTGTATCTGGGCCCGTGCTGCATAAATGGCCCTGTGGAAGCTCTTGCCGCCATTCCTTCTGTTTCAAAGGCCTTCTTTAACATATCTTCCACCTTTTTGTCTGTGGGGTTCTTCAGGGAGATGGTTCCGCATGGTAGGACAGTCCTTCTACTAAGCGCAGCCACCTGCGGATCAATTGTGGGGGCTGTGCACCACATGCTGGCCTTGTCCTCTTGAACAGGGTACATACAGTCCAGGTTTCTTCTGTTTGACATCCATCTGGGCTCGGTGGACTGCCATTCCTTGGCAACAATGTCTTTGACCACCGGACAGACTGGAAAGGCCTCTTTGACAGTCGATCTCTGCTGGATTAGTGGGTCCAACTTAGATTCTGGTTTATTCTCCTTCACTTCAAACCCCATGGTGGCCTTCACAATTTTCATGAGGCCTGGAACCCTATCAAATGAGCACAGTTTTGAGGTAAGGGATGGAACAGAGTGTGGTTCCAGGTCTTCTTCATCTGAGTCTGCTCCGTCTTCCTCATCTGGTAGGTCCCTATCCTCCCCAGAGTCGGGTTTGTGAGTATCTGGGACCAGTTCCGGCAGGTCCATGTGATTCTCGTTGGCCCCCCCGACATCTTGCTCCAGAGGCTGTGTAGCCGGCGCTCTGTGTTGAGTGAGGGACTCCAATTTTTCCATGACCTTCAGCATGAAGTTCTGCTGACTCTCCATCATAGCTACGGTAGCCTGCTGGTTCTGTAGTAAGAAGGCACCCGGATCCAACCAAGTTGAATTGCTGGAGCCCAGATTACTTGGGCCCATGTCGGCGGTCTGTTCCAGTGGCAGGTCGTCGTCGTGGTGGAGGCAAGAGGTGCATAGGGGGCCAGGGGCATGGGGTAGGAGGTAAGCACTGCACGCTGTGCACTTCTTGGCCTTGACCATCTGGAGAAGACAAAAGATGGGTAGCATTTGTTAGGTTTGAGGTACCAATTGGGCCTCCAATTTGTCGTTGGCCCCTGTTAAGCAGAGTTCTGAAGCACTGCATGTAAGTAGCTAGAGAGAGATGCAGGCTGTCTCTGTCATGGGGTCGCTATAGAGAGGGACCCGGGTGGAGACTGGCGGCAACAAAGGTCGCTATGGAGAGGGACCTTCGTGGCAAGTGGTGGAGGCTCTGTAATGCGTGATCCATATACCGAGGTCGCTGTGTGAGGGACCCCATATATAAACGTGCGATGAGGTTTTGGGCTTATTCCGACGTTAACCCCCTTGTTTTGCATTGTAGACCCCCAGAATTAGACTTATTCCCTCTTTGCGCCCCCTTGGAAAAAAAAAACGGAGGCTCCCTGAAGCGTTAGATCCCTTATGGGCACGGTGGAAAAAAAGGGGGTGGGCTAGGAGAACTCTAGCCCGGGCATGTTTCCCCTGGATGGTAGTGCTCCTGAAATCTGTGGCCAGGGAGCCCCTAGATCCCGCTCCCCAGGGGATCAGTGGTACTGATGTCCTGATCAAGAGTCTCGAGATAGGAGGTCCGCGACAGGCCCCTGGCAGCGTAGGTGCAGAGAACCTGCCTGATATGGCTCTGTCATGATATGGTAATTTAGAGATCATCTGAGACTTTCATCCGAAGACAGAGATCATACTCACAGATGGTGCCTGCATCAGGCATGAAGAGCATGGACTGTTCCACTACGCTATAGGCAGGTAGGCCTGAAGCAGGAGGAGACGTGCCTCTCGCCGATGAGTGATGGCGCGTGGTCAGGGGGATCCTTAGGCAGCAGTGGAGGCAGCAGGAAGCTTGGGGTGAACCGCGGCATTCCAGATGGGCCCCTGCGCTGAGGCGTGATGGACCAAGCCACCCACGCGGCGGGGGGATGGGCGGAACATGGTGCAGGAGAAGATCACACTACCTGGAGGCCAGGGCGTAGGAGCATGCTGCGGGGGATGGTAGGCCAGAGCCTAGCCGCGTGCAGGGGCGGGTCAGCGTTCCGTGTGTATGCGGCAGCCCCTCACAGTGCACAGCGCTTCAAGAATGCCTGGAGGCCTCAGGAAGGGAGGAGAGGTAGGAGGCCCTAGGCGGTGAATTTATCTTAACAGAGTACCACGCGATGCGGAGTACAGTCGGCTGGGGCGCGCGAGTGGCGTGCCGAAATTCAGACGGGCATGCAAACTATGGTACTAGGTCACCAGTAACAAACAACATGTGGCACGATGGCAAAGGAAGGCAGTAACAATTGCTCGCAGTACGTAAACAACAGTAAGAAAAATGACTTTGAATCTTATGAAAATATACAATTAGCTTAGGCGCTTCTCCACTGTAACAGCATAACAAACAAACGATTGAGAATTATAGTAGTATGGCATTGCATGGTGGCCTATAACCTGTTTCTAGGCCTTCTGGTTTCTGATAATCAACAGTGACTAGCTCAAGTGAGCTCAAAGCCATATTAAACAAGCCTAAAGCCACACAGCTGGCTTGCTATATAGGACCAAATGTTGTTTTCTTAATTCAGTAACCTAGTATTCTTCTTAGAGATTATAACCATGGCTTACCTTGTAGTGAAGCAGCAGGGATCCTGGTGTGCTTGTTGCCTGATCAGATGCACGATTTGAACTGGAGAGCAGGGGTTTCTGGGACCTGGATATGGTAGAAATCTGATCCTAGAGTCATGTGCATCACTAGCCTATCAGGTGGGCTAAAACCCATGAGGTAATGTCTGGAGTGCCATGGATGATCAACCAATCACAATGAAAGTTGCAACTGGCTTTAATTTTTTAAATTCTGCAAGCCTTCTATCAAAGTCCCTGGCTATCCTGTCCAGATGAGCTGCGTACTTTGTGTTATCAAATTATATCCCTTCTTCAACTTTATTTTCTAGACTAGGAAAATGTTGAAAGCTGCCTTGCAGGAGCTGGTTCATCCACATTTCTAGCTTCATTTTAAATGCATGTATTGATCCTATCATCTGAATCACTGTTTTCCCTTCACCCTGTAATTCTAAATTAAGCAAATTAAGCTTTTATGTTAGATCAGTTAAAAATGCCAAATCACTCAGCCACACAGGATCAGTAAGCTCTTTGAAACCATCCCCTCTTGATTCTAAAAAAAGGGAAATTTCTGGAAGGAGATCCTGAAATTGTTTCAAAACTTTCCCTTTGCTTAGCCACCTAACATCAGTGTGCAAAAGTAAGCAGCGGTACTCTGCACCAAGTTCTTCTAAAAGAGTTTTAAACTGCCTGTGCTCTAGTGGTCTGGCTCTGATTGAATTAACAGTTTTTAACACCACACTCAAAATATGCTGACAATCAATAACTTTTGTGCATAGTGATTGCTGATGGATAATACAGTGGTAGCTTCTGAATTCTGGGAAGCAAGAATCTTTTCTGCATAGTGATAAAAACCCTACATGTGCACCTAACATTGAGGGGGCACCATCAGTTGTCATTGCAACTAATTTATGCAGTGACATATTCATTGATTCAATGCACAATTTAAATTCCTTAAAAATGTCTTCCCCATACGTTTTGCCTTTTATGGGAATAATTTTCAACAGTTCCTCTTTACAATTTACATCAGGAAACATGCTTCTAACAAAAACAATTAATTGAGCTGTGTCAGTCACATCAGTTGATTCATCCAGCTATAAACTGAAGAACTGGCAGGAAGCTAAATCACTTCTTATGTTTGCTTGCACGCATGTGCAAGAAACATAGTGCCATCATCCGAGTTTTCTGAGGTGTGGCAGCCCTCTTCCAATTCAGGCAGGGTGTTTGCAGGCACGGCTGCAGTTCTCCAATGCCTGCTCGAGCTGTCTATGACAGCCCAAAATGCAGTGGCGTACAGTTGAAAGGGGGAGCTACGCTTCAGTGAGCAGCGATAAGATATCACCTGCTCATGCGCACTCTCCCTACACACACACACACACACACACACACACACACACGCACACATACTGTGGCTCACCCCCACACACTGTGTAGCCAAGGGGTGCCCAATCCCCATCGACTGTGCTGCGCCTCAAACAGAGCTCTGTATGCCACGCTCGATGCCCACCCCAGCGTGCATCGTAGCCGGACGGGGTGCCCAATCCCGTCGGCTCCACTGGCCCCCAGAGTACAGGGTGCCAAGCTGGGAGCCCACCCCAATGTGGACAACACATGCTATCACTGACGGGGTGCCCAATCCCCATCGGCTCCATGCCCCCACAGTTATCCTTGTGCCACGCTGGGAGCCCACCCCAGCGTGGCAAACGCCCCGCATCATTGTCATTTAAAGAAAAACACCTGAAACTCAAAATGGTCCTTCGCTGTCTTCTGCCCCCACCCGCGCTCACCCACTGTGCACTCTGCCTCCCCACACCCCTCACCCTATACTTAGCTCCGGACTCCAACATGATGATCTTCGGTGGACCAGGAACACGTCTGCACTCTTCAAAGCCGACCATGAACTGAGGACATGCCGGTAAGCTGTATAATGGGATAGATAGGGTTTTTTCAACTTTGCTGCATATCTCAGGCATTTTTTGGAATTTTTGCACCAAATTTTCAACATGGGGTTTTTGGGACCCCTTCTCATGAATGATCTCACTGTCATGATGTTAATCAGCTCCAAAGGGTGATTTCGCAGTCACTGCGTGAAATCACCTTTCAGGACTGAGCAATGAAATGACACTGCCACTGTTCATAAGGTGGGCTTTCAAAAAGCCTATGTTAAAAATTTGGTGGAAAAATTCCTAAAAATGACTGTTTTATGAGCATGCGTAGTAGTTCTACGCATTTACCGTAAGTTCAAGGAATTTTCAATATTTTCACTCCAGATTTTCAAAATTGCCATTTTACCACACCTCCTTATGAGCAGTACAGCTGTCATTTTTCACATCTTGCCCAAAATATGTTTCCGCCCATGTAGCTCACAATGGCGCAGTCGGTGTGCGAAACCAATGTATGGGACACATTAAGAAAATCACAGTGATACTGTTCATGAGCAGAGGTCTTAAAATGGCTATGTTGAAAATTTGGTGAAAAAATTCCTAGAAATGTCTGTTTTATGAGTGTGCGTTGCGCAGTTCCTACGCACGCTCGTAAGTTTGCGAATTTTCAATATTTTCACTCCAGATTTTCCACATTGCCATTTTATTACACTTCCTTATGAATAGTACAGCTGCCATTTTTCACATGTGGCCCAAAATGTGTTTCCACACATGTAGCGCACAACGGTGCAGTTGATGTGTGAAAGCAATGTTTGGGACAGATTAAGAAAAGCACAGTTACACTGTTCATGAGCAGAGGTCTTAAAATGGCTATGTTGAAAATTTGGTGACAAAAGTCCATAAAATGACTGTGTTATGAGTGAGCATTGCGCAGTTTCCATGCACCCTCGTAAGTTCACGACTTTGTAATATTTTCAGTCCAGATTTTCACCAGTGGCATTTTTCCACACTTCCTTATGAACAGTACAGCTGTCATTTTTCACAACATGGCCGAAATGTGTTTTCACTCTTTCAGCGCAGAGATGCGTGGTCGCTGTGGGAAATCATTGTTCGGGACAGATAAAGAAAATCACAGTGACACTGTTCATGATCGGAGGTCCCAAAATGCCTGTGTTGACAATCTGCTGTAAAAAATTCCCAAACTAATTACATTACAGGTGTGCGTTGCACAGTTTCTATGCACGCTCGTGACTTCACCAGTTTTTTTAATATTTTTACTGCAGATTTGCAACATTGCCATTTTTTACACCTCCCCATGAACAGTACAGCTGTCATTTTTCACATCCTGTTCGGAATGTGTTTTTGCACCTGTGGTGCTAAATGCCGTAGTCGCTGTGCATAAGCAGCTTTCGGCTACCAAACTGATATTGCCACTGTTCATGAGGTGGGGGTCACAAAAAAATCATGTTCAAAATTTGGAGTGAAAATACCAACGGATGCTTGAGGTGTTAGGGTTTCCAACCATAACACCCTACCCTGTAGAGAATGACAGGCATCAGGGGTGTGACTTGGGATTCTTGCCTGTAATGCTCATACCATTCCACACCCTGTAGCCAGTGAGAGGCATCGAGGTATGCCTTGGACTCTTCGGCCCCAAAGTTCACCCCATTCTCCTATACCGCACCCATCTCACCGTATTTTCTGATGGAATGGGGTGCACATAAGGGCCAAAGACCCCAAGGCACACCGTGACACTTGTCAGTGTCTGCAGGGTAGGGTGTGTTGAAATGGCGTGGCTGTTATGCCTGATGACCCAAAGGCACATCCCAATGCCTGTCACTCTCTGCAGGGTGGTGGTGGGGTTGGCTTCAGTTCAATACTTCACTGCCATTTCTGTTATGCAGCTCTGTAACTTCTATACTACCAATGCCAATGCCAGCAAGCAAACATTCGGCATTGACAAATGCTTGTTATGTTTGCCTCAACTTCAGATGACATGGCTTCTATCCTTCTAGCAACAGTGTTTCTTGACAGCTGCACATCTTTAATTGCATTGATAATTTCAGATTTATTTTTATAATCAGCAAATAATGTGTTTCCTGTTGCAATTAAACATTCCTTCACTATGTCCCCATCTTCAAACATTTTTTTTTCCTTTTGGCCAGTACTTCAGCTATCTTGAATGAAGCAATAGTAGCAGCTTTTGATTTAATGGCAGACTTTGTGAAACTTGATTGTTGGGCATTCAGAGTTGTCTTCAATTCTCATAATTTGACTTGTCTGAGTTTGGTATGCTGAGGATAATCAGTATCAAATTTTTTGTGAGTCATCTCAAAGTGGCGTTCCAAATTACACTTCTTCCCCACAGACATGCTGGCATGGCAAATCAGGCAAATACATTTGCCATTATGACTAATGAAGAAATATTTCTCCTCCCATTCAGTTTTGAAATTGTAGGAGTAGATTCTTTGTTTTTTTTAGGTGGTTTACTCAAAACCATTGGTATCTGTGAATAGTGAGAGGAAAGGAAAGGAAATTAACAATATATAGCTATGTGACCCCCCCCAAACTCAGTGAGATAGCACAATTACTTATTACACCTGCCCCCCCACCGACAATGGAACGTTGTCCAACCGCAGAAATTTTTAAAGGACTGTCCTTTAGAAATGATGCTGAATTAAATGTATTCTTACTTTTAGTGAGGACGTCCAGTGATTCTGACAGCCAGGCAGTGGTTCAGGAAGATGAAGTGCAGTCAGTCCTTTAGTGAAGACGACTGATGATTCAGATAGCCAGCCAGCCAGTGGTTCAGGAAAAAGAAGTGCAGTCAGCCCTTTAGTGTAGAAATCCACCACAGTATACAACACTAGAAATAAAACTTAAATGTGATTGAACCAGTTCCTGAAAACAGCACTACAGATAGGACAGCCTTCAGAGCCAAACAACAGACCTGGGGAAGACTCGATACATTGTGCACACATCAGCAGCATCAGCACACAAACGACAGACCAGAGAGAACTGAAGAAGTTGGACACCACCTGATGGCTATTTAAAGTTCATCAGCAGCATTCTTGCGCTGTTTCACGTCAGAATGCTAATTGCGGTAACTGCAGCGATTAGGAAAGATAGAAAACCTAGCATACAGCTTAAAATAGGTGATAATTTAACTTCACAACTTATTTAGCAACAGCATGGAACTTCATTAAAGCATTTGGCATGCTAACTCAGTTAAGATGTGAGCAGGATCATATTTAAAAGAAAATACTGTTCCTGGGCACGATTGTGAAAAAAAAACACAACATTTTTAAAACTGAACTGCGAGCAACACTTAAAGGCTTGGCGAACAACATGTTGCTCGCGAGCCACAGGTTGGACAGCCTTGTTGTAACCTGTTCTGGGTCTTTCTCAGACTTGTGGAGCACTACAATGATTGCTTCAAAAAGTGTATGATCTATTGGGTTAGCATTGAGGATCCAGTCAAATAACCTCTTTAACCATGGGGAGAGCCACTTGCTAAATGTTTTATAGAAATTTGGGGAAAACCCATCAGGGCCTGGAGCCTTGTCTGAGGCAATTGATGAGATAACTGTTGTGATCTCACCCTCAGTTATGGGGGCAATCAGCCATTCACCATGCATAGGCTTTAAAGATGGGAGGGAGATGGAGTCTAGATAGTCCCGGACTTTCTGCCAATCTGGTAGATTTTCCATGGGGCTATAAAGTTCCTTATAGTATTTTGTAAATTCACCAGTGATGTCTTTAGGGGAAAAAGAGAGGGACCTGTCAACTTGAGAACGAATCCCTTTAACCAATCTGGAGGTTTCAGCTTTTTTAAGCTGCAAGGCAAGCAAACAACCCACCTTCTCCCCATGTTCAATATATTTTGATCCTGTTTTTAAAATGGCATATTCCGCTTTTTCCCTAAGAAGGCTGGCATATTGATCCCTAAGACCTAGCAATCATGTTTACTCCAAATCCGGGGTAGATGGGGAAAGTGAGTCCACCAGACTGCGGATCTCTGTTAACAAATCTAGTGCTTTGCACTCCCTATTCTTTTTCTGCCCTGAAGCCAGCTTGATGAATTCCCCCCTCAAGACACATTTAAGCGCACCCCATTCCAAGTCAGGACGGTTGGTGGAATGCAAATTTATACTCATATAGGATTTGATTCCCTGAGAAATCTTATCTGTTACAGATGTTTACTTTAACAACTGATTATTCAGTTTCCACACTGAATCTTTGGGGATGTCTGTGTGAAAGGTCATTGAGCAGCTGGAAACCGAGTAATCAGAAATAACACCCGGTTTTATATTAGTCTCCAACAACCCTCCTAACAAGATATGACCCATTAAAAAGTAGTCAGTTCTGGATTGGGTTTTATGTACATTGGACTTGAATGTGAACTCCCTGGCTTTAGGGTGGAGGACTCTCCATGGGTTGCATAAACCAAGATGATCCACCAGCTCCCTAATAGCCATCTGTGCCAGAGACAATCCATTCTTTATGGAGCCTGACCAGTCCAGATTCGGAGAGAAGGGGAGATTCCAGTCCCCTTCAAGTATGATTGGGCAGCCCACGAAGGGAGCTAAGATCTGTAGCAACTCTGTTAAAAAGCCCGGAGAGTCCACATTTGGGCCATATACACTACCCATAACCAGTGTGGTCCTTTCCAGACAACCTTTTACAAGGATGTTCCTCCCATTTGGGTCTCTTACCACTTGCCCACAGGTGAATGGAAATTTTCCTGGCAATTAAAATAGTGATTCCCCTGCTTTGGGTACTGTTCCCCACACTATAAATCTGCTCCACAAATTGGTGCCAGAAAAGTACTCCTTACCTCTCCAATAGGTGGGTTTCTTGGAGCATAGAGATGTCACTTTTTAAGTGTTGTAGGTGTTTCAGCACCTGATATCTTTTATTTTTATTTTGGCCCCATGTACACTCCAAGTGCAAAACCTTCTAGGGATGACCATTATCCCTATGATATTGAATGTAATCACCGTAGCTTAGATTACCTCTTCTGTAAACAGTAACCAAAACACAGTTTCTCCAGTGCGAAGCCAGAACCCTCCCCCCTTTCAACATCACAACTCTTCTCCCCATCCCTCCCCACCACCACCCCAACCCTCCCAAAAGCCCCCTTGTCCCCCCGAAACTTATACGAAAATATATGTAACAGATATAACTGTCTATTCCCCCTGCTAATATGTTTGCATACAAGATGTGCCTTCTGTCACAGCACTAAAC
This sequence comes from Neoceratodus forsteri, assembly GCA_016271365.2. Lineage (NCBI taxonomy): Eukaryota > Metazoa > Chordata > Ceratodontiformes > Ceratodontidae > Neoceratodus > Neoceratodus forsteri. The sequence continues at coordinate 10,286,703 of CM057451.1, forward strand.
CCCACCCCTCTCCCTTCCCACCCAGCCACCACAAAACCCTAATAAATGTATGCAGTCTTACTGCTAGGTGTGCCCTTCCCCCCACCTGGTAGGCCTGTCCAGAGGGCATAGAACTCCTGAATGCTGCAGAGGTGCTTCCCAAATTGAAAAACCAGCGTATCCCTAAGGGGGCCCCCAAACGAAGCCCGACTGCCTAGCAAGGTACACACAATGCCCCTTAGTTGATTCCCACACCTGTTGGCAAAGACCAAGGCACTATAGAACCAGGATTTCCTGGAAAACTTCTCTAAACCCAGTATGGAGGGTTACACCACTACTATACAGTCCCATTCCAATATACCCACTTACTGTAAGCCTCCCCAGCCCCTTTGGGTTAGATAACCCCATGTCATCTCTACAGGTATGCTTAAAGGCCTTCCCCTCAGGCCTAATATGCAGGTCCAACATAGCACCACGAGTAGAAAGAGAAAAGAAACAAAGGGGAAAAAAACTCAACAAAAACCCTGAAGAAAAAAAATCCCACCTGCTGCTATCCAGCATAAACATCAATGACCTAACCTTTGTAGCTCACTAAATTCCACCCTGCAAACAGTGCAGGGCACATGGATTTGATTAACACATAGCTAAAATAGAAGTGAATCTTCTCCCTGGAGAGAATTTACATCAATTAACAAACTGCACATCAGTCCCGCATAACTTCAGAATGGGTCTTCAGGCCTCTGTGCTGAATCTAACCAAGGTCCTGGAGCCGTCCTTACCCCACAACATGGACATGCATCAAATTAAACTGGAAAACGAGTTAAACAGTCTCTTGTTCCTCCAACTTTCAAAAATATCCCGGGGTGATGCAGAAAGAAAAATCAATGTGCCGAAGTGGGTAATTCTGTTTGCACATACTCTCAGACACAGTTCTTTAAACAGGATGTAAACCAAAAGGCCTCCCTGAGGAATGATCAGCCGTCTCGGAACAAATCTGGTAGTGCCTTCTTGAGAGTCTTTTCTGCCATCTTGTGGTCTTCAAAAGAGCTCCATTTCCCATTCAAAGAGAACTGGAGAATCATTGGGTACATCATTTTAAAATGAATATTTGCTGCCAACAGCTTTGCAACCATTTTATGAAAAGCTGCTCTTCCCTAAATTTCCCTCAGTTTAGTCAAGAAGTGCTGGCATTCTTGATAATTAAGGAATTTGAAAATGAAAGTCCTGGGTTGGGCGCTGGGCGGGGGCGCAAGGTCTCAAGGCATGATGTGCCTGTTCAGTGATATACAGTAGGCCGAACCGAAGGGTGAAGGCCCTGCCAGCTTCTCCATTAATTTCTGAGCAAAAACTACAGCATTGTTCCCCTCTTCCTTCTCAGGAAGACCGATAGCCACAATGTTATTTCTGCAGCTTCTCCCTTTGAGATCCCCTATTTTTGCTTCTAACTTTTGGATCTTCCACCTGGTCTCCACCATAACTGGGTCGATTTTGTCCAGCCTGTGCTCTGCTGATATCACCCAGACCTCACAGTTGCTGGTATGCCTATTCAGGTCTTCTACAGCTGATGATATACTCTTAATGTTGTCCTTCAGGGATCTCATTTCTTTCCTGAAGGGGCGAAATTCCTTAAGAAATTTTTCCAGAGTAAGCAGTTTTGATTCTTGAGGAGCCACTGAGAGCTCCCAGCCGAGCTCACCTGTACCTTCACTTTCTTCGGGGCCTGCTCCGGAGTATTTGGTGGTGTGTGCCGAAGAAGTGCAGCTTGCATCTCCGCTTCCATTCCTAGCTGTTCGCACCAGAAACTGCTGTGCATGTTCCTGGTAAGTACTGCCTTCACTTTAGCTGTGAAAAAGTGCTGCAAATGAGAATTAAACTGTGTATTTTTGGTAGAAAAGGAGAGATGAGTGGGAGCTCATTCTAGAGGTGCTAACCTGAAAGCTGCATCACGTGATCATGATGGGTAGTCTTAGGGTGGGTCAGAAGTTGGTCAACTAGGTGGCAAACTGGTTGGCAGACAGAAAACAGAGAGTGGTGGTAAATGGTATACAGTCAGAAGAGATGTAAGTCACAAGTGGGGTACCTCTGGGATCAGTCCTGGGGCCAGTCCTCTTCAATATCTTCATCAGTGACAGTGCAGATGGACTGGAGGGTAAGGTTTGTCTGTTTGCAGATGACACCAAGCTCTGCAACAGAGTAGATGGTCCAGATGGGATGGGCAGAATGAGAAGAGATCTGGATAAACTAGCAAAATGGTCGGAAGAGTGGCAACTGGGGTTTAACGCAAAGAAGTGCAAGATCATGTACGTAGGGAATAGAAACCCTAAAGTCACCTATGGGTTGGGAGGGGAGTTGCTGGCAATCACAAGGAAAGAAAGTGACTTGGGCATTGTCATCACAGATGACCTGAAATCATCCAAGCAGACCACTGAAGCAGTAGATAAGGCTACGGGGATGTTGGGGTGTATTAACAGGGGTATCACAAGTCATAAGATAGAGGTAATAATCCCTCTTTACAAGACACTGGTTAGAACCCATCTGGAGTACTGCATGCAGTACTGGGCCACCTTCACAAGAACATTAACAAAATGGAGGCAGTCCAGAGAGGGGCAACCGAAATGGTGCAGGGACTGCATCAGAAAACATATGAGGACAGAGTAATGGAGCTCAATATGTATACCCTAGAGCAAAGGAGGGAGAGAGGTAGTATGATCGAAACATTCAAACATCTTAAGGGCATTAAAAAGGTGAAAGAGTCTAACATGTTTCAATATAAGAAAAATAGCAGGACAAGAGGACACAGCATGAGATTAGAGGGAGGCTGATTAAGGGGTAATGTGAGGAAGTTCTTTTTCACAGAAAGGGTGGTGGATGCATGGAACGGTCTACCTCAGGAAGTGGTGGATATGAATATAGTGCAGGGCTTCAAACAGGCATGGGATAGGCATAAGGGAGCAATACAGATGGGTATGAATAGATAGACCATTGACAGAGTAAAGGCCAATGGCACATTCATAAGGAAGAAAAAAAAATAGGCAGACTGGATGGGCCTTGCAGTCCTTATGTGCCACCAGTTTCTATGTTTCTATGGTTCTATATGTTTTACTCTCCCAGTCTGACTTCATATGGTAGCTCCCCCAGACCCTGAGTCATTTTTGTTGCCCTATGTTGCACCCCTTCCAGCAGTCTAATGTCTTTTTATAGGTACACGAGCCAGAACTCAACGCAGTACTCTAGGTGGTGTCTGACCAATGATCTGTACAATGGCAGAATTACCTCCCTTATCCTCAAGGTTATACCCCTTACAATGCAGCCCAGCATTTTGTTGGTCTTTGCTGCTGCCTTTCTGCATTGTGCAGAGTTGTTCATTGCTCCTATAATGAGCACACCCAGATCCTTCTCCTTAGTTACTGCTAGCTGCACATCCCCCAGATGGTAGCTTCTCCTAGGATTCTTTCTTCCGAAGTGCAGCATCTTGCATTTTTTGGCATTGAACCCAAGTTGCCAGGTGTCAGACCATGCCTCAAGCCTTGTCAGATCCTCCTGTTCCCCCTGCCACCCCCCTTCCCGGGTCATCCGCCACCCCCTCATCTTGGTGTCATCTGCAAAGAGATTGATCTTGCTGCTGATGCCCTCCAAGATGTCTTCAATAAATATTCCAAACAGCGCCGGCCCCAACACCAACCACTGTGGAACCCCACTCGCCACCGGCTTGGGGGATGAGAGTTCCCCTCCCACCAACACTCTCTGCTGCCTCCCCAGCAGCCAGTTCTCTACCCACCTCACCAGGTTTGCTCCTGTCCCTGTGCCCCACAACTTACTTCCAGGTCTCCCATGCGGTACCAAATCGAAGGCCTTGCTGAAGTCCAGGTACAGGACATCCACCGCATGGCTCCTGTCAATTTGCCTAGTCACCCAGTCATAGTATTCCACTAGGTTGGTCTGGCATGATTTGCCCTTGACAAAGCCATGCTGCCCCTTGTCCTGCACCCCACTGACCTCCAGTAGTGCCACCAACCTCTCCTTTAGGATGGTCTCCATTAACTTCCCCACTATGGACGTTAGGATCACTGGAATATAATTCCCTGGTTTGTCCTTGGGTCCACTCTTATGGAGGGGAACTACGTGAGCCAGTCTCCAATCCTGCTGTACACACCCTGTGACTAGTGATGCATTAAATAAGTCTGCCAAGGGGCCCGCCAGAACCTCCGCCAGCTCCTTCAGTACCCTTGGATGCACTCCATCTGGTCCTGGTGCCTTGTCTACTCTCAATGCCTTTAACCCTTCCAGCACCCTCCCCACTGTGATTTCTCCATCTGTCACCCCTCCATCTGCTGCTATCTTTCCACCCACTGTGGGTATTCCCCCCCTTGGTAAGCCAAACAGAAGTAGTCGTTAAGTACCTCTGCCATTTCACCCTCCTTTTCCACCCATCCCTCTTAGTTCTTACAATTCTGTCCTTATAGCTTCTTTTCTCCCTGATGTACCTAAAGAGACCTTTCTCCCCTTTTTTATGCCTTGTGCCAGTCTGAGTTCCCTTGATGCCTCGGCTGCCCTTACCTCCCTGATCACCTCTTTTGCTTCTTTCAGATACACTTCCCTATCTTTCTCTCTCACTGATTTTCTGTATCTGTTATATGCACCCCTTTTCCTCCTCACTGTGTCTTTCACCCATTTGCTAGTCAGCTTGTTTCTTTGCCCAAGCCTTTTTACTCTGGGCCTTGCTGCAGGTTATTGTTGCCACTACTAACCCTGGCTTTATAAGTTCCCACCTTTGATTTGTGTCCATATTTGGTTGAATTTTGTCCAGGAACCCTTGTACCACTTCCCCCCATCTTCTTAATGTTGGCTTTCGTAAAATCCAGCACCCTTGTGCCAGATGTCCCCCCTCTCCTTAGCCATCAGTAACTGGAACCATACTGTCCAATGGTCACTCCCAGTCAGTGCTTGCTCAACCCTCACGTCCCTCACCCATTCCCCATTCATCAGTACGAGGTCAAGGGTGTTCCCTTCCCTAGTTGGTTTTCTGACCAACTGCACCAGAAAATTATCCTGAAAGACATCCAGTATTATCTGCTCCTTTCTGCACCTGGTGGTAGGTGTTTCCCATTCCACCCCTGGCAGGTTGAAGTCCCCTACTATCACCACTCCCCCCTTCCCACAGTTACTCCTGATCTGTTCCACCAGTACCCTATCCTTCCCTTTTGATTGGGAGGGTGGTCTGTACACCACCTCTAACCTTAATGACCTATTTTTGGGATCCTGGAGATGCATCCACAGAGCCTCTGTTTCTCCCTCCTCCCCCTCTTCCCTTACTCATTTTAGTACTTCCTTTATGTAAAGCACCACCCCCCTTCCTTCCCCTTCTCCCTATCCTTTCAGTATAATCTGTACCCTGGAACATGTCCCATTCATGGTTTTGAGTGGGCAATGTCTCAGTAATAGCCGCCAAGTCCACTCCCCCGCTACCATGAGAGCCTGTAGTTCCGCACCCTTATTCCCCTGGCTCCTAGCATTTAATGTTACCACCTTCCAACCCTTTTCTCTAACCTCCTCCCACCCCTCTCCCCTTATGTAATTTCCCTTAGAGGTTGCCTCTCTCCTTACCTTACTGTTATGGGGGTAAGCCCATTTGGTTTCTCATTTCTAGGTCTCTGAGTACCTCTATCCATCTTGTTACCCCCACCCCCTAGTTTACATTTTTCTCATTGTGCTCACCTATCCTTTCTTTCAGTACATTTCTTCCTTCCTTATTTAAGTGCAGTCTATCATTTGCATATAGACTGCTGTTTTCTCACCCCCATTAGCCCGTATCCCTTCCCAGGTTCCCAGCCATTTATTAAACTTTTGAATTCTCACTTTCCTTGCTGTGCTTGCCCTGGGGACAGGAAGTACCTCTGAAAAGGTAACTGATCTTCTCAGTCCCTCACAAAGAGGTCCCAGTTCCTCAAACCTCCTCCTCTCCTCCCCTACCGTCCCATTAGCCAGGTCGTTTGTCCCCAGGTGTAGCATTAGGTGGGGCCTTTCCCTTCTGCTGGCATACCATAGCACTGATTGTCTCACCCCTTCCACCTTCATTCCTGGCATCACTTCCACCCAAATTCTACTGTGCCTGTCCCCTTTGTTGCCCCACCTGACTCCACTTAGCATCGAGTCACCTAACACTAAGACATCTCCCTTTTCCCCTTCCTCATTTCTCTCTCTCTTCCCCACTCTCCCCCTCCTCTCCTTTGTCCTCCTGCACATTGTTCCCTCCTACTGACCATGTTATTCTGTCCCTACCCATGTACTCCCCTGTACTCAACCCCTCCTGACCCCCCTTCAGTTGCCTCACCTTTTTCTCCACCATCCCCAACATCCTATCCTTTGTTACCCTGGACTGTGCTTCCCCATCCTCTTTCCCTCCATCTGACAGCTTTGCAAGTGGTCAGCTCCCATTTGAGCCTGCTGTGCTACCTACTACCTTTACTCTTACCCCCATTTTCCTTGCGCCCTTTTCTCCTGTACTTGTGCCACCCCCTTGCTCCCCAGTCCTGATCACCCCCGTCTCTCCCGTCCGTCCCTCCCCTCCCATCTTCTTTTCCTGGTTCCATTCTGTGTTTCTCACACTCCTTTCTCTTCCCAACCTTGTCATTCTCTTCTTCACCCCTGACACTTCCTCTTTTAGCCTTAATACTTCATTCTCCAGTCATCTCAGTCTTTGACAAACTGGGCAACCCCCCCCAGCCTCCACAGGGTGTCCATGAATACGGCTGCACCACCGTTATTACATCCCACTATTCTTCTTCACCTGTGTCCTCTGATCCCATCCATTCCCTGGTCCCCTTGCCCCCTGCACTTCCACTGACCCTGATTCTGGCATGCCCTCCTACTCTCCTCCCCCCCACTGTCTGCCCCAGTCCATCACCCCGGACCATTTACCTCTTCCTCCTCCTTGCCCCCTTCACTCCATGCCCCCGGTTACCCTCACTAGACTTTGTTAGTTGGTAGCAATATTACCCCTTACTTCACAAGTCCTCCACTTCTATCTAATATGTGTCCTCTTTCAACCCTTATTCCAGTTGCATACTCTTTCCCTTTTCTCAAGACCCACTTGGAGAGCCCCAAGAAACAAACCAAACACTATTATTGCCCCCTCCCAAATTTTACCTTTGGAATAGCAAGCCCCACTTAGAGAGCCCCCAGAAACAATGCAAATACTATTATTGTCCACTCTCAAATTCTATCTTTACAGTACCTTGGTTTCACCCCCTTACCAAGCTCTCTAGCTCCTCCTCCACCTCTCCAGCTCTGCCCCCCAACTGGCTAATCATGCCTGGGAATGGTTAGCCCTAAGTAGCATTTAACAAGGGAGGTGGTGTGGGGTGGGAGTGCAGGAGAAAAAAAAAATTAAAAAAACTCCGTCCCAAAAGTCCAGCGGCAGCCTCAGCTCAGAGGTGGTACAGTTTCTCTGCCAATGTTCAGCTTCTCCAGCAAGACGGCACAATTTCTCGGGCAGGCTGCCCCGAGATAAGTCCCTCTCCACTCCTCTATCTCTCTCTCTGTGTGGCTATGGCCGCACTCCCTCCTCGCCACATTTGTTCTCCCCTAGTTTCAGCCCCAGGTTGCGGCCCTGATCCTCCTTCCAACTGCTTGCAGCTACAAGCCTCCTCTCCTGCTCCCTCCTGCTTTATTTCTCTCAGAGCGGTGACCGGCGGGCTTTTTATGGAATGAGGAGCAATAACACAATATAGATGTAACACCAGTCCTAGTAGACTTCTACTATATATTATGGTAGAATACCAGATACAGTAGAAAACAAGCTATGTAATTGCAAGAATAATGGAGTAATACAGAAGATCTGAAGAATATTATATTTGACTGTCACTAATATACGCAAATAAGAAATAAATATTTCTTAATATATGTTTCTTAATACACCAGCCACAGCTATCCCCCAGCTAATTCCTGACCCCCCTCCCAAAAGCATGCCTCCACCATTTGGGAGGCTAGTGGACGGGTCTGAGGAAAGGCACAGGTTATTCAAACTGTTGAACTTTGTTCTCTCTGTGTGCCTGTTTCCTGTGCCATTCAGCACATAAGCTGCAAGCCAGGGTTGTAAGTGTGAGTCTTGTCATCTGGCTGGCCCTCCATCCTGTATGAAGATCAGCTTCAGCCATCCCCAGCTGCTGCCTGACCTCTCAAAGCATGTGTCTTTCAATGGAGAGGCTAGCAGGTGGGTCTGAGGAAAAGTGCAGTTATTCAAACTGTTGGATTTTGTTCTGTCTGCGTGCTTGATTCCCATGCCTTTCTGCAAACAAGCTACAAGCACTGTAAGGGTGAATCTTTTGTTATCTGGCAATCCCTTCCCCCTCAATGAATTCCGGCTCCAGCAGTGCCCCAGCTGCTGCATGCCCCCATGCACGCATGTCTCTGCCAATTGGGAGGCCAGCAGGTGAGTCTGAATCAGTCTACTTAACTTGTCCTACACTAGCAGCTCTTCTGAACTGTGGTCCTTCTGCACTAGGGACCATAGTGCAAGGGATAGTCAGGCATGTACTGGTGTCAGCCATGTAGCTGGCCATGCTGGTCCTCAGACTACATTCTGTTTCACTTGCTACCTAATCCTACTTTTGCCAAGTACTGACCTCCCCCCCCCATACCTCTTAGCTTATCTGTTTCTACAAGGCCAGCACGTCTAGGTTTTAGTCTTGTTCATCAGCTTTTGTTTTGCTTAACTCCCTGACTGTGCCATACAAAATTACACCCTTTCAGGGTACTCCAATTACCTGCATTTCGGCTGTACATACTACTGTAGCTGCTTCATTATCTTGTATTACAGTGCTATTTGTGTTCCAGGCCCTCCTTGGTTAATATATATTATACTCCAATTCAATTACCATATCCAGGCTGTCTTTTAAATCTGCTCATTTTGTGTGACTCCTCCTCCTACTTACACCTTATCTGGGTGTTCTGTTTATTTGGTTAATTTTTGTTTCTCATAACGGCATTCTACTCTACTAGTTTGACTAGGTTCTGTTGATGCCAGTCATTTCACTTGTATTAAAAAGCTTTTGTCCATCACATTTACTTAGGATTCATATTCCCTCTGCCTGCTCACTCCTACCTGCTGGTTTTGCACAATCACGTATTTCACTGCCTACTGCTTGTACAGTGTTTTACTGCATTAATCTACTCTAAACACTGGTTCCTGTATTATTTGTGCCTGTGTTGCTGCTTGTATCTTGCTTACTACTACTTCACTACCACATTTCTCAACTTCCTCTGCCTTTTCCAGTTCACCCCCACTCCCCTTCACTCCCTTCCATCATCCCAGCTATCCTCCCCACTATCCATCCCTTTCTACTCCTGTCCCTCCCCCTCTCTACCTCCATGCTGTATTTCCTCTCTATTCTGCTTGGGCTCCTCCCTTCCTCCTTCCTCAACTTGGAGTTCTGCTGTACCTTGCCCTTCTGTCCTCTCACCACCCCCCTCTCCTTGTTCTCCTCCTCACTCCAAGAGGAGGAAGTCCCACTGCATCCGTCTTCTCCTTCTCCTGCTCTTCCTCCTGTCTGGTGACATGGAGCCCAACTCAGGTTACCCTTATCCCTCCCCTCTGCTTCTGCAAAAGGCCTTCACATTTTGCATTTCAATACTACAAGCCTTCTCCCTAAGCTTGACCTCCTCTCTGTTTGAATCCTACAACACTCTCCTGATAGCCTCTGCATCTCTGATTCCTGGTTCTCCTCAAGGATTCCAGACTCTAGCCTGTCTCTTCCTGACTTCCATCTTTGCAGGCAGGACAGGGGAAAACATGCCGGAGGTGCTGCTAATTTCTCCACAGTCTCTCTTGCACCCTGATTTTCAGGGAGACTGTACCCTCCTCCCATGAATTCCTCCTCACCAGGCTCAGTTTCACCTCACCTTTAAATTTATATATATCGGGGTCTACTATGCCTCACCCAGGATCACACCTGTTTCTCTGATTGACTCTCTCTCTCCAACATAACCTCACATTCCTCCTCTGGTGAACTCATTCTCCTAGGAGACTTCAACACAAGTTGGCTGTCCTCTACATCCAGAATTATAATCCAGAAGATTGAGTTCCTAAATGTGTCCCAGGTTATCTGTGAGCCCATGCTCCTACAAATACACCCTGCTGGACTGGGTTCTGTCCTCCCACGCCCAATGCATTGTTACAGCAGGTACTTTGCTTGATGCTTTCAGTGACCACTGCATGATGTTCTGCATCAATAAAATCTGCCATCCCCCTCCCCTCTGCCCCTAAACACATTTGGTCCAAATGTCTACATTCACTGAACATCAATGCTCTCATGAGTGACCTTGCTGCGTGACTGGTCAACAATCCCCCCAGGCCTCTGATGCTGATGTGGCTCAGTCCCCTTTGCATTCCAATATCATCTGAGACTTGCATGCCCCCTCAGAAATACAGGGTCAAATCATCCCATTTCCTGTGGATCTCCACTAAAAATCATTGATCAGTATATGTCCCATGATCTCACCTGGGACAGTACAAATGATCCCATTCTCTTCCTGAGCTTCTCCACTACAGGACCCCAAAAAATAATTTCACTAAGGTTGTCTAGGTTGAGGAATCCCATTATTTCAAAACCAACCTCCAGAATAATCTTAACTCCCAAGCTAGATTCTGGAAGGTAATCCACTCTTTTTTGACCCTTTGACCCAGTCTGCTCCCCAGTCATCATACTTAATGGCTCACTGGTATCTGACCCTTCCTCTATTGCTGCTCATTTCAATGAGTTTTTCACTACATCTGCCCTCCCCTCTCCCCCTGCTATGGGGCCCACTCTTTTGCCTCCTGCTCTTTGCTCCTCTTACCTGCAAATCCACCCTGGGTTTCCACTTTCCACCCATCACTACTCATGAAACCATGCTTGACCTCTCCTCCCTCAGTCAGTCTAAGTCTAGTCCTGATGGTCTTGATCCTAAACTCCACTACATCTCCTCACCTGCAAGTGCACTTCCACTAACTCAGCTGCTCAACCTCTCATTCTCTCTTAGGTCTGTTCCTCAGTCTTGGAAATTTACCAAAGTTCTTCCACTCCACAAAGAGGGTGACCCATGGAAAATACCAACCCATCTCACTCCTCCCTTCTCCTGTTAAACTGCAAGAAAAGGTAGTCAACTCTAGACTTCTTGACTTCCTCACCAGTTTCCTCTCACCTTTTCAGTCTGATTTCCAGAAACATTACTCCACCATTTCTTCCCTGCTGTGTGTCACTGACCCTATCCTTTTTGAGATAGATCAGATGCATATCATAGCTGCCATTTACATTGACCTGGACAAAGAGTTTGACACTGTGCCGCAACCCGTCTTCCTGGATAAACTGAGATCAGTCAGCATCTCTCCTCCCGTTGCTGACTGGTTTCATTCCTACCTAATGGGCAGCCGACAAGTGGTACAGGTTGGAGTCATGTTATTACCCCCCCATCCAGTCTCTGGTCCTGCAGAGTTCAGTCCTAGGCCCCATCCTATTCTTGATTTTTCTGAATGACCTCTTCTCTGCCTGTGTCAGCTCACATATACAAATGTAGAAGACTTGTGTTTTAAACTGTAAAAGTGTCACACAAATGTTGGATAAGCTGCTTTTAATATCAAATTTATAGTTTTTGGAACTTACTTCCTCAAAACATCAGGACTCTGATGAAATACAGTATAAATCTTTTGCAACAGCTCTAAGAAATCATATTAGTACCATTGACATTTGCAGCTGTTATGATTAATAACTTTACTGCCTTACGTATCACTATATATTACTGTCTCTTGTAATTTTTGTATAACTTGACCATGGTTGCCTATGAAAATGGTCAATTTTGTCCATAGGCTCTTGTTTTAAACAAATGAAATGACAAGAAATGAAATGAAATTAAATGTACATAGATGACACAGTTATCTTCACTTCTGGACCCTCTTCAGCTCCAGTGGAAGATCTGCTCCAGCAGGATTTCCACAGCATCCTGTGCTGGCTCCAGTCCAACCTTCTAAAGGTCAATACTGAAAAAAAAACCTTGTCTATGACCTTTCGTACCAGCAAAGGTTGGCCAGGCTCTCGAGTCATCCTGTCTTCACTACATTGGATGGCTCCACTCTTGAAGCAGTTCCATCCTTCAAGTACCTCAACATGTGGTTTGACAGCTTGACATTTTAGCCCACATTGATGCTGTTCATGATAAACTCCACACTAAGCTTGGAGCCTTACACTGTAACAAAAACTGTCTATCCTTGCTAATGTGCCATGAGCTGTTCACCAAAATGGTGCTCCCAGTCTTTAACTACACAGATGTAGTCTATGGTACAAACCCCTTCACTTACCTAGCCACACTGGACACCCTATGCAATGCCTTTTGTCACTTCATGACTAACTTCCCCCAACATACACACCACTGCACCCTCTATTCCTCCCTGTCCGTCCTCACCCTTCCTTCATGTTGTGAGTTACACAGCCCTTTCTTCATCTCCAACTACTGTTTTGGCTCCCTTCCATCCTACCTCTCCTTACTCCTCTCTTCTATCCCCAGCTCCATGATCCCTATGATGTAGGAATCAGCAAAACTTCTCTACTCTGTACCTCCATTCCTCTGCTGGGCAATCTGCCGTCTTCTATTGCTTGCCTTCACTCTGGAACAAGCTCCCTCTATCCCTTTACAAGTCCACCTCTTTAGACTTCCTCAGGTGTCAGTTGAAACTGCTCCCACCTCCTACCTGCACCTGTCTCACATACAAGGTCCCCCACAGTATTTTTGGTATTTTAGGTTTTTGGTTCCCCAAAGCCCAACTGGTTTCTAATGCACTGTTTTGACTGCCTTGGTTCTGCTTTAATGCCAAATCTCAGTTTTCCACTTGCACTTGTATTTGCACAACATATTTGCACCTTAACCTGTTCCACGTTTGTACCAATGAAGTATTGCTCTTACTGTATGGTTGTCTGCACTTTTGACTGTATAATGTTTTGTACTGTATTATGTTTCAGTGTTTCCTCCTATAATCCTTCCCCCGGGTAGCATCTGCAAATGAGCCTTGGCTCAGTGTGCCTTTCCTAGTTGCCAATTTTAAATAAATAAATATTTGAAAAAACCTACCAGGAGTAAAAAGGAAGTCCACCTTGAAGGTCCTTGAACTGTTATTTAATTCAGAAAGCTATTATATTATTGCAAAACTATGGTTATTGCTTAAAAATGTTCAGATCATCAGGGCAAGAAGAACAGACAGAACAGGACAATCATCAATAGCGCTTTTTGAATGTGAAGTGTTAATATTGTCTGTTGTGATCTTTATATACCTTGTCTTTTTTCTGTGAAATATTTTGTTCCTTGGAATGTGTGCAACCCTATGTTAACTGGTACTGTACTGTATGCTGAAATGTCAATGTGATGGTCAATAAAATATTTACTTACTTATCTAAACATAGAAACATAGACGTTGATGGCAGATAAGGACCGCAAGGCCCATCCAGTCTGCCCATTTCTTTTTCTGCCTTATAAATGTGCCATTGGCCTTTGCTCTGTCAATGGCCTACCTAGTCATACTCATCTGTATTGCTCCCTTATGTCTATCCCATGCCTGTTTGAAGCCCTGCACTGTATTCATATCCATCACTTCCTGAGGTAGGCCGTTCCATGCATCCACCACCCTTTCTGTGAAAAAGAACTTCCTCACATTACCCCTTAATTGGCCTCCCTCTAATCTCATGCTGTGTTCTCTTGTCCTGCTTTTTTTCTTATATTGAAACATGTTAGACTCTTTCACCTTGTTAATGCCCTTAAAGTGTTTGAACTTAAGGTGTTTGGGACTGTGTCAGACTTTAGCAAGGCATTTGACACAGTCCCACACAAAAGATTAATATACAAGTTAGCCAGCCTGGGAGTGGGTCCCAAGATGACAGCCTAGGTAAAGAATTGGCTGGAGAATAGGACACAGAGATTTATAGTAAATGGAGTCCACTCAGAAGAAAGGAGGGTTACTAGTGGGGTACCGCAAGTTCAATGTGGGACGGTCCTCTTCAGTATCTTTATAAGCGACATTGCAGAAGGACTGGAAGGAAAATATGTCTCTTTACAGATGACACTAAGATCTGCAACAGAGTTGATGCACAGGGTGGGGTGGAAAGGATGAGAAGGGACTTGGCAAGGTTAGAGGAATGGTCAAATGTATGGCAGCTTAGATTCAATGCTAAGAAGTGCAAGGTAATGCACCTGGGAAACAAAAACCCAGAGGAAGAGTACACAATGGGGGGTGAGATACTAACAACAACAAGAATGGAAAGGGACCTGGGGGTAGTCATATCAGATGACCTAAAGATGGGCAAGCAATGTGAGAGGGCAGCAAGGAGGGCTGGGGATACTGGGATGCATAGGAGAGGCATCACCAGTGGAAAACAAAGTTATTATCCCTCTGTACAGACAGCTGGTGAGACCCATCTGGAGCACTGTGTGCAGTTCTGGAGACCCAATCTCCCAAAGACATAGACAGGATGGAAGCTGTCCAGAGGAGCAACTAAAATGGTGCAGGGTCTGCAGCGGAGTCGTATGAAGAGAGACTTAAGGAGCTTAATATGTATAGCCTCGAGGAAAGGAGGGAGGGGACATGATAGAAACTTTCAAGTACCTCAGGGAATCAACAAAGTCCAAGAGGTAGCATCTTTCAAAAAGAGGTGTGCAAGAACAAGAGGACACAATTTGAAGATGGGGGCGGCTCAGAGGTAATTTGAAGTATTTTTTCACAGAGAGGGTTGTGGATGCATGGAACGGCCTTCCGGAGGAGGTTGTGGAGTCAAAATCAGTGGGGGAATTCAAGCATGCATGGGATAGTCATAAGGCAATTCTGGGGGGTGGGGGTAGGAAGAAGTAGGCTGCTGGTTAACTAGGATCTGCAGCTTATCCAGTAGGTAGGAAAATGGGCAGACTGGGTGGGCCAAGCGGTCCTTATCTGCCATCAAATTCTATGTTTCTATGTTTCTAATGTTTTGGTCATATCACCTCTCTCCCTCCTTTGCTCTAGGGTATACATATTGAGCTCCGTTAATCTGTCCTCATATGTTTTCTGATGCAGTCCCTGCACCATTTTGGATGTCCTTCTCTGGACTGCCACAATTTGGCTAATGTCCTTGTGAAGGTGTGGCCTCCAGTACTGCATGCAGTACTCCAAATGGGGCCTAACCAGTGTCTTATAAAGAGGGATTATTACCTCCCTCTTCCAACTTGTGATACCCTGCTAATACACCCCAACATCCCCCTAGCCTTACCTACTGCTTTAGTGGTCTGCTTGGATGATTTCAGGTCATCGGTGAGGATGATGTCCAAATCCCTTTCTTTCCTTGTGACTGCCAGCAACTCCCCTCCCAGCCTATAGGTGGCTTCAGGGTTTCTCTTCCCTATGTGCATGATCTTGCACTTCTTTGCATAAGACCTGCGGAAAATTTTAAAAACTGCGTTGTCTCAGTGTGCTCACTCAGAAAGCAGCCTCACAAAAATTATACACATTCATGTTGTACTGCAAACTGCAGGAGCAGGGAATTTGTGGTCCCCCTCTTCCGTCATTGGTGCGTGACTTTTTCTTGTGCCTGAAAAGACAGTGTTGAAGTTACTGTAGGGCAACATCAAAGCTGCATCACACAGTCATTCAAAGACCAAGAAACACAATGGCAGAGATTCAGCAGGGCTGGAGGATTTTTTTTTACCATAACTGTCATTTCTGTACCATTGTGGCATTACAGTTCATCCTTAAATGACGCTTTAAAATATTTTTTTGCAATGAATTATATTCATAAGTTAACAGAACTGTGAACACAGATCTGCATCTTTTGGCTTATTTGGTTTTCTAATCACTCTAGTTCACAGACTATTTTATTTCTTAGCTACAAGCAAAGCTAGCACAAGCACTTGGACAGGATGAGAAATCCACCAATGTTTCAAAGCCTGTTTATTTATTTATTTTGTTCTTGTTTACCAGGTAGGTGCAATAGAAAATTAAATGACTATTTTTAGGCATGATCTGGGAGGTTACAAAGGGTCAGGGTTAGTAAACAGCAAGCTACAGTGCAGCAATGGTTAAGGACATTGATGACAGCATGTATAGCAGATAACAAAAAGAACTTAGTACATAAATAGTACATAAATAAGCAAAAAAGGTCAAAATTACAAGGCACTGATGGAGCAGTCAGGGGGGATAAGAGATTTAATTCGGGTGATATTACGCAGAGGATAAAATCCATTCCGGAAACCGGAGCATCAAATGTCAGCTCGCTGTCCAGAAGGACACTCACATTTCTCATCTTTGTAGAGGCCTCCAGTTTGGCTGAGTCAATAGAAATCCCTAAATCCTCTCCAGAGGCCCTCATGCCCCCCCCCCAACCTGGCTCAATCAACTTACAGATTGGTCCAACATCTTTGTAGTGGATGATGTTGATGTAGCATTGGACTACTTCATTAAGTCTTTCAATACAGCCTGCGACATCTATGCCCGTGTCACTACTAGGAAGGTTAAAAGCTCCCATAAATGCTGGATAACTCATCTGTCCTTGCCCAAATGCATGCAAGGGATAACTTATGGCACAAGGTGAGAAACTCAGGCTCCCACGCTAATCTACAAAAGAACAAGGCAGCACAGAATAATTGCACCAGGGCCATCTGCCTTGCTAAATCAAAGTACTTCAAGACTCAACTTGACTATGCCTGAGGTGATAGACAACATTTCTGGGCAAACATTAAGGCCCTAACAAGGACTCCGAACAAAACAGCCCCAACCTTGCTGAATGTCAACAGGAATATTATATAGGATTCAAAGACCTTTGCAGATACTTTCAATAAAGCATTCATAGACCTCAGCTCAGTGCTCCCCTCAGACTACCTTACCCTTCTAGTAGAGAACAAAGTAGCGCAACAGGTCCCCCCCCACACACAGCCTCCCAGTTCTACTTCAAGACAATACCCCAATCCAAGGCAAAAAAATACCTCCAGAAAGTGCTCAACAAAGCCAGGCATAGCAGTAATAGCCTCAATCTCAAGTTGATTGCCCTCACCTTAGATGCCATTCTAGCACCCCTGACAAGAATTCTTAACCTCTCCCTAGCCTCCAGACAATTCCCAAAACTATGGAAAGCAGCAGTTGTCACCCCAGTTTTAAAACTGAGGACAGAACCCTCCACAGTAACTATTGACGTAATTCGATTCTACCCCCTATTTCTAAGGCATTAGAATGTATAGTCTATGATCAGTTAATTAACCACCTTGAAGAATATCAACTTCAATGTATGGAGCAACATGGTTTTAGACAACAGCATAGTACAACAACAGCGCTGATCAAATTCACCGGTTTCATACATGATTCAATAGACCTAGGGCACTTAGTAGGGGCCACCTTTATAGACCTCATTAAGGCATTCAATACGGTGAATCATGAGCTTCTTCTAACCCAATTAGGAGAGTCCACTGTATCCTCTACCGCCCTGGGCTGGTTTCGAAGTTACCTTTCTGGGCAAGTTCAAATAGTCAAAATCAGGAACACACTCTTGGACAGCCTAAGTGTCAGCACAGGAGTCCCTCAAGGATCCAACTTAGTCCCCTTGCTGTTTATTCTCTTTTTAAATACCCTCCCTCAAGTACAGTATGTCATGATAAAATTCTCCTGTATGCAGATGATGAGGTCATCTACAAAACCCCAAAACCCTCCAACAGAGAATGCAACTTAGCTTCAAGATGGTGGAAATCTGGTTCAGTAATGCACGACTCCTGCTAAACTATAAAAAAAGAAAACAATGCTTTTCACCCCTGCCCACAGTAAATACAAATCTTAAACCCTGTACATCAGTAACAAACAAAACAAAACCCTGGAGATGGTCTGCAGCTTCAAATACCTAGGGGTCACCTTGCACAGCTCCTTATCATATTCTCTACCCATAGACCAAGTTTCCAGGAAAGCAAACAGGGTCATCGGGTAACTATATAAACATAGGCACTGCCTAATGGAGGAGGCGCTCAGGCTTGCCATAAATAGCTCAGTCTTCTCCACCATAGACTATAGACTTGCTGTCCATACATCTCAACTGTCACACATTACAAGGTACGTCACACATTTTACCCCTCAGAAATCCTCTGCCCCACACAAAGAAGGGGATATTCCACATTTCCTAATGAGACTTTAAAGCAGAAACTTATAATTATCTACTATGCTGTGTTATCAGCAAACATTATTAACATTAGTGCACTAACAACAATAGTGTTCTGAACGTGCAGTGCCAGGTTTGATGATACGTCACACATTTCGGTCATTTGCCACACATCTTGTCACACATTTCAGGGAAGAAAGGATGAGAGGTATGTTGCTGTCTACAGTGCCGCATCAGACACAGCACTAAAAAGGATAGCCCTGACCATGAACAAAGCATGTAGACTCCTCCTCACAGCTCCATGCCTCACCCACACATGACTTGTACTCGCTCATGGGATGGCTGGACCTTGAACTCAGAACCTGTTACCAAGTATGTCTCCTAGGTAAAAAGGCAACCCTAGGCTGGACCCATCAGGATCCAGTCCATGCTCTGCCCTACGGCTCCAACTAGATTGACCAGTTGCACACAACAGAACCACTTTAAGGTACTTTCTGCTGTACAAAGCAAGGACAGTGATCCTTTGTAGTCCGTGCCCCACATCTGCTCAATTCCATCCCTAAGAATCTACTTGCCGAGACCAAATTAAGCCCATTTAGGGCTAACCTACGCTGTCACCTCACTGGTCTAAAGAAATGTTCCTGCTCATTATAACATCTCTTAGTGCCATGTGTCTGCACACATAATGCATGCTCATTCTCCCTTAAAGGGGCACCACTGCCCGTATGCATCTACCCCTCCTTGTACTGGGTTCTTATACTGGGATTAGAATGGTAGAAGACCCATTGGTCCATATAAACTGTTCCCCACCTTAGTGGGTACATTTTAACCTGTTTCCCACAATCAACTCATCTATTTTCCTTTTAAATTCTGCCAGTGAATTACTAGCCACTACTTCACCTGGCAAAGTATTCCACATTCTTTTAGTTCTATTCATGAAAGAATAGTAAAATCGGTTTCCTTTAACTACATCTAGTTTAATTTTCATCCTATGACCTCTAAGTCCTATCAGTTTTCCCTGTAGTCTCAGTCCTATCTCAGTTGCTAGATCCTTGTCATTTATGATCTTGTACAAAGGCATTAAGTCTCCTCTCATTCTCCTTTGTTCTAGTGTAAGCAAACCAGTTCTTTTTAATCTTTCGCTCAACTCATATCTTCCTAATGTGCCCATCATTCTAGTATATCTTCTCTGTACAACTTCTACTCGTTTTATTTCCCCCATTGTATATGGACTCTAGAGCTGTGATCCATAGTCCACCTATGGTCTTATATAAGACTTCTATATGGACAACAGCCATCCCATTGACCTATTTATAAAACTTTGTTTTATGTTTCTTACCATACAATTTGCTCTTTGTATAACCTGCGTACATTGTTTTACAAACTTCAGCTTATTATCTATAAGAATTCCACAGCCTTTCTCTTCTTCTGTGTCATGTAATCTTTCCTTACTTAATGTATAGATGTTCTTACTATTCGATCTTCCCAAATGCATTACTCTTGATTTATCAACACTGAACTTCATATTATTTTCGTGTGCCCATAGTTCAATTTTTTTAAGTCCATTTTTAAATCACTTTGCTACTCCGGTGTTCCCCCCGGTCCGCCTAATTTAATATCATCTGCAAATTTAACTACCTGACTAGTTATGTTATGGTGTAAGTCGCTGATGTATAGGGAAAACAAAATTGGCCCCAGCCAGTACAGATCCCTCTGGCACTCCACTTTCCACTTTAATAGGTTCAGATAGTTCTCCTGTTATTCTTACCCTCTGTGTTCTAGCGTACAACCAGTTTTTAGTCCAGGTGACAATACGACTATCTTACCCTATATTAGTCATTTTTTGCACTAACTTATTATGTGGTACCTTGTCAAAGGCCTTCTGAAAATCCAGGAATATAATATCCATGGGTATGTTTTTATTTAAATTCCCATTTATGTATTTGTAAAAACACAAATGATTTGTTACACATGCTCTAGTCTTCTTAAACCCATGTTGTTTATTATCAATATAACCTAGTAGTTCCAGATGTTCTTCTATTTTAGTTTTCAATATACTCTCAGCGACTTTCCCCAAGACTGCAGTCAAACTCATTGGTCTGTAATTAGATGTTTCAGATTTTTTCCTTTCTTATATAGCGGCACCACAATGGCTTGTTTCCAATCTACAAGTACATCACCGGATATGAATGAGCTACTGTAGTATAAATCCAGACTAATGGTTCTGCAATTAACAACTTCCTTTATAAAACGTGGGTGGAATAAGTCAGGTCCTGCTGACTTATGTGATTTTAATTTCATTATTAAGCTTTCTCTCCTCTCCTCTGTCTTCTCAACACCCCACTATGCACTTCCCCCTTCCTCTCTATACCTATGTCACCTACTTCTCCCCTCTTCTCTCAACACCTCTTTTTCTCATCCCTTCTCTTATTCCCTTCTAAATCGTCCCCCCACTCCCCATCACCCCTTCCCTCTACTCATAGCCCCACCCTATCCAACCAGCCCTCCCCTCTTCAGTCTCCCTCTGTATTCATGCTCCCATCATCCTTCCACCACCACTAGGACAATGGGTACATTCCCCTGTCTATGAGTGCTGTTCACTCTTATTTTACCTGACTGCTTCTCCCTCTTATGTTTCAATATTCTGATATGCCCAAGACATTCATGCATTTGATGTTCAGTGTCTACTGTTTAATAATACCAAAGGAGCAAGCACAAGGATGTGGTGCTTCAGTGCCCAAAGAAATCTAAATACTTTACAAAAAGACAGAGCATATACTAACCACAGCATATCAAGGGCACTGGTCATATAAAAATATTTATTAAAAAATGCACACAGTACAAACAACACCTGATGCATTTCTGATGCCTCTTACATCCTTTCTCAAAGTCTACTGTTTATTTGTCTGTTCTGTTCAAATTGATGTGGAACCTTTGTAAATGAGCTCCCAGCTCAAAGGTTGGAATTTTGAGATTGAAAAAAACATAAGGAAAAACATAACAGTACTTCAGTCTTCCCTGGGTTGAGTCCCAATCAATTAGATGACATCCGCATCTAGATCTTGGACAAGCACTTATTTAGCATGTTGACTGCATCTGATCTTCATGGTGCAAAAGACTGGCAGAGCTGGGTATCATTGGCATAGCTATGAAACCCAAGCCCAAACCACCTTATGACCTCACCCAGGGGCAGCATGTACACTGCAAACATGGGGGAGAGGACAGAACTTTGGGGCACTCCACAGGACAGGGCCACTGGGCTTGAGGAACAATTCCTCCAAACCACCCTTTGGGACCTGCCCCAGAGGAAGGACTCAAACCAGCTGGTGACCTTGTCAGTGAGTCCAACATACTTCCTCAGCCTGTCCAACAGCACCTCATGATCCATGGTGTCAAACTCTGATGAGAGATTGAAGAGATTGAGAACAGATTGCTCTCCCATATCCCTTGCCCAGAACAGATAATTCAGCACCCGTGTTAATGCAGTCTCTGTGATGTGCATAGCCCTAAATTTGGACTGGAGCACCTTGTAAATCTGGAAGTCTGTGAGGAGAATCTCAACCTGCTTGAGCTTATACAAAAGACCCAGCTTACAGTTTACTGATTTACAGGTGCACCTTGTGTGCAGGGAGAAATCAAGGGATGTGCCAACTGTAATACCAACGTTATTGAATATAGGCACCAGTACAAGGGAGGGTTCCATCTCTACACAGTGCTTAGAAGGGTTGCACAGCTTTTAATTTGGAGAGCAGAGCCAAACAGCTGTAACTTTGCCATATTTAAGAGGAGTTTGTTAGATAGGACCCAATGCTGCATTCCATGGAGGTCAGCAGATAAATTAGTGTGAAAGACAGACACGCTATGCAAGCTTAAGTGCAGAACGAGGTCATCTGCATATAAGGTAGGGGTGCAATGGGTGAGGGGAAGCTAGATGAACATTCTGCTAAACATTGCCTTTTTTAAACCCACTAAATTCTCTTAAAATATAACATTTTCAAAAATAGCACCATGTCCAGAGCAGCCACAGATATAGTGAAGGTTGCCAAATACAGAAGAATCTGGTAGGTGGTTCTGTGTCCTGGTTTTTTACCCCCCCACCCCAGATTGTTGGTGGGTACAGATGGGGTATACCTGCAAATGTGCCACAGTGTTTGTTGTATTATGACATGCACATAGAACACATTGTAATTCTGTGCTGCAGTGGAAGCACTGGGCCAATGGGCATCCTACCTGGAAATGCCTATGACCCCATCCAAGTCACCCAAGTGTTGTGGACTCTGGTGGTATTAGCATTCATGCCCCTTCATTGTTAAGTTCAGAGGTACCCTGGTGACCCAGCAGACCTCCCTCCCACTTCCCCCCAATGGTCATTAACCCTGGTGGTCCAGTGGTTCACCTCACCCTACCTCAAACATCCTCAAATACCTTGTGGTGAAATGACCCCCAAACCCTTCTTACCTTCTAGGTGATTAGATTCCATGTGTATCCCAGAACAAGACTGTGCCCTCATTACTGCTAGCTTCCAACAGTTGTCAAACAGTTTGTTTAGGCCTCCGGGGCCTGCCACTGCTTCGTAAATTGTCATTGCCACATTTCTTGATCACTTGCAATGGCCTTTGTGGGCACTTGGATGGGGCTGGAACTATGGCTATATGGCATGTAATAACACCTCTGAAAAAGGAGGAGGGTTTGAAATAATCTTAACTTTGTATTCCTTGGAAATTATGTTAGTTATAACATATATAATCCCATGGACTCTTCCATGTGGAATTTTTATTTCACCAATGATATTTAAATGTTTAAATGTTTACAATTTTCCATGATCTATTTGGTAAGGTTGCAAATTTATTTCTGTGATACCTTCAGTACTATAAGAAAATATAAACAGTATAATGCTGGAAAATAAAATTAAAAAATATCCCACCAACTGTTCATCATATCATTGTAGTGGAATTGCACAGAAATTATACATTCTGCTGTAGATATTTGCAGCAGCAAAATCCTGCAAATTTGCCCGCCCCCTAGTTACAACACTCTTTAAGCAGGACTCCACACAGTCACAATTTATTTTTATTTTATTTTAATATTGGTAACCAGGAAAGGCACACTGAGCTGAGGCTCATTTCCAGGTGCAACCCAGTGACAGGGGTAACACAACATACACAGGAGATTACATACAATCAAAATGATTGCAAAAAACAGTATAGGCATGGCAGGTTACAATATATTTTAAGATTTTGCTCAGAGAAACATGGTTAGACAGCACTGGCCAATGCAAAGTTGCTGCCAAAGTCCCTTTATGCTGGTAGATACAACTGAGATTAGGGCCACAGAATTTCTTTACATGAACTACTAGACTTCTGAGGCCCAAGTTTATTAAAAAATGTCCCCCTGCTTTGGGTTTCCAAACTCAGCAGTCCCTAAGAATTTGTTGATACCAGTTAATGGCTTTTTTTAATTTATTTTTATTTATTTATTTGAACAATCGGATTTACAACCTTTGAGCCAGAGGCTCGTTTACAAAGGTACCTCATCACAGAGAGGACATACAATATGCACATTTACAGAAATTCAAGACACTGAATGACATAGAAATTACAAAGTTATCTTCATACAATAAGCAATTAGAAACATTTCATGGTGACAAAATATAGCACATGCAGATACCAATAGAAAGGGCAGGATGCCAGTGGGAAATTTGGGGGGGGTGAGATGGGGGTTCAGCCCAGCGGGCATTGTCAGGTGCAAAGATAGTACTCAAATCCAGTTTGTGAATATATATGGAATGCACTGTTGCATATATCATAGTGACTTTTCTAACTCACAGTCACCTGTTATGCTTGCCAGAAATGCTCTGTTAAATAAACTTATATGAAATCTCTCCCCATTCAGCAAAAAGTATGTCTTGGTCCTTCAAACTCAGTGACAAAAATGCTATTTTTAAAATCTTCAAGGGCTCAGGTACAGTAATTTATTTTTAACTCTAGATTTTTTAGGAAAAAAATTAAAAATGTCTCTAAATTCTATTATTTGTAAACCTAAATAGATTGACAAGGGTGAAAGCTAGTCTTAAGTCATTTGAAGTGCTCTGTTACTCTTAAACAAGTACACTCAATTACAGGTTAAGCTATACTATGGAAACTTCACATACAGTACTGTATTATCCAGTACTACAAATGTGTGATACAGATTAGGACAGCCAGTGTTTTATGGGAAGCAAGCTTCATAGTTGGCCACATACACTTCCTTTGGCTTGGTTTCAACAAGTGCTAAAACCAATGTGGTTACGTGTGTTCAGGTCACTTAATTTATAATTTATTTTACCAAGAGAATAAACTAATTGAGGTGGGAGTACTTCATTTCTAAGAGTCCACTGGGGCAGCAGCTATATGGTTACAATGTATGGCAAACAAGGCATTCGTCTATAAAAGTTCACGTATAAATTCCAGAAAGAGCTACAAACATTTAAATGAGGTCACACTGAAAAGTACTAAGACCTGTTAATATCTACAAGCAATTACAGTCATCTGTCAGTGAGTTACTGTAGCTACAATCTTTGTAAATGTTTGTGAGGTGAGTGGTTTAAATGTTTTGTGGTACAAGGCAGTACATTCTAAGCTACTTTAGAAAATGAATAGAAATAATTTTTGGTTTTGATTGGCTGAAGCCACCAACTAGATAGTCCAGTATCAGGTAACAGAGACTGGGAAATAATAAGCCCCAGACTCTGGCTGCCTGATTACATTCGAATATTATTGTAGCCATAGAATTTTCCATTGAAAATAGCCACCGTTATTTTGTCTCCCCTAATAAGAGCTCAGTCCTGATTTGTTACTTAGTAATGCCATCCTCGAACTGTAACACCTTCTATAAAAAATGACCTGCTGAGCAAAACGTAAGGCTCTAAGGTACCAGTGTTTCAGCCACCCACTCACACAGAATTAATCTGTTTTTCTGCTGGCTGCCATTTATTTCTCGCTTACAGAGTGACTCCCCCACCCATGGTGGCCAATCCCCCCCCCCTCCTCCTACAGGCAGTTTTATGTAATATGTCAGCCAGAAACATCCTCTCAAACCCAATCTGCATGCAAATACTTTTCTTTTTATTTAACTGAACTGCTGAGGCCATTGTTTCATCACTACAGTCATGTGGTATTAACCTGTTCAGCACATGGATCTTTTCTGTGATCATAAACCACTTGCTTTCTTTGACTTAACTAATCTGTTATTCTATATCAAATTAATTTTTTTAAGTGACTTTAGTACTACCACTTCACTTCAGCTTCTTTGTTGTTTCTTCCATGTCTGGCACTCTACAAAATCATATGTAACATAACCATCCCATTTTCAAACTGCAGTTAAAAAAAATCTAATGGATTACTATGGTACTTAGGGAGGAAGGACAGGCAACAAAACAGAAATCTCAACCAAACCTTGGAAAGTTAGGAAGGGAGCACATTTACCACAATTGCCACATGGAAAAGAAATATGAAACACAATAGCGCCCTCTACTGCCAATGCCAGCAGTAGAGAGACTACTTTTCACAATTTTTTTATTGATCTTTATTAGCTATTCATATTTATTTTGATTTTTTTCTTAAACTTTTACATACATTGTGCCAAATCCCATTTTCTAAGTGCAATGATACCCTCTTGACCTTCCTGGAGATATAAGGCCCTACCCTTGCAAGGTTGAGCCTCAATACAGCCCTGGGCAGTCTGTAATAGCCCAATATCACACATCCTGTTGAGTATTACTGCTTACACATAGGTGTTAGTAGGCAGAAACTATTCTTCCATAGTTGTTTTGTTACTTTGGAAACCTATAATATGACAAAATACCTGGATCTCAGTTGTATACAGTAGGTATATTTGAGTATGTGACAAATTTGTCTAATAAGATAGAAATGTACCAGTGAAGATACAGAAAATAAATGATCTGAATTGGAGTTGGCATCTTTGGTTTAGGGGAATCCATTTCAATGCTTTCAGTAGGTTATCATAATGCATTCTGCATTGCGTATTGACCTGAAGTGTGTCAGTCATAGAAACATAGAAAATTAAGGCACAGAAAGACCCAAGGTCCATCCAGTCTGCTCCAGTTCCCGCCCTACACCTTTACTGGACCATGGCTAGATTGGCTAGTTATTTCATATTCTCACCCTCCCACCACTGTTCAACATCCCCGTCTCTGGACTTTACACTTCCCTTAGCGACTACCAACCCACTGAATTCATTCCAGAGTGCCTGGACTATGCTGACCAAGAATCTCCTCATGTTCTTCATAGGTAGTCACTGTAGTGTCTGTAGGTCTGTACACAGTAACAAAGGCATATCGGCACAAAGCTTGCAGAACAATATCTCACAACTTTATTAAATAAAAGTACAATATGTATCACAGTACTTTGGTGGTAAAAAATGCTAGGACACTCTCCTGACCTGGTTTTGCCCATGGGCTTTCTCAAATGAGGCAGAATGAGGAAGCAATGGGATTTTTAAAAGTGCTTGTGTCCAATCATGATTAACGAAATATTTAAAGGTGCAGTGTAAACATGAATTCAATGCAATTACAATATAAAAAAAATAACCATAGCTCTCAGTTAAAATTACATGCCAGAAAGGGTAGGTAGTACTTAATAACACAACAGCATTACTAGTCAAACTTTATACAATCTAGAAACATTGTTAACCAAGAAGTTCCAAGAGCTTTCGGTTTTTTAATGAGAAAGATACTTGCCACCCCCTTTCTGGCTGGCTGTTTCCTTTCTCCCATATATAATAGTGAAAGATGCCAGAATACTGGAACCTAGAAAGGAAAAAGAGATTTAAAAGTACAAATTCACTACTTATCATTTACATTTTTACCAAACTTTCCTCTTCTTTTTAATGAGTGGCATTACATCTAGCCTGTCATTACATTACTGGTTTTATTTTTGTATGTGGTTTGAATGTGTACGGTGCCCAGAGCCTCCGGGATGGGTGCCTTTTTAGATAAAATTTGCCTTGCCTTGCCTGTCATTCAGCCCACGAGGATAGTGTCCCCCCTCAACTGTACAATCCAAAGTGCCTCCCTTTGCAAAAGTAAGTTGTTAAAAACAGTCTAAGTTCTTAAAAAGAAGAGGAAAGTTTGATAAAAATGTAAATGATAAGTTGTGAATTTTTCCTTATAAATCTCTTTTTCCTTTCTAGGTTCCAGTATTGTGGCTTCTATAAGGCTTTTAGAACAAATAAGCATACATACATTTATACCTTATGGATAGTTAACCTTTGGAACAACCTGCCAACATCTATAACACTGTTAGAATACTTGCCTACCTCTGGAGAGAGGTTTTAAGCTGATATATATAAACCTTATTACCTGAATTGCTGAAAAATATCTGTTTTTGTTTACCAACTAATAACAGGGGTACTCTTACTTGCAGCAGTGTGTTAGTGGCTGCTTGCAGTGGATTGTGGGGTGCTGGAGGACTGTTCTGTACACCTCTTAACCCCCCCAAGTTTGTTTAAAAAACGAGTGTGTTTTTATAGTTTGGGCTATTTACTCAGTCAAGCCTTCCATTATACATCTTGGATAGCCTTTTTAAAGGCTTTATTCACTGTTTGACACTGTTGGGGCTTTCGTGAAACTGGAAGCAGGGCGCGATAGCACTTCTGATTTAGGCCCTTATAAACAGCTGCTCTAGCGAGCGGGGTGAGCATGCACGGGGCCAGGCGCGAGATCGCATACAGACACACGCATCCCGCGCATGTCTATCGTGTCCGTCGTGGACCAGGGGACAATAAGGTAATACATACAACCTGTAATCAGTTTTGTGCTGGCCAAGTTGAGCTAATAGTGTTATCATGAAAAAAGCAAACAAATACTGCACCACTTGTAAGATGTATGCTTTGGGCAAACATATAGTCGACTTCAAATGCGACAAGTGCAGTCTAGTTAATGAGTTAAAAAATGAAATTGAGAGACTTCAACCTAAGATGTGTGCTAACCCTGACATTAAAGCCTTGGAGGACTATATTGACCAAATGTCAATATTGGTTGAGGCCAATACTTCGCTTGCAGTAAATATGGTGGAAGCTGTTCTGGTACCCACAGCAACATTAGGTGAGGTTATAGACATGAAGCCAAGATTAAATGCTACCCATGATTCAACATGAGGACAACCCTCCTCCACCTCAACTCCTATGACCCTGACTTGCCAACAGTCCACAACAAGTAAAACCAATCTCTGGCCTAAAAAACCCAGAACTAAACTTAAGGTAGCAACAAATAATTTATCTCCTCTTGTTTTATATGACATTCCCACGCATAACTCATTTGAGCAACTGTCCAATCTTACTGATGACCCCATAGAAATCAGTCCTAAACTCAGTAAGACTATTGAGAATAGTATAATAAATCTTAAATCCTCTATCACTTCACCTGATGCTGTCTCATTACATCCCCCTCAACACTCTTTTCCCCCTTTAGGCACATTAAAAAACCACAAGGAAATTTACATACTTGGAGACTCCATTACAAAATACATAGACTGGACTGTTTGTAATCCTGACAAGGAACATCGTACCAGCCTAAGTTACCGGGGAGCAAGAATCTCTGACATCACTTCAATGCTTAAACCTATTCTAAAATCTGCAGGAGAAAACCCTTGGGTCATAGTTCATGTGGGAACAAACGACATCACTAAACAATCCTTGCAAGATATAAAACAGGACTTTGTCTCCCTATGCAACCTACTGGTTGATAGAGGTTGTGACATTTGTCTTTCAGAAATATTACCTATCCCAAAAGCAAGTGACACTGTTAACTCCAAGATCAAAGCCATAAATGAATGGCTGAGGAAGTGGTGCCTAAGACAAGGTATTTCGTGTCTAACCCATTGGGAGGATTACCATCACAACCCTTCCCTCTTTTGTTGGGATGGTCTTCATCTCAGTAGAAGAGGTAGTATCATACTTGGGAAGAAAATTGTCTCATATATAAATTCCCATTTAAACTGTTAGGTAAGGGGGAGTTTGGAACACTGTCTAAAACTCTTGACAAGGGGTCTAAACCATTAAACCCTCACTTTAATATCTTATCCCTTAACGAACAATCTTTGAACACAGCTAAAAATGCTGAATTGGAATTAAAAGCCCATTTCCTGGACCTATCAATGATTGCAGTCACTGAAACCTGGGGTAACTCTTACAAAAACTGGTCCTCTGAGATTCCGGGGTTTAAGCATTATTTTGAAAATAGGCCAGATACTAAGTCAGGGGGTGGAGTTAGTCTCTATGTTAAGGACAATATTCCATCATTTCAATCTCCTATTGAACATAACACAGAGAGTGTATGGGTATACATCCAACCCATTGGTACCCCCCAAATATTGGTAGGTACATGTTACTGCACCCCCTCACTTGATAATTTACAGAATACTAAACTATTAGAAGATATAATTCAGTTCACTAGTAAGGGGTCCGTTCTCCTTTTAGGAGACTTCAATTTTCCAACTATCAATTGGGATATGTTAATGGGCTCCAACAATAATGAAAATAACTTCCTTACTACTATAATCGATTTGGGTTTGTTTCAACTAGTTAAAGAACCCACACGGGGCAATAATATCTTAGATCTAGTTATAACTAGTCAAGATATTCCGGTAAATAATTTACACTTATCTGATCCCCTGGGTAACAGTGATCATAAATCAATATTCCTTTCCATATCTGTTTCTTGCTGTACGGTACCTACCAAAAAAACAATCAAACATTACGATAGGGCAGAATTTGATAAAATAAACAATCACTTAAATAAAATTGACTGGGAAAACATCTTATCCCCCCCTCAATACTTTTGAGGCTTGGGACTTCTTAAAATCACAGATATCCACAGTTGAACAGAAATATGTCCCTAATAAATGCACTCACAACTACAAAGGAAAAATACCTCTATGGTTTAATTCATCTATCAAAAAACTAATACGACGTAAGCATATATTATTTGCTCATCTAAAAAATAACAATTTACTCACGAGTAATAATAATGAGTTACTCTTACAGTATAGAGAATCAGTAAGACTTCTCAAAAAATCTATAGTAGCAGCAAAAAGAAATTTAGAATTTCATATAGCTTACACAAAAGACATGCATAAATCTTTATATGCCTACTTAAATAGTAAGAAAGGGAACAACAAAAAAGCTGGCCCCCTCATGCTCGAAAATAAAATAATAAACTCTGATTCTGTTGTAGCCTCTACATTAAACAATTATTTTATTTCAGTATTTACTCAAGATCCCTTAAAACCCATAACATTAATTTCCCCCTCATCTAGCAATGAGAAATTCGTCCAACAAAAGGACATCTATAATTTATTATCAACTCTTAAGAAAACTACTAGTCCTGGACCGGATGGTATACATCCAAAACTTCTTCTAGGCTCTAAAGATATAATTGTTCTCCCCTTAACAATCATTTTCAATAAATCTTTATGCGAATCTGAAGTTCCTGCTGATTGGCAAACGGCAATAGTAACCCCTATACATAAACAAGGTTCCTACACATTAGTTAACAATTATCGTCCCATCATTTTAACCTCCATTCCCTGTAAATTGCTCGAAAGAATTATTAAATCATTATTGGATAAGGAAATAATATCTCTTAATCTTACAGCTGTTACACAACACAGATTTAGAACAGGTTTTTCATGCACCACTAATCTATTAACATTCTATAATCCTATCAGCCTCAATCTTGATTTAAATATTCCTTCTGATGTTATCTTATTGGATTACAGTAAGGCCTTTGATAAAGTGTCTCACAATATTCTTATTTCCAAACTCTTTAAATTAGGTTTCTCAACAAATATTGTGTTATGGATAAATAACTGGTTGACTAACAGATCTCAGAGGGTGCGGGTAAATGGCTCCCTGTCAGATCTGGGCCGGGTGACGAGCGGAGTGCCGCAGGGCTCTGTTCTGGGACCAACTCTGTTTAATATTTTCATTAGCGATATGAAAATCCAGTCCTCCAACCTTCTCATAAAATTTGCTGATGATACCAAACTCGGTGGTGCAGTCAATAATGCTATAAATAGACAAACTTTAATCAATGACCTTTCAATAATTGAGCAATGGGCACTTACCAATAAAATGGAGTTTAACACATCCAAAGGTGCCGTTCTGCACTTTGGGAAAAACAACCCCCAACAAGAATATTCATTGAATAACTCCATCATTAAAACCTCTTGTTTAGAAAAAGACTTGGGGATTTTAGTAAATAACAAGCTGACACAGGTCTCTCACTGTAAAAAAATTGCAAATCAAGCAAATTCACTCCTTCGTAGAATTAACAATATTTTCACTTCTAGAACTGAGCAGTGTATTATCCCACTTTATAGATCACACATTAGACCTTATATGGATTATGGTTCTCCGTTTTGGAGTCCATATCTTTGTGGTGATATGGATAGGTTGGAGAAGATCCAAAGAAAAGTCACAAAATCTATACCATACTTGGCTCAGGAAGATTATGATATTAGATTACAAAAAATGGGTTTGCATTCGTTTAAATTAAGAAGAACATGGGGGGACTTACTTCAATTTTTCAAGATTATTCATAATCCCATCATAATGAAGCAATGTGGTATTTCCTTTGCAAATAGGAAAACTGGACTCAGATTACATAATAAACAGCTTAATATTGCCAAATGTAAAACTAATAATAGACAACATTTTTTTACAATAAGAACTTCGAGACTTTGGAATACACTTCCCCAGGACATTGTAGACTTCCCCTCATTTTTGATCTTTAAATCTAAACTGGACAAATGGTTGACCAGATAGGGTCATTAATAATGATCCACTTATGTGGGGGACAATATTTATAGGCACTTGCCTTCTTTTGTCCCATAAACCAAGTAAACCAAGTAAACATATATTGACCTGGCTGAGAAAAGGGATCAGAGCAGTGCAGGAAGAGTTTGTGGAGTTGGGGAGGGGCTTTAGACAAGTAGCACACACGGTAACCTTCTCGGAGGTGCTGCCTGCCTATGGCATGGATGAGGCTAGGGTGCTCCACACCATGGGATTTAATCAGTGGTTGAAAAACTGGTGCAGAGCTCAGGGATTTGGCTTCATTGGGGACTGGGGGTCCACCTGGAGTGATGCAGGTCTATACTGGCTTGATAGTCTGCATCTGTCTAGGAGGGGAACCAGGATTCTAGGTGATAGATTTAAATGCTTCATTGGCAAACATTTAAACTAGCCAAGGGGGAGGCACTGGAAAGGAGCAGGGAAATCCTAGCCCTTCCCCCCAAAAAATCAGGGTAGTACTGTAAGTGAGGTAAACACCAAGATAGAGATGTCGATAGGGAGAAGGACAGGGTTAAATGGAGAAAATGACAAAGGCAATAAGGACAGGGATAGGGCAAAAAGGGGTAAGGCCGTCAAAAAATGGAGGGTAATGAGTACCAATGACCATAATCTGGGCAACAAGCTCCCTGAACTTGTGTCCTTGATGAAAGAGAGATGCCTGGATATCGTAGCAGTCACAGAAACATGGTACACAGAGAACCATGACTGGGATGTTACCATACCAGGGTACACAACCTACAGGAGAGACAGGGAAGGTAGAAGAGGGGGAGGAGTAGCTCTCTATGTAAGGGAAGGGATAAAAGCAATGGAACAAAAAAGTAAACAGGGAGGAGAGGAGGCACTGTGGGTCATCTTAGAGACTGGAAATGGCACCACAATCTGCACAGAGGTTGTATGCAGACCCCCATGTCAGAGAAAGGGAATGGACAAGGATATGATAGAAGGCATCCTTAGGATGGCAGAGAAAGGGGAGATACTGTTGATGGGGGACCTGAATATGCCGGATGTTAACTGGAGCACCTTTGCTGCATCCACATCCAAGAGCAGGGCCATTCTCGATGCCCTACAGGTGGCATGCCTCAGACAGCTAGTTTTGGAACCCACTCATGATGGAGTAATCTTAGACCTTGTACTCTCAAATGGGGATAGTGAGAGGATCTCAGATCTAGAAGTGGGTAGCCATCTGGGAACAAGTGACCACCAAACAGTGTGGTTCACGATAAACTCAGCTACAGTGTCAAGCCATACAAAAGTGAGGGTACTGGACATCAGGAGGGCTGACTTTGGCAAGATGGGAGAGTGCCTTAGAAAAGTACTAGTAAACAGGCTAGAAGGAGGGGTGGAGCAACAATGGGGAAACATCAGAACTGCCATCACAGAGGCAATAAGCCTTTGTGTGAAGCAAATAAATAAATCAAAATGAAAGAAAAAGCCACTATGGTTCTCAAAAGAGGTGGTGGGGAAGGTTAGGGAGAAAAAGATAGCATTTAGGAAGTATAAGGAAACACAGAAGGAGCAGGACAGAGAACTGTTCCAGTTAAGGCAGAAGGAAGCAGTGAGGGAAGTCAAAATAGCAAAGGTCCAAACTGAGGAAAAGATAGCCAACTCAGTTAAGAAGGGGGATAAAACCATTTATAGGTACATCAGGGAGCATAGAAAGACAAAGGGAGGGATAGTGAGACTGAATAGAAAGGACGGTGGTTGGACAGAGAGGGACAGTGAAAAAGCAGGGATACTGAATGAATACTTCTGCTCAGTATTCACAAAAGAGGAGGAGGGGGAGGTGCCTAATCCAGTTAACAGAATCACTCTGGATAGGGGGGTCGATCCCAGTCCTTTCACAGAAGAAAGGGTTCTGAAAGAACTCTTAAAACTGAAGGTGGACAAAGCAATGGGGCCTGTTGGAATTCACTCTAGAATTCTAAAAAAATTAAGGGGAGAATAGTGAAACCACTGACTACCCTTTTTAACAAACCATGGGAGGATGGTGTGGTATCTGAGGACTGGAGGAAGGTGGATGTGATTCCTCTTCACAAAAGTGGGAGCAAGACAGAGGCAGGAAACTACAGACCTGTCAGTTTGACCTCTGTGGTAGGGAAAGTGATGGAATCACTTCTGAAGGAAAGAATTGTTGAGTACCTAGAGGAAAGTGGGGCACAGGACCCAAAGCAGCATGGGTTCACAGCAGGAAGGTCATGTCTGATGAATCTAATTGATTTCTTTGACTGGGTGACCAAAGTAGTAGACCAGGGAGGGGCTGTGGACATAGCCTACCTAGACTTTAACAAGGCATTTGACACATTCCCATACAAAAGATTAATAATCAAATTAACCAGCTTGGGAGTTGGTCCCAGGGTGGTAGCCTGGGTAAAACATTGGCTGGGCAACAGGACACAGAAGGTAATTGTAAATGGAGTCCACTCTGAAGAAAGAGGGGTTACTAGTAGGGTACCACAGGGTTCAGTACTGGATCCAGTCCTTTTTAATGTCTGTATAAGTGACGTTGCAGAGGGACTGGAAGGAAAAGTAAGCCTCTTTGCAGATGATACAAAGATCTGCAACAGGGTTGATACACAAGGAGGCATGGAAAGGATAAGAAGGGACTTGACAAGGTTAGAGGAATGGTCAAGTATGGCAGCTTGGATTCAATGCAAAGAAGTGCAAAATAATGCACCTGGAAACAAAACCCAGGGAAGATTACACAATGAGGAGGTAGTAACAACAACAAAATGGAAAGGGACCTTGGGGTAATCATATCAGATGACCTTAAGGTTAGCAAGCAATGTTAGAAGGCAGTAGGGAGGGCTGGGGGATACTGGGATGTATAGGGAGAGGCATCACCAGCAGAAAACAAGAAGTTGTTATCCCTCTGTACAGACAGTTGGTGAGACCCCATCTGGAGTACTGCATCCAGTTCTGGAGACCCCCATCTCCGCAAGGACATAAGGTGGAGGCAGTCCAGAGGAGGGCAACTAAAATGGTGCAGGGTCTGCAAGAAAAGCCATATGAGGAGAGACTAAAGGACCTTAATATGTATACCCTTGAAGAAAGGAGGGAGAGGGGGGTCATGATAGAAACTTTTAAGTACCTCAGTGGAATCAACAAAGTCCAGGAATGTGGCATCTTTCAGAAAAAGAGATGTGCAAGAACAAGGGAACATAATTTGAAGATAGAGGGGAGACGGCTCAGGGACAATGTGAGGAAGTATTTTTTTCACAGAGAGGGTGGTGGACACATGGAACAGCCTTCCTGAGGAGGTTGTGGGGTCTAAAACTGTGGGAGAATTTAAGAATGTATGGGGCAGACATAAGGCAATTCTTGTGGGGGTAGGAAGAAATAGGCTGTTGGTTAACTAGGATCTGCAGCTTATCCTGTAGGTAGGGAAATGGGCAGACTAGGTGGGCCAAGCGGTCCTTATCTGCTGTCAAAGTCTATGTTTCTATGTTAATTAGTAAAACAAAAAAGGAGTATAACAACAGATTTCACAAATATATTTTGTTTGGTGGAAAACTTCGTTACTATACTGAGTGAGGTACTACAGGAGCACCTATGAACAATCTGGCTTCTGACTCCTTATCTGTCCATAGTAAGAGCCTTAGTATGAACTTACTGGTTAACAGTGTTTCTAGATTGTATATAGTTTGAATAGTAATGCTATTGTGTTACTAAGTAGTGCCAACCCTTTTGGGTATGTAATTTTAACTGAGGGCTATGGCTATTTTTTAATGTTGTAATTGCATTGAATTCATGTTTACACACTGCACTTTTAAATATTTGGTTGATCACGATTGGCCACAAGCACTTTAAAACATCCCATTGCTTCCTCATTCCACATCCCTTGTGAAAGACCACAAGCAAAACCAGGTCAGGAGTGTGTCCTTGCATTTTTTTTAACACCAAGGTACTATGATACATACTGTACTTTCATTAAAGTGATTTATGGAAGATTGCTATAACAAATGGCAGTAGTAACCTGTAAGAGTTGTGAATCAGTCTCCTACCATTCAAACTGCCAAAATGTGCTGTTTTCCATGAAAAAAAAATGCTTTTATTTCTGTGCTCTGCTTCATTTGCATAACCCTGACCCCTTTTATTTTCTCAGTGCTGCAACCCCCAACCATGACCTCATGCAAGGGAAACAAAGTTTTTAAAGGGACACTGTCAGTTTTTAGCTGACTCTTTACATTGTTTGCAAGTAGCTGTATCTAGCATTATAACATGTGTAGAAAAATTCTAGTGATTTGATTGGCTAAAAGCAACTCAGAGCCATGTAATAAGTGACAAATAATTACAGTCCTGAACTACTTACAGTCATTTCAGGCCCAATAACATAAACATAGAAAAGTATTATTACGCTCCCACATTCTGACAGGAGCTGTGATTGCAGACCTGTCACTTCACCAGCAGGCAGTAAAAGTGAAACAATATCTACACAGAGTGGCAAATT
Source organism: Neoceratodus forsteri (assembly GCA_016271365.2). NCBI lineage: Eukaryota > Metazoa > Chordata > Ceratodontiformes > Ceratodontidae > Neoceratodus > Neoceratodus forsteri. The sequence goes on from CM057451.1 coordinate 10,323,105, forward strand.
ATCTTTTTGGCCTACCTGCACCACAAACATTTTCCAGAAACTTTTCTACGTACTGTACTGCTGTAAAAACTACTGAAATAAGAGACTGTACTTTGATTAGGGAGACAGAAAAATCAGCTATTTCCTGTACCCACAATGCCTCACTGTGTAAATTAGTATACAGGCTGTTATATTTCTGTGGTCACTACAGAAATAGGAGACTAGGAAACTACAACTCTCAGTAAAGAAATATTGTCAGCTAGCTACTATATGCACAAAGCCTTGGTTTGAAAATAAACACATGACAGCTTTTATTGTTGAAGCCACTACAGAAATATAAGACTGCACCTTTTAGCAAAGAAATTGAAAAAAAACTTCTTATTGTACCCACAATACCTTGTACAGCTACATATTAGGTGCTGTACTGCAGTCACCACTACCAAAAAAAAGGACTGCACCTCTGTGCAATGAACATTTAAGTCAACTTTGTAATTTACCCAAAATTCCTTGTTGCTGTATGAAAAACATTAACAGATCCCTTGCATGACATCATTCTGGGGGTGACCGCACACAGAAAACTGGACGGTGGGCAGAAACAAAGTGCTGATAAAACATTAAAAAATGACTATGACAGATTTTTTTTACAAAACAAATTGCAGCTTCAACATCTGAAGCGTGGGTGGCAATGGCATATGTGAAAAATTATGGAACTTCTATAAATCACTTTAAATAAACCTGTGAGATTTTGTACTGCAAATCTTGTGTCGGCGCCCCTTTGTTACTGTGAATAGACTGAATTGTTACCTGGCTCAGGTTGCTGGAGTGGATCAGCAATTCTGCCCTAATATCTGTAGGGCTGTAGCAGATGAAAACTAGCTGAGGCTTCCTGATAGGAAAGATGATCTCCAAACACAATGTTGCATATGTAGTGGGAGTATGACCTGTTTTATATTGGTAAAGGGCAGTCCTTTGTGTGAATAAATTATCACTTCCCTTCCCTGTATTGCATTAATCCAGTTTGAGTGTAGGAAATACTGGTTTATAGACTGGATTGACTTGACTGATACATCCATCTGTAGTAGTCATTCAGCAGTAATTAGGATGTTTGGTCTTTTGACTGCTATACAGGCTCTTATCAGCTCATGCGAATTAACAGACATTTAAACAATTCTATCATCTACTATCCCAGATAAAATTATACATTGGGCAGAGGGCTGGTTGTAGTTACTTCAGGAATAGTTACAAGCTGCTGTCCTGTTCCCTTGAATTGAATGCACTGCCTCTGTACAGCTTATGTTCTTGCCAATGCTATATTGATGCAAATAAACTATATCCTTACAAGAGCATGAAATACCAAAATTTGGTAAGTTCATGGAATGAAAAACATTCATAAACCCCCTGATGCACACATGAACTTGTTAGGCAAAGACAGTCAAGGTATGACCTGCAGATACCATCTTGCAGATGAGACCTTAAAAGAGGTCACATATGCCTGTGCTGGTGGTTGTTCAGGTGGAGGTTAAAGGTGCCATGGCACTTCTTGAAAAGAATAGGGAAATGTCCCTGGTGTCCTGGCCAAATGTCCCCAAGTCACTAGGAATACAACACCAACAGCTTAATCTGGTTCAATTTCAGTTGGTTTCTGTCTGTACCCCACCCCCAGCACCTGAATGAGGTCGAAAATAGGCAGAATTTCTTAGCCCTCCAATCCAAGTCAAAAACAAAAAAAATCAGTTGTTTTAAATAAAACAACTAGGTAGAGGAAAATGATTCATTTCCCACCCTCTTCCCCTTCATTTATCCTTTGCCCACTAACGCACTTGTCCTCAAAAGACTATAGGCTGGATAGTCAGACAGATTCTTCCAAAGGCAACAAAGTTACTTTGTGTATAGCAGTATTCTGGAATGGCAGAGTTGGGAGATTCTTTAATGGTTCCTAAAACTCCACCACCCCATTTGTGACTGTATCAGCCCTCGGAATTTTTCAGGTTCAATTGTAAGTATTTCAAGTCTCTAAAATTTAGATTTAGAAGGAGGTTGATGCATTTTTCAGGTTTGTGGCATTTGTTGTTTAAAAGTTGCATGACTGCATCCCACAAACTGAAGTGGTAACCTGTAGAATACTGATTTCACATATCCCTTTTGCCAAGCTCATTGTGGATCTATAAATTAGGTTAGAAGGCACCCTGACTACTAGTCCAAATGAAACAGCGGCATAAATTGCATCAGAGACTGGGTTCCTGAATCCCATGGTAAAGCAAACTGGGAAAAAGTCAGTTATTCCTGCATGGTCAGCCCAAATACACAGGCAGGGCAGGAACATCAGAATAGACTAACCGCAATGGCTATCATTTTTTGGAGCAGGTTTTTCAACATGCAGAACCTACTAATCTTCTGTTAACTGCTGTAAGGGACAGACAAGAACAGCCTATGGGCCCCATATTCAGAGCCAGCCAGATGCACGTGCATAACGGTGTGCTGCACAAATAAGTTAGGCTGTCCGGCATGATATTCAAACAGAATGTGCGATCCGAACAGACTGCACAATCTGTCTGAATGTCAGACCCTGGATGCATGGTGCACAGCAAGTGGCCACCATGTATGACGCGGCGCATCCAGGGTGCAGGGCTGAAGACCACCCATAGGGGAATGTGTGGCACATACTTGTATGCACCGCAGCCCCCATGGGTGATATTCTGCCCAAATATGCAGATGAGCCCATTGGGCATGCACAGCACAATGGAGCCATTTACATGCCCATAATGGGCTCATCTACATGGCTGTACCACTATGATGTGCACTGGGCCAGGCCCCCCCCAGCCCTGATCACTGTTAAAAACAATAGAACTTCCATATCCCTATTTCTGTAGTGTAGTGTCCCCAATCACTGTTAAAATTTTAGTGTCTGCAGAGTGGCATCACCACCTCCTGTTTTCTATTGATGATCCCCCTCCCTATGCACCCCAGCATCCCTCTGGCCCTCCCCACCACGTTTTCATATTGCTTGGCCACCTTCAGGTCATCCGTTATGTTTACCCCCAGGTCCCTTTCCAGTTTTGTTGTTATTAGTATCCCCCATTTTGTATTCCTCTCCAGGATTCCTGTGGCCCAAGTGCATGACATTGCACTTTTTGTATTAATTTAAGCTGCCACACTGTTGGCCACTCCTCCAATTTGCCTAGGTCTCTTCTAATTTTTTCTACCTCATCCGGGGTGTCTACCCTTACAGATCTTGGTGTCATCCACAAAGAGACTTACCTTCTCTTCCAGCCCCTCCGCAATGTCACCAATGAAGACATTGAAGAGGACTGATCCCAGAACCGAGCCCTGTGGCACCCCACTTGTCACCCCCCTCTCCTAGGATTGAACTGCATTTACCACTACTCTCTGTGTCCTGTTGCTCAGCCAATTTTAGACCCAGTTTACCACCTTGGGACATACTCCCATACTGGGCAACTTGTTTACTAGCCTTCTGTGAGGGATGGTGTCAAATGCCTTGCTTAAATCTAGGTAGGCCATGTCCAACACCCTTCCTGGATCCACCACCATGGTTACCCAAATAAATCAGATTTGTTTAACAAGATCTCCCTGCTGTGAATCAATGTTGCCTCTGGTCTTGTGCCCCACTAGCCTCCAGGTATGCCACAACCCTTTCCTTTAACAATGATTTCATGATTTTCCTCACCACTAAGGTCAAGCTGACCGACCTGTAATTTCCAGCCTCCACCTTGCTCCCACTTTTGTGTAGTGGTACCACATTCACCCTCCTCCGGTCCTTTAGTACCACTCCCTCGTCTAGTGACTTGTTAAATGGGTCTGTCAGTGGTGCCCCTAGTACCTCCCTGAGTTCTTTCAGTATGCTGGGATGCATCCCATCCGGACCCATTGCTTTGTCCACTTTTAATTTTGAGAGTTCCATTAGGACTCTCTCCTCCGTGAATGAACTGGTGTCCACCTCCCCGTGTGTCTTTACCCCTAATTTTGGTACCTTCCCTTCCTTTGTAAATACTGAGCAGAAGTATTCATTTAGAATTTCTGTTTTTCCTAGGTCCCCCTCTACAGACTCCCTTCCCCCTTTATTCAACCTCACAATCCCTCCATTGGTCTTTTTCCTTTCCCTTATACACCTGAAGAAGGTTTTGTCACCTTCCTTTACTAATTTTGCTATCCTTTCTTCAGTTTGTGCCTTTGTGCACCTGATTGCCTTCCCCACCTCCATCTGCTTTGCCTGGTACATTTACTGTCTCCCTCCCTCTATGTTTCCTTATACTTTCTGAACGCCTGTGTTTTTTTTTCCCTAACTTTCCCTGCCACTTATTTTGAAAACCATAGTGTTTTTTTCTTTCTTTTTGCATTGTTTAATAGCTTTACACAGAGGCCTGTTGTCTTTGCTATGGTTCCTTTAAATTTCTCTCTCTATTCCTCCACTGCCTCTCCCCCCTTTGCTAGGATTCTCTGGAGGTGTTCCCCCACTTTTGCAAAGTCTGCCCTTTTGAAGTACAGGCCCTTTACTTTTGAGCGGCTTGATTCTACAACTGACTTCACCTTAAACCACTCTGTATGGTGATCACTGGACCCGAGACGGCTGCCCACTGATAGAACTGATAGATCCGTTATTCTGTCACTATTTGTGAGAACAAGGTCTAGTATTGCTCCCTCCCATGTGGGCTCCTTCACCAACTGTCTGAGGCATGCTCCTTGCAGGGCATGCAAGATGTCTCTGTTCCTGGTAGTGGCTGCTGCATATGTGTTCCAGTTAACATCTGGCATGTTTAGGTCCCCCACCAGCAACAACTCCCCTTTCTCTGCCATTTTGTGGATGGTTTCCACTAATACCCTGTCTCTATCTCCCCCTGTGCTGGAGATCTGTAGACAACTCCAGTGTGGATGGTGGTGCCATTTCCTGTCTCTAATGTGACCCATTGTGCCTCTGCCCCTTCCTGTCTTCCCCCTAACTCCATTGCCTTGATCCCCTCTCTGATGTACATAGCCACCCCTCCCCCATTTTTGACCACCCTGTCTCTCCTGAAGATTGTGTACCCTGGTATGGTAACATCCCAGTCATGGTTTCCTGTTTACCACATTTCAGTGACTGTGACAATGTCTAGGTCTGCCTCCCCCATCAAGGCCACTAGGTCTGGGATCTTGTTTCCCAGGCTCCAGGCATTTGTATACATGGCTTTCCATGTTTTGATACCCCTGCCTGTAGCAGCTCCCCCTCATCCCAATTCCTATGTCTTCCCTCCGAACGCTGCATTATTACCTGCTTGTTACAATTAAGGTCTTGAAGCGTGCCCCTGCCAATGTTTGTTTTCACCCATCACCCTCCTCTTTCTTATCTCTTTTGCATTTTAGGTTCTCAGCCCTCCCTCTGCTTAATGACCTGTGTGCTGTTCAGTTAAAGTGGGTGGTCTGCCATTAGTTTTTTGTAGTCCGTTACTGTAGCACTGGGTCAAGGATGACACCCGCAGTACTTTCTTGGATTATGGACCTGTAGATGGAGGTACACTGGAGTATGGTGAGTGGTGCAGCTTGTGGCATAAGGGAAAATGGGTGTGCGGCCAGAGGATGGGGACATATTTATTTAGTTACATTTACTTTTTACTTCCCCACTCCTATTTGTTTTTTTTGTTTGTTTTTTCACTTTTGCTGTACTGTTTGGATGGAGCAGCAGCAGGAGCATGAGTGAGGGGCCTGATGCCTCAGGACCATAAGCGTGGGGGAAGGGGCGGGTCATTCGGAAAGTGACCATGAAATATATGGGTATTAGGTGAGCTAATGCTTTGTGTGTTATAGAGCTCTTCCATTTTTTTTAACCAAATGAGCTACAGTATATTGAGAATATTGAGGGAGGTGCCTCGCTCACTCACTAAGATAGTGGAAAAAATGGCAGGTGGTAACTTTCAAAATTCAAACGGGCACAGTTATACAAGAGTGGCATGAGACAGGCTGGGCTGGCACTTTTTATTTCCTGGTCTCTATTGATAATTAATGTGTGTAACCCCTGGCATGGGTATCAGCCAATCAGAGACCAGGAAATCTTCAGCCATTTTCTAACCCATAAATAAAGTATTTGACTGGCCCAATTTCAATTCATTCTTGAAAAATAAAGGTAAGACAAAAGGGCACCATCTTATATTATACCTGAGGGCCATCTGACAAAGACAACTCAAAAACCTTTTTTTGTTTTAGAGGATAACACCCCCCACCCCCCACCCGAGGCCATGGAGGAGTGAGAGGCAAACAAGAGTTTGCTTCCCACAAGTCCAGAACATAAAAAGATCAATTGAGGGGATTCAAAAAATAGAAACTGAGTCAAATGCTACCTAGCATGGAGGCTGAGAACAAGTCAAGTGAGATTAATGTATTGCACTATCAATTACAACCCGTAGAAGAAGCTGTCCTATATAATAGTTTGAAGTGTGTATTAATAACTGCTAGCGATGTTAACCAGCTTTAACAGAATGGGGTTCACACCAACAACTGCTGTTAATGTTAATCAGACTTTAATAGACTTGAATTTCTTTGCCAAGGTATTATCACTACATGCCATTCATAATAGGAATATCTGGGACCCACAGGCAGAGGAAACACAGCACAAGGGGAATATCCAAGTGGACTGGTAGGTGAGGAGACCACCAGTAGTGCAAACGGTAACCAGGATGATCACCTATGGAAGGAACAAGACACAACAACATAGACACAGACTGATATAAGAATAACACAGGGAAGTGAAACAAGCACCCTCTAATTTTGAATGTAAAACAAAATCAAACTACTGTCCGCTGCGTGGTGCGGTGGTTCACACTTTTTATGTTGCTTGCACGCATGTGCAAGAAACATAGTGCCATCATCGGAGATTTCGGAGGTGTGTCACCTCCTCCTCCAATTCAGTCAGGGAGCTGGCAGGCGCGGCCTGTAAGCCAATGCATTTAGGAGCTGTTTGTAATGGCTCAAAATGCAGTGGCATCTGATTGAAAGGGGAGCTATGCTTCAGTGAGCACCGATAAGGCGTAGCTCCCCTCCACACGCAGGGCGCAGTGCTGCCTCAAGACGCCCTGTGTAGCCGACGGGTGCCCAATCCCCGCCAGCTGAGCTGCTGTCTTTCCCCAGCTGGTGCCACGCTGGAAGCCCACCCAGCGTGGCAATCACATCTTTGGCTGACGGGGGTGCCCAATCCCCTGTTGGCTGAGCCGGCCCCAAATCCTTGTGCCACGCTGGGAGCCCACCCAGCGTGGGCAGTCCCTCGTAGTCTTTTTTGTTTTAAACCTGTAAAACAAAAAGCGGTCCATGGCGTGTCCCGACCCCACAACCCGCACCACCCACTGCACACCCAGCCTCCCCACCCCCACCCCATGCCCACCTCCAGACTCCGGCGCGACGATCTTCGGTGGACCGGGAACACGTCTGCACTCTTCAAAGCCGACCGCGAACTGAGGAAATGCCGGTAAGCTGTAGGCTAGATAGGAGGGGTTCAACTTTATTGCATATCTCAGGCATTTTTGGGAATTTTTGCACCAAATTTTCAACATGGGGTTTTTAGGACCCCTTCTCATGAATGATGTCACTGTCATGGCGTTATTCGGGCCCGAAGGGTGATTTCGTGCAGTGACTGTGAAATCACCCTTCAGGCCTGAATACTGCCATGACAGTGACATCATTCATGAGAAGGGTCCAAACCCCATGTTGAAAATTTGTCCAAAAATTCCAAAAATGACTGTTTTATCGAGTGTGCTATGTAGTTCCCACGCAGGCTCTGCAAGTTCATGAAATTTCAATATTTTCACTCTAGATTTTCAACATTGCCATTTTACCATACCTTCTTGTGAGTAGTACAGCTGTCATTTTCACATCTCACTCAAAATGTGTTTCCTCCCTTATGAGCGCAGAATGGCGCGAGTCGATATCTTGAAATCAATGTACAGGACAAATTAAGAAAATCACAGTGACACTGTTCATGAGCAGAGGTCTAAAATGGCTATGTTGAAAATTTGGTGAAAAAATTCCTAAAAATGACTGTTTTACAAGCGTGCGTTAGCGCAGTTCCTCAGGCTAAGTAAGTTCACAAATTTTCAATATTTTCCTCCAGATTTTCAACATTGCCATTTACCACACCTCCTCATGAGCAGTATAGCTGTCATTTTCACATCCTGCTCAAAACATGTTTCGCCCATGTAGGCGCACAATGGCGCGGTCGATTGTCGAACTCAGTGTATGGGACACATTAAGAAAATCACAGTTTCACTGTTCATGAGCAGAGATCTTAAAATGGCAATGTTGAAAATTAGTGAAAGAATTCAAAATCACTACTTTACGAGTGTGCTGCTATGCAGTTCCCACGCACGTCAGAGGTTTGTGAATTTTCAATATTTCCACTCCAGATTTTCAACATTGCCATTTTACCACACCTCCTTATGAGCAGTACAGCTGTCATTTTTCACATCCTGCCCAAAATGTGTTTCCGACCATGTAGCACACAATGGCGCAGTCGGTGTGCAAACTCAATGTATGGGACACATTAATAAAATCACACTGACACTGTTCATGACCAGAGGTCTTAAAATGGCTATGTTGGACATTTCATGAAAAATTTCCTAACAATGACTGTTTTACGAGCGTGCGTTGCACAGTTCCTACGCACGCTCGTAAGTTAGCAAATTTTCAATATTTGCACTCCAATGACTTCCAAATACCTAAACAGCACATAGAAGCAAGCAACATTCGGCACTGACAAATGCTTGTTTAAAACTATGTGAGTGTGATGTGAACAAACTTAGGCAGATTCAACATATTTATTTATTTAAAGGTTTCACCAAGAAAGGCATACTGAGCTAGACAAAGCTCATTTCCAGATGCATCCTGGTGGGAAAGGAAAGGGGAGTACACATGAAAATACACAGAGACAAAAAACAACAAGGCACAACTGTACACAGCAGATGAATGAATAAATAACGTAAAACAACTATGTACGGTAAATTGTGTACATGAATTAATTCATGCAAAATGAATATATAAATAACCAACAGTGTGAGAACTCGTATACCATGCACTGCTGCAGTGAATATTATAACTGATAAAGCCAAAATGTGTGCCAGCACCAGCTAGTTGTAGAACAATCTTGTTAAAATAGAGGGTGTAGGGAAGAGAGACAGCAAGCTTGAAGGAGGATACAGAAACGGTGGTGCAGTCATAGACTATAGGTGGGTATGGTGGGGTAGGGTGAAAGAGACGAGCGAAGGGATTAGGAGTAGGGAAAGGGTTAAGAGAGGAAGGTGGAAGAGAAAAAAAGATGGTAAGTAGGTGGCATAGGGAAAGGGGGCAGGTGGGGGTAGGGTGAAATAGTAGAGTGAATGGGATTAGGGATAGGGAAAGGGTTATGAGAGGAGGGGGAGGAGGAATGGAGAGGAGAGGGGGTGGTAAAGTGAAAGGAAGGGTAGAGAGATTGGGAGGAAACAGTAGGTTTGAAGAAGTTACAGGTTACAGTTTCAGGTGTGGGAGGAGAGGCTAAGCAGAAGGAAGGATAGAGAATAGGGAGTGGGGGTGGAGCAGATTGGGAGAAGGAGGGAGTTCCAGAGCTTAGAGAAGCAGTAGAAGAAAGTGGACTGGCCAGCTGTGAAGGAATTGCAGAATGTGTTCCAGAATTGTAGTAGAGAGGAAATAAAGACATTAAACAAACTAAGGGACAACAGACAAATTACAATTAACCCATGGAGAGGGGGGGGGGCAGGATAGTAGTGATAAACACCACAAATTATGTCAGTGAAATCAACCGGCAATTGGCAGATACCAGATTTTATTGGAAATTAGCTAGCAATCTAATGTCCCATTTTAAAAAGAGAAAACATAATTATGTAGATTAGGCACATCAAATGGGGTATGTAGCAGTAAAAGAGAAGACTTTGCTAAAACAGAAAAATAGAAATACAGACAGTGATGGCAGAAAAAGACAAATAGTCTATCCCAGTCTGCCCATGGTTCCCTACTTAACCCTGGGACCTGTTGTTCATCTAGGCAGCTAGCACCCCCCCCACACACACACACACACACACTCTCCTGCCTGTTACTGACGCCATGAGTAACCACTATGCACTCCACTCTGTTGCAACCTTGCTTGAAACCATTAATGGTTTGGGTGCCCACCAACTCAGCCAGTAGACTATTCCTTGGTTCCACCACCCTTTCTGTGAAATAACACTTTCTCAAATCCCCCTTGAAACTCCCTGCAGCAGCCAGATTCTACTCATGTCATCATGACCTTGAATTGTTATGCATGCTAAATAATTCCCCTCAGTTAACTTTGTTTACTCCTTTCAGGAACATAAAGGTCTCTATCATATCCTGAAGATGGCTCTCTTGTTTCTTTCTTTCAGGAATCTTCCCTTGATCGGGTGACTGCTGCATTGCCCGATACTGCTCCTGGCTGGCTGCACTACCTTCCCAGCTCACCCACCTGCCCAGACTCAGGAATCTGCCCTTGATCGGGTGACTGCTGCACCACAGCCCGACACTGCTCCTGGCTGGCTGTGCTACCTTCCCAGCTTGCCCACCCACCCACCCAGACTCGGTGGAATATCCACTCAACTCCCGGAAGCCCCATTACCTAGGGCAAGCTACCAAATTGGTGGTCTAGAACCCAAAGAGGATCCTCATTGGCCAAAGCCTTCTGCTCCCCTGCTATTGGACCAGCCATGATCCATTGCTTTTCAGCACCTTAGCACTCTGTTTAAAACTTAGCTTTCTATGGTTTTGTTTTTCTAACTATTTTTTTGTGCTTAACAAAATTCTCTTTTCTGCTGTTACTGTTTTTGAACCTAGCAAATGCTTAGTTTTGACTTAACTGTATAGCGCTACCTAAAGTATTGCTGATTAATTTCCAGTTAAAATTTACTGCTTAGAGTGTACATTTTTTGCTTACCAATGCATTAATCTGTGATCTACTCCCTTCTGCCTTATTTCCCAACTCTGCTCTGTCTCCTTTCTGTTGCCCACCCTCCCGCACCTTTTCTGCCTCCTCCCTTAGCTGCTTTACTCGCACCTTGATCTCCTCAGCTACTCCCCTACCTTCCAACTGCTGCTTCTTGCCCATTTCCCATCCTCCCACCACACCAACCATTTTATTTAAACTACCTCTTTTCTTGTCTCCTTCTGTGCCTTGGTGCCATAGCCTCAGTACCCCCAACTGCGATTTTCACTATCCCTAACCCTCCTCTTTTTTGCACTCACTTCTACCTGCTTTTGTCTACCCTCAGACCTGCCTCCCCCGATTAAGCTCCTTGTGCATCTGGATTCTACTATTTCTGAAGATGGCTCTCATTTCTTTCTTTCAGGATTTCTGCCCTTGATTGGGTGACAGCTGCACCGTGGCCTGACACTGCTCCTGGTGAGCCATGCTACCTTTCCAGCTCGCCCACCCACCCAGACTCAGGAATGGAATCTCCACTTAACTCCCCGGGAAGCCCCGGTACCTATGCAAGCTGCTGGGTTGGTGGTCTTGAACCAGAAGAGGCTCCTCAGTGGCCAAAGCCACTCTTCTGCTCCCCTGCTAATGGACCGGCAATGATTCATTGCTTTTCTGCACCTTAGTGCTCTATTTAAAACTTAGCTTGCTATGTTTTTTTTTTTCTAGCTAGTTTTTTTGTCCCTCCACCCTTATTGGCCCTGAACTCCCTGGCCCTGACCTCTATTACATACATTTTTGCCAAACAGAGATGCCCACTTGCTCCTCTCTCTCACACATTGTGCCCATCATTCACAACTTTTCTTAAGTGACACTCTGCCAATTTATAGTGTAATATAGACAGCAGTTGCCTGTACTGCCTACCCAACTGCATACACACAGTCAGGCCATTTCGATCTAATTGGTCCCCTCCCCTTCTCTTCTCCTCTCCTCTCCTTACTGGCATGGTTTCTTCACACCCTTTTGTTTGGAACCTTATCACATCTATCCCCCCCCCACCACTTAATATGAAACACCTTCACCTAACTCTGCTCCTTCCTATCCTCATCCTTCTACCACACAGCTGCACCAACAGCACTCCTGCCTTGCTGCAGACTAATGCTAACCTGTTCAGAAGTGTACCCTCAAGCACATCACCCACAACTGCTTCCCAGGTATGGACAACCACTCTCACTGTCCGTGTTAAGAGTGTAACTGTCCCCTGCCCCCTCCCAGAATACCCACACCTACTATTGCTACTCACCCCAGTGAGCAATACATCCTGGATCAGTACCTCCAAAGGGAGAAAATGCAAGATGTTGAAGCTCTTTGCCATATTCATAGCATGACTTGCCCTTCTTCTCCTCCTCCTACTACTACTACTATCTGGTAATTTTAACCCTAACCCTGGTCCCCTAACAACAATCAACCCACAATCCAAACAACTTCAGTTCCTTACCTTAGCTTCCATCAATATTCAATGCCTACTGCCCAAAATTGATGAGCAACAAGTATGGATGTCACAACATAATTCTGACATACTTACTCTCAATGAGACCTGGCTCTCCCTAAAGGTCCCTGACAATGCAGTATCTATCCCTGGATATGTACTTTTTTGTCTGGACTGAGTCAGAAAATGGGGCGGAGGCTGTGCCAGTTACTTGAAGGACTTCATTAAGGGCCAGATCCTTCCACTACCACCCCACGGCAACAGCTCCCAAATGCTAGCCATCAAAATATTCCTTGGTCAGCATGGAAAATCTCTCACCATCATATCCATTTACATCCCCCCGCGTGATCAAGTCTCTGGCTTTCATTTGATAACAGACTACCTAGATAGCCTTCCCCACTGAACTGAGACTGTGGTTATGTGGGATTTTAATGTGAACTGGTTTGCCCCTGAAGCTGAACCTAATAAAGATGTTCTTGCTGCAATTGTCATTGCCCAAATGGTACCCTCCCCTACATGCATCAGCTGTAGAACTGCTGTAACTCCCTGCTGGATTTGATCCTCACCACCCACCCTGCCAGAATCATGAACACCAAAGTCCTGCCAGACTCCTTGAGTGATCACTCTCCAGTCATCTGCCAGTGGACCAACAGAGCATCCAGACCCAAGCCTAAACTCTCCTACCAACGAATCCTAAAAAAAGGAATGCTCTCACAATTCCAGGCCTCACTGGCACAGATTGATTGGTCCCTCTTTGACTCAATGAGCTGCATAGATCTTGCCCTTAACTACTTCATTAAGCATTTTAATGAAGTCTACGATAAGTTTGGCCCCTATTAGAAAAGGAAGCACAGGGGATCCTCAAACCTCTGGATCTCCCCTGCCTAATTTCCATGACGAAAGAAAGGGACAGCCTCTGGCACTATGCACAGGTGTCAATCACCCTACTGATGTGCAATGGTACAAAACTGCCAGAAACCAATGCGCCCAAGTGGTTCATAAAACAAAGCAACTTTACTACAGACATGAACTCACAAATTCCTGGGGAAATAGTAAAACCTTTTGGGAAAATATCAAAAACCTCATGGGGAAACCAAATAAATCTTCCCCTTCAATGCTCGCAGGTAATGGTACTATTATAGAGGACCCTAAATTAATTGCCGACACTTTCACCATCTCCTTCACAGATCTCAGTGGTGTCCCCCCCCCCCAACTTCTTTTAAGATTCTACCCTGTCTGGTAACTTTGTAAAACCTGATCCCTCAATAAACCCTCTTCCCTTCTACTTCAGGAGAGTGTCCATCACCAAATCCAGAAAATACCTCCTAAAGGTGTTGGGTAAATCACGATATAGCAGCGACACCCTAGATCTCAAACTTCTTTCCCTTTCACTAGATTGCTATCTTATTCCCACTCACCAAACTCCTAAACCTCTTGCTCACCCTCAAACAGTTCCCCCATCTATGGAAATCTGCTGTTGTCACACCCATTCATAAAAGTGGCGAAAGGTCTCTTCACAACAATTGCCACCCCATCTCAATTCTCCCCCCATTTTCTAAAGTGCTCAAATGCATTGTGGCGGACCAACTATCTGAATACCTAATCAAATACAATATCCAGTGTCCTCAGCAGCATGGCTTTAGAAAAGCCCACAGTACTGTCACTGCCCTGCTCGAATTTACCAGTCACATCCAGAAGGCCTTGGATCAGGACATGTTCTAGGTGTAGTATATGATGACCTGACCAAAGTCTTCCACACCATTAATCACCAGCAACTGTTGAACTCCCTCCCCACTATAGGCCTCTCCCTTGAGGTCACCAACTGGTTTACGAGTTACCTGACAGGTAGGTGCCAACAAGTTAAGATCAGTGACTCTCTCTCTGACTGCCTCCCAGTGTGATCTGGGGTTCCCCAAGGATCCACTCTTGGACTGTTGTTCTTTAGCCTTTCCATTAACACCCTCCCATTATCCTGCCACAGTGATATGATACTCTATGCAGATTATGCAGTCCTTTTTACTACACACACTGATTTACTCCTTCTATCGTGAAATCGCCTGACTAAATTTAGCCATATCGAAACCTGGTTTGAACAACATGAGCTGCTGATGAACTACCAAAAAAACCAAGGCCATGTTTCTCTGTAACTCTCACAGCAAACATAAAACAGCCAGTCTTACCATCCTAAACAAACACCACGTCCCACTGGAATTAGTCCATGAGTTCAAATAAGTTCAAAGGAGGCAGTATAGCGCAGTGGTCTAAGGCTCTGAGCTGCAAATCTGGTGACATCCAGCAGACCAGACCAGGGTTTGAATCCCATAGCTTCCACATGCATACTGTATGACCCTGAGCAATTCACTTAACCTCCTTGTGCTCCCAGGTCGTTCCTGTAAAAAAGCTTTCAGCTTAGTGTGCTATAGCTGGTTAAACAACTAAATAAAAAAAATTAAAAAAAAATACCTTGGGATTACACTTGAAAGTACACTCACCTTTAACTCCCACATTAGAAATATATCTAAAACCATAAATTCAAGTATCAGGACCCTCTACTGCCACTGCCACTGCCTCACTCCTCAGGCTATGTGCATTGCCATAACCAGCTCAGTCCTATCAATTATTGTTTATGGACTCATTTTCTATGGGTCAACCATGGATACTAGCTTAAAAAGAATTAAAACTGCACTTAATAAGTGTTGCTGTCTTGTCACTGGGGCTGGGCAAAGAACTCATACTTGTGATCTTTATAAACTATCTAAGTGGCTCCACCTCCAAGAGAGAATAGCTTTCCAGATCTGCCTCCTAGCCAATAAAATTTACCTTGGCCTTACCCCATCAGCAACACGTGCCTACATGTTGCCCACCCTTCACGCATGGAACACCCGCAGTTCCAACAAATCCTCCTTTCTGATCCCCTTTTCCTGGACCACTCAAGCCCAATGCTCCTTCTATGTTAGGGCCCCTTTCATGTTGAATGGACTCCCCCTAGACATCATGGCTGAGAATAAACTTGGCCCTTATAAACGCAAACTGCTTCACCACCTCACCCATCATAGCAGCTGTGACTGTACCCACTAGGCCCTCCTGCTCTCCCTCCCTCCTCCTCCTCATCGCCTGACTTTCTCTCTCCCCACCACTCACAGTCTTCTTTCACTTTTTGTCCTCCTCCTCCTCCTCCTCCTCCTACCCCTCTCTTTCTCCCTCTATCTCCGTTCTTTATCCTCCCTACAGCTTTAACCCTTACCATTCCTTACCATTCCTATTCTTTTCTTCCTCCATTGCCTTCCTCCTCTCTCTCCCCACCACTCTGCTCCCTGCTCCTCTCCCTCTCTCAGTCTTCCCCCATACTCTCCCCTCTGCTCCCCCACTGATTGTCCCTTTTCCCATGCACGCTCCACCCTCCTATCTTCCCCTCCTCATCACTACCCCAGCAGTGCTCTTCCTTCCAATACTCCTTGCTCCCCTCCCTATTTTGTCACCCTTTAGTCTCACCCCTCCTGACTACCCTTCTCCTTCCTTCTCCCTATTTTTCACCCTTTAGTCTCACCTCCTGACCACCTTCTCCTCCTTTCCCCTACCCCATTGCCACCCCTTCACTTCCCCTCTTGTTACCACCCCTTATATCCCTACATCTCCTCTATCCTCTCTCACCCACTCCCCTTTTCCCAGTACACCCAGGCCCATCCCTGCTCTTACTGTAACCATTTACACTTCCTTGACAATATTACCTTAGTGACTGCCTCCTCTCCCCCACCTTTACCCCTCCCTGATCTATTCTTATCTCCTCCTGATTTTTGTACCATGACACCATTACTCACTTTATTCTGATAATGTTTTCCGATTTCTGTACTATATCTGTACTGTGTCACTGTTACTCATTTATTATTTGATTATGATTGCTTCTGTTCCTCTGTCATTGTTTGTTCTACTGACTGTATAACAATGTGGAACCTTTGTAAATGAACCATTGGTTCAAAGGTATTTTATAATCCTAGTATGCAATAAATAAAAATAAAATAATATCTATCCTCTTCTGCCTGGTCTACTGAGAGTACATGTTCAGAGCCTTAAGGCACTCCTTGTAAGTCCTGCCCTGTTGGCCCTGGTTCATCTTTGTCACCCTTCTTTGCACTGTCTCCAGCCTGTCCTTATCCTTCCTGATGAGGAGACTCCAGAACTAGGGACAGTACTCTAGGTGAGGCCTCACCAAAGATCTATAAAGAGGCAGTATAGCCTCCTTTCTTCAGCTGTCTATATGCCTCCTGATACATCCCAGCATCCTATTTGCCTTACTATAGGCCTTGTTAAACTGGCTTGATTGTTAGAGAGAGTCAGTAATGATGACTTCTATGTCTCATTTCTCAGCAGTAGTACTGAGTCTTACCCCACCTATCCAGTATTCTGTCCTCGTTCCCTAGGTGCATCGTCTCACACTTTCTGGCATTAAACTTGAACTACCAAACCCTTGACATCCTCTCTAGTTTTTGCAGGTCATGCTGCATTTCCCTGACACCCTCTTCACTATCCACCCTTCCACAGAGTTTAGTGTCATCTGTGAAGGGACGCAATCTGCCCCACATTCTTTCTCCAATGTTGCTGATGAACATATTGAAGAGGACTGAGCCCAGGATAAATCTCTGTGATACCCCACTCATGACCTCCCTCTGTTCTGATTTGACCCTGTTCATCACAACTCTCTGCTGCCTCCCCTTTAGCCAGTTACCCACCCATCCTACTATGTCCAGGTTCAAAAGTTCAGGTATCGCTGCACACAAAAAGTGGACCGGTGTGCTCGCCATAAGGGTTGCCAGTCCAATAAATTCATAGAAAGCACTTTCAAAAAGTGGTCTGAGCGCTACTCAGCTAATAAGGAGAACATTTAAAACTCAGAGTTAGGTTTAAACTGCATTAGAATAAATGAAAAGGGAATAGCAACAAAGTATTCAGTCTCCAGGTGAAACTTAAAAGAATAGCTACATTTACAGGTAACACTGGTAAGGGACAATAAGGGTATGTTACTTAAAGGAAGGATAAATTAGACTGAAAGAGCCCAAAGTGTGACGTAATTTCTCAAGATGGGGCACTTAAAAACAGAGTAGGATACTTATGGTATTTTGAAACAAAATCAGTAATGAAGCATGGGTCTGATAAGAGAAGAAGGACAAGGTAAGAGGATTAAAACAACATGTCAGCTAAATATTGCATTATTAAATGAAGTGAATGAAAAGCAGGGAGAAAACTAAAATGAAATGCCGCTTTTTTATAAACAAATGCAAGATGGCAAACAGCGAGCTAGAAATGAATGGAAGTGAAAGAAAACAGACGTATTTTGGGAAAACTGAAAACAGAATGTGGTTTAGCATATAGAATTAACACTTAACATAATGGTAAACAGCTAGGTAGAAAAGAATGGAAGTGAAAGAAACCGGTGTATTTTGGGGAAATTGAAAATGAGATGCAGTTTGACATACAAAACTAATACACAGCACAAACATGCTAAAAATGTTAAGAGATAGAGCACTGAGTATTAAGTAGCTTGTTTCTGCAAGATTAAACTATGAATGTTGGCATGAAAATCCGTAATAAAATGTGCTTGTTTAAATGTCAGTGAGCAGCTAATACCCAGAGACTAAGATACATAAGTGCTGGTGTGAAAATGTAAAGAATGAAATAAATATTGCAGTAGAATGTTTTTTTAGAGCTATGTGGTGTTAAGCTGAATATGAAGGAGACAGCAGAGCAGTGTTGTGATTATACCAATTACATAACATGCAATGATTGAATGAATTAAGAAAAAGGTACTGTCATGTAATGTGTGGGAGCAAATTATGTTTCAAAGGTAATGAAAGACTTGTGGCATGTTCATTTAATTTTTACAGAGCAACCAATAAGAGGGGCTTATAAAAGCGTTGAAAAGAAAACAAATAAGTACTGGAAATAAGAATTGAACAGGTAATATAGAAAGATCATTTGAAATTAAGTAAAATTGATTGGATAATTAATTAAGGTATGGAATTGGAAATATTTGGCATGGCTCAAAATAAATTCATTAGTATTTAAAAATGTGTGGAACAGTTACAAATTAAAATGGAGAGATATAGTAATTGAATGAATATGTTGCAAGTTTATTTATGGATTTGTTTGGTTTTGGGATTCATTATGGAAATAGATAATCTAAAAGAAAGAGATAATTATCAGGAGTACTGATTAAGATGTAAGTGGCCTTCATTATTTAGTTAATTGAAATATAGTACATAAAGTGTTAGCTTTGGTGTAGACAGGATATTTATATATGTATTTATGTTTTTAAAGGTTTTGTAAAGGCACCCCCTGAGGAAGCCAATATTTATTGGTGAAACGTAGAGGATTTGGGCTGGGAAATAAAATAAAAGAATAAGAATTTGGAAAAACAAAGATCTGTCTACTTGTGTGATATTCTTCATTATTGGGAAGGAAAGAGCTTGTCTTGTGAAAACACATCAGGAGAGGCAGCACAGCAAAGGACTAACTTTAATATTAATACATTACCTATGGATTACCAGGACGTTTGTCCAGGAACATTTTACAGCCAAATATTTTGCCAAAATTTGGATTTCTGTAATTTTTAGTATAATTTTGAAAGTATTCATTGAAATGTTACAAAAATTTACAGGTATACAGGTTAGCACTACATTTGTATATGCACATAGTTTCAGATATTTAGCTTTAAATGGGACTGAGTTATAGCCTGCCAAACATGTTGCCAAAATGTTAATTTTGGTTAGTTCCTTCTAATTTTAAAACTACATATTCAAATTTAACCAAAGGTGAAACATTTAAACTACTATACCACATGGCCATTTCTGAAGAAGTTCATATTTGCAACTTTAAATGGGATTGAATTAAAAGTAGTCAAACTTTCACAACATTTAAAAATTTTATTTTACAAGAATGTAAACTACAAATTTATAAATCCCCAAAACATTAAAACTAGAGAATGCAATACTGTTAAATTTGGCAGGTCCTTAGACCTTACAAGGAGAATGTGTGTGCGAATTTTATTAATTGCTTGCTGTGAAAAATTACAAACTAACATCTATACTTAAAGTCAAATCCCATAAGTAAAACTGTAAAATTTCATGAACAATTCCATAAAACTGGAATTTTCTAATTTCACTCAGCCTTATCTGAGGATTCTAGTTAAAGTATGGGGTATAAGAGACAAATTGTGCAGGGGATCACCAGGTTTTGGAGTTAGATGCACAGTTTCACCAAGAAATAGATGGCTGAGCTGGGTGGCACAACAGTGGTAGACCCCCAGGTTGGAGCAAAAAAGCACAGAGTGTCAACAATTCCAACCCGAATGCAGGATATTGAAGGATCACATCCAGTAAATTTATGATCTGGGGAGCATGGTGTACATGCAAGTCTAGGATTAGAGGTACTCAGAAATATGTAGTGGGTGAAGACAATATCTTGGGCAGCAGAAAGAAAGAATTCTTGCTTTTCCAACAGGGTAGGTTAATAGGAAAAGGAGTAGGGGACTCATGTTTTAAGCTTATATGTCACTGTAAAGAACAAAGATGATGTAAATGGGATCAGTAGCTCTATTGAGTCAATCTGGCTATACCAAAGGAGAAGGGGGGGATAGTCACCCAGAGAGGAACAGCAGGCCTGCAAAAAGCTCAGCCCAGCTTATCAAATGAAATAGTGATATGTGCATTGTTAATGTTAAATTCCACAAAAACATTCTGGATGCTTCATCTACAGTGTATGCTATCATAAATTTGACTCTCTCTTTAACTCCTTCTGCCACTTTGCCCTTGACGCCCCCTCTAGTACTCATCACTGTGACTTCAATCATGCCTTAGGCTTCCCCCACTGTCTAACTGGCAACTCTTCCACTGTGCCAAACTGACCTCCAAATTCTGGCTTGGTGAACTACAGTACCTCCTTACCTCTTATATTCCCTTTCTACCCGTTCCCCACCCTCCCATTCCCTGAGATCTAGTGACATGTGCACCTTGGTGGTCCCACACCGTTCTATCCTAATCAGCCAGTCTGACTTTCCCCACCACTTCCCTAAAACCTGGAATGCTCACCCCCCACAAATAAGTCACTCTTCTTCCACCTATTCCATTGGTACTGCACTTCACAATTTCCTCTCTTACATCTGTACCTGCTTTAATCCTCCCTAATCCCTCTTTACTTTGTTCCTGCTTGCCATCACCCTGACCCCCTTGCAGGGTTTTTAGTATCCTGAAGGGGAAATAGGTTTTGGTGGTCAGCTTTCAGCATCCTTAATTTTCCTTTGTACATTGTTCTTGCTTGCAAACTCCTTGACCCCTTGCAGGGTTCCCAATATCCTGAAGGGGAATTAGGTTTTGACGGTCTTCCCTTCCCCTCCTCCTTCTCTTCCACACCTCCTTACAGCACTTCTTAGCTACCTCCATCCCTACTTTATCAATGGTAACTGTCTACTCCCTTCCTACTCCTTCATTAGCACTTGTTTACTGCCTATGAGCCTAGCACGCGGAACATCACTGCATTATGACTGTATTGTCACATTACTGATGTATCATGATCTGTGACCACCCATCGGTTGTATTACTTTTTCAAGCTGTAATGTCTGTACTGCTCACCAATTGTGGATTATATCAATGAAATGCTCCAACTTAATTGTAACTGTTCTTACCTTTTATTATTCGTAACTCTCTGTTTTTCATATCCTCATTGTACCGCCCCCCCCCCCGGTGCACCATGAGATGAGCAACTTGTTGTTCAGTGTGCCTTCCTGGTGAAACATTTCAATAAATAAATGAAATAAATAAATAAATATGTGAGAAAATGTTATTAATCATTTTTTTTTCTTCTTCAAAATTAAAACTGCGTAACCGATTTATCCAGTTGTGTTAGACACCAGGATACACTGACAATGGATATGCATGTCAAATGTTAACTCTATGAATGCAAGAGCAGAGAAGTTACAAATATCCACATTTTTGCTAGTTTTCACAGAGTTTTGTAAATATTTACATAGTAACATTTTAAACTCCAGTAACTATAACAGTAATTATCTCCATATTTATATCATTCTGTAAGCATTACAAAAAAAGTTAGCTGTACTAATTTACACATGTCTAGCTCCAAAGGTGCCTGAGTTATATGCAGATTCAATATTTTCATGAAATTTCTTGAAAAAATAAAATGGCAGATTTTGAGGACATATAATTTTGAGACAATGCATCATATTGTCATGAAATCTGGCACATTGTTAAAACACCTATCATCAATAAATCATGCCACATTTAAGATCCCTGACCCACTATTCAGTTAAGGTATATGCAGATAAAAATGTTCATGAAAGTTCACACAAACAATAAAATGACAACATTTGAGCACCTATAATGCTGAAACTATCCATCTGAATTTCATGATATGTGGTAAGTTAGTGGCCACTGCTGCAATGAGTATATATGCCAAACTTTAGAACCCTAGCTTGAATGGCTGCTGAGTTATAACCAAATTAATAAATCATAAAATTCTGCAAAATTCCAAAGAAATTCAGCAAAATTTAATGGAATTTTGCAACATTTCACTGAAATTCCATGGATTCAGAATTTTCCCACTCCGCACAGCTCTAGTGGTGATCTGGAGAGACTAATTTATCAGAGAGAAGCTGTGTGGATTCTGGATACAGAGGCACAAAGCTGAAGAGGGCTCAATGATTCCTTTGAGTAAGTACATGTGTTGTGAGTTTGTAAATTCAACAAAACATGTACGTGTAGTGAGTATACAACATTGGGGGATTATTAGGGCTAAGCACTGAAACTCAAAAAAATAACTACCAGGGATACTTGCATGCAAAAAATGATACCAGTGGGGAACAGATTCTAAAAAAAAGTGTATTATGTTTCTTTTAACTTCTAGAGATGTGCTGGCTTTATGGTACAAAAGAAAATCTTAACAACAAAGCATCAACATGGAGAGAAAGTAGGAAAGTAAGATATGACTGCAGAGCATGAACACAGAATCCTCGGGCACAGATCAAAAGATAGGTAATACTATAGCTAGAGACCCATGTTTTTCTTAAATAAGAAATAACAAGAAATTCAAGGTGTAAAAAGAAATAAAACAAAAACAAACACATAAAAAAGTTAAACAACTGCTCCTTTTTTGGCAAAAACTAAATAAATGCTTATTTAGGCTCCGTTGTTACAGCAGAGACAGTCAGCAAGGAAGCAGCAGTGGGATTACCTGAGTCACAAAACCTTTCAAGACCATGGCATAATGCTGCTTAATACAAAGCAGTATACTAGGAATGTGATTTGTAGTGTGTATAATGTCATTTTGAGGTCTTTTATTAGTGCAAATGTGATAACAAGAAATTGAACTACATTGTCCATGAATAAAAAGAAATAACATGAAATTCCAGAAAAATATGATGAAAAATCACAAAAAATAAAAAGAATTTCATGGGTCTCTAACTATAGCATGTGTTAAAAGTGCAGCTGTTGTGATTTTGTAGCATTGTGTCTAACAAGCTGGATGTGAATTCTCTATAAGGTATTAATGTAATTGTGTATAAAACTAAATATTATCATTGTTTTATATGTATGTATTTTTATGTGCAATATAATATTGTTGTCTTTAAACTAATTTAAATCGTATCATGTGATGGCAGAGTAATACAAGAATGAACTCCTCTGGCCCGTAAACTTAACTCTGAGCAAGTTTGACCCAGTGCAAGCAAAACGTCAGTTCCAGTCTGCAATTTGTTTGCTGCTTCTGTTGGCATGATTACAACCTTTGTAATAATAACATCTGGGATCTCATGCAAAATAATTACATCAGCAATTATTTAGCATATAGTGTTTGACTTGTAGGGATATGGGGTGGCCAATTCATTTTTCTGGTTTGTTCCTATCCCAGGCAAAATTTTACTTTGAAATTTTAGCTAGAGTTGTAGTTGTTTCAGGAGTAGTTGCAAGCTGCTGTGCTGTTCCCTCGAACTGGCTGTACAGCCTCTGTACAATTTATTTCCTTGTTAATTCTATTTTGATACAAAGAGAACATATCATTACAAGAGCATGCAATGCCAAAGTGGGGTAGGTTCACATAATTTAAATCATATATATCGCCCCCCTCCCAGATGCACATATGAACTTGTTAGGCAAATATAGTCAAGCTATGACCTGAGGTACTCTTTTGCATATGAGATGTTAAAACAAGATCCTGTCTGCCTGTTCTGGTGGTTGTTCAGGTGGATGTTAAAGATCCCATAGCACTTCTTGAAAAGAGTAGGGGAATTTTATTAACACACAAAGACAAACACTACAAATACAGGTTACATCAACCATCACTCAGAATAAGCAGTTAGTACAAAAATGTACAAACGTCTCACAAAATACACAATGTAAATCAAAACAGGGAGGAAAAAAAGAAAGAACCAAAAGTAAAACATTCCCGTCACCGATTTTACTATATTTTTCAGATAATATCAACGTTTGAAAAATGTATAAGCTACAGTTTAGGACAGAAAAATTCTTTTTTTTTTTTTAAATTCAAGTTTATTAAGGTAATGAAGGCACAAAGACAATAACCACATTATACAAGTGGTAACCTGTAACCTTGCAGTGCCACTTACAATGGACCGTCACAGATTAAGTAAAACATTTTTAACAATATAAACCCCCCCCTCTGTTTGGATACCTTTGCCTACCCTCTTACTCCCCCCCCTCCCCGCTCTAATCCTATGTGAATTAAGATGGATCCGCTCGTCAGCGTATGTGCCAGGATCGACTAGTCTTACAATGGTCCATCAAGATGATAGTAGAGCGCTTGGAAGGATTCCATACCCGCTCAAATTTCACAAGGTACCCCTTCTCAAGGCCCCGAATTTTTCCATATTTAAATTGAAAAGTAATTCTTGTAACCATTCTACATAATTGGGTGAAGTATTATCCAGCCAATGTTTTAACACTACTTTCTTGACCGAAGATGATATCAAGGCCATGTAATATCTTCAGGCTTTAACAGCGATACCAGTATAATCACCTATCAGGCAAATTTCCGGGGTAAAGTAATGCTCGATGCCCAGTAGGGGATCCGCCCTGTGTTTAATTTGGTCCCACAGCCCTCTTACCAGTGGGCAATCCCAGAAAATATGAAACAGGTCTCCATCAGCCTGCAGACAACGGAAGCATGACTGGTCAGATCTATGTCTGACTTTGTGCAATTTGGAAGGAGTCCAGAACAAGTTGTTTAAAAAGTGGTATTGCATGATGCGTAATCTGTCCTGGGTGATATACTGGTACATATGCAGCCATAAAACATCCCAGTTCCTTCCTTGGTCCCCAAAACTACTCGCCCAGAATCTAGGTTTATTGTCAATGCCCGCATAAACTTGGTCGAACAATGCCTTATAGACCTTGGAAACGCGTCATCTCCAGGCCGTGAGGGCCAGGATTTGAACCATTCCCATTAACCTTCTTCTCCTTAAATTGCTCTTGACTTTGTCTAACAAGTGTTTGAGTTGGTATATTTGAAGGTTTGGTTAGGGCCTATGTTATACTTTGCTAGAATTTCTGTCACTGTGAGACACCTGCCCCCTTGCATAATGTCAGCAATCTTCAATCCTGTCAAGAAGGGAAGCCAGGATTCGCTTATCATTTTCCCCCCAATCCTCAGGTTGGGATTATGACATATTGGCTGGTATTTATCTGCACCCGGAGAATAGTGGAGGGAGGCACATAACTGTATGTGTGTGCGTAAGGAATCTTTAATTGGGGTGGCTGCTAGTCCAGAAGGGAGAGTCCTTAATGGGGAATAAAGGAGAGCTTTAGGGTCCTTCACCGCTTTATCAACTCTTTCCAGTTCGATCAGGATGGCACATCGGCAGCATTTCCAAGTCCCTAGGGGCCAGGAGCCAACAAAATACTTACAAAGACTACTTGCCCAGTGATATAACCGAAATGTGGCAACCTTAAACCAGCTCTCTCCCTTGGGGCAGCAAGTTTGTGGTAAGCTCTACGAGGAGGTTTCCTTACCCAGATAAACTCCGAGATAGTTGAGTGTAGTGCTTTGTGCCATTTTAGAGGTAACCAAACGTTGAGCATATTTAAGGGATAAAAAATCCTCGGCAGAACATTCATCTTTATTATATTTATCCTTCCCCAGAGAGAGAGCGGAAGTCTGCCCCATCTGTCCAGGTCTTGTTTTATAGTTACCTTAAGGGCATCCAAATTAAGTCTCACCATTTTGGCCTCTGATCTTGCCAAAACAATACCGAGATATTTCAGGACGAGTGGGGCCCACTGTATACCCAATTCCGAGATATCAGACTTGAAAAGTTTCATATTAAGGGGAATATTTGGGTTTCCTATGTTAATTTTATAGTTAGATAACTTGCCATAACTCGCAATGGTTTCTAGAACTGCCGGGGCTGAGTCTCGAGGGTGGCTAATATGGAGTAGGATGTCATCCGCGAATGCTGAGATCTTAAGTTCCTGCGCCCCAATTTTTATTCCCCTAATCCTGGGATAGGACAGAAACATTCTTATCAGAAGTCTCCATTTGGCATCTAAATAGGATTTAGGCAGCCTCTTACTCTCTGCTATATATATAGTGATTCAAGTTCTCTGGCTATTAATTGTATCAGGGAGGCCACCTGTACTTCTTTTTGTTGAAACAAAAGAGCACACCGTGATTGCCAGAGGTACTTTTTAGCTGTGGTAAAAAGTAGTCTGACTGTGCTGAGATCATACATTCTATTGGAGTGTGAGGTATCTAAAATTATATCACAATAAGATACCCTTGACCAGGATGGATCACCCCAATGTCATGCTAGTTCAGTCCAAACTGTTTGGGGATATGTACAGTCCAGATAAAAATGTTCCAAAGTTTCCAACAAAGTTTTGCAACCTTGTCTGGGACAATTCTGTTTTGCAATAATTTTGCTTTGAGTTGGCATTGACATTAAGGCGCCCATGATAACTGATCCAAATTATATCCCACATCCCACATTTTAGGTGGAGTTCTTTTACCCACTAAATATGCGCTTACTGAAGGGTAAACTGATGAAGGAGCTCCTGTATAGAGTACCGATTCCTTAAAATTGTTTTCCATACTCAATCAATATATATCAGTCCTAGAGGCCATAGTTATCTGTACCAAATCTAATTGCCAGTGTCTCAATTTTTCTGTTACAGCATAAACAAATATTGGTGTGGATTGCAATTTTCTCAGCATCTTAACATCCTTAGACCAGGTGGTTAACAATAGAATCATCCATTTGTCCATGCGGGTGGGGCCAACATTTATAGTCTCCACTAAGGTGACTTAAAAAATTAAATGTAAGGAATTGACTAAAAAAAAAAAAAGGGATTCAAGGGATTCGGTCTTCCTTGTTTAACAGGCTGATATAAAATATTTATTTTAGCAGGGATTAGTCTGCTACCCAATCAGTTAACAGAATTGACTTAAGAGTCATACATCTAAGTTCTTAGGTATGGCATAGATTACACTCTGGTATGTAAAAATGGGCAGTATAAATGTTTTAAATATTGTCACCTTTTTCTTCTTAGTTTGATGCCAGTGTTTTCACATGTGTATCTTAGTGTTACAAATTTGTAGCTTCTCTTCCCAGCTTAATTTGGCCATATCACCATTACTGTACTGTATGTTATGCCCAGAATTTTAACTGGAGAAGTAGTTACTGTCATTCCTTCAATGTTAGTCACCGGTACTGTATCTGCCCCATCACCAAACCCATACACTTACTTATGTTAAGTAACGC
Source organism: Neoceratodus forsteri (assembly GCA_016271365.2). Classification (NCBI taxonomy): domain Eukaryota; kingdom Metazoa; phylum Chordata; order Ceratodontiformes; family Ceratodontidae; genus Neoceratodus; species Neoceratodus forsteri. The sequence goes on from CM057451.1 coordinate 10,350,246, forward strand.
ATCTGAAATGGGTGTGAGGGACTGGAAAACATCAAGTGTTAGAAAGCACAACTGCTGGTCTTTGACAAATAAAACTATGCTGCCTGCAAAGATGGCCACTTTGACACTAGCAGTGCCATCTATTGTGCTTGTCACACTAATATGAGGGTACATTAATATCTTGCATATGATAGGGTCAATATAAAAAACATATAATAATGGCTGAGGGGGCAGCTTTGCCGTACCCCATTCTGAATACAGATTCTGTGCCCTATATGGCCATTAATATTAGGGATGAGGCTGCCAGTAACATACAATTTCTGTATTCAGGAACAGAATACTTTTGGGACTCCGCAGCGCTCAAGAACATCAAAAAGATACAGATGAGCCACCTTGTCAAACGTTTTTTCCTAGTCAAGAGACAGGTAACCAATGTCTGTACCTTGTTTACCCAAGTCCAATATTTCCCTAATGAGTATCAGGTTGTCATAGATACTTCTACTTTTTACAGAGCATGTTTGAAACTCTGGAATCACAAGTTGCACCGCAGTGGCCAATCTGGTGTTTAAAATTTTCACTAAAAATTTCAAAGTAGTATTCAAGAGGCTTAAAGGCCTCCAGTTTTTCAAATTGGTCATCACACCCTTTTTATATAATAATATTTGAACTGCCACACTAAAAGAGTCATGTGGGTATCCCTTAGTCAGAATCCAATTAAAAACTACTGGTAAAATATCAGCTGACAGAGTAGCACATTTCTTATAAAATTCAGTAATTAAGCCATCAGGGCCAGGGGCCACATTATTTTTTTATTTATTTATAGCTGTACATATGTCTTCCAAAGTGATGGGACTAGTTAGGGATTCTAAGCCCTGAGCAGGTATCAACAGGAAGTCCACCCTGGTCAAAACATGTAAGCTGAATGTAGTGTACTCCTATTACCAAACATAGTTGACAAATATTGATGTACTACTGATAAAATGCAAATTTTCCCAGTGACTACAGTTCCTATTCTATCAGTTATGCTAGTGATACTAACATACTAACATACTAAAATGCCAGTAGAATAGGCCTAACGGTCTTTCGCGTCTGCTCGTTTGGTCAGCCCCCACCCTGGGAGCTGACCTTGCCCTATCTATGGCTTCTCCCTTCCCAGTTCCAGATATTCTCGCTGCATTGGATTTTGCTTCCAGAACCCTTCCCCTGTATCTGTCCCACCCCCTCTTGAATCCCTCCACCGTCTCTGCCTCCACCAGCCCCCTAGGCAGTGCATTCCATGGCTCCACCACCCTCTCAGTGAAGTAGCACCTCCCCCTTTCTCCCCTGAATCTTCCCCCTTCCAGCTTCCACCCATGCCATCTGGTGGCCTCCTACTCCTTCCTTCGAAGCACCCTGACTATTCCTCCCCTATTCACCCCCTTCATGTACCTGAAGACCTCTATCATGTCCCCCCAGTCCCTTCTCTCTTCCAATGTGTACATATTTAGCTCTTCGAGGCTCTCCTCATAGGTCCTGTCCCTCAAGCCCCAAATCATTTTGGTTGCCCTCCTCTGGACCCTCTCCAGGAGTTTAATGTCCCTCTTTAAGTGTGGCCTCCAAAACTGCATGCAGTACTTGAGGTGCGGCCTCACCAAGCAGTTATACAGAGGGAGTATCACTTTCCTCCTTCTGGAGGCGATCCCCCCTAGCTATGCATCCCAGCATCTGTTGGCCTTGGCTGCTGCCCTCCTACAAGTCTCCGAGTTGTTCATCTTGACATCCACCACCACCCCCAGGTCCCTCTCAGCCATCGAGACTTGTAGCATCCCCCCCCCCCAGGGTGTACACTTGGCCCGGGTTTCTGGCCCCCAGGAGCAGTACCTTGCATTTACCTGCATTGAACCTCAGCTTTCACTTTCTAGACCATCTTTCCAGAGCCTCCAGGTCTCCCTGTAGGGCCAACCTCCCCTCTTCCCCATCCACCACCGGCCCCAGTTTTGAGTCATCCGCAAAGAGACTCATCTCACTCCTGATACCTGTCCTTATGTCAGAGATGTAGGTGTTGAACAGGAGGGGCCCAGGGACTGATCCCTGTGGGACCCCACTAATGACCCTCCTTGGGGATGAGACTATCCTGCCAACTACGACCCTCTGGGTCCGGTCCTGGAGCCAATTGCCTATCATCTGATCATCTGGTTCCCCACCCCCATTTCTCCCAGCTTATCCAACAGGCCCATGTGAGGAACAGAGTCAAATGCCTTGCTGAAGTCTAGAAAGAGGAAGTCCACTGGTCTACCCAGGTCCAAGACACTCATCACCCAGTTATAGAACTCCACAAGGTTTGTCTGATGCGATTTCCCAGGGATGAATCCATGCTGTCTATCATCCAGGCACCCTGACTTTTCCAGGTCCCCCCAGCCTCTCCTTGACAATGCCCTCCATCACCTTGCCCACCACCAATGTCAGGCTGACAGGCCTGTAGTTCCCTGCTACTTCCCTTGATCCCCCTTGTGGATATGCACTATATGCGCCACCTTCCAGTCCTGAGGCACTCACCCTGTCCTCAAAGAGATGGTGAAAAACTCCACCAGGGGTTCTGCCAGGACATCCGCAAGTTCATTCAGCACTCTGGGATGTAATTTATCCGGCCCCGGTGCTTTCTTTGTCTTAAGGGACTTGAGAGCTTCCCTCACTCTCTCTGCTGTGATTTCCACTTCTACCTCTTCTCCCTGCTTAGCCTTCCCCCCTCCTGCCAGTGATGCCTCCCCCTCTCCCCAGAACCACAGATCAGTAAGGGTCCCCCCCTCCTCAGTATCATTGTCTCCTCCCATGTATGATGCAGCACCCCCATTTTCCTTGGTGAAAACTGAGGTGAAGTACTCATTTAGTACCTCAGCCTGCTCCCCCGGGTCTTGTGTCCCTCTCTCCCCTGTTTTAATCCTACTAATCTGCCCCTTCACCCTTCATTTTTCCCCAATGTATCTAAAGAACCCCTTGTTCCCTCTCCTAATTCCCTGGCCAGGTTCTGCTCCTTCCTTGCCTTAGCCACCCTCACCACCCTAGTGGCCCTTCTAGCCATCAGCTCATACTCCCCTCGATCCCTTTCACTCCTTGAGCACTTGAATTGCCTATAGGCTGCCTTCTTTCCCCACACCACATCCTGGACCTCCCTGGTCCACCAGCAGGGTTTTCGGGCCCTACCGTATTTTCATCTTATTCTTGCACAGGTGCTGGTAGCATCCTGCACCCCTCTCCTGATGATTTCCCACCTACTATCAGCATCCATGTCTGACCCAATCCTATCCAAATGCTCCTTAAGGATCCTTCCCATTTCCTTAAAATCCACCCCCCTGAAGTCAGTTACCTCCATCTTTGTGCAGTCTTCTACCCCTCCTAGGTCCAGGCAGAACCAGACCGTGGCATGGTCACTCCCCGCCAACGGGTCCCTTACCTCCAGGCCCCCAGTCTGGTCACTGTCTGCCAGGACCACATCCAGTACCCATGCCTCCCTGGTCAGTTCCCCCACCTGCTGAGTTAGGAACGCGTCTTGAAAGACATCCAACAACCTCTGTTCCCTGACCACCGAGGATGTCATAGTCTCCCAGTCTGTTCCTGGCATGTTTAAGTCCCCCAACACCACCACCCTTCCCCTGCCCAGTCTGCAGTGTCCAGCATTGTACCCTGTCCTTACAACTTTCAAAGATGTTATCCTTTCCCAATTTACCCTGGATGCCACTCTGATGTTCCATAAGGAGGGATCTCCCCCTATTATATTGCAGCATGACCATTTTGTCCTTTATACTGGACATTTGGTTGCCATAATCCACTGCACCACACTGCATCAGTGTTAATGCTTTTGCCAGCTGAATTCATAAAGTCAGGTACCTTATATACTCAGACCTTTGTTCCTTAAGGGACGTATACTGGAAATGTTTTGTTAGGTTCACTTCAGTGCCCTTCCACCAAACACCTAAGTCATCATCTAAACAGGCCACAGATTGACAGGCCAAAAGTATATCCTGAATTATATTCACCCTATTTGGGTTGTCTAATGAGTTAACTCTCTACAACCCCTTCCCATTCTAAATGACATAATTTCCACCAAAAGTGCCCACCACCATGAGATGATCAGAGGTCTCAGTCAGTAGAACCCGGATTTCATGTGTTTCTAGTTGCATAGAAATAAAAATAAAACCTATTCAGTAGCTAAGGATTTCCTACAATAAGTAAAGCCCTCTGTCTGGTGTTTAGACCTACTTGCATCCCAAAGGTTTGCATCCTGTACTAGTTTATTTAGAATATTAATATCACAGAATAGCTTTAAGTTTTTAGCTCCCCTATCAGTGATTGACAGTCCGTAATTAAAGTCACCTTCAAACAGCATTTGGTGGTGTACAGGTAAGGCTGAATTCCTTTCATTAAATCAATCTCGTCTTTCTTAGTTTGTGGCACATATATAGTTATGAGCCAGAACTGTTCCCCTCTGTACAGGACATCTACCATAATGGCTCTCCTAGGTTCAGTCCACTAGTTTCTGCAAACTGAAAGATGTTCCCCTAAATAAAAGCCCACCTCATCACATGTACAGTATCAGTCCAGAAGGACCAAAATGAAGGGCCCCAAAACCATAATCTCTGTGTCTGAACAACATCAGCAGTACTAGTCATCCTAATTTCCTGTATGAGGTAAATATCATAGGTTAACTCTTTCAGGACTGACAAAAGGATGTTGCACTTTGTAACATTCTTAATACTATTTACATTTAAGGTGGCCATTTTTATGGCTGGAGCCATTTAAATATTAGTAGGGCACAACCCATTCCACCCTTCAAGTTCCATGATCATTCCTGCTGCTGCTTCTGGTAACAATTTTTTATTTTTTCCATTCTTTTTTTGTTGTTGTTCTGGTTAAAGATGAATCCTCCTCCAAATCTGTTGAGGCAGGGTACTATGAGGACATGACGGAGGCTGTTTCTGATTCCAGTCTACCATCCGAGTCAATTCATTCTGTGTCCAGGACATCATATCTGTTCCCTAAAGGAACAGGAGTGAACTTGGAGTCAGGTTTTGGAAGTTTAGGCTCAGTCTTAAGTTGTCTCAAGGTTCTTTTCCTATTTACCAAAGTCATATCGGGGGGGGAGGGCATTATATCTTCCTCCTGTGGATGCTGTTGAGATGTACTCATGGCATGATCAATAGTAGGAATGTTGGACTGCAGCATGTTGACAACTACTGGTTACTCTGTATCTGTTACAGGAAATGGCGTTGTACATGGTGGAAGGGGTTCCCGTTCCATAAGAGCAGAGTCAGGTACAGTGATTGCACTGTCATTAGTATCAGCCTGATGTGCAAGTTGTCGTGCTGCTTCTTTGTGCATCTTTTGGATTAAGACTCTTTCAGCATTGTTCAGAATGGAATCCTGAGACGATCTGTCATCTCTGTTATGTGTGGCCCAATTGACATTTCCTGTAAGAATGATCTACCTCCTCACAAAGGTTACACTTAAATTCATTTGTACAGTGCGAGCTGACATGTCCAAATTCCAAACAAAGGTTACATCAAATCTTGTCACTGGCATTGCCCAAATGGTTCTCTGAACCACATTAAAAACAGGTTTTTGGTTGTCCAGGATAGAAGCATTGCCCTTTTTCCCAGTCCAGATAAAAGACACTGGGAAGATGTTGCAAACCAGACAATTTGTGTCTAAGTTTTACCTTGAATCTCCAGTTGCCAGTCCAGATTTGCTTACAGTCCATGGTCGGTTCAGGGTCTCCCATAATATTGTAATGTTGGGCAAGCTGGTGCTTAACATTGTACACATTGAACCCCTCATTTTTGAGGAAAATTGTAATTGTTGGTAGTGGAGGTTTGGTCAAGGGGATAGCCTGGAAGGGCAGCCTTAGTGGGTGTGTTTTAATCAGTTATACTGCAACCAAAAGCATCTAAGTTGGCAGCAGTCTTGAAACTTATATAAAAAAATCACTGGGAGTGTGAATGGGGGCATATATTTAATTGAAAATGTAATTCAAAGAGTCCTTAAAGTGATTTATAGAAGTTCCACAAATGTCTTTTTTGCATAGTATGCCATTGCCGTGCATGCATCAGATGTTGAAGCTGCAATTTGTTTTGTAAAACAATCTGTCATAGTTTTTTTTTTTTTTTATGTTTTATCAACATTTTGTTTCTGCCACCCCCTCCAGTTTTCTGTGTGCAGCCACACCCCAAGAATGATGTCATGCAAGGGATCTATCAATGTTTTACTTACAGTAACAAATAATTCTGGGTAAATTATACAGTTAACCTAAATGTTCTTTTAGTCAGAGGTGCAGTCCCTTATTTTGATAGTGATGACTGCAGTATAGCACCTAATATGTATATGTTATAGCAAGGCATTGTGGGTACAATAAGAAGTTGTTTTCCAATTTCCTTACTGTGAGGTGCAGTCTCATATTTCTGTAGTGGATTCAACAATTAAAGCTTTCATATGTTTATTTTCAAAACAAGGCATTGTGCATATAGTATCAAGCTGACAAAATTTCTCTACTGAGAGATGTAGTCTCCTATTTCTGTAGTGGCCACAGAAATATAATAGCCTGTATACTAATTTACATAGTGAGGCATTGTGGGTACAGGAACTAGCTGATTTTTCTGTCTTCCTAATCAAAGTGCTGTCTCCTATTTCCATAGTGTTTACAGCAGTACAGTATGTACAGAAGTTTCTAGAAAATGTCTGTGATGCAGGTAGGCCAAAAAGATAATTTGCCATTCTGTGTAGATATTGTTTCACTTTTTGTGCTTGCCAGTGAAGTGACAGGTCTGAAATGACAGCTCCTGTCAGAATGTAGGAGAGTGATAATACTTTTCTATGTTTATGTTATAGGACCTGAATGACTGTAAGTTTTTCAGGAGTGTAATTATAGGTCATTGATTACATGGCTCTGAACAGCTTTCAGCCAATCAAATCACTAGAATTGTTTTACAAATGTTATAATGCTAGATACAGCTACTTGCACCCAATGTAAAGAGTCAGCTAAAAACTGACAGTGTCCCTTTAAAAACTTTGTTTCCCTTGCATGATGTCACAGTTGGGGGTTGCAGCACTGAGAAAGAAAAGGGGCTGGGTATGCAAATGAAGCAGAGCACAGAAATAAAAGCATTTTTTCATGGAAAACAGCACTTTTTGGCTGTTTGAATGGTAGGAGACTAATTCACAACTCCCACAGGTTACTAATCCCATTTGCTATGGCAAACCTCAGAAAATCACTATAAGGAGGGCCTTCCCAACATAAGATCTGTCCGGCGGTAGGTCAAGACCCACTTTGTACAACAAACAAACTCCTTTTCTCCATTGCGCAGGTGCTGGTGAGTTTAAAAAAAAACATCAGATTTCCTGAAATGTATCCATTAAAGGGCTGAATCTTGCTGAGCCACCCTGTTAAGTGTCGTCTGATGTGGAAAGACAGCTGCTGCTTCAGCACGTTCTATCCTGTCTGCCCAGGAGGTACTTGTTACAGTACTTCCCCTGCCAAAGTATGTTTGATGGGAGGCAAGTCCCCTAACACCCATAGCCAATAGAGTACCGGGTGTTGTGCACGTAGAAGCTATCTGGGAATCAATGGCCAACAATTCATGAGTCAAGGGAAAATTATTAGCAAGTTGGGACAAGTCTTGAGGTTCTGTAGTAGCAATCTCAGTGGTGTGAATGGGAGAAATAGGAAGTGCTGCAGTAAAAAGCGCAGTAGAATTATCCTGAGATGGACTTATATCAGATGGGGGAAATACAAGATTCTGAAGGTAGGAACAAGTCAGTGGGCAGTGCATGAGGTGAATCATTTTGAGTAATAAACTGCTTTTGGGGCCCATTTACTCTCGGTAAAACTTTCTCTGGCTAACCCTGGTAAAACCCCTCTGTGTCATGGAGGTATATGTTCCCCCACGTAATCAGAAACCAGCCATCTCTGCAGTCTTAAATTGCCTCTCAGTTCTCACTCCCAAGAATGAGATCTTAGTCATGGGCGACTTCAGCACAAACTGGTTATCTCCACCTGCTGCCCCCTTTAAGGATGCTACCTTGGCCATGGACCTGACTCGTTGTCCAATCCTCTACAAGACTTAACCACAAGACTGGGCCCACAACATTGCTGGACCTGATTTTCATAAACCAGCCTAAGAGAATCTCAAAGGTCCTAGTGCTTCCTGATGTCATCAGTGATCACTCCCCTGTACTGTGCTGGTGGTCCTGCAAGGCTCCCAGCACACACCCCAAAACTATTTTCTGTCAGCAACTAAGGCCAAGAGCACTAGCCCGGCTAAAAAAACACCTCCCAAACTGTGAGTGGTCACCCATCGACACAACAGGGTGCACAAACACTGCCCTTGCCTATTTCATAACCACATTCAATTCTGCCTGTGACCTCTTTGCACCTGTTTCTAAACAAGTTGTAAAAGCCGTGTTACTCCCTGGTTATCTTAGGCACTTCTAGACCTTATGAACCATTAGGATAGTATCTGGCATAGGGCCCTTGTATCAGGGCTGCCCCATGACAAACAAAGGTACAGGGAAGCAAGGAACAAATGTACAAGTGCCTTGTTACAGACCAAGGCCACTTTTATTATTGGAATGCCGTCACCTCTGCTGGGGGTTCTGGGCACAAATTCTGGGCTACTATGAAAGAACTAAATGGTAAATCCTTATCCCCTCCACCTTCCCAGCTCTTAGTGAATGGGACCATTACCCAGGACCCACTGCAAATTGGCAATACCTTAAACTCCTCTTTCTCTGACCTCGGCAGTGTGCTCCCCCCAAACTAATTTGACCCTCTACCACCTACAGGTATCTCTTCCCTGCCTGCTCCCCCACCCCATGCTAATTCTCTGAATATCAGGTTTTGTGTTATATCATTCAGAGAGGCCAAGACTTACATGTCCAGCGTACTGAGTAAGAGCCACCACAGTGGTGACTCCCTTGACTTAAAACTCCTTCACCTCTCTCTTGATGCTTTCTTAGTCCCCCTTACTAAAATCCTAAACCACATCCTTTGTTCAGGGGAATTCCCTGCCCTCTGGAAGTGGGCTGTCATCACCCCACTTTTAAAGGGTGGCGAACGTATCTTCTCTTCTAATTACTGGCCCATCTCATTTTTCCCCTCTCTCCAAGGCCGAAGGGGCCACAGCACCACCACAGCCCTGATTGAATATACCTCCTATATCAACAAGGCCCTTGATCAGGGACACTTAGTTGGGTCAGTCTATATCAACCTAACTAAGGCATCTGATACTGTTCATCATGCCCTTCTCCTTAGATCCCTTACCTCCGTGGGGCTGTCTACCGACACTATGACCTGGTTTGAGAGCTATTTAACTAATAGGTCACAACAGGTAAAAATTGACTCTACCCTCTCCTCCTGCCTCCCAGTTCAGTCCGGTGTCCTGCAAGGCTCCATCCTGGGTCCTCTTCTCTTCAGCCTCTTTCTAAACTCCTTGCCCAGGGCTTGCTCCAGAGGGTTACTTCTTTATGCTGATGATGCTGTCATTTTCTGGAGCAACCCTCATCCTCTGCCTTTGCAGGATGCCCTCCAAAAGTCCTTCATTGAAGCTGAAGCCTGGTTTACAGAGCACCAGCTTGTATAAAACTATAAAAAAACTAAAACTATGATTTTTACCCACTGCCAAAACCCTTACAATGGCTTTTCACTATCTGTCCTCACCTCCCAAGGCTTCCCTCTTGAGCAAGTCAAAAACAAAAGTCAAATTCTATGTAAGTCAGCTCTTTTAAATACCTGGGCATCACCCTTGACTCCTCCCTTACTTATCTTGCACATATCCATCTCCTCTGTTCCACCATCAGTTCCAGAATAGGCCTCCCTTATCGGTTCAAACACTGTGTGCCCCCTGAAGTGCTCCACCTGGCTCTGTCATCCTCGGTCCTCTCCGTGCTGGACTACAGAATTGTGTTTTACAGCTCAGCAGGTAATACTGCCCTTGGTTGCATAAGGACAGCTCTTAACAAAGCCTGTCATCTCATGATAGGTTGTGACAGAATGACACACACATGTGACCTCTACAGTTGCTTAAACTGGCTAAATGTTGAATACCAGTTTAAATATCATACTTGCTTCCTTGCCAAAAAAATCCAGTGGAAACTCACTCCCCCAGCCTGCATGGTCGCATCTAGCCCTCCCTACCCCAGAGAGTTTCCAGAAGTTCCTCTAATGCCTCTTTTTTGGTCCCTCACTGCAGGACATCCCTGGGCCAAAGAGCCTTTTATCACAGAGCCCCCACTGGCTAAATGGCCTACCTGCTGATCTTTCTGCCGGCACTAAGATAAGCCCTTTCAAAACCTCCCTCAAGGTTTTTCTTGCTAAGAACTCCACTTGTGATTGTCCTCAGTAAGTCTGTAGTATTTGCACTATATTACTAAACTCCCCTGGTCCTAATTCCAGAAGGGCATATGCCGGCATAAGGTGACATACGACAAAATCCATGGCTTATCTCGCTACTTACGCCAGTCAATATGCCATCCCCTATTCCAAGATACGGGTTGCACCTTGGCATTTGTGGGCTGCGACAAATGCAGTTTATGCCAGCACTTACGCTGCAGCCCGCAGTGCCTGGTGCAACTGAAGGTTATGACAGCAACCTAGCCCTATTCCACGAGGCAGCTGTCGTAATCCGCAAGCGCAATTCCAAAAGCCACAGTGGTGTGGCTACATTACGACAGCTCTGAGCTGCTTTAAGCAGCAACCGACAGTGCCATCCGTCGGCTGCCCACCTCCTGGTGCCACGGCAATGGTGCAAACATGTCCCCCATGTCCCCTATTGTATACCCCTGCCTCAACCCCCCCAAACACCAGGGACCCCGGGGGTCCATTCTCCGGTTCACCCCCCCAACACCTGTGGCACCTATCCTGAAGTGACCAGCATAACTCGCAAGTGTGTGCAAGTTACACCAGATGCCTTGGAATCAGGCCCCCTATCTCTGTTAAGCTACCTGGTGTATTTTTCTCTGCACTGTACTATTATCAATGGTTGAACAAGTTGTCTTATTTCTATATTTTGTGCTGCACTGTATTAATATCAATGGTTGAACAGTTGCCTTAATTCTGTATTTCTTGTGTGTACCAGACACAGGCCTGTCTCTGCCCTAGGCATGTAATATTAATCTGTTATTCTACCTCTTTTCCTCCTCACCTAATGTGTCATATTGACTGATTATTAATACTGTACCCTTATTCAATCCATCTTGTGTTCTGTCTGTATACCATGTTAACTGACATGGAGCCTTTGCAAAAGAGTTTATGACTTAAAGGGTTATAATTCTGATTTCTCAATAAATAAATAAAGATATTAGCACAGGAGAAAGAAGCAGAAAACTGCATATCTTGAAATGAGGTAGACAGCGGCTCCTGGGGAAGTTGAAAATACCATTGTCCACTGAAGTCTCTGGTCCAGCTGGCTCTATTCAGTGCTGAAACTGACCACCAGTCACTCTGGGGAGGTAGTTTGAGGAAACAGCTCTGCCCCTACCCCTACAAAACCCTAGGGATTTAATAGAAGTAGCTGTCTGCTTAGACAGACTTACAGATTGTTGATTCAACAATGCAGTTTGTAAATCGGGGGTAATGTCATTTAAACCTGTGGTATTCCTATAAACAGTTGGTCTCTATGGACTAGAAGGATTTTGAGGTGTCTGACAGCGTGAAGAAACATCAGCATTGGACACTACAGTAAAGGTGTCTGTTGAAACAAAGTCTGCATTGTCTGTGGCAAAAACAGAATTAGAAAAAGGCAGGCAGAGGAGCAGCTGACACATCCTTCACTGAAGTGCACAGAGGTGGCAGCGGCTCCTTTGATGCTCTTGAATCATTAACTTTGACAGGTTGTAAACCTGTGTCAAGCAAAGTGGGCTCAACCTGCTGTGGTTCCTGCATCTTATGCTGCACAAGTAACTTTTCTTTTTCATGGAGAAAAGAGGCTTTTTCTTCCACAATCAAGGTCAGTAAATGTTGCTTTTTCTGGTGAAGTGCTTTTTTTAAATGAACCTCTGCAGTGTGAAGACTATTATCATTGAACTGAGGGATCTCTTACTTTGATTCAACAGCATCACAGGATGGGGTTGACATTTGCAAGTTGCAATGTATCAGTGAACAAGATGGCTCAGAATCAGCAAAAGCCTCTAAAGGAGAGGCAATGAGGAAGGAGGCATGCTTCCCCATACCTTAAGCTGCTGCTTTGATGTCCTCCTGCTCCACCATCTTGGCAAGATGGCCAGTGTTGCCCACTACTGCAAGAGTAAGGGAAGTTTTTAATAAAGAAAATAAAACAAAAAGACACAAAACAAAGATACCATAATCATCACTATGACCAGCAGAAATCGAATAACCCCCATAACACTCCTATAAACAAAATGTATAACAAAAAGATCCTACAGACCCACTCGAAGGTAAAAATCACTGAAAAGGGGAGGCCTGGACATGGCATACAAAGAATAATAAGGGAGGAAGCAAAATTAGGGAGAAGCCAATAAATGGGCCATAATTGCCCAAAACTATCCCAATAACAGGGAGAAAAAATATAAAAAAGAATACAATCCCTCTAATCAGGGAAAACAGGATAGAAAAAAAAGAAAAAAGGGGTCCATTATCACCCCCACACCAATCGGGCACCCTCACCGGGAAACCCCCAAAAAAGGGACACAGAGTGAGAAAAAAAATAAACAGAAAAAGCAGCTCACACCACACCAGGACAGGAGTGGCTTCCAGGAAAAGACAAAAGCTATAAGCATAATCAGGGAAAGGCTAGAAAATTGGGATATCTCCCAACCGGGGAACAGCATCCCTTCAACAGATCAACACCACGCCCCTTCAATGGGAGTGGAGTAGCTTGGAAGTCACGATGGTCTTGTCCAGCCAAAACAAAAAAAAAATCAATTCCACCTCCACCATGTGTAAAATAATCTGAGGAGAGAGAAAGGACTGCTGAAACAAAAAAAAAAACACATCTTAAGTGCCACAAGTAATATTACAAACAGGTAAACAAGAGATGGAGAGTGCTCAGGTCATATCCCATCAAAGAGGCAGATGACCCCTGAATTACCTCAGAGTAAGTCAGGTTGGCCCAGGTCCTCTCCCCCCAGATCATAGCCACATAGGACCAAAACCCTTGTGCATCTGGGCAATGGACCAAAAAGTGTGGCATGGACTCCAATAGCAGCTCACAACCTGGCCTCAGACAATTCCATTCCAACAAACTCTTGTGCTTGGTGTTCCCCTTAACACTGAGTCGATCATGGCAGCGGAGCCAGAGAACATCCTACGGCTTAGGAGGGGTATGCAAATCTGCCAGGGCCCTCTGGATGTGGGAATGTCAAGAAGCCGGAACATCAGGGAAATCAGGAGTATCTGAAAAGTAGGTACGCATCACATCCACACACAATTGCGTGGGAGTAGAACCACACACCATGCATAGTGAGGGACCAACGAGTCATTGTATCAGCAACAACCAGTACATACAGTTTAGCATGTCTGGAAAGACACTGCAGAATCAGCCGAGGGCCCAAAGAAGATTGCAATAAACACTTCCACAGGGACACGAATGGAGACCACGGCTTCAGACAGTGCTGAAGAAATGGCCTCAAATTCCACCGTAAAAAGTGGCAAAAAGAAAAAAAAACAAAGGATTAATCATGCCCAGGCCTCCCTGAGCAACTGGAAGATAAAGAAGGTTACATCAGAGAGGATTCAGTCTACTATCCCACACAAGGTGAAAAAATAAACCATGAAATCTAGATTATAAAACTTTAGGTAAAGGAAACACCATACTCAAGTAAGTAAACATTAGAAGTACAAAGCATTTCAGAATAGCCACTTTTTTTCATTTTGGTTTTCACCTATGTCTGCCAGCGTTGGCTCTTCCCCAGACATGCCACTATATGCGCCTCCCAATTAATCAAAGCCATGTCCCCAGTCCCATAAATAATACCCAGGATTTTAGCCAAGGGTACAATTACATCATTCTCCCCAATCTGTGTCACCAAGGGGACCAGGTTTCCCATCGTCAAGTCCGAGCATTTATGAAAGGTTGAGGGTAACCCACGAAGTGGGGGTAAAAGAGACAAACACCTCCAAAGCCAGCCTACCGGAAATATCATCCTGAACAAAGAGGGTAATGTCATCAGCATACGCTGAAACCGTAACTGAAGCCAAACCAACTGGAGTAAAAATGCCCTAGATCTGTGGGTGCTGTTGGAGTTTACTCAAAATAGGATCTATACAAAAAGTATAGATCAATGGACTGAATGGGTAACCCTGTCAAACTCCCCAGTGAAGGGGAATGGGCTGACCCACATGGCCCATGATTAGGGGTGTCACACTCGCCCTCCCATACAAAATCCCAAGCCATGAAACAAAACCCACAGGGACATGATAGTGAATCAAGACATGAAACAGAAATTCGTGTGACACCCTGTCAAAGGCCTTTTCCTGGTCCAGCATAAGCAGATATCCAGAGGACGTAGCCTCTCCGTTGGCGTCAAGGACCTCTCGAAGGAATATAAGGTTATCCGCAAAATGCCTCTGCAGAACAGCACAAGTCTGTACAGAAGAAATTACATCAGAGGCCAAAGGGGCCAATTGTCTTGTCAAAATAATCATAAAAATTTTCAAATCACAGTTCAAGAGGCATAAGGGATGCCAGTTGACCAATCCATATCTAGGCCCTTCTTATAAAGGAGGATCTGAGAAGCCTCCAAGAAAGATATAGATGGAGCACCCGTGCCCAATAGGTCTTTAAAAACCACTGTCAAAATATCTGACAATGGGGCGTGAAAAGCTTTATAAAATTTGGAAGTCAGACCAGCTGGACCCAGTGCAATATTGCTAGTCAACTGTTGTATGGCAACCTGCACCTCATTGGTGGTAATAGGTCAAACCATATCTGAAGAGTGGTCAACCACGGGGAGTGGCTTGACCACCAATGTGCCAAAAGGCATTGTAGCCATAACCGGACCCACAGTACCAAACATATCCGATAGATAGAGCTGAGCCCCAGCCAAAATGCCCAGAGTATCCATCACAGTAGCCCCCATTCCTGCATTGATGGCTGTAATAAACCACCTCTGAACTCATGATCTACAGCTCTCAAAAGGGTCACCAAGGTGCTTAGTGCCCTGGGTACCAGCTTAATGCTCCATGTGCAATGATGCACCACTGTCATATTGCAACTATTTCATACAAGAAATTAGATTGATATGACTGACCCATAATGCCCACTGGACTCATTCTGCAAAGAGATGGCCCAAAACAGGTGGGACAAAAATGAAAGATAGTCCTTAAACATTGTCAATTTAGACCGATGCAAGAGGGAATGGAGAAAGTTTGCAAGAGAAAGCTTAGAAGCATCCCACCTGGTGTATATGGAATCGTCCATGCAAGTCACAGATTGATGAGCCTGGAGGAAGTGCACAAGCCTGTCACAAATTAAATCTTCTAAAAGAATCGTGTTGTTGAACCGCCAATACCCTTGGCCCGTACAGGGTATCTGAGTCATGGAGAAAGTACCATGTAACAAAAGATGGTCAGATGTTTTCAGGGACAGGAGACCTAGCATCCCTATATGAAACTGTGTTGAATGGAAAAGGTAATCGATATGTGTGGCAAGATTAGACCTATAGTAAGTTGTACCACCCATTGGGAAATGGGTCCAGAAAGCATCCATAAGGGTCGCATCCAAGACCAACTTCCATAATGAATGGGTTTCACAATATGTTTTAGACCCAGGCTTAACTGGATCCAATCCCACATTAAAATCCCCCCTGAAACTCAGTGGGCAGGATGTGTGGAGGTAGGGACGAAGAGCCTGAAACAACTCCACCTGGTCCTTTTTGGTCAAAGGGGCATATATGTTCAGCAAACGCAAAGGAGATCCCTGAAACAACACATCCACCAACAATGCCCATCCTGGGATTATATCCACCAGTGATAATAGTGTAAAATTACAACCCTGCAACAAAATCCCCACCCCATCATAAGCAGTGGTGCCAATGGACTAATAAGAAAGTCTCCAGCACCAATTCCGCTCAGCTAACTGTAAATCCCCATAAGTAGTCTATCTAGTCTCTTGTAAAAAAGCAATATCCAAATTAAGATCAGCCAACAGTGAAAATACAAATGTGCACCTGTGGGATGCCTTCATACTGTTAACATTAACAGTCGCAAGGTGGAAATGAAGCGAAGTCATAATCAAAGGGATAAAGTGGAAACATGACATGGTCAAGTCATGTCCATAGCAACAGTCTGAGCAACGAGGGGGTCTTCTTGACAATCATTCTGCATTTCTTATGGGTCTTCACCAATGGAATAGGAACAACAATGTCCATGTTACCGTCTGTGTCTGTGGAAACCATCGGCTTGGATAAGGGACAGGAAGAATAATCCGATTCTGCACCGGTATCACCATCCTGAAACAGACCTTCAAATCAGTTGTCCAGGGGTATTGGAAGACTCTCATCCAAAGAAGCAGGCACCTCTTTCAGCAGTTTATGAGAATGAAAAGACCATTTCCGAGTATGAGATGGAAGGGTTGGGGGGGGCATGAAACATAGTGTCAAAGCTGGAGGGGTCATTGCAGACAGTACCCCCTCTTCAGAGAAGTCCGGAACAATGTCTGAAGATGGGCCAACAGAAAAGGGGGCCAGTCCCATGGCGACCAAGGGGGGGTTCTGAGGAATCAAGTGGCAAGGAAAGATCAGCATCCCCCTCTAGGTTCTCCAAAGGAGTGATTTGATATGTTATCTGTGCAGCCAAGGTTTTACTCAGGCGTTGTTGAGTCTGCCACCATGCCTGGTCCAAGAGAGAGTCCATTGTAAAATCCTCCTCCTGGTTATGCATCACCCACTGACACTGGCGATAAGAAGATTGTTTCTACAGTGAGCACTGGCATGGCCCAATGACAGACAAAGGAAACAGGAAAAGGTATCACAGGCTGAGGCCCGGTGAGACTCCAAACCACAGTGGAAACAAGTCTTCGGTTGTCTGGGATAAAAATACTGGGCCCAGTCCCGGTCTATGTAAAAGATACTTGGCAGGTGTCAAATCCTGGATGCTGCATGCATCACCTTGAAATGCCAGTGTCCAGTCCAGAATTCCTCTGAGTCCAGTATAGAAACAGGGTCCCCCATCATGTCGCACCTCTAGGCTAGCCAGTAGCGAATGTCCTGTAGTTGCACCCCTTAGTTCTTCAACATTATGGTAATGGACCTAATGACTGGTTCCATCAGAGGAATTGCCTGGAAAGGGAGCCAGAGTGGAGAGTCCTTCAAGAGATTATATTACACCCAAAAATGATCCAAGAAGACCTGGGTCCATAAGCTGAGGTCAAAATAACCATTGGCCAGGGCATGAAATAAAGTGTACAGTTCATTAGGAGTAACATGCAAGGATTCTTTTAACAGGACCAGACCCACATATGACTGATCGGGGGGGTCCTCCAACCCACGCTTATAAAGAAGCCGGACTGTGTTCTGTTGCTGCACCAAAGGGGGGGGCTGCAGGAAAGCATTCATCTTCCGAAACTGTGCCCACCGCTGGGCCAAAGAAGGGGGGGGCAGCAGTCGCAGCTGTGTCAAGCAAAACAATGGTCTCTTCCACACATTCCACATGTTCCACCCATGTAAGTGGTAACAGAGTCATTTGGGGGGTGTATGGACACAAGGGGGATCTCCCGAGGTACGTGCAACAATAAAGGGGGATCAGCCCCAGTGTAGATATCTGGATTTAAAGTTTGAGGCTTCATAGCCTCCAGCCCCGCTCCATCCAAAACCCTACCAGAAGAAGCCATACTAAGACAGCGCAGGTCTGAAGAGTCATTCTCTGAAAAAGGAGGAAGGGGAGCTAACAAAGCAGGGACAGAAGGGGGGCACAATGAAGGATCAGCACAAAATACCAGAGCCACCTCCCCAGGTAACATCTCCCCCGAGATTGCATCAGATACAAAAACTGGGGCCGAGGTAGTTAAAGGGGGGTAGAATGCCACTGCTCCACTCCATCCCGGGTCCATCCCACATCCTGTAGAGCACAGACAGGGGACCACAATGCTGGTGGGTAAGGATCCACCTGCTGACCACGCCGTGGGTTCGGTGTGCCAGGTGCCAGAAACAATGACAAATCACCCTCCCCCTAGTCCCAACCGGTGCATGTTCAATAACTGTAATACAGAATGGACCCCCAGTGTCCGACAGTGATGACCCCATAACAGAAGTTTGCCCTGGCCCCATAGATGTCTGCAAGGAAGGAGGCAGTTTAGCAGGTAAGAGTAAAGGCCTGCCCCCCGATATTACCTCCCCAAGCGAGTCCTAGACCAACCCATCAGGGCCCCTCATAGCATTCTGTAAACATCCAGTCTGGGCAGGCTATATGAGCACCATAGCAGCCGGAGGTCTGCCAATACAATCATCCAGTCCCCCCTCCGACAAGACACCTTCAGTACCTGTATGAATCTCCTCCCCAGTTGTATGCAGCATCCACAGTTGGTCCTGTTCCAGACGGAACATTCTCTCCCCATCCTCCAACAATCCAAGCAAAAAATTCCTCTTCTGCCGCAACGCATCTTGCAAGCGTCCATCAGCCTCTCGATAAGCAGAGGCATCCTCTCTTAAAGATGTTCGCTTCAAACTAACAGGAGCTGCTCAAATGGTAGTAGCAACTGCCCCCAACAAAACATTCAAAACTGGGCACTCATTAGACTCCACAGCCGATGGGGATGGAACTTCCCCTACCATGTCTTCCTTCTGATGCTGCATAGCTCCAAGTAAGCAAGGAGCAGGACATCAGCTCCCCCTACCACAGAGTAGGGGAATTTCCCAGGTATCCTGGCCAAATTCTCCCCATTCACTAAAAATATCACCAACAGCTGAATCTGCCTCAATGTCAGTTGAACTCCATTTATATCTCCCCGTGCCCCTGAATGAGGCTGAAATAGGCAGCATTGCCTAGCACTCCTTTTCTGGTCAACAAAAACTAGAAACAAACATTTTTGAATGCTGGATGTTTGCTTGCATGCTGTTGTACTGGGTTTGTTTGTACACATTTTTACTGTTTATTCACCAAAGTTAGACCAGATGAGATGTAATATGTAATTTGCAATGGGGTCCTGATTTTACACAGTTTTGTATTGCATTTACCCAGGATAGTAGAGGTGAGATGCAATGTCTCAGTTTTCGTTTGGGTGTGCTTTTATAATGTATTTTTCTAGGACAGATCATCTAAGATGCACCATCTCCTTTTCAGTGGGGGTTCTGCTGTAGGGTCCTGTTATTACACAGTTTTACAATATATTTACCCAGGATAACTCAGCTGAAATGTCATATCTTATTTTCAGTGTAGTTCTGCTTGTGACACATTTCCTTACTGTATTCACCCAGTATAGCACAGATGAAATGAGATCTTGTTTTCAGTGGGATGCTGCTTTTCCCATTTTTATATTGGTGCACTTGTGCAGCCAACATCTTGCAGCAGTGGAGATTTGGAGGCGCGGTCACTGTTGGGTGAATGTAGGTGCATCCCACATTCCCCAATCAGCCAGCAGCAGGGGCTGACACCCTGCCTGGCTAATGAGGCGAAGAGATCTATCAAAAGGTCCACTGCGATGAGATCAAAGCTCTCATGCAGCGTGACCACAGCATGCCTCTCCCTACGTGCAGGCAACATGGCTGCAGTGACTGCCGCTGTTGCCTGTCAACCCCCTTTCCTTTATTGTGTGCTGATGGGGGTGCCCAATCCCCGTCGGCATCATGTAACACCTCCCCTTTTTTTGATTGCCAAGGCGGTGTCCAATCCCCCTCGGCACCGTGTGCCCCCCCCAACAGTTTCTCTTTGCTGGTGTGGGTGCCCAATCCCCATCGGCATGTATCCATCCCTCCCTTCCCTTGAATTTTGCTGATGGGGGAGCCCACTCCCCATCAGCATAATGGGGTCTCCCTTTCGTTTTGATAGCCGAGGGGGTGCCCAGTCCCCCTCGGCTCCTGCTGCTCCCCACTCCTTTCCTTGTTTGCTGATGGGGGTGACCACTCCCCCGTCAGCTAAAGCACCCACCCACCCACACACACACAGGTGGCATGCTGGGAGCCCACCCCAGCATGCCAAAGCACCTATTAAAAATGAAAATGGTCCCCCAATGTCTTTTATTTTTTTCACCCTGTAAAGAAGGAAACGGTCCCTCAGAGCTCTCCCAGGCCCCTCCACAACCCACACCCACCCACTGTGCACCCTGCCGCCCCACACCCCTCGTCACCCCATACTTACCTCTGGAGTCCGGCGCGATGATCTTCAGTGGACCGGGAGCATGTCTGCACTCTACAAAGCTGACCGCGAACTGAGGAAATGCCGATAAGCTGTATAATGGAATTAATAGGTTTTTTTCAACTTTGCTGCATATCTCGGGCATTGTTTGGAATTTTGGCACCAAATTTTCAACATGGGGTTTTTGGGACCTCTCCTCATGATTTCTATCACTGTCATGGCATTAATCAGCCTCAAAAGGTGATTTTGCAGTCACTGCACGGAATCACCTTTTGGGACCGAATAACAAAACGACAGTGCCAGGGTTAATGAGGTGGCCTCTCAAAAAGCCTATATTGCAAATATGGTGGAAAAAATCTAAAAAATTACTGTCTTACAAGCGTGTGTTGTGCAGTTGCTACGCAGGCTTGTAACTTCATGAATTCACAGTATTTTCCCACCAGATTTTCAACACTGTCATTTTTGTACACCTCCTTGTGAACAGTATAGCTGTCATTTTCCGCATCCTGCCCGAAATGTGTTTTTGTACTTCTGGCGCACAATAGCGCGTTCACTGTGGGAAATCCATGTTCAGGCCAGATTATGAAAATGACAGTGATACAGTTCATGAGCAGAGGTCCTAAATGCCTATGTTGAAAATTTGGTGATGATCTCATATAATGATCAGGCTGTTTAGCCATGCTGGCAGATTGCACTGACGCTCATAACATTGTGCATTTGTAATATTTTCACTCTGGATTTTCACCATTGTCATTTTTTCACACCTCTTGATGAACAGTATAGCTGTCATTTCATACATCCTGCCCAAAATGTGTTTTCGCACTTCCGGCACAGAATAGCGTGGTCACTGTGCGAAATCACTTTTTGGGACAGTTTGAGGAAATAACAATGACACTGTACATGAGCAGAGGTGCTAAAATGCCTATGTTGAAAATTTGGTACCGAACGTCCATAAAATGACTGTGTTCCAAGCGTGCATTGCATATTTCCCACACACCCTTGTAACTTCGCAAATTTGCTATTTTTACATGCCACATTTTCAACACTGACATTTTTTTACACCTCCTTATGAACTATACAGCTGTCATTTTTCACATCCTGCCCAAAATGTTTTCCTGCACTGCACTACCAAAGCCAATGCCAGCGAGACAACATTCGGCATTGACAAATGCTTGTTTACACTGTATTTACCCAGGATAACAAAGCTGAGATACAATATCTCATTTTCAATTGGGCCCTGTTTTTACCCATTTTTCATAATGTATTTACCCAGGACAGCACAGCTAAAAGGCAAGCTGCATTTTCAGTGGGGTCTAGCTTTCACAATGCATTTTTCCCAAGATAGATCAACATAGATACACAGTTCAGTGGGGCTCTGCTGTACTGCAGTCTTGCTTTTACACATTTTTACTATCTATTTACCCAGGTTAGACCAGATGAGATACAATATCTCATTTTCAATGGTGTCCTGCTTTTACACATTTCTAGACTGTATGTACCCTGGATAGTAAACAAAGAAGGCAGGTGAATCACAGGTAAGCCTCAGATGCTTGCCAAAGAGGAAGGCTTTTCCTGAATATAGTAACAAGTAACAAAGTATCAGCACTCCAGGTTTCATAAAAGACCGTAGGCAGTTCTCAAAGCTGAAAGAGCTTTATTGCAGTAGCTGTTACTCGCTTAGCGCCTCAGCCCAACAATCGAACCTTCACTAGAGGGTGTTTTTGCATTTCAGGTGCCAACATAAAAACATAGACGCTGACGGCAGAAGGAGACCGCTAGGTCCATCTAGTCTGCCCATTTGTTTTAGACCTATTTTGACACTCTAGTTGCCCTTTGTAGTCAGGGCTCCCTTGTGTCTAACCCATGCATTCTTGAATCCCCCACAGTGTTGACCCCCACAACCTCTTGGGGCAGGCTGTTCCAGGTGTCCACCACTCTTTCTGTGAAGAAAAACTTCCTGGTGTTGGTAAAGAACCTCCCTCCTTGCAGTCTGAGATCATGTCCCCTGGTTCTGGAGCCCTTCTTGAAGTGAAAAAGATCATGTGCATGTACCTTGTTAATGCCTTTTATGTACTTGAATGTTTCAATCATGTCCCCTCTCTCTCTTCTCTGCTCTGCTCCAGGGAATACATATTCAGTTCCCTAAGCCTTTCCTCGTAGGACATGTACTGCAGACCTTGAATCATTTTTGTTGCCTTTCTCTGTACTGTTTCCACCCAGTCAATGTCCTTCCTGGATGAGGCCTCCAGAATTGTGCTCTGTATTCCAGGTAAGGCCTGACCAGTGATCTATACAGTAGTAGTATCACCTCGCTCCTCATGCTCATGATTCCCCTCCCAATGCAGCCCAACATTTTGTTGGCCTTCAATGTTGACTTCTCACACTGCTTACTAACCTTCAAGTCATCTGAGATTATGATTCCCAGATCTGGTTCCTGGTTTGAGGCTGCCAGTCTTTCACCTCCTAGGTAATACTCCTTTCTTGGATTGTTCCTTCCTATGTGCATGACCTTGCACTTTTTGGCATTAAATCTCAGCTGCCACACTCCAGACCATTCTTCTAGTTTCTTGAGGTCAGCTTCCATCTTACTCACTCCTTCTGAGGTGTCCACCCTGTTACATATCTTGGTGTCATCTGCGAACAGGCACACTTTTCCTTCCAGTCCATCAGCAATGTCTGCTATAAAAACATTGAAGAGCAGAGGCCTAAGCACTGAGCTCTGGGGCACCCTGCTGGTCACCCTGCCTTCCATTGATTGCCATTAACCTGTACCCTCTGAGTTCTTCCTTGTAACCAGCTTTTTACCCATCTAACTGCTTCTGGACCAACTCCTGTGTGGTCAAGCTTCTTTACCAGCCTTCTGTGTGGAACTGAGCTGAAGGCCTTACTGAAGTCAAGGTAGACCACATCTACTGCCCCACCGTCATCCATTATTTTTGTAGCGTAGTCAAAAAACTTGAGCAGCTTTGTCTGGCATGACCTACCTGCTGTGAAACCATGCTGTTTAGGGTCTTGTTGGCCACTAATTTTGAGGAAAGCTATGATCCTCTGTTTGAGTAGTGTCGCCATTAGTTTCCCTACTATAGATGTGAGCCTCTCCAGTCTATAATTACTAGCCTCTTCACAACTGCCTGATTTGTGAAGTGGAACCACTATTGCCTTTTTCCAGTCTTTGGGTACCATACCACTCTTCAAGGATTTCATGAATAGAAGTGCCAGAGGGTCTGTTAATTCTGTCCCCAGTTCCTTGAGGATTCTGGGGTGCATCTTGTCTGGTCCCAAGGCTTTATCTGTTTTAGTTTATTTAGCTCCTTCAATACTTCGGCTTCTGTAACAGGTAACCTTAATGTGGTACACTTAATTTAACACTGTGTGATTCATTAATACATTGTGCTCTAATGCTGCTTAGATCCACATTAATCTTAATGACAACTTCACAAGACACAGTTTATTTAAATTAAAATTAAAGCAATGATACAAAAGCTTGAGTAAACTTCATATATGCCTTTGAATGTAGAGAAATAAAGGAGGGAGGGGGGATAGTGGGAATGAGGGGTTAGTTAGGGAGGGTCGGGGGTTTGGTATTGGTTAAGTGGTTAGGGGGATACAAAAAAACATATAAGATTAGACAGGGAGTATTTTGGGGGGTTGGAAGGGGCAGGAGGGAAAGAGAAAAAAATGGATTAAGACATTCCAGGCATGTTACTCAGGTACGTTAAAGGGTACTAACAAGGTTATTGCATTCATGAACTCTTGGAGATAAATGTCACAGATTTAGTTAACTTATTTTATTATTATAGTTTTTATATATAAGTTACATTTGCACAGACATTTGTCCATTTTTTTCAAACTTTTATATAACCAGGAAAACAACCTCAGTGGAATTCCTGAAACTGTGAGCTTCATAACGTAAAATATAAAGGAAGAAAAGACAGAACATTAATTCAATTTCAAAACAATTTTTCAGAAAAATTCTTTTAGACATTCAGTAATCTCTAGACAAAAGACATTATAAAGACGAACATAAAAGAAACAGTTGAGAACCTTCTCATCGAGCATTGAGTTACTGTGAGATTATTAGCAGGGATATCTTATGGTTCTTTCATATAGGGGGTGCAATTTACTCTTCCATTGAACCCCAATGGTTGTACTGTATCTAAGGAGACTATCCAATTAGTTTCCCTTTGATTAAGTCAATTTAGACAATCACCTCCCCTTTCAAAGGGTAGGACAATGTTCATAGCCATGAATTTTAATCTTGATGGGTTGGAATTGTGAAATTCAGCATAGTGGCTTCCAAAGGGACTACGGTCACCCTGGTTGATTATGGCCCTTACATGTTCCTGTATTCTTGTTTTTATAGGTCCTGTAAAAACAAGAATAGGTGGATAGTCTCCTTAGATACAGTACAGCCAGTGGGGTTCAATGGAAGAGTAAATTGTACCCCCTACATGAAAGAACCATAAGATATCCCTGCTAATAATCTCACAGTAACTCAATGCTCAGTGAGAAGGTTCTTGCCTGTGTCTTTTATGTTAGTCTTTATAATGTCTTATGTCTAAAGATTACTGAATGTCTAAAATAATTTTTTTGAAAAAGTAGTTTTGCAATTGAATTAATGTTCGTTCTTTTCTTTCTTTATATTCTATGTTATGAAGCTCACAGTTTCAGGAATTCCACTGAGGTTGTTTTCCTGATTATATAAAAATTTGAAAAGAATGGACAAATGTTTGTGCAAATTTAACTTACATATAAAAACTATAATAATAAAATAAGTTAACTAAATCTGTGACCTTTTTCTCCATAGTTCAGGAATGTAATAACCTTATTAGTACACTTCAACGTACTTGAGTAACATGCCTGGAATGTCCTAATCCTTTTTTTCTCTTCCACTCCTGCCCCTTCCAACCCCCCCAAATTTTTCCTGTCTAATCTTATATGTTTCCTTGTATCCCCTCACCACTTACCCCATACCCAACTCCCCAACCCTCCCTACTTAACCCCATCCCACTATCCCCTCCCCCCTTATTTCTCTATATTCAAAGACATGTATGAAGTTTACTCAAGCTTTTGTATTATTGCTTTAATTTTAATTTAAATAAACTGCATCTTGTGAAGTTGTCATTAGGATTAATGTGGATCTAAGTAGTATTACAGCACAATGTATTAATGTATCACATGGTGTTAAATTGAGTGTACCACTTTAAGGTTACCTGTTAAAAGGGTAGCACCTGAAATGCAAACACACCCTCTAACAAAAGCTCAATTGTTGAACCAAGGTGCTAAGGGAGCAACAGCTACAGAAATAAGGCTCTTTCAGCTTTTTGAACTGCCTACTGCTTTTTATTAGACCTGGAGTGCTGCTATTTTGTTAGCTTAGGTTCGCCTCCTGGGTCTGTGTGGGTGGCTGTTTGTGTTTGTCTGTATCTGTAGCTTAGTTTTTTGTGGATTGACATGTTTTTCTGCTTGGAGTAAATACGCAATTCTTGCTCACAACATTTATGAAAGTCTCCTGGACTGAATTTCTGCAAAACATCACCACCAGGTATCTGCATTTCCATTTTTAAATCAACAATTTGGATGCCATCCCAAGCAAAAAATAAGTCAAGCAACAAAGTCTGATAAACTCAATAATTCTGGGTCCTGTTCTGAATCCACATTTTCATCTGACCTGCTCCTAAAGGAACTTGTATGTGGGCTATTCAACAACCTCATTGAAGAACAAAGAAAACATACAGACAAAAGGATTTCACATCCTGCATATGCACAGGTACAGTTCATCACCTTCAGGGATGTTAACACATTCTGTGACTCTGGACCTCAACAATTCACTATTTCTTCTGACTTTAACTTACCACCAGGTATCAGCATTTTTATTTGAAATCAAATTTAAATCTACATGTCTCTAAGGCCTGGCCCAACAACTCTTCTGAAGAACAAAGAAAACATACAGACAAGGGACTGGATTCACAAAGGAAGCCAGAATTCTTGCAGCTGTGGTAAAAATGCCTGCAGCACTTCATAAATGCAGTTGCACGGTATACACAAAGAAAACTGGTGCAGCTGTGGTTTCCACAAAAAGTGCCGCAGGTGCAGTAATTTTAGCAGCTGTGGAAATTGCACAAGTGCTGCACAGCCATGACTGTGGATCCATAGCTGCAGGAATGGCTAAGGAGCAACAACAATAGTGACCCCAATTAGCTGGAGCAGCAGTCTAGCTCAGTATGCCATAGCACATAGCTGTAAGCACACACACAGAGACCAGCAACCCTTTCCTCAACTGGGACCACTTCAGCACCACAGGTACCAGCACTACCATGGCACCACAGTGGCCGACTGTTACTCCTGGTCAGCCCTCCCTGGGAGTGTTCCTGTTGCCTGCAGGGGTAGCACTCAGTGCAGGCTGGTCAGGCTCTACTGCCTGTGGGGCTCCGTCATGGGCTGCACTGGGTCTGGTGGTTGTTGCCTGTTGCCATATCATGGCAATGTATGCTATTGTTGCTGTAACATTAGCCACTGCTGTACTGACTGGGATGCTTTTACCTGTGCCTCACCGCCACCATAATTGATTTCAATTTTTGGGGCACTACTGCAGTTTACTGAAGGAGAGTTACACCTCACTCTAATATGTGCAACATTTTTTCTGCAACTGTGGAAGACAATTGGCTGAGAACAACCTTTGAGGGGCTGTGCCTTACTTATCTATCACCTTTTTTTCCCCTCAGGGACATCTGCATGTCAGGAGGTCTAAACCCTCACTCTCAGGTTTTTGGCAATAATGGGAATGCAAGAAATCACAAACACGTTGCATAAGAGTAATAAATCTTGTTTATTACTACCAAAAGGAAAATCACAGTTGCCCTAAGCAGTGCTTACCTTAGGAACTGGGAGCCAATGCTATGCATTCCCTATACCTCAAGGAATCTCTGTGTCTCCAGGTCTCTGAGGTAGAAGACTTAATGTCTTACATTATATACCTGAGATAGCTACCATAGTTACTGTAAGATAGAAATATTTCTAGTTACAGAGATGAGCCCTATTGGCTAAATTAGAGGTGTCTCCACAGTCCTAGATAACATTATACAATTTTGTTATAGTCATCACTTTGTGGAAACAAAGAAAGTACAGTTTGTGTACATGACCGTGTAATAATAAAAATCATCAGAAGATGGCAATGCCAACTCATATAGTGTAATTCTACAAGGACACAAGTGTTCTAACATCTTGTAAGCAAGAAATACATGTGTATATTAGAAAGTAAAGTCTATAGCAATCATATGTATACATATCCTGACATCAGCTCTTGTACAGTAGATGCCCTTAGCCCTATATGTTAGCATAGCATATACATAAATGCTAGCTGTCTGCGGTGTACCTCTAGGGTATCAATTAGGGTGCAGGGACTGCATGTAACATCCCCCCCTTGTTGCCTCAGAAGGGGCAACACAAATAAAAGTAGGGAAGTGGAGAGAGAGCAGGTGTCATTTACAGACCTGATGCACGAGCCTTGTAAAGGAACTCAAGCTGCTCACGGTGTTGGCGGAGTGTGTGACAGAGGCAGCAAAGTATTATGATAAGGAAAAGTGTCACAAATGCTTGTATAATAACAAAACTTTTAAAGGTAATCTCTAACCAAGTATTAGTAAGTGCACTATTAAAATCACCATCATTAATAAGATCATGTATTGCTTCATTTGCATTGGTCATATTATTGCTGATGTGGATGAGGTGTGTGTCTTTCCTGTCTAAAAGTGACTTCAGTGTTAAAGTCAGAGGATCAATATGTACATTAAAGTAAGGTAAATACTCTGAAAGAGTAAGAAGAAAATCAGGGTAACCATCAATGATATTTGGTTCCACAAGGGGAACAGGGGTGATAACAGTGTGCCCAATAATAGTTGTCTAGTGAGGGATAAAACAAAAGTTTGGTTCAGTAATAACACATAATTCAGATCCATAAGTAAATTGATTAAAATTAGTTGCCACACAAAATTCACCATCTGAATTATATTGCATTTTCACAGTAGGTAGTCTCCATTTTTATAGTTGTACTAGGCAAGTGTAAGTCTGGTTGGAAATCCATGTTGACAGCTGATGAACCTCCTTCCAGTAAGACTGGTACAATCGAGAAGCGTCTGGAGCAGATGTTGAGTCCTAGTATTCCATGCCATTGGTGGTGATGTCATCATCCATGGTAAAGGACCAATCAATACTATCTGGGGAATATCCACATACTGATTTAATAACATAAAATACATCACATTGACACAAATAAATATACCCTTTCTTAACACAACAGTCTGTGTGCAGTGAGACCCATGCATCCAGAAGAGGATGAAAAATCAGAAGATGTAGCAAGTCAATGCATTCTCTGTAGATGTCTTCATCAATGTACCCAATGGAGTGCACGGATGCTAGTTCATCAAATATAGCTGTATTGGGATCAAAACATGGTAAAGAAACAGTAAAAGACACAAACATAGTATCCTTAATGGAACATTTCTTAGAAGTAAAGCAAGGACCAGTATTAGGATGCCTGGCCACAAATCCCAAATTTCTAGCAGTAGAAATAGGAATAGAAACAGACTGTAACATACACATGGCAACACAGGGGATTTTCAGTGAGGGCAGTACCATTTAGAGACACATCTATCATGTATGATATCAGGGATCCTTCTGGATTTCAGATCATGGAAGAGATTGTTGATGGTAGTGATAATGTACAACCCACAGGCAGAGCATAACATTTCACGGGCAATGTATTGCTTATCTGCCTCCTTATTTTTCTGTGCAATAAGGGTGTTAATCTTTTCTTTAGAATCTCAAAATGCCTTAGCAATATCGTGCATCTTATATACTTTGCATCTTTCTTCCTAAGGCCATCCACACCATGCAATAATGGGGGTATGATGTCATTGATCATACCAGTTTCAAACTTCTGTGAATGTGCTTTGGTAGTAGCAATGCCTGCTTTATTTCAGATAGACACTGTACTACCAAAGAGACCAGTGAAGGTGCCTGTGGCACCAGTGACATCTGATGAGTCACGTGTGCTTCTTTTATGACTTTGTGAATCATCTTTTTGAGAACTAGATTTTCTTCTAAAATTGCTTCTATGCTCGGTGGTGTGTACCCTGGCAATAGGGTCTTAATTGTGACTCTGAAAAGCTGCTAAGCTATCAAGTAACAAAGTGCTATAAAATAATGATGTGTTAGTAGTAAGACACATACCAAATTCTTTCATATTCCAGTAAGTTAAGTTCAACAAAACAGGTATATGAATATACTGTAAGTTGTTAATAAGTGCGCCAGGTAGAGCAGTGGCTGTGAGACCACTATTAGGGCTAGGGTGTTGTTTTGGACATTCCAAAAATTCTTTCTCAGTGGGGGGCAACACAGATAAATACATGGTAGCTGAGTCCATGTTGTGTATGGCACAAAATTTCCTGGCAGAATCGTTAGACAGTGTGTTACAATAAGAAGGATCAATTATGGCTGTAATGTTATATACACCTGTACGTCTAAGAGAGGTTTGGTGCAAGGACAAGGTACCATTTGGGGATAATTTGTGTTGATTTGATTTTTATTTGTATATGGGTAAGCACACTGGGATACAATCCCTTTTACAGGTACGACCTGTGGTCAGTCAAAATACATGAACAAAACAAACATCAAATAAATTGCACATTGATACAGAACATGAGTTAAATAGGAATACAAATTCCACGTCATATAATCTCATAAAAAATGTAAATACAAAACTCTAATACAATTTAGACCATTAAGAAAAATATTGCAAAATTCATAGGTTTCATTTTCAACAGATCTTCATTAAATATCAGTCTGAAAAACAATTATACTTAGACAAGTTCATAAAATAGTTTTTCAAAGCTACTGTAAAAGATCCATAGCTACCCACACCTCTTATGTGTGCTGGAACATTATTCCAAGTTGTAGGTGTGTAATATGCAAAAGAATGTTGTCCTCTTGTGGTATGCAGAAAAGGAATTTTTAACATAGCAGGATCCACTGATGTTCTAGTGCGCAATTTAGAAATTGGAGTATTGAGTTGATTTTTTAAAGTTGAGGGTACCTCTGTTTGTTGAATTTTGTAAACAAATTTGGACATTACATACTTGTGGTAATATTCCACAGGTAGCCATCCTAGATTCTCCAATAAAGTGCAATGATGAACTGTTTTGGATGCTAATAAAGCAGATCTTCCAATTTTATACAACAATATCAATTTCTGCTTTACTATATTATAAGGAACCTTATTTACTACTATAGAAGCATAGTTCAAAATGGGCAGCAAACACTGGTTAGTAATGGCCAAGCGCAACTCATCAGTCAAAAAACTGCACAACCTGTATAATAATGCTATTTTAGAATGAATTTTAGATGTAACAGCATGCATATGTGACTCATATGTCAAAGTTGGATTTAAAACATCCCACAAATACTTGAAACTATCTACGTTTTCATACGAAGCCCCATCTAATGACTCAACTTGTAAACTAGAGCCAATGATTTTCAACCTAACAGGGTTACCAAATACCATGTTTTTTGGTTTTTGCTTGTTTAATACTAATTTGTTATTTATAAGCTAGTTTTGAACTGCTTTAAGTTCTTTAGTCAGAGTTACATTATGCTCTGACAAAACTCAACCCTGACAGTATACAACAGCATCATATGCGTACATAACCACTTGTGCATCCTTAACAAATGAAATAACAGGATCAAAGAAAATAGAGAATAAAATTGGCCCTAGTATGGAGCCTTGAGGGACTCCACACTTAACCAGGGCTTTATCAGATAAACTATTCCCAATTTTTGCCATCTGATACCTATTTGATAAATAATTTGACACCAAGAGCAACGCTGGTGTCCCTACCCCAATATTCTTTAGTCTCTCAATTAGAAGAGAATGGTCAACCAAATCAAATGCCTTGGTCAAGTCCACAAATGCGGCCCCAGTCAGGCACCCCCTCTCCATGCCCTCATGGACCGCACTTGTGAACTCAACCTAGGCACTCTCAACACCCCTCCCCTTCCTAAAGCCATGCTGGCACTGTGATAGCAGACCATATCTTTCCGTACAGTCAGTTAACTGGCTAAAGACAATTTTTTCCTGCAATTTGGATAGAGCCAACAGAATAGAGATTGGTCTATAATTTGTAAATTCACTGATTGAACCTGTCTTATGAATTTGTATAACATATGAGTATTTCCACATATCGGTACTTCTCCCAAACAAAAGGACAGGTTAAAAATCAAACTAACTGCGTATGCCAACTGTGCTGAAGCCAATTGTAACAATTTAGGAGACAGACCATCAGAACCACAGGATTTGTCTGTCTTAAGTTGTTTCAAAAGTTTATACACCTCCATATAGGTAACTGCCCTTATGTAACATTTTGGATTATCCGTACAGCTCCCAGTGTTATCACCAACCAAATCAAATTTATGTTGTACTCTATAATGATCCAAATCTGTAAATATTGTGTTAAATTCATTTGCCACTATTAAAGGATCTGTTAGCTTTCACTACCCTTGTTCATGTGCAATTTAGTTTCATGCCAGGGAATCTATCATGGTATTGGTAGTTTTTCAAAATTTAGCACTATTTGTCAATCCAGCTGTTTGCTGTTGCCTTAAATATTGGGCCTTTGCTTTTTTAATCTCAACCTTACATCTATTTCTGTGGCACCTGTAATTCTGTAAATTTACAACTATTTTATTTTTCCTATAACGTTTCCACAGTTTGTCACACTCCTTCATTAGTTTAAATAAAGCAGATGTCAACCATTTAGATTCCTTACCTCTAACACGTCTTCTAATAAAAGGAGCATACGTATTTAACACCTTAGTGAACTCTGCTACAAAATAATGCAAGGCACAGTTAACATCAGGTATTATTTCAAGAAAAGACCAATCTATATTCTGCAGGCTGTTCTTAAATCCTGAAACATCGAAATCTGAGAAGTTTCTAAACTAAGAACTGTGGGTTTAGTTGTAGATTTATTTGAGTGTTTTCAAAGACAAAATATAGGGTGGTGATCACTTAATGAGTCTGAGACCAGACCACACTGCAAAATATGATGAATTAAAAGGCATAGTCTATGGTGTAGTGAGATGTGGAACCTTGTGCTGCAGCATACCTTAGACAACAGTAGCAGCACGAGTTGAAATAAGAGCTTCTGGCCCTCCTCCATCTGCTGCTTGAAATCACCCTCTCACAGCTGATTTCAATGGGATGCTATGTTGTAATGCAGCCCGATAACACCAGCCAGCAGGTAGAAAGATTGATAGGCACTACACTCTAGGCAGTTATGCAGCTTTTAGCAATATTAACCACAGAAACACAATTCTCCAAGCACACTGTCAGCATAAATGAATTAAAAGGCACAGTCAATGGTGTAGTGAGATGTGGAACCTTGTGCTGCAGCATATTGGACCATCCATGGAAAGTTCCCTTGGAGAGTTTGGCCATGGGGAATATTTGTCCTTGAGACTTGGTTTGCCACTCAATTTGTTGGGTAGATTTATCAGGAGCAAAAGCCGAGGCAGTGAGGTAGGCATCTGAACCTTCCTGAATGGTAATCAAATTGTTGGGGATATTGATGGAGACTCCATCTGGGGTAGTTGCAGGTGGATCAACATGAGGAAGGATGTGCTTCACCATGCCTTGGATGCAGGGGATTACTCCTGAGAATGAGGAGAAAATGGAACAAGATAGCCATCTTGTCAGTGTATCTGAAAAGAAAAATCAAACATTAGCAAGGTTAGTACTATTCCACCCAATGAGGTTAGGAAATGTAATTATACTCCTTTATACAGTTTCAACTGGTTTGCATGTAACCATTTGTCAGTCAATTTGTTGTTTTGCATTTGTCTAATTTAATAGACTACTGGACAGAGCTTGTTAACAATTGGGTAGGGTCCTTCCCACTTGTTGGAGAAAGAATGTGTTGGATGCGCAAATCTGAGAACCATTACCTGATCTCCAATTTGCCAATCCACTGCTTGTGTATGTTTGTCAGACTGAATTTTGGACTGTTGCTGGGCTTTGCTCATGCAGTTTAAAGCATAAAAATGAGTGTGTATTAGGTTTTTTCTCAACTTTTCCACATATTTCTCCACAGAGACACCATCTGTGGTGGGAGTGTGCAGGTCAAACAACAGGTATTCAGGTAATCTCATACTTCTGTCAGTCATCACCTCAAAGGGTGTCAATTGAGTGGTGGCTGAGGGTGTGCTCTTAATTGCCATAAGGAGTAATGGCAGTAGGGAATCCTAATCCTTGGGATTGTCCTCAATACATTTGGAAAGGATTTGCTTAATCCATCTGTTGGCCCTCTCTACTTGACCTGATGATTGTGGGTGGTACTGTATGTGGAACTTCTGGTGAACTCCAAGGAGTTCAAGGGTTTCTTTCATCAACTCACTTGTAAAACTGGTTCCTTTGTTGGAGTTCACCTTAAGAGGTAGGTCCCACCTGGAGAAAATGTGTTCTACCAGGATTTTGGCAGTGGCTTTTGCAGTGCATGTCTTGGTGGGGAAAGCCTCAGCCCACTTAGAGAAGAGATCAGTTACCACAAGGGTGTATTTGTTGTTTCTACTGATATTGGTGAGGAGACCAGTGAAATCGATCTGTAAAGCATGCCAAGGGCCAGAATGCCTTTGTGGTAGTAATTTTGGAATTTCTTTTGGTAGGGATGGGGTTGTTTCGTGCACAAATAATACAGTTATCTATGTTCTGTTTGACATCCTTGGTGATACCAGGCTATCATGCTGTGGTCTTGAGCCTCTGGAGTGTGTTTTCCACTCCCTGGTGTCCACCAGTGGGGGTGTCATGCAGCTGGTGCAAAACTTTGGGCCTAAGATGATGAGGGACCACCCATAATTTTGTGGTGGTGTCATCTAGTTGGTACCAAATGAGCTTGTCATCCGGGGACAAGTGTAACTTACCTTCATGCCTTCGGTATGGGTTATGGGCAGGTTGTTTTTTCTCGGTACCTTTGTCCAGAAATCTGAACACATCCTTGAGTTCAGAGTCAACACACTGGACTCCTGACAAATCCAAGGGGGAGAAAGGTTCAGGTTTCTTTCTGATGGCTGCAATATGCACACCAGCTCTGGCATCTGGATGGTCCATCATCCAGATGCCCGCCTCGGGCACCTTCCTTAGCAAGGATGTCAGCTGTGTCATTGAAGGTATGATAGGGATCATGTACGGAATGGGCCTTAACCTTGAGTACATAGAGTGTGTGTGTAAATTTCTGTGTCAGTGAATGAATGTATAATACCAGTTCCTTGTGTTTCACTGGGGTACCATCAGAAGAGGAAAAGGAGTTCTTCTGCCAGAAAGAAAAAAATTCTGTAAGAGAAGAACAAACCCAGTTAGAGTCTGTAAAAAATATGGTATCCCCAGTTCCATGCTGGATGAACTCGAGTGCACAGGCCACCACTTCCATTTCAGCATACTGTAATGATGCTTCTCTGCAACGTTTGGAAATTTTAACAGTGTTACCAAAAGGGTAAGCCACGAATATACCCATTCCTGCTATCTGTTCTCCCTGATAATAGGAGGCTGATCCATCTGTGAAATTGTGACACAGTGAGGTGTTCTCAAGTAGTTGTGGTGTAGCAGGAAGGAATAGGCCTGGATCTGGTAGATCAGGTTGCTACAGTGTACAGTCATGTGATTCTCCTTAGATGAATGTAATTGTGGTTGGGTGAACCTTGATGTCCCTATCTTGGAGAAGGAAGGATCAATGTGTCAGTCTGGTATTGGAGACTGATACATCCTTTACTCTGTCTGATAGTAGGAAGGTTATAGGGGTGTGGTTTGTACTGATGATAAGAGGGGAATACCCAATGATATACAAAAAGTGCTTAACAGCCCAGTAGGTAGCCAGAAGGTTCCTTTCACAAAGGCTGTACTTCTGTTCCACCCGGGTCAAGAGCTGTGATGCATATGCAATGGGTCTTAGGGAGCCATGGACCTTCTGTGCCAATACTGCAGACATTGCAATGTCCAAGGTGGCAGATTCCAGATGGAATGGCAGAGCTGGATTGGGGTTAACCAAGGCTGGAGCTCAAGCCAGGGCCTGCTTCAATGACATCATAGCTTGGGTATGTATGGGGCCCCAAGTCCAGGGAACATCCTTTTCATACAGAGGGGCAGCCTTCTGAGTAAAATTGCAAATGAAATCTCTGAAATAATGTACCATACCTAGAAATCTTCTAAAGGTGGCCACACTGGTGGGGAGTGACAAGTCCTGTAATCCCTGTATCTTCTTCCAGGTAGGGCTTCTGCCTTTGTCTGTTGCCCTCAGGCTAAGAAAGAATACTTCCTTCTGGCACAGTTGTGCTTTTGCTGGGTTACATTTGAGGCCTGTCCTCTGAATGAGGGTCAGTAATTTGTCCAAGAGGTCCAGATGTTGCTCCTGTGTGGCTGTTGCCAACAACAGGATGTCCACATACTGCAAGATGCAAGAGGCACTGGGGTGTAGAGAAACCCTCAACAGCATCCATCATGTACTGCAGATGGAATAGGGAGGGGCTGTTATGGAACCCCTGTGGAAAGCAGGTCCACGTGTACTGCCTACCTTCAAATGCGAAGGCAAACATATTGACTCTTGGGGTCAAAGACGATGACTAGAAACCACTAGAAATATCCAGGGCACTAAACTATTGCTGGTCAGGTGTCAGTAGTCATACCACATCTGGTGCTGATGCCACCATTGGGGCACAACTAGGGGTGACCTAGTTTAGTCTCCTGTAGTCAATTGTAAGTCTCCGTGCATCCATGGGTTTTTTCACAGGCCACATGGGGGAATTTGTAGTGGAAACACATGTCCTGATCACACCTTGCTTGAGAAGTGATTTGATTGTTTTCCTAAGAGAGGGCAAGGCTTCAGATGGAAAGGGGTATTGCATTTGCCTCTCATGGGCTGGGCCTGTCACCTCAATGACAGTATGCATCTTGCCACAGTTGTGTTTGTTGGTGGAAAATGCCTCCAGATGCCTTTACAGGATGGGAAGGAGCTTTGGGAAAAGCTTGTGGTTCTTGAACAAATCATGACGTTATATTCTTTGTCATTTGCGGCAATTGTTGCAACCGCATGCAAGTCTGGAATCATGACAGTGTGGTACTAACCCTGAATCTGTATCAACAACATGTTGGCCAGGTCTTCCACACAGCCGTGTGGTGCCAAGAAGTCAATTCCGATAATACTAGGGTGATCATGCAGTACCATGAGCTGAAAGGTATGATACGCCTCCAGGTGTTCCAGTGTCACAGGTAGTGGCAGGGAGTGGTACACAGGTAGCCTAGTTCTGTCTACATCAGACATATTGGTCTTCCATCTGGTGGACCAAGGTGAAGTGGCTGGATTGTCATCCTGCAATGCAGACACTGCTGTGCCTGTATCCAGCAATACTGTAAGTAGGCGGCCCCTGACCTTGGCTTCTGTACAGGGCCTTCCATTTGTATCCAAGACTAGTTTGTTTGCAATACAGACTGGGGCTTGTAATTGTCAATCCATACTAGTAGAGGCATGGGGAAGCTCTTGAAAGAGCGTTTGGGCCTGGTTCCTGTGAACCATTTCACCATGCTGTACTGATGCTATATAGCGATCCACTTCTGGGTTGAGGCCTGCAGGGGCCTGAGAGCCTGGGTTTCCGGTATCCCCATGGCCTGCTGAGGTCTGCCCTCCCAGTTTACTGCAGCAAGGGCCTGAACTGGGACAGCATCTACTACAGAGTGTACTTGCCCGAGAAGGTCTGGGAGGCTTCGGTTTTCATCAGCTGTTTCCCTATATGAAGGGCCTGGTCTCTGTTGTTTACCCTTATTATTTTTCTGGTATTTCTTGTTTTTGTGGTCATTCCAGTTCCCACCCCTGGATTGTTGTTGTTGGGCCTGCTGGGGTTGTTGGTTATCTGTGGGGAGGGGCTGTTTCTCTTGGGCCCACCCCTCCACCATGTAGTGCGCCGTGGCCTCAGGGATGGGTTCCATGGCAGCTACCTTCCTGGAGCCGGAGCTTGAATCATGGATGTAGAGTTGATAAACTCTCTCCATTTTCCAAAGAATGTCAGAAAACTTATTCATGGTGGGATAGGTGGTTGGCTCTACCTTCTCTCGCACTGCAGGGATCATGTTCCAAAGGAACAAGGTTTTGTACTCAACGAGGTCCACATCTGTGGCCTCTCCTGCAAGATTCCTTTCTGCTTGGTAGGCCATCCAGAGCCTTTCATGGAAGGTCGCTAGACTTTCCTTCGCATTCTGTCTCACGGGTATGCAAGCATCACTCCTACCACATCTGGGTTATGTGCAGTAATGTGTTCAGCGGCAACTTCATCAAAGGTGGCATGGCTATCCTGCTGGATATCATTGGGGAGTTTCACCCATAGGCCAGGGTCAATGGTCTGGTGTAGGATCTGGACTTGGTAGTCTGCAGAGAGACTAAACATTTCACATTTGGAAAGCACCTTTTCCAAGTGGCAGCTGAGGTTGTCAGATGGGCTCATCCGACCAATGCTGTCAGCTATCTGCTGAACAGAGTGGGCCATTTGTAGGGGATTGCTTGGACGATCATTAAGAGGTAGATTGTCTCAGGCACCCTGCAGGGCTTCCTGAGCTGCGGCTTCAGCCACAGTCTAGACCATCTGTTC
Source organism: Neoceratodus forsteri (assembly GCA_016271365.2). Classification (NCBI taxonomy): domain Eukaryota; kingdom Metazoa; phylum Chordata; order Ceratodontiformes; family Ceratodontidae; genus Neoceratodus; species Neoceratodus forsteri. The sequence goes on from CM057451.1 coordinate 10,388,176, forward strand.
CCAAGTAGCACTTTCCTGCAGCAGCTGTTTGATCTGCATTCAGAAGGTCCACTTGCTTCTTTTGGGAAGGGTCACTGTGCCTAAGGCATTATCAATCATTTGTTATATCTCTTCCCTATCGTCCACAGAAATAATGGTGATTGGTGGTGCCATTGGGACTAGGCCTGGGCCTGCTCCCCCTATCATGGGGGTCGCTATGTTGGCATCACCCATGATGGTCATCATGCTGTTGATTACGTAGGGACGTGGTGTCCTGTGACAGGAGTCTGCCATGTTATGAATGGCGGGGTGGGGTCACTAGGCCATAGTAGGGGTGTGACTGGGCATTGTACTGAGAAATATCATCATCTGACTCCTTCTCCTCAGATAATGTCATCAGGACGAGAGCTACGCCATCCCTTGCTTTGATGTGACCAGCCAGTACCTCTTGCTGATGGCGCAGTATCATCATTTTACATTCACATTCTTCATGACTAACTTTTGCAACATTCTAATCCACATCATGCTTCAACTGCTTCTGTAACACTCTATACGTGGCACTCAATTCGCGATTGTCCCTAGTAGCTACACCTAAATCATTACGTACCTGGTTTATCTCGTCCTGGAGCTCTCCCAACTCATCATGGATCTGATCATTAGTTCTACTTAATATTCCATTTATTTGCAATGCCTTCCTCTCATCCTGTCCCAAACTTTCATAGTCCCGCTTCAACATACAAAGTTCCTGCTCATTTTCCTGAACAGAATGATGCAAAAGTGAATCCTTTTCATTCCGAAGATTTTGGAGCTCAGACTCCAAATCCTGCTCTCTTTTGACTTGCAGATCAAGGGTTCAAAACCTCGCTTTGGAGGCTTCCATAGCAGCATAAAGAGCCACTACCAATAGCCCTTTAGCTTCACGCTTTCTGGTTGTTTATCTCGTCTCGGAGTACGGGGTTGAAATCCCCAGCACAGGGTTGTTGGATTGACCTGCGTCCAGTGTGAAGTCAGACCATCCTCCATGGGATGCGAGGAAGTTCAAGACATTGAGTCTCAAGTCTGCGAAGATATTTGATGTGGTGGCCATTTAGTGGGAGGGAACGTAAAATCAAAATGTAAAAAGGCGCCGTACTATGTATCGATCCACAACAGGTGCACTAATTCACAGGCAGGCTACTGTGCACTTGTAAGCTTGCAATTCAAAAGTGCCGTGGGGTGAGGTGAGTCAGCATCAACCAGACCCAGTAAGCAGCCAGACTTTGCAAGTAATTACAAAGTGGGTGAAAAATTTGGAGAGGTGATGGGGGTGTGCACATCTTCTATCCCCATTGGGAAGGGAAAGCAGTAGCAACAAGTGAAAACTTTGCAAACACCAAATATTGCCTGCATGCATTCGCCAATTGTCAGGAGGTTAACCCCTCACTCTCAGGTTCTTGGCAATAATGGGAAAGCAAGAAATCACAAACACATTGCATACAAGTAGCAAATCTTGTTTATTACTACCAAAAGGAAAATCACAGTTGCCCTAAGCAGTTCTTACCATAGGAACTGGGAGCCAATGCTATGCATTCCCTATACCTTGAGGAATCTCTGTGTCTCCAGGTCTCCGAGGTAGAAGACGTAATGTCTTACATTATGTACCTAAGATAGTTACCATAGTTACTGTAAAATAGAAATATTTCTAGTTACAGAGATTAGCCCTATTGGCTAAATTAGAGGTGTCTCCACAGTCCTAGATAAAATTATACAATTTTCTTATAGTCATCACTTTGTGGAAGCAAAGAAAGTACAGTTTGTGTACATGGCCATGTAATAATGCAAATCATCAGAAGATGGCAAAGCCAAGTCATACATCATAATACTACCAGGACACAAGTGTCCTAACATCTTGTAAGCAAGAAATACATGTGTATATTAGAAAGTAAAGCATATAGCAATCATATGCATACATATCCTGACATCTTCTCTTGTATGGTAGATGTCCTTAGCCCTATACGTTAGTATAACATATACATAAATGCTAGCTGTCTGCGGTGTACCTCTAGGGTATCAATTAGGGTGCAGGGACCTCATGTAACATGCAGTTGCACTTTTTTCCGCAGTCTGCAGTGTTTTTTTCCACAGCTGCAGATGTTTTTGTCAATAGCCCTCAGAGCAATCTCCCTTTTTTTCTGTAGCTACGGCAATTTTGGAGACTTAGGGAAGGTTTCACACATTCCAAAAGCTTTGTGAATCCAGCCCAAGGTTTTCACATCCTGCATATGCCCAGGCCACAGTTTATCACCTCAGACATTTAACACACTCTGCGACTCTGGACCTCAGCAGTTCACCAGTTCCTCTGGAAATTACTTTTTTTTTTATTTAGTGCTTTCTACTTGGATATGAGACAAGGAGGCTAAATTTAACACTTCAATGGTTGCAGCTTGTGGGGTTATCAATCCACTTCATTTAGTGCCTTGTCCTTGGGTAAGAGATAAGGAGCCGGATTTTCAAATGGCCCTTAGATCCATGCAAGCTGTGTCAAACAACCAGCTTGAATCAGATCTTGGAGGGCCAAATACTGTGCACCATGTTTTGCAAGAAAAGTGGCCTGTGTGATAAAGTCCCCCAAACTGACGCAAGAGGTCCACTGCATCAACACAATGATCTAAGGGATGGGAATGACGCAAGCTGCACCAAAATAAATAGTGTAAGTTGAGTCAAATATGATGCATGTTAAGTCAGAAAAATGACTCAAGGAATGAAAATGACACAGACTGAGTACAAAAATCATGCAAACTAAGTAGAAATGGTGCAAACTGATAAAAAATGGTGCAACCTGAGTAGAAATGGTGCAAACTGGTGAGAAATGGTGCAAACTGAGTAGAAATGGTGCAAACTGAGTTAAACTGGTACAAGCTGAGTTAAACTGGTGCAAGCTGACTAACCAAAATGGTGCAAGCTGAGTCAAACAAATGACGCAAAGAACGAGAATGAAGAAAGCTAAGTAAACAAAATGGCAGATGAAATGGCCAAAACTAAGCCCCCAGAATGTTTTAAACTAGTCCTGCAGGAAGAATACTGGCCCTTATTATTAGCATAGTCAGGTCTGACCACCTGCTTTGGGTCTCTTTATATGCTCTAGTGTCCCTTATACAAGCTCTGGCTGGTCTAGCAGCTGACGGTACTTTGACATGTTTGGTGTCAGTGGTGCAGCTTTGAAATTCCCACAGATGCGGTCTTGCACCATTTCTGTGGCACAAAATGGCTTGCATCATGGTGCTGCCATTTGTATGACACAAGGCTGACGCAGCCACCTTTGACACAGGGCGGACTGCATTTGATGCAGTGCTCCTTTGAAAATCGGGTCTGGCTCAATGTTTGACGCTAGACTGCTATGTGCCACTATTGTTTGGCACACGTCCCTTGTGCCATACCTGGGGCTTTGAAAATCCAGCCCAAATAGATTTCACTATATTATTTTGCTGCCAATTGTTAGAATAAAGGGTAGTGGGTATTTTATTATGTTCTGTGGTAGGATAGACTTAAACAATATTTTAATTCTGTTAAATTTTAATGTTGACTGCATTTTTATACACTAGAATGTTTTTACACTTTCTCAACCCCTTCTAAGCAGGTTTATTTTTTTTGCCATTCACTTTTTATTCAGTTTATTTTTGCAGAGACAGGATATCAAGGCAATATACAGAACATCCAAAACTTGAATCACAACAGCCTTTTAAAAGCTTAACAGAATTAACAAGTCTCTGCAAACCCCCCACACCACCCCAAATACCCATCCTCCCCCATACCACCATACCCCACCCCACACAAGGCGCTACACCCTAATGCGGTCAGTGCAAGACATACAGATTACCTACCTAGGAATAAGATATAACCAATGGGGATCAGATTTTCTCAAATAGAGGCAGTTGATTGTGTAAAACTGCTATCATCCTCTCAACCCTGAGGCTTGTAAGAAGCTCTGCAAACCATTCAGAATAGGTAATCCTAAGGCAATCCTTCCAGTGCTTGAGGACTAACTTTTTCACCGTGATGGAAATCAAGGCCATATGAAATTTCCTCACTTTAACCGAGAAACCTGTCATGTCCCCTAACAAACAAACCTCAGGACAAAACATATCCTCCAATCCTAGTAAAGGACTGGCTTTACTCCTTATTTCATTCCACAATGGGGTGATTTTAGGGCACTGCCAGAAGATATGGAATAAGTCCCCTCCTCCCAGACCACATCTATAACATTTAGGATCCTTCACCAGATTTAAATCCGCCAACTTTTGAGGGGAATAATAAATATTATGCAAAATTTTAAATTGAATAAGTCTCAAGCAATCTTGCCGAATGAACCTATGGCAATTCTGCCAAATCTGCAACCAATCCAATGTTACAGCAGGGAACACTTTGGCCCAATATGAAGATGGAGCTAAATTCTCCATGAAGGCCCAGTGGAACAACACTTGGTATATTTTGGAGACAGCCTGAGGAATTCCTATCAACGAGCCTAGCTCCGCCCAGAACGGAATACTGGATGGGTTAACCAGGCCCAATCCGATTTTTGAACTAATGAATGACGAATTGAAAATCTTAAAACTGTCTTTCTAGACAACCTGAATTTGTTTAACACTTCACAGTTGAGATTAGACCCTTCTTCATTGAGAAATTCCTTTAAGGAACAATCCCTGGTAGAAATAGCCAATTATGCTTGATAGTCTTATTTCCTATCTGCCACTGGAGATTCCCCATAATGGGTTGTGCCCCATCCTTAGGTTGATCATATTTCAAAAATTACAAAGCTGGTTATAGATCCTTAAAGAAATCCCAATAGAGGATTTCTTTATAGAAAGGAGTAGCCTACCATTTGCATAAAATAAAGCCTCTGGATTAAAACCCAAACTTTTGATAAAACTAATTTCTAGGTTAACCCATAGTGGAACATAACCCACAGTTGAAGAGCTGCCCAGAATCGCCCATCTACCATATCTGTTCCGTGTGCTGCCCAGAAATAAAGAGCAAAGTGAGGTAGTCTCAAACCGTAAGCGACTTAGGGGCCGCTAACTTAGAATAGGACATCCTGGCTTTCCTGTAACCCCAAACAAAGTCAGCAATTTTCCTATGAAGTTTATTAAACCATGACAAGGGGATCCAAACATTCAACATACTTAGGGGGTAGAAAAGCCTGGGAAATATATTCATTTTAACAATGTTTATTCTACCCCATAACGACAATGGGAGTTGGGCCCACCTTTTCAAATCTAGTTCTATGCTATGAACTAAAGAATCCAGATTTAATTGATGCAGTCGATCCAGATTATTTGTCAAACTAAGGCCCAAATATTTGAGGGATTTAGGACTCCATCCTAGGCCTAAATCTTCAATTTCCCCGCTTAAATAATTTATTATTGAGGGGATAAACTACCGTTTTGTCCTGATTCAGTTTATAATTGGCTAAGGAACTAAACTTGTGTATTACCTTTAGCAGACTGGGAATTGACCTATTAGGCTTCGAAATATAAATCAATAGATCATCTGCGTACGCCGTGGCTTTGATAACTTGGTCCCTGACTTTGATACCCATAATCTCAGGACACATCACTATACTCCTTATAAGAGGTTCCAAGTACAAGTTTAATAGAGGGGATAAAGGACAACCTTGCCTCGTACCCGCCGCATGTAATTTAAAAGGTGTTGATATAGCCCCATTACAAGTGACTCTAGCGGAGGGGTTCGAGTACAATGCTCTGATCCAACCCACAAACTTCTCTGGGAAACCAAACCTATCCATTACCAAAAATAAGAATGTCCAATGAACCCTATCAAAAGCCTTCTCGGCATCCAAGGAGACCAACGCCATCGGGAGGTCGGCCTCCTCGGAGACCGAGAAGACATGTGCCAATGTTCTAAAATGGTCTGCCGATGATCTACCCTTCATAAACCCAACTTGTTCGGCCCGTATCAGTTTTGGTATTATTCTGCTAATTTGGTCTGCCGATATTTTGGCCAGGATCTTGATATCATAATTTAGCAGCGAAATAGGTCTGTAACGGCAGGCTTCTCAGGTGGTCTATTTGGTTTAGGGATCAAAACTATAAGCGCTTCCGACAGGGTTTTATCTACTTCTTTCCCGGAAAGAATATATTGAAATAATCTAAGTAATAAGGGGGTCAGCTGGGAGGAAATATTTTATAAAAATTAGACGAGAACCCATCTGGGCCAGGGGTCTTGTCTACAGGTAAACCTTTAATAGCTGCCTCTATTTCCCTCTGCATTATCTCAGCGTTGAGAAAGCCACAATCCAAATCATCTAACCTAGGGAGTGGAAGATGCTCTAAAATGACAGGATCTCAGATTTAGCTGGAGGACACTCCATGCCACTATACAGAGATTCATAATATTTCTGAAAAATTAGGACCATGTCCTCAGGAGTGGTCTTAACACATCCATCCTCTTCCGATAAGATCCCTTCAATCAGGCGGGAAGACTCAAGCTGCGCAATGCGCCTAGCCAGGAGTTTCCCTGACTTTTCCCCATGATCTACGTAATTAGCTTTAGTTTTAATTATAGCTAACTCCGCCTGATCCCCCAGCATTCTAAGATAAGCATCCTTGACCTTAATTAATTTCACCTTGTCCTCCTCTTGGGGATTAGAAACTATCGTGGATCCTAAAGACCTGATTTGATTTAATAAGTCCGACATAATGGTGTCCTTCTCCCTCTTCCTTTTGGTGGCCTGACTAATCAATAAACCCCTTAAATAGGCCTTAAGTGCACCCCAGAAAATATCTGGACGAACATTATCCTACAGATTAAACAAAATAAATATTTGCTTCATCAGAGCTTGGACCACTTTGGGTATCCTCAAAATTTGGTTATTTACTTTCCATCTATTACCTCTACGAGTAAGCGAAGGAAAGGAAGCCATAACCTCCACCGAAGAGTGGTCTGAAAGGGGGGCTGCTATAATTTCAGAACAAAGGACTCCCTTAAGCAAGGCACGAGAGAGAAGTATATAATCAATCCGAGACCCAGATCCATGAGCAGGAGAAATAAAGGTATATTCTCTAGTCTCTGGATGGAGTACCCTCCAAACATCTGCCAGCCCCAAGCGATCTACTAGATCGGCGAAAGCATGAGAAGCCGGTGTTGGATACAATTGGGACCTGGAGGATCTGTCCAATAAGGGGTCCAGTGCCATATTAAAATCCCGGCCTAAAATCATGGGAAGTTGGTTAAATGGCAATAAGACCTTCAATAAACTCACCAAAAAATCATGGCAGTCTGCATTGGGCCCATACACCGCCCCTAACAGAACTTCCATATTTTGTAGTTTTCCTCTCACTAATACATATCTACCTTCCTTGTCCTGAATCACCTTCAAGGGGGTTAAAGATATTGATCTATGAATTAATATCATAACCCCTCTGCTCTGTGTATTACCCTGGGAGGAAAAGACTTCTCCTATTTGCAATCTTCTCATACATTTGGCCTCTTCCTGAAGTAAATGAGTTTCTTGCAAAAATATTAATTTTGCCTTCACAGCCTCAATATATTTCAACATTCTAAACTGCTTAGCTCTATGCCGTGCCCCTTTCACATTCCAGGTAAGAAATTTAATAGAAATATCCGTCCCCATTCCTATTCAATGAGATTGTATTATATAGTGACCGCCCCCATACCAAGTAGGTAACTATAAAACTAACGGCCTTGTGTCCCTCCCCCCCTAAAAGTCTACCCCCCATCCTCCCCCAGAATCCCTATTCCACTGCCCCCAAAACCCTATCTCTGAACACTCCTTTAAAACAAATCCCAAAGACCTGACCCCCTCCCTTCCCACCCACCCATGTCCAACCTTACATTCACGGCCCATGCACCCCGCCTAGCCCGTAACTCCATTCTACTTGCCACCCTCCTACAATTAACCACGAAACTCCGTCTATTCCTAAGTTATACCTATTTCGTGAACTCTTTCATACTTAAACTACCATTAACACTAACTTAGACCTTAAGCCATTTGGAAGCTTATTTCCACTCCCCTTATGCAGCTAATGCAATCGAATATAAAAAATAAACAGATACCCATTGTTAAGAGGCCGCCCAAGTAACAGGCACTAAAAAGGTGGCTACACTCCCCCAAGTCGTGGGGAGGTAAATAACTCGATGTTGAGAGGAAGCCCAACAAAATCCTACTTTTGCAAGTAAACTAAGATCGCTCCCCCAACTAAATACAGAAGCAATCACATATTAATCCCCAAAATAAGCCATCATCATAAAATAACTATATTGATCTAGCGCCCTCTCATGGTGATCTATCATAGTCCTTTGCCAATCGGGTAATATACAAAAAGTCCACTATGAGAACTCAACAGGGCAGAGAGCCTGCCATACATATGCAAACCATGATCAGGGAGTGTTAAATATTCACGACCGCCCTGAATAAAGTCTCAAACAAACTAAAATATGAGAGAGACTCGCAGAGGGCACTCCATACTAAGAAGAAATCATAATATCAAAACCACACTGTGCTTGGGCCCATAATGTAGGTTTCATGGCAGGCCCAACTGTCCCTCGAGCCAAACAATATTGTCCCAGTCCACTGTGCTCCAACGTGGAGCTGCCGAACATCAAATCCACTTCTGCTTCCACCAAATGAAATCCAAGATTCCAGACTTATTTTATTTGTATCTCTCCATCATGGATCCTTGAATAGTGCAGGGAAGGCCTCCCGTAGTGCAGCAGTGGCCGAGTCACAGGTTTCAAAAGTCCTCCATTCATTGGAAATAAAGACCTGAAATCTTACAGGGTAGCCCATGCGGAATTTAATATCAGCCGCTATCAGTCTTTTCACAACTGGATGATAAGCAGCATGCTTCTGCCTGACTGAGAGTGGCAAGTCTTGTACCACTCTTATTCGAGAGCCCTCCCAAAATATCTCCTTATCTTCTCTCGCTTTCTCAATGAGCAATTGCCTTTCCTGATAATTAAGCAATTTAACAATAAAAGCTCTTGGAGGACGATCAGGAGAGGGTAAAGGGCACAAAGCTCTGTGAGCCCTTTCGATGATGTACGTTGATCCAAAGGGAGAGGGCCCTGCAATTTTCTCCGTTAATTTTTGAGCGAACTTGATCGGGTTCTGGGCTTCTGCTTTCTCTGGCAACCCAATGATCACCACATTGTTACGCCAGCTCCGGCCCTCCAAATCTTCAACCTTCATTTCCAATTTGTGGATTCGTTGAGTCATCCTATTCACTGCCGAATCCATTTTTTCCTTGTTCCCTTCTAGCGATTTGATGCGGACCTCGTTGTCCGATGTTCTGCGAGCAAGGTCTTCAATTGCGATATTAATATTTTTAACCTCCTCTGCCATATCCTGGACCACAGATTTCAGCGGTCTGATCTATTCAGGAACTGCGCCAAGGAAATGAGAGAGCTCCTCCAGCGCTGAGTTCTCAGCCCTGGGCCAGCGGCTTGATGCGAGACCTTGGATTTCTTGGCCGGCCTTTTCGGGGGTCACGGAGGAGTATACTTGGGGTGTTCTCATTTCCGCCCATAGAACCAGAGGGCACAGGTTCTCCTCTGTACCGCTCCAAAAAGCTGCTGAATTAATCCCCAAACGGAGCTAAATAGTGAATTTAGCTGGTGGCAGGTCGGAGCTCACGGAGAAAGCAGCTATTCCGTGCCCCGCATCACGTGACTCCCCCCTTCTAAGCAGGTTTATGTGCTGCTGTATCTTGTTGCCTCTTAAGCTGTGACTTAATCCTCAGAAAAAAGAAAATCCTAAGAAAAATCCTAAGAAAATCCGAAGAACACCACTCTTAAAAGGGTAGTCCTAAGCTTATAGGTGCAGTACTACTTTGAAAGTGCAGCACACCAGAAGCCTAGCTTATAGGACCTGCCTTTGAAATCTTATTGCATGAGTGCTGGCAAAGTGACTGAAAGCACAAACTCTTCACTGTCAACTGTACCTCGAGTGACATACTTCCTCCTCAAGTTAAGCAATATGGTCTGCTTTGCCACCATGCTGCCTCCAAGAATCCCTCTGTTGGTACTAACCATCCTTATATGTCTAGCTGCTGACAATGCTAATGCACCACCTACCTTGCTTGCCCAGCAAATTGTATTAAATGCATATGGCACCATAACCATAGACTATTACAAAAAGTACTGCAAACCCCCTGCTAGGACTATTACCAACTGAGTACTGATTCATGGTCACCTTGAGCAGCTAAAAACTGAACTTCAGAATCAGGACTGGACAGTAATATATACCACGAACAATGTCGATACAGCGCTTGACCACTTCATCAGTCAGTTCAACGCAGTCTGTGATAGGCACACACCTTTAAAAAACAAGAAAATAAAGGGAACCTACAACCCTTGGATCACTCCAGATCTTATCAAACTCCTAAAAGCTAGGGATCACCTGTAGTACAAAGCATGGGCCTCAGGAACCAAATCCAATATTTAAAACTACAAAAGGGCTAGAAATGAGTGCACCAATGCAATCCGGTTGGCCAAAAGCTGGTACTACAAGGATGCCCTCTCAAATAGCTGGAACAACAGCAGGTCATTCTGGAAAAATATCCATGATATCACAGGTAATGGCCCTAAGGCTACCCCCAACATACTGAATCTTGATGGAACCCCAACCATGGGGCCAAAATTCATCGCTAACGCATTCAGTAGGGCGTTCTCTGACCTCAGCAGCTTTCTGCCCCAGGACTATTTCAACAGTGCCCAAACAGGTGAAAACTGGGTGAACCAAGCCCCACTACATGACCTCCCACCATTCTATTTCAAGACTGTCTCTGAAGGCAAAGCAAGGCGAAACCTCCAGAAAGTACTTGAGAAATCAAGGCACAGTGGGGATTCCCTAGATCTTAAATTCATAAACCTTGCACTTGATGAAGTTCCTGTGCCCTTCACTAAGATAATCAACCTAACTCTCAGCATCTCACAATTCCCGAAATGCTGGAAATCTGCCATGGTCACCCCAGTGCATAAGAGTGGTGACCATGCACTTCTTGGAAATTACCACCCAATTTCAATCCTTCCTCCACTCTCTAAAGCCCTGGAGCACATTGTGTTTGATAAACTCATGAAATACTTGGAGCAATATCAACTGCAATGCTCCTAACAGCATGGGTTTCGGCATGGACATAGTACTGTCACAGACTTACTAGAATTTATGGGATTCATCCATAACTCACTTGAACAAGGGCTCTTGGTTGGAGCAACTTTTATAGACCTATCCAAGACCTTTAATACTGTTAATCACACACTCCTTATTGAACAACTCACCAGCATCAGACTTTCCCCAGACACCTCTGCTTGGTTCTCTAGTTTATTTATTTATTTATTGTAAAATCAAAATTACAATCTTTGAGCTAAAAGCTCATTTACAAAGGATCCTTGTTGAACAGAGGGTGGGGGAACATCAAGTACATGGACAGTGGAGAAAAACAGAAGCAGTTAGTAGGCATTGTCAGATACACATCATTAAAAAAGGCTATACAGCATTACAAATAGAAGGATGGGGAGAGACAGAATACATTGTAATAGCCCTCACTTAATTACATAATACAGAGGAAAATTGTCCCATAACAGATTAGGTAAATAAAGTGCAGATTCCAACTATGTACAAAATATGAGAATTCCCAAAATGCAGCTATGAAGCTTAGATATGTTCCCAGAGGGAATCATTAATGTAACCACCACCATGTACAGCCATTAAGGGAGAGTAGACTACAGACTAGACAGGTGAGGGGGAGAGCACAATGGTGGGTGATAGCTTAAGGGTCGGGGCTAAGCAGGTGTAGAGGTGGGGGATATGGAGGGTTAGGAAGGCTAAGTGGGTGAGGGGGTTGGGGGAATGGGGGACCAAGGGGTGGGTAGGTGGGGATTAGCAGGAGATTCTTAAGAGCCACAGGTTGCCGCAGCCAAGCCATATTGTGTCAGGGGGCACCAGAAGGTGCCTAGTTACCTAAACAACTGGTCACAACAAGTGAAAATTGGAGATGTTTGCTCTGAAAGCAGGCCAGGTGGCTCCGGGGTCCCACAAGGTTCCATCCTGGGCTTACTATTTAGTATCTTCATAAATAAGCTCTCAAATTCTTGCAATGGCCACATAGTTGTTTACATGGATGATGCTGTTATTTTCACTAGTCACTCACAACCAAAGCAACTTCAGGACCAGTTCCAGCAAGATTTCATATCCGCTGAAAAATGGTTTACGGACCAGAAGCTTATCTTGAACTACAAAACAACTAAGACTATGATGTTTACCACTAACCACACCAAGCACAGAAACGTTCTGCTCATCATCACCAATGCTGAGAGATCACCCCTAGAGCTAGCCCAAAAATTTAAGTACCTGGGTATAACTATTGACTCTACCTTGTCCTACACCCAGCACATCGACAACATCTTGAAGGCAATAAACAGAATAATAGGCATGCTTTACAGTCACAAATGCAACCTGATTCCAGAAGCTTTGCACCTTGCCATTCATAGATCTGTTATCACATTCATTGACTACACCATCATCACATATGGATCAGCTACAGAAACAGCCCTCCGGCGCATTAAAACAGCCTTAAATAAAGCTAGCCATCTTCTCACCGTTGCTGACCAAATGAGCCACATGTGTGATCTTTACCCCCAGGCCAACTGGCTACAATTTGACAGCAGGCTCAAATTTCAAACCTGTCTGATTGCTACTTGGTGTCCAAGCCCTTCTGACTCCTTCATGAAACCAGCGAGCTACAAGAAACTCCTCCAGCCAGATGTTTAGAACCCCAAGGTGCCGTACTGCAACTGGACAGCATGTTTTCACATATAGAGCCCTGCGCTGGAGCAATTCACTACAATCTGATATATTAAATACAACTACACTGGGTTCCTTCAAACATTTGTTATGACAGCACCTAGTCACTGAGGCTACCTGTGAGTGCTACCACTAAGACTGCCTCCCTGCTCCATGCATGCACCTTATGTCTCACACTCTACCCACATTACCTTACTGTACCATCACCCTTTCAGCACTTACTCTCTGCTACCCCTCCCCTGCTTATCCCCACCTATTCCTTTCCTCTCACGTCCATCCCTCTCATCCACCTCCTTACCCTTCCCTCATCCACTTCCCCTCCACTTTTGACCTGTTATACTTTCCTGCCCTTAGTAAGCTAGCTATTACCTGACTCAGGCATACCTTGTACACTGTCTTCATTGTTTAAGTGACTTGTACTGTTTGTTTGGAGTGTATTCATTTAAAACCCCCTCGTCTCCGTCCTTTACCTATCTAAATGTTTCTAGTCCCACCTGAATTTTAATCTGTATTTTTTCAGCAAACCTATGGCTTTTTCTGTATTCTACATAGATGTATTCAGGCCTGGTGACACTTGCAATGTACCTGTTATTGTAATTGTTATCATGATGATGTTTTTCTTTTGATGTGGAACCTACTGTACATAAAGAGCTGTTGCTCAAAGGTAATAATCTAAGATTTCAATAAATAAATAAAAATAAAAATAAACTGTTTACCCTGGATAGGCCAGTTGAGAGTCAATATTTACTTTTCAGTGGGCTTCCACATTTTGACCCCAAATTTCCAATATAGTCTTTTTATGACCTCACATTATGCTCAAGACAGGTGGATTTTTTAAAATCCCATCCAAAAAAAGCACTTTTGCAGTGTGACTGTGAAAACATGTTTTGGAGGGGATTTGAAAAATGGCACCTGTAATATTCATAAGGTGAGATAACACAAGGGTTCTGTTGAAAATTGGGGGCCAACATCTTCAAAAATAAAGTTACTGTATGAGTAAACACTGGAACAATTCAAAGTTTTTTTCGTAACTTGATTGTTTTTTTCACATTTCAATCCCAAATTTTCAACATAGTCTTTTTATGACCCCATGTTATGATCAAGACAAGTGGATTTTTTTAAAGGGGAACAGTCAGCAACAAGGGCGCCACACTCAGGTATAACTCAGACTTATTTTGTTTGCTTCTAGACTGACATCTTCTGTAAACAAAAATCCCAGAACTCCCTGCAGCTGACATCAGAGCAGTGGGAGATTCAATAGTCTGCAGTGCATATTAGAGTTTATATAAGCTCTGATCTTTTTGCTGGTCCCATTGTCCTCCCTGGGCTAAATACAGTCACTGAGGACTGCAATTAGCCCCTGTAGAAAAGCAAAATGAGAAAACATATGGTTGGAGATTATGAAAACTCTAACGTGCACTACAGGCTGTTAAATCTCCCACTGCTGCCTACTATTCTGATGCTACCTGCAGGGGGTTCTGGGATTTGTAGTAACAGAAGATGTCAGCCTAGAAGCAAATAAAATTAGTCTGATACAATCTACTAAGCTACAGTAAACAGTAAACAGTAAATAAACCAAAATGTTTTTTGCATAAAAAGGACAGATTTGGACTAGCCCCAAATTTGAGTGTGTGGCCATTTGTGCTGACTGTTCCCCTTTGAATTTGGTGATTTCAAAGAGGAACTTCAAAAACATGTTTCAAAGGGGACTTAAAAAATTACACCTGTCATGTTTATAAGGTGGGATAACAAAAAAGTTATGTGGACATTTGGGGCCAAAATCTGCAAAAATCACAAACTTACAGGTATGAGTAAACACTGAAAAAAATTAATGTTTCCTCATAACATTGTTGTTTTATAATAACTGGCGAGCACTTTTTTTTCTTAGTGCTCAACCAGTTGATATTTTCTGTAATAACCCAACAGTTGTTACGGCATTCATGTGCTACATCTATCAAGGGTAGCATTCCATAATTGGCTCTCATTCACTCAGTGGATGGGATAAACCATTCCGCAGACATGGCAGCTCCGACTGATGCTTATTGAGGAGCAACCAGAACATTTAACTTGCCTTAGCATCTTTTTTTTTTTATAATCGAAATGATTCCTCTTAGTTTTAAATCTTTAAAAAAAGCTCAACGATTGATCCTGCTGCTCGACGAGTTCAGGCTATAGTGTTAGGAGAAATGGGCCATGGCTACAAATGGGGCCAACAGCTGACTCCCTACAGTACTAGGTAAGAGTGATTGTAACTCCAGAGTCCAAACTGTAAATAATAAAAAATAAATAAATAAAATAAAAATTAAGGAAAAGGGAGACAAGAAAAGAGAGACTGTGTATCTCTCCGTGTGTGTGTGTGTGTGTGTGTGTGTGTGTGTGTGTGTGTGTGCGCGCGCACTTACCTACGTGTGTCAGTGACACTGAGAATCACAAGACCCAGGATGAAAAAAAGTGATCCCCAGATATTATATAAAATTAAAGATGGGGAAGTGTGGGAAAATTTAATTTAATGTGCACCCTCAGTGTGGGATGCTTTAATAAACCCCTTGGGCTTCGCCCTCGTGGTTTATGTAGCATCCCACACCTCAGGTGCACATAAAATTCTCGTATCACACACTTTCCCATACGTTATTCTCTGTTTAACATTTTGACCCCAAATTTTCAACAGTCTTTTTATGACTCCACTTTATGACCACGGCAGGTGGAATTTTTAAAATCCTGTTTGAAAGTTGACTTCAGGGAGAAAATGGAAAAACATGTTCTGGAGCAGATTTAAAAAATGCCACCTGTCATATTCATGAGGCAGGGTAACAAGCCGGCTACATTGAAAATAGGGGGCTACAAGGTTATGGATAAAAACTAAAAAAGTCAACATTTCTTCATAACTTTGTTGTTTTTTGATGTTTTGACACCAAATTTTCAACATAGTCTCTTTTGACCCCACCTTCTGAAGATGATAGGTGTCATTATAGGGGTGCGGTAGCACCCCTATAGTTTTGGAGGCTGGTGAGTTCAATGTTGAGCTTTATTTTTTGTTTGCTACTTGCAGAAAGATGGTTTTACAGATTTACATGAAACTTTCATTATTTGTTGTACATTGGAGAGTGCAGAATCCATGAAAGTCTCATGTAAATTGGCTCAGTATTATTAAAGATATTGAAGTGTGAAAAAAATGTAATTTTTTTCCATTGATTTCAATGTGGTTTTTTTAATGGTGTTTTTTTCCCTGAATTATTGCTATCATTTAGAAAAATATATATAAATTGTGAAATTTTGTATAGCTGTGTAGGTTGGTGGGGAAGAACTTCCTATGAGGGTCTGATGCTTGAGAGTTTTGTGTTTTTTAGGATCTTTACATTTGAAAAACTGCATTTTCAATATTTCAGAGTCTGCTTTACAGTCAGGGCTTGGAGACAGCATATAGCATGCTCAGAACAGTTTCAGTGCTGTAGAATGGTGATCTGGAAAGTGAAAGGAGTTGGTCTATAGTTTAAGTAGTGCATGCACAGAGGATTTATGGGGATTGGAAAGTGAAAGTCACAACTGGCAGTTCAGCTGTTCTATACATGACACACACAATTTATAGTTTTATTGTCATCTTTATCCCTCCCAACACACACACACACACACACACACACACACACACACACACTGCCAACATCTACCATACAGTATTCCATTATTTTTTGATGCCAGAATTCAATTGTCTGACAATGACATTCTTATGTGCCATCACTACCTCAGTAGACACTATGAGAAAAATGAAGGATGTGCTGTGAAAATGACAGTGAAATGAAAATATTTCAGTAACACTTTGGTACTGCCACCTGTAAAACTTTGTTTTAAAATTAGTAAACACAGTGTTTGCTTGGGGAGGGAAACATATACAGTATGATGGTTTAATGATTTCTGTGAGTTTCTGAATAAAGCTCAGCATCAGTAGCTGAATCGGGAAGGAAATGCTGTTTCAAACAAACTCTGACCAGAGTCAGTAGGGCTGTAGGCAAGGAATTTGTGGTAAAAATATTGAAAATAAACAAAGTTATGAGTCTGTGTTAGCAAAATGTAACACAGGGTCATAAATTTGTTGTTTTGTAATATTATAATGGAGGAGAGAGAGAGGGCGGAGTGGTGGAACATAAAAGGCTGGGAAGTGGATGGGCTGAATGGTCTTTTTCTGCCAACAAGATTCAATGATTTTTACATCAAATTTTCAGCATAGCCTTGTTATGACCCTGCCTCATGAAGAAGGGCAAAGCAAATGTTCATCTCATGTTCAAAGGGTGATTTTGCACAGGGACTGTGAAATCAACTTTCTGGATGCAAAAACACATTTTGGGCAGGAGTTGAAAAATGGCAGTTGTCACAATCATGAGGTGCTGTAAAGAAATGGCTATGTTGAAAATTTGGGATAAAAATATTAAATATTATCAAACTTATGAGCCTACATTCACAAAATCTCATGTAGGCTCATAACTTTGTTGTTTTTAATTTTCAACATAACCATCTTATGACCCTACCTCATTAACAAAGGCATAGAAAATGTTCTACTCCTGTCTGAAAGGTGATTTCACAGAGGAACCACAAAATCACCATTCGAGGGTTTTAAAAGAAAAAAACACATTTTGGCCAGGATTTGGAAAATGACAGCTGTTATTTTCATGAGGTGCTGTAAAGATATGGATATGTTGTAAATTTGGGCTAAAAATATTGAAAATCACCAAAGTTCACAAAATTCAATGTAGGCTCATAATGATATTGTTTTTTTTTAATATTTTTGCAGCAAAGTTTCAATATAGCCTTCTTATGACACCACCTCATGAAGGGCAGAGAAAATTTTAAACTACTACCCAAAAAATGATTTTACTCAGGGACTGTGAAATCACCTTTCAAGACAGATTTGTTTAATATCAGTGCAATTGTTCATAAGATGTAGTCCCAATGAAGGCATGTTGAAAATTTGGGTCAAAAATATGCACAAATAGCCATGTTATGCCACTAGGTTCAAAACCACATTGAAATACATTGAACCACATACCTGTTTTCCAGTTCATGATCTGGCTTTGAAGAGTGGAGATTTATCTGCAGTCCAGAGAGGATTACGACGTTGGATCCCCAATGGGTAAGTAAGGGCTTGGGGAGGTGGGTGCTGAGTGGCAGGGTTCAGTGGGGGGGCAGAAATGGCAGCA
This sequence comes from Neoceratodus forsteri, assembly GCA_016271365.2. Classification (NCBI taxonomy): domain Eukaryota; kingdom Metazoa; phylum Chordata; order Ceratodontiformes; family Ceratodontidae; genus Neoceratodus; species Neoceratodus forsteri. The sequence continues at coordinate 10,406,164 of CM057451.1, forward strand.
AAATACATTGATGAACTTTTTTTTTACAGGAAAAAACCCTGAGAATTCTGGATCATGACACTGGGGGAATTGGGCATCCCCAGTGTCAGTCTTATGTTTCTGGGGTGGTGGGGGGTGCTGAGAGGAGGGTCAGGTGGGGAATATCTATAATTAAAGAAAAACATTGTCACCATCCTAGTCCCCCAGTGTTACTCTCTATAATTAAGAAAAAAACATAAGCTGTGTCCTGATTGTGACACTGGGGATTGGTACCCCAGTGTCACTCTTATGTTTCTGGGGGGGGTTGGGGTGCTGAGAGGGAGGGTCAGGTGGGGGATATCGCTAACTTAAAAAAAAAATAAAACTCAGTGGTCACAGTAGAACACAGCACACTCCAATGTGTCCAAGATGGCTGTCACACTGTACTGCACATGCGCTACTACCAGCACATGAGCAGTAGAGTGTGTCGGGTATGTTGGATACAGCAGAGTGTTCCATGTTCTGCCATGACCACTAACAGTATAACAAGTAGAGCCGTGAGACTGCTAATGGAGTCATTGAACGGAGTGCTTCATGGAGGTGGAGGCAACTGTGTTGCAACTCCAAAATTTTGTTCAGTCAGAAAGAATGTGCTGATTTCATTTTTTTTATATGTACTTATGCTTTGTCACACATTTTCCCTGAGAATCACGAGACCACAGCAGACACGGCAGTGCATGCACATGAAGGTGCACATGCACTCTGGGTATCTGCTCTGCCCCTTCTGCCTCAGCTCTGGCTATCGCTGGGCCCCCCTGTCACCTGAACTGCTATACATCCTCCACTGGGTGGCAGCCAAGGGTCAGAGAAACCCCTCATCCCTCCCCAGGACAGGAGAGCCACCTCACGACAGCTCAGTTCTTCTCCCCCCCACTCCTCCTGCCAACTCCTGACAACCCGGGCTTATTCCCAAACCTGGGTCACCGGCATAGCATGAGGTGTGGCATCCAGCTCTTCAACCCTCAGCACCACCAAGCTGGCCACTGATGTCCTTTTTTTTTTTATAGCAAGAGGTCTGCAGGGCTATGCCCACTGAAGCCCTAAAAAAGACAAAAAAGGTCAGGATTATGCAATGTGATAAGGGGAATTTTATTAATGAGTATCAGATATGATATCAGATATGATTTCAGACACCACAAACAGTTCTTGTAAACAGTTCTGTCTGTAATACAGAGAACTGTTTCTAAGAGCTGTTCCTGATGTCTGATATCATACTGATATTGCACTGTCTTTCCCGCCATCCATCCATCTTTCTGTCTGTCTGTCTATCTATCTATCTATCTATTTATCTATTCATTAAGAGGCCAGATCACATGATCAAGACAGCAACCCCAACCAACACACACACACACACACACACACACACATATCCACCAATATTAATAATCATATCTTTAAATGAAATGTGTTGCATTACTAACTTTGGGCACAATGGAACATAGAGTTCAACACCAGATGGTGAGAAAGGATAAAAACCTACAGTGCACGAATAAGTCTCCTGTTTTGCCAAGACTCAGCATGATCTTCCCAAATACATCTTGATTCCAGTTTGATTACGGGACTGCCTCAAAAGACATAAATTTAGTGCAAAATGACATTAAGTCCTGTGTGCTTTAACTTATTATATCATCATTTACATCAGGATGCACGACATTCATTTCACATCAACCTGTATCTCTCATTGTCCATCATTTTGTGTGCCCATGTCACTCATTTCAGTGATGAAAGGTTGAAAGGTATGTCACTGAGTGATTACTCCTACTGTATATCAGCTAGGATATCAGGTATGGTATCAGATATGGTTTCAGACATTGGGAACAGTTCTCAGAAATAGTTCTCTGTACATTACAGAGAATTGTTTCCAAGAACTGTTCCCAGTGTCTGAAACCATATATGACATCTTATGATAGTATATCCAATATCATATCTGTTTGTCCATCTGTCTATCCATCTGGCTGGCTGTCTATCTATCTATCTATCTATCTATCTATCTATCTATCTATCTATCTATCTATCTATCTATCTATCTATCTATCCATCCATCCAGCTATCTAGCTAGCTATCTAGCTATCTGTCTATTTGTCTATCTACCTGTTTTTTTTTTATTCAACACTTGGGACAATATTCTGCAAATGGCATCCTGCATGTTGTGGCCACTACTGACCTCTTCCCCCATATTCTGGACTTTTCCCAAATTGATCAATTATTTTCTTAGCAGCAATGAACTTGAATGTGATGAATATGACCTCTGAACTAAAAATAATGCTTTAAAGTGAGTTACCAACTTCCCCCAATGTCATGTTTGCAGATCACCTTCCCTTCATTGAGTGATGTAAAGCTCAGCTGCCCTGAAGTTAAGTATTAAATATATTCAGATGCTTAGTTTTTTAACATTTTTGTGCCACAGTTGTCTCGGCATGTTTTTTTCTTTCTTTGAAGTTCGCACATGAGCAGTGCATCCACATGCATGAGTGACATCAGCACAGGGAATGTGTTCCCACTGCACCTTTTTCACTGCTTATTCATTCATCTTTCCTGGACCCAGCCTCAGTGAGTGCAGATCCAAAACTGAACTGGAAAAAATGACAGCACTAATGACCAAAACTGTTTGTTATGTTGGCAGCTGTTATACTTGCTTTTGGGATTGCAGAAGTGGCGATTTCTCCTGATTTTCAATTCTACTCATCTGACTAAGCTGTGTCCTAGGTCCATCGGTTCTAGGAACATCACGATCTACATTGCTTGAGTACAGTGTTACAGTTTTAATAAGTGCTGCAAGTACATAATTATAACAAGTCTGTATAAAAAACAAATTTTTTTAACTGAGTAGAGCTGTAATCTGTAGCGTATTGGGACACAAAAGGACGACATTTGAACTGGGCAGATCCATAAATTGCAGTCAGCTTTTCAGTATTGGTGCATAGAGGTCTGTGTTAAATGGATGACTTTTTCAACAGTTCAGAATTGTAATGTGCAGCAAGAGTATAAGCACTGAGCTGCACAGTCCAATCCCAGGAGAACAGTGCAATAAACTGTGCATTTTTGGCAAGTGCTGCTTCCAGTGTGATTGCTTCAGTAAACTGCCTTTGCTATTACATTTCTGATTGTCACCAGCATTATAGACAGTTTATATTTTTTCTTGTGCTCCTCTGTTTTCTTGGGCTTATTTGGTGTTCTCATGCAAGCACCATAACACTGATCACCAAAGTATTCTTAGATGGGCATGAATAAAGGGACATGGTGCGCTGAATTGTTTCTCCAGCTTGCCAGCTCCTCGCTATGTTTATAAATGAATGCAATAAAATCAGTTTTATACTGTACATAGTTATACTGTACATAGTTTACAGTGTGTCTCAAAATTAAAAACACTTAGTTTTTTAACATTTTAACATACAGTCTTTATTTATAATTAGGATTATAGTATCATTGTATGTGCTCTGGAGCATCAGCAAAAGAAGAGACTGCAGTTGCCATCCTCTCCTGACACTGTGGTACCAATGTACGGCTTCTATGGTGTTACATTGCAAAGTGTGCTAGTCAGTTCGGCATACTTAGGGAATAATGTCTGAACCAAAATATGGGCTACACAGCAATGAATGCAGGGAGTCTACACAATGCACCATGACATCGGTAAGGCATGGGAGACAGTATAGTGTAGCATCTGCTGTATTTGCTGTACACTTTATGCATGTGCATCAGAGATCCACTGTAATGGAAAAAATGGGAAAACACAAACGGCTTGACACAGACCGAAGTGGTAATGAAGTATGGTGACATAAGTGAGGAAGGGTGGTTCAAATACAGTCTAACACTTGATTACCTGCCGCAAGGATATGTCCCTTTTTGTAGTGGACCAATCAAACAGTACTTAGGCTATCTAAACATAAATGCGGTCTGTTTCTCCATGAGAAGGGTATTGGCAGTGTCATTTTTTAACCTTGGGGGGTGGGAGACGATCACTGACTGTACTGTGTATTTTTTGCTCAATTTATAATGCTCCTGGAGGCATACATGTAGCGGCAATAAGCCAATGCCAGGATGGTATTACAGATGCTTATGCAGACACTAATGACAGCTGCAGCCTGTCTAGTTCCTGAGCGCTTAGAGGTAGCACAAAGCTGGTGCAATAATTTGTAGTTTTAAATTTATAACATGCCGTAAACAGGGGAACTGGTGACTTCAACACATTACTCAATCACTGATACCTCTAAAGGAGAAAGTACAAGCAGGCCCCCAACCCCCAAACACACACATACACAGAGAAGAAAGCTATAGCGTAGACCAGTTGGCACTAGGGCAAAGACAGACCCAAACAGTATAAAATAATTTACAGATAATAAAAAGTTCTATGCTGCAGCATTTTTCTAAGTGTGTGTGTGCAGCTGAGGGGTTTGAAGTGGTTGGGGTACAAGGTGCCTGCTTTTAATTTCCACCCTGTGCTCCATCAGAGTGAGTGACTGATAAATTAATTGGCGGGAGGTCACTACTAACTAGTACCAGGCGAGGAATTTGGACAAATTGTATTTGGACAAATTGTGAGACATTTATCCTGCTCAAGCAATGCCACCAGATCGTGCTTTGCTTTCAGTGTTAAGCGAGGACCAACACTCATTAGCATAGGAAAGCAACACTTCCAAAAAAGAAATATAAAAACCCAGGGTACTATCACTAGCATTTGTGTGGGCACATCGATGCTGGGAGTAACAGAACACACACCATACCTCGATTTTGCACAATAAAATGACAGCAATGACGGGAACCAAACCATAGCACTAGGTAGCAAAATATAATATTAACAGTCCATGTTGCTAAGTCTGCTCTCACTGCTGTACTGGAATGGATTGGGACTACTGCTGTGACTGCCTGAGCTACTGCCCACATCATTCTCGCTGCTGTCATAGGGCCATCCCTATGGGGATCTACTATGCAGTGGCTATCAAACTGTAGCACTATGTTAGTGTCCGAAAGATCACTGTTAGTGCAGGACAACATAATGCGTTCATCATCAGACCCTGAAAATGAACTGTTTGACATTGCTATTGTCGTGCTGCATGCTGCGACCAAGAGCTCTGTTATCAAGACAGAATTGCTGTGATCAAGAACTAATTTTAATTGCAGAGCACAGATCTCCCTGTGGTGACATTGCAAAGGTAATGAGTGTCAAAGGTCACCAAATACAGGCTCCAATACACAAAATGACACTTCCTGGTTTGTGAGGGTGAAAACCTGATTTAATTTGCTAAAATAGGCTATGCATCTATCAAAATACATTGCGAATCAGTTCTATATGCAGTCGCCTTGCAGTATATACATTCATGTATCAAAACTTGGTAAATCGCTTTAAGGAAAAAGTCTGCTGGATTTCCAAATGCAACATCTCACAGGTATTGGGGCTTCCTCCCAATAGAAAAGCCACATCTTCCAAGGAGGCTAAGAGCACCTTTCCAAAGCCAAGAAAGAAAGATCCCTGTTTGCACCTTAAGTAGGACTTCTTGCTTTTCCCTCTTTTTCAAACTTTAGATAACTCCCACTTTTAGCATCTAATCCATCCCCTTACCTTTGCAGATGGAAAATACTGAAGACATGTGACAGGTACAGCTTCAAACCACCAACAGGTCAGCACTGGAGCCATGAGGGCAGGGGAATACTAATGGGGGAGGCCACCTACAGGGATAATGAAGCAATCAGCTTAGAAAGGGACTTAAAAGAAGCCAGCTTCAGAGAGGGTCTAAAAACAGTATATTTAGTGAGTAATAAAGCAATCAGCTCAATTAAAAAGTTAGAAATCAGCTCACCAGACAGGCTAAAAGCAAAAGACCTGGCTCACCTAGATATGGAATCATATCTCTCAACCATATTTACTCTGTGTGTGCAGCACATTTCCAGTGTGGGATGGATGTGGGACAAAGCACCTCGGAGGGGTTAAATGAGGGATATCCCTCATAAAGAGGGATAATTGAGAGGTATGCTAGGGATTGATAAACAATCTGCTCACCAGATGAGTTCATGAAGTGATCTGTTCTGCTGGGGCTAAAATCAGCTTACCTAAGTGGTAAATATAACAGTTAATTTTTGTTTGGGTTATTAACATAATTGCCACAGCCAAGATAATGTAAAATACATTTCATCGGTTCATGAACGATGTTAATAAAGGCACAGTACAAGCTGAGGGAATGAATTACATGCAATCAGCTCAAAGAAAGGGTTAAAAAAAGATTCCTGACTTACCTAATGGAGGTGATAAAAAAAAATACATAATCGTCTCTGCTAAGGTGGCATACAAAATACGATCCCTGTGGTGTACATTACTGCTTCATGACAGTAGGGCACTATGCCATATACTAACATCTATACAGTAGGTAAAAAGACTGCAGGTACCATCTGCTGTGCTAAGGAAATATACAGTACCTGTAGACAATCTTACCCAGGAATATTTATGTTTGATTTGTGCTGGTCCAGCTCACCCACATTAAAATAAACAAGAGCACAAATAATCTGAGCTGCTTCATATTGATGCCACAATGTTTCAGTGGGCTATAATATCAAGGAATTGGAGGAGTCCGAAAACTGGAACAGTCTTATTTATGTATTTAATATAGTAATAGTAAAGTCCATCAGCTGCAAACATCTGCAGGACCCAGATCCTGAAATAAATATGAACACCAAACGTAATCATAAGAAAGAAGGAAAAAAGTAGAAATAGTCTTGGGGTTTATTTGTTAATGTTAACATCTTAATCCATATTTTCAGGTTCACAGAAACCTCAAAGTTCTATGTTACTTTCTGTTTTTCTGAATATTTGCTTAGTTTTCCTGTTGGCACTCATCACAGTCACAGAAATGTGATATGGGAATTTTTGTTAATGGATAGCAGGTACAATGACATATGATTTCAGACAGTGAAAACAGTTCTTGGAAACAGTTCTGTGTATATTACAGAGAACTGTTTCCACGAACTGTCCCTGATGTTTGAAATCATATCTGACATCATATGATGTTGTATCTGATATTGTGTCTGTCAGTCTGTCTAGCTGATTAATTTTTATCCATCCACAGCCCCCTTTAATATGCAGTGTATGACTGTCAAATAAGCGAGAAGGCATTTACAAAGTAGTTGAAATGTGTTACCCTGGTGGTAACCACCACTTGACCTGCATTAAATTCTTACAGCAGCAGTTTACCCAAATTGATGACCACCTAGCATGCCATAGCTGCTAATTACAAAGCATTTCTTTTTTCAATCTTCATAGGGATGAATGTAATAGGTTGCAGTGCTGAAAGACTACTTATACAGCCAAGAGGTCATCCTGCACTGAAGCCTCAGCACACAGCAACATTTCTAATTTTTAACCTTTTATTAAAATAAAAGTTCATTGTAAAAGTACTTTCAAAGCAGAAAGCATTACACAGTGATTTCTTCAAAAGAAAAGGCACAGTAAAAAGTAAGAAACAGAAGCACTAGCTGAGTTGTCCATACAGAGTACCACATGAAATGACCATGAATTGTCATGTATTTTGGTATTTAAAAGACATTAAAAAATACTTAAACCCAGCCCGTCGGAGCAGCAGTTGGATTTCCGCCTTCGACGCCCGCGACCCGAGTTCAGAAACAGACTCGGGTTGCCGGAGGGCTGGCCAGGGGGAGAAGGATAGAGTGTCCGGAGATAGCTCTCCTTCTCCGGGGAGTGGGCAGGGGGTGCATACCCACGTAGGCTGACTCCTGGCAGAGGCTGGGAGTGCAGCATACAGCTGGGGCACAATGTTCAAGGGGGCGGTGGCAGACGTCGGTGTAGGCCTTGACGTCAGACATCACTCCCCCACAGGAAAAGTGGAAAATCTGCTTGCTGCCCAAAAGATGATGGCTCTCCATTCCCGGAGTGCCCCCAGTACCTGGCCAGGGCCTCCTGTTCCTCAGCAGCATCCCCAAGCCCTAATGGAGTGTGTGCTGGGGTCCTTCCCCTCTCTCCGGTGCCCTTCCCCCTCGGAGGAAGGGGACCCGCCCGGTGATAGGGATACACCAGGATATCCCGGGGTTCAGCTGCGATCTGAGGACCTGAGGAGGGCTGGCTAAGGTCAGTGGGGATGAAGGGAACTTGTAAGAGCCTGAAGGAGTGGGGGACAGTGAAGCACGGGAGGAGGGTATAAACACATAATGCAAAAAAAATAATAATAATACTTAAAATGGGGCTTGCAATATAAATGATTGGTACTGTGCCTTGTCAGCTTATTAATAAGCCAATAAAACACTGACTATCCTGGCTTGAAAAATATATTTTTCTTAAGCTTGCATGCATGTCCATTTGAAAGATAACTTTTAAGTGAAACAAACGGACTGAGATTTTTTGGGCTTTACTGATTTTGGAGGTGGACCTATACTGCAGTTTATATATTCTTTCAGTGACCATAATCAAGGGTGCACTGTAATGTGTACTGGGTATTGCACATGCTTTGAATAAAATAGAAATCTCCAAATACAACTTTTATCTGTGAAATGATCTACAGATTTGTATTTTAGGTCCTGTGTAATTATGAACAGAGTGGGAACAATAGTCCAGAAATTCCACTCTTTGCAGAAAGCAGTGTAGTGCATGCCCTAACTTTCATACTACTAAGGTTCATACTAAGGAGGTGATGGAGCAATATGGCTGGTATGCCCATGTTGCTCTGACTGACTAGTAAACTTTGCCTTAGTACATTATTCATCAGCAGTGACTTGCAATATTTTATGATTTTTGGGGTGATAGAAATGGTACTACAAATAGGGGAACCAGTCCTTCTGCTTGCATGCAGTTCAGTGTCGCACAGTGGGTTGGTTGAGATTGAGCTCCGAAGGTTATTTAGGCTACATGCCAGCCTTTGGCTTGAACTCAGGAGCTGTTTTTCATTGCAATTTTGCTCCAGCACTTACCTGTCAGGCCATCCTACACTCTCAGAGCAGCAAGAAATGATTGTATCATTGGGTCTGAGATGGCAGAATTTGGAACACTCTTCAGAACAAAGTAAACAAATCTGCTTTATAGTGGAAGTGTGTGCAAGGGCCCTGATAAAATGCAAAATGCTGAGAGAACTGGAATTTGTAGAGATCTCAAAACACAAACCTTTCCATCCTTAAACAGTGTGCTAGTTAGTGTATTGTAACACACAAATATAATAGACAGTATATGAAATAACTATTGTAATCACATAAATCCCTAGCAATGGACCAGTTTTGCCGCAGCAAAGCACATCTGTTTTGTGCACCCAACTACCCAAAACAAAGAGTAACTGGGGTATAAATTATTATGCTCTGTAGCAGGCATTGGCCTCAAGCATTCCTTCCTGCCACCTCAGACTTAGGCTGCTACTTTACTGAGTATTGACTGTGACTGACCAGACCCAACTGTGAGTCAAGAACTCAGAGTTCACCTTATACTGCAACTCTGCACCTCTGTCATCTGTCTCTCCACAGTGATCATTACTGCAACACCTGCACTGTCTGCATGATCTCTTCACATCAAGTGCCACCTGCCCTGTGCCACTGCACTTTGTGCCAACAAGCAAGCAAGTCCTCCTGACTAGACAGATTGTGTCAAGGACCCAAAAGAGGCAGAAAAATACCGAACAGCTGTTGTACTGTCCCCTGACTCTTCTGAGTATAAGTGAGTGCAGAACCAAATGAGCTGGGTAGGTGGTGGTATCATACAGACTGGACTTTGGAGGTACAGATCAGGACTGGGGAATAGAAAATATTTTGAATCAGGCTGTTAGCAACTTTTGATTCTAGCAACCCAACCCAAAAAAATTGGTACTATGCACAAGATCAGGCACAATGACTTTTATTTAAAAGTGCAAAATGCAATGACCTTTATTTAAAGTGTGAAAGAAAACTAAGCTGCACCTGCTTACCATCATAAAAAAAGCTTATTTTCTTTTAATTAGGATTTTTTTTCGTGAGGGTAAGCATTCCAGAATGTACAGGCTATTTTCTTGTTAGCACTTTTAAGTAAAACTCATTGCAGTGCTAGTGCCATTTTTTTGAGGAAGGCTGAGTTGCTGGGTACAGGGTGGTTTTCTGTTTGATAACTCTTTGTTCACCCTGCACCTGCATCCTCAGGTGCTGAAAGTGCTGTCAGTGTAACCTTTCTTATCTTTAATCTTTAATGTTATCAGACTTTACAGAATTCCCCTGTTTATCTTCTTCCTATTAAGTGTGGAGACACCCACGGATCCTTTTTTTTTTCAACCATAGTATTGCATTTTAGGAACAGCTGCTCTAAGTGCTTTCCATTAATCTTCCCCTTCCTTGTAAGTGTTGAATGAAACTTGGGACCAACTTCAGAATGGGGGGGGTATGATATTGAATAGACTGTAGTAGCTGAGGCTGCTCCAATATAGCATACTGTACCTGCAAGGTGTGGGACTTAGCTCCAATGTTGGTTTTACTATAGTATCAGGGATACTCTAATATTGGATGTACTGTTGTAGCAACCAGGGGTACTCCAATACTAGATATACTTTGCAGCTGGGGAGCTCCAATATTGTACGCTTCTCAGATTGTCTTTTTAATTTGTCTATTTTTGTGGCTGCTAAATGCTGCAATTTAAAACCAATGGTAAGGATCTGGGATTTGCTTTAACAATGTGGGATGCAAGGTAAGGGGCCACCCCATATGTAAATGTTATATGGAAAACATTGGGGTTCAAAGCAATATTGGGGGCCCGGGCTTCAACTTAACAGAGAAGGAAATGAAATATGGTTAGGAGAAACACCCCTATGCATACTAAATGGAGAGACATGCAGTAAGGAGCGGTGGTGAGTGGGCGCAGAGCCAGTGCATTACCAACTACATTGATTGCCTTGTGTAGGGATCAGAAAGGGAGGCAGATGAAGAGTGGTGCACTGTGGAATGTAGTGGAGAGGGTAGTTGGTGGTTAAACTCAATGCCATAGTGTTTGGTGGTATGTTACATGGTCTGCTAATAAAGGACTAATACTTGACGGGGGGGTGTTATGCTGGGATAACATCCCACCTCGGGTGGTTGGGCCTGAGGCTACTGGCCGAGGGTGTCCAACAGCTGAGAAGGGATATTATCCCAGCATAACACCCACCCTGGAAGGCATTATTCCTATTATACAATTGCTCCTTGTTTTATACAGAAAAAAAGAATTTTAAAGAATTTGATTTAGTGTTTTAAAATATTTTTTTAAGAAAAGATGGTCTAGGTGCTCTATGTCATCCATGATAACATCAGCAGGGATATTATGCCAGGATAACATCCCAGCTGTGATAGCCAACTGACCAATCAGGAGCCAGGATTCTTTCTTACCATTGTATAATGCCAATTAGGCACTAGCAGTCACTGAGTTTGAGTGTACATTGAAATGTTTCTATGCATGCTCAAAACTTTAATAATTTTCAATATTTTGACACCAAATTTTCAACATAGCCATTTTTTCACAGCACAATATGAATGTGACAGCTGCAATGTTTTGGGATGCAGTGGGCATAGCCCTGCAGATCCCTTGCTATCAGAAAAGGACTCAGCGCATTTCTTCCAACCTAACAACATGTTGGAGTTGCAACACAGTCACCTCTGCATCCGTGAAGCACTACACTTGCTGTCTCCATTGTTGCTGTACAAGTTTAAACCATTTTTGTCTTTTGAATCTCATGGATCTATTGCACTGGGAACACTGATGCCTCACCTGGACTATGTCTCTTCCCTGTACCATAAATTAGGTGTGAGGGAGACTCAAGTCCTTGGTGTTGCATACAACATTTGTCACTTTATTCTTTCTGTTCCCCAGATGATACATCATTGTACATTTTATACCTCTTTAGGTTGGTTATCGCCAAAGTCAAAATTTCTTTATTCCATGGGTTGTTTAGTTCATCAGGCTATATATTTTAAGAGTTCCTTTCCTCTGTCAGATTTGGTTGTGATTAGGGATTCACTGGTTAATCTGAGATCAAATAAGGGGATTGTTTTGGAAGCCAACATAGTTAAAAACAAATATGGTACTCGTTCATTTGTATCTGTTGCCCTAAGTTTGTGGAATGATTTGCCATTTTCCTTACGTTCTGTTTCCTCCCTGCTGGGATTTAAAGTCAAATTTAAAGCCCACTTATTGTCTTTAGATGTATGACATTGTATTATTTGCTATTGTGTGCTGCAGTTTTTTTTATACTTGTATTAGTATTCTAAGGTTTTAATATTTGTATTGTTTTGTGTCCAGGTTGGTTCAGAAGAAGGACTTTTGCCCAGTGTCCTTACCCGGTTAACTCATTTAAAATAAAAAAAAAAAAAAAAAATGGTCGCACTGTACTATTTTTCTCTGTCAGTGGTCACAGAGGAACACAGTACACTCTGCCATGTCTAAGATGGCTGCTAAACTATATTGTGCTAGCCCATGCACAACAGAGAGTGGCAGCCATCTTGGACACGGAAGAGTGTGCCGTGTTCCTCTGTGACCGCTGATTTTCTTTTTTATTAGCGATATTCCCCCAACCCTACCCTCCTCTCAGCACCCATCACCCCACACCCTCCCCAGAAGCATAACAGTGACATTGGGGTGCCCAATACCACAGTGTCACAGCCATTTTCTGTTATGGATATCCCCCACCCAACCATCTGTCTCAGCACCTCCAGAAACATAACAATGACACTGGGGTGCCCAATCCCAGTGCCATGATCATGTTCCTTTGGACCTTTTAAATATATATTTTTTCTCCCCCCACCTGACCCTCCCTCTCAGCACCCACCCACCCCAAAAACATAACAGAAACACCTCCCTGGTGTCACGATTGTGAATCCTCGGTTGTGTTTTTTTTTGTTTTTGTTTTAACCAGTAAAAAGAACACTATCCATCAATGTCTTTTGCGGCCGCTCCCTATACTTGTAAAAAGAAAACTGTCCATTGTTGTCTTTTGCAGCTGTTCCTTACCCTCACCCGACCCTCCAACTCAGCACCTACCACCTTGCACTTCCCATGCCCTTACTTACTCTTTGGGGGTCCAACACCATAATGCTTTCTGGACCACAGACACATCTTCATTCTACAAAGCCAGATTTCAAACTGAAGAAATAGGTATGCGGTTCAATGTATTTCAATGGGGTTTTTAACTTAGTGGCGTAACTTGGTCATTTTTGTATATTTTTGGTCCAGATTTTCAGCATATCTTTTTTTGGGATCCTGCCTCATGAACATTGCACTGACATTAGGCAAATCTGTCCCAAAATGTGATTTTATGGTCCCTGTGCAAAATCACCTTTTGGGCAGGAGTTGAAAATTTTCTCTGCCCTTGTTCATGAGGTGCGGTCATAAGAAGGCTATGTTGAAATGTGGTGTAAAAAATATTAAAAGAAAATAAAGTTATGAGCCTACACTGAATTTTGCAAATGCAGGCTCATAACTTTGGTAATTTTGAATATTTTTACCCCAGATTTACAACATAGCCATTTATTTACAGCACTTCATGAATATGACAGCTGCCATTTTTCAACTCCTGCCCAAAATGTGTTTTTGCATCCTGAAAGTTGATTTCACAGTCCCTGTGGAAAATCACCTTTAGGCCAGAAGTTGACCATTTTCTCTGCCCTTCTTCATGAGGCAAGGTCATAACAAGGTTATGTTAAAAAATTTTGTGTAAAAATATTAAAAAACAAATGTTCTACATTTTACCCCAAATTCCTCAGCTGCAGCCCTAATGGCTCTGGCCAGAGTTTGTTCTTTTTTGCAGTTAATCATTTTTCTTTATTTTCACTTTGTAACATCATCCATACAGCATTTAAGGATAATCAGTGGTTACAGACAATGTTTTGGGCTTAGATCAGTATTACCTCTGAGGCTGTATATTGCAGTTAAATAACTTAGTATGAAACATAAAAGGAGATAACATCCATTGCTTTCATATCTTGAAATAAAAGGAGACAACATCCATTGCTTTCATGTCTTGAAATAACATATCAGCTTCTGAGATGTACAAGAAATATACTCATACAGGCCCAGATATTCAAAAGGGTTGCACAACCCACTGATGCACCCTGGCACGATGATATTCAAAAGGGAAAAGTGCGCCGCAAAAATCCCGATGTGCCAGAGTGCATCAGTAATGTATGCAGGCACAGGTAGGGGGGGCATGCCCATGCATAACCTTCACAGCCCGATATTCAGCCCAGGATGTGCAGAGCCATGCATGCGTAACCCCTACCTGCACCTGCAAAAAGTTAAGCCCCCCAAAAAGGAACAAATGATGGCCACCCACAGGTCAGCTGCCACATTGCAGGGCGCAACACGGCAGCTGCCACCTGTGGATGTCCACCCAAGTTCGTGCTGCACCTGGTGGTGCCTCCCCATGCCCCATCGTGGGCATCCGTGTAAAGACACCCCTGTCCAATATCCCTGGTGGTCCAGTGGACCTCTATGTGCCCAATCTTGGGCATCAGTATAACCCCCCTTGTCCAATATCCCTGGTGGTCCAGTGGACCCCTATGTGCTCGATTGCGGGCATCGGTATAACCCCCCTGTCCAATATCCCTGGTGGTCCAGTGGACCCCTATGTGCCTGACTGTGGGCATCTTTAAAACATAGAACAGTCCTATTACCCTGGTGGTCTAGTGTCCCTCCCCACCCACTCACTGAGCCCCACCTCCCGCTCAGTGGGCGGGTGGGGAGGGGGTAAGACTAGACCACCAGGGTAATAGGACCATTCTATGTTTTAAAAGATGCCCGTGGATCTTAGTGAGAACATGGGTTGAGGGCTGAGTACATGGTATTTATTGCAGTTACAAATGGTGCCTGAAATCTAAATACCTGAGCATCTCATAGAGATACTCCCACTCCACCAAGTCAAATGCAGTTTCAAAGTCAATAGCAATGGCAGCGGTTGTTGTAGGAGCATTTCTTGCCAAGTTCATATGATAAATTAAAGTATGAATATAGTCCATGCTAAAATGTCCTTTAACAAAGCTCACATGTGCAGCATGTATCAGGGAGGGGAAGAAATTCTATAGTCTAATCAAAAGTACTTTAGCATATACAGTATTTTGCTATCCACTGTAATTAATGAGATAGGGTGATAGCTAGCAGGACTCTAGAGGTCCTTCCTAGGTTTTTGGAGTACTGTAATTATTGCTTTGGCCATGGTGGGGGGGGGGAATATTGCAGTATGATGCAATTCTGAATATAGCCATTCTAGTACTGGGGAAATGTGAGAAGCTAAGATTTGATAGTGTTCCATTTGGAGCCCATCTCCACCAAGGGCTTTTTTTAGTGGACAGGTTGTGAACTGCAGTAACAATCCCTTCCTTAGTAATTGAAAGATCTAACTGATGTACCTGTGCTTGGTCTAGTTAAGGGAGGTTAAGTGTGGACAGAAAGGAGAGCATTTGTTATAATCTGGAGTGGTTACCAATGAATACAGTTGCATAGAAAATTCTGTCATGGTGGCATTAATGCTTGGTTGGGAGTTACAGAGTTGTCCAGATGTGTCATGCAGGGAAGCAATGGATCTTTTAAATTGTTGTTTCTTATGGCAGTCAGCAAGTAGTTTGCCACATTTTTCACCTTCTTCCCAAAATTTATGTTTCAATCATAAAATAGCCAGCTGTGCTTTCCTGGCAGTTAGACTGTTTATTTCTTGACATAGATTTAGAGGAATTGACCTTGGCTTGGGGAAGAGTTTTGTAAAGAGATCCTTTTGGTGCCAATTGTTTCTCCTTGCTTCCTAGTTCTTGTTCCCTTTTTTCCCTATGGCAAGCTGAATATGCTATGATCGAGCCTCTAATCTAGGCCTTAAAAGCCTGTCACAACACGGTAAGTGAGGTGTTACCCATATCATTAGGAGGAAAAAACTCCTCAGTGGTGTCTTTGAGCCAAGGTTTGGATTGTGAATCCAACAGTAAAACAGGGTCCATCTTCTAACTGGGGGAGTTCTGGGGGGTGGCCCCATATAATAAATTACACTGGAGAGGAGCGTGATCTGAAATAATTATGGGAGTTATATTGACATGGCTTATCATAGGTATAAGTTGTGGTAAAGTGAGCTACATATCCAACCTACTGTATGTACCATGTACCTGTGAGTGATAAGTATAATCCCATAGCCTGGGCTTATAAATGCACCACACATCAGAAAGGGCTTGGCCCTTCATCCAAAGCTTAAGAGCCCATAGGACCCTAACATGGGGTTCTGGTCTGCTATGGCCTCTATCCATTTCAGGTTGTAGTGTTAAATTAAAATCTCCTCCCAGCATCATAGGAGCCCTGGAGTCATTAAATGTAGCAACCTGAGCTGCTACTGAGTGAAAAAACTGGGGCACATCAGCATTGGGAGCATACACATTTCCCACCACTAGAAGGCCTTGAGGGCTTTGGAACACAGCTAATATCCAGCACCCATCTGTATCCTGACTTGTTTTCACAAGCTGCCAATTCAGGTTTTTGTGAATCAAAGCAGATACTCCCCTTGTTTTTGACTTGGCTGACCCATGTAGTTCCTGCCCTACCCACCCTTTGGCCAACTTTTGAGATTCCAGATCCATAAGTTTGGACTCCTGAAGTAGGGCCAGTTGTGTGCACATCTTACAAAGGTGATTTAGAACCTACTTGAGCTTAATCAGGGAATTTAATCCCCTAATATTCCAGCTATGGAATCTAATATCAGTCATTATGGAGGATTACAGGGTTCATGCAAATAAGCTAGGAGTGTAAAGACACCATAAGCAGGTATTCTGATTTTTGAGTAGGGAGGGTAGTTAAAAAAGACAGTGGTCCATGGGGATCCTCCCCCCATACTGCCTGCCACAGAGGTACCCATAATGAGGAAAGCTCATATACATTGTGACATAAAACTACAAAATTAAATAACTTCAAAAACTTTAACTTTATACAGTATTTTTACACATAAATTGACTTGCTAACAGGATGATCTCCTTACACATTTGTGAGACTTAAAACATGTACAGAACGTAGGAGGGTTCCACATAGGAGGAACATAAGTACAAATATCCATATATGTTGGAGCTGAGATCTTAACCCGGTGCCATATAACTCTGCACAGTCTCTTGGGACCCACCGAGAGTGGCCAGCTGAGGATGTGCCACTGATTCTATCTGGTTGATACAGAAAACAAAAAGAAAAGAGTATAACTATCACTATGGAGACAGTTATTCCAAGGTTGTGGGCTGTTCACCTGTATGTCCCTATTTAAGAGATTTCTTAGGAGGAACTGGTATAGACCTATCTAGCAGTCACCAGTTTTTGGTGGATGACCTGACAAGCTCCCTTTGTTTCCTCATGGGGAGGGAAGGTAGTCTAGAGCATTGTTATGAGGTTTACTCATGGCAAAAGAAGCAAAAACCAGTAAATTTGCAAAATGGGACTAACGTTAGTTCAATCCTTCCATGTCATGTATAGAAAACTGTAGCCTCGATTGTCAGTTGATGCATGCTTGGAAGCGGAGGCTGAATGCTGCAATAAAAGGGGAGGAGGAGAAAGGAGGGAGGTATGGTGGAGAAGAGAAGGGAAGAAATGAATTGAAAGGGTGTTAGTTGGGGAACAGTAGGGGAAAGTATTTAAAAGCATAGCAATCTCAGCTTTGTGGTATTTTTATGACAGGAAGTGCAGGAATAGCAGGTTGAGTGACTTAAAGTCACTGATATTTCTGCAGTAAAGGGCAGTAAAAACCAAAAGATAGGGCCATACTCGCAGAGGCAGTGCTGGCAGCTGTACGCTAGTGCAGAGTTGCCATGAGCGGGAAGCAGTGTCTACTAGATAAGTCCTCAGTCAAGGGAAGTCTTTGGTGAAGGGTTCTTTGGGTTGTCTGCACCAGTGTTGCACTAGGAAAGCCTTTATTCTTTTACAGCCAGTTGTAATAACATCAACAGCATTACCAATAAATGATTGCCATGTCTCTGTACTATAGGGTGATCAGGGAAAATGAGAATGGTGTGTTGTCATATGAAAAGTTGGAGATAGCTTAGTAAGAAAAGGATATAGATTTCAGTATAGGAATAGGAGGAAGGACAGAGAATTTGACAGTGTTAATGCATGAAGGAAGGACAGAAGTGAAGAGGGAAGAATTACAAGCAGTATCTACCCATTGAAATAGACACAGCTGCATAAGTATTTGTTTGCAAATAATTTTATATCATGGTACCAAGTGCTAATACTGTAAATTATTGCTGTGAAGATAATTATGATCTGGGCTACAGCTTGAGCACAGTGACCTCAAGGTAATATGGGCTGTCTCTGTTTAGCATTGCTTAGGTGTGTTAGTGCCCATATTAAGTAGAAATAACAATGTTACAAAGGAACATAGTGTCCCCTCTGTCTGGGCTGACAATCTGTGAGGAGGGGGTAAAAGGTCTGTGAATCTGCTTCAGTTAACACTTCACTGAATAAATGAAGACCCATCCCCAAACACCTAGGAGTGCTTTAGATCTGTAAAAACTAGACAAATGAAAGAAGATCAGATATATGTTACCAACAGTACCAAATTATTAAAGGAAGATTCTCCTGCTGCAGGTGCAAGAGATGCAGTACTAGTAAATGAAACTTATACCAACAGCAGTAAAATATACTGTTTACACAGCACAGCAGTAAAGGTTAAAAAAACAATCATGTGGGCTTCTTTATACAGAGTTTCATATTAAAGTCTCAAACAAGTAAATCACTCTGTCAGAGAATGGGTTCAAGTGGTGCAGATCACTGGTGAATCTCTCCTGTCCAGAGACAGGTTAATACTTATATGTCAACAGATATGGTTGGGGAAAGCACAGAAAAAAGATTACCAACTCCTAGATTATATGAACTTCAGGTCAGAGAAAATGTCTTTTGTGATGGAGTGGGCTGGATTCAGAGAGATCCGCTGCAAGCTGCGGCAATGGTAGCTTGCAGAGACCTGCCCTGTGCCCTGGCCTGTGCACCCAATTCAGGATCAGAGTGGATGCAGCGGTCTGTGTCCTGTGACTTGCAGTAGCTGCACAAGGTAGGATGCAACACTCAGAATGCCACAGGTTGCAGGACACTAGGTTGCGAAGGGCGAGGGCCATCATGACACCCCCATACCCACCTCTGAGGCCCCGTACAGTGTGGGTGCCAGCCCCAAGCCCCCTTGCCATGGACCCCCCCAGAACATGGACCCGGTACCGCCCTGGTGGCCCAGTGGTCCCCCATCCCCCAACACACACACACCCGGTGGGTGCACTGGTGACTGGCCCTGGTGATGAGGGAGGGCTGTGCCAGTCACTGCTGGGGTATTGGGGGTGTGGGGGGCTCACACTGTGGGGTGGGGGCCACTAGACTACCAGGAGGTTATGGGGATGACAGAGGGATCATGCCCCAGGGCATGGGGGAGCTTGCAATGTGTGTGTGTGTGTGGGGGGGCTGGGCATTGGGGGTGTGTCACACACCCTGCCTGGCACCGTGCATGCCATGCCTGGGACCTGGAGCCCATGGGGGTCCATAACCCACAGGGGTTGTGGGGCTGGGGCACAGTGGCAACCTCCAGTGAACAGAAAAGACCATTTAGACCACATTTTTGTTGGCGTAACTGGTCTTTGATAGATGATCACTGGTGGTTGTCTCTGAATCCCATCAGTGGATGTAGTGGTCACCCTACCTGAATAGGGTGCAAATGCTGCCATAAACCCCCTTCTGCCATGTCGCAAGGGGGTTTCAGGCATATAGGTGCTGTTGAGCACAGGCAGCCTGCTGCATGTCACAGGCTGCCTATGTGAATCCCACTGGGACACAATGCAGGACACAAGTGTGACTTGCACCATATATGCCGACGCAAGTTGCCTTGCATCCTGCTTTGGCTTCTCTGGATCTGGCCCAGTAGGTTCAGAGTGTGTTTCAACAGGTTTCTCCAGGGCTGTCATCAGGAGACAGGCTGAAGCGATTAGCTGCAGATGTATTGGTGGTCAGGCCTCTTTGTCAGTTGGTTGCAGCTGGCTTTTAGGGAGCAGTGCTGTTGCAAGTGGAGTTTCTAGAGGTAAAATCTCTCTGAGGCTGTCGGTTTGTGTAGGAGATGAGATGTCCTGACAGTCTTTCAGTGGAACAAACTGATTATCAGACATAAACTGTGCCAAGCCTGCACCTGGATTGTCAGTAAGATCACTTCTGCTAGCACTTCTTGAACATGTGGCAGTGCGGTGTGCTCAATCAGCAGTAGTAGAAGGTCTTCGCTGCCATCAGCTGTGTCTCTTTTGCTTAGGTGGTGGTTGACTGGAGTGATTTCCTTGTACTAATTCTCTGGGTCTAGTTCATTCAAACAATGTGAGAGCCAGCCCAATATCCATCTTTTTGGGCGAGGGATCAGGACTTTCCCCTCAGTCGCACCCAGGATGTGGTATGTTTGGGGTGGTTATCCACTAACCAGTGTTGTACTTTGTAATCCATAGGTGCTTTTGCTATAAGGAAGTTTTGGAGCACCCCACTGTGTATAAATTTCAGCTGGGCTGGGTATCTGAGTGTAAATGATATGCCTACCTGGTGTAAGGTATGTCAGGCTGGTGTGAAGGCTGATCTTCAAGATGTCAAATCCTTAACATAGTCTGGAAACATGATTATTTTATGTTCTTGCCATTCCATTTCCCCAAGTTCCCTTGCTCTGTGAAGTATGTTTGCTTTAACAGGAAAATGCAAGAAGCATGATATAATAGGCAGGGGAAGCTCACCGACTTTCAGAGCCAGGGCTAGGGACCGGTGGACCCTTTCAATGTCAAAGAGTGGGTCTCTCAGTAACTTAAGTACTTGTGGCAATACATGTTGCATAAAAGTGATAACGTTTCCCAACCTGCAAGGGCCCTGCACTTCCTTAGGCCCAAAGTGACCTGCGTGTCTGCATCTTTTCTCACAGGTCCTGAATTGAGAATACAATTCCACTATCTTATAGAGAAAGAAAATTCTTTGCAAAAAAAAAACTATGTTAATACACCAGTTAGGGTTCAAATTAATGCAACAAAAGTAGAGAAATGCGGTGTTATGGTTGCCAACCCTAATTCACCACCCCAACCCCCAAGCAGCAAAAGGAAAAAACATTTGGGTTTTGGGTCTTCGGAGTTTTGGCGAATCAGTAGTGGGGTGTTCCTTGGGGTTGTCATCCCTAATGCCCAACCCATTCCCTGAACAAGCAATATCAGACATGATGCCCATTCTTCATACAACGAAGACCTATGTACTGCCCATGTCATTGATAGAAATGAAAGGTGCCTTACAAATCTTAGAAGACACTCTAGTATATCTCCAAAATAAATTTCCAAAGACAATATTAATAATTATGGGAGATTTTAATGCACAAACTGGGACAATTAATGAAGTCCAAGAACAGGGGTGGCATCTGGATGATGTCTATAAGTTCCCCTTGAGAAATTCCAATGATAAAACAATAAATAAAAAAGGAAGATGATTATTAAGTATTGCAGCAGGAAACAATATGTGGATTACTAATGGAAGAGTAAAGGGAGACTATATAGGTGAATATACGTTCCCAACTACAAAAGGGGGTAGTGTTCTTGATCTAGCTTTAATTGATATCTTTTCATTTTACATGATCAATAAATTTATGGTGATACCACTGTGGAAAAGTGATCATTTTCCCATGATTTGGGAATTAAGTGGAATAGGAGGTGTTTCTAAGCAATCCATCTGAGATCCCCAAAATGCAGATGAAAACTTGATCATAAGAAATAAAAGGTATCTAAGATGGACTTCAGATGCAGAACAATGCATTAAAGATACTCTCCTTCATATTGAGGAGAATGGAGTCATCAGGCCCGAGGAGGGGGAAGGCACCCAAAATCCAATAAAACACTGTGAAAATGCGATTTTAATTATAAAAAAGAAACTAGAATTGTATAATAACATTATAAACAATAGATTGGGAACCAATTATAAGACCTGGTTTGATGGGGAATGTTTGCAAAAGAGAAAACCTCTAAATAAAGTTGGAAGATATGCAAAGAAAACAGTGGACATGGCCCCAAAAATAGCTTTAAAATGGCTACAGAAAAAATATAGATCTCTGCTAGATGATAAGAAAAAGAAACATAAACAAGCTTTGTGGCAGGCCTTAAAAGAAAGAAAGAATCGATAGAAAGGATAGTGAAGCCTTTTGGGAACTAGTGGTGCTTGGCACTAAAAATATTGAATTTAATACCCTTTTGGTAATGCCTCCTTTTGTGTGGTTGAAATTTTTCCAGCAAAAATTCAGAACTAGGGATAAGATTTTAAATGATACAACACTCCTGGAGATCGATAAAGTTAAGTGGCAAAACAGTATCAAAATAACTGAAAATAAAGTAAAACAGGCGATAGTTTATTTATTTTGTTTTATTTATTGAAATGTTTCACCAGGAAGGCACACTGAGCAACAAGTTGCTCATCTCCCGGTGCGACCTAGTGAGAAAGCGGAACATTAGGATAATTATATAGATTTGAACACTGACACAGAGATTTACATGTAGATTACATATAATAAGAACAGTGAGTAAACAGTAATGCTGCAATGAGAAAAAAAAGAACTACAGTTTAGGACTAAGTGGATACAGTTATAACAGCATAGAACTTAGAAGATACAATAGCATAACATGATATCAATGGTATACTCTACGTGTCCCGTAAATGGGAAGCTTGATTTCTGTTGAGAGGAATTCTAGTAATTTAAACTAGGGAAGTCTAATAGGGGGTCATACAGACAGTACAAGGTAGCAAGGTAATACAACAGTACAAGTTAGCTAAGTTGAGACAGAAGTGCAATTTTGTTTAGAAGTGCAAAAAGAATAAAAAAGATTAGGGTTAGCCATAGTTGTGGCTAAATAACTGAAGGGGGATAAATGGGGTGATAATGGGGAGGAAAGGGAGAGAAGCACTTGAGATACATGACACAAGAAAGAAGGACCCAGTCAGAGGTCGATTTAAGGAGGGTAGGGGAGGAAGGACCCTAAGGGAGCGGAGAGCCCATTCAGGGGACAGAGAATAGAGAAGAGAGGAAGGGATTTAAGAAGGGTAGGGGAGCAAGGGCCCTAGGGGAGCTAGGAGCCTATTCAGGGGACATGGAATAGAGAAGAGAGGGGGGAAGGGAGAAGAAGGAGGGGGAGAGGTCTGCCAGGGCCAGAACATACTGAGGTGCAGAGAACCCTGCCTGCACAAGGAAAAGGTGCAGCATGTAAGAAGAGAGTAGGCTGTCAGGCAGTGAGGAAGAGACAGAAGCTTAACCCATTCAGGCCAGTTCAAGCTGTTGAGAACCTTGCCTGGGGATGGTCCTAGGCATGCGTTTGGCAAATATGTGAGGGAAGCAGTTGGGGATAGATAGAGGAAAAGGTGGAGGAAGGCAAGGGGTTTATCAAGAGCAAAGAACCTTGGGAAGGATAATTCCAACAGAACAGTGGGGGAGGAGAGAAGGAGAGATGACTCCCAGAACCTGTCCACTCCCGTATGCAGAGCACCCTGCCTGCACAAGGCAGAGGTGGAGCATGATAGGACGGTAGCACGCTGAAGGCAGCAGGGGCGAGTTATGCTATGGGATGCTGGGGCCACAATAGGGTTTGTGAAGGCCAGTGAATAGGTATTGATGAGAGAGGAATGGGGCAAAGTCACAGATGAAGTCCAACTGGAACTAATGGCAGAGGGTAGGACTTAGAGGAGAGAATTAGGGAGGGTCATGGCAGGCACAGTTGGGAGCAAGGTAGTTATTTAGGGCTGTGCAGATGGAGTAGGAGGAGGATGAATGACTGATTTGAGGGGGGAGGGAGTTCCAGACTTTTGGGAGTCAGTGAGAGTACCCAGATTGGCCGATTAAGGTGGCTCGGAGGGGGACAACCAGGGTGTGGGAACTGGTTGATCTGAGTGAGTAGGATGGTGGAGGAGGAGTTATGAAAGAGGTGGTGAGGTAGGAAGGGAGCTCACCCAACCAATGTTTGGAGGTGTACTTAGCACAGTGGGAGAGCCACCTATTTGTAAGAGAGGGGAAGGAAAGGACATGATAGAGATCGCAGTGGTGGGTGCGAGAGGGAGCATCCAGGGCAAAGCGGCAGAAGGAATTGAAGAGGGTGTCCAATCTTGTTAGGGATGAGGTGGGGGCAGCACCATAGACTACATTGTAGCAGTCAAAAATTGGCAGTATCATCTTCTGAACAAGTTCACGCTTAGCTGTTGGAGGGATGCGACTACGGTTCCTGAACATGGTACCAAGCTTGGGTGCAGTTTTTTTCTGGATGGTGTCAATGTGTCCAGAAACATTTAGGTGCTGGTCCAACCGAACACTCAAGTACCTGAAGGAGGATGTGTCCTCAAGAATAGTCCCATCAAGGGTGTAGAAAGTGGGCAGGGAGGGAAGCCTAGAGAGCGTCTGCCTTGTGCCAAAGGTAATGGAGACAGTCTTCTTGGCATTAAGGAAAAGTTGATGGTTAGCAAACCAGAGATGAACCTCACTGAAGTCTTGCTTACAAGCTGGTTGTAACCTCAGTAGGACAGGAGCCAAATGTATACAGGACTGTATCATCGGCATACATGTGTATAGCGGAGGGGGGTGCAAACAGAGGGAAGGTCATTTAAGAAGATGGAGAATAGGAAGGGCACTAGCACAGAGCCAGCGGGGATGCCAGTGCTAATCAGGAAGGGAGGGAAGTGGCGTCTGAGATCATTACTGATTGGGTTCTGCCAGTAAGGTAGGCCTTGAACCAGTTTGTGGCTGAGGGAGACAGGCCAGCTGCCAGTAGGGAGTCAAGGAGAAGGGAGTGGGAGACAGTGTTGAAGGCTTTTGCCAGATTGACAAAAATGGCAGAGATGATTTGGCCATTGTCCATCCCAGTTAGGATGGAGTCAGTGAGCTGTAGTAGTGAGGTGGTGTTTGAGTTGTTTTTCCTGTAGCCAGATTAGAAAGGAGTGAAAAAGGATGAGTCAGTAGGCTAGGTGGTGAGCTGGGGAGAGAACAATGTGCTCTTGTAGCTTGGCAAGGGTGGGAAGGAGAGAAATGGGGCAATAGTTTCTGGGGAAGAGGGGTCACCCCCTTTGGGTAGTGGTAGGACCACTGCATGTTTCAATGGAGAGAGGACAGAGGTTGTTGAGAATCAGAGATTTAGGATTAATGAGAGGGGGCAGGCTATGGCCATGGTGGAGAGGAGTCTAGGATCAAGGCCATCTGGGGAGGCACCTTTAGAGGGGTTGATGGTGAGGAGGGTGCTCAAGGTATCATTTGGGGTTACAGTTGTGAAGGAGAAGGGGAGGAGGGAGGGTGGTGAGAGAGGCATTCCAGTAGAGGTTGGGGGGGAGGGAGACATTTTAGTAGCTCAGTGACACAAGAGGTATAGTAGGAGCTGAACTCTACAGTTACTGCAGGTGGGTAAGATATTAGTGAGCCATTTACTTTAAGCACTGGGGGAAGGGGCAAGATGGGGGAGTGTATAGGGTATGAACCACCTTCTAGAACTTTGAAGGGGAATTTATGTTGGAGATGAAGGCAGATTTGAAGTATTCAGACTTGACTAACCTTGTAGCCCTGGTGCAAGCATTTCAGAGCATGCGGTAGTTCGCGAGGTCACTAGGATGCCGGGTAGCTTTTTGCCGCTTCCAGGCTCAGTCTCTGGCCCTAAGACAGGCCAGAAATTCAGGGGTAACCCAAGGTAAGTGGTTATCTCTGACTCTAGCTTGTTAAAGTGGGGCAAAGGTGTTCCAGTTCACAAGAAAGAGTTCTTTGAAGTAGTCAAGGGCCTTATCGACTGACAGGAGGTAGGTTAGGGAGGACCAGTCAGAATGGGCAAGGTTATGCAGGAGATGTTCATGGTCAAGTGTCTTGAAAGAGCATAGTTGTATGGTTTTGTGTGGTGATTTAGTTCTGTGGACTTTCCTAACTATGAATATTGGGTTATGGTCACTGAGAGCATCAGGGAGGATGCCAGAGGTGATGACATTGTGGGGGTGGGAGGTAAGGGCCCAGTCGAGTAGGGAGTGTTGTTGTTGTGTGTTGAGGTTAGGATGGGTGGGTTCTTGGATTAGTTGGGAGAGGCTTAGGGCTCTGATTTCATTTTTAGCTTCTGTAGTTTTAGATGACAACCAATTTAAATTGAAGTCGCCTAGGATGAACGGTTCCCCAGAGTGGGCGAGGGCAGTGATGAAGGTAAGGAGGTCTAGTGTGACCGAAGGATGGATATTTGGGCAGCAGTACATTCTGGCTATGAAGATAGGGACAGTGTAGGGCAGGGACACATGGATAGCTAAGGCATCATGGGTCTCAGGATTGGAGGATGAGTAGGTAACGGAGTATTGGATGGATGCTAGAAAATAAATGCCCACGCCACCTCCCCTGCCAGCACGGGCTTGTCATAGCAGTGAGTAGCCAAGAATGGAGACTGAGTGGTCTTGGAGTGTGCTCTTTAGCCAAGTTTCTGAGATGATTAGGATGTCTGGGTTAGAGTGCTCGCTGTGGTCTGAAGGTGGGCTATTTTTTACATCAAGCTTCTGATGTTTAGATGCAGGATCTTTAAACCCTTTGGGAGGGCTGAGAGTGGAAAGCAGAGGGAGGAGGTAGAGGAGGAAGCAACGGAAGAGTGTGGGGCAATCGGGCCAGGGTTGGGGTGGATATCTCCAGTGGAGAGCAAGAGGAGGGTGAGAATGAGGAAGTGTAGTTTTGGGGATTTTGAGGGGACTGGCAAGTAAGTTTGGAGTTTTGAGGAAGAGTGAGGAAGCAGAAGATGGAGAACCGTGGTGAATTTGAACACCGTTGCCAAAGCAACATGAGGAGTGTCGGTAGAGTGAGTCCATAGTTAAACGGGGGGAGGGAGTAATAGCAAGGATGAGGGAGGGGGATTGGAGGTAGTAACTAAAGGGGGTGGGGAAGTTGTTAGGTATAGGTGAATAATGCATGAGTGGAGTTGGTAGAGAGAGGAATATGAGTAGGACAAGGTGGAGAGATGAGAGTAGGGGGATGCATTGTTCAGAAGGCTGGAGAAACTTAATCGGCAACTGAACTAGAAGAAAGGACGAGTTTGTTAGCAAGATATGCAGAGGGATAGCTGGTCAGATGGAGGGGATGGGCTGAAGTTAGAAAGTGATCAGAAGGGTAACCAGATGGTTTTAGGCAGTGTAGTGCCTTTTAGAGGTGGTATAATATAATCTGCTAAGGGGATAATAGGTACTTAGTTATTCACATGTAGTTGTGTCACCTGACTCTCTAAGGCTACAAATAAAAGTGTTCAGATAGGGTGGGGGTGGGACCCAGCACAAAACACCAGTGGAAATATAGTCTGTGAAGCTTGCTGAGAGGGTAATGCGGGCTGGCTTTCAGAGGCACCAGTCACCCAACTAAACGTTCCAGGAGGTCTGGAGTTGCTTGTAGGCTAAGATCTACAGCTTTGGATGTGCTGCAGGTGGAGCTGCCATAGAAAGGAGCCTGGAAGGCTTGGGCAGCTCAGGGGCTCCTCTGAAGAGAAATTGGAAAAAGCACAGAATTAGTGGCCGAAAGGAAGTGGGGGGTTGGGGTAGAATCAGACAGTAGGCAGGGCAAGTTACAACAAAGAAATTCTGCCTAGAGACAGAGTTAATAGGGCAATCATGTAGATGGAAGCAGGACAATAGGAGGTGGATGAAACAGGAAAGCTTTGGAGGCACCTAGGGTGGCGGTCAGGGAAGCATGAGAGTAGATGGGGGGAGGTGAATTTGCACTTGGAGGCGCTGAGGGCAGTGAGGCTAGAAGGGAGCAAGAGAATAGCTGAAAGGCCTGAAGTGTGGATTCAAGGGCTGTCGGACCCTTGGTCGCAGGGCACAAAGGGCAAGGATAGGAGGGAGAGGTTTGAATAATGGGGGGTAGCTTGGAGGGACCAAGGGCGGTAAGAAGGTAGAAGCAGGAGGAGGAGGAGGATAGGAGAGCTAGAGAAGGGGTGAATTGAGAGGGTAGTGAGCAAAGAAGATAAAGGTTAAAAACTTGGGCTTTGTTTTTAAAATTAGTATAGCCCAACAGTCAGTATCTGCAGTCTAACAGTTTCATTTAAGGGCTGTAACAATGAATATTAAGAGTGCCGAGGCAACTCTGCATAACAGTTTGTAAAAAACAACCTAAAATCACAGTAGCTGTAGAAATTGGAATTTTGAGAGTGCTGAGGTGGCCCCGCTAGCATATACACAGTAAGATTATTCAGCATTTAAAGCTCTAATGCAGTAAATTCAGTTTAGAACACTTTTTTTACTAATTAGGCAGGATTGCAATAGTTATACAGAAAAAAGCTTAGAGTTAGAAAGTTCATGGATTGGAGCCAAGGTAATTCCAAGTACTTGGCCAATAGGAGTGCACAGTCAAGGAGACCAGCCAATGAGGGAGCAGGGGCATGAGAGAGCTGCTTTCCTGTTGGTCAGAAAAGTCACCGTACCTGTCTGTGAAGCTTGCTGGAGAGGGTAACACAGAAGATGAACAAAGTGGCAGGAATAGATGGGATAAGTGCAGAAATTTTTTAGGCAATGCCAGACTGGTGGGCATGGAAACTAAGTAGTTTATCTAATTACATTTGTGATAATTTAGTACTCCCTAGTGAGTGGGACTTTAGTTTAATAGTCCCATTGTACAAGAACGACTCTATAGCTGATCTGGGAAATTATAGGCCTATCTGCCTTTTTTGCATAGCTTTTAAGGTTTTCTCCAGAATCATCTTAGAAAGACTGGACAATTGGGTTAGGGAGACTAATTTACTATCAGAAGAACACTCTGGTTTTAGGAAAAATAGGGGTACAATGGATAATATTTTCATTTTAAATTACTTGATAGAAAATATTGTGTCATAAATAAAGAAGTATTATATGTGGCCTTCTTGAACCTGAAAGCTGCATTTAACAATGTAAATAGATCCATTTTATGGACAATTCTAGAGGACCAAGGGATAGAATCTCATTTATTAGCCATTTTATGGTGTTTGCACAAAATCAATAAAGCATACATATGAATTAGTACGAGTGGTATGGTCTTAGCAACAATATGTATTGAAAAGGGTGTAAAACAGGGCTGCCTGCTGGCACCATTATTATTTAACCTATATATGGAACAACTGGTTAAAGAACTGAATAAGATCAAATGCGCGGCCCTGAGTATTGCAGATAGTAAAGTTAGAACTTTGTTAAATGCTGACAACATTGTTCTATGTTCATTAACCCCATTAGGTTTGAACAGGGCAATCAACTGTTGCCTAAAAACCCTTGGTCATCTAGAACTGACAACCCACAGAAGTCTGCTAGTTTAAGTAGGTGGCTCAGTAGGTAGCACACTCGCCTCTGAGGCCGGGAGATTAGAGGGCTATGGGTTCAGTTCCCGCATCTGGCACTTGGGTTAATATCCCAGTACTGACACTGTAGTGCAGCATTAGAGGGGTGCGGCACTTCTGAGGTGCCGTCTTTTGGATGAGACATTAAACCGAGGTCCCATCTGCCTGGATTAGTATAGTTCAGCTGGATGTTAAAGATCCCATGGCACTTATCGAAAAGAGTAGGGGAACATTTTATTGAAAATGAACTGATCAAAAATTACAGAAAAAAATACATAGCACTGCATTTCAAGTAACAAGTCATATACAAAAATCAGTTGTTCCACAAACAAATATAATGTATAGGCTTAGTAACACATCATCCGATTTTATCCTTCATAAAAGGAACATTCAACCAACGGAGTTTCCATACAGCTACAGACATATGTTGTTGTTCGAAATAACATTGCTTACACAGTGCATTCTCTGTAATATGAACAACAGTGTCTGGGTCTTGAAAGACTTGCTGCAACACAAATTTACATCTTACTTGCCAAAGAATGAATTTGATAAATGATAATACAAGTCTCACCATGTCAGTTTGCAAACCTAGATTTGAAACACTTAAACCACCCACTATTTCAGAATAAGTAAGACACTCCCAGTGAGGTTGATTCCATCTACTAGCTAATAATCGCCATACTTCTAGAACAAAAGGACATATAAGTAAGAAATGTTGCATAGTTTCTTCTTTCCCTATACAAACCTGTCTTGGACAAAATCGTTCTTCACATTTTTTATGCTTTGCATTACCCTTAACATTCAGACGACCATGTGCACTCAACCAGGTAATGTCCCACAGTCTAGGTGGTATTCTGGGATCCTTCAAAGTATCCAACACATGCATTCTATATTGAGACTCCACACCCTGGAACAACACTTGTGTCTCTGGAATACCTTGTTGAAGAGCTCTATACATTATTTTGTTCGATGAAGAGTTAAGTACATCCAAAGACACTTTCCACAATTTCAGTTTTCCCAGGACAGGCCTAAAATACACATAAGACATCATAACTTGGGCATGCAATATTCCCTGCTCTTTCCATTTAAGATATATAGGTTTCAACCAATGGTCGGCAAAAGGGACCCATACTGCGAGTTGTGGTTTGGACAGATCTAATAAATTATGACGAAAAAATATAGTAAAAATAAAAAGAATAGGATTCTTCAAATTCAAACCTCCTATATCTATAGGAAGGTACAAAACCTCTCTCTTTACTGGGTTCAACCTACAGCCCCACATGATCTGAAATACCAAATCCAACAGACATGTTTCCAGATTTCATGGTAATGGATATACAGCACTTAAAAACAAAACGATTGGTAATAGATATGTTTTAACCATCATAACTTTCTTCTTTTTCACTTGATTCCATGACTTCCAAACAGTCACTTTAGCAGAAGCGTCCTCCAACTTTTTAGACCAATTAAACAGGCTATTATCTCCTTTCCCGGACCATATACCCAAATATTGAAATGACTTATTTGACACTGTGATACCATGCCAGTCTGTGTTTCCCAAATATGACCTTCCCAAAGGATAGATGACACTCTTATGTCTATTCAGGCTTGCACCTGTAGATTTAGCAAGGTCATCCATTAAGGTCAATACCCTCAGGCTGACCTTTCATCTGAACTACACAAATATCATCTGCATAAGCAGTAACACGGATCTCCAACCCCCCCCCCCCGTGGTAGAATCCCTTTCACATGAGAATCCTGCTGAATGAACATAATATGGGATCCAGACAAAAAACATACAGAAGGGGACTGAGAGGACACCTTTGTCTTACACCCCTATAAATTGATATATATGTACCTAAATGACCATTCACCATAGGAATTGCACTTGCATGAGAAGACAAAGTAGTTATCCACTGCACAAATTGCTCAGAAATACCATAGGCCTGTAGAACATGAGAAATGTAGGAATGCAGGACTTTATCGAAAGCCTTTTCTTGATCTAAAGCCATAATGAAACCTTGTAGGAGTTCCTCTTTACCCTGTTCCACTAGTTCCCTAATTAACAATAAATTATGTTGTATTGAACATCCTGGTATTGTACAAGTTTGAGCAGATGAAAGTAAGTATGGAGTCAGGGGCAACAGTCGAAAATGTAAGAGTTTCATTAATATTTTATAGTCTGTATTTAGAAGACTTAAAGATCTCCAATTGTCTAGGTTAGTTCTATCACCTTTTTTGTAAACCATAATTTGTACTGCTGTACAAAAGTGAAAATCTACTTGTAAAGTCAATAAAACCCAATTAAATAATACTTTTAATATTTGAACCATTAATCCTTTAAAGGTTTGGTAAAATTCGGCAGGCAAGCCATCTATACCAGGTCCGGTATTCTGTTTAAGACAAGCAATGGCTTGTTCAAGCTCCTGATCAGTAATAGGCTCAGACAAGTGCAGTAACAAATCAGCTGGTATAGTAGATAACACGAGGGAGGAAAGCATAGTTTGTGTCTGGTCCTCATCTAGTAGGGAAGAGGTGTACATTGTCTTCAAATATTTTGATACTGTATCCAGAATACCTGGGCCATCTGAGACAATCTCACCAGTGCCAGTAGCAATAGCAGACATAAAACATGCATTTGCCCTCTGAGAACTAATCTACAAAGGATCTCCTAATCCTGTTTTCCCTGGAGTACAAATTTTATGTTCATGCAGCAGTGCCTTAGCCCTATCATACTGTAACAGAAACATCTCCTTTTTTGCATTAAGGGCCTGCTCCATTAGGGGGATATGTAACAAATTAATAGTAGAATAGATCTTATTCTACTGCATACGAAACTTTAAGTACTGTCTATACCGTCCCTGACACTTTGTGACAGAGTATTTTTGGAAAATACTCCTCAAACCTGTTTTAGTAAGTTCCCACCAGCTACTTCTGTTATCCACCAAACCTGCCATTGACATACGTGCTCTAAGAAAGTCCTGTATTTGGGTCTGCAAATGTTTTTCAGGCAGAAGAGCCGTATTCAATTTCTAATACCCTTTCTCATACCTTGGCCCATTAACTGTACCTAATGTAACCATTAAGATAGCATGGTCAGAAATTTCTAATGGGAGCACCTGTGCATTTTCTACCCCTATATTAGATTTGGTAAACAAAAAATCAATTCTAGTGGAAAGGGAACCACGAAAATATGTTTGACCACCTGCCTTATGTATCACTCTATAAGCATCTATCATCTGACTTTGAGATAATAATTGGAGAAGATAGTTGGTGTCACTATGCACCTTAGTCGTCTTAGCCCCTCTATCACCTATATTGACAACACAGTTAAAGTCCCCCCCAAATCACTGATTTGGTGATATATAAATAGGGTTTAATCAGACCAAACAACTCCGTCCACCCTTTTTAAGTAAGAGGGGCATAAATATTTATCAATCTCCAGGCCACATTCTCATATGTAAAATCAATTATTAAAGCTCTCTCCACAAACACCTCAAGCAATCTCGAAATCCTAAAAGCATCCCCTCTAAAAAGAATACCCACTCCCTCACAAACATCCGGGCCATAGGAGAAAAAAGATGGACCCCAACACCACAGCTGTTCCGCTGAGTTAATTAAAGAAGTAGTATTTAGCCTGGTGTCCTGTAAAAGGAAAACATCACAATCCAGCTTTTTAAACCCTGCCAGGGCAACCAAACGTCTTTTAGGATTTTTAATACTATTGACATTTATGGTTGCAATTCACAACCTGGGAATGAAGGAAGACATCAGAGAAGTATATTATAAAGATCAGGGTGGCTTCTTTATTCTGGTACTTCTATGGACTCAGGTTCGATACTGTGGAGCACCACTCACTAGGGGACCCTGCTCCTGAGATTCACCATCTGTATCAGAAGAGGGAGGGGCTGGGGGAAGAAGCTTCAGAATCTCCCCCTGGTTCAGAATCTAGAGATTGAGGCTTCAAAATCTCATATTTATTTGAAAGCAAAATTCCCACATCTTTCTCTAATGAAGCTTTTGCCACCTTAGGTCTGGGTTGAGATTGTTTTAAACTCCTTTTCTTAGCCACACTTTTGCCCCATGGAGGAGACATTTCAAAAGGAGCTTCCTCCTGCATCAATGGAAGAGCAATTAAATCAGTTCCGGTCATCACAACCTGTTCTGAAACAACCCCTACTTAAGCTCCTAATGGGGTATCGGCCACACTATCTACCTGTGGAGGTGGGGGGGAGGTGGAGGGGGATTTGGCCTGGTTTCCGAGGGAGATGGTTCCTGCTGCTGGGCCCTTTTTTTTAACATTTCTTTTTTCTGTGCTTCTTGTATGATGCTATCCTGACTTTTCATGTCTGTCCAGTTATGGGTAGCCCCAGGAACAAGATTTATAGGTATGCCCAGAGTCATAACATAAGTTACACTTTAAGTCTGCCTGACACTCTGAACTATGATGACCATAATCAAGGCACAGGTTATACTGTAATCTGTCACACGTGGAACCCAAATGTGTAAGGGCCCCACATTTAAAACATGCCCTAGGTTGACCTGTATAAAAACAATGCCCTCTTTCAGAACCCAGAAATATACTATTAGGTAGATGTACAGGCCTAAGGTTGTTATTCCGTAAATGTACCCTAAAGACCCACCCTCCATTCCATATACATTCTTCATCAAATATAGGTGAGGGAAACCCTATGACTTCACAACGTTTTTGTAGCCAGAAAACAATATCATGCACTGAAACAGATTCATTGCGAAACAACACAGTCACTGATTTAATAGTTGGTTTAGTTAGAGGGATAACCTTGAAAGGCATCCACAATTCAGTATATTTCAGGACATCCAGTTTAGACCAAAAACGATCTAAGTTTTGAGGGGTGACAAAACTAATATCATAAATCGTTGAGCCAGATACATGAATGAGAGCATGGATCTCATTAGAAAAAAACCAATAGAGTGTTTTAGCAGTGTTTTCCCCACATAAAGATGGTCAGGCGCTAAAGCTAAACCACCCTGATATTCTAGACGCACCGCGTTTCTCCGTTGCAAAGGAGGGGGGGCACCTGAAAAAGGGTCTTTACGTCTAAAGGACTCCCAGGTTGTTTTTGCTCATTGAAGGGGATCAGGAAAAGGTCCTGCAGGTTGAGGGGAAGTAAGGACTGAGTCACCCCACTCCATATACTTATGCACCATGCTATCTGACTCCGAGGAGGATGAGTCAAGGAGACCTGTACCCCGAATCTGTTCCCCCACTTCAGGCTTCTGTAGATCATTGTTCTGTTGTTCCTCTTTTAACAAATCAGAGTCTGCAGAGTTTAACAGAGGTTGGCCAGGTATGGGACTATGGGCCGGGTCAGGAACCCAGACCCCGGTATCGCCTTGCTTCCAGCCCGCATTGAGCAGTGAACATTTGAGCGAAGTAACCAGGCATTTGCTCAGGGACTGGGGAGGATCAATGTCAGATCTACCTTTACATAAGGAAAGACCTTTTTGCTGAATTTCAAACTGCTCATTTACTGTGACAGAAGATATACTCACTGAATCTTGTTGCAATCCTGACAAGGCATCTAAATCCCCATAAGCATCTGACTGTAGCTCAGATGTCAAATTCTGCACATCAATGGGTTTTTCTGTCAAAATGCTGCCCTTTGAAAGTGGAGGGTCATGCTGCTGACTCACACTGCTGCTCGACTGAGGTTCAGCCACAATATTCTTCATAAGCTCCACCTGAATCAGGTGTGCAGCATCCCTGAGAAGGTCAGAATCAACCATTTCGCTTTGGTCTTCCGACAAAACAGTAGGTAACTGCAGAAAAGAGCTGCGATCCGGTTGTACACCATCCGGTCTCAAAAAACGTTGATTTTGCTGTAAAATGCTGTCCAACCATACTGTATCCGGACTAAACAAACCTTCGGTAGCACATAAAGTCAGTGGAGTTGAATCTGCCATAAATTTCTCCTTTTTCTGACAGTGAGGTAGTATTTCAGAGGTCTCCAAGGCTGGACCTGAAGGTAGAGAGACCTTCTCACCTCCAGGTACACCAGCAGACTGACCATCCATGACATCAGCCTCCATAGCGGCAGCTCCCCCTACTGATGAAGAGTAGGGGAATTTCCCCAGTACCCTGGCCAAATTTCCCTCATTCACTAAAAATACCACCAACAGCTCAATCTGGTTCAAGGTCAGTTGGCATTCATCTGTATCCCCCTCCCCCGGGTCATGCCTGAAAATAGGCAGGATTTGTCTAGTGCACTTACCCAGTCAAAAAAGACTAAATAAATAAATAAAAATAATATTCAGTAGAATGAAACAACATAGCAATACATTTGGACCATTGGAAATATGCAAATTGAGACCAAAAATGAATATACTTATCCGGGGTTACATCTGAAACAAAATTAGCCTGGAATTCCCAGATTACTAATGCAAAGAAACAGGGATTAATGGTGGACAAAGCCATTAATAGATTCTGCAAGCTCTTTGCAGCAAATTCAGGTGTGGCACTAAAAAGTGCATTTGATTCAAAGGTGGTAAGCATACTTCTGTATGGTTCAGAAATATGGGCCTTCTACAAGGGGCCCAGAGACTTAGAGGTGGTTAAGAACACGTCTTATAAGCAAATATTTAATTTACACCAGAGAACCCCAACAGCTCTATTAAGGAGTGAATTTAACTTAAAATCCATTGTACTAATCTCTCAAATAAGGGCATTGCATTTTTGGAAAAAATTGTAACCTTGCCACCAGATAGACTAATAGCTAAATGCTGGCTAGAAAGCAAAGAGAAAAAGAAAAATACAAGGTTGCTTTTACCAATTAAATAAACAAATTGTAGAAGAAGAGTTAATTGAAATCTGGGACAGGTATACTATAGACAATATAGAATTACTGTATATGTTAAACTGATGGTCCAGAGATATGTGGATGTTTTCTTTCAAATAAAATTAGGTCAAGTGCAGGAATTGCAGTCCATATTATAAATTAAAACAATTACAAAAGAAAGAAAAGTATCAAATTTTTTGAGAAAATGTATCGCACAGAAACGTACTTTGTAAATTTAGAATGGAACTATTAACTTTAGGAGAATCCAGAGGAAGTGTCTTCAATCTGGTGGATTGCCATGGTATTTGTAGCATAAATGCTAAAATTACAGTCTATTATCTGATATTTGAATGCCCACAACTGGTTAAACCAAGAGAAAAATGACTAACACCAATCTGGGGAGACAATAAGCAATATTCAGATGTGGGAAACATTATAAGATGTATGCTATTTTGTTACATATCAAGTCACATCTTTGCAATGGCAAAATTTGCTAAGGAAGCCTTATACCTGGTCTGTAGGATGAATTGCTAGAAAGTGGAAATGAACAGAGATGGATTTTATGATGTAAATTTTTAACTTATTCTATATATTTAAATAATTGTATTGTATACTGAGTCTGCTGTGTAAAAGAAACTTGAAACATACAAGGAAGACTCCACCATTGATTCACCAAGACTCCGGAGACCCAAAACCCTATTTTTTTTTTCCTTTTGCTGCTTGGGGGATTGGTGTGGGGAGTTAGGGTTGAAACCCCTAATGCCACATTTCCCTATATTTGTGGCATTTACTTGAACCCTAGCTGGTACATTAAAGTAGTATTTTGCAAAGCATTTATAAAATACCAACTGAAATGTCATTGCACACTACAAGTTCAAAAACACATTTTGTCCAGGATTTGAAAAAAAAAAACACCTGTCATATTCACGAGGTGCTGTGAAAAAATGACTGCTTTGAAACTTTGGGGTCAAAATACTGAAAATTACCAAATTATGAGTGAGCACTGAAAAATTTCAACATACCTTCATAACGTTGTTGTTTTTTAATATTTTGACCCAAATTTTCAACATAGTCTTCTTATGGCCCCACCTCATAAACCTGGGTGGTGAAAATTTTCATATCCCACCTAGAAGGTGAGTTTGCAGGGTGACTGAGAAATCACCTTTCAGACCCCTGTGGAAGAACTGGTGTGGTGTGAAGTGCTGGGGCTTTTATGTGCCAACTGTTGTTTGTGTTACACAACAAAAGTATGCACATAATTTAACTACAACTTTAGCTATACAGCCTTTTTTATTGCAAGGAGTACAGTTTTGTGGTCTTTAGTTATTAACCGCAGCCCCACTCAGTGATGGAGCACCAGGAACCTCTGGTGTGTTGATCTGAAAAATTTCACCTACCTTGTTCATGAAATGGGATCCTATAAAGGCTGTGTTGAAAATTTGGGTGAAAATATAAAAAAATGACCAAGTTATGAGTACAGGTTCAAAATGCATTTAAATACATTAACCCGCACTTAACTGATTTCCTCAGCTCCTGTTCTGGAGTTGAAGAATGAAGATGTGTCTCTGGTCCAAAGAATATTATGACATTGGACTCCCAGTAGGTACGTAATGGCTGGGGGTGTGGAAGGGTGGGTGATGAATTGGTGGGGTTCCAGTGGGTGGAGAGCAGCAGAACAATGGATGTCTGGGCCAGAGCCTGGGTGGATCCCCCTACTCTGTGCACAGTAGGGAACTGTGGGATATGGCAGTCCTGCAAGGATTATCATATCTTTGCCCAGGTAACAGTCTAAGAAAAAGTTCAAATTATGCCTCCCAGGCCCGATGCCACCTTATAAGGCTTTGGAAGCAAGTGGGGAGGGCCCACAGTGCACTATTTATTTATTTAAAATTGGTGACCAGGAAAGGCACACTGAGCCAAGGCTCGTTTCCAGGTGCAACCTGGGTACAAGGTGTGCACAGAAGTATACAGAATTACAACAATTTATGGTTATGGACAGTAATTGCAACATCTACTAAAGTACAACAATTTTTGGTTACAGACAGTAATAGCAACAAGTACAGACAGTATGTACATCCTATAGAAATACAGTATAGACATTGGTCTTTACAGAATGGTAATATACAAGCACTGTAGAGACAATCATCTTTACAGTGTGTTATAAACAAGCACAGGAATAGTACAGCTGAGAAGCAGAAATTCAGTACAGTAAGAGGCAACATGCACAAAATGACTATATGAGGCCTCCTAGAAAAGGTTAGGCCCTAGTAAGAAGGGTACCATGGGGCATCTTTGGCAGAGAGGGGGAAGGGAGGAACCTGAGGAGTTGTTTAATGGCTGAAAGGGAGGAGGTCTGGCAAAGGTTAGGTGGAAGGTTGTTCCACAGGAGGAGAAGATGGTAGGAAAAAGCGGCTTGCCCGGTAGCAGAGTGGGGGTGTGGGAGGAGGAATGTACGAGCATCCCTGCGGCACAGGGAGTAGCCTAGGGGATTGGCTGGTGCAAGGTGGGAGGTGAGGTAGGGGGGCAAGGAGCCTAGCCAGTATTTAGCTATGAGGGAGATGCTGTGAATGGTTTTCCTGTCGGAAAGCAGGGCCAGGGAGAGGGTAGTGTAGAGGTGGCAATAATGATTGAGTGGGGGTGAGGCAGTGGTGAAGCGACAGAATGAGTTGAAAAGGATGTCAAGTTTTGAGAGGGATGAGGATGGGGCCATTCCATAAATGATGTCCGAGTAGTCTAGTACTGGCAAGATTGTTTTACGAACGAGTTTGCTACAGTGTCCAGAGGAAGACTAGCTTTATGGCGATAGAGGATGGCAAATTTGGGCCAGAGTTTAGTACAGATGGCCTTGACATGAGTGGAGAAGTTGAGGTGGCTGTCCAGCCAGATGCCCAGATATTTGAAGGCGGGGACCATCTCTAGGGGGGAACCAT
Organism: Neoceratodus forsteri; assembly: GCA_016271365.2. Taxonomy (NCBI): domain Eukaryota; kingdom Metazoa; phylum Chordata; order Ceratodontiformes; family Ceratodontidae; genus Neoceratodus; species Neoceratodus forsteri. The sequence goes on from CM057451.1 coordinate 10,445,156, forward strand.
CCAGGGTGGAGATTGCTGAGGGGGCAGGTAGAGAGACAAGCTTTTGTCTGGATCCGAAGACCATGGTGACAGTTTTTTTGGCATTAAGTTTGATCTGGTTTGTAAGGAACCAGGACTGGACTCTGTTGAAGTCATTTTGAAGGTCTGGGAGGACACTGTCATGGGAGGGGCCTGAACCATAAATGATCGCATCATCGGTGTACAGATGCACGTTAGAAGAGAGACAGGTGGAGGGGAGGTCATTTATGAAAAGGAAGAAGAGGATGGGGCCAAGGATAGATCCTTGGGAGACACCTGAGAGGATGGGAAGAGGAGGGGAGAGGGTGTCTCCTATTTGTACAGACTGCTTCCTATTCTGGAGGTAAGAGTGGAACCATTTGATGGCAGGTTGGTCGAGGCCAAAGGAGCTAAGTTTGTGGAGAAGCAGAGGGTGGGAGACTGAGTCGAAGGCTTTTGCCAAATCGATAAAAATGGTGATGGTGGTTTGGCTGTTGTCCATAGCAGAGAGGACAGAGTAGGTTACTCGCAGCAAGGTGGTGATGATGGAGTGGTGTTTTCTAAAACCTGACTGAAAGGGAGAGAGGGAGCAGTTGGAGGAGAGAAAATATGATAGTTTGGACAGCGTAAGGGATTCTTGGATTTTTGCAAGGGAAGGGAGGAGAGAGATGGGCCTATAGTTTCACAGCAGGGAAGGGTCACTGCCTTTGTACAGAGGGAGGATCTTGGCCAGTTTCCAGGCAGAGAGAACTGTGGCTGTAGTGATGGAGAGGCTAAGTATGTGTGTCAAAGGTGCAGTAATGGCCAAGGCAGAGATGCGGAGCAGTCTGGGGTGCATGCCATCAAGGCTTGTTTTTGACTGGTTAAGGGAGGTGAGTGTATTGTAGACTTCCAGAGATGTGAAAGGAGGAAAGATAAAGTCAGCTGAAGTGGGGGCGGAATCAGGGGAGTCAGGTGGGGGAGAGTCAGGCAGGGTGCAAGAAACGAAAAACAAGTTGAAGAGTTCAGCTGCAGAAGCAGGATCTGAGACTGGGTTGCCATCGATGTTAAGGATGGGACAAGTCTGGTAAGAATGGGGGGTGATAAGGGAGTTTATCACATTCCAGAAGGATGCAGGGGAATTATGGTTTGTATTTTGAAGTAGGAGGATTTGGATTGCCGAATAGTTTTGGTGCATATGTTTCTGAGGTGTTTGTAGGATTGGAGGTCGCAAATTGCATGGGAGGTTTTGTATCGCCTCTATGCACATTTCCTGGAGTGATATAAGGTGATGAGGTTAGATGTGATCTAGGGGCGATGGTACCATTTAACTCTAGCTTTCCTGAGCGGAGCATGGAGGTCCCAAGTGGTTTGGAAAATGTAGAAGTGGGATAGGGTGAGGTCAACATCTGACACAGAAAAGACTGGTAGCCAGTTAGCATTTGTCAGGTCATGCTGCAGGGCAGGTTTGTTGAGGAGGTGTATGGAGTGAGACCATTTGTATTTGGGATGAGAGTGTGGGGAATGGATTTTGCGGATGCAGAATGTGAAGCAGTGGTCACTAAGGACATCGGAGAGGATGCCCAATGTTGAGATCCTGTGGGGATGGGTGGATAGAACCCAGTCCAGAAGACTGTGCTTTTGGGTCCGGTGGTTTAGACAGGTAGGTTCCTGGATAAGCTGGGAGAGATTTAGGGCTTCAGTCCTCAGGGCTGTGGGTTTGGCAGAGGAGGAGAGGCAGTCAAGATTGAAGTCACCTAGCATTATGAGTTCACCATTTGAGGTGCACGAGGAGATTGCCGAGATGGCCTTGACAAGGGAGTCAGGTGAGGTCTTTGGAGGTGCTGTGCAGGGAAAGCATGCAGATGCTACTGTTGGATTACCCTTTGTGTAGTACTGATATCCATTGCATAGCCTTTGCGCAGTCAACAAGCATCTGTAGATCATGTTGATCATGACCATGCCCCCTCCTGTGTGTGACCTTGATCCAGCCCCCCTCATAGATGTCAAGCAAAGTGGGATTGGGTTCAGAGGGCCAACAGAAGTTCTGCAATGGGTGCCTTTGGATGCTGCACGTGTGTGGAGGGGCACTCCATGATTTTAAATGGTCCTCCACACATGTAGAAGAAGTCTAGATTCCTTTTTGAATGGCATTAGTCCACAAAAATATGTTGCACTAATGTAAGTGAGTATATAGCACAGTATACCATATGTATTTTAAAAATATAATTTATTTTATAAAGTTCTTCCTGTTGTTTGAACTGAACCCCAAACCCTTTTTTTTTCCAAAGTACAACTCTGTAAACATTATGCTACACAAGGCTGATCTGAGCTGACCTGATTGTTGTAGTGTTACAAAAACCATGAAGCACACCAGTCATTGGCATAGTTATTATTTTTTTTAATTTATTTATTGAAGTATTCCAAAATCTTCCCAGAAAAGACATCGTTGGTAACAGCTTGTTTACAGATGCATCCTGGCAGTGAAGTACGCGGCGCAATAAGGGGTGAGAGTAAAAATGCAAATACGTTAACAGTTGTGTGGCCACAATATTATGTGACAAGTGAAACAATGCAACAAAATAGAGTGCAGAGCTACAATACATTACCAGATTGCAAACCAATAAAATCATGCAAATTAAAGCAATACAAACAAGTATCAAAGGTAGACAAAATTACACTTGATCAGCAGTAGTGAACAACCCCAAACCAGGGCGGAAAGGTAAAGATGCATAATACAGCAATTTCACAAACTGTAGGTGGGGGGGAGGAGGATGGGACTAGGGTCAGGGGTCAGGAACAGTTGAAATAGGGAGCTGTAAAGTCACAAAGAAGAGACTTAAGGGGAAAGGAGGAAGAGGATGAGCAGATGGACAGGGGAAGAGAGGCCCAGAACTTAGGGAAATTATATGAGAAGGTAGACTAGCCAGCCATAGATTTTCTAGGGTGGGAGTGAGAGGGAATGTGAAAAAGTATTACAGAGAGGGTAGGAGGAAAGATGGGAAAGACAGGAAACAGGAAAAGTATGGAAGGAGGGAGGGAGGGAACCAAGCCAGCATTTGGATATAAAGGAGTCACAGTGGGAGAGGCAGCTAGTCTCAATGGAGGGGAGGGAGAGGGAAAATAGCAGTGGTAGGTATAGGGAGGACAGTCCAAGCCTAGGGGTGTCCAGTCAGGCAAGGGTGGACTTGGAAACTGTGTTGTAGATGATGTTGCCATAATCGAAATTAAGAAGGATCATCTTTGAGACCGGTTACCCACCTGACAGTGACAATTCATCAGCAAAGTCCCTTACAGCAACTACAGCGCCATGCTGCTGTAGAGAACCCACTGGAACCTGGCGCTGTCTGTCTGGGATTCTGCACCACCCCCAAATCAGCTCCGACTAAGAGTTGATAATCCTAAAGTGGGGGGTTTGGGGGTGCAGCCCCCCATGTTGGGGGTTAGGAGGGTGAAGCTACCCAAAGAAAACACATACAGCCACAGGGAACTGGCAGCCGACTGCAGAATGCAGTCGACCTGCTGGTTTTGCTGATGGGGCATTCAACAAATATTTTGTCGAACATTCATCGTGGATCCCTTTGAGGCAATCTCCCAGGGAGTAGAAGCAAGATACTAGCTTTGTTCCTGTACAGCGCACCTAGCATGGGTGGAGCTTATGGTGAATGGCATCTACATGCACCAAGAAATCAAGATGTCCTTCCAGCCAGACCCCCAGGAGAAAATATCCTCAATCCCAGTGCCATCATAGGTATAGAATGGACCGGCCCAGTGGCGCAGAGGGTTGAGGCACTGGACGCCACACCTCATGCCGCGCTGGCGAGCCAGGTTCAGGAACTAGCCTGAATCGCTGGGGGTCGGCAGGGGGGAAGAGATTGAGCATCCGTAGGACTGCTCTCTCTTCCCAGGGTGGGTTTGGGGGAGTGATCGCTCACAGAGTGGCCTCTGACAACCATCGGGGGTGCCTGATGTAGCGACGCTGCGAACGCTGGGGGCTGAGTTGCAGCATTACGTTGCCTTGATAAGCGACACTCCGTGGGGGTCAGGAAAAAAGAGAGAAAAACCACATTCCTGGGGACAGATGAAGGCACCTCGACTGCCCAACAGCCCACACTTCCAATACCAGGCTCTCTTCCTCTCCACAGGGCCACTCGTGTGCCGGGCACTTTGCCCTATAAGATAGACTGCCCTGGTCGGATAGGGCAGCCCTACCTCCAGAGGGTTCAGACCCGGAGGTGGTGCTCGGTGGTATGATGGAGATGGACGAGTCATGGGGGAAGGCAGAGGCTGGGTATCCGAGGATGCTAGAAGGAGTTCTCCATGACTGGAGATAAATAGAGTTAAAAAAAAAAAAAGGTATAGAATGAGAGGAGAGCCTAGCGATCTTCTGCTGGAGCCAAAAGTCAAGGAAACCATTTTCTTGGCATTGAGGGATAGTTGGCCAGTGCTGAATGTTGCAAAAATCCAACTGGAGCTGGGCAGTGATGTCACGGCAGAGGAGCTGGAGGCAAAGAGCACAGTATTGTCTGCATACTTGTGGATGGATGCAAAGGAACAGGCAGAAGGAAGGCCATTCAGGAAGATGGAAGACAGAATGTGGCCAAGGATGGAACCTTGGGATACACCTGTGCAGATGGGGAGTGCTGCCCTCAAGGTAGAAACAGAACCAACAGACTGAGGAGGCAGAGTCCTGCCACCTTAAATTTGTCCAGGAGGAGAGGACTGGCAACAATGTCGAATACTCTGGCCAAATCAACAAAGATGGTGGTGATCTGGCCCTGGTCTATGCCAGAAAAGATAGATTCATGAGCTGGGGAAGGAGGTGGATGTGGAATGGGACTTCCTGAAACCATACTGGAAAGGAGTAAAGAAGGATTAATTAAGAAATAGAAAAGCTGGAAGAGAACAATATATTTGTGGAGTTTAGACAGGGTGTGGAGGAGAGAAACTGGCTGGAAGTTACCTAGAAAGGAGAGATCGACCCCTTTAAGGAAAGGATAAATGTAGCCTCTGTTTTAAAGCATCAGAGACAGCAGCTGAGGAGAAGGAGAGGTTGAGGAGGTGGAAGATAGGGATGTCAATAGCAGAAGCAGAGAGGTGAAGAAACTTGGAGTTAAGACCATCAGGGCTCACACCATTATGAGGGTTAAGGTCTAGGAAGACCTTAAGGAAGGCATACGTAGTTGTGGGAGAAAAGGAGAAGGACTGCATGAGGGAAGGCGGGGAGGCGGGGGGGTGGAGTAGAGGAGGAGAGGAGAGAGTTGACACAATTGATGAAGAAGAAGAAGTTGAAGGAAGAGGCGATGGCTGCAGTGTCTGAGATGTGGGAATTACCAACCTTTGGAGGGACAGGGTGAGAGGGGAGAAGATGGAGTGGATGACCTTCCAGAACTTGGAGGGGTGATTAAAGGGATATAGTAAGAATCCCCAAATGCCTTTTTCCCCATAGTATGCCATTGCCAACCATGCTTCAGATGCTGAAGCTGCAAATCGTTTCGTAAAAACATCAGTTATAGTCATTTTTTAAATGTTTTATCGGTACTTTTTTCTGCCCGACCCCCAATTTTTTGTGTGTAGCTACACCACCAGAATGATGTCATGCAAGGGATGTTTTACATACAACAACAAGGAATCCTGGGTAAATTATAAAGGTGACTTTAAATGTTCATTACTCAGAGGTGCAGCCCCTTATTTTGGTAGTGGCCACTGCAGTACAGCACCTAATATGTAGACATATTTACTTATTTATTTTTTAAAGGCTTCAACTGGAAGGACATACTGAGCAGACAAGCTAGTTTCCAGATGTGTCCTGGGGAGAGAAAAAGGGGCACACAGTAGGTACATATGTAGCAAGGCATTGTGGGTACAGTACATAGCTGATTTTTCTGTCTCCCTACTCCTACTTTGCTAAAATACCAAGACTGACCAACAGAAGTCTGTGTTCCAAACCAGCTGATGTTTACTTCTAATAAAGAGAATACAATTGTATTTATTGTATTTTGATGTTTTAATAATTACTTTTTACTTTAATGGTAAAATATCTGTTAGTGCAGTGAGACAAGTGGATTTTCACCTTTGTTTCTCACACTGCTAGAAAAAAGAATTCAGCAGACTTCTGGTATTGTCATGTCAGAAAATGCCAGCTACTGATTCTTTTCTCACTAGCAATTGATGACATACAAATAAAATTTTGAAAAAGTACGTAAAGAAACAAATAAAAGAAAACTGAATGATTGCAGAGGCATCTAAAAGCACCAAACCTTCATTCTCCCTTACTAAACATTGGCTCTTTAGAAGCTTTGTTTACCTGGCATGATGTCATAGTTGGGGCTGCGGCACAGAGGGAAAAAAGGGGCTTGTTATGCAAATGAAGCAGAGCACAGAAATAAAAGCCTTTTTTCATGGAAAACAGCACTTTTGGGCAGTTTGGATGTTAGGAGATTAAATCACAACTCTTATAGGTTACTATTGCCATTTGTTATAGAACATGTTGATAGATCCCTTTAAGGTGGTTCTGGTGTGTGGATGCAAAATATTCAGATTTTACAAGCCTGGTGGCATTCATACAGTCATTGTGAAGGGTCTGGTAGTTGTTCAGGGCAGCAGAGGAGCCAGTGATCTTGTAAGATAGCCAGACTAGGTATCTGGTTTGAAGGCAATCCACCAGCTCTGGGGAGATCCAGGGGAAGGGAGGAATTCAAGACTCTGGTTTTATTGAGGGGGCCATGAAGTTCCAGCCAGTCTTGAATTAGGACTAGAAGGATTGGAGGGCAGAACTGATGTTGGTGACTGCTGGCATATGGGGATCAGTCAGCAGCAGACAGGTTGCTGTGCAGGGAGGACCAGTCTAGCAACCTGAAAGAGTGGAAAAAGATGAAGTTAGGGGGAACTTTTGGTGGCAGACCTTACACACACAATAGACCATATGTTAGTCACTGTGCGCATCTGGGAGGACACCTAGATCCATGATACGGTGGAGGAGGGATGAGAGAACCCAGTCCAATAGGAGGGGGGTGGGGTCTCAAATCAATTGAGATAATCAGAGGGATTTTGTATTTTGGCAAAGGTTATGAGCAGAAAGGGAGAATCAATTAATGCTGAAGTAGCCAAGGATGAGCAACTCACCAGTGTAGAAGTGAGCACAGAAGGAGGAGAGGAGTTTGGAGACCAATGCAGGGATCACACCAGAACAGCACTAGGCTCCTGCAGCAAAAACTGGGACTGAGAAGGAATAGGAGAGTTTGAGGGGCAGTAGCTGATACGCAGAGGGAGGAGAAGAAGAGACAAATACCACAGGTACAAATTTGATTTTGGTGGTGAGGTAAACTGCTACACAACTGCCTCTCTTAGGATGATGCTGTCCAGCTACAATGTATGCAGGGATGGCCACAATGGAGTCTTGGACTTTGGAGAGAGCCAAGACTCAGTGATGACAGCGACATCTGGCCTGTGGTTGACCATTAGTGGCTGCAGCTTATCCATTTTAGGGAGAAGGGTGCAGATGTTGAGGTGGGCAATCCTCAATCCTTTGGAGAGCTACAAGGGTGAGACAGGGCCAGATTTATTATTGGTGTCACCTGCTACCACTAGCAGCAGGAGGACAAGGTGCTTAAGCTAACTAATGAACTGCTTGGAGTGAGAGGGGTGGGGAGGGAAGGGGAAGGATAAGTGAGCAAAGGGGGGAAGGCATATCATAGAAGTGCACTGAAACAGGCAACAATTATGTATAATTAAAACTGCATCCTAAATAAACAAAGTCAAGTTTAAATGAGAATTTATTAACTTTGTTGTTTTGCAATCAGTGGAGCCCCTAAGGAAGCCTATGAGATTCAAGGGGAGGCAATGCTGAACTGCAGGGGAGGGGGTCAGGGTAGAATTACTTCAGTGCATATTTTAGAGCCTCTGACAACTGCACCAACACAAACCCTGCTGACTCCAGCAAGCTCTTGGTTTTTCCCCATAGATATATTGCTGGAATTTAGATGCCCAGCCCTTTAGCCACTCTGCTGAGGGAGGTTGATTCAAGCAGTCATGTATATTGCAGGGTTACAAAAACCCTTAAACATCCCTATGGCAAGTGTATCATAGAACTGCACTAAAATTGACAAAATTGGATAATAAACTGTATCCTTAAGTGCTACAGATCTCGAATATAGTGCATACTGTAGTTTGCAGGAATATCACTATGCAAATATTTGTAAAACTCTGACCTTTGCAATGTTTTGCTTCTTCAACAAGGAGCACAAGAACAATATTGTTCTTTTCTTTTTTTTATTTTGCTGTATCTGCTGATAGTTGAATACATATGACTGATTTTTAGTATCAGATGTCAGAATGACAAGATCTATACAGAAAAACTAAAAGTAAATTTTGAGCACACAAAAGCAACTGACTGCTCCTGGGCTTAGTGATGCCTAGCCTAGACAAAGGCAAATAAATGCAGCACTTGCCCCTTCCATGAAAGAAGTGCTGAGTTCTTTCATGGGAGAGGCAAGTGTTGCCTTTGTCTATTGACATTTTAAGGCTAGGCACCACTGAGCCCGGGAGTGGTCAATTGTTTCTATAGTGCTCAAAATGAATTTTTAGTTTTTCTTAACAGATCTAGTCATTCTAACATCTGGAACTGAAAATCATTCATATGTGTTCAACTTCAGGATACAGCAAAACAAAAAACAAAAAAAGAAGAAAAAAATGTTGGTAAACAACTATCTCTGTACTGGTCACTTGCTCAGCCCACACTGAAACCCCATTAAAGGCATTAATGTGGTGCATCATACCACCAGAGGCATTGCAGAAGGGAAGATACCAGACTCTGCACTAGCATTTTTGCATGCACACAAGTGGAGCTCACTGAATGCCAGTAGAAGCCCCAGTCTTGTTAGAGATGGCGAACTGAGTGGAGAGCTGTATTATGGTCAGGGAGAGAGAGATGACCTCTTGCTATATGAATAGGCATTTATTTTTATTTCAATCAGTATGTCATCCATGTTATAACTGAGATATTCTTCTGATATTTTAAAATGGTGTTCTATGATTTTACTGCACTTCAAAAGAAGTGCTTTTGTCTTTTAATTTTTTCTTCAGCTTTTATAGCATGGTATCCTTGGAATGAGATTGAGGTGGAATGCAGAAGAGTGCTGAGGAGTTGAGATGGAGTTGTGATGGAGCAAAGGGGAGCTGAAAACAAGGAGAAGGTCAAGCAGAGAGAAGAGGAGAGCTGAGAGCAAGGATCCAGGAGAAGGAGAAAGTCAAGAGTAACCACCACAGTACAGTAACCACACAGCATTATTTCTGTGAAGACGAAGACTGTCCCTGTGGTTTGGAACTAAGTAGAGCACAAAGTCTGTTTACAGATGGTCTGCAGAGAGGAGAGGGGCAGTGAGAGGCTGGAGTTGCCGGTACTGTAAAATGAATTAAAAAGGGAGCCCATACAGCTGGCCCAGTGGTGCTGAGGACTGAGGGCTGAGGCACTGGACACCTTACCTTGCATCACACCGGTGACCTGGGTTAGGGAGCCAGATTGGGTCATTGGCGGTCGACTGGGGAAGGGGAAAATTGAGCATCTGGAGGACTGCTCTCCTCTTCTGGGGAGGGTGGGGTTGCATCTCCCGGCACTTAGTGACTCCCAGCAGAGACTGGGAGGGGATGCAGATGGGGATGCTGAGAACAGGGATGGGGCAGCGGCAGAAGTCCTGCAGGCAGGCACAGGAGCATGCCTGTCATGCACCCATCATGCACTGACATCATTGCACATCTGCGCCTTGGGGACACACAAGCAGAAAACCCCTCATGAGCGAGGGCAATGAAGCCCCCGAAGGACTCCCGCTCCCTCTGGCCGAACAAAGCCCAGTGTAAGTCAGGGCAGGGGCTCAGGGATGATCTTGGTCTCCCCCCATTCCCCTCTGGGGGGCCGCTCCATGGGGGGTAAGCCACGGCCCTCCTTGTCCCTGCAGCTGCAGCGAAGGCTGGACAAGGGAGTGTTGAGGGTTCGCAAACAGGGCAGATAGGGGATAGGTGCTGTCCCCACCATAAGTGAGGTGATAGAGTTAAAGAAAAGTGAGCCCATAGCCTATTATCAGAGAAGGATATGCTCCTCCATGTATAAAGTCAGAGTTTAGAGTGCCTGTGCCTGTGTGGAGCTCCCATAGCTAAGTAAACATGTTCCATATTTTTTCTAATTTTTAATATTTTTTGTGTGCAGTTTGTGGATTGAGAATGAGTATATTGTTGCTTACAGAAAGGTGTGGGTTCTGAGGGCCGGATATTCAGAAATGCGCCAGAGGCAGGCGCAAGAGGGGCGCAGCACTATTTCACTGCACCATAGTGCAATGGGCGTGATATTCAAAAGTTACGCACAACAGGATGCGCCTGCATAACGTGGCTGAATATTGCACGGATGCGCAATAGCACAGCCAGGGATGCTCCAAGGAGCATGTCATGAAGCGCAGTAGCACAACCAGGGATGTACAAGGGAGCAAGCCAAGAAGCACAATAGCAGCAGCCAGTGATGTGCAAGGTGCAGAGGAGCATGCTCCAGGACACACATGGAAAGGCAACCGGCACAGCAGGCGGCAAGCCACAGGGGATGGCGGGCCCAACCCCAGGGCGCAGAGTGCACCAGGTGAGAGGCAAGGTAGGCACATGAGGCCACGCCGACCAAAGAGCATGAGGTGCCAGTAGGCCCCTGACCACGCCCACCACAGTGGGACATGGTGGCAGGGTGGCAACAATGGCCCATGCCACACAAACACTGTCAACCCCTACAGGGAGGCACAGGACATGCCACCTGGACCACAGCCAGCAACAGACAGGTGAACAGCACACAAGGCACACACCACACAACCTGAAAAGACAGGCCACAGCTACCCTACCCATCCCATGGTAGAGCACCACCAGGTACAACCCCCCGGTCCACCCCAGTGATACCACATAGCAGCCATGCACACCACTGCAGCATGCCTCCACACGCCAGCTGCAAAGCAGACACTGACACAGATGGTTAACAAAAAAATAATGTATTGCAACAGGCATATAAAAATGATACACATATATACAAGGAACAGGGTAATGGGAACAGGGAAATGTGGGACCACCCACAAACAGGGAGGTCAGGGAAGGGAGGCAGGGGGTCAGGAGTAAAGGCAACAGAAGGAGACAAGGGAGGGAAAGGGAAGGGGCTCAGGGAAGGGGAAATTAAATGGACCAATGGGCCCTATGGTCGTCCATGCCCCACAGTAGGCCGATGCTGTCGTGGCCGCCGCCATCTGCACTGCGACAGCCCCAGCAGCCGTACCACCTGGAGCATGGCAGTTGACACATGCAGGATCTGCCTCAGTAGCCTTGCATGGATGTCAGTGGGACCGGCACCTAGGACAAAGGAGTGAACACGATATGAGTGCATGTCCAGAATGCTGCAGCCCACCCACTGTGTGCAGCGGACATCGGTGACATGCGTCCCTGGGCCAGCAAGCAGTCACCCACAGTGAGTGCGCCCACATGAGCCGCATACCTGGGGACACACAGCCATGCAGAACATTGCACACCAACTCTGTCCATGTGCATCACACCACTGCCGTGGCAGGCAAACAACATGGCTATGCCGGAGGATGGCAATACCACAGCCAGGACTCAGGTGCACCCACAGCCCACCTGCAGCAGCCACCCACATGTGCGATAGTCACAGCATGGTGCAATGGACCCTGCAGGCAGTGCACAGCTGGAGGGGCCATGCACACAGAGGGCCATGACCCACTCCTACCCCCACTGCCCACCCTGCACAACAAAGAAGCATGGAATAGTGCCTACCTGCATGCTGTGGGGCACCTCGTGACTGTCCAGCAGCAACGCCCATACGGCCTGCAACCAGTGCACTGCTCCCTGCGGTGGCCCATCCTGGCCCTACTGCAGTGCCTGTGAGATGGGCACACCTCCAATCTTCAGGGCCTAGGAGGGAAATATGGAAAAAGACACATCAGTACCAGGCAACACCACAGCCCCCCCGGCACAGTGTGACACCCTGCCCAGCGTGTCAGTGGCGCAGTGGCACAGGGCATCCACGATGTACCACCACAGCCAACAGGATGTGCAGCCCCGGCTCCCCCACAGCACGGCGTGTCAATGGCACTGCCCCATGGACCACTGAGTGGGAATGGGCACAGGCGATATTCACTTACCAGGCCGTGGCATGGTGCCCCTCCTGACATGTGCCTGCAGTGTCTGTACCACTCAGGGTCCCTCTATTGCAGGTCCCTGTAGTGGTGTCTGCACTGCTCCCCAGTATGCCGAGCACCTGTGGCCTCCTTCAGACCATTGGCCACCTCCTGCCAAACCTCAGTCCGAGGCCTGTTGAGGGGGACCTGTCCGAACTAGGTGCTAGCATGTGACTCCATGAGTGCATGAGGTTTACTAGCTCCACCTGGGTCCAGTTAGGAGCCCTGGGACCTGTACAGCGTGGCATGTCTGCAGCTCACTCAGCAATACAAAATGGCGCCCAGCAGTGCATGAGCCACACGTGCTGGGGATGTGCGCCTTGCACTGCGATGCACTGCCACCACCTATTGCACAGGCACAGAGATGCACAACTCAGCAATGCGGTGCTGCCACATGCCGAAGGGTGCCCAGAAGGGTAAAGGACAACCGTGGGGTCAAGGATGAGCCTGTGCACCCTGCGCCACAGTGCCATTGGGCATGGCATGCATGGTGTGCAGTAGGGGCATGTGGGATCTATGGTTTATGGCCCCATAGCGCAGGGGTGCCATGGCACCCATAGCACAGGGGCACCATGGCACCCATAGCACCGGGGCGCCATTGGCGTCATGGTGCCACAGTGCTATCGGCACTGTGGCACCTGGGTGCCATAGGCCAGACAGCACATGAGCGCCACATGTACAATAGTGAACGGGCACTGTACTGCCTATCACGCAGTGTGCATCAGCCGCTCCACTGGCGTGCGTGACGGTGGCATGCACATGCACGCGGCACGGCCTGTTGTGCACGTCACAATGTTGCGCCTTGATTTGTGCATGCACAATTTCATTGCACAATGCGCAACTTCACGATATTCAGCTGCAATATGCAAATCAGCTTATTAGCCTATCCACGGTGCATCCACTGCATTTGCATCCCACTATAGTTGTGCAACCCCTCATTTGCATGTGTTGTGATCCCTTAGGTATGAGGAACGCTGCGGGGCTATCGGGAGGGTGGAAGGGGATTTATCAGGCTGTACTAACACTTGTCATTCCCCACAGGAAAAAGCATGACCGATAGAGAGAAGAATGAGGACCACGGGCCTGCATGCAAGCGCAGGCCCAGCCTCACCAAGGAAGAGTCGGACGCCCTATTCCAGGCATACCTGGACCAGGAGCCACTCCTGAGCAGCTCCACAGGCACCCCACAGGCCCGGACAACAGCATGGGAGGGTGTGGCCCATGCTGTGAATCAGCAGGGCAGCCACCAATGATCTATGCAGGAGTACAAAAAGAAGGTCGGCACAGACCACAGGCAGATCAAGGTGGCAGCCATCCGGGCAGTGCGTGCCACCACAGGTGGCGGTCAGCCTGCCGTGCCCCAACTGACACCGCAGGAGGAGATGGTGATGGCCAACATGCGGCACAGCGCCCTTGAGGGCGTGCCCGGTGGAGGCTTTCAGACAGGTGGCAGCCCATCACTGCATGGTTGGTATGGCTGTGAGGGGGGCAGGGGTGGGCAACAGCAACACTAATGCGGCTGTGTTCCTTTTCAGCTCCTGAGCACCTGCATGCAGTGGTAGGGGTGGGGGTGTCCGCTGTGGTGACAGTCCTGGACCCGGAGGACCATCCATCCACCTCCACCAGACTCCGGGGGCCGGATCGACTGCAGACCAGCACTGTTGTCCATCCGGATGCCTGTGGCACAGGTGCAGACGAGGCCCTGGCTGTGTTCCAGCATGATGCCAGGCATGGTCGCCTGCGTGCTGAGACACAGATCGGGACAGGGTCTAGATCCGATGACGACAAGACCTTCATCTCGGACAGTGATGTTGTGGCCACAGGGGAGGTGCACATACTACACACTTGCCACGGCAGCACAGACGGTGTCCTAGTGGTGGTTGTCTGCAAACCCGCCACTGTGGCTGGTGTCGCCGAGGCTGCCACTGGTGTGACAACGGTGGCGGTGGTGGTGGTGGTGCAGCCGCACTGGTGATACTCTGCGCACAGCAGCCAGAGGGGCAGCAACAGCATCTAGATTGCGTTAGGGGGGCCTATGGCAGCACCCACCGATGATGCACCACATCCAGCCCCAGGAGGGACCCACCATGCAGCACCCACCTTCAGAGTGGGCTGGGTTGCAGGGTCAGGCTACTCCAGTAGGTCAGCAGAGTGCCGATGTGCCCCAGGGTGACAACCCCTTGGATGAGCACACCCATTTGCTCCAGGCCTCTGTTGAGCAGCAGGTGCTGGTCATGGTAGGGGTGCATGTGCTCCATGCAGAGCTGCACCAGGCAGCAGAGTGGTGGGACAGGGTCTTAGCCCTGCTCCTGGCTGAGAACAAGTGAATGTGGGTGGACGCGACTGCAGCCATAGATCGGCTCACTGCTGTGTTCACAGCTGGACAGGTACCACTGGCCACCCTGGTGCATGGCCATCTGCCGCAGACTCCACAGAGTGCATTCTCCACCCCTCGGGCCCAGCGTCATATGACCCCCACTGTGTCAATGCTGGGGTCTGCTGTGGGCATTCCGAGCATGCCTGGAGCGGGCATGTTTGGGGGCCTGCAATCAACTGTAAGGACCCAGTCACGTTCCCGCAGTGTCACCCCTGGGGGACCTTCTGTGACACCCCCCTGAGGCAGACACTCAGCCTGTGTCCGCTTTGCATTCTCAGCAGGGCCGTCTACATGTCCAAGGCAGCCATGCCACCATGCAGTGTTCCTGAACTGCCCACCTCCATGTCCGCTTTATGCTGCTGTCCTGTGTGCACATTGGTGTGGCATGTGCGTGTGCATCCCATGGCAGTGGCATCCGTGGTTGATGCCGCACACAGGCCATGTGCCCACCCTCCCAGGTGATGGCCACTGTGGCATATGCATGATGATGCCAGCATAGCACTGACTGCCACTGTGCACTGGTGCTCAGCATCTGACACACTCCCGGTGCCTACCTCTGGGTGGGGGCATGGTGGGTCCTGTGTGCATGTGTGTGTGCGGGTGTGTGTGGGTGGGGTGTGTGGGTCTGTGCTGCGTGCTGCCACGGTGTCCAGTCCCATGCCTTTCCACACCCCTCTCCAGCTGTTCCTGGCATGGGGCATGCCCTTGCGTGCCTGTCCACTGTGCTATAGGCCCTGGTCCTTGCATGTGGCCATGGTCACCTACCTGCATGCTCCATAGTGCTCCTCTGCAAGTGTGTCCCTGTGCTGCTGGGCCATCCTGGTCAGCTGGAGATCCCTTCTCCCAGGGGGGATGCCCACCACCTCCAGATCCAGCATCCACGTCGTCCCCTCTGCTGTCTCCCTCTTCGACCTTGACAGCTATCCCACAGTCAGTGGCCATGTTGTGTAGTATGCAGCAGACCAGGAATAGGCCACAGGTCTTCAAGGGGCTGTACTGTAGGGCACCACCAGACCTGTCCAGGCAATGGAACCGAGCCTTCAGCAGCCCAAACACCCACTCGATGATGTTCCATGTGCTGGCGTGTGCCTCATTGTATTGCTCCTGCGCTGAGGTCGACAGGTGCCGGTATGGGGCGAGCAGCCATGGCCAAAGTGGGTAGCCACTGTCAGCTGCATGTAGAGATGTCTGGTTAGCATGGTGGACTGTGTCAATGCACCCCCCAACCGTCCCAGCTACACCCCTTGGCACCAATGCCCTAGCAACCCCCACACCCTGCCCTGCTGTTCCCAGCATACTGCATCCACAGCATACTCACTGACTAGGTGGCCAGTGGGGATGTCCCCACTCTTGAACCTGTGGCACAGTGCTGACTGGTGCCAGATGAAGGCATCATGTGCTCCTCCAGGGTGTGTGGCACAGACATTGATTATGCTCCCCCTGGCATCGCACATCACCTCGCAGTTGACACTGGGGTAGTCCTTCCTGTTTATGTACTCTACCCCCTCCGGGCCTGGTGGTGCGCGGATGCCAACATGGGTGCAGTCGATGATCCCTAGCACACCAGGCAAACATGCCACCCTGTGGAACTCCTGCATGTTTTCTGTGCACTCTGCCTGTGTGCTGGGGAAATGGATATACTCCGCAGTATGTAGCAGCAGTGCGCTGAGGAACTGTGTGAGAAGCCGTGATGCGGCTGACTTGTTTATGCTTGTGGCATCCCCTGTTGGTCTCTGGAAGGTCCCCGTGGTGAACAGGCACATGACGGCCGTGACCTTTGTCTCCACCGACAGGGCGTGGCTCCGTCTTGTGGGTGCCTGCATCTCCTCACTGCACAGCTCACAGAGCCACCTCAGAATAGCCCGGTTCAGGCGGTACCGGCCCACGATCTCTGTATCACTGTACTGTTCGAAGGTGATGCGGGCACAGTACCACCTGTTCTGGGCATACCGCCGATGGGCCCTTCCATGGCCGTGCTGGTCTGCGAGCTGCCTCCTCACACCCCTCATTACTGCCTCCATCTGGAATATGGCACTGGCCATGTCCTGGGTTGTACATCCACCCCCCAGGGCAGCTCTCTCCCCAGGCCCCCCCGGCAGTGTGCTGGCATCTGTGCCCTTGAACCGGGCACACCCCTGTGTCATGGCTGCCTGGCCTGTGGTCTGTGGCCCCCCGCCTTCCACCTCTCTGGGCCTCTGTGCAGCCCCTCCTGTGCTGGGTGTCACTGGCACTCGCTACGTGTTGCCTCGGACCCTGTCTCGCACCCACACAGTCACACACACACACACACACACACACACACTCCCAGATTCTGGCAGTGTCAGACTCCCTGGTCCACACTGTGTGCCTCTCCCAGCCTGCCTCACTCCCTGTGGCTCCCCTTCAGCTGTTCAGCCTGCCCCCTTGCTCTCCCTCTTTGTGGCTCCCCTCTGGTGCAAGCCTCCTTCCCTCGCTTGCTCCTTCTTTTTATGTGCACAAGTCTGCTCCGCGCAAGTCCCGTTTGCTCCACGCTTGCTCCATTCACCTCCCGCTGAATATTGCACTGTGCTGTTTATGCATGGCTATGCCCCCTGCACTTGCGCATGCATACATTGTGATTGCACATTGGTGCATTGGAACTTGCACTGCGCATCTGCTGCCACTGAATATCGCTTTCCAGTGCATTGGCATGATTGCACCTGCGCATCCCTGTTGCGCAGTGCACAACTGCTCTGAATATATTGGCCTGTGTGTTTGATGTTGGTTGGGAGCAGAATAGTCACCACATTTGTTATGTGGTGAATTGCATCTAGTGTAAATTTTATTTTAGTTATATACAGTAGTTTGGCAGTTTGTTTGTGCCTTTTGTGATGTTGTTCTTGTCACCAGGATTTGCTGGCTTGTTGCTGTATGGTGGCCTATTAATTATGTGGTACTGTGATTTTGTTCATCACTGTTTGGGTGGCCTTTCTGTGCTGCTGATTTCTTGTTTAAAAAAAAGCATTTATTGAACACATTTTTTTAACTAGAATCAGGCTGTTACTGAGCAAAAGCTTTCCAGGCAGAGTGTTCTAGTCATGACAGAACATCTGAAGTAGCAGCCAGCTGAGTTCTAGAATATTGAGATTTGCTGTTACATTTGGATGATAAGTGTGAAACACAAATTTATAAATTTTTGAATTTTTATATTTATGTATATTATACAAATAATATATAATTGTAATTAACCAAGGGTTCGGGGATTTAGTAAGGGAGGTGTAGAAAGTACTCCAAATATAACAGAACTTAATTTATAAGGTAGGCTTTTTGTATCATAGGATCAGTATGGAGATGAGATACAGTGGGGAGGTAGTCAGTTGTGACTGTGGGGTGCTCTTCTCCAGGGTTACACTCTGGAGCAGGAGCAATGCCCTATCCGAAGGACCTTTGCAGAGCTCCATGCTCAGTTGGTAGCAGCAACAGATGAGATATCTCAGCTGCAGCACCAGGTCAGCTGGGGTATACCTCCCACACCCCCACTCCCCCAGAGTCCCAATGTCTGAAGGGTCTGAAAGGTGGTGAGGAAGGGCAGGGGAAAGGGTGGTGGGGAACCACAAGAAGGTCAAGCAATCTCATACCGTTCAGACAGCAAATCACTTTGCACCCCTGGAGGAGGCTGAAGTACTTGGCTCTGTCAGGTGGGGGGATTCTAAGCCTGTTGGGGGAAATGGGCAGGATGATTTGGTGGCACCTGAGGGGATGAGCAGAAGGAAGTCAGCAAGGAGAGTCTGAGTGACTGGAGACTCAATGATTAGGAGAGTAGAGAGGGTGGTGGGCAGGGGATGGAAGGGTCGTGAAACAGATCCAGATTAACAACTTCTGGGGCCATAGGCAATGTGCAATAGTGGAGCACCATCTGACTTCATCAATAGGCAAGACTTTGGGACCACCTAGGCCCCCAAAAGCTGAGAGGCTTTTAATGCCTAAAAAAGCATTTGGAGAGGTTTCCACCTATTCTGAATGTCCTTTTTTTCAGGTGGGAAATGAAGATTAGAATGTTTGAAATTGTAAGACTAGAGTACAGTACATTCACATTGAATGTCAGCAATCAGCACAGGCTGCCCAGGCATGGGTAAAGTATATTCAGAGAGCCACACAATCACAGCAATCAAAGCAAATGCTGTAAGAATGCATGCAAACAGTAAACATTTTTTTACCTACCTAAAACTCAGTGAGACAGCATAGTCCTAGTCCCACTACATTATGCTGCCCTGCCAGTCCCTAGCCCAGGCCAACCTGAACCTCTCCCAGATTTGAACTACTTTCTAACTGACTTTAGATAGATAAATATCCACCACCATTAGGTGCAGAACCAGACAGTGCTACATACAGTATATACAACAATTAATGCCACCAACAATATAACAGTTAACAGTTTTTTTTACCTACTTCAGTGAGTGATGATGACCCCCAGCTGAAAAATCTTGGATGGATTAGAGAGCGGCATTCCTCTGCCTTCCTCTGCTCATTGTCAGTGCTGTGTACTTTGACTACTGTGATCCAGGTGGGTTGGTGGTAGATGGTGTGTGGCACATTAACTCATCCTGGCTTTTGTAAGATAAACAGATGGTATCACACAATGACTCCATGAATCACTAGACTTACTAGACACTGACTTAGGAGTTTCAGTCACAAAAGGTTTTTTTTATTTTGTTTATTTTTACACACTTTTTTCCAACAGGACTGGAACAATTGGGCCCTCATAGTGATAACACTGACTCTGGCTTGTGTATTCTGACAAACAGTATAACTACACTAGTCTAGTGTCAGAATGAATGACTAATTTCTGTCACCCTCACAAACTTTTAAACTTTTTATGATACCTACTGACCACCATTTAAAAACGTTCCCTCCTCCTCACCCTGAAGTCTAATGATGATGCCTCATCATGCTTGCTGCTGCCTGCCTCCAGTGCCTGCAGCTTGAGCCCAAGCTCTGGAGTCTGGGAGGGAGCATCTGATAGTGTCAAAGTCACGTGACTGCTAACCTGTAGGTCATGGTGCCAAAGCTGCTGCTTTAAAGTGGTCGCATTGCTCTCTGGATTTGATCCCCATCCCCGGTACCCCCCCCACCACCACCACAGTAAATACTAACTGGTCACGGTGGGTGGACATGGCTAGGAGGAGTCTGTGTCACTTTAATTGGATGGGTGGCCATGGGTTATGGGTCAGGGACAGGACTGATGACTGGCCTGGGTCGGTACATGTCTGTTTCAGTTCTGGAGAGAGGGGGGGAAGGTCAGGATTTTGAACCTCACCTCTGACTCAGAGTGAGACTCCTGGAGGGAAAGGACTCAGCTAGCAACTGCAACCAAGATGGAATCAGCAGAAGTACCTAACAATAACTGTAGAACAGAGCATGCCTGTCATGATTACTTTCCATAAAGTGAGCATCAGTTGAAACAGTTGGCTAATGATTTATGAAGTTCACCTGTAGAATTAGGAATGTCTACTCAATGTGACCTTAGTTAGAGCTGCTGGTTGCCTGGAATAATAGTTAAAACTCCCACCTGAGTAAACTACAGAACAGGTACCTCAACTCTTCAGGACTGGGTTCTTACAAACCGCCCTGTACACATTACTAATACAGTAGTTCTCCCCGACTATATAAGCAACCACTCACCAGTCCTACTCTCATGGTCCAATAAATTCATTAAGACCCCCCACTTCCGGTGACCAGGGTTCGGGAACAGACTTGGGATGCCGGGGGTTGGCAGGGGAAGGAGTGGATCGAGCATCCAGAGGACTGCTCTCCTCTCTTGAGGTGGGCTGGGTGGCAAGCCTCGCTCTAGTAGTGGCCCCCGGTGGAGACCGGGGGGCACTACAGGTAGCAGCGCAGGAGGGACAAAACCAGAAAAATGAGAAAAAAATGCTCCGGATTGGCCAGATGATGGCACCCAGTCCAAGGCACATCCGAAGACTTCCTGAGGGGTCAGCCTCTGTCTCAGCAGCGCCTGAGGCTGAGAAGGAAAAAAATAGTGTGCTGGGCTGCCCCCACCAGTGCCTTCCCCCACGGAGGAGGAGAGGGACCCACTCAGTGAAGGCTAACACCTATCTACCTCGAGGTAGGCTGCAGATGTGAGGTGGAGGGGTGCCCAAGAAAGTTGGAGAGGTGCAGGGGACCTTGGATGCCCGAAGGAGTGGCAGATCCGGAGCTTGGAGGGGAGAAAATAGATTACACAAAAAAAAAGACCCCCCCTAAAATCATCAACAGTAGAAAATTACTACATGGCCACATGTGGCCGCTAAAAACATGCCTACGAGATCATGACTGGTCACCTATAGATGCAGCCCCAGACGTGGACACTGCACTTGACTACTTTATCCAAAGTTTCAACACAGCCTGTGATGCACATGCACCCTTCATGAAATGCAAGATTAAAGGTGTTAACAACCCTTGGATCAACCTTGGTCTCCTAGAGCAAATGAAGGCCCGGGATCACCTCTGGCAACATGCTAAGCTGACCAGAAACAGGGCAGACACTCAAGCCTTCAAAGCTGCAAGAAATGCCTGCACCCATGTGATTCGAAATGAAAAGGCCAACTACTACAAAAGAGTGCTAACAAACTCTTGGAAAGATGGAAATAACTTTTGGGCCAACCTAACAGAACTAACTGGAAAAAAAAACAAAAGTCCCACCCACTATGGTCCACCTAAATGGCCACATCATCACAGATCAAGTCACTGTGGCACATGCCTTTAATGCAGCATTTACCAACCTTAGCCATGTTTTACTGCCAACTTTCTTTGATCCCCCTCAAGATGCCATTAACTCAGTCAAAGTCAGAAATTTGGAAGGAAATCCGCTGTTCTACTTCAAAGCCATCTCCAAGGACATCACAAAAAAGTACCTCCTTCGAGTACTTGGAAAGTCTAGATCAAGTAGCGACTCCCTCGACCTGAAACTCCTCGCTCTTACCCTCAATGAAGTCCTGACCCTCCTTACCAAAATCCTTAACAAATCTCTCATGGTCTCACAGTTCCCCCCAAAATGGAAATCAGCGATGGTGAAACCTAACCACAAAAGTGGTGATAAATCTGTTACAAGCAACTATAGACCAATCTCCATTCTTCCCCCTCTCTCAAAAGCACTGGAGAGAATAGCTGCTGACCAACTGACAGAATACCTTACTAAGTATAACCTGCTATGTCAAGAACAACATGGATTTTGCAAGGGCCACAGCATGACCACGGCACTCCTAGAGCTTACCTCCTAAATCCACGATGCCCTGGACTAAGGGGATCTCATTGACGCCACCTTCATCGACCTAACTAAGGCATTTGACACCATCAACCATTCACTACTGCTTCAACAACTGTCTCTAATAGGCCTATCTCTGGACACAACTCTTTGGTTTCAAAGCTACCTCAGTGACTGAACACAGCAGGTAAAAATTGGCGAATCCCTCTCAACACCCCTCTTGATCTGATCAGGAGTTCCACAAGGATCCATCCTGGGTCCTATGCTTTTCAGCATTTTCCTAAACAGCCTCCCTTCATCTTGCTCAGAAAAAATCCTACTCTATGCCGATGATGCTGTCATCTTCACCTCCCACTCTGACCCCTCCTTTCTTCAGTTGCTACTACAAGAAAGCTTCACTGATGTAGAGGCATGGTTTAAATCCCACAAGCTTATTCTTAACTAGAGCAAAACCAAATCAATGCTGTTCCATGGTTCCCACAACAAACATAAAAACAGAGACCTTTTTATCTCAAACAGCAAAGGGGCCACCCTTGAACAAGTACAGCTATTGAAATATCTTGGGGTGATTCTCGACCCAACACTTGTATATTCTGAACATATCAACTATGTAGCAAAAACTGTGAATACCCACATAGGCCTGCTCTATAGACATAAGAACTGCCTCATGGAAGAAGCCCTAAGCACTGCCATTCACATTTCAGTAATCTCTATAATAGACTATGGGCTTGTGATCTATGGGTCTGCCACTGACACAGCTCTCCGACGCATCGCCACAGCACTAAACAAGGCATGTTGTCTCCAAACATCTGCAAACTGCTTTACACACACCTGCGAGATCTAGGAACACACAAACTGGCTCCAACTATCTGGCAGAATTAAATATCAAACCTGCACCCTAGCAAAAAAGCAAACATTGGACCTACTACCCCCTGGATCACAGGCACTGCTGAGACCATATAGTGGCCCATGACAAACCAGGAATTCAAACAACCTCTCCTTCACTGTTCCCCTTTGCAGGACTACCGAAGGCCAGCGATCCTTCTTTTTCAGAGCCTCCTCCGGGTTCAACACCCTGCCAGCAGAAGTTACCGGCAAAGCAACCCTGGGTGCCCTTAAGCTCAGCCTGCATCAATACTGCATCTCCTGTGCCTCCTGTGCCTCCTGTGACTGCTACACCTAAATGGTTTATCCCCCCACCCCATACCCCACCCTTCCCTCCCTACTCCTTCCCTCCTCCTCTACTCCCTCCACACACCTCCTCACTAACCCTGCCCCTGACCCACCCCTACTCCCTCTCTTTCTCCCTTTTTACACTAGCCTCTGGCCTCACCTCCCTCTGTTGAATGGCTACCTATCCGAATCTATATTGTTTAATTTGTTATAGAAGTGATTTGCACAATTGTGATGTTTTGTAATTGACAAAGCCCTCAGGCTGCTATGTTTATTTCTCTTTTGCACAATACCATTGCCTGTCCTAATGTTTCAAGTAACCTGACTTGGAACCTTTTTAAAAGAGCCCCTGGCTCAAAGGTGTATCTGATTCCCTTAAATAAATAAATAAATAAATATATAAATTAAACCCCTAAGTTTAGTTCCATTAGTAGTCTTTGAATATTTGCATGCATGGAGTTTTGTTGTGCAGCTTGTTAGCCATAAGAAATCGAATACTGTATATTCCAATCAATGGGTAGTACTATTCTTGATATAATCACTGCACTGCATCTGAATGGAGCCTGGAAGTATGCCTGGGGACAGCTACAGTAGTTCTGGCCAGGGTGAAACAGTCCAGGTGGGGAGCCTGGAAGAGGTGCAGGATCATCATCTCACCATGCAGAGGGGGGAAATTACTTTTCTTAAATAGTATTCTTTATGGGAAGATTTTAGTAACATACAAATAACAAACAATGACAGCAAAACAAAGTAAACAACAGATGAAGACCAGCTTATATGGCAAACAGATAAACCGCATAGCTACACTAGAAATCATCACTGGGAACAAAAGGGATGCTAAAGAGCACTAGAAACAGATAACTTGGAGGGTAAAAGGTAGAAATATTTAGAGGTATGGCAGTACATCAATATGGGGCTGGGGTAGTAACGAGTTGATCCCAACTCAAGAAATAGGTAACAGAGCTTCTAAGGCTCTCCACCTTTTGAGATAAACATTAGCAATATTACAAATTGAACAGAACATTTTCTCAATGCAGAGAGCTTCCAATATAGCATTGTACCACTCTTGATAGATACGGATAACTTTATGCATCCAATGTTTTAATTTTTTTTTGGCTATTGCGGAAATCAAGGAGATGTGGTATCTCCTTGCCCCCATGATGTTTTGCCAAGACCCAAGAGGCAAGTTTAAGATATGAAGGCTGAATCTAAGCATAAGAACAGGTTCATAGACTTCTGTATTTCACTTCATAGTTGGTGTGCTTTTGGGAAGTCCCATAGAATATGTTTGAGAGAGCCCATCTCCTGGCAACATCTCATACATGTATTCACGTTTAAGTGCCCCATTTTGTGGAGTTTGACTGGCATATAATATATGTTATTAGCTATTTTGCATTCCATAAGCCTGAGTCTGTCAAACGTTAAGTATTTATAGATGCCTTTCCACATTATGGTTCCGCCTCAGGGGTCAAGATTTCTGGAAATTCAGAGGCTCAATAGTGGCACAGCTCACTGTCTCTGGGGGTAGATTAAAGTAGTAATTTTTTTATAAATCAGGGAGACGGTGTGTCTCTGAACTATACGTGCCTCCAACTCATCCAAGACAATAAATCTGAATGTGTTCCAAGGACTGGGGCCTAATGTATGGGCCAGCATGTGTTTGAGTTGGAGGAATGTGAAGGCAGTTATTGTGACAGGAGCATTATTTTTTTTGTACTGCTCAAAAGGAATTGGTTTGCCATTTTTGACCAAGGAGTTAAACCTTGTGATGTCAGCTTGGTCTAGAAAGGTAGGTGGGATTAGGTGACCCTGTATCCTGAAATTGAGGTTATTTGGAATGGGTGGGATGGGGTCCAGAATTGTGGTGGTGCCAATTAATCTGTGTAATTGTTTGCTAACTAAAAGGGAGGTGCCTACTGGAATGGGATTTGACCGGGGCTGGCAGTTTGTTTAAGGAAATACTTAGTAGAGCCTTGATATCAATTTTGGCTAAGTTGCATAGGTCTAGATCAATTTGCTTCCAGTGTGGGAAAGAGGGGAACTTGGTATCCTGCTGGTTGGAATTTCTCCACCAGAGGAACTGGCTAGCATGTATACAGTGGATAGATAATATAGGCATAAATCAGGAAGTTGTAACCCATGTTGATCCTTAAGGAAGGTGAGATGCTGGTAGGATTTTCTGGGTTTCTTGTTATCCCATAAGAACTGAGATAGGAGGGATTTGAATTTAGAGAACCAATTTTGGGGAATAAATGCCCCCGTCATTCTCATAGGGTAAAGTATGTGAGGTAAAATATTCTTTTGATTGTATTAATTCATGCCCAGAGTGTTAAGGGTAATGTTGATCATCTGGAGAGATCCTGTTTAATTTGACTATACAATGGGTCTAGGTTCCTGGTAAAAAAAGTACTCTTGCTCCTACAAATCAATATTCCTAAGTATTTAAGTCCATCAGGAACCCAGGTACCCCCACTGCATCACTGGATTTTTTTGTGTGCTGTTATTAAGGGCATTAGATTAGTTTTAGCCAGACTGAGTTTATAACCTGAAATCTGTCCAAATTGGTTAAGGATGTTTAGTGCTTCTGAGATAGAAGTGTTCCTCTATGAATAAGAGGATGCCATCCACATAGTTGGAGATTTTGTAGCTTTGGGAGTCGATCTGAATGCCCTTGATAGAGGTCTGTAAGATAAAGTGTCTAGTTAGTGGTTCCAGGTATAAATTAAATAAAAATGAGGACAGAGGGCAGTCTTGTTAGGTTCCTTTCTGTAGGGGAAAGGGGGATGAGAGGATACCATTGCAAAATATTCTAGCCATTGGGCTAGAATATAGCAATTTGACCCAGTCTATAAAGGTGTCTGGGAAACCAAACTCTGCTAGTGTGGCATATAAGTAGGGCCACAAAACTCTGTGAAAGGCCTTTTCTGTGTCCAGGGACATCAGCATGGCAGGGCCGCCTGAATCCCTAAAGGCAGCCAAGATGTGCCTGAGTATGCACAAATGGTCTGTCACAAGGCAACCTTGCATAAAGCCTACTTGCTTTGGGCCTATAAGGGGTTGCCATATTTTATTGATTCAGATAGCTAGAATTGTAGCTAAGATTTTCATATCTGCAGTATACTGAGCAATGAAATGGGTCTGATGCTACCCAGTTGTACAGGGTCCTTGTCGGATTTGGGAAGGAGAGTAACCAGCACTTCCCGTAGGAAGGGTTCCAGGTTTGCGTTCTCTTTAGAAGACTTGTGAACAAGCTGTGCAGCCTGGGAGTGGGTCACAAGGTGGTGAATTGGGTTAGGAACTGGTTGAGTGATAAAAGACAAAGGGTGTTGGTAAATGGAGCTCAATCTGAGGAAAGGAGAGTGACCAGCGGGGTGCCACAGGGATTAGTTCTGGGGTCAGGCCTGTTTAATGTCTTCATACGTGACATTGTAGAGGGGCTGGGAGAGAATGTGTGCCTCTTTGCAGATGACACTTAGATCTGCAACAGGGAGGACATTCCGGGAGGGGTGGAAAAAATGAGGATGGACCTAGGTAAACTGGAGGAATGGTGTAGAATATGGCAGCTGAGATTCAATGCAAAAAAAGTACAAAATCATGCATTTGAAGAGCAAGAACCAAGCAGAGGATTGCATGATGGGGGGAGATACTGACAGTAACCAGACATGAAAGGGATTTGGGGGTAATCATATATAATGACCTAAAGGTGACCAAACAATGTGTCAAGGCTGTAGGAAGAGCCAGTGGGATGCTGAGGTGCATAGGAAGAGGTATCGCCAGCAGAATAAAAGAGGTGGTGATGCCACTGTACAGATCATTGGTGAGGCCTCATTTGAAGTACTGTATCCAGTTCTGGAGGCCGCATCTCTGTAAGGAAATAGACATGGTGGAGGTAGTTCAAAGAAGGACAATAAAGATGGTGCAGGGCCTGCACCAAAAGTCAAATGAGGAGACAACATAAAGAACAGAGCTGCTACTCAGTATATGGTGCACAGAGTACTCGGTCAATGCTGAAAACATAAACTCTGGAACAGACACTAAAGACAGATTTTGTAAAAAGCAGATGGTCTTTATTTTAAATCCTTGACAAAGCGCAGATGCGTCTGAGTGAAACGTTGAGTATTTTTGCTCGTGTTTTGCTGTGAGGGTATGCTGGATTTAAAATAAAGACAATCTGCTTTTTTACAAAATGTGTCTGTCGTGGTGCTAGTGTGTGCCAGAGTTTATGTTTCCTCAAATGAGGAAAGACTGGGAGACCTCAATATGTATATCCTGGAGGAGAGGAGAGACAGGGGAGATATGGCAGAGCCTATAAATATCTAAAGTGCATAAATAGGGTACTGGAGGATAGCATTTTTCAGAAAAGGAGATTTTGAGGAACTAGGGGGCATGACATGCGATTGGAAGGGGGTAGACTAAGGGGTAATGTGAGGAAGCATTTCTTCATGGAAAGGGTGGTGGATGCATGGACTAGACTCCCAGTGGAGGTGGTGAAGGCAAACACAGTGGGGGAATTCAAAAATGCATGGGACAGGTATAGGGTAAAGGCTGTTGGAGAGTCAGTGGGAAGCTAGGGTGCATAAAGAGAGGTATCAACTGCAGAAAAAAGGAAGTGGTTATGCCACTGTACAAATCACTAGTGAGACCTCATCTGGAGTACGTACTGTGTCCAGTTCTGGAGACCGCATCTCTGAAAGGACATAGACAGAATGGATGCAGTCCAGAGAAGGGCAACAAAAATGGTGCAAGGACTGCACCAAAAGTCATATGAGCACAGACTAAAGGACCTCAATATGCATTCCCTGGAGGAGAGGAGGAGGGAGAGAGAGAGAGGGGGGATATGATAGATACATTCAAATACATTAGAGGTATAAACAAGGTACAGGAGGGTAACATCTTTCAGAAAAGAAGGTGTACAAGAACAAGGGGGCATGATATGAGGCTAGAGGGGGAGTAGGCTCAGGGGCAAGGTGAGGAAGTACTGTTTCACAGAAAGAGTAGTGGATGCCTGGAACTGCCTCCCTGCGGAGGTGGTGGGGGCAAAAACAATAGGGGAATTCAAGAATACATGGGATAGACATAAGAGTACTCTAGAAATAGGGAAGAGAGGGTAAGCCACAGTTCAACTAGGGTCTGAGGTAATGCATTAGGTAGGGAAAAGAGGGGCAGACTAGGTGGGCCAGATTGTCCTTATCTGCCATCACCTTCTGTGTATCTGTGCATCTGTGTAAAGCTGGAGATCAAGTAGGGTCTGCAGTTTTTGTTGTAGGTAAGGAAAATGGGCAGACTGGATGGGCCTAGTGGTCCTTATATGCCATCAATTTCTCTGTTTCTATGTTTCTAATAATTGAAGAATGTGGTGTGTAGGGCAGAAACTACATCAATGAGTACTTTGTATGTATTGGTGGAAATTCATCCAGCCCTGGGGCTTTATCTAGGGGAAGACTGTTAAAGGCTTGCCTGGTTTCCCATATTGTAATATTTCATCCGAGCCTCTCGGTTTGGCCTTGGGTGAGTTTTAGGAGCCGAATCTTGGATTGAAAGGATTGGACAGCTTGGGTGATTTTGTAGGGGTCAGCAGTGTAAAGTGTTTCAAGGTAAGATTTGAAGGTTGAGGCTATGTACCGAGAATTGGATATGGGTGGACTTTAGGTCTTTGGTCTGCTGTTACATATGGCTTTTTTCATCTCTTTTTGTCACAATCTCACAGCAAGAAGCTTTCTAGCTTTCTCACCTTGATCTACATATTTGGTTTTTGGCCCTACAAATTGCAAACTCTGCCTATTTCCGAATAAGCTCCCTGTACCTGGCCTTGGCTGCATTTAGTTGGAGTCAGTCTTCCTGGGTGGGGGGGAGTGACTCAAAATATTCCTCTCCTGTTGTTTAGTTTCTTGTGGTAGCCTGACACATTCCTAGTTTTTCTTGCATTTTCTAGAAGCTGGCAAATGTATGAGCTGCCCCCAAGGGTGCATTTAAAAGCTCCCCATATGTGGTCTTAGTTAGGTATAGAGTTTTTGTTGTCAACAAAGAACTGTTCTGCTTTCTGTTTAATAATTCCAAGTGTCTTGGGATCCTGGAGCAGTGAGTTGTTAACCCTCCAAAGCCTATCTTTCAGTGTTTGACCAGAAAGTGAAAAGGAAAGTGAAACTCAGGAATGGTCTGCTATGACTCTCGCTAAAATATCATATTGTATAGGGTGGTCTCTAGGAGGTCTGGGGTTACAAGGAAATAGTCCAGTCTTGAGAATTGTGTACAGCTGATCAAAATGTATAGTCCTTAGTGTTGGGATGTAGAGTTTGCCATATTTCTGTATGGCCTAGGGAATATTTTAACTCTTTACCACTCTTTTGGTTAGAGGTTAAAGCTGATTTCTTATTACCAGATCTGTCCAGCATGTTGTCAGAGACTACATTCCAGTCACCACATATAACAGTGGGCAGACTACTGGGTGATACCTGGTGTGGTAAAATGATTGTAAAGATTTGCGCGTCCTCTCTGGTGGGCCCATAAATGGAAAGTAGGATATCAGTTTGGTCCAAAATGCCCTTAGCAATGACATATCTTCCTTCCTTATCTGTGATTTGCTCTGAAAGTGTAAATGGAGGGCTCCTATGAATCAATATGGCTGTGCCAGCCCTTTTATTGTAGTTGCCAGAGGTGAATACTTGACCCACCCAGTCCCTTCTCCAGCGATGAGCACTGGAGGATGCTGTACAAGTTTCTTGCAGAAAAGCAATTTTAGTACTTACTGATTTTAAGTGGTGTAACACCTGATATCTCTTTTGTTTAGTTTGCCCTCCATTAACATGTCAAGTGGTTATATTATGAATCATGGCAAAAAACATTGTTTTTGCATCAGTTAGGGTTATTACTAAAGCAAGAATGGCAGGGAAATTGGGTGTTAGGGTTTTCAACTCTAATGCCCCATCCCACCCCTACACCCAACCCTACCATC
Source organism: Neoceratodus forsteri (assembly GCA_016271365.2). Taxonomy (NCBI): domain Eukaryota; kingdom Metazoa; phylum Chordata; order Ceratodontiformes; family Ceratodontidae; genus Neoceratodus; species Neoceratodus forsteri. The sequence continues at coordinate 10,475,062 of CM057451.1, forward strand.
ACAACCCCACCCCCACCCTCCACACTCCAACAAGCATTGGGGTGTGCCTTGCTCATTACCCAACACTCTTACATTTCATCTGTGGAACCTGACATGGTATGCTAGAATAGGGTGAGCATTAAGATAACGAGCCAAAAAGGCACACCTACCGCTTTCGACCCAATTGTATAAAAGTAGAGGTAAATACGTGGTAAGGTTGAAATACAAAAAACAAGGTAGAAAACTTTGAGGGTAAACTAACTGTAATTTCCTACCTTTCTCACAGTATTAACCTAACATGCATAAACAAAGTTTGTTTGCCATGAATTTCTTTACTTTTTCAGATAGTATAATAGTATCCCCATGATCCTGAATCGATGCAGGAATCAATAACATTTATCTAAGTAAGTCCTGCTCCAATGTTGATGTCTGCCTAATATAAAGACATGTAAAAAGGAACTTTTACACTGCACTGCTTTGATGTAGTCATCTTATTCCCGCCACTCTCCCATGCTGAATCGATGCAACAATCTGTACCGTTTATATCATTAGAAGGGAATTTTACAGTGGACTAAATTGATGTAGTCATCTTATTCCCGGCACTCTCTCATTTTGTAGCAGTCTTGCAGAAGCCTTTAATTCCACTAATGGTATTCCTGCTCTGACTCATGGAATCTGTGAGACCCACAATACTGAGTCGATGCAGGAATCAGTACCATTTATATAAGACAGACCTGCTCCAATGTCGGGGCCTGTCCAATACAAACACATGTAAAAAGGGACTTTTACACTGCACTACATAGATGTAGTCATTTTATTCCTGCCATCCTCCTGTTTTCTACCACTGTTGCAGAAGTCTTTATTTCAGTGATGGTTTTTCTGATCTGACTCACGTTTCTGAGTCAGAAACGGTTGTTCTGGCGGCATGGAAGCAATATAATTATCTAGCATTTTTCATGTAGGTAATAGTATCTTCTATGAAAACCATTCAATTCTATAGCATGATTTGTCTTCTACATGAGCCCAAATACCTGTAAAGTACACGATTTACTGTGGTTCAGAAGCCCTGATAATATGAAATGAAAAGATGGAAAGTGGCAGCAGTCCTGGAGAGGAAGATTCAGAAAGCACTGTGGCTACACTGCAAGCTTTTTCTGAGGCATAGAAACAAGGACAACAGTGAATCACAGCACAGTTCTGTTCTGTTGAGGAAAGAGTAAATCGTGCCTCAATTCTGTTTGTAGCCCAGTATAGTAACTTAATTAGAGACTGTATTTAAAGGCCTCCCAACTTGTCAGTGCTGTCCCCAAATCTGAATGGCACCAGGATTTATTACTTTCCTCATCGGGGCACAATCGTGGTTCAATTCACGTATCACGTAGTATCACAGTAAATCACAGCACAATTCTGTTTCGATGAAGAAAGAGTAAATCGTGTTGCAATTCTGTCTGTAGCCCAGTATAGTAACAGAATTAGAGACTGTATTTAAAGGCCTCCCAACTTGTCAGTGCTGTCCCCAAATCTTAATGGCACCAGGATTTACTATCGTTCTCGGGGCACAATCGTGGTCCGATTCACATATCTCGTAGCGTGATGACTACCAATTACCAAACTCAGAAGTTTAGTGGAGACAAGAGAGGCAACAAAATGTAAAAGGTGGAAACATTTCCTGGAACTCCAGACTCCAACTATTTCAGTACCATGCCCGAATCATGATTGCTCCAGGATTACCTTTCCCCATCGGAACAGGAGGACACTTCAGCATAAAATCCTATGCTGTACAGCTGCTCCAACATACAATCATATGCCAATTACTAAACTTCAGCATAAAATCCTATGCTGGACTGGTGCTCTGACATAGAATCCCATGCCGCCGGGGACATCTATTTTTTGTCCATAGAAAATAATGGGTAAAACAAAGTTTAATAACTTTGAAAGAGATTAATATTGTTTCACCAAACCTTCAAAAGGCACATCTGTGAGGCCAAAGTGTTCTACCCTGAAAATTTCAGCCCAGTAGCTACAGTGGTTTCTGAGATACAGGTGGACAAAAAAACAGCAAAAGACTCAAGCATTTCTGTTTTTTCAACACTCTATATCTCAGAAACCACACAAGAAATTCAAACCAAATTTGGCATATCAAAAGACCAGCTCCTTCTGACAATGCATGCAACATATTTCAAGCAGATCTGTTGAACCTGCCCATAGTTATAAACCTGCAAAAAATTGCCTTTAACATTAAACACTCGCTCTAACCCTAACTATACTGGCTCTACCATGCCAGTATAATATATAGAATAATGTATCGGGCTGTGTGCTTAATGAGAATTTTACACACATCTGAGGTGTTGGATGCTACATAAATCCTGAGAGCGAAGCACAAGGGGTTTACTTAAGTATTGAAGACTGAGGGTGTGTGTAAAATTTGAGGTTTACACACAATTCCATGTTTTATTTTACATAATTGCTAGGTATTGTTTTTTTGCCACAGCAATTATATAAAATAACAAGAAGTCTCTGTGCAGTTGCAGTCTGACTGGATTCAGCAGGGTCCGCAGTCAGACACGGCTGCTGAAAGAAAGGTTTACCTCACATTTTTCCCACTTTTTTTTATGTAAGCCAATTTAATCATTTTTAGCCCAGCAATGTTTTTTTTTTTCTTTAATGGACTTACCGCTGAGTCTGAGTGGCAGTGTAGTCTCTGGCGGTAAGCCAGTGCATCCAGCGATGAGGAAGGGAAGAGTGGCTGCTGATGCATGTGCAGAACAAGGGAAACCCGGCACATGTTTGCCATTATAAACACTGTTTTATAACGGCAAATTACAAACCAGGTTTCCCTTAGAGGGAAAAAATGATACCCAGTTATTATATAGCCTTCATGGACATTAAGGTATATCAAAGTTAATCCTATGGAGACATTTACAGGTAATGGGAGCAAATAATTCTTTGTTCTAATCATAAAACAAATCTTTTCTTCCACTTGGGCAACTGTATGATACAGTCTTTATGGTCATGTAACAGATGGTTTGTCTATGAAGCAGCAAGTCAGAGAAGAATGCCTTTTAGCATCATTGCTTTTTATCTCATACAGAAATAGCCTTTCTGATGTATTTGATATAGATAATGGTAATTCTTCAGTAATAAACAGTGAAGTTATTCCTTTGCTTAAGTATGCAGATGATCTGGCAATCATATCTTTATCTTCTATATTTCCTTAAAGAAAACTTAAGGTGCTGGGGTATTACCGTACTGACTAAAAATTAACAAATTAATGTTTAGAACAGTAAAATTAGGACATATAGGGTAAGAATGAATACATTTAAATAGTATTTAAATAGTGACCCATTGAGGTGATAAAAAATGACATTACAAAAGAAAAAACAATCTGCAAGGGGTTTGATACAGTTTAATAATCAAATATGGAGGACTTACAATTGAACCTGCATTTAAGGCAGGAGAAATGAAGCTTAGTGACATAGTCCTCTAAATATTATCAACCAAAAATACATAACTGTTATCAAAGAAAGGCTGATGGAAGCAGCTGCAGAAGAGAATTTTACAATCACAGAGAAATTCTAAGATATCAAGATGTTTGGCCAATACAAAATATTTGCATACTGTATATATGAACTCTGCTTATCATTTCTCAGAAACCCTGAAGAATGCAGACCATTTATATTGAGGTTCATACTAAGGAGTATCGGGAGCGAAAGGCAGATGCCCATGAGGCTCCTAGCCCATTACCTGTCAGTGACCTATATTTTGTTTCTCTAATAGACATTTCTCCAACTTATGCTTAAAAGACTTTTATTTTTGCTAAGTATTATGTCCAAAGGAAGAAAATTACCTGGGTTTACTACTCAGTAGGAGAACCATGATCTGCTTTTTACAGTATTATATTTTTTTGCAATGTAACTGTAGTGGATGACCTAGTGTAACAAAAATATTCTGCTTATATTCGAAGTTCATTTCAGTGAACAAGTATGGGTTGTTAATTATATCCCATAACAATAATAAATCTCCCCTAAGACTCCTTGCTTCCAGGGACATAAGATGAAGTTTTGCTAATCTACTACTGTAATCCAAAGTTTTTAAGCCTTGAAGTTGTTTTATAAATTTTCTTTGTAGTTTTTCAATCTGATTAACATCACTCCTTTTATGAGGTGACCAAAATTGTGAGCCGTAATCCAAGTGGGGACGGGTGTATGCTCTATCTAGGGGCATCAATACCTCTGAATCTCTTGATTTGATGTTATTCTTTATTGTCCATATTACCTCGTTAAACTTATCGATAGCTACGTTAGTTTGTCTTGAGAAGCTCAGATCATTTGTAATGTAAACCAGTGAATCTTTTTCAGCTATTGTTTCAGTCATCTGTTTACCACATAAATAGTTAACACATTTTGTATTGTTACATCCCAGATGCATCACTTTACAGTTCTCCGGATTGAACCTTATGCCCCACTGTCTAGACCAGTTTGTAACAGAGTCAAAGGCTTCCTGAAGTCTAATATAGTCTGTGGTTCTTGTGCAAATCCAGCCTAATTTGGTATCATCTGCATATTTTGCAACCAACAGCTCATATAATTGGTAAGGTCATCTATAAAAATGTATAAAATGAAGGGTCCCAGAACCGAACCCTGAGGGACCCTGCTGGTCACCTCACCATCACTCGAAGGACAACCATTCATAACCACACACTGGGATCTGTTAGATAACCAGTTTGATATCCATTACAATAATCCTTAGTTAACACCATGAAGCAAAAGCTTTCTTACTGTAGCATCATGTGGGACTAAATCGAATGCCTTACTAAAATCTAAAAAGAATATATCACAAGGGTTCTTATTGTCTAACTTTTGACTAATATTTTCATAAAAGCAAAACAGATTTGACAAGCAGGATATGCCACTAATAAACCCATGTGGTTTGACTTCAAAATCTCCCAAGGAAGACTGGAGTTTATTCTTAAGAATACCCCAAGAATTTGGTATCAAGTCAAAATAGCACTTCAAGAATAAAACTGCAAGAACCACACTGTGTAAAGTGTGAAAGCATTTAGAGCGACAGAGGTATAATAGTGGTAAGGAATGACCACTACCCCTGTCGCTCTGTGCTGATACTTGGAAGGGATCAAGTTGCCATGTGTGTGGTGCCTGGTTGAGCCACTTCTTTGGTGGAGTGGCTAAGGCACCAGCACACGGCAGGGTTGGAGACCTGTCCTCATGGTTCAGTTCCCCCCAGGTCTCTTGGTGTTGCAACTTTTTTGTTTGTTTTTTTTGTTAGAAAATTGAATTTTCTCCCTCCTGAGTTTCTCTCCATCCCCGAAGTCCCCACCCCCCCAGAGTTTGTTATTTTAAGTCCAGGGCATGTGGGAATGCGAAGCTCCCTCATGTGAGGCATAAAAAAAACAGAAAGTCCCATTATTTTTAATGGTGTGCGCTTTTTGTGTTGTGGTCAGTGTTTTTACTGATGTTATTTTGAGCGCACATCATTTTGCTTGTGGCAGTGATTGCAGTGCTATTTTTGTTTGTGGCAATATGACCCCATGCCAAGAATTTTACATACAATTGAGGTTAAATTAATGTGTCTATAGTTCTCAATATGTTGTCTTTCACCCTTTTTAAATAACAGGGTGACATTAGTGACCTTCCAGTCCATTGGTACATCCCCGTGTTTAAACTTCTCTTGAATAATAATTTCAGGGGGTATATTAAGTGATTTTTCATGAGTTTTATCTTACAGCCACTAATAGAATCTGGCCCTGGTGAACAATCTGGTCTTATTCTGTCTGACGCTGTAATGATCTCTTCTTCTGTCTGGATTATGTATTCAGCAATATGTACCTTGTATGTGAGGTTATTAATCTGTTTGGTACCATATATGCAACAGAAATAATTAATAAATATATCGGCCATCTTATTAGCATTGTTAATAGTTGTTCCCTCCCAAATAACCGGGCCTACTTTACATTTTTTTAAGAGAGTTTATGTAACTACATAGATACATAGATACATAGACAGTGTCGGCAGATAAGGGCCTATGGCCCACCCAGTCTGCCCATTTGAGCTTGTAAGTTTAGTTTGTTTTCCTAGAAGTCTGTTGCACCTTAACCCTGACCTCCAGAATTCCTTTATGTCTATCCCATGCATTCTTAAATCCCATGATTGTTTCAGCCCCCACCACTTCCTCTGGCAGGGTGTTCCACTTGTCCACCACCGTTCTGTGAAGAAATTCTTTCTCATATTTCCTCTGAATCGTCCTCCCTCCAACTTCATCCCATGCCTCTAGTCCTGGAACATCTTTTCGCTTAAAATAGTGTTTTCCTGCACCCTGTTCCTCCCTGTAAGATACTTGTATGTCTCATCATATTCCCTCTCTCCCTCCTCTCCTCCAGGGAGTACATGTTCAGTTCCTTCAACCTGTCTTCATAGGACTTGTGATGCAATCCATGCACCATCTTTATTTGCCCTCCTCTGAACCTTCTCTACCCTGTCTATGTCCCACGTAGGTATGGTCTCCAGAACTGTACACTGTACTCCAGGTGGGGCTCACTAGTGTCTTGTATAGTGGAATTATGACCTCCCTTTCCTGCTGGTAATGCCCCTGCCTATACATCCCAGCATCCTATTTGCTTTACCTGCTGCCTTGTCACACTGTTTCCCTACCTTGAGGTCATCAGAGATGATAACCCCAAGATCCCTTTCCTGCTTGGTGCATGCTATATCCTCACCCCCCAACTGATATATTGTGCCAGGGTTTTTGTGCCCCATATGCATTATCTTGCACTTCTTTGCACTGAATTTCAACTGCCAAACCCCTGACCATTCTCAAGTTTCTGCAACTGTAAACTGTAACTGTAACTGTAAAAAGTAACTGTAAAAAGCCTTTCTATTGCTCTTCTTTGCACTAAGTGCCAGCTTTAATTCACTGTTTTTCTTAGCGATTCTGATTGCTGTCTTGCATTTTTTAAGTAATTGTTTGTATTTATTCCACTGTGAGTGAATTTTTAATTTATTAAATGCATGGAACACTTTTTGTTTTTTTGTTGAGTAGTATGATTATCTTCTTATCCAGTCACATAGGTTTCTTTTTATGGTTACTTTATTTTATTTTTTTTTTTGGTATTTAGGAATGTATTTGTTACTGACACTTAATATGACTGTTTTTATGTGTCCACATGTTGTCAGTATTATAATTTGTCAATAGTACATCCCAGTCAATTGCAGATAATAAACTATTTATTTTCTTTTTGTTTGCATTTTTGTAATCGTAATAATATGAATTATTATATAAAGATTGCAAATGGTTAACTCTAAACTATTGTTTTAGTGTTATGACCTGGTAGATAAAGACTTTACTACCATGAATATCACTCAGTGTGACTGTGGGTTAGGACAAGAGGATAATCTTAGCCACATACTTATTAAAATCAACTCTTGGTTTACGATATTGGAAAATGCTTGCTACATAATTAAAAAGACATGACAAGGTGTGCATTAGATAGTGCTAGCACATAGGCAGGGGTGAAGTAAGGCATGAGGTCCAGGCTGAGTGCCATCAGCCTCTGGCCATGAGTTAGAACTGTCTGATGCACATCATCAAAGTGTGTTTTTGTGATTATAAAATGTGACATATTTGCATGTAAAAAATAAAAACTAATAGGTTAAAATAATAAAGTACAACTGTTACCTAAATTTGACAAAAATAGTACTTCTGCCTGCATGACTGTAATGTTTCTTTTTGTTGCTTTTAGTTTAGAACTTTTGTACTAAATAAGCATTAATAGTTGTATTTTTAATTGATTTTTCAATGGAGGATAACAAGAGAGTGAGTGTGTTGGCTGCAAGTGTGTAACTAGGAGGAATGACAGGACACATTTTTATTTTTTAGTGCTTTGTTGTCTCTGTCAGAAGAGAGTTTCAGGGCTTTAAGGAAGTTGGCAGAGCCAGAACCACTAGAGTGATGAGAAGCCTGGGGAATGCTGGCAAGAGCTTTTCTTTAAAAAGTGAAAAAAGTAAATATGAGCTGTCCTGAAGCTCCTGTGATTTCTCACCCCTCTGACTGTATGGGATTTGAGGTTGGCAGGGGGAGGTAGAGCATGACCTTCAGCTTGAAAACATTGAGAGTGTCTTAAAAAAAGGAAAAAAGCTTTGGTTTGTTCACACTTTATTACCCCTCCAGAGTACCCCAAAGCACAGAGGCATCTTTTGCCATAGCTGTCACATGATTTTTTTTTGTGTGTGTACATTTTTCTCCCCTTGTCTCTGGTGGCCCATGTTCAGGAGGGAGCCCCAGCCCCGTCCCCCTGATGTCCACCATCAGTGCCGACCATCTTCCCCCAGGGCTTGCCCCCCCCCACTGGGTCCCACTGAAGACAAGATTCAGTTCCGGTTGGTGCCCAGCTGGTTGGGGAGTGGGATCTGTGAGCCCCTCCATCTAATCACTGGAGACATTTTCCTCTTTTCTTGAGAGGAAGGGCCTGCAATGATGGCAGTGGTGGTGTCACACATGCTGCATGTGGCATGTTGGGCATCTGCCCCATCTCCACCCACTTTGTAGGGCATTCATGTGCCATCCCCCAGCCTCTGTTAGGGAACAGACAAGCACCAATTGCTGACCCCCCTTCCCAGAGAAGGAGAGCTGTTCTTGGGATGCTCGATCTTTCTCCTCCCAGGCTGTCCCCTGGCAACCTGCTTGCACCGCAAACACAGGTCACCAGCATGACAGGAGGTAAGGCATGATGCCTCAGCCCTCCACACCACCAGGTTGGACTGAAAAAAAAAGCTTTTAATATGAAAGGTACTGCACAGGGAATTCACTGTATGAGATAGGAGGTTGCCATGTGAGAAGAAGGAGGCGGAAGGTCAAGCACAAGCTTCAGATCAGTACTACTGAAAAATGAAATGGACACAATGAAAACAAGACTACTGTATTTTCCTTCTGATTGGGACCCCAGTTTTGCTGACATAGGGCAGCTGGGACAGCTACTGTGGTACATCAGTGAGTGACTTCTAATGAAATAAGTGGGGAGGCTGCAAACGGACATTGCTAAAGTTGTTACAAATATTCACAAATTTAAATAAGAACTAAAGAATTTTACATGAGGAACTATTTTTGGTTATGACAAACTGTTTTTCAAACACTATAAAAAAATTGTTTATTTTCAGTATTAGTCTCTAATTGGGGTGGGGTAAAAAGGTGACTGTTTCAATTTTCAAAATTCTAATGTTGGCTTGAGGATTTCCAACACGTACTGCACCCAGGTTGGCAGAACTAATTTTTAACCATGCATTAAACACTTCTAATGCACAGCTATTAGCCAATCAGATTGCTCAAAATCCTTTCCTCATTTTAGAAATATTAATGAACCAATATTCTGCTGAAATTGCTTGGGATGTAACTTCCTTTTTAAAATATGTAGACTCTGTGTGGCTCAAGAAACATAAAGGCCTTTGTAAGGATATTAAATGCACCTAATGTAAATGTTTATGTTTTGCTCAATAGTGAGAAATGTACAGTATCTGTAGCAGGATTTGCAATAATGATTTTTGGACCTTTCATGAGGAAAACTGAAAACATGTAGCATGCACTGCATACTGTGTAAATTATCACTGACTTTATAATTGTAATTTTAAACGTCTGCTAACTTAAAGTGAAGTAGCCAAAAGGCTAATCAATAAAACACTTGAACCAGAAAGGAGTCACCTTCACTCAAGGATAGCTCAAAATATGTCCACTTTATTAAAACAGATGATGAAAAACTTGGCAACAGAGGGAATAAAATGTAACACAATGCTAACACAAGAATACCAGATGGGCTTTCAAAAGATACACATTTAGCACTTTGCCAGAGGTAGTGGTAGTTAGTCATAACTGAAGTAGTAAAAGCTTTAAGACCTAGATAGGCCTTATTTTTAAAGTTGGCCTGCATTTTGTTACATTTTGTTACACATTTAGACACACAATTAATACAAAAACATATGAATTATTAACATCATTACAGTATGTACTGTAACAATAAGAGCAAAATAAGCTATAAAACATAATCTTCAAATTCCTAACAATGTACATATATAAACAAATTTAACATCAAATAACTAAATGATGGTCAAGCAGAGAGTATTAGATCTCACAAATACAATTATCATGTGATGTATTCTTTAAAGCCGGATCAAACATGTTTAACGAAGTGGTCTTTCCAGTCTTAGGAGTCGGATCATTCCAAAATTTGGGATCTACGATCGTTCGCTGACAAAAATTTTGTTGACCGACCTTACAGTGAAACCTTTATGTTGACCACATTTGCAACTGGCATAAAGATAGTCACTGCCTACCATATATTCTTCAGGGCTTTGCCCAAACTAGTAGGCTATGCCTCACCCCACTTAATATAATTAACTCTGAGGTGGAGCTGATTAGGGAGGGTGCAAGACCCCCAGATAACAGTGCCGGGGTCCAGCGCTGACAGTACAGCGACCTGGCAATGTTGTCGCTGTAGTGTCGGTCGATGTTGACATGTTGCTGTCGGGGCCATATACCAAAATTTGGATATGTTTAATTGAACTGTTGTTTCCCCAAATCAATTATTTGCTTTAGGAATTGTGACTGTATGATGCGGTATGTCTCTTAGGGGATACTGATGGTCACTTTGAGAATTTGTAAATTTCAGGTTTCCTTTAATCAGATTGTGCTTTAACTTATAGACTATTATTAACCATTGTTTTTTTCCTCTTAGTTCTAGACTATCCCAGAATAATTTTTTTCAGCATTTGAGAGTGATGGGTATTCAAAGAACAGAGAAGCACAAATCATGCCAGTTGATTATAAGAGGTGGTTTAATTTATCCAATCACAATTGATTGGCATGTCTATACAGCAAATTATGTTTCCATACCCCAGGAAAGGAAAGATTAGTAAGGTTGCAATTATACTGCATATTTGGTATGGTATTAGGGATGCAGATGTCTGCAAGACCCCACTTCTGGAATGTAGCTTCTTCGTGACATTGCTAATATGGATATTGAAACTAAGTGAATTATTCAGAGTGCCCCCAAAGTACTTATATTGATTTGTAACAATTAGTTTCAGTCCCTCAACTGATATAATATTTAGATCCTAAGGACCTTTACACATAGGGTGGGATATTCAGAGTGCGCCAGGCAGGGGCGCAAGCCTGGGCGCAGCACAACTGGGATGCGCCAGGGAGTGAGCTGGGTGATATTCAATGGTTCTGCACCATGGCTCAGCATCGTTGAATATGTCAATGTGGCCTCCCGTATTATGCATGGTGCACTGGCACTGCACCAGCGCAAGTGGAAAGAGAGGAGCAGGAGGATGCGCCAGCGCAAGTGCAGTTGCGCTAGGCACAGGAACCATGATATTCAATGGTGGATATGCAAATGGAGCCATAATACATGCAAGGTGCAACTGGGGCCATTACCATGTCATTATGGCCCCATTTGCATGCAGGTGCACTGATCCCCGGCGACTTGTGCCTGGCGTCCTGCCAGGCTGCAGACGTCGGGGATCGACGCCCCCTGCACATTGCGGCAAAGTGCCCCAATGCCCGATCGCGGACATAAGTACAGAATGAGCATTACAAATTATCCCTGGTGGTCCAGTAGACTGCTTCCAGCTCGATCGTGGGCATAAATATAAAAATAACACTTTAAACTATCCCTGGTGATCCAGTGGACCGCTTCCAGCCCGATCGTGGGCATAAGTACAGATATAACATTTTAAAGTATCCCTGGTGGTCCAGTGGACTGCTTCCAGCCCGATCATGGGGATAGATATGAAAATAACATTCTAAAACATCCCTGGTGGTCCAGCGGTACCCCTCCCCACCCGCCCACTGAGCCCCGCCACTCCTCTCCCCCAGTGAGCGACTTCAAATGTTCCTACCTTGTTCCCATAGGAGAAAACAGGACAATCAGATGCCCATTATAAACAAAATTATTAATCACAGAGCAGCTAAAATGCAACTATCTACCAATGGAGGAACTGTATTGTGCTGATGGTGTGATGGGGAACTTGTAGTCTGTCAGTTTTAGGAACTAGCTCAGGTATCACTAAACTAGTTATAAAAATTGGTTGACAGCCTTTTATTGGTATAACAAATACATGAAACAACACAAGTGCTACACTAGATCCTTGCAGAACTATTTTACGAAATAAATGTGATAAATAATAATTTTATTTTTGAGAAATGGATATACCATTGAGTCATGGACTCATTTAAAATAGTTCCCAGTTGCAGCAGAACCAAGTTCCAGCTTGGAGAAGGTACAGTTTATACATTAAAGCTTAAATACAAACAGATTTTCAGTACAATTACAAAAATATTTACCATTTCACTTATTCCTCACATGAGGAGAGGCACTCAGTACCCAACTGTTACACAGCAACAGATTACAGTTACCTTTCACGTATGTCTCACATGGATATCCATTTCCAAATGTTTAATCCTTTGAGTCCAAAATAAATCCCTAACATCTGGAAATCAGTCTCTGTAGTACCATTGCACAAAAAGGGCAAGCAAACTGTCCTAGACAACTACAAGTCTATTTCTATACTATTGGCCTTTGGTTAAGGTGCAGGAGCTGATAATACATATTCAGCTCACTTTCTACTTAGGGCAGCACAGGCTACTCTGTGAGGAGCATCACGGCTTCAGGAAGGGTCATGGAACATGCAAAGCATTGGTCAGCTTTACAGACACAGTACACCATGATATGGACTCAGTTTGTCCCCAAAGGTTAGAAGATTTTCCCAAAAGTTCATCATCTCAACCTTAGATGGAGTGAAACTGGAACTAGTTAATTAATTCAAATACCTTGGTGTTGCCATTGATCCCTGCTTACATTTGACACTCAGATGACCAACACAGTAAGAAATGTTCATCAAGAATTGGCTCTACTCTATCATATTATAAAGCACCTGGCATCTGACAATACAGTCAGAATCACCCAAAGCTGCATACTTCCCCTGTTTGAGTATGGCATTATCATTATGGATGCCGCTCCCCTCATGATCCTGGCAAAGAAGACAGTCTTAACCTACAAGGCTGCAAAATTTGCATCCTTGCAAGGCCCATGATCCCACCACTGAACCAAGTTTGAATGACTTGATTGGTTGCAACCATAAACCAGAGCCCAGTTCACCCTAATGAATTACATGCACAAAAGTCTACATGGAAGTGCTCCCTGATGCCTATCGAAACTGTTCATGTATGTGGACAACCCAATTTGTTGCTTCTCTGCAAATAATCTATTGAAAGTTCCATTCATATGTATGGGCATGGAACAGAACTCTTTTAGGTACTGTACATAGCAGCATGATTCTGAAACACCATTCCTTTCACTATCAGAGCTGTCCTTTCACCTAAAATGTTCACTGCCAAGCTGTAAGTACATCTCCAAGAGTTTAATGTCTGTACTTGCTTTCTGTAAGTTCTAAAACACTGTTGACTTAATGGGGCCAATTCTGAAAAGCATGTGTTCACCATAGAGAACTTGCCCTGGTCTAACATTGTGTTGGGGATTGCGGAATTTGCACCATCCCTTTGGTGTAAGCAATTGTAAAGTGGGAAAAATGTTGCAAATACACCTCCCCTTTGAGAACTGGACCACTGTATGTCCAAGGGACTTTAGCACATCTGCGACCCCCTGTGCATTGGACGCAGAGCTTGATGCAAGCCCTGTGTCCCCCTTCTGGAATGCAGCCTAATGTGCCAGCTAAATTTCTTACTTTTGCACCACGTCGCTTCATTTTGTATTCTGATACTTACATGCTTGTACCTGTTCCACTGTCTTGTTGTGAACTCTTCTATACCCAGGTCATGCCTGAAAAGAGCGCTTTGGCAGCAGTGTATGTACCCAGTCATCAAAATAAATTAATAAGTAAAATAGCAAGATTGATGAAACCCCATCATTGTAGCATATAACAAAGGTTAGCATGGTGTGCAGTCACCTATACCATGGGGTCTTTTGAGCTTTCTTGGGTACAGCAGGGCCTAGGCTGCTACTAAATAATGGTCAAGGAGTACCTGTTACACAGTCAGGACTGAGAGATATCAGGACTGTGTTTTAACAGTTTGAGACTGGAATAGCCATTTGAGCTGGAAGATTATACTGGCAAAAAAACTCCATACAAGCTAAATTGGAAGTTGGCAATGCCCCCAGAGGCTTACAACTCTAGAAACCAATAGTGTGGGGCAGGAAGAGACAAGGCTTCATTAAAAGTGGGAAGCAATATTGCAAAAGTAATCACTTCAGTTAATTCAGTGCATCCTTAAATTCAATCTGAACTCTGCAAATTAAAATCAAAACAAGAAGAGTAGCTTAATTTAAGGACCATCTATACTACCAATATAATAATGCAGAATTGAAACAGGGAAGACAGTGTAAACTGCAGATCTACTAGGGACTGCGGTATAATTTTCGGCAGGGAAATGGGCAGACCGGGTGGGCCAAGCGGTCGTTATCTGCAGTGAAAATGTATGTATCTATGAAAAATAATAAAATAATATAATGACAGGAAGACAGAAAGTACTGAACAGAATAATTTTATTTCTGTTTTGTTTTATTCTTTTGGTAACCGGGTAATGCCCACTGGGCTACAAGGCCCATTTTCAGGGTTGACCTGGGAGCACTGTGGTGGTCATGTGACTTGCTCAGAGTCATACAGTGTGCAGGTAGAGGTTGTGGGAATCAAATCCAGGTCTAGTGGATGTACAAAGCATGTTCACAGCTCATTACTCTAACCTCTAGGCAACACTGCCATTAGAAAGTCTCATGATTATGAGAAACAAGGCTGTTATTTGGAAAAAAGCGAGCATGTTACTAATCAAGAAATGTTAGAACACCTCACTCTATTCTTAAATGGACAGTATCATTGAAGAATACAGCACATGACTACACCACCAGTACCAGTAACTCAGAATCGGAGGGGCAAGTAAGCAGCAAAACTGTCTTTTCTATAGAAGTTGCCAATATACCACCATTCAGTAGAAGCAAGAACTTTACAAAAATGTGGGGTTTTCCACACTATAAGGAAAGAGGATGACAAGGAAAGGGAGATGGAAGGAAAGGGATCGGCAGGTTCCCCCAACTAGGAGTTATGGGAACTATTTAAAATACGATTCATAGTTCCATCTTTGATGTAAACTTGGCAGATGTCTCAGTATTAAACAGAGGAGTGTCAGTTGTACAGACTACAGAGACAAAAGAATTTCAGACTCTGACATTCAGAAATTTGCTTGAAATATGAACCACAATGTATAGTATTAAAGAACTAAACATGGACATAGTATTTAATGATGATGAATGACAGTATGAAAGTACTAATAGTGGGAATTACAAGGAGTTCAGTGCTAAGTCCACTTTTTGTCAACCCTAATTCATTAGCTTGCAATATTTGTTAAGGCATGCACAGTAGTTCTGTTAGAGACTTATTTATTTATTTACTGAATTTTGTTGACCCAGTAGGCCCACTGGGCCTAGAAGTCCCTTTTTTAGGGGTGACCGGGGATACAGATGGTAACCAACTGAAATTGAACCAGATTAAGCTGTTGGTGGTATTTTTAGTGAATGGGGAAAATATGGCCAGGACTCCGGGGAAATTCCCCTACACTACAGCAGGGGGAACCTTTGGCCATCTGGTTGTTTGCCAAGAAGGCTGCTACTCCGGACCCTGGAGGAGATGGTAGTGATGCTGCTCTTTGTCCCCAGGGTTTTGTTCCTGATTTACAGCCTGTTCTGCAGCTTGGAGCTTACTGTAATAGTCATTCTGACACAGTGCCTACTCTGGATGTTTCTTCTCCTGTGCTTTCATCTCCTACACCTGCTGTGCTTTTGGATTCTGACCAGCTTCTTTTGGACTGCCCTTCTGCTCCTGCTACAAAGGCCTCTGTTACAGCCATGACCCCGACACAGTTACGTTCCTTTTATTCCCAACACTGCTCTTTTTTGCGGGACTTTGTTAAAGGAGAAAGACGCTGTCAGTACTGACCTGTCATCCACTTCGGCTCAGCCTCCGTTTGTGACTGCATTACCTCCCGCTGCCTTGCCTGGTTGGTCTGCTGTTCCTTTCAGTGATGCGCTGCCCCATTCTGCTCCTATGCCATTTGCTCCTGGGACTGTCCCTGGCAGCACTTCCCCTTCCGACCTTGTTTGGTCTCCGGCTTCAGCTCTTTGAGCCGTGGGTTGGTTGCAACAATTTCCTGGTGAGCCATGGACTTCTCCACGGGCTGTCAGTGCCTAGGACATCATACAACATGCCTCAACCTCCAGTTTACCCATTGCTGATAGCCCTCAGCTTGCTCGTTCCCCTCGGGTGGAATCGCCCTAAAGTGTTACAGCTCCCCCAAGGATTTCTTCTATCGACACGCCGCCGGAGTAGCCTCCTCCTGCTTCCCTCCTTCCAGATTACTCTTCTGCATTGTGACCCTCTACTTCAGTGCACTCCATTTCAGAGGAAGACTCTCAGCAACTTCAGAATGGTTCTTCCTTGCCTTCTCTGCCTGCAGGTGAGATGCTGAAGGCCCCTTCTTTTTGCCTCAGTGATCTTTTACAACATTTGGGTGCACCAGCTCAGCATAGGAATGCTGTTTGCTTGAAGTACTTTGGGAATCTTTCTACTGCTCCAGACAGAAGAACTGTGTTGCATTCTATGCTCAGAGGCTCTTTGAGTATTACTGCAAGTGAACTGTTTGCATTTATACATGTTAAAGGAGAATCAGTATATGATCTTAGTTTTAAAAATGTGTACACTCTGGAATGATTTTGGAATAAATATGAATTGGTGAAATCTTAGCCTTTGTGGGCCCCCTTTATGCTCATTCCCCTAACCAAGCCTATGAATAAAATTATTACCCTGCTTTTTTGCAATGAGGAAGTGAGCATAGCAGATGTCCATTACTGGCTTAAGCAGCACTGTGATATTCTCGAGGCTCCTCATCCTATTTTGAAGGAGGACCTCGTCTGGACAGGGGGTTGGAAAGTTAAGGTGCAACTGCGGCAGACTGACAGGGGCATAACACACTTACCTGGCAGTTTCTATATTGGTATTAACAGGGATGTGTGCTTTTACCCTGGTCAGCCCCACACTTCCCATAAATGCGGTGCTTGGACACACCTTAGCCATACTTGTGACAAGCCATGGTGCTCTATTTGCTTGGCCTATGGTCATGTCAGCCTTGGTTGCCCTAACCCCCAGAAATGCAATCTTTGTGATGAGTCTAGTCATACCTATCATCAGTGTCCATGGGCAGACCATAATAGGCTAGATCACCCCCCTCAGGACCAGGTGGCTCTTATATCTGACTCTCAGACTCAGGTACTTCATCAGCATGATGGGGAACACCAGGAAGTGGTGCCCTCCTCTCCATCTGATGTTGTCCCGACTTCTCCTCCTGAGTCTCGAGTAAATGATCCTCGGTTGCAGACTCACATTCCTCCTTGTGAAGACCCGGCCCAGAGGTTGTCACCCCCTCTAACCCTATGCACCCCTTCCTCCTCCTCTGGACCAGGATCCCTTCACTGAGGTCTCTCAGAGCAAGAGGGGTAAGTCTAAAGGCAAGCGGAAGGTTCCTGGTCCCCCCCAGACAGTCCATTCTGACTAGAAATCGTTACCAGGTCTTGACCAAATGGAAGCAGTGGAGTGACATAATGGATGAGGAAAATTATTCTGAATCCTCACAGGCCTCTTCTCTCCATATGGATTACTCCTCTGATTCCCAGCAGGATCCCTCTTCCTCTAGATCTGCCCTCGGGAAATGATCTGAGATTACTTAACTAATGTTTTGTTTAGTTTTTTCCTACTTTTTTTTCCCGGATTCTAGTCATCTAATCCACTTTTCCTATGACTGGGAGTCTCAGCCTTCACTGCTTTACACTTAATTTGTGCAGCATGAAATCCCATAGGAAACTTCTTACCTCCTTACAGTATCTTTTGGATCTCCCACATGATTTTTATTTGATCCAAGATACTAGACTGAAAACCTGTTATGAGCTATCCCAGGCTTCTGTCGGTTGGACCAAAGGCCCTTCCTATTGGTCCTCTGGTGAGGATAAGTGTGATGGCTTGGGTATTTTGTTTTCCGGATTTGATTGTACTGTTACAAGACTGGTTGATATAGTTCCTGGCAGTGCTTTACTGCTTGACTGCACCTTCTGTCGCCTACGGCTCAGGAATCTGAATGTTTATGCACCTCAAAGTATTGCTGCCCATTCTTACTTGTTCCAGTTATTACAGCCTTATTTACATACCTCCCGCCATCTTTACATGGGTGGGATTTCAACTGCAGTCTTACCCTGGCGGATAGAGGGGGCTCCACTCAGAAGCTTTTTGGAGACTCTACTACAGTGCACTCTATTCTTCAGACCGCTTCTTTTAAGGATGGCTACTGTGAGGTGCACCCCAAGGGAGCTAAGACTTATCACAGAGGCCTTTTGGCCACTCATGTTGATTTTTTTTCCTTTCTCAAAATGTTCTAGTTCACCAGGCTAAAGTTATTCTTTGTGAAACCTCAGATCACATGGCCATTTCCTTACTATGCTCTCCTTCCACAGCGTCCCACCTTCTGGTGGTTTCATCACATTGGGAGTTGAATAGTTCTTTATTGTCAGATAGTTGTTTTGTTCAGGATTGTCGAGACTTTTTGTGGCTCGCACTTCTGTACTGGATGCTTATGCCTCCCCCTTACATTGGTGGGAGGACACTAAATTGGATCTCAAACGTTTCTTTCTTAGGCATGCTTGGAGGAAATCGGCCTCCTCTTATCATCGGTATTTGCTTTTGTGGCGACATTTACAGGATACTATCTCCAGGGCATATGAATCTGGTCATGATTACTCCCCTCTTATTGTTTCTCTGAAGGCTCAGATGGAAATGCATCAGTATGATAGAGCTCGTTCCTTGCGCCTTGAGGCCTCTTGCAGCACCTGTTCTTCTAAGGCCTCTTTCGATATCTATAAGCGTTGTTCTGACAGGGTGTCAGCCACACATATCGACCGTCTTGTTGACCCAGACTCCTCGAAGGTTTTTGATACTATGACCTCTCTCTAGCACAACTTTTTTTCCCACCTGGATAGTGTCTTTGGGACCCCCACGGTGTCCTCTCCAGCTGTTGCTTCTTTTTTTGATTTCCAGCTTCCATCTCCCCCTCTTGATCTCCGTACTCATCTGACAGTCCCAATTTCTTTGTTGGAGGTGCAGGCAGCCATCAAGAAGCAGAAACAGTGTACTTCTCCAGGGCCGGATGGCCTAATGGTGGAGCTTTATCACACATTTTCTGATCTTTTTTCTCCTGTCCTTACCACGCTCTTTCATACTAGTATTACTACTCATTCTGTTCCCCGACATTTCTCGGATGCTATTATGTTTCTCTTATTTAAGAATGGGGATAGGACGGATAATCGGAATTGGAGACCATTGAGCCTATTGAACATGGACTACAGGATTTTTGCATCTGTCCTGCTCCTCCGGCTTCTTCCTCTTGCATCTCATGTTATCTCTGAAGCTCAGACTTGTGCTATCCCTCACCATTTTATTGTTTTGAATCTTTCTCTCCTAAGGGATGTCTCTGTTTTCAGTTCTTGTTCTTCTCCTTCGCTACTCCTCTCTCTTGATCAGGAGAACGCGTTTGATAGGGTGAACCACGACTACCTCTTTCACGTCCTTTCTCACTATGGTGTTCCACAGCGTTTTATTCAATGGATTAGATTACTCTATTCTACTGCTTGGATCCAGCCTTATGTGAATGGTGCCCCTTGTTCCTCCTCTTTGAGTCAGACCGGTGTTAGGCAAGGCTGCCCTTTAAGTCCCCTTCTCTATGTTTTTCATATTGATCCTTTGCTTTGCAAGATTTTATATCATCCCTCTATTCCCCATCTTTCCTTTTTTACTGCATCCCCTATTCCTACGGTGTTGGCCTATGCAGATGACCTTTGTATTCTCACCACTCCTCGACTTCAAGATATGGACTTGCTCCTTCTTCTTACAGACTTTGAACAGGTGTCTGGTTCTAGGTTGAATTACAGTGAAAGGTCAGCTTTGTACTTCCTGATGTTGCCACCCCCTGATTCTCCTCATCATATTGCAGGGGTACCATTGCACTTCACCCCGATCAAGATATTGGGACTGACTTTTGGTGCCACTGATGATGCCCTCGCCAACTGGGCTGTTATTCTGAATAAGACTTTCCAAACGGTTGCTTCCTGGAAGGGTCATACTATCACTACACGAAAGCGGGTTTTGCTATTGAAAACTTTCGTTCTTTCCTTGTTTCTTCACGTAGCTTTGGTTTTCCCTGTTCCTTTTTCCTTGGAAGCCCATTTATATAATATTTTCTTTCAGGGCTTTTGGGGTAGTCGTTTAAACCTGGTTAAGTGGAATCACACATATCTTGATTATTGCCATGGTAGAATTCGGATGTTGAACCCTTTAGTATACTTTCACTATTTGTTTCTGAAATCCACTATTCCTTACTTATTACAAGCCCAGCCGGTCTTTGGGTTATGTCTTCTTCATCATCATGTTGCCCCATCGTGCGCTGCATGGAGTATTCCACCTATGGAGATTCCTCGAAATTTTCGAAAATATAATCTTCCCCATTATATTATCCCCACTTTTTTGAAGATTCACCAGTGGTCTCAGACTCCTACGGAGATCCTTTCTTCCACAAGGAAGTATTTATATTGGTCTATTTTGGGGTCGTCTTTTCTGGACCTTCCGATGTTATGGGACTCCCTTGGCACTATTTTGGACACCTCCTGTGTTTTTCGTCAATTGACTGATCCCCGCATTTCTCAGCGGGTTTGGGATATTACCTGGTTATCCTGTCATGGAAGGTTAGGTGTACATGATAACCTGAAACATAAAGCTCAGGAGGAAAGAACTTGTCCTCGTAACTCGTGTCCTTCCATCCCTGAAATCATGCTTCATTTTTTAATTGGTTGCCCCTATACACAACCTGTTTGGACCCTTCTCCTTTGTAAGTGGAAGGAAAAAGCCCTTCCAACTCTTATGTACCATATTTTGATTTATGGTATTTATCCTCCTGGCCTGAGTCAATATCATCCTAGTACTCTCTGCTTAATTTTTGCCTTTTGCCACTACTATTTGTGGCAGACCACATGTGCATTTTTGCTGCAACAGAAGGTGTGCAGCCCTACTCAGATTGTTGCTCAGATTTTACAGGGTTTACACACTGTTTATTGTTCTGAGAAGGCCTCAGTGCTACCTGGGGTTTCCGACAATACTGGGATCTTTGTTCCTGGATTCTTTCCTGACTGTTAGTTTTTTGTTTTTGACACATTGCTCATTTGTTTTTTGTATTTGCTTGGTGCTGAATTGGCAGCTCTTTTAGTTTTTTGTGTTTTTACAGGTTTATTGTTTTATTCATTTTATGCTATTTTTATGTACTATTTCATTTTGTTTTATGTTTCGCTTCCTGTCTTAAGATTATTTTCTTTGTCACATTTTTTGTATGATGAAATACTTTTTCCTGTTTTGCCCTCTCCTGTTATGTTTGTATAACTCCCTACACTGTCGTATGTTTTGTTTTGAGGATTTTTGAATAAAACAAAATATCCCCCTTCTCTTTAAGTAGGGGTGGGATGGGGATTATATACATTGCTGATTATGTACATTTGTAGTTCATGTATGCTGTACTCCTTCTTTCTGTTTTTTTATTCTTTCATTCTGTTTTTGTATGATGTAATACACTTTTGTATATTTTGTTTTGAGTTTTTCAATAAAAAATTCCCCTAATCTTTTTGATAAGTGCCATGGGATCTTTAACATCCACCTGAACTACCACCAATCCAGGCAGATGGGCCTCAGTTTAACGTCTCATCCGAAGGACAGTGCCTCAAAAGTGCAGCACCCCCTCATGCTGCACTACAGTGTCAGTATTGGGATATTAACTCAAGTGCCAGATGTGGGAACTGAACCCACGGCCCTCTGATCTCCTGGCCTCAGAGGCGAGTGTGCTGCCTACTGAGCCACTGACACTGACTATGTCAGATATGAGACTGAACAATAAAACATTATTTTCAACATCAGTGGAATACCATTACAAGACTGTAAAAATAACAGAAAACAATGACTAATAATGTGGCAGGTAAGTGGAGAACATAGTTGAGCAGAGCACTAGTAAATACACTACAGAAATAGAGGGAAAACTGGAGGACATACATTTTTACCAACATTCATCTTATGACTGTACCAGTAATAATAAAATAGAGATGGATTAAAAGTTTGAGGAAGATTTAGAAAGAGGTTTTATTACTCCTAGTGTTAAAGGGAAGGTCCCCTCAGTCTTTTTTTCTGTTTACTTGTGTAGCTTGCAGGCATGAACAACAATTGCCTCTGTTGCACCTTCCTAATTTCATCAGGATTAACGTAAATGAAGGTACTTAAGTCTGGTGTGAAAACCTGCTGGACTCCATTGCAAAGATCATGACCGGACTCATGTAAGGCATCCTGAATTGTTTGCTGTTTTGATGTTTTAGTGCTAAAGCCTGCACTAGTTTATATTGTATTATTCAGGGCTGTTCCTGTCCTCTGCAGTCCCTATGTTCATGTCTTATGCTGGCCATGAAACGTTTCAAGGCATAGTAAGTGCTCTGCTGTTTTCTGTAGTTTAAAGTGTATCTGAGTTAAGAAAAACATGTTTTTAGAGAATACAGGGACCTCACAAGACATGTAACAGAGCTGAATGAGAGTATAACTTCTTCTGGCTTGTGAAGGTACACATCATCAACTCCTATGATGCCTTGCATGAGTGGGGTCATAATCTTTGCAATGCAGACAAACAGGCTGTCACACCAGGGCAAAACAGAGTGAAAAAATCTAATTTATATTTGAATTAGGATGAAATTAGGGGTTGTAAGAGGGGGAATCATTCTTCATATCTACAAACTACACAGGTATACAGAAAATAGGTTGAGGGGACTTTACCTTTAAAACATGTATAACAGTGGACTTCTCCAAGAAACCTACCATCTACATAATACCAAACATTTAAAAGGAATTGATTAATCCTCTAGGCCATCCATTTATTTCTGATATTGTGTTGATGACAGATCTCCAACCACATATGTGGATTATTTCCTCAGGGATTCAATGTCAGGTCTCAGGGGCTTCATAAGAGAAACTACAGACGCTGTTAGAATGCTAGCAGAGATGGAAATTCCACAGGAATAGTTGTTAGTGACCCTTAATGTGAACTCTGTAAATTAATGTTCCACGTCCAGGTGGGTTAGATATAACTGAATATTTTTTGCGACAGAGGGAATGGGAAGGGAAAGGGAACATTGTTTATCCAGGAGTAGCACACTAAGCCGAAGCTTGTTTCCAGATGCCACCTGGGAGCACAAGGAAGTTAAATGACTTGCTCAGGATCACACAGCATGCATCTAGGTGCCTATGGGATTCAAACCCAGGTCTCCAGATCTGCAACTCAGAGCCTTAACCCACTGCACTATACTGCCTCCTTATCTGAGGGAAGACACTGGTCAGATACATAGAGAGTTCATCATCAGTCTCATGGAACTGATTTAAAATAAAAAAATTGGTTTCAAAGCAAACATCTTTTACATGTCAATGGTATGGCCATGGAGGCAACTTTTGCTCCCAGTCTTACAAATCTGTATATAGGCAAAAGGGAAGAGGATTTTATTTATGATTCTGTAGTAAATTCTATTCAGCAGAATATTGACCTATGAAAGTAATAGCTATTTATATATATATATATATATATATATATATATATATATAGAGAGAGAGAGAGAGAGAGAGAGAGAGAGAGAGATATTCTTTGCAAAAAACTTCATTAATGCACCAGTTAGGGTTCAACTTAACACGACAAAAGTATGTGTGCCATTACGGTTTCCAGGCCTAACTCCCCACCCTCACCCCCCAAGTAGCAAAAGGAAAAAAACATTATGGTTTTGGGTCTCCTGAGTCTTGACGATTCAGTGGTGGGGTCTTCCTTGGAGTTATCATCCATAATGCTAACCCATCCCCCAGCCCATAGCCTCCTGTCTGAAGTACAAGGTACAGCTTCAAGCCAGTGCCTCATACTGATATAGTCTTCAAAGGTAGAGCAGTATGTCTCACTGCATGCTGCCAACAATATCTGTTGTAGTTTTTTTTCATGTAGGGCCCTGTGGGCCTTGCATGAAGAAAAGAGATCACATCTGACCTTGTTTACTCAGGGTAGGGGGTGAGCATTAGGGTTGACAACCCCAACAAAGACCCTGTCTATAATTCACCAAGACTCAGGAGACCCAAAACCCTAATATTCTTTTCCTTTTGCTGCATGGGGAGTGGGGGTTGGGTGTTAGGGTTGGAAACCCTAACGCCACATTTCTCAGCTTTTGTTGCATTAAGTTGAACCCTAACTGGTGCATTAATGCAGTTTCATGACCTGCATGCCCTGTGCCAACTAAAGACTACATCCACCTATGGAACTGTAGGGCCCTGCTGACCCTGCAATTCTGTGCAGCAAGGGATGTAAAGAACTTACAGAAGTTATAAACATACGTAGAAAAATGTCAACATACCTTCATAGCTTTTTTTTTAAATATTCTGACCCCAAATTTTCAACATAGCATTCTTAGCAGCCCACTTCATGAACCTGGTAGGTGATAATTTTCACATCTCGGCGAAAATGTCATTTTGTGCCACTAAACTGAAAACACATTTTGGCCAGGATTTGAAAAATGGTAGCTGTCTTGTTCATGATGTGGAGTGAAAAAATGGTTCTGTTGAAAATTTGGGGTCAAAATAGTAAAAATGATCGGATTTATGAGCATGCTTTGAGACATTTCAATGCATTCTCATAACCTTGTTGTTTATTAATATTTTGTTCCTGAATTTTCAACACAGCCTTCTTATGACCTTAACTCATGAACAAGGCTGGCAACAATTTTCAAATCCTGTCTGGAAGGCGATTTCATGCAGCAACTTCAAAATCGCCCTTCTTCAGGAGTCAGGGTCCCAAAAAGGCCATTTTGAAAATTAGGTGTAAAAATGTTCAAAAATGACAAAGTTATGAACAAAAGTTCATACCCCATTGAAATACATTAATCTGCACTTACGTATCTTATGTTCTCAAATTGCAGTTACCAGTTCCTGCAGCAAGACCTGTCTTCAATCATAGAGTGGATGCATGTCTGTGGATCATGTTCAGGTGAGTTAGTGTGTATTAGGGATTGGGGTGGTGGATGCTCAGTGAGGGTCAGTGTGGTATCAATGATAGACTTTTTTTTTTTCGGGTATAAGAAAAAAGACCAATGAGGGACTGTTTTCTTTATTGTAGAGGGACAGCACATGACACTGGGGATTGGGCATCCCAGTGTCAGGATGATCTTTGATGGCACCAGGGGTGGGTACCCTGCTCCTGTCACCTGTTTCTTTGTGGGAATGACCTGGAAGGGAAGCGGTGGAAAGAAGTGGTATTAGGGGAGGACACCTAGTCCACTATTATTTTATTATAATTAGAAAGGGATCAGATGAGCTGGGGGGGGGAGAGAAGTGGTATAAAGGATGGTCCACTTAACAAAAAGATAGACAGAAATAGATAGATAGATAGATAGATAGATAGGTAGCTAGCTAGCTAGATAGAGATCATCAATGGACTGTTTTCTTTTTTTCAAGTCTAAAAAAGATTAATAAGAGATGGTTTTCTTTATTGTAGGGGGACAGAAGCTGACAATGAGGACTGGGCACTCCCATGTCAGGATGGCGTTTGGTGGCACTGGTGGTGAGTGTGACTCATGGACAGCCAGTTCTGAGTACACTATGATTTTTTGTAATATAAAAATGTGTTATGGACTGTCTCTCATGAGAGATGCTGAGACAGCATGTGAGTTCCACACACACACACAC
Organism: Neoceratodus forsteri; assembly: GCA_016271365.2. Taxonomy (NCBI): domain Eukaryota; kingdom Metazoa; phylum Chordata; order Ceratodontiformes; family Ceratodontidae; genus Neoceratodus; species Neoceratodus forsteri. Next base: position 10,500,942 of record CM057451.1, read on the forward strand.
ACACACACACACACACAGGTTTTAGATACAAGATGTTCCCTGGAAGGCCAGAAGCTAATTACAGACTAGAACAGGCCTCAAGAATCTCCTGTTTTTCTAAGTTAAATATAGCTTTAACTGCTAAGAGGGAAATCAATATCCATTTTATGAAGTTAGAAGAGGAAACCAGGTTACGGCACACTGGTGCGAAATCCTAAATGCTTTGATGTCTGTGTGAGAGAGGATACTGCTTATAGACAAAAGGAAATTTACAGACTTGATTGGGGAAGTCACATGGGGAAAGGAGTTTCTGCTGATGTAACCTTAATTATCTTACCTTCTAATATGATAAAATATCCTGGGTGTATGATTTTTCATAAACAGAGGAGGAGCTAGGTGACCTCACACAAAGGGGTTGACAAAGACAGTTTTTTAAACAAATTCTGTTTTCCTTCAGAGACACTTTTATCTACACTCTGACAAAGAAACATCTTTCAGTACTTTAAGCAGGTATTCAGAGAGAGAGGCAAATCTATGTACTGTAGTAGGAATTGCACTGTTAAATCCTTGTTCTTTTAGAAGATTGTATGGTTCTTGTGATATAATGGTTCTGTATTTTATGTTTTACATACTTTTATCTATTTTAGTAAAACTCTATTTTTAGAGCTTACTTGGTCTGTCTTTGAATTTCTTTTCTTTAACAAGTGAAGTATATACAGTTAAAGCAGACACTGTGCATAAGCTTGAATGGTGATACCAAACTGGAAAAGGTAAGAGTAATCTGAGGTCTTTGCAAGAGTTTTTAAGGGTTCATTTTTGTACATCTGGTTAGGTGCCCATGGGCAAAGATATCTGGCCCCCCAAAGACAGAATTATCTGAGCCTGTGCATTGGGTACACTAGCAAGAGGTTCACAGTTTGAATCCCTCCAGAACCTGAGACCAAAGGTTGATTCGAACCCACAAAACAGACAGGAAGGTTACCCTGTTTCTGTTAATGGTTCACAAGACTATGCTCGGAGGTTGGCACTTTGGGAGCAGATGGCTGACCTGCTGAGTGGGTTTGTGACAGTGAGCACCCCCAGTGCTGCCACATATATTAACAAAATGGGGCAGGTGATATGGAGAGGATGGGGCAAGAGAAGCAGTACTGGGGGTGGGCACCCCAGTCCACTTAGAATATTATTAACAAATTAAACATGGGGAAAGGGGCAGGTGACCTGGAGGGGAGGGAGTAGAAAGAAACAATACCAGGGGTGGGCACCCTGGCCTGCTTACCAAAGATAAAAATATAGATAGGTAGATAGACAGATAGATAATTAGCTTTTGTTTACAAGGTAAGCACACTAGACAAAACAGATGCCTATTTTCAGGTGCGACCCGGAAGGTTACAAAGAAATATGGAGGCAATTACAGGCAAATACAGGCAGGGTAAGGATGTACAAAGTTTCAGGTTAATGATATACAGACATTGCAAGATGAACAAAGAGGCAATCAAAAATACATAAATTACATAACCAAGAAATACTTTGACAGGAAGGTTAAAAGGGTGACCAAGCAGAGCTAGGGAAGATGACCAGCATGGAAACCAAAAACAAGTGTGATCCTTGTGGGAAAAAGGCCATTAGTGTCTTAAGTACAGTTGCAGGCTGAGGAGAGCATCATGTGATCCCAAAGGGAGCTTTGGAAACAGGTATGGGAGGGGGTAGTGAGGACATGGATGGGAAGGGAATTCCATAACCTAGGTGCACATATCATGAATGCTCTGTCCCCCATTTGCGTGCAAGTTTTTGGTATCTGAAACACTGCTGAACCATTTGACCTTAGGGGATATGATGAGCGGGCAGGTTTAAGGAGCTCTACTACGACAGGTAAGGTGGAAGTTCTGATGACACTGTCAGTAAAACATCCTAAGACAAAGATAGATAGATAGATAGATAGATAGATAGATAGATAGATAGATAGATAGACAGACAGACAGACAGACAGACAGACAGACAGACAGATAGATAGATAGATAGATAGATAGATAGATAGATAGATAGATAGATAGATAGATAGATAGATAGAATGAGCGTTCGAACACCTAGGTCACGGACAGTTTTTTCTTGAGATTACTAAAAGAACAATGGTTCTTTCATCTCACCTAATGAAAGAACTGTGAAAAAAAAACTAAGTCCTACTCTCTTCTATTGTGACTCAACCTTCTTCTTTTATGAGTCATGAAAGAACTCACAAAAGAAGAATCTTGGCTCATGAAAAAAGATGGTGGGTCTGTTTTTTTTCATAGTTTTGTGAGCTGACCTTCGCCTTTCATGATCGTGAAAGAACTCACAAAAGAAGGAGGGATGCTCATGAAAGAACTATGAAAAAAATTAATTTCCACCATCTTTCTTTCATGAGATGGAAATTTTCTTTCATGGGACTCATGAAACAAGAAATTCAGCTCATGAAAAGGAGCCTCAGTAAGGATTATTTGAATGTCCCACCATATTTCAGTCCATTTTTTGAAAGACAAGCATCCAGGAAAGAGCTAAATGGTCATGTTTAGCTAGAGTCATGTGTTTGTCTCTCCAGGGCATCATTTTTATGTTTTTTTGAAGAAAAAAAAACAGAAACAAGATTGTGGCTATATGAAACAGTTTTTTCCTCAGGAAACAGGATTTCCAGCTCATGAAACAAGACTCCAATATGACCTCCTCCTCATGAAACAAGAATATTCTTTCATGAGCAGGAATTCTTGTTTTGTATGGAACATCTATCTGAATGACCCTACTGAGCATGCTCAGAACAAAAATATCAGATCAAGCACCATTCTAGGGTAGCCCATTGTACCGTGAAATTTTAGAACAAAATTCCAAACCATCTGGTATGTAGCTGAGAGCAAAAAAAAAAACAGCAAACAAAAAGCAAATTTTCTTCTTTTCACCCTATCTGTATCTTGGAATCTGGACATCTGATCATCACAAAACTTGCCAAATCAAGATACCTTGCCATCCAGACCTCAAATCCGAAATGTTTTACAATTCCATTGAACAGGGGCAAATCTATTAAAGACAAAAGTTAAGGGGTTAACATTAAACAGCCTACTGAACTCTAACTATAGGGGCACCACATGCCCCTATTACAGTGAAGCTTGTCGGGGTGGAACCCAATTCTGCAGCATTCTGCAGCAGAACTGCTATAGGAAACTTCATAATTTCAATGGGAGCTTATCCCTTTTGTCATGCAGAAACTGTGACACTGTACTTCATCCTGATGGGCTTCACTGCACACACACACACACACACACACACACACACACACACACAACATATATATATATATATCTATATATATTATGGTAGCACGGTAGTGCTACCATAGTTAGGGTTGAGGAGCCATTTCTATGTTAAACCCAAAATTTTGCACCTTAATAACTTTGCAACCGTCTAACAGATTTGCCTGAAATTTGGAATACACGATCAAAAACCATAGGCATTGGGATCTGCTAAGTTTTGTACCGGTCGGATACACGGCTGCGGAGTTATTAAGTGTGATCTGCATGCGCATTTACACTTTTTCTGAATTCTATGGTCGCACAGACAGGTCGTGACGTGTTTATGCGGATTGGCCCAAATTCTTCAGAGAACATGCAACCAGGGTCCCCGATGTGCCTTTAGAAGATTTTGTGAAAAAATATTAAACGGTTCAAAAGTTATTCAAAAAACAATTTCCCATTATAAGTCAATGGGAAAAGTTAACAAAAAGTTTGACAGTGTTGCAAATGCATTTTTATTTTCGCAAATGGCCCTGTTACTTTAGCAAATCCGCCATTTTGTTTTCAGTTAGTGATCAGAAAAATACTTGGCATTTAAATTTGGGACCCTCTAGCAACCTAATTCTTTTTGTATTCACCTAGTCGGACCCTGAGGATGCTAGCCATGTCTTTATTTTGGGGTAAAACACCCCAGAAATATGTTTTTCAAATTTCTGGAAAAAGTACTTTCGCAAAGTACTTTCGTTCTCATGAAAAGTGTCGCGAAATTTTTGTGAAAGCTTTCGCAAATTGCGACAGTAGTTTTCTAGTCTGTGGGAAAATGACAGCAATTCTTTGGCACTGCGCTGTAAAAGAACGGTTGGGAGTTTTGGGCTGAAATTTGGAGAGAACGCAGCTGACATCTCACAGATGTGCCTTTCAGTGTTGTGTTGAAAAAATATTACATGGCAGTAAAGTTACAGCACTCCAAAGTTGACAGTTTTTCCCATATGATAACATTACGGCGCCCGACGCATTACAGGAATCCTTTGGCACCCTGCTGCAAAATAATGGTTTGGTATTTTTTCCTGAAATTTGGAGGGAAGACAAACAACAGCACACAGATGTGTCTTTCAGTGGTTTGGTGAAAAAATATTACAGGGAGGCAAAGTTATAGCACTCAACTTTCTTTTTCCCCATAGGATAACATTACGGCTGTCACGCTTGGCAGGGTCTGTGATCTCGAAACGTGCGTAGATACGGACTTTTCATTGAAAAAGGGCTAAGTACAAAACTAGCCAGAACAATCGTAAATCATATGACTTTTACATTTTTTCACGTCAGACGGTTCCTGAGATATAACCTATTTAGTATTCCAAGTCCTCATTTTCTGCTCTGATACCCATTATTATGCATACATTCTTTGTACTCACTGTCTTTCTCTATGCAGGTTTTAGGGAAAACCAGCCTGTGCACTACATTACTGTTACCGCTGCCCTTTCCGCTTGTGGTTCCGTACCGTTTCACTTACATCATGACATTCACCACCATGTGCGTTATCCTTTATGCTTTTCATTTGCACTCATGCTTCTGTTATTTTTTGCCATTTGTGTCTACAGTACTATTTCTCTTTCTGTTTCATTTTGCGTCACCATGCCCATTGACATTTCCATTTTCAGGCACCATGTTACTATGTGACAACACATCACGTGGCAGACCGTTCCCATCTACGCCACCGCGTGCGTTACCCTTTCTGTTCTCATTCGCGCTTGCGTTACCATGTGCGCCACTGTTAGCACTTCTGTTTGCGTTGCTGTTCCTGTTACTATGCCACAAGACATCACGTGGTGGGAGCACGGGCCCGCCGCTGCATTACATTCACTATTTCTCGTTATCGTTCTCAAAAAGAAGGGAAATTAGAGGCAAAAAACTCCATTTAATGCATTAGTTAGGGTTGTTCCACAGCGACAAAAGTGAGGAAATTCGGTGTTAGGGTTGAAAACCCCCCTTGGACCCCCTCCGCCCACCCTCCCAACCGGCATTGGGGTGCACATTGGGGTCATGAGAAACATGAGAAACATGAGAAAGAATTTCTTCACAGAACGGGTGGTGGACAAGTGGAACACCCTGCCAGAGGAAGTGGTGGGGGCTGAAACAATCACGGGATTTAAGAATGCATGGGATAGACATAAAGGAATTCTAGAGGTCAGGGGTAAGGGGAAATAGACTTCTAGGAAAACAAACTGAACTTACAAGCTCAAATGGGCAGACTAGGTGGGCCATAGGCCCTTATCTGCCGACACTGTCTATGTATCTATGTATTTAGAGGCTCAGTGAGAAAGACAAACTGCTGCATGTAGCACTGAGAAAGACACACTGCTTTGTAAAAGTTTCATTTAGAATTTAGGTTGTTTTGAGGCTGAGATCAGCACAGTAATGAGCTACAATTGTTAGAAACTCAGTGGGACACAGGTGAGAGTGTTTTGCAAAGCTAATTGAGTGAGTCAGAGGCTCAGTGAGAAAGACAAACTGCTGCAGGTAACTCCGAGAGATAGAAGCTGCTTTGTAAAAAAAGTTTAATTTAGAATTCAGGTTGTTTTGAAGCTGAGATCAGCACAGTAATGGGCTAGGAGTGTAAGGCCCCGTCCACACTACACTGCTTGCGCCCAGTAACAGATGCAATCTGTTACAGCTGCGGAGCGGTGCAGTGTGTCCACACCTCGGCAGTGTTTGTTACAGGACTGGCACTGCCGGTCCACACATCGGGATCCGGGCCACCGTTACAGTGGCACCCAATCCCACAATGCAGCTCGCGCTGCACTTTGTGCCCTGCAGGAGACCGTTACCGGCAGTCCACACTACCGCCGTAACGTCCCAGGGCGGGACTAGTTTTCATAACTGCTGTGGAATCCACCTCATAGGTGGTTTCCACAACTGTTACGAAAACGCCTCCTGTAACATTACCAGTGTAAACGCACGCCATTACCGATGCGGTTTACACCCTCGGTAACGTTACAGAAGGGTTTTCAGGCTGAGTGTGGACAGGGCCTTAGAAACTCAGTGGGACACAGGTGAGAGTGTTTTGCAAAGCTAACTGAGTAAGTTGCAGCTTTAGTGGGAAAGAGAAACTGTTATCTAAAGCAGTTTCCTTTAGAATGTAAGCTGCAGTGCAGATATTGTCACTTCGGTGACGTCAGCAGAGTGAGGATAAATGTGATATCCTCACTCTGGTGATGTCATCAGGATATATCCTCACTCCAGAGAAAATAACACAGGTTATCCTACTGAGAAAGCTCTCACCCCCGTGGTATAAATATATATACCTATACATATATATATAGTATATATACTGTACACTAAAACTCAATCTAGTGAACTATTTGCCAGTTTCAAATTTAACTAGCGACCAGATTTAGTTTGAAACTGGTCAATAGTCCAATAACTTTCAATGTTATGTAATGGGCCCTGAACCAAAAAGAGACCAGGATTGTCTCTTACGGTTTTGTGTCTATAATATGCGTGTATACATAGATAAATATATATATATATATATATATATATATATATATATATGTATATATATGTATAGTGAGAGAGAGATACAGAGATAGATATATATACCAAACCTTAAGAGACAATCCTGGTCCATTTTGGCTCAGAGCCCATCACATAACACTGAAAGTTATTGGATTATAGACCAGATTCAAACTAAAACTGATCATTAGTTCACTAGACTGGGCACTAGCCTCTTGAAGTATTGCTCAGTCAATCACTGTTCACCATGACCCCCAAGCTAGTATCTTGGCATTAGTTGTCCATTCACTTAGTTTTTAACATTAAAAAAATCCTTGACTCTATTGATTCCCTTCTACAATCCTCCTCAAGAGTCGCTTTTACATTACACTGAGCTGAAGCATTGTCATCTTGGGTATACAGTCTCTGCATCAAAACCCCAACAGCGAAGACCACCACAGCAACAGGATTCAGCTAAAATCTGCCTATCGCTCTGATGGTGTCCGCAAGGCCAGGGGAATGCCTCGCAGGGTGTTTCACCCCCCCAGTCCAACTCTGACTCAGAATTAGAATCCTAGAGACCAGGGGGTATGGGGGTGGAACCCCCCATATGGGAGGGTTCGGGGGCACAGCCCCCTTATGGAGACAGGAGGCATCGCCCTACACTGCATTGCCAACACTCGACAATGCGGCTGTCACTGTCAGGGATGTCTCCATAGCTGCTGTCGCTGTGGCATGGCAAAACCATCATCTTGAATCGGCTTGCTCCACTCCACTTGCACCATCACCCTTTCTTTTACATGCTGTGACTTGTATTGTATCCCCGATGGCCCTCAGGTGTTTTGGGGGCATTTCTGGTGAAGGGAGTTCATTAATAGGAGTGCACTGGTGCAGGTGAAGCAATGTTTTACACACTTGCAAAGCGCCGCACTGGTGCACTCTGCTCCATGTTCCCAACAAATCAGGAATGCATTTTGCTACAGTGGAGCAACTTGCAACCAGCATCTCTTTACACTGCAGGATCTGCACTAATGCAAATGATCTGCATCACTTAAAAGTTGGTAAATATTCCTTGGTAGTCCAGTGGCCTATCAATTCCCTCTCTGCTAGAAATCTCTCCTGCCCCCCCCCAACACACACAATCGGCATGCCATGCAGTGCTCTCATGCCTCAAAAAATGTTTTCAGTCACTGCATACAGTGAAGCCCTTCACCCCCATCCAGATGTAAGCGTGAATCCCCACCTTACCCCACCCAGCTTCAAAACTTTATAGAATTCACTTTCCAACCTCCCTGTGGCACCATTCACCCTCTTCCCCCAGCACCCCCAAAAAATGTGTTTTAATCTGTAAAAAAAGAAAACTATCCCACACTGCAGAGACATTCTCTCTGTTCAGTAAGTAGTGCATGAATGAATGATGTCTTTTAGTAAAAGACATGATTCATTTATTCATGCACTATTACATAGAAACATAGAATTTGATGGCAGATAAGGACCGCTTGGCCCACCTAGTCTGCTAATTTCCCTACCTAATGGATAAGCTGCAGATCCTAGTTAGCCAACAGCCTATTTCTTCCTACCCCCCACTAGAATTGCTTTAAGTCTGTCCCATGCATTCTTGGATTCCCCCACTGTTTTTGACTCCACTACCTCCTCAGGAAGGCAGCTCCATGCATCTATAACCCCCTGCATAAAGAAATACTTCTTCACATGACCTCTGAGCTGTCCCCCTTCTATCTTCAAATTGTGTTCCCTTATTCTTGCACATCTCTTTTTCTGAAAGATGTTACCCTCTTGGACTTTGTTGATTCCCTTGAGGTACTTAAAAGTTTCTATCATGCCCCCCCCCCTCCTTTCCACAAGGCTATACATATTAAGCTCCTTTAGTCTTTCTTCATGTGTCTTCTGGTGCAGACCCTGCACCATTTTGTTTGCCCTCCTCTGGACAGCCTCCACCTTGTCTATGTCTTTGCAGAGATGGGGTCTCCAGAACTGCACGCAGTACTCCAGATGGGGTCTCGCCAATTGACTGTACAGAGGGATAACAACTTCTTGTTTTCTACTGGTAATGCTCTCTCTATGCATCCCAGTATCCCCCCAGCCCTCCGTACTGCCTTCTCACATTGCTTGCCCACATTTAGGTAATCTGATATATCCTCCAGGTCCCTTTCCATTTTTGTTGTCAGTATGTCACCCCTCATTGTGTGCTCTTCACCTGGGTTTTTGTTTCCCAGGTTCATTACTTTGCACTTCTTTGCATTGAATCTAAGCTGCCACACATTTGACCAACTTTGCCAAGTCCCTTCTTATCCATTCCACCCCACCCTGTGTACCAACCCTGTTGCAGATCTTTGTGTCATCTGCAAAGAAACATAATTTTCCTTCCGGTTCCTCTGCAATGTCACTTATAAAGACATTAAAAAGGACCGGCCCCAGTACTGAACCCTGCAGTACCGCACTAGTAACCCCACTTTCTTCACTGTGGACTCTGTTTACTATTACCCTCTGTGTCCTGTTGTACAGCCAATGTTTTACCCAGGCTGCCACCCTGGGACCCACTCCTAGGCTGGCCAATTTGTTTATTAATCTTTTGTGAGGGACTGTGTCAAATGCTTTGCTAAAGTCTAGGTAGGCCATGTCCACAGCCCCTCCCTGGTCTACTACTTTGGTCACCCAATCAAAGAAATTAATTAGATTTATCTGACATGACCTTCCTGCTGTGAATCCATGCTGCCTTGGGTCCTCTGCCCCACTGGCCTCTAGATACTCAACAATTCTTTCCTTAAGAAGTGATTCCATCGGTTTCCCTACCACTGAGATCAAACTGACAGGTCTGTAGTTTCCTGCCTTTGTCTTGCTCCCACTTTTATGAAGGGGAATCACATCCGCCCTCCTCCAGCCCTCAGGTACCACATCATCCTCCCATGATTTGTTAAAAAGGGTAATCAGTGGTGTTACTAGTTCTTCCCTTAGTTCTTTTAGAATTCTGGGGTGAATCCCATCAGGCCCCATTGCTTTATCCACCTTCAGTTTTAGGAGTTCTTTCAGAACCCTTTCTTCTGTGAAAGGACTGATATTGACTGGATTAGGTACCTCCCCCTCCTCTTCCTTTGTGAATACTGAGCAGAAATATTCATTCAGTATTCCTGCTTTTTCACCCACCCTCTCTGCCCAACCACCCTCCTCTTTATTTAACCTGCAAAAAAGGAAAACTGTCCCACACTGCAGAGACATTCTCTCTGTTCAGTAAATAGTGCATGAATGAATGAATCATGTCTTTTACTAAAAGACATGATTTATTTGTTGGTTCTATGTCATATTAGTGAATGCAAAATGGCAAAGGGAAAAGAGCAAGGGGAAAAAGGAGCAACCTTCAAATAACAGCGATTGCCAAAACGGCGAGTGAGTTTCTGCAGGGTCATCGCCCCCCACACCCCCTTTCTATATATAAACATCTCTGGGGGGCACACATTGGGGAGGGGGAGAAAGCTGTAGGTCGTCTTTTCAGTGAACTTTGTTTTTACGGGTCACCCTTTTCTCCTTGCTGTTGTGCAGTCCTGTTTTTGACTCTCTCGATCCTGCACTCACGGTTTTCATGGGATACCCATTCATTCATGTACTACTTACCAAACAAAGAGAACATCTCTGCAATTTGGGATAGGTTTCTTTTTTACAGGTTAAAACAAATTTTTGGGGTGTGCTGGGGGAAGGTGCAGGGTGCCACAGGGAGATTGGGAGAGACAAATTTTATAAACTGTCAGAGTTGGGTGGGGGAAGCGAGGGGAGTTGGGGTTCATGCCTCGGTGGGGGAAGGGTTTTGCTATTATATGGTGGTGGCAGTGAACATCAGAGGGGTTATATAGATTTCAAACATAGAAGATAATGGCAGAAAAAAAGCCTGTGTCAGCCCATCCAGTCTGCCCATCCTACCTAACTACTCTGTGTTTTTACAGCAGAGGGTGGTGTGTGGAGAGCATATACTATTTCCTCTCCCCTATGGCAGTTCATGAGGGGTTGAGTGAATAGCACAAAGGCAGTTAGACTGCACATGGGGGCATGTTGAATGACAAGAACCTGACCCAACTACAAGCCTGCAAATGAAAAAAGAGACAGAAACAGGTTAGTCAATCCTTTTATTTATTAATTTTTACACATGTAGTAGGTGTTCTGTGTGATGCAAGGTTTTCTAAAACAGATATTGACTAGAGTTATTTCAGGCTATAGCAAGAAAATATTGAACCCTGGGGATGAACTATTTCCTTTGGTCCCGCTCCTCGGATACCCTAAGCAAGACACCATCAGCGCAGCCCCGAGCGGCGCCCATTGAGAAGGCGGTGCCTCTAGCCATTTTCCTTGGCTGCCGCCTTCGCTGACAATTCCTCTGGCTCCCCTGTTGCCCTCCTGGTCTCGCTCCTCGGACACCCTAAGCAAGACACCACCAGCAAAGCCCTGAGCGGCACCCGTTGAGAAGGCGGTGCCTCTGGCTGTTTTCCTTGGCCACCGCCATCGCCGACGATTCCTCTGGCTCCCCTGCCACCCTCCTGGTCCTGCTCCTCGAACACCCTAAGCAAGGTATAGCTGCTGTTTCTCCCTGAGCCCATATGCTTGTAGCGGTTTTCCGATTGGTGCACCTTTTTGAGTTCCTATCACGGATTGGCTGAGGGGGAACTCCAAGGCTCTTGACTGGTGCGCCTTGCAAGCTGGCTCCTCAAACTGCTTTTTCCAGCAGCCTACTTCTGTCCTCAGACCGTGTTTTCATATTTGAAATGGTATTTTCTCCCGCCCCACCCCCGCCCAGGCCCGCTATTAAATACTCTATTGTCCCCGCCTCCCTCGGCTTACTCCACCCCTACTTGCTCTTCTCAGACCCCTCTCTCCTTTTCTTTCCTTTCCACCATGTGTAAACTGTTGACCAATTAGGCTGCACTGCACTGGTTCTGCATACCCTTCTTTACTCTGGCCTCTCCTCTAATTTTTCCTGAGTATCTCAATAACCTGTATCTCTCCTTCTCTGTTCTCTGACCTTAGTCCACTACTGTCCTCCTACACCTGGACCTCCAGGCCATTCCCTATTGGAACAAAGTTATTTTATATCTCTGCCCTTATCGACCTCTTTTTCAGCCTCATTTCTCCTGTAAAACCTACCTCACCTGTCTGTCTGGACTATTCTCTTCCCTAGTATTTAGACAGTATTTTCTCATTCTCACCCTCTTATACACCCTAACCCCGCCTGTATCTATGTACTCCCCTTGGTAAACTATCCTGTTGCTGTCTATCTCTCCCCCTCCCCTTTTTTTACTTAATCCCTCCCTACTAAACTCCTAGTACTCAGGACTGGAAAATGTATAAACAAATGCTGCAAACACTATTCCTATCTACTCCCTTCCTGTTACACTATTCAATTCTTGTCGCCCCCCCATGCTGAAACCACTCTCCCACCCTATCAACCCCTTGACTTCACATTCTCAAATCTACTTATTGGTCCTGCTGTATGCTGTGATTCCACACCATTACTTCTAAACAAGGCCTGGATCCGACTAGTCACCCATGACCTCAACTCTAGGTCCCTGCAAAACTGTACCTTTCACCTGTCCTGCATCGTAGCTCTGGTACCTACTCTTGCTTGCCATTCTGCTCTCTGGTGATATACAGCCCAACCCTGGACCCCTTACCTCAGCAGTGACTCGAACCCCAAATGCCAAATGCCTACTTATAGCACACCACAACATCAGGAGCCTTGAGCGGAACTTTGCAGATCTGAAATCATGGACTGCACTTTATAAACCAGACATACTGTGTCTTACTGAAACCTGGTTGAAACCATCCACCCCTAACTCATGTTGCTTCCTACCCTCCTATAATATGCTGAGGAACAATAGATCTGCCCCCAAAAGGGGTGGAGGTACAGCTATTTATTACAAATCACACCTCCAGCTCTCCATAATCGGCTGTCCCTATGAACCACTGTGAGGCACTTCATGCACTCCTCATCCTTGGAACAAAGAAGTTGCATAGCCTGTGCCTATAATCCCCTACCCATGGCCTAAAAGGACTAGATGAACTACTCGACCAATCAGCCATTCACTCAGGAAACAATGAAGTTTTTTATTAGAAACTTTAATATAAACTGGTTGAGAAATGCACACATGACTGTCCTGACTAGACTACAGAGCTTTAACCTGCAGCAGCTTATCTCACTACCCACCAGAGCCGCTCCCCACTCAGATGCCAGTACTTTGCTGGACTGGATCATGACAAACCGCCCAGAGAATATTGTTGATGCAGGAATTTTATCTGATACCATCACTGGCCAATCCCCCACTTTCTGTGTCTGGGGTAAAGGTTGGCCTGAACCTACGAAGGCCTGCTTCATTACCTTCTGTAATTATGCAAACTTTGACCCTCAGGCCTTCTTGCTTGATGTAGCCTGTACTGACTGGTCCCTCTCTATAGCACATCAGACGTTCAGACTGCCCTAAATATCTTTATGTCTAAATTCTTAGAACTTCAGGAAAACCACTGCCAACTTATTACCAGGTGTGTTAGAAATTGGCAGACGCCAGAGCTAAACTCTGACCTGTTATCCAAATTACGACTAGGACAAAATCTGGTTTCGCTATAAAAATCAGGTCATCTTGCTGACTTTAATGCTTACTGTCCTTGAGAAATGCTTGTAAGAAAGAAATCAAACAAGCAAAAACACATACTGCAATAACCTTCTAACTGACTCCAGGTGGCCCCAAACATTTTAGTCCCATATTAAATCCTTCCTGGGATCGAACCAGTCATTCACTCCTAATGACATGTCCATTTATGGTATCCATTGTAACAATCCCCTCACTATTGCAAACTTGTTTAACAGGCAATTTGCTGACCTTACCCAATATACTTCCACTTTCCCTACCCAGTCATACCCTATCTCACCTACTAACTCTGTCAGGCTCACTTTCCATTTCAAGTCCACTCAATCTGCTGAGGTTCTCAGACACTTAAGTAACATCTCTGAGCATGCAGCTATTGGGTCTGATAACCTGGAGCTCAAACTCCTAAAACTAGCTGCCCCTCATAGCTGCCTCTTGCTAAAATCTTTACCTCTCTCTGTGTCAAAGTACTGTCCCAGATATCTGGAAGACGGCTAGAATTACCCCGTGACTTAAAAAGGTGACCCACTTGACCCATCAAATTACAGTCCCATTGCCATCCTATTTGTCCTCAGTAAAATACTTGAGAAAATAGTTGCCACCAAACCACTGACTTTCTCCTTAGCATGACTCTTAACTGATGCCAACATGGCTTCCGTAAGGGTCATAGTACTACCACTGCCCTGCTCAAACTCACATCTGACACCTTATTGGCTATGGACTCTGGGAGGCTCATGGAAGCCATTTTTATTGATATGACCAAGGCATTTGACCTTGTTGACCACCCCATTATCATTGCAACCCTAAGCTCTCTAGGTTTCATGCCCAATGTTGTTAACTGGTTTGGTAGCTACCTAACAGACAGGTCCTAATATGTAAAATTTAACTCCATCCTCTCGGACAAGGCTACCATCAATATTGGTGTACCTCAAGGGTCTATTCTAGGTCCTCTGCTTTTCTCCATTTTCATTAATAGTATTACCACAAATCTTCTCAGCACTTCCTCCCTACTATATGCGGACGACATAGTTCTGTACTGCAGTTCTAACAGTATTGAGGACATTAATACTAGGCTCTCCCATGATTATCAGCTTATACAACAGTGGCTTGTAAATCACAAACTTATCTTAAATAAATCAAAGACCCAAGCTATGCTATTTGGCTCCAGTCTCAAACTCAAGCATTCCCAACCTCACTTCAATGTCTCCTCCCTAGATGGCACATCCGTAGAGGTGGTTAACTCGTTTAAATATCTGGGGGTCACCCTTGACCCATCCCTGAGTTTCGACCTCCACATCCATACTATCTGCAAGCAGGTAAACTCCAAACTTGGTATCACCTACTGAACAAGTTATGCGCTCACTCCTCCTGCTATACTCGCCATTGCCTGAGGGATATTACTTCCCTCTCTCACCTACGGGGTTGCAACGTATGTTTCAGCAGGCACCTCTAGTCTTCATAGATGGGATGTTACCTACAATAACATATGTTGCTTTGCATCCTGCTCCCCATGGCTGAAACATCACTGTCTCCTCTACTCAGATCTAGGATGGCTTCCATCACTAGAACTAAGGTCCTACATGCTTGGATCCATCACTGATAACATTATCAGATCCTGTATTCCTAAATCACTGGCCTGTCTCTTTCCCTACCAGAAAACCAACTACACTCTGCGCTCTACTGTAAATGTCCCTGTCCTTATCCCGAGGCATCATACTAATAAAAGTTGTCATGCCTTTGCCTGTCATGCACCCCTTTACTGGAACTCAGTTCCTCTAACCTTACGCCAATCTGTATCTCACATCTCCTTTCAGATTGAACTTCGACACTATCTTCTCTCCTCCTACAGATGCTCCTGTTTCAAACCACCATAGTCTTTGCTCCCTAACTCCACTCTCCTTTTGTCATCACATAGGAGCTTGGGGTCCACCCCAACATTCGTAACACCTCCTTCCAACTTCACTTCCTTCTTCCTTTCCTTTCATTCTTCCACTTCCTTCTCACTTTCCAGATGATCCTATCCCACTTTCTCCTCCTTCTCCTTGCCCCTCCCTTTATCTATCTTTGCTTAAAGGCTATCACTCTCTCAGCACAACACTCCTTTCTTGCCCACACAGGTGTCTGGTCACTTAATCCTACCAGCTCTTATTGTCTTATGTAATTATTTCATGCTGTATTTTGGTCTTACTGCCACAATTTCCTAATCTGACTAGACTGTATTTGTCTTATGTTAACTTAAATATGCCTATCTTGGTCTAACTACCTCAATTTTCTGTCACATTGCTGCTGTTATGGAACCAGTATCATGTATCTTGTTATTCTTTGAAGTTCTTCTATGTACTCTCCCGGGTCATGCCTGAAAATAGTCTCTTAGGCTACTTACCCAGTTAACAAAAACCAAATAAATAAAAAAAAAAATTATACAATGGGGTCTACTAAAGCACTTTCCTGATTGGTCAGCTGCTACTTTATGCCATGGGGTAATTTCTGCATAACCACCACATAAAGTACCAGCCAATTGCACATTAAAATAAAAAGTAAAATCACTGCATGCAGAATGCTTAGCTTTCCAATATGGTCTCACAAAGCCACCATTTTTTTCTCTTGTTAACCGCACCGTTCTGCAAAATGAAAAGCCACTGAGGAATCAGTTCACTGCCATGTACTTGCTCTGGCTCTCTCCCTATCCCTCCACTGAGACTCCATTCTGCTGTTGACAAGGGACCAGATTCACTTTTTAAATAAAAAAAATAGGACTGGGCTGCTGCTGCTTATGACTGATGGAACTGCTGACTGGCTGAAGAAAGACCACCGACACTGCCTGCTGCATATGCTGAGGGAGGGGAACACCGGCTTCCATCTCTTCACCACACCACTGGTGATCATATGGGATCATGGAGGTAAGATCTCCTTTCTCCACACACTGCTTTTCCTATTTCGCTGACCTGACCACACTCCAAACAACTGCTTGACTTCTTTAATTGGAACTGTTCAGTTACAGTCATGCTCAGTGCTCTTATCTCATTCACGCTGTAGCCAGCTGTGTTCATGGGCATGGATGGGAGGGTTTGTCAAACAAAAGGAACCATTTTGTGGAGGGGAAGGATGTTTTATTAAAATCATCATACAAAATTATAAAAAACCAAGCTTTTGCTTCACTTTTTTGCGTGTAATTGTCATCTTTCCTAATTGTATAATCAGAATAACCCATGATGAAGTGTGGGTTGGGCTGGGATTTACCCACAGCTGGCATGGCTGGTCACCCGGGCTGCACCCTCATGATTAAACCATGCCAGCCACTGGTAAATCTCAACCCAACCCACACCCCATTGTGGATTATTCCTTAAATAGTCCACTTTTGATGGTTTAATAAATGTATATTTTTTTAGTGCTGACCCCTTTTTATGTTTGCTTGCACGCATGTGCAAGAAACATAGTGCCATCATCCGAGTTTTTGGAAGTGCGGCACCTGTCTTCCAATTGAGTCCATGTGTTTGAGTGCGGCGCGGTTCTCCAATGAATGCTGCAGCTGTCTATGACAGCAGTTGAAAATGCAGTGCCGTGCAGTTGAAAGGGAGAGCTCCGCTTCAGTGAGCATCACTCCACCCCACACACGCACACATGCATGCATGCTGTGTGCTCTGTGCTTCTCCCCACGCACACAGTTGCATGGCCGATGGGGGTGCCCAACTCCATCGGCTCAGCTGCGCTGGCCCCCAGAAAGCTTTCCAGGTGCTGGCAAAATTGTTATGGCCGACGGGTGCCCAATCCCCATCAGTGCCAGGCCCCCCAAACAGCCTTCCAGCTGCCATGCTGGGAGCCAACCCCAGTGTGGCAAATGTCCCCATCGTCTTCCCAAAAAACAAACCTGTAAAACAAAAGTTCCTCGGCGGTCTCCCTGCCCACCCGCCCACTGTCTGCACACTCTGCCACCCCACACCCCACCTCACCCCATAATTACCTATGGAGTCTGGCACGATGATCTTCAGGGACTGGGAACATGTCTGCACTCTTCAAAGCCGACCGCGAACTGAGGAAATGCCGGTAAGCTGTTTAATGCCATAAATAGGGGGTTTTCAGCTTTCATGCATATCTCAGGCATTTTTGGGAATTTTGGCACCACATTTTCAACATGGGGTTTTTGGGACCTCTCCTCATGAATTCTGAACTGTCATGGCGTTAATCGGGCCGAAGAGTGGTCATTCGGCGAAATCACCTTTCAGTACCAATTAATGAAATGACAGTGCCAGTGTTCATAGGGTGGGCTCTCAAAAGTCTATGTTGCAAATTTGGTGAAACAATTCCTAAAGGACCATTTACAAGCTGTGCGGGCGCAGTTCCTACATGCGCTCATAAGTTCAACGAATTTTAATATTTTCCTCTGGATTTTCAACATTGCCATTTTACCACACCTCCTTATGAGCAGTACAGCTGTCATTTTTACATGTCACCCAAAATGTGTTTCTACATGTAGCACACAGTGAAGCGCAATGAAAAGAATCAATGTATGGGACACATTGGAGAAACTCACAGTGACACCGCTCATGAGCAGAGGTCTTAAAATGGCTATGTTGAAAATGTGGTGGAAAAATTCCTAAAAATTACTGTTTTACGAGAGTCCATTGCGCAGTTCCTACACACGCTTGTAAGTTTGCGAATTTTTAATATTTGCACTCCAGATTTTCAACATTGCCATTTTACCAAACCTCCTTATGAGCAGTACAGCTGTCATTTTTCATGTCACCTAAAATGTGTTTCCGTGCATGTAGCGCACAATGGCACAGTCGGTGTGTGCAATCAATTTTTGGGACAGATTAAGAAAATCACAGTGACACTGTTCATGATCAGAGGTCTTAAAATGGCTATGTTGAAAATTTGGTGAAAAAATTCTCAAAATGACTGTTTAGGAAGCATACGTTGCACCATTCTTGCACACTTTCGCCAAGTTTGCGAATTTTTAATATTTGCACACCAGATTTTCAACATTGCCATTTTACCACACTTCCTTATGAGCAGTACAACTGCCATTTTTCACATCTCACCCAAAATGTGTTTCCACACATGTAGCACACAATGGTGCAGTTGGTGTGCGAAAGCAATGTTTGGGACAGATTAAGAAAATCACAGTGACACTGTTCATGAGCGGAGGTCATAAAATGGCTATGTTGAAAATTTGGTGGCAAAAGTCCATAAAATGACTGTGTTATGAGTGGGCATTGCGCAGTTTCCTCGTAAGTTCATGAATTTGTAATATTTTCAGTCCAGATTTTCACCAGTGGCGTTTTTCCTAACTTCCTTATGATCAGTACAGCTGTCATTTTTAACCACATGGCCGAAATGTGTTTTCACACTTTCAGCACAAAAATGCATGGTCGCTGTGAGAAATCATTGTTCGGGACAGATAAAGAAAATCACAGTGACACTGTTCATGATTGGAGGTCCCAAAATGCCTGTGTTGACAATCTGCTGTAAAAATCCTCAAACTAATTACATTACGGGCGCGCATTGCACAGTTTCTATGCACGCTCATGACTTCACCATTTTTTTAATATTTTCACTGCAGATTTTCAACATTGCCATTTTTTACACCTCCCCATGAACAGTACAGCTGTCATTTTTCACATCCTGTTCGGAATGTGTTTTTGCACCTGTGGTGCCAAATCCCGTAGTCGCTGTGCAAAAGCAGCTTTCGGCTAACAAACTGATATTGCCACTGTTCATGAAATGGGTGTCACAAAAAAAACATGTTGAAAATTTGGAGTGAAAATACTAACAAATGCTTGAGACGTTAGGGTTTCCGACCATAACGCCCCAACCTGTAGAGAATGACAGGCATCAGGGCTGTGACTTGGGATTGTCGCCTGCACTGCTCATACCATTCCACCCCCACCCACACCCTGCAGCCAGTGATAGGCATCAGGCATCGGGGTGTACCTTGGACTCTTCGGCCCCAGAGTTCACCCCATTCTCCTATACTGCATTCATCTGACTGTATTTTCTGATGGAATGGGGTGAGTATAAGGGCCAAAGACCCCAAGGCACACCGTGACACTTGTCGGTGTCTGCAGGTAGGGTGGTGAAATGGCATGGCCGTTATGCCTGAGGACCCAAAGGCACACCCCAATGCCTGTCACTATCTGCAGAGTGGTAGCGGGGTTGGTTTCAGTTCAGTTCAGAACTTCACTGCCATTCCTATCATGCAGCTCTGTAACTCCTACACTACCAATGCCAATACCAGCAAGCAAACATTCATCATTGACAAATGCTTGTTTGTTTTTTCGATTGTGAATTGGCTATCAGCTCCTGGGGTAACGTGCACTTTTCCTGATTGAGCCCCCTACTTCCTAGTTTTTTTGGAACAATTTTTTGTTTGTACAGCCATATTGCCCTTAGCCTTTGGCTTCAAACAATATAACAATTGTCAGGCAATTGTTCACCCCTCTGGACCAATATTTTCCCACTATAGTCCTTTGACTCTGGTCAATATTTGTATTAGATAGAGCGTGAGAGAAAGATAGATAGATAGATAGATAGATAGATAGATAGATAGATAGATAGATAGATAACTTGATCTGCTGTACCAATGGTGTGGTGGAAACTGAATTGGTACTCATTGAATTTGTAAATGTTTTTGGAAGCTAGTAAAGTCCCAACAATCATAAATGGAAATTTGTTAGGGTAGAAAAAGTGACTCTGGGCCCAAGAGGTGTGGACATAGGAAAAACTCTTGGCCCAGACAGAATCCTTCTGGATTTTCAAATTACATGCTGCCTGTCATCCTGGTCTCAATGACCATATGAAATTGTTGCCTTCTTGTAAACCTTCGTCTATGTTTAATTAATCCTAACATAGGGTTAACTGATTACATGTGTTTGTTTCAATTTTAGTATTGCAAGTAGCGGATCCCTTTATGGGAACTAATTAGAGCTCCAGAATTGAAATCATGGACACTTTATGTTAACATGTATGGTGAAACTGGAAAATATTAGAATTAAAATTATCAAATTGGAGGGTTTTTTTTTATAATTAATTTCCACTAGCCAAATTATCCTTCTAGTAGAACATATGCAGTCTTTTAACTAACCTTTCACTTAGGATATGCTCTGCATGTTGTTTTCATCTTCAGTTACTTGCATTTGTGTGATATGAAATTGTTTTGCACTTATTAAAGTTAATATGTTTTATCATAGCACTGCCACTTTAAACGTTATTTGATAAATTGCACACTTTTCTGACGTGAGTATTCTCTTGACAATGCACATGCACATGAAATGTTGAGATTACTCCATCCTGACCATGTCCTGATGCTGGTATGCTGCTTTTTTTACTTGCAATAAACACTATATGTATCATTTCCTGTCTGCATTGTATCTTGTTACAGTGTGTGTGTGAATTGTGCCAGTTTCTCTTCCTTTGCTTATATGGAACATTTTACTGGCTGCATTACCTCCATTTCAGTGGTGGCCTTTTTGTTTTGGATTATCACTAAGTCTTTATTTGAAGACCAAATTCAGTGCAGATATAATAGAGTTTATTTTCAGAGATTTTGAAACAGGAAAATGAAGAGCTATGTATGCATTTGTTCCACAAATCAACCAACAGAGACAATTTACTTTTGGCAAGTAGCTTCAATCCCTGCCACATCATCAGCAACATCCCTATGGGGGAAATACGAACATACTTATGAACATATGAAGAAGCCAGCAGAAGAAGGCAATTTGGTCTGTCTAGTCTGCTTGTATTGCAGGGTCCACAGTTTGAGCTACCATCCCTGCCCCGCTCCACTCCTTTCATCCTCCCTAACCCTTATCCTTACCTTCCCTCATGCCTATCCCAGCCTCTCTTGAAGCTGCCCACTTTCTTCAATGAGACCATCTCTTCCAGCAGCACATTCAAGTGTCCACCACCCTCTCCATAAAGAAGTGCTTCCTGACCTCCCTCTTATATCTCCCCCCTCCAGCTAAGACTGTGCCCCCTCATGTTATGGTTGCCACTCAGCTAAAAGAGACCCTCCTTATCCACCTTATTTATCCTTTTCAAGTACTTGAAGTTCCCAATCATGTCACCTCTCTCTCTCTGTCTCTCTCTCCTGTGCCCCAGGGAGTACATGTTCAGTGCCCTCAACCTCTCCTCATATGCCTCACCCTGCTGACCCACTATCATCTTTGTTGCCCTCCTCTGGACCTTCTCCAGCAGGTCAATGTCCTTTTAAGGTGTGGGTACCAGCACTGAACTCCATACTCTAGATTTGGCCTCACCAGTGACCTGAACAAGGGCAATATATAACCTCCTCTCTCTCCTACTATTGATCAACTAGCTATGCATCCCAACATCTTGTTTGCCCTTGCTGCTGCTTTCTTGCACTGTGTGGAGTGCTTCAGGTCACTAGTGATCATCTCTCCCAGGTCCTTCTTCTCCTCTGATGCAGATACCTGGACTCCACCCAGGTAGTATTCTGTCCTGGGATTCTTTGTTGTTTAACATTTTTATTATTATTATTTTGGACAGTACACACACATAGAGGCAGAGTATTGCACTTACATATCTGAATCATATCACAACATTTAGCGTTGCCAGCAAGTACAATAGCCACATATTCACTCCATGGGTTGCAGACTTTAAAAACCATGAATCTTAGCATAATGATTATGTTTCAGTCCTTGGCTCCATGAATTTGTAAGCCGATATAGGTTCACTCCTCCCCAAAAGAAGAGAGCCAGGTGAAAAGGAAAAATACATATGTAGCAAAGAAGAGAGAGATGGAACAAGTAAGGCTTATTCGCAGTCCAACTTCTCTACCTCAAGCATGTCTATCTGCACTGCATGTTGCAATATCAACTATGTACAAAAGGCAATCTTAACTGAAACATACAAATAGCCAGATTAAGGAAAGGGACAAGGGGACTTCTGATACTCAACCTAGACCTATTTGTGAGGGGAAAAATCTAAGAAACAACATTGAGAGAGTATTGTGGCAATACTTAGACCTTAAATATGGCTGCCAACATTTATCGTAGTTGGGTTAAAGAGCCTTGGGCAAAACTGGAGATCTTCTGAATGTGGCCTCTTGAGCAAGAACCAAGAGGAACTCATGCACAGTCGAATCTCGGGGTTCTCCATCTCCTCAATATGAGTCTCTTGGCCAGTGCCCCAGTCACTGTGATCCATTGTGCCGCAGGGCTGTGTTGGGGCACGGTCGAGCTACTGCAGACCAAAAGGAGCAGAAGAGGGTATGGACCCATATTGGGGAACATCTGTTGGCACATGTCCTGGATTTCTGTCCAAAAGTGCTGAAGATTGGGGCAATCCCAGAGTATATGGGACAGGTGGGCATCGGGGTTACCACATCTCCAGCATGTGTCTGCCGGTATGAGTCCCATCTTGACTAGTTTAGCCGGATCTCTATACCATCTATGGAGGGTCTTATTCATAATAAGTCATGTGCACCCATCCCGACAGGCTAAATGAATTCACACCCATCCTTGTTCCCATTGTTGCTCCGAGATGGAAATCTGTAATTCCTTCTCCCACTGCAATCTGGCTTTTTGGGAGGGGTCTGTGGTGGAATCTCAGAGCGCACTATATATGCGGCTGGCTCTATTCTTGGTTAGCCTACCCCATGAAAAAATGGGATGAGGGCTTTTCACTGATATATTGTAGGAGGGGAAATTTGGAAGGTGAGATATGGCATCTCTTAACTGGAGGTATCTCCAAAAGTGAGATGTAAGGAGATGGTATCGTGCCTTCAGCGATTCAAAAGAATCAGTCAGTGATTGTCTGTGACAGTCAGTGGAGCACAGGATCCAAGGCAGCATGGGTTCATAGCGGGAAGGTCATGTCAGACGAATCTAATAGATTTCTTTGACTGGGTGACCAAAGTAGTAGACCAGGGAGGGGCTGTGGACATGGTCTACCTAGACTTTAGCAAGGCATTTGACACAGTCCCACACAAAAGATTATTAATCAAATTAACCAGCCTGGGAGTGGGTCCCAGGGTGGTAGCCTGGGAAAAACATTGGCTGGACAACAGGACACAGAAGGTAATTGTTAATGAGTCCACTTGAAGAAAAGGCGGTTACTAGTGGGGTACCGCAGGGTTCAGTATTAGGTCCAGTCCTTTTAATGTCTTCATCAGTGACATTGCAGAGGGACTGAAGGAAAGGTATGCCTTTTGCAGATGACACAAAGATCTGCAACAGGGTTGATACACAGGAGGCGTAGAAAGGATGAAAAGGACTTGGCAAGGTTGGAGGAATGGTCAGACGTATGGCAGCTAGGATTCAATGCAAAAAGTGCAAATAATGCACCTGGGAAACAAGAAACCCAGGGGAAGAATACACAATGGGTGGGGAGGTAGTAACAACAACAAAACAGGAAAGGGACCTGGGGTAATCATATCAGATGACCTTAAGGTTAGCAAGCAATGTGAGAAGGCAGTAGGGAGGGCCGGGGGTATACTGGGATGTATAGGGAGAGGCATCAGCAGCAGAAAACAGGAAGTTGTTATCCTCTGTACAGACAGTTGGTGAGACCCCATCTGGAATACTGTGTCCAGTTCTGGAGACCCCATCTCCAAGGACATAGACAGGATAGAGGCAGTCAAAGGAGGGCAACTAAAATGGTGCAGGGTCTGCAAGAGAAGCCGTATGAGGAGAGACTAAAGGAGCTTAATATGTATACCCTTGAGGAAAGAAGGGAGAGGGGACATGATAGAAACTTTCAAGTACCTCAAGGGAATCAACAAAGTCCAAGAGGGTAGCATCTTTCAGAAAAAGAGACTTGCAAGAACAAGGGGACACAATTTAAAGATAGAAGGAGGGCGGTTCAGGGGCAATGTGAGGAAGTATTATTTCACAGAGAGGGTAGTGGATGCATGGAACAGCCTTCCTGAGGAAGTTGTGGGGTCTAAAACTGTGGGAGAATTCAAGAATGCATGGGACAGACATAAGGAAATTCTTGTGGGGGGCAGGAAGATATAGGCTGTTGGTTAACTAGGATCTGCGGCCTATCCTGTAGGTAGGGGAAATGGGCAGACTAGATGGGCCTAGCGGTCCTTATCTGCCATCAAAGTCTATGTTTCTATGTTTCTATGAATCTATAACCGACGTACCAGGAATTAGGAGGTCCTGTATTGAAGAGATACCTAATCCCATCCAGATTTTCCAATTCAAGGGGGATTTCTCCCTATTTTCAGGGCAGGGTTATCCCATATAGGCATATGATCCCAAGGAGCCATGTCATGGCCCAACAGAGCCATTGCTTGCCTCCAATACTTTATCGATAATAATATAGTGGGGGAAAGGTGCATGGGTAAATTCTTCTTACCATAGAGGGTGACCGCTGGGGAGGGAGAGTGAGTTAGGGAGGCTTCTAGATGGAGCCAGTTAGAAGAGGCCTGTCCAATTTTAGAGAACCATCTAAGAGACTGGGACAGAACAAAGGCCATATGATACCACTGCAACCAGGGGAGTCCCCAGCCACCCCTTTTCCAGTGTTGTCGAAGTTTAAGTTACTGTATTGAGGGGCTTGCCCTCCCACAGAAATTGCCCATCAGGGTCTCCATTTCTGGAACCATTTTGAGGTATAGACATGGGTAAATGAGCCAATAGGTAGAGCATCTTGGGGTCAGCCATCATTTTGATTGAGTCAATTTTACCAGCAAATAAGAGCTTCAATGCTTTCCATCTTTTGAATTCAAGCCTCAGGGAATCAATCAAGGGATTGAAATTAGCTGCAAGCATTTTAGATGGATCTGGATGTAAGATAATGCCAAGGTATTTTATACCTTGGGGGGACCATTTAAGCCCCATGGCAATAAATTCTTCTCCAGAGGCTGAAGAATTCAGTGGAAGGATTTCAGTTTTGGACTGATTTAGCTTTAGTCCAGATATCTTTGCAAAATCAGTCAAAATTTTAAAGACTGTCTGGATCCCTAATGAGGTATGTTCAGTAGTAATAAGGAGATCATCTGCGTATAAAAAAGTTTTATAATTGGCATTACCCACTTAAATTCCAGGGATAATATTGGAGGATCTGAGTGCAATGGCCAGGGGTTCTATAGCTAGAATGAAAAGGAGGGAGGGGGCATCCCTGTCTCGTGCCCTCTTCTGTAATTGGAAGGGCCAAGACAGGGAGCCATTGGTCAGAACTGAGGCTAAGGGAGCAGTATATAGGAGTCTAATCCAGGCAATGTACTCCGGGCCAAATCCCATAGTGGAGAGAGTATGAAATAGGAAGGGCCATTCGAGCGAGTCAAAGGCCTTTTCTAAATCGATAGCCAAAGCTACTGAGGGGATTGATGAGAGTTTGACAGAATGCAATAGGGACCCTAGGGTTCTATGATGATCTGACCCCAGACAGCCCTTAACAAAGCCCGCTTGTGATGGGTTAACCAGGCCTTGTAGAAGAGGTTCAAGCCAGCCAGCAAGAACCTTGGCCAATATCTTGGCATCTGAATTAATAAGAGAGATGGGGCGATAACTGTCTGGGATCACTGGATCCTTTCCTTTTTTTGGAAACTCTGTAATGATGGCTTCTCTCATGGAGGGAGGCAGATGTCCCTTAAGTAGGGAATGTTGTAAAACCCGAACCAAGTAAGGGGCCAAATCAACTCCCTGTAGTCGATACAGGTCTATAGGCAATCCATCTTTCCCTGGGAATTTACGTGGGTTCATAGATCTAATCGCCTGGTCACTTCTTCCACAGTTATTGGAACTTCCGCAGTTTGGCCTCACAACCTGAAATTCTGGGAATAGGTAATGAGGTTAGGAAGGCTTGGATCTTAGCTGGATCAGGGGAGTTGGAGAAGCATACAAATTTTCATAGAATTGAGACATGATTAGGTTTATCCCAGAGTTTGTACAACATGAAGCCCCTTTCATATCCTCTAATACATGTAACCCTTGGAGGCTTGTTGCCGTTTAAGACAGTAGGCCAAAAGCTTACTGGCCTTTTCTCCCCCTTCCCAAAAAGCATGACGAATATGTCGGAGATTTAGCTCAGCGTGTCGAGATAAATGGGCATTAAGTGAAATTCGTGTGCTGGCTTATTGTGCTAATAAGGTTGAAGACGGGGATTGGTTTTTGAGAGCTTTGTATTGGGATTCCAAATTATATAGTTGCTTCTCCAGTGCCCTCTGGTCCACTTCCCACCGGTGCCTTCTGGCGGCTGCAAAGGCAATTATCCTGCCCCTGATAGTAACTTTAAAGGCCTCCCATAAGGTCAAATCGGATACCTCCCCATTATCATTATCGGTCCAGTATTCTGACACTGCCAGACCAATCCAGTCTAGAAAGGTTACGTCCTCTAGCAGAAGAGGGTCTAAACACCATGTGGGGGACTGACAAGAATCCTGTCCCCTTTTAATGACTAATTCCAGAGGGGCATGATCGGAAACAAAAATTGGATGCATCAGGGCACTAACCACCTTTTCATAAAACCCAGAAGATATTAGCCAGAGATCTATCCTGCTGGAAGTTCCATAAGTCGGGGAGAAACATGAGTAATCATACGTTCCTGGGTGTAATGCCCTCCAAGCATCCAGTAACCCAAGTTCGGACATTAGTTTGCCTACTGCTCTCCTAGCCTGTCTATGGGGTTCAGGGGATTTATTGCTTCTATCTATTGAGTGATCTAATGTTAAATTAAAGTCCCCTCCTAGAAGTATTGAGGCTCTGTTTTTGTTAAAATCCAACAGGGCTTGATTGATCGTATGAAAAAATTGAGGGCAGTCCTGGTTGGGAGCATATAAATTAGCCAGGACCAGGGGGCCTTCAGGTGTTTCAACTTCTGCTATGATCCATCTCCCGTCATGATCTCTTATATAATCCTTCACCTTCCATCCTAGATTTTTGTGAAAAAGTATAGAAACCCCCCTCTTATGGGAGGGTGCCACGCTATGAAGTTCTTTACTCACCCAGCCCTGTTTTAGCTTCATGGCTTCTCTGGAGGAGAGTTTCGTCTCCTGCAAGAAGGCGACCATAGGGCCTAGTTTTTTTAAGTGCAGTAATACTTTCTTTCGCTTAATAGGGGAATTTAACCCCCTCACATTCCATGAAATCAGCTTAATCTCCATTTGGACCAATCATAAAAACGATAAAGCAACAGGAATGTATACTCGGAAACAATATATACAAGGTCTGAGTTTGGCACCATTGCTTTCCTTACCCCCCTTCTAATATTGAGGAGTATATCCACACCCTATGAGTAAGATTGCCACATAAAGAGTTAACACTATAACATATTACAAACTTTTTAACCTGAAACAAAAAAAAACTAATATTTACATCACCCAGTGACAGGAGGGGATTCAAACCATTGTTGTTAACAATACCCATTTCCTCGCCCCCCTGTTCACTATCCCACAGACCCACACATGACCAGCATCCACTGTATGTGTCGGCTAAAAGTAGGCCCAGACACCAGTAGAGGTTGCTGGGAGGTACGTAGCCCCAGATACTCATATCAAATAAAGGCAAAATGGTTCTCCTCATAACCCCTATAAAAAAAGGAAGGAGAAGCGAAAACTTCCATGCAACAACGGCCTGTATCGTTATCCAACAGGCTGATGGGCGTGGGTGCTAGAGGCCCACCTAATTCCCTCTACATTCCCCAGTAGTGTTGTTGAGAATGAGTATAGTCGGGCCCTAAGTGAAACAAAAAGAGAAAAAAAATATATATATATGCCTCCCCCTGTGTCATCAGTCACCATAATTAGAGGGCTAACAGATATAGTACTGGTGTATACTGAGACAGCAGGAGATACATATAGAAGATATATAGAATAACATTTCTCTCAGTGCAGTTACTGCACTGAGAGAAAGTGGTATTTCTAACATTGGTCCCTAGTTGCATAATTGCGCAACACTAGAGAAAGGAGTGTGTGTGGCTATAAGGAAATTCCTCAGACACTTTGACTAGTGAGCCTGTAGCTTAATGGTTAGAGCACTGGAACGGCATATCAGAGAGCTGAGGTTCAAATCCCAGTAGGCCACACTTTTTCTTTCTCATTTCCATCCTTGATTTAAAAATATGTATACCTTGCAGGGGTTAAACTGCACTGAGAGAAAGTGGTATTTCTAACATTGGTTCCTAGATGCATAATTGTGCAACACTAGAGAAAGGAGTGTGTGTGGCTGTAAGGAAATTCCTCAGACGCTTTGACTAGTGAGCCTGTAGCTTAATGGTTAGAGCGCTGGAACGGCATACCAGAGATCTGAGGTTCAAATCCCAGTAGGCCACACTTTTCCTTTCTCATTTCCATCCTTGATTTAAAAATATAGTAAAGAGGAACACCAGTAAAAAGGATAAAGTCCTGAATACATAACAATAGGTGGCTCAAGGGCCTAACACAGCCTTCCTCAAGTAGGAGGAGACCTTCTTTACCACTAGGGCCCCGAGAAAAAAACAACTTCCCTGATCAGAGGAGAGGGCTGTCTTATCCACAACCAAATGTGGTACTGTAAAAAAGGGGAATTAACAGCCACAGTCAGCCTGCTGATTCAACAGCTGGAATAGAAATAGCCATATAACCGGAGGAATTTTCAATGGCTGGCACAACTGTCGAGGTCGCATAGTCTTCTGATGGGGTGCCCACTGGTTCCTTGGCCCAAAGAAGATGTTTACTGCAGAAGACTTCGAACCCTCTGAGCGAGAGCATCTAGGAGGAAGAGGCACATCGCGAGGTATATCTTCAGAGGGGAGATCCATCAGCGCCTTGAACTGATTATTACTCATGTCTGGAATCAGCAGGTCTTGAGAACTGTTGAGTTCAGGGCTACAGCCATGCTTCTACTTCTAGAGCGGAGCCTTGGAGTTTTTTCTACATGTCCCCTCTCAAACCTAGACCTTCTCCTATTCTTTTTCTTGCTGCCAGAAGATTTTGAGAAAGAAGCCCGGGTAGGACTCTCAGAATATTTGACTGACTGAGGGGGAGAAGCTGATAACACTCCAGATATCTTGTTTTTTGCAGTGTCTGTAAAGACAGGGTGTACAGGCAATGTCCCAGAGCTGCGATTGTCTCGTAACTTGCCCCAGTTTAATTTAGGAGATTGGGATGAAATAAAGTCCTCCGCAGATGCCGGGTTGTCAAAGACCCGTGGCGTCCCATTCACCACAATTCACAGAGATGCAGGGTATCTGAAAGCATACTCGAGTCCCAACTCAGCACACGCCCTACGTGCCACTGTAAAGGCCCTTCGCCTGTTTGAAACTTCTTGTGAATAGTCAGCAAAAATTTGAATATTGTTGCCCTTCCAGAACAATTATCTTTTTTGCCGAGCCAAGTGAGTGATCAGTTCGCGGTCCTGGAACCAGAGAAATTGGGCTAGGATGGTGCGGGAGCATCCACCAGGGTCAGAGCGAGGAGCAAGGGTTCTATGTGCTCTGTCTATCTCCCAAGGGGTTTCACATTGCCCATCCAACAAGGGGGGAAGCTCTTTTTGGAGGAATCGTATAACATCATTGTCCTCACAGCCGTCCGGGAAACCCACAAACCTGAGGTTATTCCGGCAGCTGCGATTTTTGAGGTCTTCAACACGGGTCCATAGAAGATGTATAAGCCATTCTTGGTCATATAATTTAGCCCCAGCCTTGCGCCAGCCATCCTCAGCCTCTGCCAGTTTATGCTCAGAAATGCAGGCACGTTGTGATAAATCAATGATATCCTCCGTGTTTTTCTTTGTAGCCACGTCTAATCTGTCCATACGGTGTAAAATTTCGGTGAACATCTGCCGTGTTTCGACTAGATTTCCCTCCGGTGTTGTCTGCGTAGGAACCCGCTCCATTCTGTCGCACTGACAGGCTGCAAACGAAGCGGGACACCCGATATTTGGTTGCAATCAGACAGATATCCAGTTATCGATCGAGAAATAGGTATCAGGATGACCATCATCAGATTGTTAGTTTAGCTTTGTGCTGTTATGCAGGAACAAGTCCTTAAAAGCAGGATTTTGAGGGTTTTTTTTTACGGAGCTAAACGTTTAGACATTCATTCGGCTCAGCGGCTGGCCACGCCCCGCCCTGGGATTCTTGGCTTCAATGTGCAAAACTTTGCATTTCTTACATATTAAAATTAGGAAATATATTAGAATTAGGAAAAACTGTACTAAAAGCAGAGGACTTTTAGGCCACATAAAATCACACACAACAAGGTTTGGACATAGAAAGTATGATGAGCAGAATTCAGCCTTGTCAAGAACATTAGTGGGCAGGGTGTATAGGAATGCTCTGCTACAAAGGAAAGAAATTCCAAGTCAAATGGAGCAAAGACTAAGTGTTGCCATTACTTACATTACTAAGGGGCAAGATGTTGTCAATATGATGATAAATAACTTTCTTTTGTTGAAGCATTCCACCATTAAAAGAAATGGTAGATGGTCCCTTAAGAGTATTTTAGAGAACAGCCCAACATATCAGGGATCAGGTGACACAGAACCATCAGCCTTTGGCTTGCAAGAACTGGTTACGCCTCCATCTTATTGCCACATATGTTGTAATTGTAAGGTATGCCCTTTCGTCACAAAGAGAGCATTTTATCAGTCTCAGGGATTGAGACTTCATATACGCAAAATACTAACTGCAACTCAAAGGGTGTTATATATTTTTTTGCAATGTCTGTGTAGTGTCTTTTTGTGGATATAGTAAGCCTAAATTTAAATTATGCTTAAGGGAATACATAGGGGCCATACAAAAAAGGTGACTGTGAGTATGTCATGGCCAAACATATTAATTTAGCAGTGGATAAGGAAAAACATACCAGTAGGGTAACTGGAATTGAGAAGGTTAAAAGGGATCTGAGAGGGCCTTGGATATTATATATACTAAACCAGAGGGAACAATTTTGGATCTTTAATTTGAGAGCAATTTATTGGTCTGTACTGAATAACAAATTTCAGTTTACATCATGTGTGAGGTAAGCTCAGTGGTATATTTCACCTTTAATTTTAGTGATCCTGTTCCTCCCACCATCCCTTCTCAGATTTCATTTGATTACCTTATCCATCTCCATGCCCCCTAAATCGCATCCCAGGCACCAGGTCCTTGTCCACCCTCCCACCCCTTATCCTTCTTGCACCTTCTCCTTTGCCTCTATTTTTTTTGTTACATCATTTCTTAAGGTATAAATCACTGCATCTGTAACTGCACTGTGATAAATGATTTTCTTATTATGGGTAATTGATTAGGTCATTTTTATGTTTGCTTGCATGCATGTGCAAGAAACATAGTGCCACCATACGAGAATTCGTAGCGGTGTCTCCCCCACTTACAATGCCCTGCTGCCTTTTGCAGGTGCAGCCGCACCCCACCAATGAATATAAGAGCTGTCTATGACAGCCCTTCAGATGCAGTGGCATACAGTTGAAGGCAAAAAAATGCTGCAATCAGCGGTGGTAACGTGTAGACAATTTGGTATACTGCCACATCAGCAGTATGCAAAGTGACTACATGTCAGCACTAACTGAATCAGCTGTCATAGACAGCTCCGTCCTCCATAACAAGTAGCATGCTGGGAGCCCACCCAGTGTGCTCATGCACTCCTCCCACACACACTGCATGGCTGATGGGGTGCCCAATCCCCGTTGGCTCCACTGTATTCCCCAACAGACATCCAGGTGCCATGCTGGAGCCCATCCCAGGAGTGGCAACAGTCTGTATGGCGACAGGGGTGCCCCAATCCCCATTGGCTCCACTGCCCCTCCCAAACAGCTTTCCAGCTGCCACACTGGGAGCCCACCCCAGTGTGGCAAAAGTCCTGCGTTGTCTTTAAAAAAAACATGCCCTGTAAGAAAAAACGGTCCTTTGCTAACTGTCTTAACCCCCCACCTGCACCCAACCTCTGCGCACCCTGCCTCCCCATACCCCCACCTCACCCTATACTTACCTCCGGAGGCTGGCGCGAAGATCTTCAGTGGACCGGGAACATGTCTACACTCTTCAAAGCCGACCACGAACTGAGGAAAAGTCAGTAAGCTGTATAATGGAATAAATATTTTTTTTCAATTTTGTTGCATATCTCAGGCATTTTTGGAAATTTTTTTAACAAATTTTCAACATGGGGTGCTTGGGACCCCACCTCATGCATTCTGGCACTGTCATTTTGTTATTCGGTTCTGAAAGGTGATTTTGCAGTCATTGTGGAACCAGTCCTCGGGACTGATTTATAATGACAGTGTTGCAGTTCATAGGTAGGCCCCAAAAACCCTATGTTGAAAATTTAGTAAAAATTCCCAAATGACTATTTTATGAGCATGCATTGTGCAGTTCCCACGCACGCCTCATAAGTTTCGCAATTTTTAATATTTTCACTCCAGATTTTCAACATTGCCATTTTACCACACCTTCTTATGAGCAGTATAGCTGTCATTTTTCACATCTCACCAAAAATGTATTTCCTCATGACATGTAGCGACAATGGCGCAGTCGGTGTGTGAAATCAATGTTCTGGACAGATTAAGAAAATCATTGTGACACTGTTCATGAGCAGAGGTCTTAAAATGGCTATGTTAAAATTTGGTGACAAAGTCCATAAAATGACTGTGTTACTGAGCATTGCACAGTTTCCATGCACCTTCGTTAAATTCATGAATTTGTAATATTTTCAGTCAGATTTTCACCACTGGCATTTTCCACACTTCCTTATGAACAGTACAGCTCTCATTTTTCACACCATGGCGAAATGTGTTTCTGCACTTTCAAGCCAGAAATGTATGGTCGCTGTGGAAATCACTGTTCGGGATAGATTAAGAAAATCACAATGACACTGTTAATGAGCAGAGGTCTCAAAATGCCTGTGTTGACAATCTGCTGTAAAAAATTCCCAAACTAATTACATTATGGGTGTGCGTTGTGCAGTTTCTATGCACGCTCTTGACTGCACCAGTTTTTTTAATATTTTCAGTGCAGATTTTCAACATTGCCATTTTTTACACCTCCCCATGAACAGTACAGCTGTCATTTTTCACATCCTGTTTGAAACGTGTTTTTGCACCTGTGGTGCAAAATGGCGTAGTCACTGTGCAAAATCAGCTTCCAGCTAACAAACTGATATTGCCACTGTTCAGTAAGGCGGGGTCAAAGAC
The DNA here is from genome assembly GCA_016271365.2 of Neoceratodus forsteri. Taxonomy (NCBI): domain Eukaryota; kingdom Metazoa; phylum Chordata; order Ceratodontiformes; family Ceratodontidae; genus Neoceratodus; species Neoceratodus forsteri. Next base: position 10,534,389 of record CM057451.1, read on the forward strand.
CATGTTGAAAATTTGGAGTGAAAATATCAACGAACAGCTGAGGCATTAGGGTTTCAGACCATAATGTCCCACCCTGTAGAGACTGACAGGCATCAGGGGTGTGACTTGGGATTGTCGCCTGTAATGCTTATACCATTCCACCCCCACCCACACCCTGCAGCCAGTGAGAGGCATCGAGGTGTGCCTTGGACTCTTTGTCCCCAAAGTTCACCCCATTCTCCTATACTGCACCCATCTCACTGTATTTCCTGATGGAATGGGGTGAACATAAGGGCCAAAGACCCCCAGAGCACACCATGACACTTGGTGTCTGCAGGGTAGGGTGTGGTGAAATGGTGTGGCCGTTATGCCTGATGACCCAAAGGCACACCCCAATGCCTGTCAGTATCTGCAGGGTGGTGGTGGGGTTGGCTTCAGTTCAATACTTCACTGCCATTCCTATCATGCAGCTCTGTAACTCCTACACTACCAATGCCAATGCCAGCAAGCAAACATTCGGCATTGACAAATGCTTGTTCCTATACAGAAACAAAGGAAGTCTTATTTTGAAGCATGAATTTTCCCATGTCTTATTATAAATATCCTTTTCAGACTGCAAGGTATGCTGTATTTCAACTGAGCTGTAAGTACAATATTACTGGTTTTTATTCATTAGCACTAGCACCTTGTCTTTTTATTAGCCAGCACTAGCATTTTGTTGCTAGTTTGTGCCTTCCATTACAGATATAGTGATAAGGGTGGTCAGTGGGCAAGTGCTAAAAAACAATTCTGGGTGGGAGTTACAAGTCATCACTAAAGTGATTGCTGGGAGGGCTAAAGCTTTCACCAAGGGTTGGTATAAAAAGCTAATAGTTTGGACAAGTTAGAGGTTAAATAAAATGAAGGTGAAAATAAACTAAGTCAGTGTGTTTGGTAGTGCTGTATGCTGACTTATTTTGTCAGCTAGCTAGTCCACTAGTGCTAACATGCTGCATAGTTTTACAGGACTTGTGCAAAGCAGATGGCAGCCAGCCAGTGAGGAGTGTGGAGGGTAATTGCTGGCCGTTGTTGGGAATGGAATGAGGGGCTGGAGGCTTCTGGGAGGAGGGAGAGACCACTGGACAAAGGAGAATAATATTACAAAGCCTACAAGGATTTGGTGAGGGAGGGGGTTACCACAGGACATCAGTGAATATCATGTCAACAGAGACTGGGTGGGGGCGGGGTATCACTGAACAACAGTGAGTAATATTACAATACCATTGAGGATTGGGTGAGAGACAGGTACCACTGGACACCAGAGAATAATATTAGAATAGTGGAAGCACACAAACCTGAATGCTTCACACTGAAAAACTTCCGCTCTGAAAGGCCAACAGTACACAGATACACAAAGAAACAGCACTCTCCGTGAACCCAAAATACAAAACTTTATTTTACTGCATACACATGTAAAAACCCCGTGCTTTGAGTTGCACTGACTTTTCATCGGGGAGGGCAGAGTCACATCTAGCATACTCTTCTTTTATAAAAAAGGTTCTTGAAACAAAATACTACACATGAGCAAATGTCATTTCAAATACTGAGTTAAGTGCCATACATCTCTTTCAAATAGTAAATAAATTTCCAAAATAAAAGGAGCTATAGGAATGGAATAGGAAACATGGGACACCCAGTACCAGGACTGGGATATGATGATCCCAGTGTACAAGCTATTCAGAAAGGATAGGGCCAAGGGGAATGGGGGATTGGTGGTGATCTATGTGAGGGAGGGGATTAAGTGCATACGGGAGGAAGGGAAGTAGGAGAGGATAGAAGCTCTGTGGATGCAGTTTCAGGATGCTAGGAAAATGATACTGAGGATGGGGGTAGTGTACAGGCCACCATCACAGTGTTGTGACCTGGAACAGGAACTGACTGATCAAATTTGAAGGCTAAGCAGGAAGGGAAGCAGCGTGTTGGTGGGGGATTTCAATCTACTAGTGGTGGATTGGAGCACACCTGCCACCATGAGTGCAAGAGAGGGGGTCCTGTTGGAAGCTTTTCAGGACAGCTTCTTGACACAGCTGGTACAGGGGCAGACATGGCTGAAAAGGTCATTGGACCTTGTACTGGATAATGGGGAAGCTGTAAGGAAACTAGAAGTGGAGGAACCACTTGCTGGGAGTGACCACTACTCGGTGTGGTTCACGCTAAACATGGGGAGGTACACAGGGGGCACAGGTACAAGGGTGGTTGAGTTAAGGGGGGCAGACTTTAGGATGATGGGGAAAATTCCAAGCAAGCACCAGGCAGACATCCAACAACACATGGATGCAGATCAGAAGTGGAACATAATAAAAGGTGAGCTGGCAACAGAGATCTGTACTAGGAAAAAAAAAAAAAGAAGTGCAGGGCAAAGAAAACCAGTTGGCTATCACCGGAGGTCAGGGAAGGGGTGAGAACCAATAAAGTGGCATTTCAGAAGTATTGGAAAATGGGAGGGGAGAAGATAAAGATTTATACAGGAAAAGTCTAGGAGGTCACCAGACTGGTCGGGGGGCAAAGCATCTAGAGAGCTGACACTGGTGCAAGGGATCAAAAGAGGAGAAAAGACTTCTTCCATTACATAGGTGAGAAAAGGAGAAGCAAAGACCAGCTTGCGAGGATCAAGAAAGATGGGGGGGTGGGTGAGAAGGGGTGGAGCAGGCAGAGGCACTGAAATGAGTACTCTGCTCTGTGTTCACGCAAGAGAAGGGGCAACAATTTCAGGCAAGTGGGGGTGTAAGGGGAAATGGACAAACAATGTAGGGATTACAGAGTGCAGGGTGCTGGAGGGATTGAGGCATTAAGAGTGGACAAAGCACCTGGGCCAGATGGCATTCATCCCTAGAGTACTGAGGAGCTGGGAGAGGTCATTGCAGGGCCGCTGGCAGACCTGTTCAATACCTCCCTCAACACAGGAAGTGTGCCACAGGACTGGAGGATGGCCCATGTGGTGCCCATCCATAAAAGTGGGCCAAAGGATGAACCAGGGAACTACAGGCCAGTGAGCCTCACCTCGATTGTGGGCAAACTCATGGAGATCATCCTAAAGGAGAGGCTCGTGAGCTTCTTGGAGGCAACCGGTATCCAGGATGACCAGCAGCATGGGTTTGTCATGGGCAGATCATGCCAGACAAAACTGGTAGAATTCTATGACTGGGTGGCACGGGAACTGGACAATGGCCATGCTGTGGATGCCCTGTACTTGGACTTCAGTAAGGCCTATGATTCAGAGCTGCATGGGTAATTGGGGGGGAAGCTGGAGTATGTAGGGGCAGGACCAAAAATGGTGACCTGGGTCAGGAACTGGCTGAGGGTGAGACAGCAAAGGGTGGTGGTAGGGGGGGAACTCTCATTATCGAGAGTGACGATGAGCGGGGCACCACAGGAATCTGTGCTGGGACCAGTACTGTTTGGGATTTTCATTGCAGATATCTCGAATGGGATCTGGAGCAAAATCAATCTGTTAACAGACAATAGCAAGATGGGAGCTGTGGTAGATGACATGGAAGGGGAGAAGAGGTTGCAAGAGGACTTGAATAAGCTGCAGGAGTGGGCAAATAAATGGCAGCTGGGGTTCAATGCCAAGAAGTGCAAGATTCTGCACTTGAGACCCAGAACCAGGAGGGATTATCACTTAAATGGGGTTCAGTTGGGTTGCTTCACAGAACAGAAGGACCTAGGGATGATCAGAACAGGGCGCATGAACAACTCTGTTCAATGCAGAAGGGTGGTGGCAAAAGCCAGCAAAATGCTGGGGTGTATAGCTAGAGGGATCTCCTCCAGAAGTAGGGAGGTTATCCTGCCCCTGTATAGGTCACTGGTCAGGCCCCACCTGGAGTACTGCATGTAATACTGCACCCGTTCCTGAAGAAGGACATCAATTTGTTGGAGGAGGTACAGTGTAGAGCGACAAAGATGATCCAGGGATTGGAGGGCAAGCCATATGAGGAAAGGCTGGGGGAGTTGAATATGTACTCTCTGGAAGAGAGGAAGGACGGGGAAGATATGATTGAGACCTTTAAGTACCTGAAGGGAATAAACAAGACTAATACAGAGAGGATTTTCCAGAAGAGAAGGGAGGGACACACGAGAGGACACCAACTGAGATTGGAAGGGGGTAGATTCAAGAGAGATGAGTAGACGTTTTTTCACAGAAAGCATGCTGGACAAGTGGAACTCCTTGCCGGGTGAGGTAGTGGCCTGCAAGATGGTAGACAGCTTCAAGAGGGATTGGGATAGGGAAGGGTAATAGGATGGGGGAAGGAGGGGGGGCAGCAGCATTATAAGGTGATAGCTGTGCACTTGAGCAGACTCTGTAGACCGTGAGGCCTGTTTCTGCTGGCATTTTTGTATGTTTGTAATGAAACACTGATGTAAAAAGGCACACAATGGGATATGCCTAATTAAAGACAATCTCAAAAAAACTGAGCATCAACTGGTGATGAAATTAATTACAGCCTATGGGTGCTACAGAGATTGTTAGAACATATTTCAATAGACTATTAAATGCCACATTTACCCAAACCATAACAGATTCACAGGACAATAATAGTAATATATTAATTTACAGAATATATGAAAAGCTAAAAAAGGGAGGGGGAGTTTATGGAGGAAATTGCTGTTTAGGAAATGATGGGTGAAGGGAAACAGTTTAAACACAAAGATTTTACACCCAAACATAATTTGATGATGGTTTGAGACAAATGATGTGATGTATCCACACACAAATGCAAGAAGAGAGCAATTAAATGATAGGTGAAGATACAAACAAGAGATGTACAGTATACCATACAAAAATAAGTAGCAGCTTATTGCCAAACAGTAGAAAGAAAAACAACACACAGGACACGATGACACAGATGATGAATGGATGACTGTATCCCATCTGGAATGGGAACAAGGATCCTACTAGATAAACAGAAGAAACAAGCTAGCATTTTAGACAATATAAGGCACTAGCAGGTATATACAATGAGCAAGTATTAAATAAAAACAGTAGCATACAATTGGCATCCTTTTAAGAGCTAAAATATCACTTTGTGCACAGGTAGCCAGCTGGCTGGTAACTTTCAAAATCTAGAAGTCAAACCCTTTTTTGTGGCCACACACCACAGCCAATTTGTCCCACCCTGTTTTTCTTTAATATTCCTATGTTCTCAAAATCCTAATAAAGCAGCTGTAGTTCTCCAATAAAGTTACTCATCTGGTCACTAGCTCTCACCTCTGGAAATAATTGATATGAAAGGCTCTATTCCCATTTGTTTTTTACTCCAGATGACAAAGTAAAACTGGGGCATGAGTTTCACAAGCACACATTTGCCACAAGCCCCAGGTGCACCAAACATATGGAGTAGACCCCGGAGCAGTCATCAGCAGTTGAAATAGTCAGTTGCAATTCAATGCAGTTGCAGTCAGTTGCAATTGCATTGGATTGCAGTCATAAAATAGTGGAGTTGAAATCCACTGCAGTTGATGATTCCATGACCCATCCAGGTTTGTTTTTGTGGTGCACTGCAGTGTGTTTTCTCTTTTTTTCTTTCCTGGGGGAGGAGGGGGGCCGTGAATATTTAATGGTCCTCAACCGCCGGCACCGAGCCTTAGAGCCAAAAAAATGCACCCCAGGCTCCTGGACATGAAGCACCCACCAATTAGGAAAGATTGAAGGAGGAGCCAGGAGCTTGAGAGTGTCTGTGACTGACTGCATGGGGTGGCAAGGAGAGCTTGCCAAGGTAGAAAGTAGGAGAGGAGACTGTCAGGAGAAGAGGCATCCATCTGTGTTGGTGTGTGGGCAATGGAGTGAGAAGCTTTTTTCTGCAGGGATAAAGTTTGGCTGTTCTGCCTTTAATTTAAAAATAAGCTAACTGTGTCCACTGTCCTGATGTGTCCGTGACTGGAGAGAGATAGTGTGTGGCTGTGCAGGTCCCAGTCAGTCCTCCAGCAAAGCCAGGCAGCAGTCATGTGAAGGCAGCATGTCGATGGTCTGTTCGTGGTTGGGATCAGCCCATGACCCCGTAGGCCAGGCCCATCGGATGACTCTCACTCGGTCTCAGTAAGGGCTTCAGAGTTGATGAGGAGGAGGAGTGCTAGGTGCATTAGTTCCACTGTGTGGAGTACCAGAGTGTGGACGTGGGTCTGGGTTGGGGACCGACTGTGTGGGTTGGGAGGAGTGAGCATGCAGCTCCAAAAAAACACTGGCACCACCACCGAGTAGAGCAGCAGCAGCAGCCTGAGCCATGGAGCCATAAGATGATGACTGAATCATCACACGACACCTGACCGAACTGGCAAAAGGCTGCTACAGTGAGCAAGGTACTGTATGGGATGTGTATGTAAGGCCCGCCAGGGATGGGCAGTGGGCAGTAGGAAGGAGGAGGATGGTCTCTCACAGACTACTCAGTCTGTCTGTGTGCCTGCTGTGTGCTGGGCTGGCTTGTCTGGCTGGTTGAGGGCTTGAGAGCTGTGGGGCCCAGGTGGCTGAACTTGAAAAGCCAAGGCGATTGATCATCATTGATCTACTGCTGGTGGCCCAGCTGGGTTCTTCTGACTGTGGTGGCATTGTGAGTAAGTCAGACTCCCCATGAGGTCATGGAGCAGGCCAGGCACTGGTGGTCAGTTGGTGAGTTCCCGGACCCATAGGAGGCCGGAGCGCAGAGCATGGTCGGTCAGGTCCAAGGGACAAAATGTTTGTTGTTTGCCACTGTAGGAATTGGATAGACTAAATACTAAAGTCCTCATGGCAACATGAATAAAACTTTAAAAAACGCATTAGTGTACATGCCGATAGCCAAAACAAATTCAGAAACTGTCAGAAAATGCTTTTTTAATATGCATGAGCTTTTTTTAGCTTTAAATTTAAACTACGGATACATCTCAGTTATGGTATACCATACAGGAGGTATTTCTAGGGGTCCTCCCTTAACCTGTTTTCAGACTCACAGATTCTGCTAGTAAACTAACATATATTGATGGTTGGCTCTGTTTGCAAAAGGGTACCATCTAGCTTCTGTGGGGTGTTTAAGAGGCCCTACCTATACTGTATTTTAGACTCATAGTTCTTTCTCTAAGTAACTAGTATTACTGCTGCTTATTTTCTATACTGTATATTGTTTTACTGCCCTGCTTCAACTTGTTACTTTTAGGTACTTAGTATATTTTGTTGTTGTTTTGACTGGTTATTGTGCTTTAGTGGGTCCCTTGTGTGTAGATTTGTTTCACTGCACTTTGTATTTGCATTTTAAAGAGCGGCCAGCTTCTAAGTTGCTGCTTATTAGTTGCTTCTCCCTCCAACATATGCAATACCTCACCTGCCCCAGAGTTGAGGGACATAAATAATTCCTTTTGTTTCTACCCATTTATGAAGTTATAATGCTACTAAATCCCAAATGCTAAAAACGGAGCTGCTTCCCTTCCTGTCCTCAACCCATCAACATGCCCCCACGTAGGCACATGCAGACCCATTTTGTAATGTTATCTCCATCTCCACAAAGACATAGACAGGGTGGAGGCTGTCCAGAGGAGGGCAACCAAAATGATGCAGGGTCTGCACCAGAAGACATATGAAGAAAGACTAAAGGAGCTTAAGATGTATAGCCTCAAGGAAAGGAGGGAGAGGGGAGACATGATAGAAACTTTCAAATACCTCAAGGGAATCAACAAAGTCCAAGATGGTAGCATTTTTCAGAAAAAGAGATGTGCAAGAACAAGGGGGCACAATTTGAAGATAGAGGGTGATGGCTCAGAGGTAATGGGAGAAAGTATTTCTTCACAGAGAGGGTTGTAGATGCATGGAACAGCCTTCCTGAGGAGGTCATAGAGTCAAAAACAGTGGGGGAATTCAAGAATGCATGGGACAGACATAAGGCAATTCTAGTGGGGGGTAGGAGGAAGTAGGCTGTTGGTTAACTAGGATCTGCAGCTTATCCGTTATGTAGGGAAATGGGCAGACTAGGTGGGCCAAGCCGTCCTTATCTGCCATCAGATTCTGTCTCTATGTCAGAAGAAGAAGAAGGCTGTAAAGCATGCCCCATTGATTTTAAGGGGGGACTTTTCCATAAATTTGATTAACTTTTATAGTCAAAATTTTAATCCAAAAGATAATGGTTAAAAAAGTATGACAGACTACTTCATAATAAAATTGACGATGGTGAAAGTTGAAAAATTGGTTGGATTTTTCTTCAGTTAGTTGAAGTCAAATTTTGAAACTAGTTGAAAAATCAGTCATAATGTGTGGTAAGTCAGTCATAATTGGTTTTTCAACTGACTCGGGGTCTAATATGGTGCATGGGGCTTGTGGCAATCACTCGGCTGCTCCGACTTTCACCATGGCTGCAGAGGCCACAAAGAAGCCAGTGAATCTGCAACACAATAGTACAGCATGCTAAGAGGGTAGCAACAGCTATGTCTGTATGCAACCACAACTGAAGCAGTTTGATCCCCACTCAGGGCTGGAGCCCTTAAAATATGAAAACTAATTCTTTTGCTATTTTCAATAAATGCCAGCTACAAAAAATTTAAATAAAAATTAAAGACGTTCAGAATTATCTAAACGGTCTAAGCCACTTACTAAGGGGAAAAGTGAGAGGCACGATCGAATAAGTTGGTGTCCCACATTTAAAAAAAATAAATCCCAACATTTTTAAATTGATAAATCCCAATATATTAGTCCTCTGACTTCTGACCAGGGGTTTAGTTAATTTATTGGGAGCGGAAGTCTAAAACTTCCATGAGTCAAAATTGGGAAGTCATTCCAATTTTTAGAAGTCAAAATACTTCCTGGATCCCACATTTTGGAAGCCAGTATTCTAGGATGGGCCAGTTTATGGATGTTAATCTACATATTAGTGGTTAAATACAATTTCTTTCAAAAAATGCATAATTTCTTGACTTCCATGCCTGCAATGTTGGAAGTCATCTAATTGTTTGTTTTTCATTTGGAAGCCAATAACTTCCTCTCCCTTTATTTTGGAAGGTTTTGCATTATTTTAGGAAGTCAGATACTTCCAAAATGGAGTTAACTGAAGCCCTGCTTCTGGCATATAAATAACAATTACAAGGTCTCTCCCCATGACGGAAAGGAAATGATGCTTATGCTGTAATAGTGTTCCAGATTACATCTTAAATAATTTAACTCAGAGAAAAGTTAAAGATGGACTAAGATCAGCACAAGGAGCTGAATCTGTAATACCCCAGAAAACTACCATAGGGAGAGCTGTCCTTTGCTACACAGATCCAAAAGCTTGGCATAATCTCTGCACAGGCCCAAAAGCTTGGCATGCAAGTCCCTGTAATTTAAGACCAATAAAACAAACTAATAAGTATACACAAGATAAAAGCCTGGATATCAGAGGAGGGTAAGAAACCTACACAATGTTGCCTTGCAGTAGAAGTGGATTAAATTGTTTTACTAACATCAGATTGTCCATCTTAATTATTTATATGTCCATATGGGTATGTTTTATAACACTTGAACTGCAATATGTGTAAGATCCAGAACTGTCCTATGTATACAGCATATTATTCAGTATGGCCCGGATATTCAGACTGCACCACAAAGTAGCACAATAGCAGGAGCAGGCACAAGTGCAGTGTGCCCCTGCGCAACACGCGTGATATTCAAACACAAGCGCGTACTGAATTAAACGCAAAACAACTGACTATCGGCAAGTAACCTGCGCCAAGGTGCAACCAGGGATGAGCAGTGGAGCAGGGCTGATGTGCAGTAGCACAACCAGGGATGCACAGTGGAGCAGGGTAGTAGCGCAGTAGCACAACCAGGGATGCACAGGGACAGGGACAGGATGCAGAGTGTACCACCCATGGAAGACATGGGCAGAGGAGCACACAGCAGACCAGGCAGCGCCCCCCGCACCCCATGAACTGCACAACCTGTAGTGTACTGGATGGACCACCAGCCCATGAAAACCAGCACCGAATCCACAGCTGGGGCACGGTGCCCCAGCACACCCCCTGGCAAGCAGTGACTGCAACACAAGGAGGGCCAGCCACCCAGTGCCACCCCATCCAACCAATGCAGAGCACACTCTGCACAGCGATCCCCAGACACCCAGCCCAGGAGCAGCACCCAACAGAGCATGGCACTGAATGCATGCCACAATCCCCACTGTGACATTGCAACCCTATGCACCATGGAGCCATGCATGGCAGCCCCACTGTGAGCACCCAGCAGTGGGCAGCACCAGCCACCGACGCAACAACTGCAGACACAGTGCCGCCCTGCACGTCCCCCCCCATGGCACAGCAGAGAGGTCGACCCTGCGTTGGTACCCGAGGGACCCTGCATGTGACAAGGCCTGACCTGGACCCCACCACCAGCAGGACTGTACCCCGCACACCCACCCAAGCACACACCTGTCCCAGCACTGGCTCAACAGCCAGCACAGCCACCCACAGTGATGCATGGAGGCATGAGCCACACAGGATTTGACACAGGGCACGGACAAACACCCACCCAGACCCAAGGGCACCCCAACACAGGGATACCATAGCGGGGCAATAAATGCCGCTGGTGTGTGACCACTGATGCTGTGTACCCATGGCCTGCACCCTACCATGGCACAGGTGTACCAGCCATCCTGCGCATGCACCATGAAGCCGTACGCAACCAGCATGCGGCCGGAGCACATGTGACAGACATCAGAACACAGACCCCTCAACAGATACCAGCGACAGCATGGAGGGGGGGACAACAACAGCATAGGCCACAGTGCCACCTGAGGCAGACGTGCACTATACCGGTGACAGGAGGCAAGCCGCCACTGCGCTGTGGCCAGAGGGTGGCCAGCATGGACAGCCACCAATGACATGCCAGCAGACCGTGCATACCACAGACATGCAAGGGGGCCAGCTGCATGGGCCATGGACATACTGACAGGGGTGCCAGGGACACAGCGCATGCACCAGGGACCACTGCACACAGGCATCCAGTGCACAGGGAACAACACACATACCACAGACAGGGACCGAGTCCCCCAACCACACCATAGGCGGGTTCCTGCCGGACACACACACATGCCCAGACCTGCACCACCCCCGACGCCATGCACACCACTGCAGCCATGCACCAAATGCCCGCTGCAAATCAGAGACCACCACAGTTGCCATAACAAATATGTCTGTATTCGAGTAGTGAACATTACACAAAACAGAAAAACAAACTATTTACAGTGTGGGGGGGAAGGGCCACATACCAGGTGGGGGTGGGCATGGGGCAAGATACAACTGGGAGTGGGATGAAGAGGGTGTGAGGTTAGTCAGGGGAATGTACAGCAGCAGGGCATAGTGGGCCTAATGTTGACCCCTCTCCCCACTCACGATCTGGGTGTCTCTTCCTGTGACACCTTCCTCCGTCCCGTTCCATCCTTTGGAGCAGCTCCAGGGTGGCCCTCACCAGCTGCAGAAGCTCCTGAACACTGCGTTCCAGTGCAGTCCAGCATTGTCCACCTAGGACAAGGGAGCAGAGTCATTACGTGACTGGCCCAGACCCCTGCAGCCCACCCAGTGGCCATGGCATACAGCCATGGATACAGCCCTGTGATGGCATGCGCCAGCTACAGTGTCCGTGCCCACATGACCCCTCCCAGGCACCCACAGCCATGGAATGCCACACACACCGCCCATGTCCCGCATAGCACCACACTGCACAGAGCAGCGACATGGCTATGCGGGTGAAGGCAGTGGCACAGCCATGTACCCGGTGCGTACACCGGACCACCTGCGATGCCCACCCACATATGCAGTGCCACAGGACAGTGCTGAGTGCACCATGTGGCATGCACGGCAGTGGGGCCAAGTGCTGGTGGCCATGCCCCGCCACCACCCCTGCAACCCAACATGCACAGATGTAAGGGGAAACACGGCACTCACCTACATCCAGGCCAGCAGGGTGCTGCTGGCCCATGGCCCCTCCGATGTGTCCCAGCTGCATTGGTAACACACCCACTCGTGCCTGCTCCGCCTGTTCTCAGGCCAGCCTTGCCCTATGACGCTCCTCCAGGCCTAGGGTGCAAACATGAAGAGGGAAACATCAGTACAAGCCAGTAACAAAGCCCCCCCATATGTGCATGCCTGCACAGCCAGCCATGACACACCCCACCACCACCACCACCAACAACACCACCCCATTGAGACAGCCCCCATCCCCTGCAGGGTGGACCTGTGCACTGTGACACCCAGACAGATGGACACTGCCAGTGTTTGGATGGAACCTACCTGGCCGTGGCGCGGCCTCGCTGGGCGTGTGCCTGCAGATGCCTAGTCAGTCAGGGTCCCACACCTGTAGGTTGCCATACCTGTGGCGACAATGTTCTGCTGTCCGCCTATCCCAGACGCCTCCTCCAGGCCATCAGATGCCTCCTGCCACAGCAGTCGTGGCCTGTCTAGAGGATCTGTCCAAATAAGGCTCCATGTATGTGGCTCAACGAGGCCACCAGGTTGTGCTTCGAATTGGTTCCACACCTTTGTCTCCCTGGGGTATCCTGCTGTTGGTATCGCGAATCAAAATGGTGCTCTCTAGGTCACATGCCCCACGCGGTGGAGGCAGCGTACTGTGCTGCCATTCCCTATCATGCTGTCACCAAACTGCGTGATGAGGTGCACCCATGCGGACGTATGGTGCCTAGGGGGCAAAGGTCGACTGCAGGATCAAGGGTCTGTCCACGCATGGAGCACCACAGTGCTATTGGGATGCCCTGCATGTAGCACGGTAGGATGCTTGTGTGTGATGCCCTGCAGTGGCCTACCTTGCTGTGGCTCCATGGTGCCTATGGCGCACCAAGGCATGAGCGCCACATGGGCGAACAGCGCACTAGCGCCACAGGCACAGTGGTGGCCATGCCTGCACCGCCTCCCACACACAGCACATCAGCAGCGCCCGCGCATCAGCGTCAGCACCCGGGCATGCCGTCGCGGTGCCGATTCACCGTCAGAGTGCTGCGCCATAGCCTGAGCACGCTCACCAACATTGCGCAAGGTGAAACAGCGCAATATTCAGCCAGCATATGCAAATCAGCTCATTAGCCATTCCACGGCGCAACCACTACATTAGCATCCACTTACAGTTGTGCCTTGCCTCATTTGCTTGCGTTGCGCTATATAAATGCAACATGGTGCTGCAGAGGACATAGTTAGGTATTGCAGTCTGTTGTGGTGGGTTGCATGCTATTGGGATGTGGGGACTGTGGTTTGTGAGGGCTGAATGGGACTGCACAGTCCAAGGTAACACCTGTCATTCCCACAGGCTCGAGCATGACTGAACGTGAGGAAGAGGAGGAACAGGGACGGGGGAGATGGAGGAAGCCCTTCACCAGGGCTGAATCAGATGCCCTGTTCGAGGTATTATCTCGACAGGGAACCGTGCTCAGTGGACAGCAAGGAATGCCACAGGCCCATGCTGCAGTGTGGGTGAGGTGGCGTGCCATGAACCAGCATGGCAGCCACCGGCGGTCCATGCAGGAGTATAAGAAGAAGGTCGGCACGGACAGGAGTCGGATCAAAGACAAGGTGGCTGCCACCAGGGCTGCATGTGCTGCCACCGGTGGGGGCCAGCCGGATGTACCACGCCTGACACCACAGGAGGAGCGGGTGGCCAGCAGCATGCAGCATTGTGCCATTGAGGGCATTCCTGGTGGTGGCTTCCAGATAGGTGGCAGCCCATCACTGCATGGTAGGTCCTGTGCTGTCACTGTGTGGGTGGTGGAGGGACTGCCACAGGGCAGGGTGGAGCCACTAACGCCGATGTGTTCCCACAGCCCTGAGCATCTACATGGGTCAATGGTGGTAGCTGTGTCCACCGAGGGGATGCCCTGGACATGGAGGTTCACCTATCCACCTCCACAGGTGTCCAAGGGACCAGACAGTTGCATACCTTAACATCTGTCCAGACTGATGAGGGTGGTGCGGGTGTGGATGAGGCCCTGCCTGTGTCCCAGTGTGACAGTGCCCACGGTCTCCAGCATGCTGGGACACAGATTGGTGCTGGATACAGCACCGATGATGATAGACCACACATCCCGGACAGTGATACGTGTGGGACACAGGATGGTCCCACTGCAGGCAACCCTTGCGGGCGTTGCCATGGGTGGTGCCACCGTGGCATCCTGCGTGACAACACAGTCCCAGCCTGTGCCTGTGCCTGTATGCCCCAGTGGGCTAGCACTGGTGTGCATCCAGGGTGGTGGGGCTGTTGCGGCCGCTGCAGCAGCGCCGGTGAGCCCTGGCAATCGGCAGCTGGAGGGGTGGTGCCAGCAGTCGGCCAATGACGACGGGGGGACAGTGTCAGGGGCAGTGGCAGTGCACCGCATGTGGACGTGCTCCAGCATGGCTCTGGTGTGCAGCGCCCATCGTCAAGGGGTGCTGGCCAGCAGGGCAAGGAGCACCACGAGGGACAGCATGCCAGACCAGCGGATGACCTCTTTGATGAGCACAGCCGTCTATTCTAGGCTTCACTAGATCAGCAGATATGGCTCATGACGGTGGTGGATGCACTCAGTGCGGTTGTGCACCAGGCAGAGGAGCGGTGCAGCAGGGACCATGGTCTGCTCCTGGCAGAGATGGCCTGGCAGTGGGCGGATGTGACCACTGCCATTGACAGGCAGACCAATACATTGACAGCTGTCATGGCCACATTGGGCACCCAGTTTGGTGCCCAGCTGCCACAGACACCGCGCAGTGTCATGTCCACCCCCAGTTCCCGGCGCCGTGCGACACCTGCTATGTCAACACCGGGTTCAGCTGTGAGTATACCGAGCACACCTGACGTGGGCATGTTCGGTGGGCTGCAGACCCCTGTGCGAACACGGTCACATTCATGCAGCGTCACCCCTTGGGGACCGTCGGTGCCACCCCATGAGGCCAATGATCAGCCCGGCATGGCTGGCAGGTCTCGGCGGGGCCGCCCATGCATCCGTGGTGGCCGTGGTACTGTGCCGCGTGACTGACTTGTCTCCCACCATGGCCACTGTCTGCCGCTGCCCCATGTGCAGTGTGGTGTGCATTGTGTGATGCACGGGTGAGGTACCCGGACCTGCACACACATGGTCCCTGTGCACTCCCTCCCAGCTGCTGGCCACTGTGGCGTGTGCATGATGATGCCTGAGTTGCACTGTCTACCAGTGTGCAATGGTGCCCAGCATCTGAGGCACACACAGTGATGGCCACTGGGCATGGTCATGTGTGGACCTGTGTGGGGATGGGGGTGGCTGTTGGGGTTGGCATGCCGTTTACCCCTTGTGTATGTCTTGTGGTGTGTGTGCATGAGTATGCACATGTCATGTTCGGCCCTGCCCATCCCTGACGCCATGTGCGGTGCCACACTCAGACCCATTCCCTACTGCCGTCCACCCTGGTGTCCTGCCCTGCCTGTCTGTGGACTGTGCCCTTGCCCTTGGTGGTTGCGCATGGCCTGTGACCTACCTGTGTTGTCACAGTGCTCTTCTGTAATGGTGTCCCGTGCAACTGTTAAATCCAGATCAGGCGGGGTCTCTTTGCCCAGGAGGTGGTTGCCATCACCAGCTGGACCAGCGTCCTCATTGTCCCCACCTCTGTCCCGCTCTTTGACCTCTACAGCTATCCCACAGTCGGTGGCCATGTTGTGCAGGATACAGCAGGCCAGGAATAGCCCACAGGTCTTCAAGGGGCTGTACTGTGAGGCACGCCCTGATGTGTCTAGGCACGGAAATGTGCCTTCAGCATTCCGAACACCGCTCGATGACATTCCGTGTTGTGGCGTGTGCCTCATTGTACCGTAGCTGCGTTGGGGTCGTGGGGTGCCGGTATGATGTGAGCAGCCAGGGATGTAGCAGGTAACCACTGTCACCTGTGTGTAGAGGGTGGACATTAGAATGGTGGTCTGCGTCGCTATGCCATGGGCCAACAAGGCCAGTACCCATGGCACCTCTGACTATGCACCCCCCCACGTCTGCTCATGTCATCCTGCGTGATATGCATACTCACCTACTAGGTGGCCAGTGGGGATGTCCCCACTCTCAAACCTGTGGTACAGTGCAGACTGGTGCCAGATGAAGGCATCGTGTGCTCCCCCAGGGTGCATGGCACAGACATTGGTAATGCGCCCCCTGGCATTGCACACCACCTGGCAGTTTATGCTTGTGTAACCCTTGCGATTGATGTATGCCGCACCCTCTGGGCCAAGTGGTGTGCGGATGGCCCCATGGGTGAAGTCAATGGCCCCAAGCATGCCAGGAAACTGTGCTACCCTGTGGAACTCCTGTATGTGTGCTGTGCGCTCCACCTGTGTGCTGGGGGAAATGGATGTACTCCGCAGCATGTGGCAGCAGTGCGCTGAGGAATTGTGTGAGTAGGCATGACGTGGCCGACTGGGTTATGCTTGTCATGTCCCCTGTTGGTCTCTGGAAGGTGCCCGTGGCTAGCAGGCACATGATGGCTGTCACCTTCGTCTCCACTGACAGAGCATGGCTCTGTCGTGTGGGTGCCTGCATCTCATCACTGCACAGCTCACAGAGCTGCCTCAGGTTCAGGCGGTACTGGCCCACAATCTCTGTGTCAGAGTAGTGTTTGAAGCTGGTGTGGGCTTGGTACTGCCTGTTCTGGGCATACCACTGACAGGCCCTTCCATGGCCATGCCCCCTGCTGTCTGCCTTCTCACACCCCTCATTACCGCCTCCATCTGGAACGTGGTGCTGGCCATGTTCCTGGCTGGTGTTCCTCCCGGCGGCTGTTGTCCTGTTCCTCCCGCTGTCCACTCCTGCTGCTCCCCTGCACTGGGTACACCTCCAGCCTTTGGCTGTGGCTGTTCTGCCTCCTGCCACTGCCCTCAGTCCACTGTGGCACTCCACAGCCTTTGCTGCACAGTGGCACAGGCACACCCACTCCTACCCTGTCTATGGCTCAGTTCTGGTGGGCCCTGTCCTGCTCCTGCCCAGTCCTGTGCATTGCTTCCTTCTGTACCACCCTGGCTCTCTGTCATCACTCTCCCACCTGTGGCTTCCCTTTTGCTTTCTTGCACCCCTCTCTTGCTCCCTTTTATTTTGGATCATTTCCGCTGTCACGCAACTTCCGCTTGCTCCCCTATTGCGCATGCTGTTGAATATCGCACTGCGCATGTTATTCATGGTTCCGCCCACTACAGTTGCGCATGCATTCATTACTATTGCACTCTGGCGCATTGCTTATTGTGCTGCACAGCTGCCTTCTGCTGAATATCGCACATTGGCGCATTTCCGTACTTGCGCTGGTGCATCTCTGTTGTGTATGGTGCATCCACTCTGAATATCCGGTCCAATGTGATTTGATGTGTTTGAAACATGTTATAGATTAGCAGACTAATGTATGTAAGACATGAATAATGTTCTTTTACGATATTTTGTACCAAGGACCCCACTGAAAATGAGCTTTGCTCAATGGACAATGTGTATTCATTCCTTGAATAAAATACATTACTACCTACTACTACATACAAGGTTTATTAAAAGTGTCACACACATTATTATAACTACTTTTATACACATTAACCCATATTTTGCTTTTTCAATAATTACTAGGTAACATTTTCACTTGAATTGTGAGATGTAGCCACATGGTTTAAACTGATGCACGTGATTAATGATCCTGCTTACACAAGGTGGTTTGTAATGCATAATTACAATGATGTTATATATGTGCATTAAAATTGTTAACTAGTTATAATGATCTTTATTGGGTACATGCTTTACAATAAATTATAAAAAAAATTCACAAACAAAGAACAGCATAAAAGTATATATAATCAGGTAAATAACAATAAGGCCATGTGACATTATATGCCTATCGATACAAAATATATATATATATTTTTTTAAATTTCTATTTTTCTCCCTCCACTGAGCCGGACCCCTCGGGAGCACCCATGAAGCCCTGCCCCTGCCAGCACCCCCTGTTTCCCCAGTCCCATCATTGCGCTGCAGAATATCCCCCGGTGGGGTCGGGTCAGGGGGCCCCCTGACCTGGGTACTTATCTGGTCCTGGGTTCGCGGGTGGGAGCTGGCACATTAGGGCCCTCGGCTCGGTGCTCCTTCATCTAGGCTCCGTGGATGTACTTTTTCCTCACATATTCCCCCATGGTGCGTTGCGTGCCTAAGCGTCAGGGCATCCTCTGGCGTCCGCAACGTCACCCCCCTCCTGAAGGAGCTGCCTCTGGGGTTGATTGGCTGCCGGCTTCCGCCTGTAGCCAATTATACCCTGAGACTCGGCTTGCCGTCGCTCTCCCCAGTCTCCACCAGGGGTCGCCGCTTGCCGGTATAGAGGTCCCTCCCTCTCCCCGGAGAAGGCGAGCTGTCTCCAGACGCTCCAGCCTGTCTCCCCTCGGCCAACCCTTGACGACCAGAGCTTGCTCCCGAACCCAGGTCGCCGGCGTGGTGCGAGGTGTGGCATCCAGCGCTTCAACCCTCAGCGCCACTGGGCCAGCTCAAAATATTTTTAGTTTACATTTGAACATGCTGATATCAGTACATGAATGAATATTCAAAAGGAGACTGTTCCATAGATGGGGAGATACACAAAGGTGGTCATAGGTTACATGTCTGATTGTAAGTACAATGAGCAGGTTTAAATAAGTTGAATGAAGATGTTGGTTAGAACTAGGATCATGCAGCAGTTCACAAAGTAAACAAGAAAAGGAAATTTCAGCATTTAAAAATATAAGCAATATTTAAAATGAATCCACTGATGCAGAGGTAGCCAATGAGGTTGTCAAAACAGGAGTCACATGGTCAGATTTTTAAGCTCAGTAAGTAGCCTTGGAGTACTTGAATAAGTTGACATTTTAAGTTAGAAAACCAGCCATAGCTAAACTGTAATAATCAGTTCAGAGAAAACATCAAGTAAAGTTGCAGCAGTATCATAATAGTTTAAATATGTTCAAACTTTAGTAATATTGAGCAGGTGAAAAATGTCACCCTCAATGGCACTGCTACTGTAATATAGATGTCAAACAGTAAAGCCTGGTTGATCTGAAACCCAGGTTTATGTACAGTCCGTGAGAGCCTGTTAACATTGTTCTGTATTGAAACCCAGTTCAGATAAGTGATCAATAAGATAGAACAGTGTGTGCATTATGGTGGTATCGCACATCTCAGGTGAGATGTTAGGCACGAGGTGCATCTAGAGAAGTTTTCCATCTATGAGCCTTTCCAGTAGGGGCTCAGGGGGTATCACAGCATGGAGAGAGAAATTCTGTTGATGTGCTGAGCAGAAGCCACACTAATATCAACAAATGGATGACCTCCAGCTGGCTTAGGCTAAACCCAGACAAGACACAAGTGTTACTGGTGGATGCAGACTCTTAGTGGTACTGGACTTCTCAAGCTTCTTGCAGGTGTGTGCAGAAGGAGATGAGGAGGCTGTGGAGGACTATAGCATGGCCATCACTGTGACAATTGATTATCCTGCACCTTGTTGTGTATGTCTGAGAGTCTCCCCCCAGAGCTCCTCTGGCACAGGATCATTATATCGTGGCCTAAACCATGCAAGACATTAATGTAGCAAACAAAATGGCATGAGTCAAAACAACAAAACACCAACCATTGCATGAAAAGCGCACACTGTACAAAAACATAGAAATATCTGTTTTTTTTTTGGTGGGGGCTTCACCACCCCCACACTCACCGAAATAAAGATTACTAACTCCAAAGGGGTGTGGACTTAGAAAAGGGCAAACACAGAAGCAGACATAAAGTTTTGAAATAAAAAGCCACAACACAGTGGGACCTGGCTGAACCAAACTACAGTCCCAGGTCCTGATTGCCATCAGCGCTGGTGCCCTAGCCACTCCACTAAAGGAGTAGCTCATCCAGGTACCACACCAGCAGCATACTTCACAGTTCACCAGAGAGCATACAGCGACAGGTAGTGGTTCTAACTGTATGCTGATAAAACCCCTGTCACTGTACAAATCTTTGCACTTTGTATAGCATGGTTATGCTTGTGCGGTTTTGTTCATGACATAATCATCTGGTACCACTCCTTCTGGTCTAGTAAGGTTCTCAGGAGTTGAAGGCCAAAGGGTGAAGATTGGAGCATTCTTGAAAGAGATTGAGATTGTCAAAGCATAGACTAACCCTGAGGGCTCACTACAAGAAGTATTAGGAGGCAAACACCCTGAAAAAAAAAAAAGCAGAGTTCCTACCCAGGGTGATTGCTACATGGAGGAATAGACCTACTGAGCACTAAAACACTGCAAGCAGACTATTACACCCACTCTGTTTGCAGTCTTGGGCAGTTTTGTCACTAGAAAGATTTGAGGAGTTAAGGTAGTTCTTCCTTGATAGGATATCCTCCATTGGTTCATCAGTCCCTTCTAGTGGCCTATCATAGCATAGAAATGTCCAATCATTTTCTAGTGAGGGATTTCAGTGGCCTGGTAAGAGTGTCAGACAATGCCCACAGAGGATGTTCTTCAACTGATCTCAGGGCAGTGTCCCACATTCTGTTCACTTGACCCAGAACCTATGCAGCCATTGGTGACTGCCCAGTGCCCCTGGACCCCATTATTGTGGAGATAGTCAGGTGTTCCTAGACATAGGGTATTTTCCCATGGTACTGAAGAAAGTGGTGGTGAAGTCCCTCCTTAAAAGCCATCCTGGATCCTGACAGCTTGTGCTTCTACAGGAATGTCTCAAACCTTCAATTTTAGGAAAATATTGGAAAGTAGATGTTCTCTTTCCAGTTGAGGTTCAGAAGGCATCAAAGCATGGAGACAACACTTGTCAGAGTCCAAAATGACCTTCCCCTGGCTAGAAACAGATGAGATTGATTCTTAGCCCCCTTGATTTCTCATCAGCTCTTGACGCTGTAGACTATGAGATTTTAATAACTCAGCTGAGGAACTTGGGAGGAGTCAAGGGCACTGTTTTCAAGTGATTTGAGTCTTTTCTTTCCAGCAGGGTGTAGCAGGTTGTGTGGGGAAATTTTTCCTCATGCGCCGCTGCCCTTGACTGTGCTGCCCCTCAAGGTTCAGTCCTTTTGCCTATGCTATTTGCTGAATATGTGATACCACTGGGTCGGGTCATTCAGCAATTCTAACAGTCTAATGTTTCATTGCTTTGCTGATGATATTCAGCTATATCTGTCATTTGTCCCTGGAGAGAACTGCTGTTAATGTGCTGGATAGATACCTCATTGGTATCAATGACTGAATGACCTACAGCTAGCACAGAGTGAACCCAGACAAGACAGAAGTGCTACTAGTGGACATGAGCTCTCATGAATTGTCAGGGCTAGGAGAGGAGCTACCACGGTAAAACAGTATCCTATCCCTCTCGTCACTAGAGATAGTGTAAAGAATATGGCATCATCATGGACCAAAAGTTGACACTAGAACATTAGGGTATCAGTTGTGGTCCATGGTAACTTTTTCCAACTACAAAATACTGCCCTGATCAAACCCTAAGTTCCTAGAAGCTGAAGACACTGGTACATGTGTTTGTGGTATCATGGTTGGACTATTGAAATACTCTATAGCTTGGGCTATTTGAAGGTTTGATACACCTTTTGCAGCTGATGCAGAATGCTGCAGCCAAGCTGACTGCTGTAGTTCCCCACTCTGAGCATATATCCCCTGTTCTGTGGACATTGCATTAACTGCCAGTGAGTAGCATGTCTCTTTCAAGATAGATTTGTTAACATGCAAAGCTCTACATGATCTGTGCCCAGACTACCTAAAATTGTTCCTCTGTCCTTATGCTCCTGATCCTCCTTCTCCACTCTTCTGAGGTGGGTCTCCTGATGGTTCCCCAGATCTCATTTAAAATTGTCTGTAGACAGATAGATAGATAAATAGATAGATAGATAGATAGATTCTTTATAACGCACCCCCTTCCGTAGACTTAGAGCACTGTGCAATTAAAATAACAAATACATTAATACAATAAATAAATAAATAAATACACAAATAAGTAACTAAATAAATAACTAAATGGGAGTCAACAATCAGCAATCTAACTATACTGTAAAACATATAAAGTAATTAAAACCTTGCTGGAATAAATGGGATTTGAGACCGAGCATTTGCGGTGACAGTCCCTGTTCTATAGAATTATTGTTCTGTAATTCCATTGATTCTATTTAACCAGTGATCCTGAGCCCATATACCCCTAATATCCCCAATCTTATATTAAGGACTATACAGATTATATGGAAGGAGAACATTCCTTGACATCACTATCCAATGGGATTATCAACTGGAAAAATAATTAAAAAGAGTTGATAATAAAATAACAGTTTTCTTGTTGAACCACAGGAGAGTAAGGAAATGGGAAAGTGCTTCCAGAGCTGAGCCAAATTACTACGGTCTGGAGATGACATAAACTTGACTTAAAGTATTGATCAGTGAGGGAATAGATTTATAAAAACAGTATTATATCAAAATCTTCATTAAGACCATACGTGCTAGTGCTTTCAAACTGAATAGTCACTGGCTCTCTTTGCATAATAATAATAATTTCAAATGATCCCCTCTATGTGGTGAGGGTGCTACCCATTCTAATATATAGGTGTCATGTATTTAGGGGGATTCTAATGAATACACAACATCCCAATAGGAAAAAATAATTTGATGAACTCTGTGATGTTTTAGAAATAATTTTACCGTTGGGTTGTCTTGAAAACAACTGTGAAATGAATTACCTAAAGGCAGATGGTTCTGATAAAGTGGTAATGGCAAGAAAACCCCAAAGGTATAACAAATGATATTTTAGTGCACTCTCTATGAAATAGTGGTGACCAGAGACCTTAAGGACCAGACTTCAAGTAGGACAAATACAAGAAGTGCCCTAGTCTATCATGCCCTGGGAATGGCTCTGAGTGGAAAGGTATGTAATTGGGTCTATATTCCCCATCCTTGGTTTATTGCCAAGCATACCAGGACATGTCTAAGATGAAGGGTAATTGATGGAGTATATATCCCACACCAACAGTTTAGCAAACATCCTTCATCCTTAGCAAACATCCTTCATGCAGGTGTGTGTTGGAAAGAGTTGAACAAGCTGAATCAAGATTTGCCTGGAAAGTCCCCTTTAAGAGGTTACCTGACTCTTTTAGAAAGATTCATGGTCCTCAATGATAAGCAAGCAGGCTGAAACCACAAAACCTGATTGAGGGGCTTACTGATGACAAGCAGTAGGTGGGAGTATATTCTAGCAGAGAAGCAATATTTTCATCCTTAGGCTGGAAAACTAAAGAGGAGTGGAAACAGAGACATGGACTTACTCATGTATTTAAAGGCTGCTGAAGCCTCAAAAGGACAGCTGCGAAAACAGAGAGAGAGAGGACAGCTGCAGAAACAGAAGAGAGAGAGAGAGAGAGAGAGAGAGAAACTAGGTTCTCTAAAAAAGAAAGGGTAATTTCCTTTTAGCCTACAAGACACACAGAGGCAGACAGAAGCTATGCTGTCTGAGGCTAAAGCCAGGGATTGACTAACTAAGAGGAGCGCAGGCAGAGTGGGGGCAGGGCAGCAAGATGACAGCAGCGCACATCGCCTGCCACAGCAGAAAGTTTTTTGCTTCCTTTAATGCTGGTCAGAAAACTTTCTTCGGATTTATGAATGAAACCATTATTACTTACTCAAATGGTTTCTAAATATAAGTAAAATTTGCTACTTGAAAGTTGAATCAGCAGCAACAAACAGCAATCCAAATACTGCTGAAGTTTGTGGTTAGATGGCTGTTGGTTTTCGCATTCGGACTAGTATTGCCGGAACGCTGTAAGAAAGCTAAACATTAAAAGAAGGCTCAAATGGAGTCGAGAAAGATAAGTAGCTGCATTAAATGGTATACTTATTTGCTGTGCCTTTTATGTTTTTGCTGTCTTTACCATATGGTCGTTGGTCCCAGCCCTTGCTATATAGAAATGTTAAATGGGCACTCGGAGCAATAGATGTCTCTTGTATTTTAAGAGACATTTTCGGAGAGAATTAACACTGTGGATTAGTGCTGATGAAAACAACAAGAAAAAGGCTGGACCCTCCTGATAGCTCCATCACAGACCTGTTGACACTTGTTTTGTTTTGTTTAGTTTTTCCTTTTTATAGCTGCACTGTCTATTGTTGAACACTGTATAACAATCCAGTTGTCAATATTGTTTGTATCGCAGATTATCCTATTGTCTACCTCTCCCTTGTGCTGCATCACATTGTACTGCTCATGTATTTTTCACTTGTATACTCCTGGGTCATGCCTGAAAATAGGCATGTCTATATCTAGTGCACCCACCCGGTTACCAAAAGCAAATAAATAAACAAATATGCTCCTACAAGTGGATGACAAACTAGTGATGATTGCTAAGGAGGCTGAGGAGAGCTGAATACTAGCCACATGAGAGTCTCTTCACTTGAGAGTGTAGTTTTTAAAGCACTACAGGTATGCTAATGTTGCCTAGGGGTGCTGGAATTTGAAATTTATATGATGTTATTTATTATGCTCAGAGAGCGATTCTTTTAATCCCTTTTAGGTACATGATGGAAAGGCCATGTGTTCCAGGTGAAATCATAATGGGAACATAAAAAGAAGAGATCAGAGGATAATGGAAGCCTCAGAACTTCAAATTGCAAGAATATTGTTTATTGGAAAATGTTTTATTGCAGCAATTGGAACTTGAGATTGGTCAAGCCCCTTGCACCAGGTAACATAATTATAACTCTGTGAATGTCCGTCTAATCATTGACTGGATTTCTAGCTGTCAGAACTTCTTTGCTAAGGGTATGATGTACTGTGGAGCTAATAGACCTTTGTGACACAATCATTAAATCACCCTACCAGAGGTCTATGAGAGTGCTGGGCTGGTTTGGCAATGGGCTTACATCTACCATTGGAACAAAATTAAGAAAAGGCTATCCCGCATAATAGCTGGACTCCCTTATTGAGGAGCAGCATAGCACAGTTAACACTACTCCTTTTACGACTAAAACAGGGATTTTCTAGAAACCAGCTTTGAACCTTCTGCAATCCTGAAGCTTGGTATGAGTTAATGGATGGACTCTAGTGTATGTCCAGAGCCCCTGCTGAGCCCTTATGACACTTTGAGTAGATTTTGCATGATTGAGTGCTCCTGCTGCTAACAGCCAGATAGATCTGAAAGAACTCCAAGGCTTTGGAAAAGGGCAAAAAAGTTAAACCAACTTCCTGATATTTGGTACATGTTTCTGGGTTTTTGTATATTATTATTACTTGATAGAATTATAGAATTCTCTGACTTGCAGTTAACATTACAATTAATGTATGGTATCAAATAATCAGGGATGAGTGACTCTCAATTGGGAATAGAGCTCTCCCACAAAGTGCTTAGATTTTTCAAAGGTGGACTTTGGCATTTAAAGGAGACCCTACTTTCTCCCCAAACCTATGGCTGAAACCAGGGAATAGTTAGCTGGATCTATTCCTTTGATTTGTTCTTGTCTTTTATTCTTACAGTTCTTCTGATTTCATAGATGTTTGCATTTGCACCCTGGAATACTTAAAACAAAACAAATACTGTACTCTGTGGGACTCAATTGACTCCATTTTGGAGATAACCAGAGTATTTCTGTCTGTATGGCCTCCTCAATAGGCTTGTTTGATCTAAAATGTATTGTATTAAATTATCCCAAATTTTGCTTCTTAGCAAGCCTGATATGTGTCAGGTTTCTTTCCACTTGGAATGGGAAGGTTTAGGAGCTTTTATTTTATATCATTTTAAAGGAATTTGAATTAAGACTCAATAGCATCAGAAAATGATTCTTACTAATAAGTATGATTAACATCTAGTAGGAGATGTAATGTTGTCTTCTAGATTAACATCCTGAAAGTAATTTACGGCTGTTTTTAGCTTTAGAATGCTACATGATGTATTGAAATGGTAGTAATTTCTAAATGTTGTAATGGTTTTTGACCTAACAACAATAAACTAAACTTGAAATACAGGACTAATCAAGAGAAGGGAACTACTCTCTGCCTCTAAAGAATACTGTATAGCATGTTTGGGACTCTGGAAGGCTTCAGGAAAGAAATACAGAGACAGGAATGTTAATGGTCCTTGTTTCTGACAGCTGCTGCAAAGTCAGTTCAAAAAGAGTTCTGAAAAGCAGGCTGCCAGGTGTTGCTCTGGGAAATCTGGTATTTGAGGTCTGAGAATGTCCCACCTAATATTATACCAGAAGGTAGCTTTGCCGCAGCCACACGGAGCCAATCAGGGGACTCAGCTTTCACAAACGGGATTGTGTACAATATAAAACTAAAATAAATAAGAATCCCATAACAAGATAATTTCCAGCTCAAGTAATTATAATTTTTTATTTTATTTATTTATTTTATTTGAAATCTTGGAAAACCTTTGAGCTGAAAGCTTATTTACAGAGGTTCCATGTCATGTACAGATGCAGCAAAGTTTTACTATGCCCATGAAGTTAACTCGAAGTGCCCAACTTCAAATTCACACAGCAGTACACAAATTTCCTATTAAAACTCAATTAGCCCTTTAATGAACTTCTCGTTGTGCACTTCGAGTTACAGTTTGAGAAGTCGGTTGGTAAGAAACAGCCCACTGATCACATGTCTGACTGTCTGCAGGTCACATGATGCAGGCAGGCAGTTAACAAAGCAGGAAGTCAGTGAACTAGTTTCACTTTCTCTTGGAGAAGGATCTGGACAGTCAGTGTGTGTGTTTACTGTGTGCTTTTTACTCCAATAAATAACTAACTCAATCTATTTAGTGATTTTGTGCTTAAAAGTTTTTGGATTCTTTTGTTTAAGTTTTGCAGCCACTTTGAGTTAATTTGAAACCTTACTTTAGTTTAAACAAGTAGTTTTTTAGCTACTTAGTTTTAGTTACTGTAGTTTGAGTAATAGTACTTTTACTAGTAGTTTTTGTTTTAATTTGGATTGACATTTAATTTTTGTTAATATGGAGAGGTGGCAAAGTGGTGGGCAGCAGGGGCCCCAAATGCATGGTGGCCTTGAGACCATTTCACCTCAACCGAGGTACTATTTCTACCTCAAGTGCTCCCTCACAGTCACAGCCCAATGTTTCAAGTGGCGTGTGGTGCCTGGAAGTAGCAGCAGCTGCTGCTTCTTCGGTGATGACTGTTGTAGCCACTGTCAGCCCTGCAGCACTGGTGGATACCAGTGATGAGGACCCTAAGCAGTAGCAACAGCTGGAACCACAGCAGCAGCAGCAGCAGCAGGAACCGCAGCAGCAGCAGCTAGTTGCCCCTCCACCAAGTGCAGCACAGCAGGCAACAGTATATGGTGCCCCCCCCCACTGCCTGTACCTGGTCCTCCCCACAGCTCGCCCATTTGGGAATGTTTTCTCTCCCTCCCAGGTGACCCAACGGTGGTTAAATGCATGCTTTGTAAAGTTCTTGTATGTCATGGTCAAAAATGCAGCCACTTGGGCATGGGTTGGCAGAGAACCCACCTTTTACTGCACCACTGTGCTGAGTGGGATGCGAAGCTGAAGAGCTACCAGTCACTCCTGCAGCAGAAGATGATGAAGAGGGAGTGCGTATGCCTGAGCAGCATCGATGATGAATGGACAGGGAGGCAGAACCAGTGGCATCTCCCACAGCTGCCTGCAAGCGTGACTCATCCCAAATACCTGCGAACACAGGCTGAACTGGTTGTGTTATGGAGTGAGGTGGAAGCCATACAGAATGTTGTGGAGGGTGCATGCCAGCAGCTGAACCATATAGAGGGTCAGAATGCTGAAATAATCAACATGTTACGAACACTTACTGGTGGTCAGCCCCAGTCCCCACAGGCCCAGTAAAAAATTATTTAACCAAATCTACCCCAAAAAAACTGTCCTCTGCATTTCCTTTTTTTCATAATCAATATTTTTTTCATACAGACTAAGTATGTAATTTATGCTCAATTAATGTTTTCTTCCTGATGTTAATTTTGTTAATCCTGTATTTCTTGATGCTCATAATGTTAAATCCCCACCTCCCTCAAATGTCCCCCACCCCACCCCATTAGGCTTTCCGCAATAGATATTTTTTTCTTACTACTTTATTTTATTTAATAAGTCATGTGGTTGTCAAGTTTGCAGACACTGCATGTTTTCATTTCATTACATTTTAAACTGTGGCACCTAATCACCCTCTTCAATACACTTTTATTGTAGTGGGCATTGCGGTGCCACAGTTTCACCTGCATTGAAAGCACACAGCATCCATCATTTTGCAGATCCTATGACATTTAAAAAAGGAAAGAAAGTAAGTAAAAACTCTGAGAAAGTGCCTTTCTATTGTGGAAAGCATAATGGTGGTGTGTAGATTTGTGAGAGGTGTGATTTAAATTAGAATTATGACTTTTTCCTCACATTTTGTTAAAGCAGCAGTGCAATAATCCACTGACAATTTAGACCTATACTTTTGTATAATAGTTTCAATTTGCCCTCGTCTACTTATTGTATGATACCTTTCTTTACACCATTTATTTTGTTCTGCATTTCTCCATTGTTTTTACATCTGAAATAATAAAAGTAGTGCTCATTTTAATGTTACTGTGACCTTGTTTTCAACAGTATTCCCAGCTGTTTTTAAAAGCTACTGTTCCATACTGTCATGGAGCACTGCCTGCTGGATACGACTTCATTTAGGCACAACACAAATTATTTTAAGTAGTTGATGTCCAAAAGCATGGAGAAGACTGATGAAAACATGGTTCACATGCACGGTGGCAGAGTAAAATGAGCATTGCAATTATTACTTCAGATCTGAAAACAAGGTGTACAGCATACTTAAATATTGGAAATAAGGGTATTGTTCCTTCATATACACAATTTATTAGATAAGGGCCAATGTAACATACAATTAAAAAAGTATAGGTCAAAATTCTAACCGTTTTCTTGCACTGCTGCTTTATTTTCATGCTGTATTTCTTTTTGGTTACTGTTTAGTGTGTTACATTTTTATAGTATACATACTCACAACAATCACAATACCATTAAATCACCTACCATGCCCCCTCCCCAAATGCCCTATCTTGTGAATGTCCCACTGTTTTAATTTCATGAAAAGTCCCAATGAAGAATAAGGCCAGAAATGTGTCACAGTGTCCCAAGTGAGAGCATTGCGTTGTGACACCTGTTGCTGCTGCTGCTGTTGTCCCGCTGCTTTAATTGCATAAAAAATCCCAATGAAGAAACTAAGGCCAGAAATGTGTTACACTGTCCCGAGTGAGAGCATTGCCTGCGTTGATGCCTGCTGTATCACTGATACAGCTGCTCTTTGTGTGTGTCTTCACACCACAATGGTGAGTTATTGTTCATCCCTCTGTCATGTTTTTTCATAGATGCAGCCATTTAATTTGTACTGACTATTGTTGTGTGTTGTAAGCAGTCCATCATGTTGTTCCTTTTCAGGGAATCATCAAAATAGATGTGAAATGCTTTAACTTCACCATGTAAGCATGATGATCACATCCACATGCCAGACATACGTTACCAGTCCGATACCTAAGGTGATACTGCAATATTTAATTTGTATTCGTGGGGGGGTTACTGCTGTGGTTGACTCAATTATAATAATTTCTGATTACTTTTTTTTATTCTCAGATCATAGGCACACTTGTGTTCTGCACTTTTTGGATTGTTGATGACTTTGGCTGTATGGAAGCTGTCAAGCCATGAAAGGTAAGTATTTTTTTTTTATAGGGGGTGGAGGGCATCATTTGAAAACAAGTTTCATTAATGTTTCTGTCTTCTTTCCAGGTCTACAGCGTATCCTGTTGTCCATCTTCTGATTGGAAGATACCACAGACGGCAGTCCACAGCACCTCGATGTTACTCGAAAACAGATGAAGAAGAAATTATTAGGAGTTCATTGCAGTACCACATTCAGTTCCCAGCATGGCTGTTCCTGTCTTCTGTTATGTTCAGCTTTAAATACCAAGCTATTAGTAAACTTCTTTAAAAAAATTGACACTTTTAGTGAGTGACATACACTAGCCCACTGTCTTACATTATATCATGTGTCTTCACACCCAGGATAACACATTGTACAACCCTCATGTACTAAAGTATCCCTGTCCCATCTGTGATGAAAAAATATATTATCTGGCCTGTATGTTACCGCCATTAAATGCTTTACACCAGTGGAAAAAAAGTAAAAACAAAGAGGAAATAAGAGTGATACTTACCTGTAGATGTTATCCTTTAGGTGGTGTAAGTACTGTAGTCCTGCATGGTTACACCATCTGTAACCATGAAAATAAAATGAAAATCAGTTTCCTGTATTTGGTGGCATCTATAAAAAGTTAAAGGAAGGATTCTTACCACAGTTCAAGTGAAAACCATAGTACATGACATTAGTACATACTTACTGTAAATTACTGTCACTTTATAAGGGTTTTTAACACTGCGTGTGATACGCATGCCCCTCTCAAAAAGATTAAGGTCTCTGGCACGGTTAACCCCTGGGTCACTCCTGAGCTCCTTTCTCACATGAAGTTTTGGGACCATCTCTGGCACGGTGCAAAAGCCACTGGTAAGCAGCAGGACCTACAAGCCTATAAAGCTGCTAGAAACAACTGCACGAGGGAGACTCGCCAGGAAAATGACAAGTACCATAGGGAGATGCTTACCAACTCCTGGGGTGATAGCAGAAGGTTCTGGTCTAATATAAATGATGTCACTGGCAAAACACCTAAAGTATCGCCTACAATGCTAAACATAAATGGGAACCCTACCGCTGACCTTCTAGAAATTGCTAATGTCTTTAACAATGCTTTTACCAATCTGTGCTGTGTTCTACCACCTGACTTTTCGGTGATGATGCTGCCCACTCCACAAGCCACAGTGATGAAAACAGTCCTGAGCACCCCCCTTTTTATTTTAAAAGGGTATCATGCAACCTGGTTAGAAAACTACTAGCTGAGGTCCTAAGAGATGCAAGACGCAGTAGTTGCAGACTAGACCTTAAGCTTATCACCCTAACCCTAGATGAAGTTCTCCTACCTAAAACTAAGATTCTAAACCTGTCTCTTACACTGGGACAATTTCCTGATGCCTGGAAAATGGCCATCGTAACTCTGGTGCATAAAACTAGTGATCATTCCTTTAAGGGTAACTATAGGCCTATATCCATTCTCCCTCCACTCTCCAAAGTACTCGAGCTAATTGTTACCAACTTGCTTAGTGTTTATCTGGACACATACTCCATCCAGTGCCCACAACAACATGGCTTTAGAAAGGGACACAGTACTACCACAGCATTATTAGAATTCACAAGCTTCATACAAAAGGCAATCAATCAAGGCAAGATTGTAGGTGCAGCCTTTGTTGACCTAACAAAAGCCTTTGACACAGCGAATCACACACTGTTGCTTGGCTAACTCTCTAAAACTGGTGTTGCCCCAAACACCCTAAAATGGTTCAGAAGCTACCTCAGTGATAGACTGCAGAGGGTGAGGATATCAAATGTAGTTTTGGAGCAGAGGGCTGTCCGATCAGGGGTACCTCAAGGCTCAATCCTGGGTCCCTTATTGTTCAGTATTTTCCTGAATGACCTTCCAGCTGTCTGCAACCAGCGTACTCTCCTCTACGAAGATGACGTGGTCATCTTTACTAGCCACCTGGATCCCAACGCTGTTGAAAACAGTCTTCAACAAGGCTTCACAGAAGCAGAGATGGTTTAATAACCACAAACTAGTGCTAAACTACAAAAAACTAAAGTCCAGCTATTTTCGTCCTTTGGAATAAGTTTAAGGCCCATCAACTCACTATCACCAACAACCACGGAGACGCCTTGAACAAACTCAGCTTTTCAAATACCTAGGTCTAACCCTGGATAGTCACCTTACCTTTGTGCATCACATTGAAAATGTTGCCAGAGATGTTAATACCAGAGTTGGGTCTCTTCAGACACAGAAGAAGTCTTACCCAAGAAGCCCCAAGATTGCAGTTCACAGCTCAGTCCTCTCGATCACTGATTATGGTCTAATCATATACTGTGATGCAACCTCACATCTCTTAAACAACTCACTGCGGCCCTGAACAAAGCCTGTAGGTTAGTTACGGTGCTGTGCTCCTCACTCATACCTGTGAGTTATATGCTGAATCTGGCTGGCTCCAACTAAATAACAGGATCAAATATCAAATCTGCCATCTGTCCAAAAGTTCTACTTGGATTACTACCCCGAGCATTGGTTGCCTGCCAAACAAATCCCCTAAGACCCAACACACGCATTCAGTTTCTGGACCTCCTTCTAGTACCCTCTACTGTCGACTGTTCAATACCAGCGATCCTTTCAATACAGAGCCCCTGTGGTTTAATAATCTACAACTAACTGAGCAGTGTTTCTAGTCTGTCCTAATTTAAACTTATGCTTCATCAGCATCTTCTAACTGAAAGCACTTGTGATTGTTACACCTAGTTTCCACTTCTGCAGACACCTTATACCACTTTTTTCAGTCTCTGAGGCTCTGACTTGGCTTCCTGTTTTGTTTCACCTCCTGACAGAACAATTTCCCTTTCTCCCTGCCACCTCCTGCCTCACCTCACACCTCCTTGCTCTTACCTCTGACCCCCATCTTCCTGGACCTGTCCAGGCCCTCTGTTCCCCACTCTCCCTTATTTTTTTCCCCTTCATCCACCCTCCTTTTCCCCTCTTTTACCCATTCTCCCACCTTAGCCTCCCCTTCCTGTCACCTTACGACAAGGCCTCTGGCTGCCATATTTTCTTTTCCTTCTCTATCTGGACTCTGCCCTCTCATCTCCCCTACCCCTTCTTTACTCTTCCCCTTCCCCCCACCTCTGATTAGCAATGTTGCTTCAAATGTACCTTATGGTTTTCTATGCTTGCTTGTAATCTTGTGTGTAGCACTGTTCCCACTTAGTTACCAGTTGACTCGCTGTGCTCCGATGATACCATGAATGTGTCTGTACCTCCATTGATACCATGAATGTTGAATATAACTCCAAACCTTATTGTAACCCTTTCCTTTGATGTGGAACCTTAGTAAATGAGCTGCCCCTAGCTCAAAGGTATTTGTAAGCCTAGATTTAAATAAATAAATAAATAATGATAAAAAGAAGGGTGGCTGTGGCTGTGAGGGTTCATAGCTTGGGTACAGGTACAATGTCTCTCTCTCTCTCTCTCTCTCTCTCACTCTCAAGAAGCAGACTGGCTGTGGCTGTGAGGGTTCATAGCTTGGGCACATGTACAATCTCTCTCTCTCTCGCTCTCTCTCTCTTGCTCTCTCTTTCTCTCTCTCACTCTCAAGAAGCAGGGTGGCTGTGGCTGTGAGGGTTCATAGCTTGAGTACAGGTACAATGTCTCTCTCTCACTCTCAGAAAGCAGGGTGGCTGTGGCTGTGAGGGTTCATAGCTTGGGCACAGGTATAATGTCTCTCTTTCTCTCTCTCAATCTCAAGAAGCAGGGTGGCTGTGGCTGGCTGAGGGTTTGTAGCTTGGGCACAGGTACAATGTCTCTCTCTCTCTCTCTCTCTCTCTTTCACTGTCAAGAGCAGGGTGGCTGTGGCTGGCTTAGAGTTCATAGCTTGGGCACAGGTACAATGTCTCTCAATCTCAAGAAACAGGGTGGCTGTGGCTGGCTGAGGGTTCATAGACTGGGTACAGGTACAATCTCTCTCTCTCATTCTCACTGGGTGGCAGGGCTGGCTGAAGGTTCATAGATTGGTGGCAGGTACAATGTCTGTCTCTCTCTCAAGAAGCAGGGTGTGGCTGGCTGAGGGTTCATATATTTTGACAGGTACAATGTACAAGGAACTGGCAAAAGTTCTGGGAGTGAAAGTTCTTTAATTTGATGGACTGCATCTAACTAAGGAGGGAGTCAGTGCATTGGGGCAGAAGTTTGATGTCTTTGTAGAATATTTAAACTAGCAAATGGGGAGGGGGGTGCAGCACCCCATATGTTGAATGGGAAGAACACCCCTCCCCCCTCAGCTAGTGGTCAAACAGGGATTCAGCATGTTTGCAGTTCATTTGCATCACCAGGTAAGAAAAAAGGTTTGTCTCCCCATACGACGCACAGGGGTAATGCCAAACCTCACCCAACAACTAACACACCGAAATCTTCCCAATGGAAAATCATGTACACAGATGCGCACAGCCTGGGAAATAAGATCTCAGACCTGCAGGCAATAATGTCAGAGGCTAAACTGGACATAGTAGCAATTAGTGAGACGTGGTTTACCAGTAACCACACTTGGGAGACTTCAGTACCTGGCTATGTATTGTTCAGAAGAGACCGAGGTGCAAAAGGGGGAGGAGGGCCTGTATGTCAATGAAAATATCAAAGCTACAGAAATTCAGAATACACGAAGGAGCCAGAAGAACTGTGGGTCACCCTGGAAACAGGAAATGGGACAGCCATAAGAACTGGGGTTGTCTACAGGCCCCCAGACCAGGCGGAGGACATAGACACATTACTGTTAGAAGATATACAAAACATGACAGCTAAAGGGGAGGTTCTGATAATGGGAGACGTCAACATGCCAGATACAGATTGGTCAATACCAGCAGGAACATCTGTCAGAACTAGACACATAGTGGATTCCCTGCAGGGGGAGGGCCTCAAACAACTGCTACAACAACCCACAAGAGACAGGGCTATCCTAGATCTAGTACTGACTAACAGGGAAGGGATCACAGATCTCCAGGTAGAAGGTCACCTGGGGGCCAGTGACCATCACATGGTATGGTTCAATTTGGCTACTACATCTAAATCATCCCATTCCAAGGCAAAAATATGGGACTTCAGAGGAGCTGACTTTGATAAGATGGCCAACAGTGTTAAGTTAGCCCTGGCAAAAAGAAACACAGCTGAGGGGGTACAGGCAAAGTGGGCAAGCATTAAGGATGCAATACTTGAAGCAACATCCCATTGTGTTAGACAGAAAAGGAAGTGCAAAAGAAGAAGGAAACCACTTTGGTTCTCAAATACAGTAGCAGAAAAGGCCTTCAGAAAATATAAGGGAACACAGCGGGATGAAGACAGGAGGCATACCAAACTGCCCTAAGGGAAGCAGGGAAGGCAGTAAGGCAGGCAAAGTCCCAAACTGAGGAAACACTAGCACGAACAGTAAAGAAGGTGACAAGACTTTCTATAGATACATTAGTGAAAGGAGAAAGTCCAGAGGGGTATTGCTAAACTTAATGGAGAAAAGGAGCATGTGAGGAGGAGGAGGAGGACTCATGTAAAAGCATCTATCCTAAATAGATACTTGTGCTCAGTATTTACTGAAGAGAAGGTAGGCAGGGCCTACAACTCAGCACCATGGATACAGGGGAAGGGAGGTGAGCACTACTCCTCTACAAAAGAAAGGGTCCTACAAGAGCTTGCAAAGCTCGGTGGATAAGGCAATGGGACCTGATGACATACATCCCAGGGTACTTAAGGAGCTAAAGGTGGAATTAGCAGAGCCATTAGCAGAACTGTTTAGTGAGTCTCTGAGCACAGGAGAGGTCCCAGAAGACTGGAGAAGGGCTCATGTGATCCTGCTCCACAAGTGTGGTAGCAGGGAGGAGGCAAGGAACTACAGACCAGTCAGTCTTACTTCAGTAGTGGCAAGATTATGGAGGCACTCCTTAAGGAAAGGATAGTGCAACACCTGGAATCCATAGGGGCACAGGATCCAAGACAGCATGGGTTTACAAAAGGAAGGTCCTGTCAAACTAATCTCATAGATTTCTTTGACTGGGTAACCAGAGTGGTGGACCAAGGGGAGCAGTTGATGTTGCCTACCTTGACTTCAGCAAAGCTTTGACACTGTTCCACATAGAAGATTGATAAATAAGCTGGGCAGGCTCGGATGGGTCAGAGGTTGGTCAACTAGGTGGTAAACTGGTTGACGGACAGAAAACAGAGAGTGGTGGTAAACGGTATACAGTCAGAAGACATGCAAGTCACAAGTGGGTAACTTCAGGGATCAGTCCTGGGGCCAGTCCTCTTCAACATCTTCATCAGTGACCTTGCAGATGGACTAGAGGGTAAGGCTTGTCTGTTTGCAAATGACACCAAGATCTGCAACAGAGTAGATGATCCAGATGGGGTGGGAAGAATGAGAAGAGATCTGGATAAACTAGCAAAATGGTCAGAAGAGTGGCAACTGGGATTTAATGCAAAGAAGTGCAAGATCATGCACATAGGGAAGAGAAACCCTGAAGCCACCTATAGGCTGGGAGGGGAGTTGCTAGCAGTCACAAAGGAAGAAAGAGACTTGGGCATCATCATCACTGATGACCTGAAATCATCCAAGCAGACCTCTAAAGCAGTAGGTAAGGCTAGGGGGTGTTAGGGTGTATTAGTAGGGGTATCACAAGTCGAAAGAGGGAGGTAATAATCCCTCTTTACAAGACACTGGTTAGGCCCCATCTGGAGTACTGCATGCAGTATTGGAGGCCACACCTTCACAAGGACATTAACCAAATTGAGGCAGTCCAGAGAAGGGCAACCAAAATGGTGCAGGGACTGCATCAGAAGACATATGAGGACAGATTAACAGAGCTCAATATGTATACCCTTGAGCAAAGGAGGGAGAGAGGTGATATGATCGAGGCATTCAAACACCTTAAGGGCATTAACAAGGTGAAAGAGTCTAACATGTTTAAATATAAGAAAAATAGCAGGACAAGAGGACACAGCATGAGATTAGAGGGGGGCCAATTAAGGGGGAATGTGAGGAAATTCTTTTTCACAGAAAGGGTGGTGGATGCATGGAA
Organism: Neoceratodus forsteri; assembly: GCA_016271365.2. Lineage (NCBI taxonomy): Eukaryota > Metazoa > Chordata > Ceratodontiformes > Ceratodontidae > Neoceratodus > Neoceratodus forsteri. Next base: position 10,571,083 of record CM057451.1, read on the forward strand.
TGGCCTACCTCAAGAAGTGGTGGCTATGAATACAGTGCAGGGCTTCAAACAGGCATGGGATAGGCATAAGGGAGCAATACAAATGAGTATGACTAGATAGGCCACTGACAGAGCAAAGGCCGATGGCACATTTATAAGGTAGAAAAAGAAATGGGCAGACTGGATGGGCCTTGCGGTCCTTATTTGCCGTCAACTTCTATGTTTCTATGTTTCTATGTATCTTTGTCTCTCGCAAGAAGCAGGGTGGCTGGCTGGGGTATGTTACTGTTTTTCAGTGCCAGGAGGATATCTGTCATTCAAACAGCAGGATTTAAGTGGCTGCAAGTTGACATTTGTATTAGGAGGACTGCGGGTAATAATGATTGCACACATTCTGTGAACTGTACTCGCAAAATCTAGAAAGGGGAAGTCAAAATATAGCATGTCTTTATTTGTCAGTTGTCATATGATAATCAAGACCACTGTTCTAATCTCCTCCTCGTTAGTATAGTGGTCAGTATCCCCGCCTGTCACGCGGGAGACCGGGGTTCAGTTCTCCGACGGGGAGAATGGAATTTTTCCCACTGTTTAGGCAGTGTCAGTGGCTCAGTAGGTAGCACACTCGCCTCTGAGGCCGGGAGATCAGAGGGCTGTGGGTTCAGTTCCCACATCTGGCACTTGGGTTAATATCCCAGTACTGACACTGTAATGCAGCATGAGAGGGGTGCTGCATTTCTGAGGTGCCTTCCTTCGGATGAGACGTTAAACCGAGGTCCCATCTGCCTGGATTGGTGGTAGTTCAGGTGGATGTTAAAGATCCCATGGCACTTATCGAAAAGAGTAGGAGAATTTCCCCGGTGTCCTTGCCAAATTTCTCTCATTCACTAAAAATACCACCAACAGCTTAACCTGTTCAAGGTCAGTTGCCATTCATCTGTATCCCTCCCCGGGTCGTGCCTGAAAATAGGCAGGATTTGTCTAGTGCACTTACCCGGTCAACAAAAGCTAAAATAAAAAAAATAAAAAAAAATAAAGATGTACATGAATGTAGATTTTGTCGTTATGCCCTCCCACCAACATCCTCATCATCATCATCAAGAAGGAAGCAGCCCTCGCAATCATCGATGCCAGAGTTGTCCCCACTTGGAAATTCTTTTTCCATGATTGCATCAAATTCAATGGTACACCATTTGTCGCTGCCACCAGGATGGTCTGCTTCACCCACATCATCAGCACAACCATCATCGTGACTTGCTGCAAACATAGATGTGGTTGTCCTACTTGGTATGTAACCTTCATTCACTGATAAATGTCAGCATGCTGACATTTGTAGGTGATAGGTTAGTATGACGGTCTGCACTATGGCCCTGCAGAACTAAATACCCTCTCCACATTTACACTGGAGGGTGGGCAGGTCAGGTACTTCAGTGCTACTTACATAAGTGCTGGCCATTCATTCACCTTGCTGCTCCAGTACACCAAAGGATTGTCAAATATTGTCAGATGCTTGTTTTCTGCCAATTAGGCCTCAACCATGGTCTGTGATGCATTCATTCCTGATGACTCGTCCACCTGTTCTCAAGATTCATCTAGGTCACAAATTCCTACTTGGGACAAGGTACCCCAAAGTGGATTAATGGCCAACTGTGCAGCTGACATCACCCCTTGCCCCTCAGTCACTTTATTGGATGTACTTGGTCTACAGTGACCTTCAGCCTTGTTAAGCTATGGTTTGCAGAACTTTGCACATGACTTCTGTGCCCCATGAACCAATCAGACCAGCTGTCCAGTCAGATTTTGAACCTGATCATGCCCTCCCTCCAGTATGGATGCAATGCCATGTTTATAGCATGGGTCCAGCATTGTAACTATTCCAAATTCTGGAGATTGCTAAATAGTGGTGATGTGTTGATTGCTGTCTAATATTGTAATCATGTGTTTCAGTAATGCACAGCTTGACTTATCTCCAGCCACATCAAGGCTAGGCTGCAGATTCAACAAAGTCTTCCTCAGCACCCAGAGAAGTGGAATGGCTTGACTAATGGATGCAGTGTCACCACTCACTGCCTGTGTGGCATGTTCAAACAGTCTCAAAATTATTATTACTGAGTCCACAAGTCACCACTGTTCAGATGTCATAGACATTGAGGCCCCGGAACTGCCATGGCTAGTGTGCATAACTAGGTACTCGGAGATTGCTTAGTACTGCTCTTACAACTGATCTGCCATGTAAAGTGTTGAGTGCTATCTCATGACAACTTCAAGCTTGAGGCGGTGCTGAGGGAGGCTGCTGTGAATCTGCAGCTACCTAAGTTGGTCATGGACCTTTCCAGAGCATGCAAAGTGGGCACAGATGCAGAGTGCAACAGTCAGCATTTGCTTTATTTCCAGGTGCTGCATAAAATCCTGTACCACCAGATTTAAACAGCTAGCCATGCAGGGTACCCTGGCAAAGCCACCATTGCTGATACATTTAACAATGTTCATACCTCTCAACTGCTATGAATTTCGCATAGCACTATGATTTTTACACTCAAATTTGCCTTGCTCTGCAAAGGTTTACCAAGGTTTTAACAATGTTAGAGCTATTTCTGGATGCACAGACTATTAAATCATTGAACTAACTTGTCAGAAACATTAATTGCTGCTAAATATATGGGGTCCTCTATTTAAAGACATGCTATTCTTTAAATAAGAAGGTGCTTTACATTCTGGCCATTTGCTCTGATTTTTGTAGGACAGTGTTATGAATTTTAATGCTGAGAGGTTGAGAAGTATGACAACATTTGATCAATTATCACTAGCTATGAAGCCAGCTTTTAGGGACAGGGGGTGCAGCCACTCATCAAATTCTGTCAGTAGCAAGTCTAGCATGTTTTCACCTGTATGCTACCCTACTACACTACACATTGCAAGTGTGGCATGCTACCTAATGCCATGAAAACTGCTACCACCACAGTCTGACTTATTACATTGCTTTCCCATCCCACCATCATGAACAACCCCAGGTTGCTGCACACGATGTACAGTAATACACAGATAGGAACTACCCGCTGTTTGCCACTTGTTCACATATCCATGCTTATGTGAATGTGAGGTAATGCGAATGCTGAAGTGCATGTCTAACAGACTTTGTCACCATCCGACATAACTCAGGGACAGCACGGGTGGAAAAGTATGTCCTGGATGGGATCTTCCATTTAGAACATGCACGTGCCACAAAGCACTGGAATCCCACATTCTACACAAAGGAGAATGGGAAAAGGTCAGTTGCAACACCCAACACATTCCCCGCCCAAAAACAGTAGCGCACCAACCCAGGATCAAACCCAGATCCTTCCATACCAGAGGCATACACTGCCTCCACAAGCCCACATGGCCAGCTTGGCACTGCCTCCCCAACCTACCTCCTGCATCCCATGTCATCCCTCCTACCAGTGCTGTATCCTACAGTTGCTGTTTTAGCCTTGTATCCTCATCATTTCCACATTTGCTCTCCTTTCACTATTGGTCAAATTGAGTAGCTCAAAGTGAGTCACTCAATTTGACCGTGCATATATCACTTGATACCAAGGGGTGCTGTAGTGGATCATGACCCCCCACCTCCACCAATCTGCTGGGAAGGTGCCAGCTTGCAGAACTAGTACCCTAGTGATCTAGTGGCCCCCCACCAACCTGGCAGGTAATGCCGACCACCCCAATCCCCCCATCTATCACTACCCCAGATCCGGCGACTGGCACTGCCCTCTGCACACCACCACAGCTGGCTGCTAAATGAACTGTCACAGCACGTACTGTACAGTGCGCGCTGTGACAGTTCATTTGGCAGCCAGCCATGATGGTGTGCAGAGGGCAGTGCCGGTTGCTGGATCTGAGGTAACGATGAATGGGGGGAGCAGGGCAGTGGGCACTACCTGCCGGAGTGGGGGGCTTCTAGTTCTCTAGGGATGACTATTCATATTATGGTGTAGCAGGGATTGAAGTGGGGAGAGGTGGGCAAGAGATCACCAGGAATTGCTTTTAACTGTCATGTACGGGCAGATCATGTCTTGATTGGGGGGCACTGGATCCCAGGAATTCTTCTGGTATGGGCACATTGGGGCTGGGGAATGGGGCTATATGTATTGTATATTGCTGGGGGGGGTTGACACAGTGGCAAGACGCAGCTGACACCCTCCCAAGGGCTGTCTAAGTACCATTAGACCAGCTACTTAGCTCTTTGCCCCTGGGGAAGGTTTTGAAAATCTGGATGTCAGGGTTGTGGCAGCCAGGGTCTGCCACAAGCCCCCTAATACCATGCTGCAGCCACTTTTGTGGTGCACTGCTGGTGCTAGCACACTTTGGTGCAAGTAGCCTGCTGAATGACGCAGGCTGCTTTCTAAAATAGCTCAGGGGTGAGTCATGTGATGCCGGCTGCCGCTTAGCAGCTCAGTAGTGGAGTTCTAACCCCCTTATAAAGTCTCTTTTTTTCCAACAATATTGCTGCAATTTAAGCACCTAGCTGCCTCCGAAGATCCTCAGACTGCATTGGTGATGTACATTACAGGCCCAAGCCATTATGGATGCCGAAATGTTTGCGGCTCCACCGAGGACATACCCGCCTTCCACCAGACAAGATGAGTATACGTCCCAAGGCCCAGACAACCTCTAGTGGCCGCTCCTCTACTGCTACCCCGGGTCAGACCCCTCTTACCCAGGAACAGTTTCTCTCAGAGTTCCTGCCTTTTTGAGGAGAACGTAAGGCTCTTACCTCAGAGCTAAAATCCATTACTGTCGCTCTTGAGGACCTCTCCAAGTGCACTGGGGACAGTGAAGCTCGGATTACTTCTTTAGAGAAAACATTTGACTGGATGGGTCCTGACATCACTGCACTAAGGCAAAAGACTGCAAGATTGGAATCCAAGATTGAGTATCTTGTGGGTCAGAGCTGGCACAACAATACAGTCATTATCGGCCTCCCTGAAAAAGAAGAGGGCTCCGACCCCATTTTATTCTCTCAAAAGCTAATCCAAAAAATCACTGGTCCATCACCCTATGGCACAAGCTCCTCTATACAGTGGGCACACTGTGCACTGTGCCTCATGCTGCTAGACAGTGCCTCATCTCACCCCTTTATCTTCAGAGTCCTAAATTTTCTGGAAAGGCAGCATTTTCTCAACAAGGTACGAGAGCTGCAAGAGGTGATTTGGGACAGCCACAAGCTGTGTATTGCCCAAGACTTGCCAGGATCAGTATGGCAGTGACACATAGCTTTCCACCCTATAGTGACCAAGCTCATCACTGCCAGCATCAAATTTAGGATAGGGTATCCTGCCCGACTTCAAGTTCTGCTATCAGGTACTTGGCGCACTTTCAAAGAGCCAAAGAAAGCAACCACGGAACTTAAGTTTGCCCTTCCGAATCCATTTAGAGATCATTGATACAATGATCTTCATCTAGTACTGACTTAATGCATTAAAACAAGGGACTTATAGACTTACTATTTATTTTGTCTACTCAGACTATGGATTATGTCCTATCCTCAGTTCCCCTTTTCTCCTGGGCTATACTCCTTAGTACTGGACAATCGGACCTAAGTTTCACTATTTCTGGTACCTTGAATAACATCAGCAGTGGTTTCCTGGGTTCACATATATCTCGTTCATTACTGAGGTCTGAAGATGTTGGGCCATTTTCTGGGGATTGCTGCAGTTGCTGCAGGTTTTTGCTTTGTGTTCCTAAGACCAGAATGGTTTGTTTGTGTTCTGCTGTGGATTTGTTGCCCTTCATTACAGACTGAATGAAAGTCACCTTGTTATTGCTCTTCTCTTTGATGGGTCCAGTGAGGAGACAGTTCCTAATCACCATCTACTGGCAGACTTTCTGTTTTTTGTTTTCTTTGGGCTCAGACAACAGCTCACTGTTTAATCACATTTGGAGGTTTATTCTAGATGAAATTGTTTAGATTTAACAGTGTGTGGACCCTCCTTTTATTTTCATTTTCAGCTGCATTTCTAAAAGATCTATAAATGCCTATAAGGTGAGACTGATAGCAATTTATCTCTCTGATGGCTTCCATTGGGGTAGGATATGGAGGGTCCTCTTTTTTTTAGCCTAACCATGTTATATCATTCTTATATTATTATATGCCTTGTTGTCACCAATGTTTTTATTTATACTAAACTTAATTTTGTTGGTTTGGTCTACTGTCTGGGGACAAGTATGCAGTTATGAATCTTTCTTTTTTTTTGTTAGGAGGCTCGATGGGCAAGGGTGGGCTCCCAACTTTTATTTGCTCCTAATGGGAACCTGGTCACATAGAATCAGGAGCCTCCCCATCTTTCAAGCATGGGGTTTTTGGAGGGGGAGTGGGAAGGATATGGACACTAGGTGGTTGAGGCTGTTTTATCATGGACTGTGATGGTTATTATTTGGAGGGAAGGGGTTGGGATATGGGGTTTTATGTCAATGGGTGTGGTTCATTATTTCTTATGACACTAAAAGAGGTGACTTGGGATTTGGGGAGGTTGGACCTATTGTCATGTTGTCACATTATTTTTTTACCACCAGTTTTTTCTTTGAGACTGTTCTGTTTACTGTTTGATTGTTTCCTTCTGGGGAGGGGTGTTCTTGTGGAGGGGTGCCACTGGAGGAAGAGCTTCTCATTGGTCAGTAACTGTTTTTTCCCTATCTGGGTACTGTACCCTAAACCAAGTTTTTGTCACCAAACACTGCTTTGTTATGGTGACCTGTAACTTCTGTACATGGAATATCAAAGGTGCCCAATCTCCCACTAAAAGAGCTAAAGTTATGCTACATTTACAAAAACTGCAAATTGATGTGGTCTTCTTATAGGAAACTCACCTGCTCCCATCCCAGGTAGTTCTTTTTAGGTGATCCTGGGTGGGGCAGACTTTTGGGGCAGGTCTTGACATGCGTAAAAGGGTGGTGGCCATCCTTATCACCAGGAAAATCCCTTTCCTCCTCATTCAGGAAGTAACAGACCCTCAAGGCCATTATGTTATTCTCCGTGCTCTCCTAGGCACTTATAGGTGATCTTGGGAGCTATATATGGCCCTCACTACTCTTATGTCCATTTAGCTCCCTGTATCTCTCTACCAATCATCCTCGGGGGTGACTAGAATATGTTTTTTTGCAATGACCTGGATAAAACTGGTAAAGCTCAGCAGGTCCTTCAACCTGGGCAGTTGGCCCTCTGAGAGTTCATGGATTTGGTGGGTTTGGTACACCCATGGCAAGCATTGTTTCCATGCAGTCGAGAATATTTCTTTTATTCCCTTCCTCACAACTCCTTCTCTAGACTTGACTATTTTCTTATTGGGGCTGACCATCTCCCCAGGACTGCCTCATGTTATTGTTCAGCCAAAGTCATTTCTGACCACCATTCTGCCCATGTTCAGCTGAACCTTACCTCTTCAACAGAAAGAGACAAAGCTTGGACATTGAATAACCAGTAACTCAAATCAGAGGAAATATTACAACACCTACAGTCTCTTTTCACTACTTTATGGAACTCAACTTGTCCTCAATGCCTTGACTTGACCTGCTATGGGGGCCTGAAATGTGCCCTTCGGGAACTGATAAGCTTAGCCACTAAGAGAAAGAAGCAGCAGTCAGTTGCCTTATCTTTTGTTAAACGGATAAAACCCTCGAGGACACATTTCCCAAGATTCTTCCTTCAGATTGGGAGTTGCTGGAAGGTCTTCGATTTCAGTACAATACCTTAATAGGGGAGAAGGTGGAGCATCTCATATTGAGGTCTAAAGTTAGGTATTTTGGTCAGGGGAGAAGGCCGGGAAATTACTAGCCCTCCGATTACATTCTCAGGTCATGGACAGGATTGTCTCTTCAATTCGTACAGATTCAGGTCGCCTTCTCACCTCTCCTCAGGACATTGTTGATGCCTTTAAAGTTTTTTACCAACAATTATATGCCCCGCCTTCTACTTCTTTTGTTCTGATCAATTTGAGACTTTTTGTTCAAGACATATCACTTCCCCAGTTAGATGACTCCCAAGTAGAATATTTGCAAGCTCCCTTGACACTGGAAGAAATTTCTCAGACAATTGATGTGCTTACACCAGATAAGTCCCTGGCCCAGATGGGTTCACTTCCAATTTTCATAAGGCTTTCAAATCTCAAGTAGCTCCCATTTTTCTGGATACATTTAATTTTGTTTTCAAAGAAGGCCTGTCAGATCTATCCCTTACTGCAGCCACTGTCGTTGTTCTCCCCAAACCAGGTCGTGATCCCCTGCTTGTCTTCAACTACAGGCCTATTTCCCTCATGAATGTGGACTTTAAAATTCTTGCTACGGTGTTGGCTTGCAGGTTGGGACAGGTGTGGGAATCACTCATAAGTGGGGAGCAGGTCAGTTTTGTGAAGGACAGACTCTAGGATGATCATCTCAGGAAGCTCTCCTATCTTATTTCGTCATCCAGGGACTTCCCCACTCATGTGGTGTTGGTGTCCCTGGATGTCAAAAAGCCTTTGATAGGGTTCCATGGGATTATTGTTACCCTCCTACCCAAATACCATATCCCCAAACAATTCCTACAATGGGTAACAGTGCTTTACTCTTCTCCAGCAGCCTGTATACTTTGTAGCAGAGTCCTATCATCCTCATTCTCTCTTCATCAGGGCACCAGACAGGATGCCCCTTTCCCCATATTTATTTAATCTTTTAGAACTCCTGATCTGCAAACTCAGTTTTCCCTCAAGTTCATAGTATTTCAGTCAGTGAATTGGATTATAAGCTATCTGTATATGCTGCGATACATTATTGAACATTTCTTCACCTGCTACTTCCTGCCCACTGCCCTACAAATTATTTCTCAGTTTGGATTGTTTTCCAATGATAAATTAAACATTGCTAAAACTGAGGCTATGCCTCTCAACAGTGAAACTTTCAAAGCAGAAATTGAACACTTGGGCCTTACTTGGAGAAGGGATAAACTGAAGTACCTGGGGATTTACCTTAGTACCTCACTTGTCAAGATGAAGCAATACAATCTCGATTCCCTGGTATCCCATATTAAAGTTATAAAAATGAATATTTTCCCCACCTACTCTATCCCTTCAGATGTGTAACTCTGCCTCCCTCAGGCATGGTTCACGCCAAGTGTCAAGATTCTACCTCTTTTTTATGGTTGGGCAAAACAGCTTGTCGGGCTCTGTCTATGTTAATGCATGCTTAGCAGGATGGTGGTTTACAAGCTTCCAAATTTTTAATACTATCTGGCCATACATCTTACAAGACTTTCTTATTGGTTGGGACCATCACGATGGGATGTGTCTACATCATATGTACCCTTTGGGTGGATATAGAGCATTTCCTGTGCTCTACTAATGGTCTAGATATTCGATCACTTTCTTACCTTTCAGGAAAAATTTTCCCCACTCCTTGCAAGATACACACTTAGCGGTATCTCTCCACACTCATTTGCAGCTGTGTTCACTCCTCATGATTTGCCAGTATGAAGACACTTCACAGCCTTTATTTGGGAACCCTAATTTTTGGATAGCTGGTCGGACAATTACTAAGGGGTTTTGGCTGGGCATGGGTATGGACACAGTTGCAAATCTCACTTCTCAACAAAAACTGCTCCCCTTTAAAGATACCTGTACTTTATATAACTGGCCTGTCTCTCTATGCTTTTGATATTTCCAATTGTCACACATGCTCTTCAAATTTTTTGGCACGGATCCATGTATTAGTCCCCTGGGCAGTTCAGTTCTCCCTTTTTTTTATACGGCTCCTGCCTCCCATCTTCTCTCATATTTTTACCGATCTTTACAGGAATATTTGACTCCCCAGGAAGGGCCTAGGTTCTATTGGTGGGACCAAGTCCTTCCGGTTTCTAATTCCTCTAGAGACTGGTCAGTTATCTGGAAGCGTTTATATAAGTTTATTAAATGGGACAGATTCTGTCTTATGGAATTCAGATTATTCATAAACTTTATTATACTCCAGTCAAATTGCACAAGATGGGTAACTTATCTGCTGATTCTTGTTCCAGATGTGGTAGAGCCAGGCACTTTACTCCACATCTTGTGGTCCCAAGACAGTTACCCCTTTTGGAATTCCATTAGATTTCATCTTGACACTCTCTTGGGGTTGTCAGATGCCTTTCTCCCTGAAATATCTATTTTGGGTGATTATAATGATACCTGATTGGCAACCAAAAGCCCTATTTGGCCTTGAACTCAGCATGTGCAAAAAGTTATCCTCAGCACTGGTTGGACTGTTGTAGCCCTCAGTACCTGAATGACATAGGAGATTCTGGTCGCTCTGCAAGCTGAATTCTTCATAGCCCACATGTCTGGTAGAATTCCTTTATATAAGCATATATGGGAACCATTATATGCTATATTAACAACATGAATGTATAATTCTTGCTCCCCCCCTTGATCTTAGTTGACTGATGGGCACAACTCAGGTTGTGTGTTTTATATATATATTAGGTCTTCCTATGGTTCTAGTTTTCCTCCTGTGGTGGGGGAAGAGAATGGGAGAGGGTGGCAGGTGGCAGGGTGTGGGGGATTGATTTGTTCTTTGTTTGATTTATTGTAAAATGGTTAGCTCCTGGATTTGCTTCAGTTTCTCTTACCTTCCATTGTATGTCCAGGTTGTGATTTATTTTAATAAAGTCTATTCAATCTGAAAAAATAAAAGAGCTCTGGGCACTACCCTTGGCGTAAGGTGCTTGTTGCATTTAACATGTTGGATGCAAGTACCTTGCACCATTCTAAGAGCTTTGAAAATCCAACCCAATGTCACAAAAATAGTAGATAGGTACAAAATAATCAAGTCAGATAATGAAGTACTGGATAAAGGTAAACATGGGAGACTGCTGTGGAAACTGGCATCCCAGCATAGGAAGAACAAAGAGTTGAGACATCTTATATATGGTTGTACAGAAATACTATGGGAAGAGAAACAGTAAAGGGGAGCTGGGAATCAGCCAGAGGCTTCATCAGGAGTTTAGGGAAAGGCAAAGGGTCATGGGTAGCACCACAAGGGATGAAGGGTGAGGTGGCAGGCATGGGAAGAGGGGATGCAGAAGATTGGTCTAATGCATAAGTGCCACAAAGGTTGCAAGAACTGCTATTACATGAATTAGGAAGAAAAAGTTAAGCGACAAAGTTACATCTGCATAGGGTAGAAAGGTGGGACTGAAGTTTAGATTTAAATGGGCCTAACTTCATAGCATCAAGGATTTCCCCAGGGAGGGAATTTAGCCAATGTGGGGCATATTCAAAAGATCTTTGACCTTTGATGTTCTACAGAAGAGTACCTTAAAGGACTGATTGGAGGAGCCTCTGGTTAGTCTAGTGTTTTCTGTGGGGCCAATAGGTTCTGAACGCCTAGGGAGTTACAGTAGTAGCCACAGACATTGCCAGCTATTTCCAGATATTTCGTGAAATTTCTGAAGAGTTTCTCTCTGCTGCCCCTACTGTGGAAATGCAGGAAGCAGGAGATATTTCTGGAAATATCACAGAAATTTGAGTAAATAGCTGGCAGTGTCTTGGCTGCTACTGCAGAATAATGTTCCTTTTTAGCTAGCAGATGGGTTTGGTATTGCAGCCTGCCTTTCAAATGGAGCCAGCTTGTTTGGGAATAAAGCTCACGGTGTGAGTGTATCTATGTGCACCTGTAACCAGCCTACAAGCCTTGATAAGAGCAACTGAGAGCCTATGGAGGGATGAGTCTGAGGCAGCTCCATCAATGGAAAGTCCATAATCAATGGTAAATAGCACAGAGCTATTTACTGCCAGTCTTATAGTATCCGGGGTCATACAGTGGTTGTGTCTGAACAGGAGGCCAATTTTCTAGTTAATATTCTTGGCCACTAGATCAATGTGATCTGAAAGTAAGGCACTGTCTAACATAATCCTAAGTATTTGAAAGAGGAACCAAGTCAAGAGAAATGTATTGGTTGTTATGGATAGCTAGTTTGTATACCTTTAGCTTTCTATGAGAAGAGACAAAGAGCATGGTTTTGTTTTTTAATTTAGTAACAATTTTTGGTTAATGAACCATTTTTCTAGGGTACTGAAGTTAAGCTGAAGTTATTTTTCCAAGAGTTTGGGATCATGGGTGCTAGAAGAGTACAGCATCATCTGCATATAATAGGACTGGGTCTTTCTTGGCAGGCTTGGGGTAAGCAGTTTAGGAACAGACTGAAAGTAATGGGCTGAGTATAGATCCTTGTGGTACTCCTGTACTAACTGATCGACATCGGATAAGACCCATTAATTTTTACCTATGGTGTCTCCCAGATAAAGAGCTACTAAACCACCAAGTAGCATCAGCAGAAAGCCCGGTGCTAGATAGCTGTTCAAGGAGTAGAGAGTGGTTGATGGTATCAAATGCCTTGGTGAGGTCAATAAAATTTGCCCCCACCAATTTTCCACAATCCATGGCCTGATGAATGTAGCTAAAATTATAGTAGAGCAGTAGTGGTACTGTGCCTTTTCTGAAACCATGCTGTTGTGGGCACTGAATCTGATATTTCTTAAGGTAGTCAACCAGCTGGTCAGATGCAATCCACTCCAGTGACTTGGGGGGGGAATAGAGATGTAAGCAATAATACCCAACAGGGTGGGTGGTATTGGGCAATACTGGACTGCCCAGGGGCGTAATGAAGCCTGACACCGCAGGCGGAGGGCCTTATAGCCCCTGGAAGGTCCGGTATTGCCCATAATGCCCACCCTGGAGGGTATTATTGCGCTTAGAAAATGGGCTACCTGTGGCGTTTTTATAAGGGGATTTAATAAAATGAAAAAGAAATACAAAATATTGACTAAAAATGAAGTTGAAGACTTTCTGTTGTAAAGTAGTCCATGTCTGTGGTGTTCCATCTACTGTTGCACCCCAGCCATTCTCCTCTATTACACCCCCATGAGCAGCAAAAGAAGACATAGAGTTACCTCACTCCTTGTAGTGCTTTTAAAAAAAAAAAACAACAGGTTTTCTATTTTGTTGCTGATCACTTTACTTTGGGGGACGAGGACTGAGTTGAAGTTTCTGACTTGAAGATCGGCGGGAACTGGGAAGTAAAGCGAAGAGACTGCAGCAAAGTGCTGTGGATATGATGGAGGGCAGTCAGTTGAGGAAGGTAATTGTGAACTGTGTTAAAAAATGAACTAACGTGATTTCGTTTTGTCTTGGTTTTCCATTCCGGGAGAGCAGTACTGTATTTCGTGCAAACTGGACCATTTCCAAGTAGCCCTGAGCACGTGACATGCCAGCGCTACTGCTTTCCATCACAGAAACTGTTGTTCAGTTCAAAGGGGAAAAAATGAAAAGACTTAGTGGGTAACGTTGTTTGTGGTTAATTTCTGTTACCCAGCTTTTTATAACTGCAGCTCCTACTGACTGGTTTTGGTGATGGGGTCACTTGCTAAATGGGGGACGGTAGTAAAGAACTGCCACGCTGGCTCCATTCAGCACTCTGTTAGTGAGTGCAACTGTGTAAGACAATAACATTTTGTTTCTTTTACTCTTTATGATTCTGAGATTATTTAAAACATTAATGGTACAGTGTCTGGGCTAAGGACTGTGTGTGTGTGTGTGTGTGTGTGTGTGGGGGGGGGATCGCTAAGTGATGTTTAGAAAATGGTGGCGAATATGAAATAAAATGATTTTTTTTTAACCAATTAGCAGGCATGTTGGGCACTCGGATACTGCACTTGGTTAATGGGCACTATAGGGTGGCACTTTTTATTTATTGGTCATGTATGGAAAGTAAATGTACCCCTCTGACAGGGGTATCAGCCAATCACAGACCAGGGAATAAGAAGCCCATTTTCTAAAGGGTGATAGTTGGAGTGTTTAGTCCTATCCCCACTTTTTAGCACTGGTGTAACCATAACAGCCTTCCATAATTGTGGGAATCTGGCAGTGTGAAGCGAGAGGTTCAGGATTTTTGTGAATGGCTTGATTATTTCATTTAGAGTAAGGAGGAGGACTGATTTGAGGTCTAAGGTATCAGAGATTAACCTAGTTTTACCTAGCACCTATTTGATGTATTTTTTGCATCCTTTGTTGATAGAATTTTAAAGTGGAAAGGGGTGGTGGGATCCAGACCCTGGGTTTTGCTGGACATGCTTTTATTATTAATGTCATGATCAGGAGAGTCCTGAGGGAGCACTCCACTGAGGTCTGTGAAGGCATTATTAAAGGTATTAGCTATTACTTGTGTATCTTGGGTAATTTCACCATTTATGTCCAGCACTGTTGGAGAGTTTTTTTTGGGTTTTGCCAGTTAGATCCTTCAGATTGTCCCAGAATCTCTGCCCATCCCCCATGAGTTTGTCAGTGCCTCTTTAAAATACTGACTCTTGACTTTGTGGATAGCTCTGGTACAGTCATTCCATGCCTCTTTGTAGTTTTGAAGGTCAGACAGCCTACCGAGCTACAAGCAAGATACCAGAGATTATCTTGTGATCTTTTGCTCAATTAATGTGGGAGATATCCAAGAGCTGTTAGTCCCCTTCACCTTGCATTTCACAAAAGGCATGTATGCCACAAGCATCACTGAAAGTATTTATAAAATAGGTAAGTGCTACATCAACATCATCAGTGTCATCAACATCATTGTGTTTATTTATTTTGTACTAATACAGGGATGCCTTGTAAATAGGGATTCTCGAACCCCTAATGGCATAATTTTCTGTATAAATAAAAATTTTACTACTACTACTACTACAGTGGTATCTAAGAAGGACCAGCTTTGGTTTTTCAGACTTGTTTTAGTGGATCCAGGTGTTCCTTTTTGCAGTCTTGTTGTGATGGTTTTGGATAGGAGTTTTTTTTGTTTGTTGGTGCAAGTGCATAAGATGGGAGTGATCACTGATCACGTCAGGGAGGACTATGTCACCATTGCTATCCTATTAGGGTGGCTAGCAATCAGCCAGTCTAGAAGCGTAATGGACCTGGTACAGTAGTTGGTTCTCATTAGGGGTGTGAATCATTTGAAAGAGGTTGCTCGAGTCCAGGGCATCATTATATTGTGCAGCTTCCAGTGTTAACCAATTTATGTTAAGGTCACCAGTCATTATGACCAAATACTGCAGCTTGATAGAGTGCTCAGAATGAATGTTCAAGATTCACACTGTTTGGCAATAGTTATGTTTGCTTACTATGCTATTTCAATGTAGCTTGTATGCACCTGTTCTTCCCTCCTATGATCTCCCAGATCATGACTGGAAATAAGTCATGGTTCAGTGCACCTTTCACAGCCACCAATTTTCAAATAAATAAATGTGGAAGCTGACTCTTGGGATTGGTGCCCCTTCCCAAATATCATGTGTTCCATACTCTACCTGTTCTTCTTCCTTCCCTGGTGGAGGGATCCCATAGTATATTTCTCTTTTCCTAACCTGCTTCTTACACTAATCCTAAATGCCTTCTACTTACTCCCTATTCGCTGCACCTTCATTTTCCCAATTTTGCCTATCCCTTTACCCTTCCACTATTTTCTACTCTCCCCTTTCTCCTATTTGTCTCACGCTGTCTCACGGCCCCTTCCCCATACTCTTACACCTCATTCCAGCAACTTTTCCTGTTCTACCACTCTTTTTAGTGTTAGTTTCCTTTCTATGATTATTTTGAGTTGTACCTTCACATTATCTGTCTCATATCCCTTGTACAGTTAACATTGTTTTTGTATCTGCCACCCTGATTTCTATGTATGGAACCTAAGTAAGATGTACTTGCATATTGCTTGTTTTGTACCACTGGCTTTGTTACCCCTGTGTTGAATCTGCCATTGTGATTATTAATTATATGTGCCTCCTATGTATGTTAGTCCTTCCAGAACTGCCTTGCAAATGAGCTGTCTCGAGGGTGTTATCCTGGTATAAAATAAAATAAAATTGAATTGAATTGAAATAGGGATAGTTGGGCCAGTCCCATGGGGGTGGCTTATAAAGGAATTTAAGCTCAGCTCAGGAGAAGAAGAACATTTTCATTTCATACAGGGGTGGCAAACAGAGGCTACACAGCTGGAGTTCACAGAGAACAACATAAAGATTTTAGGCAAGTGGATATCTAACACATACAAAGGTTACATCAAGCCCCAGACCCATGAGGTGTACTATAACTCTAGCAGTCTCTGAATTTTTTGTGTTTTTTTTTACTTTTTGTTGTGTGTGTGCGTGTGCGTGCGTGCGTGCGTGTGTGTGTGTGTGTGTGTGTGTGTGTGTGTGTGTGATTCCTGTCTTTTACAAGTTATTAGTCATATGATGTGGCTGGATGGCCATTCATACCTTCACAGGGTAGCCGATCGTGTGGAAACATGACCAAATGACAAGCAGCTGGGTTTAAAACTTCAACAAGTAATCATGCAGTGGGCCAGACAGGGCAGCATGTTATAGACACACCTCATAACATCACTTTTTTTTTTTAAAGCATGGGCTACTTATTGCCCCAAACTGAGTGCAGCAGTTGTGCACCTAGGTGAAAATTATCTGGTCAAGCACACAACTTTCAGCTTATTCCACGGGATCATAAGAGACCACCGCTGGCAGTGAAACTGCCTCCTCAATACATGAATTGGGTGGACACAGATCATCCCCAGTAGGATGCAGAAAGGGGGAAAAAACCTAAAGCAACTGATAAGGTATGGAGATAGCTGAATAGGAAGGCATATCTTGTTGCCTCAGCTTATGGCATATTGATTCTATGTTACCCACTGTTACTTTCTTGTGCTGTTTTTTTTCTCCCGGATGGCATATACAGTATTTGTCACATGTCTGTCACAACATATTTAATTCAGGCCTGCAAGATGGGGTTCAAGCCATGTTCTAGGTCTTTAGGGTATTCTGTGGGGCATAAAAGCAGGGTACTAACTGTGGTAGGTAAAGTTCATGCATTCCCAGTGAGGGACTACTGACAACATTTAAGCCCAGGCACTGTGGCATGAAGGACTTCAGATATGACCCTGTATGATTATACCTTGGGTGAGCAAGCCAGTGAGCTTATGTCAAGCTGTTGAGGGTGGAAGGCAGCCCCCTCAGGATACATATAAGGCTGTCTATGCCTGTAATAAACACCTGCTTCACAGGTGGGTGACAGGGTACTCTTCAAAGGAAAAATAAAGAAACTCATCTGCTCTATAAACACAAAAACAGTGATGGCATTTATTTTTATTTATCCATGGCACCTTTCATAGCTTTTAACATGTCATACAATACAAACAGTATAACAGCTAAAACTGATTCACTACATATAAATGCTTTTAAACCTTCACTTAAAAATGTCATGAAATTCAGAAAACCATATTTCTGCTGGCAGGCAGTTCCAGATCACTGGAGTCAGGTGCAAAAATGCTTATTGTTTACCATGCTGTTGCCCATTGGAGGGAATTGTTAAAAAAGTGCTCTTGACTCTATCCCAGCCATGTCTGAAGTCATTTGTGGTTTTGGCACCCACTGTTTCTGCCAGTAAACCATTCAATGGCACATTCACAGTTTTTTGTAAAATAACACTTCCTCACATTGGCCCCTATGCACGATCAGGTGGGAACTGCACACCAGGGGTGTGTATCCTGACCGCGTAGCTCCACAGCCACAGACAGGTGTGCACATGCCAGTATTCACAACCGGCAGCCACCCATCTACGGCTCCTACCCCATGTCACACAGGACTCTGCAGGGTGGCCAGGGTGGAGCTGTGGGCCCAGGTGGGCATCCAATCAGATGCCCATCCTGGGACATTGAGTGGATGCCTCACGCAGTGAGGCACAGGTCCAGGTCCATAAATAGCACAGCGGGCACCCTGACCCATGCGGCCATATCCCATAGTACAGCAGCCCCCGCAGCATGATACCAGCCCCTGTGGCCAGTAGACCCACACCAGCAGCCACCCATTCCCCCTCCTGGATGCCTAGCACCCCCGAACCAACAGTCAGCAGTGCTCGGTCCCCGTCCACATCGGCTGCAAGCCCCCCGCATCCAGCCATGAAGTGGACCCTTTCCCCACAGCCATGTATGGGAACCCCCACAGAGGACTGGCCCTGGAAGGCATTGCAGTGTGCCCCCACATCCCACTCCATCCCCCAGCCACATGCCAGTGGTCCACCTCACGCCCTATGCCCAGTATCCCAGTATGATCCCTGTTGGCCAGTGGTCCCCCGACACACACCAGTGACACCAACACCACCACCACCCCAGACAGGTCCGTCGGTGCCGCGGCTTGGGATGGCCAGTGGTACAGCCCTCCACACACCTCCATGGCTGACAGCCATCTGACATATGCAGAAGCATGCAGCTGATACACATCTGCATAGGTCAGATGACTGGCAGCTGCAGAGGTGTGCAGAGGGCTGTGCCATTGGCTGTCCTGAGCCACAGCACTGACGAACCTGTCTGGGGGTGTCGTCGGTGCCACACATGTGAGGGGGGACCACTATTGACTGGGGTTTAGTTTGGGGTCGGGGTTCAATGGGCGTATCTGTGTGTGTGGGGAGTTTGTACTACCCAGGAAAGGAGCCCTTGGGGGGGCTGTGTGGACTGGGGATGGTTGCTGCCAGGAGAGGGGGTGTTTGCTGCACCCCTCTGGGAATCTTGCTGGCACTGTGTTGGGTAGTAAGCTGCATGGGCACTGTGGTGCAGCCCTGGGTTGGGGGGTGCTGCATTGGATGTATGGGCAGTATTGTGTGTGGGGGTGTCTGCCTCGGGGTACTGGATCGGTGCTGGCCCATGCTGTTTGTGTGGGGGATGCCCGCCTGCCACAGGGCCATTCCGTGGGGAAAGGGCACATAGGGAACTTATGGTGGGGTTCTCCCTGGCATAACAGGTGCCCTCCAATGCACCCCAGTGTGCAGCACATAGAAACATAGAAGTTGACAGCAGATAAGGACCGCAAGGCCCATCCTTTCTCCCATTTTTCTACCTTATGAATGTGCCATATACCTTTACTCTGTCAATGGCCTATCTATTCATACTCTTCTGTATTGCTCCCTTATGCCTATCCCATGCCTGTTTGAAGCCCTGAACTGTATTCATAGCCACCACTTCCTGAGGTAGGCCATTCCATGTATCCACCACCCTTTCTGTGAAAAAGAACTTCCTCACTTTACCTCTTAATCGGCCTCCCTCTAATCTCATGCTGTGTCCTCTTGTCCTGCTATTTTTTTATATTGAAACATGTTAGACCCTTCACCTTATTAACACACTTAAGTTGTTTGAATGTTTTGATCATATCACCTCTCTCTTCCTCCTTTGCTCTAGGGTATACATATTGAGCTCTGTTAATCTGTCTTCGTAGGTTTTCGGAAGCAGTCCCTGCACCATTTTGGTTGCCCTTCTCTGGACTGCCTCCGTTTTGTTAATGCCCTTGTGCAGGTGCGGCCTCCAGTACTGCATGCAGTACTCCAGATGAGGCCTAACCAGTGTCTTGTAAAGAGGGATTATTACCTCCCTCTTATGACTTGTGATACTCCTACTAATACACCCCAACATCCCTCTAGCCTTACCTACAGCTTTAGTGGTCTGCTTGGATGATTTCAGATCATTTGTGATGATGATGCCCAAGTCTCTTTCTTCCCTTGTGATTGCCAGCAACTCCCCTCCCAACCTATAGGTGGCTTCAGGGTTTCACTTCCCTATGTGCATGGTCTTACACTTCTTTGCGTTAAACCCCAGTTGACACTCTTCTGACCATTTTGCCAGTTTATCCAGATCTCTTCTCATTCTGCCCACCCCATCTGGATCATCTAGTCTGTTGCAGAGCTTGGTGTCATCTGCAAACAGACAAACCTTACTCTCCAGTCCACCTGCAATGTCACTGATGAAGATATTGAAGAGGACTGGCCTCAGGACTGATCCATGAGGTAATCCACTTGTGACTTGCATCTCTTCTGACTGTATACCGTTTACCACCACTCTCTGTTTTCTGCCCGCCAACCAGTTTACCACCCAGTTGACCAACTTCTGACCCATTCGGGGCCACCCAGCTTGTTAATCAATCTTCTATGTGGAACAGTATCGAAAGCTTTGCTGAAGTCAAGGTAGGCAACATCAACTGCACCCCTTGGTCCACCACTCTGGTTACCCAGTCAAAGAAATCTATGAGATTAGTTTGACAGGACCTTCTTGTTGTAAACCTATGCTGTCTTGGATCCTGTACTCATATGGATTCCTGGTGTTGCACTATCCTTTCCTTAAGGAGTATCTCCATAATCTTGCCCACTACTGAGGTAAGACTGACTGGTCTGTAGTTCCCTGCCTCCTCCCTGCTACCACTTTTGTGGAGCGGGATCACATGAACCCTTCTCCAGTCTTCTGGGACCGCTCCTGTGCTCAGAGACTCACTAAACAGTTCAGCTAATGGCTCTGCTAGTTCCACCCTTAGCTCCTTTAGTACCCTGGGATATATGCCATCAGGTCCTATTGTCTTGTCCACCTTGAGTTTAGCCAGATCTTGTAGCACTCTTTCTTTTGTGAAGGGACTTGTGCACACCTCCCTCCTCCCTGTGTCCATGGTGCTGAGTTGTGGGTCCTGCCCTATCTTCTCCTCATAGAAACATAGAATTTGATGGCAGATAAGGACCACTTGGCCCACCTAGTCTGCCCCTTTCCCTATCTAATGAATAAGCTGCAGATCCTAGTTAACCAACAGCCTACTTCCTCCTACCCCCCACTAGAATTGCCTTATGTCTGTCCCATGCATTCTTGAATTCCCCCATTGCTTTTGACTCCATGTTCTCCTCAGGAAGGCTGTTCCATGCATCCACAACCCTCTCCATGAAAAAATACTTCCTCACATTACCTCTGAGCTGTCCCCCTCTATCATCAAATTATGCCCCCTTGTTCTTGCACATCTCTTTTTCTGAAAGATGCTACCCTTTTGGACTTTCTTTATTCCTTGAGGTACTTGAACGTTTCTATCACTTCCCCCCTCTACCTCCTTTTCTCGAGGGTATACATATTAAGCTCCTTTAGCCTCTTTTCATATGTCTTCTGGTGCAGATCCTGCACCATTTTGGTTGCCCTCCTCTGGACAGCCTCCACCCTGTCTATGTCTTTGTGGAGATGGGGTCTCCAGAACTGCATGCAGTACTCCAGAAGGTGTCTCACCAGCTATCTGTACAGAGGGATAACAACTTCTTGTTTTCTACTGGTGATGCATTTTCCTATGCATTCCAGTATCCCCCCAGCCCTTCTTACTGCCTTCTCACATTGCTTGCCCACCTTTGGGTCATCTGATATAACTACCCCCAGGTCCCCTTCCATTTTGTTGTTGTCAGTATCACCCCCGTTGTGTACTCTTCACCTGGGTTTTGTTTCCCAGGTGCATTACTGCACTTTTTGTGTTGAAACTAAGCTACTATACATTTTACATTTCCTTCAACCTTGCCAAGTCCCTTTCCATCTTTTCCACCCCACCTTGTGTATCAACCCTGTTGCAGATCTTTGTGTTGTCTGCAAAGAGACATACTTTTCCTTCTAGTCCTTCTGCAATGTCACTTATAAAGATATTAAAAAGGACCGGAACCAGTACTGAACCCTGTGGTACCCCACTAGTAACCCCCCTTTCCTCACTGTGGACTCCGTTTACTACTAACCTTTGTGTCCTTTTGTCCAGACAATATTTTACCTAGGCTACCACCCTGGTACCCACTCCCAGGCTGGCTAATTTGTTTATTCATCTTTTGTGTGGGACTGTGTTGAATGCTTTGCTATAGTCTAGGTAGGCCATGTCCACAGCCCCTCCCTGGTCTACTACTTTGGTCACCCAGTCAAAGAAATCGATTAGATTCATCTGAATTGACCTTCCCACTGTGAATCCATGCTGCCTTGGGTCCTGTGCCCCACTGACCTCTAGGTACTCAACAATTCTTTCTTTCAGAAGTGATTCCATCACTTTCAGTACCGCTGAGGTCAAACTGACAGGTCTGTAATATCCTGCCTCTGTCTTGCTCCCACTTTTGTGAAGGGGAATCACATCCACCCTCCTCTAGTCCTCAGGTACCACACCACCCTCCCATGATTTGTTAAAAAGGGTAGTCAGTGCTGCTACTAGTTCTCCCCTTAGTTATTTTAGAACTCTGGGGTGAATCCCATCAGGACCCATTGCTTTGTCCACCTTCAGTTTTAGGAGTTCTTTCAGAACCCTTTCTTCTGTGAAAGGACTGATATCGACCCCCCCTATCCAGAGTGCTTCTATTGACTAGGTTAGGTACCTCCTCCTCCTCTTCTTTTGTGAATACTAAGCAGAAGTATTCTTTCAGTATCCCCAGTGGTGTGCACAGGAGCAGGGAACAAAGGGTGGGGGCAAAAATGCCAACAAAGCTATTGGGGTCTCCCCAAAGGACATTTTTGGAAAAAAATCACTGCAAATGGTGAATTTTCCTGCATTTTTGAGTCAGACAAGATACATTACAGCTCACTATGATGAGCCACCTCTCAACTTAGCGCTGCTGCTTGCAACTTGTTTGCATTGCGTAGTTGATAGGTATCCAAGTGTACAGAGTCAAACAGTTAAAGGTACTGAAACTAAGCAGCTAACAGTCTCAGTACAGACTGACTATCCCTTTTAAATCAGTGACAGTGAGCTGCACTGTCTGTCAGACAGTCACAACGTAAAAACACATCCTATTCCCTGACCCTCCCTGCCTAACCCTAATGATCCCCCCTACCCTGGTGCCTGCCATGTTCTGTGCTGTCGTTGTTGCAGCCACCAGCTGCTGTTATTCTGATTCCCGTCCTTGATCTGAGCCTAATGTGACCGGCGATGCCCTCCCACCACCACTGCAGCTGCTATGTTATTGAATAAACTAACTAATTAATGGGTCCATGACCGTCGGTGCCTGTTTGGTACAGCCACAGTGCAAGTTCCATGGCACAGTCATGGAGACTCAGTTCTGTCTTTCCATTAGCGAGGAGCTGCTACAACAATATTCCTCACCTTCTGCTAATCTTTTTTTTTTTTATCTGTCTGGTTGATCCTCCCTTTAAATAAAAAAAAACCTTATCTGGTTGATCCTGCAGTTTGTCAGCTTCAAATGATTTGCACTGTGAGCTGGAACATGTCCATGGCTGACTTCATACAGCCAGAGGTAAGCACGATCACAATGTCAACTGTAACTGTGAAAAAAGTAAATAAATAAATAGATAAAGAACAAAAAGGAGACAGAGACATTGTGCGCGTGTGCATATGTGGGTGTGTGTGTGTGTCTGCTTATCACACAGGATCACAGGACTGAGGCTGAAAAAAATTGCTCCTCAGCAATTAAGTAAAATAAAAAATAGGGCAGTGTGTGACACCTGAATTTAATGCACACCCTTGGTGTGGGATGCTTTAATAAACATAGCATCCCACACCTCAGATGTGCATTACATTCTCAGATCACACACTTCCTCATTCTTTACTCTATATATAAGGATACACCCTCTTATAAAAATAACAACATATTGCACTTGATTCACACTGATTTTCAACTAGCATACTGATATTCCACTATCAAGCCAAAAGAGTTTGTCAGCCTGATGGTTTAGCATTGGCCTGCAACACGTACTATGCTGGAACTTGGATTTGCATCCTAAGACTGAGACACTGAAAAGGATGGCAGGGAGAGGATTATGCACCCCATTGGAAACTGTTTCTCTTGGGTGGATGGTTACCAACTTTTATGGCAATACTATCACCTGACACCAGTGGATCCAAAGAAACATAGAAACATATAATTTCATGGCAGAAAAGGACTGCTTGGCCCATGCAGTCTGCCCAGAAAGTTCCATGCCTATTCTGTTTCTACAGAGCCTGTCTGGTCTCCAGTGACACTCCCACCTTCCTGCCTCCTATTTTACATATCATCCAACTGGGAATCCAGTGATTCACAGATGAGACCGGTGCTCACTACCAAGGGGGGCCAGCCCAAACAGGCAAACAATCAATCAGACAACGTAGTGGCACACAAACAGGAGAACTGAAGTGCTGTAATGCTAAAAAAAATGCAACTTTATTTAGCACACTTGAGTAGTTTAAAGACAAACAGTGCACAGTGCTCTGCTGCTCCAACATGTACTCTAGTGCCTCAACTTCTACAAGTCTTCTGAAGACCCTCCTCATAGGGTTTCTCATGTAAACCATATACCATTTTAGTTGTCCTCCTCTGAACTACCTCCACCCTTTCCATGTCCATTTTGAGGTGTGGTCTCCAAAACTGAGCACAGCATTCCAGGTGTGGCCCAGCTACTGTAACCAGCCACTGCTGTACATACTGTACCATATATTGTATATTGTAAGTGAGCACTTGTGCTCAAAGGCACTTCCCTAATAAATAAATATACTGTATTCAACTACAATAGGGAGTAAACCACTACACCCTATTCCCTAAGTAGTAAAATATACTAGCTGTTTTAGCCTAATCTCAGCTTTAATTGGGAACATTTTACATTTTAGAGGTTTTTAGAGGAAAATGTTACTTCTTGACAAAATTGCCACCATAGTTCAAAATATACTAGGTTCACCAGTGTCAGCTTGGTGACCATAACTGCCACTGTAGCTTGGAAATCACAGATACAGGGAACTAGACACTAGTGTTGTTCCTGCATCCTCATGGGAAGTGTTTTGGGGTTGGGAGAAACATGGAGAAACAGTGAGTCTCTGGTTGGGAGAACAACACTGTTGCCAACATCTCACTCAGTACTCTTTTCCCCTGGTCCGGGACATAATCATAGGTGTCTCTACTCCTCTCTGTGGCTGGAAGGATTTTAAAGGGGGCACACCTGCTGCAGCACTGAAACCTGGACGCTGTCCCAGGGGGGTAAATCAGGAGGGGGCAACTAAACATGGGAAAGTGAGAGACATCTTAACACAAACAAAGTGGCTCCATGTGCAAAACAATATGACCTGTTAAGGTAGCTAATAACAGTGTACATGGATGACCCTCATGAATTACATACAAGTCTATAGCACTGCATTAATTGGTCTCAGACTGAAGGAAAAAAAAACAGCTTTGCATATCTCATGGCTAGATTGACTCCAGCTTGGCACTGGATTGCTTAAAGTTGAAAATGAACAAGATCTGGGGCTCTGGAAAGGCTCAAGCCACAATTGGCTTTGCCCAGCTCTAGGGGCAACAAAGCTGTGGCCTAGTCAAGTGGCATTCTGAGTATCCATGCCCTAAGAAAGCAAGATTCTTGGACAGGCTGAGGCCTCTGAACTGACCAAAGGTGGTCTTACAGAGTAAACACCACAAGTGGCAACAGCTGCATTAAAATAAATGCTATAACATTCTCAAAGGTTCTTCAAAGAAGCAGATTAACCCTGAGGTGGGTGCATGTGGTATGCTAAATAGTTCCCTACAAAAAGTATTGGAAACTGTTGCCTGTGCATATCAAAGCTGTGGTTAATACAGTCAAACTGGTTTGTATTCTGCAACCTTCACACCTGCCCTCAGATTAGAACTTGCTCCTTGAGTAATTTTGCATCTCATCAAAATTCAGAACAGGGATGCCATCAAGCTGTTCTAACATGATTTGCTTAAGCAGGTGCTGTCATTCTGCAATAACAAAAAAAAAGTTCTATCCTTCACTCTGGCAAAGTTTTACTGTGTACCTGCCTTCACTGCAGTGTAGACCCCCAATCATGCAATCCTGGAAGGACCACAGGGTTGAAAACATAAATTTCCATCTTTCGAAAGAGAAAATATAGTGGGGTCACACACTATCATGCCAACCTCAAGGGCATGCAAATATATTAAAACGAATACATTTAAAATCTGCAACAGTACTTATGTTCTTCCTGTAACTTGGGAATATTGGTTGCTTGATTTCTAGTAGGAGTCTGTCAGGTATGGTAATTTACAAAGCAGTACAACAGAAAAAAAGTTCAACAGGGATAAGTTTCTGTAAATAACGACTAGCTACAGTATTTGTTTAAGAAGCAGCACCAGCCAAGCACAATGTAATCGAGCTGACTGGTTTATATTTAACTGGAAGTGTTATAACTGTCTTTGTTGTTGTTCCCCCCGCCACGGCTAAGTTAATGTTTAGAGAAACAACCCTGTTATTCAAAAGAATCACCCGTCTCCTGTGAAGTGAATGGAAGTAAGGGTGAGATGCTGGTCATAAATAAACTTGAGTGGCATTGCATGCCAGCAGTCGATAAGCAAGACAGGGTCACCGGTGAGCTGCCCTCTGCCCTATCATCCCGGCTGTCATTACCGCTGCTGGTGCAACGAGAGCTCGCACGCAACTTGCAGCCACCTCAGTAGCAGGACTCCATCAGGTCCTAAACATCACCAGATGTCATGAAGCAATGGGGCAGCAGAACTGGCTACAAGACAGATGCATACCATACCACCTACATACATCCAGACAGACAAACCTCGTGAAGTGTTTTGTGTAGACCTGAAGGCTGTTCCAACTCCAATGGAGTGTATTCAGACAACATGCTGTGTGTTGTCTTACATGTAAGAAGGCATAGGATATAGACTGTGAAGGAAGGGTGGGGAGTTTACGTGGAGAGCTGACAACCTTTGGTTTGACTGGGGCACGCTCCCCATAACAGTTTGCATTTTATATTTATGTATTCATTTTCAGAGTGAGTTTTCTAAAACAAATTATATGCATGTTTTCCTACCCCCTTCCTGCCCATACAACAGCAATACAATCCTGTTTCCTAGAAAGGTTTGTAGCTTATTGGTCCGTGTACAGATCGAAAAGTATGCAATGTATGCAGTGTGGTACTTTTATTGGATCAACAAACACGTTTAAGTACCCGAGCTATCCTGACTACACGCTGTTGGAACCTGAAAGCATATGTAGCGAAACATACCTATTTGTGTAATTAAAGGTATCAAACCACCTGCTTTATTTATTTTTTTTAAACTGAGCTCAGTCAACATGCTAATGCTATTGTCATTACTAGAACAGTGTTTCTGCTAGGGTCTGCACATTCTCAACATGACAGACATCTGGGGACTGGGACTCTTACAAAACAGGGTGTTTATTTTTTCATAAGGCTATCCCAGGCCAAAATTCAAGAAAGAGAGGATGGTTGGATGGATGGATGTCTTCTTTACTAATGATGGAGGTGACAAAAAAAATATTTGCATTTTTCTTCTTATCTTTACACTTCAGCCTTTGTAATTGTTTTGTATAATCTCAATGAGGGCAAAGACAGGAGGATGGAGGCAGTCCAGAGGAGTGCACCTGACATGGTGCAGGGTCTGCACCAGAAGCCATATGAAGACAGTCTAAAGGAGCTTAATATGTATACCCTCGAGGAATGGAGGGAGAGAGGGGACATGATAGAAACATTCAAGTACTTCAAGGGAATCAACAAAGTCCAAGTGGGTAGCATCTTTCAGAAGAAGAGATGTGTAAGAACAAGGGGGAACAATTTGAAGATGGGGGGGTGGCTCAGGGGCAACGTGAGGAAGTATTTCTTTATGGAGAGGGTGGTGGACACATGGAATGGCCTTCCTGAGGAGGTCATGGGGTCAGAAACTGCGTGGGAAATCAAGAATGCATGAGACAGACATAAGGCAATTCTAGTGGGGGGTAGGAGGAAGTAGGCTGTTGGTTAACTAGGCTGTCTAGCTTATCCAATAGGTAGAGAAATGAGCAGACTGGGTGGTCCAAGTGGTACTTATCTGCTGTCAAAGTCTATGCTTCTATGTTTCTATTGTTTTTCCTCGTTGTATTTTTTTCTTCCTGTTTGTTCTCCCAGGTTGCACCTGGAAACGAGCTTCGGCTCTGTGTGCTTTTCCCGGTTATCGACATTTAAATAAAAATAAATAAATTTACACCTACATTACAGCACTGTGTCTATTTTAAAAGAAATTACAAACACAGACAATGATGGCAGAAAAAGACTGAAGGTCCATCCAGTCTGCCTGTGGTTCCCTATGTAACTTCAGGACCTATTGCCCAAACAGGGTTCTAGCCATCTCTATCAACTCCCCGTTCCACTCACTGTTACCATCGCTGTGTGTGTAACCACTATACACTTCATTCTGTCCCAACCATGCTTGAAACCATTAATAGTTTTGGCATCCACCACATTGGCTAATAGACTGTTACATGGTTTTCCATGGTTCCACCACCCTTTATGTAAAATAATACTTTCTCATATCCCTCTTGAACCTTCCTCCTGTCAGTTTCCACTCATGTCATCATGACCTCAAACCTTTACTCATTCTAAATACCATAGAACAGGTTATATTTGATGTAAAATAATTATAGCTATATTCACTTAAGTGATAATTGCACTAAAATAAAATGGCACTAATTGGCCAAAATTGCATATTTTCAGTGGGCATAAATTAGGAGCTAATTGCAGAGCGTGAAATTAAATTTGCACAATTGCAGCTGATTAGCACCATGTGCTAACTATAACTGGCACAAGAATAAACAGTTCTACAGTAATTTGCCACAACTGACCTTGTTTATTTGTTTCGGAACTTGAAGGTCACTATCGTATCTCCCCTCTCTCATCTGGTCTCCAGCGAGTACATGTTCAGAACCCTAGGGCATTTTTCATAAGACCTGTCCTGTTAGCCCTGAATCATCTTTGTCACCCTTTGTTACACAATCTCCAGCCTGTCCCTGTCTTTCCTGAGGCTTGGACTCCAGAACTGGGAACAGTACTCCAGATGTGGCCTCACCAGAGCTCTATAAAGAGGTAGTTTCTTCTGTTGTCAGGACCCCTCCCAATACATCCCAGCATCCTATTTGCCCTACTATAGGCCTTGTTGCATTGCCTTGATGGTTTGAGGAAGTCACTAATGAGAACTCCTAGGTCCCGTTCCTCAGCCATAATGTTAAGTCTTACCCCACCCATCCAGTACTCTCTCCTTGGGTTTCTGTTCCCTAGGTTCATCACCTTGCACTTTATAGCATTGAATTTTAACTGGTAAACCTTAGATTACCTCTCTGGTCTTTGCAGGTCACTGCATTTCCCTGATTCCTTCCTCGCTATCCACCCTTCCACAGAGCATAGTGTCATCTGTGAAGAGGCACAGTCTGCCCTGGATTTCTTCCCCAATGTCACAGACAAACATATTGAAGAGGACCTGGCCCAGGACAGATCCCTGTGGTACCCCAAAATCTATAGGTGCATGTCCTAGACATGAAGAAAGTTGATACAGTGTAAAATTTAAAAGTGGTCATCAGCCATAACATAAGATGCTATTTTTTTAAAGCCTACACATACACACACAAAATCCTTACTTTGTAATATCTTAGTCAGTGATATTGACCTCAGCAATTGTTAGAAAGGGATGTTTTCATATTATATACATTCTTCAGCATAAAAGTTCATTTGAAAAATATAAAAAGTCTTAGCCTTGTCATACAACTAATTTTTGCCTAAGAGAAATACTTTCCTGGCATGTATGAACCAAAACAGTATTGCTAAGGATTGATAAGACCCCTATCTTTGACAAGACAGTTGCATGATTTCCACACATGTGCTTGCATTTTAGTTTCACTTTTGGGAGTGTGAAATTTAGGTGTGAGATACTGTAGATGATGGAGTAACCTTAAAAGATAAAAACAATCATTTGAAGATGGCGTGCAGTACACTATCACACCTCTGCAGTAAATGCAGCAGCCCCCAGGCACTAAAACTATCAATGAACACCAGCACTGCACATATAATCAATACTAAACAAACTGCACTATTGTCCTATTACAGCCTTTAGTTTTGTGTCTTTCCTTGACTGAATGGTAGCTTATACTGGACTGTGCAGGGTCCTGCATAGTCACTCTGCTGTCAAACTCTCACCCACACAGTACAACAGATACAGCCTGCCAAATCGCACTAAAAAGCACAAGATCTAGGGAAAAAAACAGAATTTCTCTGGAACTTTATCTACGAGCCTGTAGGAAAAGCACGCAAGAAGGATCAAATTTAGAGCTAGATTTGGGGCCATTTTTGGACAACAAAACTGAAACAGTTTCAGAGAGTCTTCTCTCTCAAATGCCTTATGAGGTTTGCAAGGCTACAAGGTGCCTTGGGGGTCACACGGTATGCAAATTCTGTCTCAAAGGCAACCGCATGGTGTCAGTAACTATCCATGGAATTATTTTCATAAAAAGACCTGTTCCATGGACTACTCAATGCATTTGCAGAATACAAAACCCCTTCACTGAAAATCCAACAAAATACAGTTATGCCACTTGCACTACAGAGTCAGTGAAAATGGTGGAACCCATGCACAAATTCAGAACAGACAATCAAGGTACAGTAGTAGCGCTGAATTTGTCAAGCAATTTTGTGAGATTCCCTATTTATCCTTCACAAAATTTAGGGGAAAAAATCCTCTAAAATTCTTTTTGTTATACCTATAGAAAGAGGCCAGTTCCTATTACAGTACTAAAGTGCCTTCTGGTAGATTTTCAATTACACTATCAGATGAGATCACCCTCTCCAGATAGCAGTGAACAGACTAACAAACAAAACAAAATCCCTAAAAAAAGGTTTCACAATTCTCAATAGGGATTTTTAAAAATCCTTAAAAATACCTTGACTAATTCGGTGCTACTACTGTATCTTAATGGCCCTGATTAAGGTGTTTAAAGGCAACTATGAAGCAAGTGTGTGCATTTCTGTTAGAATTCCCCCACTTGCTTCCACAGAATTTGTAAATAATGGTTGCAGAACGTGTTCCATGGGGGGAAAAAAAGTAACTGCAAAATAACAGAATTCTTTAGAATTAGTTTGAATTTTCTAAACTTCTGTGCAATTCTGTTCCATCAGAATTTGAAAATTTTACACAGCACTATGTAACATCTACTCTATCATCCACTCGGACAAGTACCAAAACAGCTACAGAACAAACATTCCTGGGTTTCTTACAGGAAATTACTCAGCTGCATTAGGCAATCATTGCATATCAATGCCTATTCAGAAGCAATATATCATAGCCTTACAGTGGAAAGCAAGGAGGTATTTGCTAATCTTTCTATTTAAAAACAGTGGTCACCTACAACAAGATACAGGTAAGGGATAGGGACTGTTTTGGCAGTAACTGCCTAAGGATCATATAGTGCACCCTCGATTATCTACCCTCTGTTATCTGCCAAACCCTCTATCCACCAGACTGACCACCAGTTCCATTTTCTGTCTATGTAAATTCCCTCTATTGTCCACCACCCTTTCTATCCACCATCAGTCAACACTTTCTGATGTTGCCGCTGTATCTTTCTCATAATGTTCTCCCTCTGTCATCTGCCACATTACTAGCACTGATGCAGTGCATTATGGTCCCAATATTTGAGTTAGTGTAAATGTCTTACGTAAGCCGTCACTGTACTGGGGCCCTCGGGTTCACCTCTGCACCCTTCCCAAGGAGGCCGGCCTGGGTTCCCTGAGGATGTGCTATACTGACCTAATGTGATGTGGCGCCTCCACCTGGAATAGTGATATGGGGTACTTGACTGCTGAAACACGAGGCTATCACCCTCCAGGAAACAGTGCATAAACTGCCCACACTGTCCCTCCCCAAAACAAGTGACACAGCAAGCAGGGACAGTGCCCAAACCATAAACTGCAATACAAAGAAATAATTTATTTAATAAGGAGGGTATGGAAATAACAAGGGGGCAATATGATCAAAATGGAAGCAATGGTGGGGGTAGCAGTATATCTTTACTTAATGCAATAAAAGGCAAAATGCTTTAGGCAAGCAACATTTCAATACTTTGCCCCACAAACTTTGTCCATCTCACAACAGTCCTCCCATCTTAATTACCCCAAAAGGCCATGAGTGAGAGATCTCTCAAAAGTTGCAGGGGATAACACACTGATGACACCGATGCTGCTAGCAGGGTGGAGTTTAGTGGCGTGCTTTAAACTGTTACAGGTAAAATATTGTTGTTTTAAAACACACTGTAGCTGAACACAAACTTTAAACTGTTATAACAAATGGCAAATGGGCCCCTGTTTGAATTCCAAATGGTATTTGGTGACAGGCTGGCTTCACCAGGTCTTCTGCCTGGGCTTCTCTCACTGCCATAGTCCTGCCTGGAACTTCTCCCTCATCTCCTGGTGCAATAATTCTCTCCCCAGTTGCAGGGTTGAACCCTGGGTTTACCCGCAGTTATGATGCCTCAAACACTACCGAGTACAGGTTGCTGGAACAAGCTGACTGGATGTGATGCTCCTCATTGGGATGCAGGCTTCTCCAAGCTGGCTGGTGGCCTTTCTCTACTTCACTTCTTTTGCTGCTTATTTCACTGAGGCACAGGACCTGGATGAAGGCAGGTGCCTTTTTGGACTGGAAACACTGTGGGAGCTGATCCCCCAGAGGCAAGGCCCAGTTTTTCTGTGGCACTTTGGGATCAAGTTCTATGGCAGGATTACCATTTGCCACAGAACTTTTGCAGTGGTGGTTTGTAATTTCTGTGGACGTTCTGCTTCACCAGTGAACTGCCACATCACATCATCAGCTTGTCATACTGACACCACATCTATGGCAGTGGCTATGGTAAATGGGAAGGGATAATGCACAGTACCTCTAGTGCAAAAAATAAACCCACGGACTTTTTGAAATAATTTTTTTTTTTTGAAAAGCTGAAAAGAAATCTATCACTTAAAGGCCTATCCCACTGTATAAATAAAATATGCAGAGGGGATCCTGTGTGATAAATGATTTATCTGCACTCAAGTGGCTTATGCTACTAATGAGGTCCCCACTGCATATTATTTATATATTTACATGCAATCTGTAACATTGTCTTTTAAAAACAAATTTCCCTTATTGTGATCATGAAATTGTATCCTCATTCATACAGGTCAGTTTGGAAATGGAGTAAACAGAATAGTGGAGATATTTTAAGACTCATTTTTCTTGCCAATCTACTTCTTCTGATGTACTACGTCACCGCGTCAGGCTATGACATGCTCATGAACTCCTTGTGAGGGAAGGCTTCCCTGCCCATCACAAGATGTCAGCAAAGCAACAGAACACTGCGTCATACCTTCCCAGGCTCAGAGATGTGGTGCATGACAGTGCTGCCCCCCCCCATGCTGCCCAGCCACCTCTCTGAGCTTGTCCCTGAACTTGAGTTGCCAGCACGGGAACACAACATGCTACCCACTGGCCAAACAACTGGCCCTGCACACAAAGTGTCTTCATAACTTTTAGGTCATTCTATGAACTGATAATAATGTGTAATCAATAACCCTGGCAAAAATGTTCTCCCAGCTGTTCTCCCTGCTCCATGCCTGCACTATTCAGAAAGTGGGTACCACATTTAGTGGATCTATTGCACACACTGTTCACAACCTCACATTATGTTGCTAGCAAAATGTGTTTCTATGCATCGCAATGACTGGTCAAACATGATTCTGCTTTTACTACCTGGGAAACGAATTGATTTGTAAGTTGCACTTTGCCTGCCATTCATTTTATTGCTACCTAAACTTGCTTCTACACATTGCAATGTCTGCCAACCCTTTTCTGCCTGTGAAACTTCTTGTTTTGTATGCTGCACTTTGTAAGTTTTTTTGCCTTTTACTGTATTGTAACTCCACTCCCCCCCCCCCCTAATCCTCCCCGGTCACACCTCGAAACAAGCCTTTGCTCAGTGTGTCTTTCAAGTTATCAAATTTTAAAATAAATACATATATACATACATGAATAAATAAAATGTGTACAGCAGTTATTCATTTAACAGGTCTGTTTTTCAACAGGTCTACACATCATTATAGTCCACATTTCTGGACATAATTCCTTGATTTTTTGTCTTTTTTAAGGACAGGTTAATTCATTTTACCAGTAATTATTTTCAAAGAGCTTCCCTAAACCTTGAAGGCAAAAATAAATCTGTACAAAGTAAGGTATTCAGTTAACAGGTCTATGCTATTATCAAGTATTTGTTTAAGTTGGCCTCAGTGTGATAACTTAAGACTGAACATTTTATTAGGCTGTAGTACAGACTGAGCAAATATCACAGTACCTGAGTGCTGTGCCACTTCCTCAGGGAGTGGGAGCAGTGGTAGGTAAATGACTATTTAGTTCTGTGGCAGAATGCAGCCCTGTCATTAACTAATGTATGATGTGTTGTCAATGAAAACAGCACATGCTGAGCACAGAGGGGTTAAAAGGAGAGGACGGGAACCAGGTGCTATGGAAAAAATCAGTGAATTCTGCTGCACTGCAGATATTCAGTGGTAGGCTGCAAGTTCTGTGAAAAATTCTGCAGCCACAGAATCTCTGTGACCTTGCACAGAGGGGAAGAGTCTGTGGAGGGTCAAGAAAACCCCAACTCCCAATTTGCCTTTTAAACAGTATTTTTGCTGAAAAATGATTTTCTTCTCACAAACACTTTACTTTGGGATTACAACAGTTTTAGTCTGCCAGTCCTGTATTACCCGGACAGACTGTGGCCCACCAGCTCCTACCTTGACACACAGTTACTCTCCCTGAGATCTAACTAAACTGCCACAAACTTTGAAAAACAGTTCTATCAGGGATGAAATACGAAGTCTAATTAGCTAGGCTTGTTCCCAGGTAAGCTATGTGCTGCATAAGCTGACTCTTCTTTGGCTGAAATTTTCTGGGCAAACAGGATCCTGACCTGTGACCCCCTTTCCCAAGGTGCTCTGCAATCTCCTCAACCATGGGGACCACTATCTTTGATCAGATTTAAGGCTCAACTTTGGCAGCTTTCTGCTGCCTCATTAAAAGTTCCCCAAAGTATTGTATATTTATTTCTGCCCTGGCCCTGCTTATAGTCCTGGGGCCAGGGATGTATTCAAAGCCATGGGCACTTAGCCTGTTTTGCTGTCGGGTGCCTTGGTTCAGGAAGTGGACATCTATGCTGCTCTCTGCCCCCGGTACACATGCGTACTGACTCTTTTTTCCTTCCTAGCCCCGCTTGTGCCTACCGCTGAGCTGGGAACTCCTTCTAGATGTGCCTGATGGTGTAATATATCTTTGATCCCAACTGTCCTGCCTACCCTGGAGCCAGGAAAGTCACAAAATGCAGGCACTCTACCCAGTTTCACTCTCAGAGCTCCAGTTCCAAAAATGCTCTCTTCTGTGCATGCTCAGCAGTCAACACTGCTGCCGCGCTGTTCCTTGTCCTGTTCCCTGGCCCACTGCATGTCCTCGCTCAGGGAATGCAAAACTGCAGGCACTTGTCTCTCTGCCCCCTGCCTTGGCCCCAGGGAACACTGGAGGGGCCTGAGGTCAGAAGGGATGCTTGACAACAGAAGCATTGTTCTTGAAGTGGAGCACTGGTTTAAAGATCATATGCAAAGGTCTAAATAGTACTGCTTCTTGCATGTTATAGCATTGTAAATGGTCTGTGGAATGTAGTGTGCCGCAATTTGTCCATTAAAAGTTAATCTTTAATAGATTTCATTACCGTTATTTGTTGTGCTCATTCCCAGCGATTGTACTTCACTTGTTGAGATGCAGGGAGACCCAAATGCTCATTTGCATACAGCGCGGTGATGTCATTAGGTGTGTGGCCCATTTGACAGCCCTGCTCGTCCGGTTTTTCTCGCCGTATTTCTGTGTTAGTCATTAATTCAGTCGCTGCCTATATATTTATTTCTACATCGGTATGAGGTACTTCTATGTGTCACCAGTTGGATTTTTACTAACATATGTTTAAAAAGCTTGTTTTGCTGCTTCAACTCGGGGAAGTGATCACTGTTTTCTCCCAGTACTGTAGCTCAGCTGTCAAATTGACAGTAGCAATAGTAACCCACGATGTCCCTATGTAATTTGTCATTGATTAGTGTACTTCTTTTTTTATCAATGTCTGCCTTTCTTGTTATATGTCTCTTCACCTGTTGTGGTAAATGTTTTATTGGTATTTAATTCATAGTGCTTCCCACATTATGATTTGGAGCGTCTCATAATGGTATCATGGTACCCTGACAGGATTCTGTCTGTAGTCATACAGGGTGTTCACCGCCGAAAAAAGTAATCTGTCTGGATTTATTTCACTACCCATTACAACCCATCATGTTTACATATTTCTGTATTGTACAGAAAAATGCCGTGAAGCGCCACTACCAAAAAGGATCTGGCAGTAATTCTGCATAACCAGGACACATAACTGCAAAACAATTGAGCAATGTATTTGACAACTTCATAAATGTTATGAACATGTGTCTATTTTTTTTTTTTGCGCAGCTTGTGACAGAGGAACTGTCAGCTTAGTTTCCCTACTGCCGCTTCCCGTTATTTTACAGTATGATTCTGCAGGGATACTAGCCTGTAGTGAATGAAATGCACTGACATTCTTCTTATACTCACAGGATTAGTCACTGTTTAGCATTCTGTCTTTCAAAGTGACACCTGCCTGCAGCAATCGATGGGGCATATGTTAATATTATATTCTGTGACTGCAGTTCTTTATTGTTATCTGTTGTCCTCTGCACTTTAATTTTCTTTCCTTGTGTCACAGTATATTGCACAGGTATAAGTCTCATTGTATGTCTTATGTCATATATTGATACCAGTCTGTGTTTCAAACCGTGTTGTCTAGTTATGTCACCCCCCCAACATCCAATTCACCATGTTGGTGTGATTCATGCAGTGATCACCTTCTGTGTTAGTTCCTAACCTGGTTTCAGCATGTTATAAGAATTACTTTTGTACAACTATTGTCAACCTCATAACACTTGTTGTACCACTTCACGCAGTGTCACTTGTAATGTGCAACTGTACATGTATCATGATACCAGTAACGGTGATGCACTGTATGTTCCTGTGATATTACACTTTCTGTCACTGACGTTACAAGTCATTTGGACATCTATTCCTGTTATGTCACACACCAATGCAGTGTGTCACAATGATACAATTCTAACTGTATGTCACTTTATTAAATTTTTTACAATATCATAAATGACAAAAAATACCACTGACATGTTAATGTGGTACAATTTCAGTTTGTTACCGTCTGTCTCATCCCCCCATGGTCGATCTTGAAAAAGACACTTATAGTATCAATGGGCCTAATGTGTCAACAAAAATTCTATAAATAAGTAATATAATAAATTCCTCAGTTATTTGCATGCGTCACTTATTGCAAGCAAGTGATGTGATTCTATAAATCTGTGTGACACATTGCATTACTTACTCGTGTGGTACGTATTCTAATGACATGATTGTCCTGCATTCCACAGTAGAGTCATATCTTGTCATAATCCATAACAACATTTAGTTACCATAACTGATAGGCAAATTTATGCATATAGGAGCAAAGAATCCCATGACAGAATATTACCTGGGTGGAGTCCTACTATCTGCTTCACAGGGGGAGAAGGACCTGGTACTGATGGTCACTATTGACCTGAATCACTCCACACAGTGCAAGAAAGAAGCAAAGGCAAACAAGATGCTGGGATGCATAGCTAGGGGGATCAGAAGTAGGGAAGATGAGTTTATACTGCCCTAGTACAGATGACTGGTAAGTCCACATCTATAGTATGGAGTTTACTACAGGTGCACACACCTCAAAAAGGACATTAACCTGATGTAGAAGGTACAGAGGAGGGCTACAAAGATGATAGCAGGTCTGCAGGGAAAGGCATCTGAGGAGAGGTAGAGTGCACTGAACATGTACTCCCAGGAAGACAGGAGAGAGATACAGGAGACATGACTGCGACATTCAAGTACCTCAAAGGAATAAATAAGGTGGATAAGGAGAGTATATTTAAGCTGAGTGTCACCCATATCAGAAGGTGGCACAGTCTGAAGATGGAGGGTGGTAGGATTAGGAGGGAGGTCAGGAAGCACTTCTTCACAGAGTGGGTGGTGGACACTTGCAATGTGCTGCCGGAAGAGGTAATGTCATTGAAGACAGTTGGCAGCTTTAATAGGGGCTTGGACAGGCATAGGGGGAATGTAAAAATTATTGGTAGGGAGGATGGGAGGAGTGGGTAGTGAGGGCAGGTCCATTAGCTGAAGCTGAGGACCCTGCAATATGAGCAGCCTTGATAGACCAAATGTCCTTCTTCTGCTGGCTTCTTCGTATGTTTGTATTGGACTGCGAAGTGAGGAACTGAGGTGGCAAGTGTAATATATATACAATGGTACTGAGTAAAATTGCTATTGTAAACAATTCTGTATTGATGACCCACATTGTCCTACAGATATAGTTAACAAAACCGGTCCTATGATCCATTACAATTCTCAAACACTGTGCCAGTGAAGAAATACTTCCTAATATTTCCCACAAATGTTTCCCCTACACCTTCAATTCGTGCCCTTTACTTCTTGCATGTACCTTCCATGAGAAACTGTGACAGACGGTCATGTATCAAGATAAATATATCATGATTCCCTGTGACTGCACATTTCACCTCCACACCCACATCCAGTGTGCTAAACACATCCATTTTTTTCCAGGTACTACAATGTAAATCATAGTGCACCGTGTGTTCCACTACTCTTTGTCTACTAGTAAGATCACACAGTATTTTGTGTGTAAACAGTTTCGATGACTGTCTCTTGCATGTCATCCCACATGTTTACCTCATGGACTAACAGTGCTTATATACTAACAGGTTCCAGCATCTTATATGACTTTACTTATTCATGATTAACATTCCACATTTACATTTCTCTTTGTAATATCACTGAATCTTTTATGCTATTATTTTTCTGTTCCTCCATGTTTTCAAATCAGTGTAGCAATGAAGCACTGTTGTGCCATGGGATGCAACAATGGTAAAGACTACAAACGTAGTTTTTACCGATTCCCAAAAGATCCCAAACGATGAAAGCAGTGGGCACAGGCTGTGAAGCATGCTGGATGGCAGCCTACGGACCATACTGTTATCTGTGCTGATCATTTCACTGATGATCAGTTTGCTATTTCTCAAACTCTGTTGGATATTATTGGTTTCATCCCTGGTCAAGCAGAAGACTGAAATTGGATGCTTGTCCATCAGTTTTTGCTCATAACTCCATAAAGCCATCATGAACCAGCACTGCTGTTCAAAAAAAGAGAAGACTAGAGGTATATTTCTCATATGTATTTTATTACCTACGTATCATGTGATTGCATACAGTACTGCAATATTTCAATTTCTCAATATTTCTTTCAATAGGTTCTTGGACATCTTGGCTTGCTGCCTTGTCAGTCCTTCACTGCAAGTACCGGTACACAATCCATCAACTGTAAGCAACATGAAAATGCAGAAAATACATCTTCTGGATCCTGTAAAATGCCAGATGTTGTTGCACCACAGTCACCACCACCAACAATTTCTCACAGCGATGTTACTGGTCATCTGACAGACTCAGGATGTCAGACCTCACATACTGTGAGTATTAGTGTCCCTAAATAAGCGCTACAACTTGCAAGGTTACATGCACTGTATGCGTGAATAAAACATTGATTTAGGTATCCAATTGAATTTGCTATTGGTCAGGTAGAGGAATGAAAAGTCTCACCTCCTGCTTCCTATGTGTCACAGGGAAATGTCATAGTGGCAAATGTCACGCTCATATAGTAACATGCTGACATACTAAAATGACTGCAGAATAGGAATAACAGTCTTTGTAGTCTGCTCTCTTTTCAGCGCCCACACTGAGGGCTGATTTTGGTGTCCTTCCATTTTCCCTTGTGTTATGCTGTCCTCAGTCGCATGTGTCCCACCTGCATTGTACCTGGTCATTTCCCCCCGTACCTGTCCAATACCCTCCTAAACCTGGCCATAGTCTCTGCTTCTACCAGCTCCTTCAGCAGTGCATTGAATTTTCTCCACCACCCTTTCAGTGAAATAAGACATCCGTCTCTCCCCTCTGAGCCTGCCCCATTGTAGCTTACACCTGTTTCCTGTCATTGTTGCCTCCTCTTCCTTTGTACAATCCCAGCTGTGCACCCCTTATTGATCCCCTTTGTAAGCAATAAGACATGACAGTGTTGTCATAGAACGGATTTTAAAAATTTTAAAATCTCTTCCATGATCACTCCGTGAGTGTCTTACTGCTCATTGTTAAGTCACAGTACCTGCCTGCAAACCATCTCATCTCTCCTATTCTCTGTCCGATCACGACTCTCTCCATTGATCCTCTCCTGCCTCTGTAGTCTGTCTCCCGATTCCATATCCCTCTTTCCTCCCCTGGTGGCATCTGGGTCTCATTAGCGATTACTAGTCCTTGATTGATCCAGAGTCAGGCATCTTATAATCTGTTCTTCTCAGTGCATCCTCCTCCCAGCGCCGGCAGCGGTGATGGGATGTTAGCAATTGAAGAACACTGGTGGCATCTGTAAATGTCAGCCTTCTACGCTTCATGATGTTAGCCTTTTTATTGATGTTCTTTTTTGTAACCCATGCAGGGAACATATTCCATGCATGTTGAGCTTGCTCTGTGATTTGCTGGTTTAGCCTACCCATTTTAGAAATGTACGTAAAGACCTCTGTCATGTTCCCCTGTCCACCCTCTCATCCAGGGTGTCCATGTACAGATCCTTTAGCCTCTCCTGATAGGTTCTGTACCCTAGGCATTGGATCACTTTGGTTGATCTCCTTTGACCCTCTCTAATGGTGTAACATCCCTTGTAGATGTGGTCTCCAAAATGTCACATTACTGAAGGTGTCAGCCTAACCAAAAACTTGTACAGGTGTAGGGTCATGTCTGCCTTTCTGGAGGTGATCCACCTGGCAATTCATCCCAGCATCCTATTTTACTTTGCCGCTGTCCTCCCCACAGGTCTCTGAATATTTAATTTGATATGTACCACTATCCCGTGTCCCTCACCTTCTGTAAGTTTAATTTGTCTCCTTCAGGGTATGCCTGGCCGTGATTAGGTACCCCAGGTGCAGAAGCTTGCACTTCCCCTCACTGAATATTACTTTCCCTTTTCCTGACCAACTTTCCAGCACCCCACTTGCTGAAATCCAGAAAGAGAACATCCAAAGGCCTACCCAGGTGTAGGGCTGTCGTCACCAAGTCATACCAATCCACAACGTTCTTCTGACATTATCTTAGCGGGACAAAGCCATGCTGCCTATTGTCCAAATGCCACTTTGTCCCACTAACCCCCCTATCCTATCATTGAGAACACCCTCCATCATCTTGATGACCTATCCCTTTCCCCAGTCTCATGAGGGACCCTCATCTGCACCGCTCCCATCCCTTCTTCCTGTTTGACCATGCTCCACCAGAAAAACATAGGACCTCCAGTACAACAAACAGTCAAAGAAGGTGAAAACAGTTTCCATAGATATATTAATGAAAGGAGGAAATCCAGAGGTGGTATTGCTAAGATAGAAGGGGATAAGGGGGCATGTGATGTTGAGGACCATGTCAAAGCATCCATCCTAAATAGATGCCTCTGCTCAGTATTTACTGAAGAGAACAGCTCTGCACCATGGACGGTGGGGAGGACTCCCTTCACCAAACAAGACAAAACCTGAAGCAACCTATAGGCTGGAAGAGGTTGCTGCATAGTCATAAGGGAAGAAAGATAATTGTGCATTATCATCACCGATGACCTGAAATCATACAAGCAGACCACTAAAGCAGTAGGTTATGATAGAGGGATGTTGGGGTGGATTAGTAGGGGTAGCACAAGTTTGAAGAAGGAGGTAATAATCCCTCTTTACAAGGCACTGGTTTGCCAGCATCTGAAGTACTGTGTGCAGTACTGCAGTCCACACCTTCACAAGGACATGAACCAAATTTAGGCATTACAGATAATGTCAACCAAAATGGTGCAGGGACTGCATCAGAAAACACACGAGGACACTTTAATGGAGCTCAACTTTTGCACAGAAAGGGTGCTGGATGCATGGAACGGCCTACCTCAGGAAGTGGTGGATATGAATAAAGTCCAGGACTTCAGATAGGCATGGGATAGACATAAGGGAGCAATACAGATGAGTGTATGAATACATAGGCCATTGACAGAGCAAGGCCGATAGCACATTTATAAGGTAAAAAGAAATGGACAGAGTGGATGGGGCTTTGCAGTTATGTGGCATCAACTTCTATGTTTCTATGTTTGTTGATGCAGAAAATGTGACCAGTGACAACACAGTGGCAAACAGTTCTCATGAACTAATATATGTACATCTCATTTGGGAGTACATCAGGTTTATGAGCTTGATTTCTTATTTCTTTCAGGAAACTCAAAACAAGGCAACACAGACTGCAAAGTACATGCCCCATGGCCTAGGAAAACAAAGTTCTCAAGAGGTACGCATGAGCTGAGACCTCGGTATGAGCAGTGGGTGTTCAAGTACATACCAGAGAAGCAAACACTTGCAGATACTGCTACACAAATGATTGTGCTCCCCATGAAAGTGAAGAATATGTCAATGACAGTACCATCGTATGGAGACACTGACGAGGAAGACTTTGATAGAAGACTTCAAGTATAATTGAATGATGATCCAGAATGGA
Organism: Neoceratodus forsteri; assembly: GCA_016271365.2. Classification (NCBI taxonomy): domain Eukaryota; kingdom Metazoa; phylum Chordata; order Ceratodontiformes; family Ceratodontidae; genus Neoceratodus; species Neoceratodus forsteri. The sequence goes on from CM057451.1 coordinate 10,613,410, forward strand.
CAGTCAAAGATTTCATAAACACTGACTCTGATTCAGACAACGAAGACAGTGTTAATGATAAAACCGATCACGTAAGTGTTGGTTGGTACCCTTGTTACAGTTTCTCGCAGCTCTTAGCAAAAACAATAAAACATTCCACGGCACTACACATTAACTGGAGAACTGCATAACATGTGCTCTTCAGCATTCTAGTTTTGAACCCTCTACACACTGTTTTATGTTTTGTATTGGAAAGTGAAATCATAATTATCCTTTATTCACTGTGTGCAATTTCCTTGTTCCTTTCATAGATGTTCCGAACTTCATTCCGATGTACCTGCCGAGAACCAGCGAACCTTTATCATTTTTTAGAGTATGTTACTTGCCCTTCTACAGACATGCTTCCAATGTTTTGGACATTATAAAGTTGCACTGCAGAGACTTTTTGGCACTATGGCAGTGCTGGAGCGGGTGTGTGTCCACGGTCATCGAGATGGGAGACACAGCCAAACGCAGCCCAGCTGCCAGCGAAATCTGATGACAGCCTGTGGAATATTTTTCAGTGGTGTCAGCCCAGTACGCTTGCTGAATTTCTTCAAACATATTAATATGCCGCACATATCATTGCGAACATTTAACCTAATGCAAGTGACCTATTTGATACCTTCCACTCGTACTGTGTGGAAACGGCACCAGGATAACATGTTCAATGAGTTACGTGGAAGGCCAATCAAACTTGGAGGGGATGCCCAGTGCTGTTCCCCTGTGCATACTGGCAAATTTGGGTCATATTCCCTAATGGACCTTGTTCGTTCAAAACTAATTGATGTCAAGCTTGTTCAGGTAATCAGTCAAGACTGCTTTTATCTGACTGTGTTTGTACTGTTCTTTCTATGTCTCCATCATCTTCCATTCTTATAGGTGGGGGTTCCTGCTCAGTTAAAATTCATATTATTCCTTTTATACCATCACACAGAGCAATTTGGTTTCCAGCTCAAATGCTATGGAGCTGAAGGAGAAAAGGATTAAAGCATTAATACTATGAAGTCTGCTGGCTTAAAAATCCAAAATGCCAACCACGGATAGACATGTCAGTGTGAAAAAACATGCACGAGCAGGAGCCCGGCATTACTCACTGGTTTGATGTCTGGCATGTGGCAAAGGTGATTATGTCTACCGACCTACGCAGATAAACACAGAATGGCAACTGAACATTTCTGTCTTTTAATATTTTCTGTGTGTAATTTGACCATGAAACAGGAATCAAGAAAAAACTTGAGGAGAAATCCAAATGAGCAAACTGTAGAGTGCTTGGCCACTGGGCAAAGCCTATTTCAACCACTTGTAATGGTGCGCAACTCAAGCAGCAGAAATGGTTGACCTTGTTGTTGTTAAATGAAATCCATTTCTAATCATGTGGTCAACATTCATGCATGACAGCAGTGAGTATCCAAACTGCCTTCATGATGCACTGGAGGAGCGGAGTGGATTGAAAAGGTTTGTTGTTATCTTTTAGATATTTTGCCATATAAGCTTATTGGAACTATAGTGTAACTGTCATAACATTACTGCTTTTATGGCATGCCAATAATTTACACCACCACTTACTGCGTCGCCATGTTAAGCTATTCAGTGTCCCGAGGGCGATGCGTCTCCAGAGCCCAGGATTGTCATTACTGGGTCTGCCACTTCATGGTATGTGTTTGGTCTTGGTTTTTTTTATCAGTACCATGCCACTGCAATAGGTGCAGCATCCATCTCCCACCTCTATGAGGTCAACAAAGCATCCTTAGTGTGTGCCAAACCCCTCCAGTTGTGCTGTAAATACAGCCCAAACACCACCACCCTCCCTCAGGAAGGAAAGTAGTCCTCTGGATGCTCACTTGTTACCTCCCCCAGACAAGCCATAAATGACCCTTCTCTTTCTTTAACTTAAAGCAGTTGTATGTCACAAGGTGTGGCATTTGGTTCCTCAACTATGAGGATCACGGCATTGGATATCACTGCGTAATCACAGGTGACTGCTCTGTAGCTTAGGTTTATTTTTATTTTTCTCATGTACAATTTGAAGGAATACACCTGCAACATTTATGTTGCACAGTAACAGTTCTACACTGTGAACATGGATACACAACTGAAGTGGCACACTACCATTTGTGTCTGCCCATTGTAGGTAGTAGACATTAAAGAAATGTGGAGGCTATGCCACAACAACCTACAATGAAGGACATAAGCGACTATCTCCACGGCAGACATCATCTCTAGAATCTTCCACAAGGTTCTGCTTTTCTTTGCTCCAAACTTACATTTCTTCTATGACAGTATGGGCACATGGTTGACATCATGCATGATCTGCATACTGTTCTTACTTGCTAGTATCAGAAATATACAGACAGATAAATGGGGTGCCTAAATCATGCAAAGTAGTTGATAACATATACATGGTCTTCATTGACACATCACATGCTGTACTGAACATGTTTGAAGCAGCCAACACACGTGTAGATTAATGATGCAGCATTCTGAGAATGGTGAAAGCATGCAGCAACCTCCATGGGTGGGTGAGTTTTCAACAGTAGTTGAACTCCTTTCTATTTTGTTGTACTGACCGACTGTACAGCCACTGCATGGATAACATTTATTGTTTGTTACAGACATTATATCAGCAACGCATTTTAATGAAATTCAAGCCGCCTCAGTAAAAATGATGGACAGAAGCAGGACAGCATTTCCTAAATCCAGAGAGGAGCAGCTAAGGAAGTAAAAAATGCCAATCACACATGGTAGTGCCATACTTTTATAGTGATGCACTAATAACATTAAGACAATGGGCACAGGAGGTGGCATCCTGTAACTCAGCACTGTCATTTAACAGGGAGTAAGGGTTTCTAATTGGTGATGCGACTTGAGACACAGTCCCAGACCCCGACCCACATGGTGACCCTGTTTGGAATGAGCATAGGTCACACTACAGTCGGGTGTGAGGAGAAGACGCACATCCTATGGACTGTGTCCTTGGAGATTGTGGGTTTTCACTGTCTGTACCACCTGACCCTAGCATGGTCTGTGGTTTGGGAACAACAGATACAGTACAAACAAAACAATTTCATTACTGTTTGTGTGTGTGTGTGTGTGTGTGTGTGTGTAACAATGACAAACATCTGTAATGAAGCACAGGTGCTGTGTTATTAGAGAATCACATTTGGCCTATTAAACAATTAACTTAAAAGAGATATATGTTTTCAAACAACGGTAATATAGTGGCCATTTTCTACCCAATAACACCCTCTAGGGAGGCAGACAGCCCTGTGTGGTAAGGCACTGTGGTCCAGCACAGTATACAGACACCAAGTCAGGTATTGCATACACAATGAAATGTCTCCATATACATTACATTGTATTTGTTCTGTCACACAGCATATGTGACAATAAACATTTGAGGTTTCAAGATGCGAGGAACATCCAGTTATCGCATGGTGAAGGCCTGCCACAACGTTCCATACCTCCACTTTCATCACGGTTTGAGAAACAGATAATGAACTGCTTGTTGAACAACCGCACCGCCAACAAGCCTGGATGAAGTTAATATTGATGTATAAATCATAATGAGACACAGTCCACTTATCAGTAATGAAAGTAATGTGGTCCACGGCCATGCCCAAAAGTGTTTGCACAGGTCACACCCATGTACCGCTGCCTGTAATCAACACGGCACCAGGATGAAATAAAAGGACATCATGCACAACAGTGCTTACAAAACTTGAAAGGTGGCATAGGTCTGGTGTGTTTCGTCCTCTTCTTTTGGTTTGTTATTTAGTATGCTGCCTTGAGGCTGGACTGGTCCACACTGGCAGCAGACATTGTCAAAGGTGAATGCATGTGGCAGTTGCTGCTGTGTCCTACCATGTCCACAATGCATGGTCGCCATGTACTCAATTATCTCCATTGTGAAACATGGACCCCGTACCCCACACAATAAGAATTTACTGTTTCAACGTAACAGTCATTGTGTCTTTAGTTGTGTATAATTATAGTTCTTCATGTTGCAGCATAGTGACATAAAGACCACAAAACAAATGGTGCAGTACTGATTATTGTATGTGGTTAGAACCTATTATGAATAGAAAGCCAGCCTTTCAAAATCTTGTTAGGACACTTCAAAAGTCAAACAGTCTTGTACTATTGGTCTGACATCACATCGAGCAGGGTGCAACTTTACCTTGCCTCGCCACCTGACTGGCTCCAGTCAATGCCTCGAAAAAAAGTTGTGTAACATGATGGCGTGATGAAGCGTAAGCATGGTCAGACCCTCCTCGTGCTGACAAGACAGCCTACAAGACTCCATGTCACAAAACTAATTACGCTGTTATTTTATTTAAACCAGTGGGATGTGCTACTGGTGGGGTCCATAGAACTGAGTCAGAGCGAGACAAGCAGGAGCCAGAACGGCGCTGAGCAGCATGGTCAACATAACCAAGGTACCGTAAAGTTCTGAACAAAAAAACAAAACAGGAACCATATATATGTATTAGATACAACCATCCACAACTAGGCTGTTTCATCTCGTTGTTGAAGACACATGGAGACCTCGAAGCCGCCGCAAGGGTCTACGCCAACACAACCTCGATGACACAGGTTGTGTATGGTCAACCATCAGTATGTATATGTAGTGTATAGTGGATTTTGTTCATATAAATTCATACCTTAAAAAAATGCTGTCGCACCACACATTTGGCATTCAGCTCGAACCCATATACCTGCGGCCTGCACCTGTGAACAGGTTGACTTCACTTGAAAAGAATTGAAACCCATGCCATCACTTAGTTTTCACGTGTCTATATTTGTCATCCACAGGTGCAGAAAAACTACACCAACAGAAGGAGGAGCAACATCACATTACGAATAATATACCACAGCGCCGCCAGCAGTATCAAATGAGAAAGGACATCACAGCAGCAGAAAATACATCTTCATGTCAGTGTGTGGCATGTGTAATGACAATAAGTTGGCATGTGTGTCTTCATGCAACATTATTCCTTGCAAATGATTGTTGAACGTTACATGACATTGTTAAGCAACGAAACTATATTTGAAATAATGAAACAATTCACAATCACTAATGGTACTGAGGCATTGTTTTTATTGTTAGGTGAAAACATAGTTCAAGGCTTGTACCTCGGAACTGACCTGTCACATTTACAATTAGAAAAAACATTGAGCAACAGTGTGAAGCAAAATCAAATTTAGTGCTTCAGTAGTTACTTGCTGCCCACAGGATGAAAGAAAGAACAATGTGAGACATAATCAGCAGTGCACTATTGGTGTGCTTATATGTATCATGGTCATATGTTTACATGCATGGTAGTAGATAACATTTGTCAAATAGCAGCAGTATGTTTGTGTGCAAACTACATTGGAATATTGCATTCTCATCACCATATGTCATCTATACACACAGGGTATACAGACGAATGCAGTTCAGTGTTGCAACATGATGCACTCATTGACTGACAAGCAGCAGGACTACCATCTATGTGTGTGTGTGTGTGTGTGTGTGTGTGTAACAATGACAACAATCTGTAATCAAAACACAGGTGCTGTGTTATTAAGAAATCACATTTTGACACTATTCAAACAATTAACTTTAAAGAGATATATGTTTTCAAACAACGGTAATATAGTGGCCATTTTCTAAGCCCAATAACACCCTCTAGGGGAGTCTTGCAATTATTGTGCCACCAATGACGGTATAAAGAGCTGGTCCAACACAGTACAATACACACCAAAATCAAATATTATTACTTACACAGTAAATGTCCATATACATTACATTGTTGTTCATCATCATAGCATATATGAAACAATAAACATTGAGGTTTTCAAGATCGTGGGAACATCCAGTTATCATGGTGAAAGGCCATGCCACAACGTTATACCTCCTCACTTTCATCACGGTTTGAGAAACAAGATAATGAACTACTTGTTGAACAACATAGCTGCAACTTCAACAAACCTGGAAATGAGTTAATATTGATGTAAATCATAATGAGGGCACATTCCATTTATCAGTAATGAAATATGCCAAGTCCCTTGCCGGCCGAAAGTGTTTGCGCGGGTCAGCTGAACCTTCTGTGTATCGCTGCCATGTAACCCAACACGTCACCGGTGATGAAATAAGTGACATCATACACAGTGCTTACAAAACTTGGAAAAGTGGCATAGGTCATGGTGTGTTTAGGTCCTCTTTCTTTTGGTTTGTTCAGTATGCTGCCCAGAAGGCTGGACTGTCCACACTGAGCAGCAGACATTGTCAGAATGTGAATGCATGTGGCAGTTGCTACTGTGTCCTACATGTCAACAATGCATGAGTCCGCCATATACTCAATTATCCTCATTGTGAAATATGGGACCCATTCACACACACTGTAATTTCTAATTCAGCGTAACAGTCCATTGTATATTTAGTTGTGTATAATTATAGTTCTTCATGACATTGTCAGTATAGTGACATAAAGACCATACAAACAAATGTTTTAGTACTGATTAATAGTATAGTTAGAGCTTAATGAATAGCCGTGCCTTTCAAAATCTTGTTATGGACACTTCAAAGGTCAAACAGCTCATGCTAGTCGACATCACTCGATAGTGCAACAACCTACCTTGCCTGCCACCTGACTGGCTCAGTATGCTCTCAAAGAAAAAAGTTGTGTAACGTGCGTGATAAGCGTCGCTCGGGGACCCTCCTCGTGCTGACACAGACAGCTTCATAAGGCTCATGTCCAAAACTAATCGCTGTTATTTTATTTTTAAACCAAGTGGTGATGTGCTACTGGTACAGGTCACACCAGAACAGGTCAAAGTAGGACAAGCATGAGGAGCCAGACGTGAGCAGCATGAGCTTATAACCAAGGTAACACGTAAAGTTCTGGGCCAAAAAAACAAAAACAGGAACCATATACTTATGTATAAGTGCATAGCTAACCATCACAACTAGGGCTGTGTTTCCATCTGGGTTGTTGAAGACATCATGGAGACCTCTCGAAGCACCGAGGTCTCCATGATATCTCGCAACGATCAAAAACTACAAAACTATGTATAGTCAACCATCAGTAATATATATGTAGTGTATAGTGGATTTGTGTTCTGTATAAATTGCTAAAATGCTGTGCATTACCACATTTGGCATTCGTTTGAACCCATTATACACCTCGTGCCTGCTGAACAGCAGTTGTGTGACTTCACTAGTGCAGAATACAGAAACCGCGCACCATCACGGTTTCACAGTGTCATATTTATCATCACAGGTGGAAAACCAAGCACCAACAGAAGAGTGAGCAACATCACATTACGAATAATGCGACAGCGTCAACAGTATCAAATGAGAAAGGATATCGCAGCAGAAAAGACATCTTTCATGTCAGTGTGTGGCATATGTAATGGACAATAGGTTAGCATGTGTGTCTTCATGCAACATTATTCCCTACACAAATGATTGTTGAGCGTTACATGGACATTGTTAAGCAACATAAACTATATTTGAAATACAATGAAATAATTCCGTCACTAATGGTACTGGTGTGTTACTGTTTTTTATTGTTAGTAATAAAGAAGTTCAAGTGCTTGTACTTGTGGAACATGACTTGTCACATTTACAATTAGAAAAAAACTGTTGAGCAACAGTTGTAGAAGCAAAATCAAGTTTCAGCGTTGCTTCAGTAGTTACTTGCTGCCCTGGGATGAAAGAAAAGAACAATATTAGAGACATAATCAGCAGTGCACTGATGATGTGCTTATATGTATACATGGTCATATATGTTTACATGCAATGGTGGTGAGGATAACATTTGTCAAATAGCAGCAGTATGTTTGTGTGTGCAAAACTACATTGAGAATATTGCATTTCTCATCACCATATGTCATCTATCCACACAGTAGGTGTACCACAGACAGATACTGCAGTTCAGTGTTGCAACACATGATGCACTCATTGACTTCAGAAGCAAGCAGCAGGAACTACCATCTACAGAACATCACACACTGGCACTAGATCACTTTCAATCCAGTCCCTTTCCAACAGCAGAACGAGTTTACAACAGGAAGATGCAGCACTCGCATCACCCATTGTAGAATCCCATGGTCACGCTGGATACATTACGACCAATGCTGTTACTACTCACATGGGCTGACAATGAACTCTCCCACTCTGCGACATGGGCAACAACCCCTGCTTCCTTCACCCAAAACCACTGCTCACCGGACCATACTATCTGATAACGTCATCACTGCCGATTGCCAAGCTAGCAGTTGAATTCGCCGACCACTACGCACTTAGTAAGCTGATATGGTAATGCTGTGAAATAGTATGCTCTGGTCAGCAGTTTATTTCACTGAAGTGGAGCAGGTAGTTCGTTGCTTTGATGATGAGTACTGTTCAAGTCTGTGTTGTTGCTGAGGAGGAAAGTTACAGTTCAACATGTGGAATACCAGATAAATAAAACTGTTCTGCTGTGAAAGATAAACGCACTGACTGCTGTGGCACTACATGCAATTGGTTTGCGATGATTACTACAGCAAATCAGTATCTACTTTTGACTATGGTTATGTGCAGTATCTGCCTATGATGTACGTACTGTGATGATAAATAACCTACAGTGAAGATGAATGGGATATCACAACTGCAAACAATACTTCTTTGTTTCCAGCCATTGTTTAACCAGGAGACAGACACTAAGGTGACAGCTTGTTGACAGGTGCACTCTGTTAGCTTAAAGGAAGTTAATTGACCTGATGGGGGTCGCCGGTATGCAGGTATGGGATGTGGTATTGAACCCATGTCTTCATCTTAGTTTCAAGAGCATCACATCAATGTGCACCACTGCCTCCATTTGCCAATTGTTATCCTCACGATCATAGCATACTGGCATATCTATACATATATCTATATATACATGTATATGTATATATCTATAAATATAGAAATATATATAGACACTTTGTAACCAGTCTTACAAAATGATTCCATGACAAATGTTGCATGACATTTATGACATTGTCATGACAGTTCAAACTGTTCAACGGTTTATTCACTGATGCTCAGAGTTGTGCAATACATGATGTGAATGTGATATGCCATGTTACACACATGGCATGATTCACAATTCTCATCACAAGGTGCACTGAACTTCTGCCTCAAATAATAGTAGGCAGCACTTGCAACAAACAGTGAAGTGGGATAATGACACTGAACAGTGAAATCCAAGTGAAAACACAAAGCAGGCTTTTGACTACCCCTGTGCCCAAACCTGGTCTGCAAAATGGGGCGGTGGCATGTGGCCGGTGGTAGCTGGGAACTCTCAGAATATAATTACACTTCTGGACACTGACATTTTCTAAGTATCCTTTATACCATCCATGGTGGTTGATTGACAAATCAAAACCCACACCAAGAATATGCCCGTTATGATGAGTAGCAATATATCCACGGAGGTGTAACGGTCCATCCAACAACCATGTTTTGGCAGGAAATGTGTATGTAATGAATTTACACTGTTGGTATAATGGTCATACACCACCTCTCTGTCATGTAGTGTCCCATGCTGAACAACATGAAGATCTTGTACTCATCACCCAGTGATAGTTCATTCAGTGCCAGGTGTGATGGTGTCGAACAGTGTTGTGGTTGCACTGAGACAAGAAATGTCTTGGTGTGATTAACTGGGCGGGACAATACCTGCAGAGGTGGTCGTGCAGTTCCACTACACCATCAGTGTAACTGAATACTACCACATACACATAAAAGAACCATATCAAAGTGGTGGTATGGACAGGTACACCACTGTGGATCAATACTGAACAGTCCATAGGGCATATTCATGCTGCTAAAGGGACAGGTACACCACCATGGAGAACTGTATTAATACTCATAATAACAAGCACATTCCTGGTGAATTGACCAGCGTAGAAGTAGGAATATGTTTATTAATTATCATAATACCATGCATATTTCGGGCGGTTGGAAATATCCAGTCCTGTGCATGAATGTGCTGCTGTTTTTGTACATCCATAGGGCCCTTTGCTAAATCAGTGCCACATTCACCACTTTATGTAAGTACCAGAAAGGGTACCATTGTCAGAAACCCTACCAGGAATGACATTAGTGACATTGTTGGTCACCACTTGTCAAATGACAGCCTTGCCACAGTGTGCCCTATGATGCACTGTAAATGTCTACTGCTGCCTCCGTACCACACACAGCAACAGTGTGATGTGTTGCAGCGTGGACTTACACCACCTTACCGCTGCTGTCTCAGGATCTTTTAAACATGAATGACAATGCTACACTGTCTTTATCTCCAATATTTGTAATCAGTCTTCTTGTACTGTGTGCATACTGTAGTGGTACTTTGGTTTTGTGTTTGTTACCATAGTGACTGTATGTTCAAATCCATTGCTGCAAAGTAGTGTGAAACCAAAAAATGTAAACCTGGTCTCCTAGATGTGTCAGTAAAAATTGTGTTAATGCATCTTGAATATGGTGCTTTTTTCTACTTAACATTTTGTGTTCCTTTGACATACTCACAGTAAATATTACTGATGGTTCCTTGGTTAAACTGTTTTGATAACTCAGGCATGCGTTACGTATTCTGCTATACTTTGTTCAGGAAAAACATTGATGTACAGCTCCTTTGTGTACCTCCTCCACCAAAGTGATGAAACAGAAACTGTGTCCAGTAACATGGACATAGTAATAGTTTCATTTACATGATCATCTGATAAAATATTGTAATTCTCCAGCCTGGTGGCACTGAGGGCTGAGGCACTGGATGCCACACCTCATGCCATGCCGGCAGCCAGGGTTCTGGAGTGAGCATGGGTTGCCATGGGATGGCAGGGGAGGAGAGGAATCGAGCATCTGAAGGACTGCTCTTCCTCTCCGGGGGGGGTGCACAGTGGTCGGCATCAAACTGCCCCCGGACGGAGGCCAGGGGTCAGAGACACACACCATACATTGGGGATGAACTGAGGGAAGATACCTGAATGAGGATATGTGCAGATGCATGTGCAGCCACAGCCACCAGCATCATTGCACGCCCTCTGTCTCTGGGGAATACGAACAGGAAAAAAATGGCAACGGTTGTGACGGCTTGCTGGTCATTCGGCAGGATGCCCTGGCTGTGAGTGATCACTGGAAACTGGATCCTGTGTAGGCGGAGATAGGAGGGTCTGCACGCCACCACAGCACGGATGGGTGGCAAAGTGAGGAGGTATACAGTGTAGGCCCAGGTGTGAGCCAGGAGTGATGTGGATGGTGGCCGGAGGATGCGGTGGCTGGGACGTGACTGGCAGACCGGGGGCCAAAGGTGAGAAAGAATGAGCAACAGAAAATAAAAATAGTGTAATTCAAACATTACAGTACATTAATAACTATACGAAAGTATAAACAATTACTTTCATTTTATGTGACCACATGAACAGTTTCATTAACAGTGGGTGTCAATGACAACACTTTCCAGTATTGAGTACAGTCGTTAGTCTTATGGTTGAGAAATATTACAGGGGATGACAGGTGTCGGCTGTGTGGCACCAAGCAAATGTGTTCACTCTGCATGCTGGGCACTGTTGCTTTGTACACAAGCACAGGTATCAAGGCAGATACTGACAGGGAAGAGTGTACAAATGTCAATTTGACAATTCCATCCTGTGTGTGGTCCGATGAGCAGCTATGCTTGTATTGGGCATGTGATTCAGTATCCATGGTATCAGTTCATATGCACTGCATGCCCACAAGTGAGCAGACTAACAAGTAGCTGATGTGACAGTAAATACATTAGTGAAAAAGAATTCAACAAAAATACAATATACCATTGTGTGAACTAGGCATCATGGAAGCCCTTATAGGAGTCCGATGGGAACTTGGCCCTTATAGTAGTCACTGCACATGCAGGCAGAATTTTTCTGTTTTTTCTCCCCAGGCGTTGCCACACCTAGTAAACAAACCTTCGATATGCCATGTATCGAAGAAGTCTATGGACAAAAGAATAGAAAAATGAGATGCATTGTAATGCAGAACAGCTGACCTTTCAATTGAAGCACTGTAGTCAATGACATCACTGTATTTTGTCACTTGTTCACTGCTAACTTCACTCTCTAACCATTCACAACTTATGACAACAGTGGATCATGAGATGAATCCAAGCCAATATGTAATAATTAAACACAAAAGTAGTGAGTCCACAGAAGTAAAATTAAACAATGAATGCCTTTGCTTCTGTTGTCAGTCACACTGGGGCTGATAATCGTACTGCATGGAATAGTGCCTGTGCCACTCGTGCAACCAATGTCATTGTGATATAATGGAAGTGCTAGAGATAAAAATTTCACTGTTTGTGACACACAAGATGTGCGACAGGGTGGATACTCCTAAAGGGAAGCAAAGCGTGAAGAGAGACCTCATGAGGTTGGTAAAATGGGATGTGTTTCAGCATCAAGGCTTTATTGACACTAGGTGCCACATGTGTAAAGTAAGGGGAGAATGTGTTAACAAGCAAGAAGGAAAACAGCCTTCTGGTTCAGAGGTGCACAAATCAAATAGCATCCCAGAAAAGGTACTTGGAGCAATCATAGTGGACACTAGTGCATATGACTTGGCTACTACAGGTGAAAATGGAGGGTGCAGTGAGTGTGATGGTGCAATGTTCAGGCACTGACCAGATAGGGTAGCATGCCACAAACAAGAACCGGTGATATGAACATAGTGGTCATCCCTATCAGTGTTGTCAGATGCCATGTAAAAACTCCAACCTGTCTGATTTATTGTATAATCAAATTATGCCTAGTGATGAAATTACTTTGGTGTCTCTACTCAATGTCACTTAGAAGTGCAGGAAACAGAACTGGTCACAGCATGGAAGCTGTAAATGCATAGCTAGTAACAACACTTTCTTCAGGGTGTACTCTGTTTACTATTAACTTCTTTGTCATCATGACATGACAGATTAATAACAGGGGTAATGACCTTTGACACTGTCACATGTAGATGTGACTATGTGAAATACATAGCCACAATCAAAGTAGGGTATGTCAACACCCACCAAGTGGTGTTCAACAGTTGTTACTGAGTCATAGCAAGGAATTTCATTGGCCTCACATAGCATGTATTTTTTTATTGCATGTTGTGTCACGGTATGTCCAGTATTTCTGGTATTTCTGGAGGAACTGGTGGACGGTGTGGGTATACAGATGGTAACTAAGTGAAAGTGCAGCACATGAAGCTGTCAGTGCTATTTGGAATGAATGTGGGACATTTTGACTGTTAAATGGGAAAATTCCACAACTGTCCAGTCGGGGCCACCTCTTGGCAACACAATGGCTTGCTCGGTAGGTGAGCAGACTGCAAATGAGACGGCTGTGCAGAAGGTCGGGAAACTTGTTACGTACCCGACTATAGATCATTAGCAAACAGATATTTTTGATAGTTATTTATATAACCACACAACTGCATGGTGAGGTGATAGAACACAATGCCTTCTCAGCGGAGAGTGCGCTACCTGCTGAGCCACTGACACCGATTAACACTGCATCCATGGTACCTGTTTTGCTCTTGTCCGCTGCCCTATACAAAGTCAACAGTAATGTGTTTCAGAACAGAATACATACTTTTACATACCACTGATGACATGTAAACAAGTCTGTACTTTCCTAGCTGTGCCTTGCTCGTGCTATTGTGAAAAGTTTTGACATTTTCAGTCTCTCAATAATAACATACCATGCTTTACTACCATAACTTGTTCACAAATGGAATATATTTATCCAGTGACTACTTTTGCAGTTGTTTGATAAAATATGCAATGCCACATTGCTTTGTCCAACTTCAATTTATTACTTGTTTCAGTAGCCTTTTGTCGGTGAATGGACTATGTGACCTCCCCCCCTTCCGCGGACCCTCCACCTCAATTCCCACCCTTGCCTATGTCTGCCTTCTGCACCCATACCATCCCCCTAACGTTGTCCCATCCCAACTTGAAACATCTCACTGTGTTACATGAAATCAACCCCGCCTGGTACAGCATTCCATTTACTCACCGCCCTCTCAGTGAAACAGTGGCTCCTCATATCCGTCCTAATTCTTTCCCCTCCATTCTTACACTGTAACCCATCATGTCGCTTACAATCTTCATTTCAAACACCCTTTCAGTATTTTCTTTGTTCACCATCCTAAAATATTTGAATGTAGAAATCATTCTCCTACCAGTTGTTGTTATGCAACCCCTCCACCACTTGAAACCCACCTTCATAGCTACATATATCTCTCCAGTCCTATGTGATCAACTGAAACCTGTCACATCCATATAACTCACTGTTGACCCACATACTTCCTCAGTGTGGCACCAATCCATAATTCAGGGTGTGGCACCAGTCCCTCTTCTATCCTTTCTTTCATCATGCTACTACAACATGGTAGTGGAAATACCGCAGAGAATGACACTGACCATAAAACCTACTCACTGTGCCCACCCAATTCCTGTAACCTCCCTTTCACCACCTTGACAGTCTCCCCTGCCAAGTCAGTTGAACCCACAAGTAGTACTATGTGTGCTATCTTCCTGCCATTACAAGCGCACTTACTATCTTACCTGACCCCTTTCAGTATGTAATACCCTAGCAGTAGTACCCCCCGGCCCATGTCCTCTAACCACTCCACTTTACCCTTTCTTCTTCAGCAGTGTCCACCCTGCCCTGTCCCTTCAGTACCGAATCTGCACCATCTATGTGTTCTACAAATTCCAGTACTGTTTTACCCAGCCACTGCCACTGACCTGCACACCCCTACTTTACTTATCCTTCTGCCTCCAAACCTCCATGCTTTCCTTATCATTCCCCACACTGCCACTGCTCTGTCACTCCTCTGCTGCATCTGCAGTTGCCGATTCTGAGCAACTATTTCCTGCTAGCCCCTAGCTCTGCTCAGCTCCACCTTCCCTCTGCCCTGAGTCATGCCCCCTACTACACCCACTAGCAGTGCACATTTCCTTCTTCTCCCTGCCCTGAGTCTTTCTCCCAGCAGGACATTTCATAGAAAGAGTTTTTCACAGTGAACATTGGTGAATACTCACTCATTTCTTGGTTTGTTATCACCAACAGGGCCATCCAGCTCGGTGTACTCATGCAAGCATGACATGAGGACATCTTCATCAAGGCACATGTTTTTAAATCCTTGAACATCAGTGATGCACTCTACACTGTCCATTTCTGCAAATTTTTCTGATACAGCTGAGTAAAACCAGCAGCATCTATTTTCACGCAGGGTGGGCATTAATGAACAATTGCCACAAGTACACCTGATAGGCAATAAGAAACATGGTATTACATCAATAGATATTTACTTGGAAAACATCCCTGACACCTCCACATCCACAATGCAGTACATTGGTTAAGATTGACTGCATGTCCCCAAATCCAGATGCTGCCCATATCATGAATAATTACACACCATATCCAGGAGAAAAATGTCATGCAACACCATACCATAACACCTGCTGTCACCGCTAATTCTGTTACATGTTATGTGAACACCACATGTTCATGTTATGTATATCCCTCCCACCGTACAATTTCTCCTCACGATGGTCTACTGGCCCCCCTCCCCAGTTTTACATATTCCACCATTAAAAACCAGCACAGCATGCAAGTTACTTCAGCGACTGCCAGAGCAACTCAACTGCCATTGAATGGTATTGCATATTCGCCTATACTGTATACATTGCGGTCACTGAAAGTTCACTACAGTGGCCAGCTCAGGAAGAAAAAGATGGGCAGACTGATTGCAGGATACCTTCTTCCAGGAAAAATGATGTTGGACTGACTGTGGGACACCACACCAACCAGAGGTGACTTTGTAAGATAGCCGGGGGGGGGCACCACAAAATATGGTGGATAAATAACCAAAGTGACAGCAGGAAGCAGAGTGTGACCACTAGAACAACAGGAGGGTGCATACTGTCAGACATCCAAAGCCTGCATTGTGAGCACTATAGCAACCTGACAACTGGTTGCATGACATGGATTGAGGATAAGGTATTGCTCTGATGTGCGATACAGTGGCCCACTGCTGCCTTTAAAGATGACCTCCAGGTGTGCACAATCTTTGATTTACAACATGGGTGGCCACAAGCTACTGGACTTTGACTTTGGGACACTGCAATACAATAGGCTAAAGGGTGTCTGGAACATACTTCCTTTTGCACAAGCCACTGTCTTAGGCAGCTCAACCCTATCTACAGAATGAGATGGCAAGAATATGCATACAGAAGTCATCAAAAAAAAAATATATATTACAATATGTGGTACATTACATTGCAGCACTGTACATAGAGTATGCAAACCAAAATATGAATTCTGTGGGCTTATTCTGGTCATGTTTTGTGAACTATTCGGGACAATTTTTGACAGCTGTCAGGATGCCTTTACCATTCAGAAAGCTCCATAGGATCGCTATCACTGCTGCTCCTCGTTTCCTCGGATTCATCGGAATCAGAAGCCACAGGATTAGAGATGGCTGCAAGCGGTTCACCACTGTAAGGAACAACATGAAGGACTGCATTGCCAGCTGTACAGGACAATGCCAGCAACTCGTTATCCTCATCTGAAGACATTGTGAAAGCAGTGCTGGCTTACTCCCACTCTTACACTGACGGATGCCTACCTAATGACGTCTTCAAGAAGGACGTTCACGAGCAGTTGGGGATGTGCAGCACGAAAGTAAACAGAGTGTGAAGAACAGTAGCGGGTACAATTTAAAAACTAAATTACGCGTAAATTAATAATGCTACAATGAGAAACACTGCACAGAACCGAATGACTAAAGGTAGGGAACACAAAAAAAGTATGATGTACCAACACAGGACAAACTTTGCATATGATCTTTAAATCCCACCAGGCCTCCTGGATATCTGCACAACTGCCATGCCAGTTCCTCTTTTGGCAGTTCTAGGAAACTGGAGGCTGAAGATTGGATCGCTGGAGCTAGAGAAAGTAGAAAGGTAAGCACCAGTACTATAGTGGGCTTACACACTCCCCCTGCCAGACTCTTGGCACCCTCACTAAGACATTGTCCATACTGTTCATAAGTCCAACAGTGGCATTGGAATTCATATTAACCATATTTACATTTCTAACACCTGATGCCTGTGACACTTGGCCAGCTGGTTATGATTATTGTATGATATTAGTAGTATAAATAAATGGTCAGTGTATGAAATGTCAGTTTGTGAGATTTGGCCCTTTTAATTACAAGGTGTCAGCAGCTGCAATCACAGGATGTATTACACTGGCCAGGAGATCTCTGTAATGTAATTAACTTCCTTTAGAAATTGAATTTTATGGCTTTTGTATGACCTCATGCTTTTGAAATTGGAAACTAGATATACATTTTATTACATCAGGACAGGACGTCATTTAGCTAATTCCTGTTGGCTATCTCTCACCTGGGTGACGGACTACAGGGTTTTAACCTCAATGGAACTGGTTGATCAAAGACTCATAATTTGGGAAATGGGTTTTTACTGATGTCACATCATTTAATATACCTCCTGAGAGGAAATCATGTTTGTATTTTTTTGATTCTAAAAGAAGGAGCTAGATGACTCAGAAAGGGTGTGGAGACACAGAATTTCAACTGATACTTGTGTCTGAAATGAATATCATATCATCTTGGGACTCTAGGGAGACACAGCTCTCTGATCTAACTGTAAAATGCACTTCCAGAGGTAATACCTTACATAGCAAAGTTCTAAATGTAGTGTGGTAGGAGTTTTGCTTTGTAATTTTCCCTTGTTCTTTTATGTGATTGTGAGCTCCTTGATATATTGTTCTGTGTTTAAATTTTTCATATTTTTATCATCTTTTAGTAAAGTACCTTTTCTTTGAAAGACTGCCTGGGTGTCTGCCAGTTCTTTTTGCATGTGACGTATAGGGAGTTAAGTCTGACAAAACTGTTCAACAGCTTGATGGTGTTACTAAGCTTAGAAAAAGGTAAGAATATACCTAAGGTCTCTTATAGAGTTAAAAGGGCTCATCTTGGAAACCTGGCTGGGTTCCCCGGTGAATGATTGTACCGCAATTCCAGAAGAGGGTACGTATCTGAGCCTGTTCATTGGGTATGCTGGCATAAGGTTAACAGTTTGAATCCCCCCCAAACTTGAGACTAAAGGTGATTTGGACCCAAAAGCAGACAGGTGGGTTACCCTGTCTGTTACCTGTTCACACTATTGCGCTTTGAGGTTGGCACTATAGGAGCAGAGGGCATGACCTGCTGAGTGCATTTGTGACAATGCCTATCTACTCAGGGTATGTACACTTATTCACACATGGTATATTTCTGTCTTGACAACTGGTGTACATCTATCCACAGGTAACAGTTGATAACATCCCACAATGTTTCCCATTAATAAACCGTACTTCTGAGTGAAACCTAGGAACAATAAGTAACATATACACCGTGGGTGCTATGAATTTATAGGCCACATGAATTGGTAGGCTAGAGGAGGCACAGAGGGTGTCATAAGTGAGCTTGATTATGGCTTGGGCTCACATCCTGACCTTCTTAGTAACTCTGTTTCTTCATCGGAAATAGAGGGTACGACTTCCTCTTCCGGCTGTGTCTCCAGCACAAGGGCATTGTCAGGAATTACAGGAACTACTTCAGTCTCTGGAATTTGTTCCTCAAAATCCAGCTCCACAACATTGTCCTTAAACAGCAACAATTCACTTGATTTTAAAATTCATCCACAATCCCCTCACTTTATGCCTACCTATCAAGCATTTAAACTGTCTTTGTGTTTGAGAATTTTTATATTCAGTATTTAAGCCAGGAAAGGGATAAAAAATTCTCATATTGAGAAGCTGGAAGCAAGGTCCCTTCCCCTTCCTGGTACACTATGCTACCAGCTCAGACTCCATGCTGCCCTTGTGGTTATATGTTTTGTAGCATTTAAGTTTATAGAGCAGGGGGGCATGCTGTATTGAATTCAATTGGGGGTAGATTTTAACTAGTTTTTTTCTATATTTTACAGTGCCACTGGATTTAAGTCAATGCCGCTAATCAACTAACAAAAGCCATGTTAGCTGACCGGTGGCAGTGACTTAAACCCAGTGGCACTGTAAGATATGGAAAAAAACTAGTTGAAATCTGGCATCATTGAATTCAATACAGTGTACCCCCATGCTCTGCAAACTCATATTACACAAAACATATGAGCATGGGGGTAGCATGTGGGTGGTGTGTGTAGTTTAGTGTACCAGGAAGGGGAAGGGATCTGGCTGGCAGTGCCTCAATATGAGTGCCCCACCAAAATCTAATTAACAAAATGCATAAACTTGAGATAAATTGTCTACTGGTGAACTGGGTAAGCGAATGGTTGAATAACCGTACACAAATCATCTGTATTAGGGGATATCAATCACCCTCAGGACACAAGACCAGTGGCGTGCTGCAGGGTTCAGTCTTGGGGCCAGTGCTGTTCAACATATTTATTTCAGACATGACCCTAAACTTACATAATTTGGCCATACAGTTCACTGACATTACTAAAATACTATCCAAGGTCAAAACTAAAGAAGATATAAAATACATAAACTAGGACCTAAATACACTGGAAGTTTGGGCACAAAACAATGGTCTGTCATTCAATACTGAAAAATGTGTCGTTATGCACCTCGGTGAAAATAATATCAATCAACATTATAAACTAAAAGGCACAACACTAAGTACAGTCACTGAAGAAAAAGACCTCGGAATAATTATATCTTCTGATTTAAGTTTTGGAAGACACTGTGGTCATCTGGTAACCAAAACAAACAGAATAATAGGTTGCATTAGAAAATATTTTGTATCCAGAAACAGGGATTGCATATTGCCTCTTTATAGAGCTTACATACATCCCCACCTGGACTATTGTTCCCAGTTGTGGAGTCCTTACCTGAGGAAGGATGTGTCGAGACTTGAGGGGGTTCAGGGATGGATTACCAAAATAGTTGAAAATATATGTAACCCCAAGGGGGCGCTATCCTTAGGGTCACTACCCCTGCCTGCCTCCTCTGAGACAGGATAAGGGGCCCAGATCCATTGATGGGTGCCTCCACCCAGAGGTCAGGGCTAGTACTGTCGAGATTGCCTCAGTCACAACCCTCTGGGTTACTGCAACCCCCCTTTCATCCCACTAGTGGCTCACTCGGGATACCCACAGTGCTTTTCCCCAGTTCACTTACCCCCCAGCTAGTATCTCTCAACTCGTTCCGGGGGCTCCCTGTAAAGGAAGGTACAGTTTTATCACAGTAACTATACAGCAGTTCACCAGTAATGCACACAGTAGCCAGGGTGTAGTTGCAGAACAAACAATCTGACTTATTCCAGGGGGAAGTAACCAGGACAGGGGGGAAATCAAGTTAATTGGCTTATCACTATTTCTATCTACCTAGGGCTCTGTGTACAGGCCTGACCCTAATATTTACTGTCCCTGGGTACGAAAGCCCTAATGGCTAGTCCTCCATGGCAGCTGGTTGGGGCCCTAACACAGGTAGCCTTTTCAGTACTGAGAAAGCCAGGATGGAAAGGCGATTCAGCTAGGTGGCCAGCAGTATAATAAAACAACTTGAGAACACTGTTGCAACTTAGCAGGGAGCTACCCTGGTTCTGTACTCACAACTCCAGCAAGCAATGGTTTCTGCACCCCTGGCAGGGCTAAGTCTGAGTTTCACCAGCCTCCTCACACATTTATATGGCAACTGCAGAGGGGCACCACACCAGGCTGCAGCCTCCAAGGCTTACACAAACTCTCCGCCGGCTAAGGTGCTGCAACGGCAGTTTCAACTTTCCCGAGGACCGAGCACGATTCAGCAGATTCTCCAATCTTCAAAACAGATCGAACCTGGTGGGTAGCTGGGCTGGCCCAGCCTCCTCTGACCACACGCAGCAGATTTAGTCAGACTTACTCAACGGTAACAAATGGCCACCTCAGGCCTTCACGCACTTCTCGTGCGAACACTCCACCAGTGCAGAAGCACACAGCTCCTTCCTTCTCCTCAGCCACTACGCATCTTCCCCTTCTCAGCATGGGGCTCTCCTTACAATTCAGGCGCTACCCGATTCTATTGGCTGGCATACCTGTCAGTCAATCAATCTTTTGCCCCTCAGTGGTGCGAAAAAGCGCCATAGCCCATAATGCCTTCTCCAGCTTATAAGCAGTTCCCCTATTGGTCAGACAGCTCTCCAGAGTCCCGAGGTACTGATTGGTCCAATTCAGCAGTTCTGGACCAAAATGGAGGAGACAACGAAACAGTCCTCCACTGCAAGGAAGTCAGAGTTAGAACAACTACGTATCATTATTATTGTCACGTTATTTCCAGCAAACAATCACATCCCCCAGCAAAGCTCCCTCTGCACCACTAGTGATGACATACGTGAGCTATTTTTCAGCGTCCCGGGCGGGACTCGGGCATACTACCACACAGCCCCCCCATTTCAGTTAATTATGACTGCGACAGGCAGCCCTTAAAGAGACAGCATATGGAGGCTTTAAAAGCGCTCCTTGCTACCCATTTAACGGCTTTATGCTGATCACCAACCGGGCATGGAGCATGGAAACAAGCTCCGGGAAATCTTTTAGGAACCTCCATTTGCAAGGGGGTTACACCCTCCCTGGCCTGGAAAACTTGGCGTCCGTGCCAAGTAATTACCCTTAATTCACTTGAAGGCACACAGCCTAATTGACACTACATCACACTTTGCATTACATACATGAATATTCACAGTGCACTATGGGTTATACAATGTTGTACACACATAACCCTTTGTTCCTTTTTTTCCCAATCAGGTCAATATTTTCTGCTCAGGGCCCCGGGACTAGGGAAACCCCTCCATTTCAGTTACTGGCGGGTCACCTAAAGTAGGGGCACTACACCCAAAGGGTAATACTAACAAACTAGAGTTATCCCCCAAAGCTAACTTAGGCAAGGAGCTCGGGAACACATACATCCCTTTGTGGACCACATTTAAGGGCAGGTCTACTGGTTGACCCAGAGACTCATAACTCAACTTTATTACAGGCCGTACTTCTCGGCTGGAGCATCTAGGTGTCTCGGGGGAACCCTGAAACAGGCCCTGATTCCAACTCAGCCCCACTGACATTAGGGACGGGAACCTCCACAGGGGAGCAGGGCCCAGTGCTCATAGTATTATTGGTGGCCTGACCCTCTACCCCAGGACCCACTCCACTGGGCTCAGCTGAGGGCTGGGTAGCTACTAGTGGGGAACCATCAGGGCACTCAAAATATTCTTCCGGTTCTTGCATATCACTGGCTTGTCCCCCCCACCTCACTCTCTTCATCTGAGAAGTCAGATAATTCAGCCAGGCCAGACAGTTCAGCCAGGCTTAAGGACCCCACCCCTTGGACTTGTCTGCTACCCAGCTCATCTTCTGGAGGTATCGGCTCCGGAGACAAAGTAGGGGTTCAAACAGTCCAGACGGGCCAATCTCATTTCCAGAGTTGACAAGGGGATTGCCCCGAAACAACTGGCTCAGTTCATAAGAGGGATAGTATTCAATATCATCTTCATTGTCTTCCGACACCGATTGTTGATCATCTCCTTCTGCAGGGTTTGGACAAGGCTCTCTTGGTGGGCTTGCCAAAGAATCCATGGGTTTGGTTCTTTTCTTGGCAGCAGATCTAGTCACAGGCTGGGAGGGGGCGGCAGTTGAAGGTTCGGCTTCAATCAGGATTTGCCCAATTGGCAGCAGATGATTTTGGTGAATAGTTTTCACATCTTTGGAATTGTTTTCAGGTCGCACTTTATATACAGGCAAATCAGCCAGTTGTCCCACAACAATGTGCGGGAGGTGATGCCATCGGTCAGCAATCTTATGTTTTCCATGCAGCCCCAGATTTCGCAGCAACACTCTATCCCCTTCTCTTAGCTCCAATGTCTTCACTTTCTTGTCATACCTCTCCTTATTGGCCAAGTTTCTTTTAGCAGCCATAGTCTGGGCCAACTGATAAGCATGGTTTAACTGGGCCTTCAGCTTCTGTACATATTGTAGATGATTTTCTGCTTGCACCCCAGCAGGGGAAACCCCAAAACACACATCCATGGGCAATCTAGCCTCTCTCCCAAACATCAGTCGGTACGGGGAAAATCCTGTGGCATCACTCTTGGTGCAGTTATAAGCGTGAACCAGGGTACTAATCTGCTGGCTCCATCTCGGTTTGTCTCTGGGCTGCAATGTGCCCAACATGTCAAGTAATGTGTGGTTAAACCTTTCAGGCTGGGGATCTCCCTGAGGATGGTAAGGGGTGGTTCTTGAGTTTTGCACCCCCCACAAAGACAGCATCTCTTTAATCAAGCGGCTCTCGAAGTCCCTTCCCTGGTCGGAATGGATCCGCTGGGGGCCCCATAGTGAACAAAAAAGTTTTCAACAAGTATCTTAGCCACCGTGGTTGCTTTCTGATCCTTAGTAGGGAACACCTGTGTGTACCGAGTGAAATTATCGGTAACCACCAATATATTACTGATATTTTTCAGATCGGGTTCCAGACTTAAGAAATCAATGCAGACTAGTTCCATGGGGCACTAGTAGTAATGTTGACCATAGGAGCAGCTCTCTGGGGCAAGGCTTTCCTCTGCAAACACCAACTACAGGTCTTGACATACCGCTCCACATCTGCGCTCATTTTTTGGCCAGTAAAACCGGGCTCATATCAAATCGAGAGTTCGGTCGATGCCAAGATGCCCCATCTGATTATGCAAAGACCTTAAAACCAGTTCCTTTAACTCTGAAGGCAGCACCAGCTGTTGTTTGATGATCTGGTCCTCTTTATGTACAGTCTTTCAGTATAGTAGTTGGCTAATCAGCCTTAATTTGGGCCCTTCTTTATATAACAAGGTGGCTCTTAAGTCGGTAGAGCGCAATTTGGGACACATCTCGCCCAGCCTGCAGGGCTTCCACCACCAGCTTTATCAGAGAATCTCGGGATTGAGCCTGTTGAAGACTAGTATTGTCAAACTGAGGCAGTGAACTAGTGTCCAGGGTGGAAAAATGACAGTAGGCAGCAGGTATACAGCTCTCAGATGGCCCCAAGCAATCCACCATACAGTTCACAGCATCCGGGGACACCTGATCTTCCTTGTCAAACTTCTGGCAAAGGGCTCTTATGTCAGGCTCAGACAACCTGATCCAATCAGCTTGGGGCATAGGCCTCTGAGAAAGGGCATCCGCATCTATATGGTTTAAACCGGGCCCTGTATTCAACAACATAGTCATAGGTGGCCAAGGCAGAGAGCCACCTGTGGCCAGTGGCGTCCAACTTGGCTGAGGTTTGTACATAGGTCAGAGGATTGTTATCAGTCTTTACTAATATCTTGGCACCGTACAAATAGTCATGGAACTGATCAACAATGGCCCACTTCAGGGCCAGGAACTCTAGCTTATGCACGGGATAGTTTTTCTCTGACGGAGCCAGACTTCTGCTGGCAAAAGCTACAGGTCTCAGGCCATTTGAGTGCTCCTGATACAACACAGCCCCCAATCCTTGAAGACTAACATCGGTATGGAGAACGTAGGGCTTGGCCGGGTCAGCATAAGCCAACACGGGGGCATGGGTGAGTTGATATATGATGTCATAGAAAGCGTCCTCACACTCAACAATCCAACAATCCCCAAACAGTTCATTCGGCTGGAAATACCTCTTCTCGGTCTCGGATCGCACAACTTTCTTATACTTTTTGTGTGTAGGAGGGTACCCCTGAGTGAGGCTGAGGAGGGGGATGAATCACTTGAGAATAGTCCTTGACAAATCACCTATAATATCCTCAAAACCCCAGAAACCGTTGCAACTCTTTCAAGTTCCTGGGTTGGGGCCAAGTAGTCAACGCCTCCACTTTGCTAGGGTCAGTCTCTATGCCCTCAGTAGACACTGTGTGGCCCACATATTTTACGGAAGTCTGGAAAAATTGACACTTATCTATAGACAGCTTGAGGCCGAACTCCTCCAGCCGATCCAAGACCTTAAATAGTCACTGTTCGTGTTCTTCCAACGAGCGTCCAAACACTATGACATCATCTAAATAGACCAGACACTCGAGCAAATTCATGTCCCCCACGGCTCTCTCCATCAGGCGCTGAAAGGTGGCTGGAGTACCTGAAATCCCTTGAGGCATCCGAATGAACTCATAGAAACCTAGGGGTCAAATGAATGCAGTCTTCTTTCAGTCCCCTGGGGCCATCGGGATCTGGTAGTACCGGCTGCAGAGATCCAACACAGAAAACCACTTGCTGCCATTTAAACAGTCCAAGGCGTCCTGTATTCATGGCATGGTGTACTGGTCGGGGATGGTCCGCTGATTCAAAGTGCGATAGTCTACACACATCCGAACCGTCCCATTCTTCTTCCTTACTACCACAATGGGGGAAGCATAGGGGCTCCTGGACTCTTGTATCACACCAGCAGCCAACATCTCTTGCAGATGCCGCCCGTACATCGATGTCAGCCGGCCAGGCGCGGGATCTCTCGAAAGGCCTTTCGTCATGCAGCCGAATGTGATGCTGAGCCCCTTGCACACATCCCACATCCCATTCTTTCAGGGAGAATACCTGGTCCCTTTGGGAAAGCCTCTCACTGATCCTCTTTTTCCATTCAGCTGGCAACGGAGAGTCACCGAAATCAAACAAATCAGGAGTAACTCGATCGTCTGCCTCGGGACCCTTGCTGCTTGGCAGTACTGCGGTATCCGCACAATGGACACTTGCCAGGGTGCACCCTCTTCTTATTCGAATCTCTTTGTTGGACATATTATGCACTTGAACCATCACTCTCTTGACATAAGCATGAGCTCTAGCTGGCAAGATACTGGGCTTTATCAACAGTCCCTCAGGCAATCTTCCCTCCCCAGGCGCATCCAACATCAACAACTTATTCTTGACATCTGTCCCTAATTGTACTTCTCCATGCAAGACACACTGGGCTTTTGGGGTGAGTATCACTGGAGCCGGATCCTTTTTCCACACCACCCCCACCGGGCCCTCAGGTTCCTCCTGACCAACCTTCCTCTGGGTGGCAACTGCTTTTTGGAGCATAGCGGGTATTTTTAGAGCTTGCCCAGTTTTGAATGTCTGTTTTTCTGAGCACAACTGGGCCGGTCATCCAAACATATGTGCATTCGTCCCAATCAACAAAGGCACCCCATCATATAGTCCAGTGGGTGGGCGAACTAAAACTAAAGTTTCCACCTGCTCATCCATTCCAGCCACAGATGTCGAGCATGATAACCAAACTCAGATATACCCCAAATACGGATATGCCTTGTCACTCAACCCCCACACATGTAGACCATTCAAGGGTTGCAGGGGCACCTCAGGTAAATGTGCCTGATACCAGTCCTGTAACATGATGGTTACCTGAGAGCCACTGTCTAATACAGCCCGAGTGGGAATCCCATTTACTCGCACCGGGGTCTCCATTGAAGTCCCGACCACATCAGACCAGTCGGAGGCCACAGCATTGGCGGGTCGACTAAGCCTGGGCCTGAGTCACAAAACTTTTCCTAGGGGGTCGAGACCGGGTCCAGTGATGCCAAGTGATCAGTCTACTGTTAACTTTCCTTAAGTTCTCCATCCTCTGACACTCAGGTTGAAAATGCCCATCTTCTCCACAATGGTAACAGAACTTGAGGTCCCGGAGATCACTGTTTGGCGGTGGGCCCCGTATTTGTGGGGGGCCCTGAGAGGGGTGAGGGGGCTCCCTTGGGCCAGGGGTCTGGTTTTGGTTTATCTCAGGGGCCCCGGACCTAACAGGGTACATAGCAGATTGCTTTAAGTCTCTCACCAGTTCCCGTAAATTCCTGACCTCGGCCCTCAACTCACTCTCTACATGGGGGTCAGAGGAGACAACTTGCATTCCCACAACACCAGGAAAATCTGGGGATCCCTCAGACCCTCTGGAAGGCTGACCTCCTCAGGGGTGCTAGGCTCATGGGTCCCACTAGGGTTTACCGCCCCCACACACATGGCTTCCACCCCTCTTCATCAGTCTCCACCTCTCTAATTTCCCTCATTAATTGACAATATTCAGGCAGGGTGGCCCGTCGATCATGTAACTTAAGTTTCAGCAGTATTACATGAGAGAATCTGGCAGATTTTAAAACATGTT
Source organism: Neoceratodus forsteri (assembly GCA_016271365.2). Classification (NCBI taxonomy): domain Eukaryota; kingdom Metazoa; phylum Chordata; order Ceratodontiformes; family Ceratodontidae; genus Neoceratodus; species Neoceratodus forsteri. The sequence goes on from CM057451.1 coordinate 10,640,587, forward strand.
CTAACCTGACCTGATTCAGGGCTGCGGCAGTGAGTCCCCCCTTTCTATAGGCCTTCTGCAAGGCCCGCTCCACCCTAGTGACGAAGGCGGACAGTTTCTCATTCCTCCACTGCTTAGCAGACCTGAATTTCCATAATAAGTCTTCACCAGTCTCTGTACTCCCAAAAACCCCTTCTAAAGCAGAGAGATACTCTTCGGCAGTGGCTTCCAGACTGGTGGCCCGGAAAAACCTAATGGCTTCTAAAACGGGACCCCGCAAGCTCTCCATCAGCCTCTTCCTTTTCTCCCCCTCAGAGCATTGCCATTCCTGGACTAAGGGGGTGGCATAGTCCATCCAAGACTCCAGGTCATCCTCCACTGGCACCATGCCAGAAAAAAAGTTTTAACTTACGGTAAGAATCGAGCTGTATAGGTGGGACCACTAGGGGCAGTGAAGCCAACACAGAACTCTTGGAGGAACAGGGGGAGGTGCCGGGGGGAGCCCTGAGGGGTAGCATCACTGGACAAATCCAATGCTTGAAACAGTTCCTGGGTAGTTCTCCCCTCCACAGCCAGCAATTTAAGCAGTTTGTCTTTGAAACTATTCATTTGGGGAGACCCCCCAGGGGTGACTGACCTACTTCAAATATGAATTAGCCTCCATCCCTGTGAGGCACCCTCCGCGTAAATCACGGGAGGTACCTTCTCGGGGTCAATGGCCACATTGCACAGGAGTAGCACCTGCAGTGTCTATTCGAGCAAGTCAGCCATACACCCTTTTACCTCCACTTTGCCTAAACATTTAACTCGCTGTACTGTGGAAATGATGTCAGCAGTTGGGGTTCCCAAAGGCACATCTAGCAGTAACACAATTTTCTGGGAGTCCAGCTCTTCAGATTCACCCCACCCCATCAGTCTGTGTACCATGGTCTTAATAGGTCCCAACTTAATTTTTCCCAACATATCCCCTTCCACTTTTTCCATCTCTTGTGTACCTCCCCACTTAGCCACTAGGAGACACTGATCCCAGCAGTGCCTCCAATTTGCAACCCCAAGGGGGCGCTTTCCTTAGGGTCATTACCCCTGCCTGCCTCCTCTGAGACAGGATAAGGGGCCCAGATCTGTTGACAGGTGCCTCCACCCAGAGGTTAGGGCTAGTACTGTGGAGATTGCCTCGGTCACAACCCTCTGGGTTACTGCAACCCCCCTTTTGTCCCGCTAGTGGCTCATTCGGGATACCCACAATGCTTTTCCCCAGTTCACTTACCCCCCAGCTAGTATCTCTCAACTCACTCCGGGGGCCCCCTGTAAAGGAAGGTACAGTTTTATCACAGTAACTATACAGCAGTTCACCAGTAATGCACACAGTAGCCAGGGTGTAGTTGCAGAACAAACAATCTGATTTATTCCAGGGGGAAGTAACCAGGACAGGGGGGAAATCAAGTTAATTGGCTTATCACTATTCCTATCTACCTAGGGCTCTGTGCACAGGCCTGACCCTAATATTTACTGTCCCTGGGTACCCAAGCCCTAATGGCTAGTCCTCTGTGGCAGCTGGTTGGGGCCCTAACACAGGTAGCCTTTTCAGTACTGAGAAAGCCAGGATGGAAAGGCGATTCAGCTAGGTGGCCAGCAGTATAATAAAACAACTTGAGAACACTGTTGCAACTTAGCAAGGGAGCTACCCTGGTTCTGTACTCTCACGACTCCAGCAAGCAGCGGTTTCTGCACCCCTGGCAGGGCTAAGCCTGAGTTTCACCAGCTTCCTCACACATTTACATGGCAACTCCAGAGGGGTACCACACCAGGCCGCAGCCTCCAAGGATTACACAAACTCTCCACAGGCTAAGGTGCTGCAACGGCAGTTTCAACTTTCCCGAGGACCGAGCGCGATTCAGCAGATTCTCCAATCCTCAAAACAGGTCGAACCTGGTGGGTAGCTGGGCTGGCACCAGCCTCCTCTGACCGCATGCAGCAGATTTAGTCAGACTTACTCAACGGTAACAAATGGCCGCCTCAGGCATTCACGCGCTTCCTGCGCGCGAACACTCCACCAGCGCAGAAGCACACAGCTCCTTCCTTCTCCTCAGCTACTACGCATCTGCCCCTTCTCAGCATGGGGCTCTCCTTACAATTCGGGCGCTACCCGATTCTATTGGCTGGCATACCTGTCAGTCAATCAATCTTCTGCCCCTCAGTGGTGTGAAAAAGCATAGCCCATAATGCTTCTCCAACTTACAAGCAGTTCTCCTGTTGGTCAGACAGCTCCAGAGTCCCGAGGTACTGATTGGTCCAATTCAGCAGTTCTGGACCAAAATGGAGGAGACAACCGAAACAGTCCTCACTGCAAAGGAAGGCAGGTTAGAACAACTACATTATCATTATTATTGTATGTTATTTCCAGCAAACAATCACATCCCCCAGCAAAGCTCCCTCTGCACCACTAGCGATGACAGATGTGAGCTATTTTTCAGCGTCACGGGCGGGACTCGGGCATGCTACCACACAGCCCCCCCCCATTTCAGTTAATTACGACTGCAACAGGCAGCCCTTAAAGAGACAGCATACGGAGGCTTTAAAAGTGCTCCTTGCTACCCATTTAAACGGCTTTATGCCGATCACCAACCAGGCATGGAGCATGGAAATGAGCTCCGGGAAAGCTTTTAGGAACCCCCATTTGTGAGGGGGTTACATATACAAAACAAAACCTACGATCAACGGTTGAGGGAGCTGAATATGTACACCTTGGAACAGCATAGAATAAAGGGGGACTTATTATTAATGTACAAAACTTCAAGAGACCCTGAATTAATGACTGAGCTGGGCATGACATTCATTTCCAGATCATGTAATCTTAGAAGTCACAAATTCCAACTACCCCAACCTATCCAAAAAGTAATAACAGAAGATTCTTTTTTACACAAAGAATTATTCCATTATGGAATTCACTGCCAATTCACCTTGCGAACTCAAATAACATTGAGATTTTATTTTAATTTGGACATCCTACTGCAACCACAGTGACTTGTTCCAGCACTCTGGAAGATGTACTCATATGGGTAACGCACCTCCTGTACATCTAACGCATCCGAGTATAACTCCTAGCAACCCTTCTCCTGCTTAAATATTGAATATGTAGATTCTCCAATGAGGACTGTTTAAGTCCTTGATAGATAGGCTTACAGTAGGGGGACTGAGGGTTGCACCTAAGCGATTGTTCTTTAATAGGCTCTGCAAGTCGCTCAATTACCGTCTATTCAGGCACAAAGGGTGTAGCTTCGGGATTCAGATTGTAAGACGGTTCACGGGTTGCAAAATCCTCAAGGTGGGTGTACTACTGGATGGTTTAGAATTTGCCCACTCCATAGTCTGAAATGGCACACATTGCAGTAAATTAGGTACTGTGATGCAGCACACAGTATCATCACTGTCACCAGAACTGTTTTATCCTGGTTCTTGTACAGGCAACAGCAGTCAGAACACTGGTAATATTACTCGGCAAGTCAGTTCTTTGTGGAGCTGTTATACTCAGATTTTTGATCTCCCTATTGCTGGACATTCGGTTTCAGTTGTTAGCTCAGGCACAGTCTCTCCAATGGTTAAGAGATTGCTTCTGTGGACAGTCTTTTCTAGGCCTCTGCCTCATTCCTAGTGAATTTTGTACACTGGTAGGTCTGACATTTGTTTAGCTATGATGTATTACTCTGGTGCCCACTGGTCTTGAATCTTGTGTTTTCCTTGAAGGTCCAAATTTCTCATAAGTATATGGTCTACAACTTGTAACACCTGGTGATGGACCCTCTTGTCATGCCTAGTTTTGTTTGCAAGGCTGTTCCTGACTGCTGCCTCAGAGGCAAGTTGGTATGCTTTCTGTAGTTGCTGACACAGTCTCCTGATGTATTCTAAATAGGTCTGTTTGCATGCACCACACCATCTGCTGAAAACCCCAAACTTAAATCCACTGGTAGCCGAACTTCTCTGCCAAACATCAGGTAGAATGGGGAACTCTGAGTGGAATAATTTTAAATGCAGTTGTAGCCATGCATTAGGGAACTTTTCTGACTTCAGTTGGGTTTCTGAGCTGGATACAGGGTGCCCAACATGTCAAGCAGTATGCGGTTGAAGTGCTTAGGCCTGTGGGTGGTAAGGTGTGGTTCTTGACTTTCTGATTCCAAAAGTAGCCAGAAATTCATTTACAAGTTGATTTTCTTTTTTTTTAATAGAGCTTTTTACCTTACCATAGCCACCTCACACCTTTCTTTGGGCCATTTCTTGGGCACCCCCAGTCCCATCGTTTGCTCCCCCAGTGCACCCTGCTCATCAGGATCCGCACAGATCAGGACCTGAGAGTTCCCGAGAGTTGTCATATACAGCAATGGGGAACATATTTTCTGGTGTTCTCCTCATTACTCCCTGGGGCCACAATGACATAGAAGCACACTTGTGTGGAGGTGCGCGTGTGTTCTGGAACCGGGGACCCCAATCCACCTACCTGGCCTAATGCCAGACCCCCATTTGCTTGATACTACCACCAAGCCTTCACTTGTTGGCAGGCAAGAACTGAGAAGCCTTGCCTCCCAAATCAGGAAAGGAGAGCTGCCAAGTGGCTGCTCAGTTCTGTCCCAGCCCCAGCTGAGCCCCAGCAACTGGAGCCCTTTCCTGAACTTGGGTTGCTGGCTTGGTAAGAGATAAGGTGTCCAGCACCTCAGCCCTTTACACCACTGGGCCAACGCTTTACAAGTTGACTTTCAAAGTCCCTCCCTTGGTCAGAGTGGATCCTTTGAAAGATGCCATAAAGATGTATGTACTGCTATAACACTTTAACAATTTTGGTTGCTTTTTGGTCTTCTATATGGTATATATTTATTCAGTTTTTGTTGACTGGGAAAGGAGGGCTAGGGAACCAACGGAAACTGAACCAAATTAGGCTGTTGGAGGTATTTTTAGTGACTGGGGGAATTTGGCCAGAACACTGGGGAAATTCCTTTATTCTTCTAGTAGGGGGAGCTGCTGTCTCTTGTGATGGCAGCCCAGGTGGCTGCAGGGTGTGTTGGACTGCAGCAGGTTGGGGAGCAGTCTTCCGACTCAGCTGGTGTGGTGAAGGAGGACAAACTTGTGGATCTTCACCTTTCTGAGGAACAAAATGCTGACTTGCCTGTTAGCGACATGGATTCTTTTGACAGTGATACCTCCACCTTGAATCATGTTGAGGAAATGCTTGATAAAGAATTGGCAAAGAAAAAAAATGATACTCCTGCAACTGATGGCTGAGTATGAAGCTACTTACAAAAAGAGGAAAGCTGAGCATAAAAACAAATGGGCAGCTTTAATGCTGTCTAGCAGATGTCTTCCTGATACTGTTGCATTGTCGAGTGAGGATTTAGCTTAAGACGGCATTCCCAGACCAGCTGATTGTCAAGCTGGGAATGCTGCTGTGACAGTGCCTCAAGAATTCAGTTTGCTTTTGGTGTACCAGCTGTGACTCCTGGAGAACCACTGTAGTCCCCAGAAGCTGCTTTGAGTGTGGCTGGTTGGGTTCAGGATTCTGCGGAGAAGTGGATTCCGGACCTGGATTGGGACCCCACTGCAACCTCTACATAGACTACCACACTGGAATGGCACCCACCTTGTCAGCAGGTACCACCTACTTCTTCTTCTAAGCCATCAGTTATTTTGTCAAAATCTGTCACAAACGCCACTATTCCTACCTCTGTTCAGGAGCCGCACATGTCTGTTGCCATGACAATGCCTGAAACGGCAGGAGGAGATACAATCTCTGAGGACGCTTGTCAGAATATTTCTTCAGAGTCTTCTGACTCTAACCTCCCTGGTGCTTCTACTGTAATACACCAGGGAAACTCTGACCTTGTTACAAATGAAACTCAGGACATGGACCTCGCCCTCCCCTCTCTGACCGCAGGCCTCTGATTTCTGACTTGTTTACAAACAAAACTGAGTTTGCACCTCATAGAAATGCTGTTAGAATCTGATATAAAGGGGGTTTAGGATCCCAGGCCAATAGGCAATATATGGGTAAAACTCTTTCGAAAGATTCCTTGCATTTTACTCTGGCTGATGTCTTTGCATTTATTCATGTTTCTGGCGAAGACAATTTCAGTGTGTCTTCACAGCCCTCAAGCCTTGGAACATTTTTGGTTACGTTATGACCAGGTAAAGTTTTCACCCTTGTGGACACCCTTTCTTGTTATTCCCTTAACCACACTTCTAGTCAAGTTTGTGACTATCATGTTTTGGAATGAATGGGTACCGTTGGGGGATATCCTTCACTGGCTCCAACAATGTTGTGAAGTTTTAAGTGCTCCTGAACCCATTTTGGATGCTGAGCATTTCTGGACTTGTAATTGGAGATTCAAGATTAAATTCAGAAGTACAGAAGAAGGCATCATACCTCTGCCCAATAGTTTTCTCTTGGGATGAGACCATGGTGTGTGCTTTTACCCAGAACAGCCCCATGCTGGAGTACTGCGTGCAGTTCTGGAGACCCAATCTCCGCAAGGACATAGACAGGATGGAGGCTGTCCAGAGGAGGGCATCTAAAATGGTGCAGGGTCTGCACCAGAAGACATATGAAGAGAGACTTAAGGAGCTGAATATGTACAGCCTCGAGGAAAGGAGGGAGAGGTGGGACATGATAGAAACGTTCAAGTATCTCAAGGGAATCAACAAAGTCCAAGAGGGTAGCATCTTTCAAAAAAAGAGGTGTGCAAGAAAAAGGGGGCACAATTTGAAGATAGAAGGGGGCCGGCTCAGAGGTAATTTAAGGAAGTATTTTTTCACAGAGAGGGTTGTGGATGCATGGAACGGCCTTCCGGAGGAGGTTGTGGAGTCAAAAACAGTGGTGGAATTCAAGCATGCATGGGACAGTCATAAGGCAATTCTAGGGGGTGGGGGTAGGAAGAAGTAGGCTGCTGGTTAACTAGGATCTGCAGCTTATCCATTAGGTAGGGAAATGGGCAGACTGGGTGGGCCAAGCGGTCCTTATCTGCCATCAAAATATATGTTTCTATGTTTCTATGCTTGTTACAAATGTGGGGATAGGACCCACATTTGGAGTGTTTGTGACAAACCTCACTGCTCTATTTGTGGTGAAGTGGGACATATTAGTGCACAATGTGCTAATTTCTCTAGATGTAACCTTTGTGATGAATCTGCTCACCTTTATCATGAATGTCCCTGGGCATCTAAAAATAAACTAATCCCTATTAATACTGATCAAATCAAATCAAATCATATTTTATTTATAAAGCGCTTTTCAAAAATCAAAGTGCTTGTACAATATTAAAACAACCAGTAAACAATTAAATACACAATATTAAATACAGCAAATATAAGACTAGGTATCCTCTCCAAATGCTAAACAAAACAGATAAGTTTTCAAAGAGGATTTAAAAGTCTTGGTGGACGGGCAATCTCTAATCCAACGAGGTGAAGAATTCCACAGGGTCAGGGCTACAAAAGCGATCCTCCACCACACTGTCAGTCAATGCAATTTGTGCAGCACAGGAAAATATGTGATATACATATATATATATATATATATATATATATTTACATATATATATTTATTCTATTCAAAAACTTCATTAATGCATCAGTTAGAGTTCTTCTACAGCGAAAAAAAGTGAGGAAATTCGATTTTAAGGTTACCACCCCTTGCACCCCACCCCAGCCCGCCCTCACCAACAGGCATCGGGTGTGCATTAGTCCTTGGTCCCAATCTCTCACCCCATTCTCTCCTACACTACAGCACCTCAGCTTGCTCACACATGGGATGGGGTGGAAGATATGACCCCAACGCACCACCCAATGCCTGTTGGTGGGGCGAGCTGGGGTGGGGTCAAGGAGGGTAACCCTAAAATCGAATTTCCTCACTTTTTTCACTGTAGAAGAACCCTAACTGATGCATTAATGAAGTTTTTTGCATAGAATATATATACAATTATATATATATATATTACATATTTCCCCCTGCTTTTTACTATGCAGACAAAGCTTTTAAGACTCTTTTGTTCAGTTATTGTGGGGGAGCAGACTTAATCCAGTTGAAAGATGTCATACTTACCAGACATTGCAGGAAGGAGGGATTAATATGATACAGCCTGTGGTGTTCTTTTTTAGTATCTTTTTTACTCCAATATTAAGCCTTTGATGACTAACATGGATTGTATGTGGTCACCTATAGCGCAGCACTGGCCCATAGCATTTTTTGTGCATTGGGGTATGGACTCTGGGTATAGACTGATGATGCACTTGCCTGCTCATGTCCAGACTTGTTTTTTGAAATATATTAAACTTTGGAAAGTGATATTGGACACTATTCGAGGAAACACACGGAAACAATTGTACAATGCCATAACAGTAAGTCAGTTTTATGAAGATCGTGTATATGTAGTTAGTCTACAGGTGGATTGCAATCTCATCATTGAGGCCGCTACAGAAAAAAGGATACCTGTCAATAAATGAGGAACACTATCTGGCTCTACAGTCAGGGGAAATTAAATGTTCGAGTCAATCATAAACACAAGGCCCAGCAAAACAAATGGGAGTTGTTTCTTTATGTGGGAGACGGAGCCCCCCCGCACCCTCTGTACTTCATATAATCAACTCCAGGGAGTCATGTATTTCAGGGATGGGGAGAATGTCAGGAGGGGGGAAATTACTTGTTTCTGTGAGAAAAACATTTTTTAGCAGGAAGGAGACCTGGTGGGAACTGAACAGCTGTCCCAGGCCACGTACCACACCTTGTGCTGGTGCCCTAGCCAATCCACCACAGGAGCAGCTCAGCAATCCACCCCAACACATGGCAATTTCAGCCCTCTTCAGTAAACATGCAGCGATACAGGGGGAGTGGTAATACCTTATCGCTATTATACCCCTGTTGCTCTAAATCCCTTTGTGCTTTACACAGTGCATTTCTTGCAGCGTGCTTCTTTTGTGCGCTCTTTTGACCCGATGTCCTGTTTCTCTGATGGCTGCTATTTGCTCCTTTGCTGTGTCTCCTGCTCCTGACCTTTTGGTGGCTCAGGATTCTGCTCAGGCATCATTTTTATGCCCAGGATGAGCATCTGTTTCTTCTACTGTGTCCATTTTACCTGAGTTTGCCGTTTCACAGCTGTGAAAGATTCATAGAAGCATAGAAACATAGAAATTGATGGCAGATAAGGACCGCAAGGCCCATCCAGTCTGCCCATTTTTCTACCTTATGAATGTGCCATAGGCTTGTACTCTGTCAATGGCCTATTTATTTATTCTCATATGTATTGTTCCCTTATGCCTGTCCCATGCCTGTTTGAAGCCCTGCACTGTATTCATATCCACCACTTCCTGAGGTAGGCCATTCCATGCATCCACCACCCTTTCTGTGAAAAAGAACTTCCTCATATTACCCCTTAATCAGCCTCCCTCTAATCTCATGCTGTGTCCTCTTGTTCTGCTGTTTTTCTTATATTGAAACATGTTAGACGCTTTCACCTTGTTAATGCCCTTAAGATGTTTAAATGTTTCAATCATATCACCTTTCTCCCTCCTTTGCTCTAGGGTATACATATTGAGCAGAACTGATCTTTGAGGTACCCCACTTGTGACTTGCGTCTCTTCTGACTGTATACCGTTTACCACCACTCTCTGTTTTCTGCCCGCCAACCAGTTTGCCACCCAGTTGATCAACCTCTGACCCACCCTGAGCCTACCCAGCTTATTAATCAATATTCTATGTGGAACAGTATCAAAAGCTTTGCTGAAGTCAAGGTAGGTGACATCAAGTGCACCCCCTTGGTCCACCACTCTGGTTACCCAGTCAAAGAACTCTATGAGATTAGTTTGACAGGGCCTTCCTGTTGTAAACCCATGCTGTCTTGGATCCTGTGCCCCTATGGATTTCAGGTTTTGCACTATCCTTTCCTTAAGGAGTGCCTCCATAATCTTACCCACTACTGAGGTAAGACTGACTGGTCTGTAGTCCCCTGCCTCCTCCCTGCTACCATGCTTGTGGAGCAGGATCACATGAGCCCTTATCTAGTCTTCTGGGACCTCTCCTGTACTCAGAGATTCACTAAACAGTTTTGATAATGGCTCTGTTAGTTCCACCCTTCGTTCCTTTAGTACCCTAGGATGTATGCATTCAGGTCCCATTGCCTTGTCCACCCTGAGCTTAGCAAGCTCTTGTAGGACCCTTTCTTTTGTGAAGGGACTAGTACACAGCTCCCTCTCCCCTGTACCCATGGTGCTGAGCTGTGGGCCCTGCCATACCTTCTCCCCAGTAAATACTGAGCAGAAGTATCTATTTAAAATAGATGATTTTCCTTGGTCCTCCTCCACACATTCCCCCTTATCCCCTTTGATCTTAGCAATACCCCCTCTGGACTTTCTCGTTTCACTAATGTATCTTTAGAAAGTCTTGTCCCCTTCTTTTACTGTTTGTGCTAGTGTTTCCTTGGTTTGGGCCTTTGCCTGCCTTACTGCCTTCCCTGCTTTCCTTAGGGAAGTTTGGTATGCCTCCCTATCTTCATCCCGCTTAGTTCCCTTATATTTCCTGAAGGCCAACCTTTTGGCTCTGACCTTTTCTGCTACTGTTTTTCAGAACCAAAGTGATTTCCTCCTCCTTTTGCTCATGATTTTCTCTCTAACACAATGGGATGTTGCTTCAAGTATTGCATCCTTAATGCTTGCCCACTTTTCCTGTACCCTCTTACCTGTATTTCTTCTTGCCAGGGCTAGCTTAACTCTGTTGGCCATCTTATCAAAGTCAGCTCATCTGAAGTCCCATATTTTGTCCTTGGAATGGGATGATTTGGAATGGATGATTTGGAATTTGGAATGGGGTGCTTCCCCAGCAGGCCATTCTCGACTACGTGACCAGCTGGAGGAAACCACTGGATGCTTTTCAAGCCACTGCACTACGAAGAGTTTTCCCCACCAACTTCACCCCAGGTGCTGCTCTAGCAGGCCATCCTCAACTAAGTGACAGGCTGGAGGAAGCCACTGGATGCTTTCCAAGCCACTGCACCACAGAGAGCTTTCCCCACTGACTGCACCCCAGGTGCTGCCCCAGCGGGCCATCCTCGACTAAGTGACCAGCTGGAGGAAGCCGTCGAATGCTTTTCAAGTCACTGCACCACAGAGAGCTTTCCCCTCCAATTTCACCTGCATTCTTCCTCAGTTCTGATTCCAGGGAAGTGATTTGCCACTGAAGGAAGAAGCCGATTGGCTACTCCAGGAGCAGCAAAGCCTCGTTTGGCTGGCTGATCTGCTTCTAGCTAGGCTGATTTTTTTGGACATTTAGGGGCCAACTGGGTTACTGCTATCGATGTGTGTTGATGGAAGGGCATTGTGTAAACTGTTTATGGTTGTTTAACAGCATTTTACTGTTCATTTTTAAATGTAAGCCCTATTCTGTGTAAAAGCAATCTTACAGCTTTTAAGTCCAAACCTGGTACTTCTTAACTGCAATTTGACAGCTTCTAAATACAAGCCCTGCACTGTTTTAGGCCAATTTTACAGCTTAGTTTGAATTCTAAGTCTTGCACTGCCTAAGAGTAATTGTACAACATGCTTTTAAATGTAAGCCGTGTACTATTGCCACCTAATTGCAATCTTGTCATTCAGACCTGGTTTGTTTAACTTTTATTTTAAGCCCAGAACTGTGCACCTATCAGGGTTACAAACAGACCCCAGGCTTCTTAGCTGTTTGTATTATTTAAACCTATTACTAGTCCTGCTTCCGGGACACAAACAGTCTCCTGGTACTCTAAGAATATTTGTTCCTTAATTCTCCTAAAGTGTATAACAACCCTGACTGTGTCTGCTTCCCTCCAGGCTCCTAGTAGAACCCTTTTGCACTAGATTTAATTCAGATTTAATTTAGGCACCAGTTCTAATTGCATCAGCTGGGTGGTGGAGTCCTCCACATCCCCCCCCCACTGTCCTTCTCCACCCTTTGTGTATTACTCTGTCTCCTACTTCACTAATCCCCACCCCGTCCTTAAGCATCTGCTGTGCCATTGTGCTTGAGACTATTTGTAATCTCCGCCTTTTCCTCTCCTCAGGTCCTGCCCCAGGGGGTCATCCTTGACTAAGTAACCTGCTGGAGGAAGCCGCCGGATGCTTTTCAAGCCACTGCACCATGGAGAGCTTTCCCCACCAGCTTCACCCCAGGTACTGCATTCTTCCTTGGATCCAATTCCAGGGAAGTGATTAGCCACCAAAGGAAGAAGCCAATTGGCTACTCCAGGAGCAGCAAAGCTCCATTTGGCTGGTTGATCTGCTTCTAGCTAGGCTGATTTTTCGCCCACTCCCCCCACTTGCAGCACAGGCCTCCTTTAAATACACTCAGACCACTTCCACTGTCCTGGACATCCATTTTGATTGGCTGCCCTCTTCTGATCTATGTGTAAGACAATCCTCTTGTTTGGGCAACAACCTTGTTGACTCTGTGGAAAATATCTATACTGCCATCTTCTGGTCTTCATTGCAAGATCATCTTAATCAATTCTGCTCTAGATCTGATTTGAGATCCCTTGCTGCTGCTGCCCACTTCCTGCACGCTGGAAACTTGCAAAACAGTAGTGAATTTTGAGTTCATACAGCATAATGAGGACTTTTTACTTCCTTACTTGTCTGTATCTCATACTGTTCTGCACTCTGGATTCCGGTGTTAGTCTCCACCAGTCTCTCTGCAGCATGGACAGTTACAGCTCTACCTTGGATTGTCTGGTTTCCTTCAGCACTACAGAGTCTCACATGTTGGCTTTTATGTTACCTAATTTAGATCCTCCTTTCCAACCCCATGGCAAATTGGTACTTCTTATGCAGGGGTGAGAAAGTGTAGGATCCCACTCACCTCTGCATTGATTGCCCAGCACATCTTGCTTTTTACAGCCAGGGTTCTTCTTTTCACATTGCTTGGCCCCCTAGGCTTTCAAGCCCAGGGACCCCCCAAAGCTATGTAACAGCAACCCTAAGTGAGTTTCACCTAAAGCTCACAGACTTCTTCTTGAAGCTATCAAGAAAATCTTGCTGCTCTTATTGCTATGTTCTGGCAATGTCGAAATCAACCCTGGTCCTCCTGCAGCAATCCCTTCACCTGCCAACCTAGCCAGAATCAAAGGATTGAGCTTTATGCATATTGTGTGCAGCCTATTAAAAAAGTTTGCCTTAATTGAAGCATTGACTTCCCATACAATGCCTGATATACTCGTAGCCACTGAGACTTGACTTAGACCTGGTACCCCAGATAGTGAGGTGACTTTCCCATCTTATACCCTGTTCAGAACTGATAGGCTCACCAGAGAAGGAGAAATTGCCAACTATGCCAAGGAGAAATTGTCTGCATCAGTTATAGACTCATTCTCACTCCCAAAGGAAATTGAGAGCCTGACTGTCAATGTCAAACTATCTTCCTCTGTCTCAGTACGCATCCCAGGATGCTACAGACCTCCATCCACAGGGCTACAATTTCTGGACCATATAACTAATACAATGGGATCCCTTTAATTGTAGATTATTATACTAGGGGACCTCAATATGGACTGGTACTCCAATAGTTCTTTATCCCTAAAGAATATTTGCAACTCCTTTGGTCTTTCCTAACTCATTTCTGAAGCAACACATAAAAACAAAAAGTGTCCTGAAAATAGCACACTTCTAGATCTCATTTTAGTAAGCAAACCCCATCTGTTTTCACATGCAGGGGTGTTACTCTTAGATTTCAGCAACCACTGTATTATAGCAGGTGTAAGATCCACCCCAAAACTACCATCCCTTTCCAAATTCTCACTCAAGAGGAAACAGCATAATTTTGACATCTACGCATTCCTCTCCGACTTGCGAAATTCCTTGAGATGGCAAGATTTTTACTTGGCCAACTCAGTGCCTGCAGCCTATGATATGGTCCAGGAAATCGTGCTAGGTGCTCTGGATAAACATGCACCATTAGTTCAGATTCATTCTAAAAATAAATCATGTCCTTGGTTTACGGCCCAATTAAAGGTCTCCCTGTTCCACAGAGACTGGTTTTGGAAAAAAGTTCAGAAATCAAAACTTCCTGATGACTGGACATCTTTCAGGATGGCTAGAAATCTCTGTACCAATCTGGTTAGGGAGGCTAAGGCTAGCTATTTTCACAAAGAACTGGACGCTTCCACCAAGTGCTTGACAAACATCTGGAAAACCATCAAGGATATTCAAGGGCACGCGGCTATGAGCAACTTACCCACAAAAATAGCCATTGGCAGAACTTAAGTGTCGGATAAATAAACTATCCTCAATGCTTTTAATAACCATTTTTCTACTGCAGGTCTTGCTTTTGATGCCTCCTCTGCCAATAACCTCCACTCTAGCCTTGGAGCACCGGACTTACCAGATCCAGTCACAAGTGTGGCCTTCTCCCTCCAGCCTACCACCCTGAGAGAAGTTGAGGATCTCCTCCTACAATTGGATACCAGGAAGTGTGCAGGGGCAGACCAATTGGACCCATTCTTCCTGAAGCTTAGTCTTCACATTCTGGCAGTACCCATAATGCACCTTTTTAACCTCTCCCTGTCGCAGAGTGATATTCCTCTCATATGGAAAATGGCTCACATAACCCATCTTTTTAAATCTAAAGACCCCAGCGACCTGAGTAAGCAATAATACCCAACAGGGTGGGAGGTATTGGGCTATACTGGACCTCCCAGGGGCATAATGAGGCCCAATGCTGCAGGTAGGGGGCCTCATAGCCCCTGGAAGGCCCGGTATAGACCATACGGCCCACCCTTAAGGGTATTATTGTGCTTAGAAAATGGCCCACTGTATTACATATGCTAAAAATAATAAAAATAAAAATCATTTTATGTTTAAATGTTAAAATTATTAGCTGTTTCATTTACTTTACAATAAAATAGTTCCTCTGCCTGCATTACAATTGTTTTTTGGTTTTTTTTATTTAGAGAATTTTGTCCTACTTGAGCCACTGTACTTGTGGTTTTGGAGCTGGTTGCCTTGGTTACAACCCCCCCCCCAACACACATGGGTTGTTGTTTTTTTTCATTGTGTTTCATTGGTTTCTTCTCCTTAATGGACAGACAGCTGTCCAGACTGGGACTTGACTGAAAGAGCACATTCAGCACATTCAGCACCATTGAGGTGCAGAAACAGGCATTCAGCCCTGATGGATTTCTGTCTCACCCCAACACTTTTGTTTTCATCCACCCCCTGTACTGTCTGGCAGTGTAACACTTTCAGTCCCTTTCTTCTACATTAAACTGGGACTAGGAGCTGTTGTGGTAGCAGTCGACATAAGGAGAGGCTAAAAGAAAGTGCAAGCGTGATCGCAAAGTGAATATAGCTGCAGGGTCGGGGAGCGTGGTCGGTAAGAGGAGCTCTTGAATGCAGGTGAGATGAGGAAAGTTATAGTGCTTGGTACAGTTATTTTTAACAGCTTCAGCATGCTGGTGCCACGGGGCGGTGGGGCAGGGAGCCAAAACTGAGCAGAACAATCCAGCCAACAGAGAAAGCATGAGAAAATCTTACACTGAAAGAAGATGAAGCAGGTAGATGGTTAAGCACTGCACACCGGATACTTCAAATTGTGTCTGTGTATTTGAATAATTGTTGGTACCAAGTTCTGCCTGCAGTTTTATTACAGTTGCACGACGTGTCAGTGTAGAACTAAGATGGGATGCACAACTGCAGCCACTCGCTAAGTGGGAGAAAAAAATGACTATAAAAAAATGAACATGTGGCTGCTGTATCTCTCACTAAGCAAGTAATAATGGTGGTGTCTGCATATTTATGTACATCAGGTTTACAATTTTATATGGAGAACATATTGTGGACTGGTGTTGGGTCTCAGCTCTCAGTAAGCGAGAGAAACAAATGGTGGATATTTGAATCGGAAATTAGGGTTTTTTGTGACTTAGAGAGCTGGGCACCAAGATTCTGGTGATGGGGCTGGCTGGGCTGGTACTTTCTGATGGATGCCCACCTAGAGAAGTCCTTCAGCCAATCAGAAGCATCAAATAGCTTTAACCATTTTCTACTAACTATAGACCAATCTCCCTACTTCCCACCCCTTCCAAACTGTTGGAAAAAATAGTGAATATGCAGCTCAGGAACTACCTCGAAAGTGGGAACCTGCTCAATCCTTATCAGTCGGGATTTAGGCTTCATCACAGTACTATTTCAGCCCTTGCAAAGGTCACCAATGACTGGCAGTGTGCCTTGGATTCAAAGAACTTCATTTGTACAATATTTACAGGCTTAAGCAAGGCATTTGCTATGGTTGACCATGAGCTGCTCCTTGTCTCCCTCAGAAACATCGGTTGAGACCCCCCATCACTGAGGTGGTTCTTGAACTATCTAACAGGGTGACAGCAACAGGTCAAGGCTGAAGGGAAAGTCTCATCCCTGAAGCCTCTACTGAGGGGCGTACTGCAAGGCTCTATACTGGGTCCATTGCTTTGTGCAATTTACATTAACAATATTGATGCTAACATCAAATCTGCCAACATCCACCTATTTGCAGATGACACGGTACTTTATATCAGAAAACCCTCTCCAGAAGCAATTTGTGAGGATCTACAATGGGAATTTAATCTTTTACAACATCAACTACTGCACCAGAAACTGCTCCTGAATGCCAAAAAAATCAAAGACGATGCTTTTTACTGCCTTTGCATATGTCAATAACCCCACAACTCAAGGTAATATTCCACAGATCCATAATCTTCTTGGCAAATCACTGGAATATGTTACTAAATTCAAATAACTGGGGGTGTGGATTGACCAAAAGCTTTCCTTTTGCAATCACATTGAGGATCTCTTAAAGAAGCCTAGGCAGAGGCTTGTTCTCTTCTATAGGATCAAAAATTTTCTAGCACTGGATGCCAGGAAGAAATTGATCCAAACCACATTCCTTACCTTATTGGACTACACAGATTTCCTTTACAGCCAAGGAATGTGTCTGCCCTATCCACATTAGACACACTTTACCATCAGGCCTTGAAGTTCATAACTGGTCTCCATACTCCACACATCACTGCTCCCTTTACATCACAGTAGGCTGGTCATCCCTTAACTACAGGAGACAGGAATGCAGCTCTTTGGACATTTAGGGCCATCATGAAGATGTTGCCTCAGTACATCTCGGATTGTCTTCCTCTAGGTGTGATAGGTAACTATGCCTTAAGGAGCTCCTCTGTTATCTCCCTTGCAGTACTGAAGTTCAAGTCATGCTTTGGCAGGTCTGCCATATCTCACACATTACCCTCTCTCTGGAACAACTTGCAGAAAACCCTGAAGTTGGCTTACCAAATCAAACTATCAGCCTTCAAAGCACTTTATTCTCACTCTATCAAGGAATCCTGTAACTGCTTCCACTGAGGCCACCTTCCCTTAGCCTCAGCTCCATCTGCTCCAGTGCATTCCTTTACTGGTACTTCTTTCCAACCCCTCTTGGGCAATGTTACAGCCTATATGAACCTACCTGTCTGCTTCTTCTTTTCCGACCCTGTGTTGTTTTTTTTGTTTTGTTTTTTGTTTTCCTTATCGTTAGCTCCTTTTCCGTGTCACCCCAACTCCCATCTTCACTCCTTGTTTACCCCCTTTGACACTATCATGGTGTTTTACTTTCCACTACCTAACTGTTGCCACCATCGCCCCTGCAGGCATGTGCTGTGCACCTCTACTCACCCTCTTGCGTCCCCCTTTCCACACCTCCCATGCCCCTCCAAACTCCTTCAATCAATAAATATGTTCAAGGATGCATCAAATACACACTGTAACTATAGTTGCATATGTTTAACCTGTATATACTGTACTGCAGTTGCTCTACTTTTTAGTTGCATACCCTTCATGGTTTTGCTTAATGGCTCTTTTTAATACTTTATTTTGTGTGTATTATAAACTTCCTGTGTATAATTACTGCTCTATGTAAATACTATATAAGTGTGAATTAATTTTGTATATATTGTTTACTCAATTATGATGTAACCAAGTATACCTTTGTATGTATAGTTAACCTCTGCTTTCCAGGTCCATCTTGAAAATGAGCTTGCTCAATGATGTTCACCTGGTTAAATAAAGATTTTGATTGATTGATTGTTCTAGTGGCCAGATTGAACCATACTATGTGATGGTCACTGGCCCCCAGATGACTTCTACCTGGAGATCTGTGATCCTTTGTCCATTAGTCAGTACTAGATCTAGGATAGCTCTGTCTCTTGTGGGTTGTTGTACCAGTTGATTGAGGCCCTCACCCTGCATGGAATCCACTATGTGTCTAGTTCTGGTGGATGTTCCTGCTGGTATTGATCAATCTGTATCTGGCATGTTGAAGTCTTCCATCATCAAAACCTCCCCTTGAGCTGTCATGTTTTATATACCTTCTAACAGTAATGTGTCTATGTCCTCCCCCTGGTCTAGAGGCCTGTAGACAACACCAGTTTGTATGGCTGTCCCATTTCCTGTTTCCAGGGTTACCCACAGTTGTTCTGGCTCCTTATGTGTATTCTGAATTTCTGTAGCTTTGATATTTTCATTGACATAAAGGGCCCCCCCAGCTTTCTGCACCTCGGTCTCTTCTGAGACAGTACATGGCCGGGTACTGAAGTCTCCCAAGTGTGGTCACTGGTGAACCATGTCTGGCTAATGGCTATTATGTCCAGTTTGGCCTCTGCCATTGTTGCCTGCAGGTGTGTGATCTTGTTTCCCAGACTGCGGGCATTTGTGTACATGATTTTCCATTGGCCAGATTTCAGTGTGTTAGTTGGGTGAGGTACGGCATTTCCCCTGTGCATTGTATGGGGAGCCAAACCTTTTTTCTTACCTGGTGATGCATATGAACTACAAACATGCTGAACTCCTGTTTGATCACTAGCTGAGGCGGGAGGGGTGTTCTTCCTGTTCAATGTATCAGGTGCTGCACCCCTCTCCCCATTTGCTAGTTTAAATATTCTGCAAATACGTCAAACTTCTGCCCCAATGCACTGACTACCTCCTTAGTTAGATGCAGTCCATCGAATTTAAAGAACTTTCACTCCCAAAACTGTTGCCAGTTCCCTACAAATTGGTGTCCTTTTTCCTGGCACCAGCCACTGAGCCACATGTTCATGATTCCCATAGATTCTACTCTATCTCAGATTGTTTCTGACTCACTTGCTTTGCCTATAGCATGTGATCTGGTTGCTATGGCAACTGCCATTATGCCACTTCTGCCCTGTACTTCCTCTGCTTTCGACTCTGCAGTGGGTCTGCCTTATGATTCTAGTGTTGCTTTGCCTCTGCAGCCTGTTTTGCTTAGTGTGCTGTCTCCTTTGTCTTACAGAACCTGCAAAGAGCCTCCTTGTCCCGCTGTTGCCACTGTCCATGGCACAATGGACGCAGCTCCTGTCAAGGCATGGAGTCTAGATCATGGCCTTCAAGCTGTCAGAGGAATGATTGCTCCTGATGAAATTAGCTGGATACCTAATCCAGTGATGATACCTGACTTTCTTTTATGTTGTCTTGATCAGCCTACCATTCCTGCTGACCATTCTGATTCCTCTACTATACAGCCTGCTTCTCCTTCTTGTTCTATTGCCCTTGTACCAGCTGCCTCTGACTTTCCCATGGTATCCCCTGATGTTAGGCTGCCTTCAGCTGAAACAGAGTCCCACTCTATTGTACACTCTGCCTGTGCTCATGATTTACAACTTGCATCCTCTGTTCTTCCTTCTACCTCATAGCCTGTCTGTTCTGAAGGCATTCCTTATAAACCATCTCCCCTGTGGCTTCCACTTTCTTTGAGCATACTTCAACTAATATGAACCCTAGTTTAAGTTGTCAGACCTCTTTACTGCCCAACCTGCACCCACTCCACCAAGGGATGTGGTTCACCTCAAGTATAGGGGAAGTGACAGACTACCTTCAGATTGTTACTTTATTGTGGAAAAGCTCCTTCTTGCATCCATGGGCTTTTTGGCTGTTAATGTTTACGCCTTGATTTATGTTTCTGGTGACACTGTCTATAACAGTTTTCAATTACCATCCTCTTTAGATAGATTTTGGACTAAATATAATAACTTAAAACACTTCCTTTCCACGCTATTCCAACTACTAAACCTACCACTTGGACAGTCACCATCATGTTTCTGAACAAAGGAGTTGACATTCTTAATATTATCCACTGGCTTAAGAAGAAATTTGAAGAGTTAGGAAAATCTGAGTCTATCGTGGACAAGTTTCACATCTGGACTGGGGGTTGGAAATTCAAGGTTAAGCCTTGAACTACTATGATGTTTTACATCTGCCTAACAGCTTCTTCATTGGTAGGGATAAGGGGTCTGCTTTTCCCCTGGACAGCCTAAAGCTTGCTTTAAGTGTGATTCCTTATGTCACCTAAGTATTGTCTGTGACCAGAGATTTTGCAATTTGTGCCTGGAATATGGGTATACTGGCCTTCAATATCCTAACAAAATTATGTGTAATTTATGTCAACTGGAGGGACACTCTTTTCATCATTGCCTGTGGGTCACTCATAACAAAACTGACAGAACCCATCAGGAGGGCATTCTTGCAGATGCACAATCTGCTGGGACTTGGGTCCCTACCAGGCCTTTAGTTCCTGATCCTCCTGCTACTCCTGTTCCTGTCTATTCACCATAGGAAGGTACCTCAGATGCTCCTCTTGTTCCTTCTGACTCTCCAGGGATTGTTGCTCCTGTAGGAGAACATTTCAGTGGGCAAAAACAACAGCCTTCACTCCCACAGGCTGCGATCATTTCTGGTCACTTTCCTGCAACCCCATGTCCTGCTAGTACAAACATACCTCCCCAGACCCCTTTATTGAAGTAAGATGATGCAGTTCTTTGCATCAAAAGTCTTCCCAACCAATGATTCCTGACTCCTCTTCCTGCCTGGTGCCAATGGGAAATAAATAGCACCCTCTTACCAAGACTAAGAACTGGGGGCGACAATGATGAGGATTTGTACTCAGAAGCTTCCTCCATTGTTTCATTCTTGAAGATGAATTAATCTGACACTGAGAATGATATTTAGCCAACTACTCAGACCCATAAAAGGAAAAATGCTCCCGCTATGGGTACAAAGGTGAAATCTAAGAAAAAACACACTCAGTTCCCTTAGGCTGATTTGTTTTTTTCTGTCCTTCTTTTTCCTACTTTTCACCATGCAAGTCACCACCATAAATGTTAACAGTATTAAGAATGTCTGGTGCTGACAGGTTACCTTTCATCTTTTGCTGACATGTCCAGTGGATATCTTTTTTCCTACAGGACACCAAACTCCGCACTCTGTCAGATATAGCTGTGGCACAAAGACTGTGGACTTCTGGTGTTTCTTATTTTTCCATGGGTACAGATTTAAGTGATGAGGTGGCAATTTTGTTTCACAATCATCAACCTATGGAGTTGTGAGTTATTGATCTTGTGACTGGTAGAACATTATTACTGGACTGCTTGCTAGATGGCATAACATACAGTCTCATTGTTCTTTATGCACCTCAAATGAAGTTTGACAGGGTTTCCATTTTTTGGCCTCTCCAACCATTTCTCTATACTTCTAAAATGATTATCTTTGGAGGTAAATTTAATTGTCCCTTAAAACTCCAGGACAGGGGTAGAAAAACTCTAAAGTTATTTTGTGACTCCATCTGTTTAAACAAATTGCACAAAGATAGGTCTAGTGGACACATTCCATATACAACATTCTACTTGAGGGTGTGCATGGACCTTCAGTGTGAACATCAGTGGTTTCAGGGACCCTCTTCCTGCAATGGCAGACAGAGGGTGCGGGGGGGTGGAGGTTAAGTTTCTTACACGAATGGTGATGGGGGTATGGAGTTTGAGCACAGAACTTCTGGCCAGAGACCAGATTTGAATCCCTTATTCACTATGTGACATTGAGGAAATGGAGGTGTGGGAGGTGTTAAGAATGGAGAGTTGTGAATAAGAGATCCAGGTCTGAGTCCCGCAGAGATGATCAAAGATGGCCACTAGGAGCCTGTAGGTGCTAGTCTTGATGGCCCTGCAAGTCAGGAATATTCCCATGCTGTGTAATTTGGTGGAACAACTCTGGATAATGTCTTTCTACATGGGTTAAATACATTGTTATGACATCTTTTATACTTGTAACTGAGCGACAGAGAGAAAGAAATGTGGTGAAAGATGCCAGTCTGCACACTGCTGATACATACTAGATACTATGAGTGAAATGTGGCTCAAGTTAAAACAAATAACTGGTTTGGACTGGACTCTTCTCATTACAACTGCTTGCCTCCAATTACTTATTTTATGAAAAGGAGCATGAACGCAGCTGGGGCTTCTATGGCAGAGCATGGAAAGTCTGTTCAAAATACCAAGATGGTATTAAACACTGTTTCTACAGTTTCATATTTAACATTTTTCCTGCTCACTCCAAGGACCCCCTATGCCTTGTTCAGGAACACTTAGGGGGCCTAGGACCCCTGGTTGAAAAACCCTGCTATAAAGCATCCTTGGCCATTAGGATTGATTATTTCTTTATATCCCGTAGCAGTTCTATTATTAATACTGTACTAGCACTTCCCCTATTGAAACACCCAATCATTTATTATAAAGTTGTAATGCCACTATTGCATCAGATCATAGAATGGGGAAACATGACTGGCAGTTGAATAATACAATTCACTCAGAGCAGAAATTTCAGGATGCTATCCTGGAGTTATTATGGGCTTGCACCACAATCATCTGCCTTTATAAGGATCTGTCACTCTTGTGGGAAGATATTAAACATGATATTAGGAAATTGGCAAACCATTTTCTAGTTTGGTCTGCCAACTTAATTATACCACATATTTGGATTTACATAATCAATTGTATAAATGTATTTCTCCTCAAGCACACAGAGATATTTCTTTTCATTCTCAAATACAGTGTGTTAAAAACACAATGAAAGACATTCAATACAACAGGTTAAAACCTTTGTTTTGAGCAAAAATATGGAACACAGGGTAAGCATTTCTCAGGTGATGTTTTTTACAGATGAGCATCCCAAATTCAAAAAGGGAGAATGCACTCCTTACTGGATGTGTCAGGACACTTACATACTTCTTAGCACAGCATACTGTAGAGTACTGTGTCCAGTTCTGGAGGCCGCATCTCTGGAAGGACATAGAGTAGAAGTGGTTCAGAGAAGGGTGACAAAAATGATGCTGGGGCTGTACCAAATGTCATATGAGGGGAGACTGGAGGATCTCAGTATGTATTCCCTGAAGCAGAGGAGAGAGATGGGGGATATGATAGAGAATTGCAAATACCTTAAGGGTATAAATAAGGTACAAGAGGGTAGCATCTTAAAAAAAAAGATGTTTAAGAACAAGGGGCCATGTTATGAAAATAGAGGGGGGTAGACTTAAGGGTAACGTGAGAAAGTATTTTTTCACAGAAAGGGTGGTAAATCCATGGAACAGCCTCCAAGCAGAAATTGTAGGGGCAAAAATGGCAGGGGAATTCAAAAATGTATGGGACAGACATAAAGAAACTCAAGCGATAGGAAAGAGAGCGTTAGCCGCAGATCATTTAGGATCTGCAGTATATGAAACAGGTAATGAAAATGGGCAGACTAGTCTGGTCAAGCAGTCCTTTCTGAACAGTATGGCTGGTTCACAGTTTCCCATGGGTATTGAAACCACATGGTTTCTGGATTCTTTGGCCCTACCCCTGAAATCATTCAAGCAGACCACTAAAGCAGTAGGTAAGGCTAGGGGGATGTTGGGGTGTATTAGTAGGGGTATCACAAGTTGTAAGAGGGAGGTAATAATCCCTCTTTACAAGACACTGGTTAGGCCCCATCTGGAGTACTGCATGCAGTACTGGAGGCTACACCTTCACAAGGACATTAACCAAATTGAGGCAGTCCAGAGAAGGGCAACCAAAATGGTGCAGGGACTGCATCAGGAAACATATGAGGACGGATTACGGAGCTCAATATGTATACTCTAGATCAAAGGAGGGAGAGAGGTGATATGATCAAAACATTCAAACACCTTAAGGGCATTAACAAGGTGAACAAGGCTAACATGTTTCAATATAAGAAAAATAGCAGGACAAGAGGACACAGCATGAGATTAGAGGGAGGCAGATTAATGGGTAATGTGAGGAAGTTCTTTTTCACAGAAAGGGTGGTGGATGTATGAAATGGCCTACCTCAGGAAGTGGTTGACATGAATACAGTGTAGGGCTTCAAACAGGCATGGGATAGGCATAAAGGAGCAATACAGATAAGTATGAATAGATAGGTCATTGACAGAGCAAAAGCCGATGACACATTCATAATGTAGAAAAAGAAATGGGCAGACTAGATGGGCCTTACGGTCCTTATCTGCCATCAACTTCTATGTTTCTATGTTTCTAAATATTGGCTTCTCATAACTCTTTACTGACTCATCCCATTTGTTTTGAAGAAGTTACTTCAACTATTGCAATCATTAGGAAACAGACCCTGCCAGATTATGATGGCTTAAAATCAGAATTCTACCACACGTTTCATAAATACTTAGCCTCATTTTTAGTTACTATTTTTACTTATTTCCTGAACAACCTCACTATTTCTGGCACTGTTACAAAAGTGATACAAATCTTTTTGTTTACAAAAGGTAATCCTTCAGACTAACAGAACTGGAGACCAATTTGTCTGATTAAAGTGGATTTTAAGATTCTTCCTAAAATTGTCTGTACACATTTGGCGAAGGGGTTGCCTAACTTTATGCACCCATTGCAAACATGTTCCATTCTGGGTTGCAAAATTCAAAATACAGTGATATATTACTTCTCAGATTACTTACTGAATTCTGCAACTGGGAAGGTAAAGATAATTTCCTGATTACTGTACTTGGGATCAGGAAAAGGTATTTGATATAGTCCTGCATAAGTACATCTTTCTGGTGCTACATAAATATGGTTTTCTGTAGACTTTTATCTATTGGATTAGACTATTGTAGTCCCATATAACTCTGTTCCCCAGTATTAATGGGTTGCTGGGGTCTTGTATTTCATTATTGAGAGGGGTGCAGTAAGGCTGTCCTTTAAGTCCTGCTTTTCATATTTTAACTTTGAACCTTTTATTATGTACCATTGATAATGCCTCACACACACAAGGTATTCAAAAGCCATTATCTTTGTTAGACTTTGAAGTCTCAGCCTATGCTGATGATCTCTGTTTATTTCCTACAGATGAATCTGCTGGTTCAGAAGCTATTTCTCTTATACAAGACATTGCAAATCTTATTGGTTCATAGCAAACCTTACAGAAGAGTCAGGTTTTACCTACTGGGACTCATGATCATACTCCTACTGCTATTAATGTTATCACTGTGTCTTTAGAGATTTGGCATGAATCACTTCATTATGTTTAATTGGGAGAAGATTTTGGCTGCCAAGGCATTAATGGTTGCCACTTGGAAACACTGGCAATTATCTAAAAAGAAGAGGATTATAGTAATTATAACATATTTGTTGCATACTTTTCCTTATGTCAGTGCCATTTTCCCTTTATCTCAGCTTTTGGAAACTCGACTATTTAGTATTTTTTTTCAAATTATATGGGGCAATAAACTGAACCCTGTTAAAATGGATATTTTGTATCTTCTGGTGAATCAAGGGGGTCTGAACATTGTCCATCCAGTTATGTTTTGTTTCAGTAAATTTTTGCATTCTAACATTATGCCTTGGTTCTCAGTTGCAAATCCTGTTTGGAAGGATTGGGCTCGGATATGGATGGAACCATTTCAGTTGGAATGGCACAGGCCAACTCCCCATTTTAGAAAAACTCTTTTTCTATCATATTTGGAACCCTTTATGCAATTCATAAAGAAAAGAAAATGTTCATTGGATACCATTCGCTCACAGCATCAGAAAGCCTTCTACAAATATTTAGTTCATATTGATATGGAAATCATGCCTGGAGTATCTCCTTTACTCAAACAGGCTACTTTACATTATCTAACTGATAAACATACCCTGTAACCCAGTACAGTACTGGGATATAATCTAATTATTCTGCCACAGTAAATTGAATGTAAAGGATAATAATAAATATAAAAGTATCACAGAGCAGTTGTGTCCCTGGAATAGTTGCATTGCCCATTTTGAAGTGATACAACATTTATTTTTTGACTGTCCTTTAATCCAGGCCTTCTGACCTTTATTAAGCACTGCTTGGTCTGATCCTTTTTTAGACCAGTATCTCCAATGACACCTTCATCTATGGCTGCTTACAGTCTTTGCCTCACAAATATGACCTTTCTGTGATATTGCTTGTTTTATCATGTATTAAAATATCTATATGACAGGTATGTTGTAAATTTGTTTTACAACACCTATATCTGGATCAGGCAGTTCTTTTGCATATTATTGAATCTGTAGTGCAAAGGCAAGGTGCTCTGGAATTTTCTTACTTTTCTAGAACATTTTAGAGTAGGAACTGGAAACACTTTCCTTTGGTGATTTTTTAATTGCACAATAATGGTATTACTGACTCTTCTGTAGTTTCCTTGTAGTATTTATTGTATTTTGTTTTGGTATTTGATTGTTCTTTTCAGGTATTATTTTTTGGTTTCTTTTAATAAACAATTTCCCTACTCTTCATAGACCCACATGCTATAATATACTGGAGACATGACAATAGTTTCTTCTGGATTGTCCAATAATAGTAGAAATGTATCTACGTCTACAGACTGTTTGACCAATACTTAGGAATGCAAAAGTATCATTCAGAATAGTAGTTCTGGGTTTCTTTAAACTGCAACTTTTACAAATCCATCCAAGAACTCTTAAGAGTAATTTTTGGGACTTGTAGGTATTATTTGTGGCAATCCAGGTGTACCTAGACAGTACAACAGATGTTCATAGTTGTTTTGGGGATCATGTCTATGCTAAAATCTGCATTACAATGGCTACGAAGAACAGAACCTTCAGAGTTTTCCTTTTCCATGCTTGAAATGCTATGGACACAGTGTGATTGAACCACTAGTTTAGTATAGTTTAAGTAACATTATTTATCAGCTCAGCATTTTTTTAAACTTACTTTATTGAGAGAATGAGACTAATTAAATTACAGATCATAACTCGCAGATACAAAAATAGTGTCTCTCCATTAGTGTACCTAAACCCTTATTTAGAAGATTAGAAACTACAACAATTAAGTTTCAGGAAAACAATAAACCACAAGTAATAGAATATCAAAATCATTTAAACTTAGTTTTGTTACTTCAAATACGCTAAACAAGAACAAGAAACAAGTGGATGCAATTATGTTACAGACACAAATATAGTTATAGAGAAGGGCACCAGGATACAGTACAATCTCTACACATACATTTTGTCTTGGACCCATTTTGTTCTTTATTTTAAGAATCAGTCAGTTGTTATATAGAGGAGATATAACGCATTATATCTGGCTTAACAAACCTGAGGGGCAGTTTGTATCTATACCCCCCTTTTGATGCCCTACAGGTGGCATACCTCAGACAGCTAGTTTTGAACCCACTCAGAAGGGAGCAGTCTCAGACCTGGTACTCTCAAATGGGGATAGAAAGAGGATCTCAGATTTAGAAGTGGGTACCCATCTGGGAACAAGTAACCACCAAACAGTGTGGTTCACAATAAACACAGCTGTAGAGTCAAACCATACAAATGTGATGGTACTGGACTTTAGGAGGGCTGACTTTGGCAAAATGGGAGAGTTTCTCAGAAAAGCACTAGCAACTGGACAAGAAGGAGGGGTGGAGGAACAATAGGGAAACATCAAAACTGCCATCACAGAGGCAACAAGCCTTTGTGTGAAGCAAATAAACACATCAAAATGAATGAAAAAACTACTATGGTACTCAAAAGAGGTGGTGGGGAAGGTTAGAGAGAAAAAGATAACATTCAGGAAGTATAAGGAAACACAGATGGAGTAGGACAAAGAACTGTACCAATTAAAGCAGAAGGAAGTGGGGAAGACAGTCAGAATAGCAAAGGCCCAAACTGAGGAAAAGATAGCCAACTCGGTTAAGAAAGAGGATAAAACCTTTTATTGGTACATTAGAGAGTGAAGAAAGACCAAGGGAGGGATAGAGTGTGGCAGTGATAAAAGCAGTGCTACCGAATGAATACTTCTGCTCAGTAGTCACAAAAGAAGATGAGGGGGAGGTACATAATCCAGTCAATAGAAGTACTCTGGATAGGGGGGTCAATACCAGTCCATTCACAGAAGAAAGGGTTCTGAAAGAACTCCTGAAACTGAAGGTGGACAAAGCAATGAGACCTGATGGGATTCACCCCAGAATTCTAAAAGAACTAAGGGGAGAACTAGTGACACCACTGACTACCCTTTTTAACAAATCATGGGAGGATGGTGTGGTACCTGAGGACTGGAGGAGGGTGGATGTGATTCCCTTTCACAAAAGTGGGAGCAAAGCAGAGGCAGGAAATTACAGACCTGTTAGTTTGACCTCAGTGGTAGGGAAAATAATGGAATCACTTCTGAAAGAAAGAATTGTTGAGTACCTAGAGGCCACAGGCAGCATGAATTCACAGTGGGAAGGTCATGTCAGATGAATCTAATAGATCTGTTTGACTGGGTGACCAAAGTAGTAGACCAGAGAGAGGCTGTGGACATGGCCTACCTATACTTTAGCAAGGCATTTGACACAGTCCCACACATAAGATTGATAAACAAGTTAGCCAGCCAGGGAGTAGGTCCCAGGGTAGTAGCCTGGGTAAAAAATTGGATGGACAACAGGACACAGAGGGTAATAATAAGTGGAATCCACTCTGAAGAAAGAGGGGTTACTAGTGGGGTACTGCAGGGTTCAGTACTGGGACCAGTCCTTTTTAATGTCTTTATAAGTGACATTGCAGAGGGACTGGAAGAAAAAGTATCCCTCTTTGCAGATGACACAAAGATCTACAACAGGGTTGATACACAAGGTGGCATGGAAAGGATGAGAAGGGACTTGGCAAGGCTGGAGGAATGATCAAAAGTATGGCAGCTTAAATTCAATGCAAAGAAGTGCAAAGTAATGCACCTGGGAAACAAAAACCCAAGAGAAGAGTACACAATGGAGGGGAGGGAGGTACTAACAACAACAAAAATGGAAAGGGACCTGGAGGTAGTCATATCAGATGATCTAAAGGTAAGCAAGCAATGTGAGAGGCAGTAAAGAGGTCTGGGGGGAATACTGGGATCTATAGGGAGAGGCATCACCAGTAGAAAACAGGAAGTTGTTATCCCTCTGAACAGACAGTTGGTAAAACTTCATCTGGAGTACTGTGTGCAGTTCTGGAGACCCCCATCTCCACAAGGACATAGACAGGATGGAGGCAGTCCAGATGAGGGCAACTAAAATGGTGCAGGTGATATACAAACAATAAAAAACACTCTCTATTTCTGAAAAACACGCCCCTGTGCTTCGACTGACTACTCAGTCTTCATTAGGGGGTGAAGTGTGATTTACATTATCCTCCTGAAATAGCCAGATCTCAATCATTAATTAATTAAGTTTGATTGCTACCTATTAAAGGGTAGTCTTTGTTTTTACATTATTTTCTACAATGGAAAAATCACAAGTGGCTGTGAAGAGATTTAAACATGCTTGCATCCATTTTACAAATTTCAATACAATTCAACCAATTCCAAAATTATGTGGTATTCCTAACACAAATACATCAGAAATACAACTATAATACCATTATCAACAAAAGAAATGGATTGTGATGTTTATGGAAAATACTTAATTTAACCAGCAAAAGCATGCCATATGTTATATAGTTAAATTTATATGATAAGTAAAAACTTACTATTGTGCATGAAAGACTCTTCTTATGCAACTTCAGGTATTATTTTACAAGTTTAAAGTAATACTTCTCTTTATGCCCACCATAACTAATATCTTCAAGTGGTTCTAGTGGGATACAAGCCCAATTTACCAAAACTGTAATTAAATTATCATTTTCTCATCACATCATGATCTGTTTATATTTATCTTAACAAAACTCACTAACCACAGAATTTTACAAATTAATTCTATGTGAGAGAAAGGAAAAAACAGAAAAAGAAAAACTGAAAAGGCTTGACATCAATATGAAAAGCTTCTCATACATTAAGCATTATTTAGTGACTATTTCTCTCAGATGATTCATAACAAAAATACAATTATATAAATTACATAACTACTTTAAGCATCATGATGAACTTGATAAAGTAATAAACATTGTCACACATATTTTTTAAATACATTTTCATTTATACAGATCTAAACATAATATTCCATAAATTGGATCTTGAAATTAACTCAATCATAACTATGAGCACACCCTGAATATTTATTCTGTTTTCATTTATTATTTTTCTAGTGGATCCATCCTCTTTAACTTTTTAACAATGTTGTGGAGAAAAGAGGAAATAAAGTTGGCTTCAGTTTGGAACTATAAAGTGACAAAAACAAAAAGAGTTAGCACTTTAGAATATCAGAAGTCATATTTGTTAAAATTTTAACAGACTTAGTTTCTCCATTTACTACTCCTTCTGAGAAAGGGTTTAAGGTCCCACTTAATATTTAATCCTTTCGGTTACAAACACTGCAAAGTGAATATCCAGAAGCTCTCCCTCTGCAACAGCAGATTCAGTCTATCTCCACCCCAAAAAAACACATTTGACTTGTTCAATGGCCATAAACTTGGCTCCCTTAATGTTGCTGTCATGGGTTCAACAAAATGTCTAGCAATAGGTTTATGAATCAATCCTGTTCTGATATCATGAAAATGTTCCTGTATTCTTTGTTTCACAGGACGAATAGTTCTACCTATATATAACAACTTGCATGGACACCATAATGCATAGGTAACATAGGTGCTACTACAATTTAAAAAGGATTTCACATCTATTTTGTAATCATAACCACTAGTTAAAAGATTTTACTCTGATTACAATAATAATAATAATAATCTTTATTTATATTAGCCTTTCAAATACCAAGGTGCATTCCAAAAAGATTAAGTACAAACAAAGTATAAAAACAATAATATAAAAACTGTTTAAAACAAATACAGGCATCATTCAGAGACACCGTAGGCCCTATTCCATAAAAAGGATTTAAGAGCCTGTTTAAAGCTCCCCACAGTCGTACACTCCCTTATCTGATGGGGTAGAGAATTCCAAAGGGATGGGGCCACAAATATAAAAGCCCTGGCCCCAGCAGATTTCAATATTATCCTAGGAATCTCTAGCAACCCCTCGTTGGCTGAGCGGAGTGACCTCATAGGAAGCTAAGGAATCAGGAGATCTTTCAGGTAGTCAGTCAATTACTGCAGACATTACACCTACCATATTTATACATTCCTGATGGTAACCGGGGTAGCCAGTTATTACTAGTCTGTTTTTCTGGTTGAAATCTGCTGTGTACTAATCTGTCTCTCAGACTGTCTGCTCCGGAAAAAGTGATTCTTGGTTTATCGCCCAATTCATTTAACAGTAAAGGGCCATTCATTAGTATGGGCCATTATTTCATGACCACCGCTCCAATCTGACCTGCTCTCTCATTGTATTGGGTGATGAAATTTACTCGAGGGACCTTGGGGGGCTCATTGTGAAATCTCATTTATTGAATCACCCTCATCAAAAACCATAGACTTTTGTATAGAGTTCTTATTTGGTGTTCTTTTATAAGATTTTATCAGAGAGTTTCTCTCAACATTTCATGCTTTGGCAAGTGCCAAATCCAATGTTGATTTTTTTATACCCTCTAGCTTCAAATCTGTACATCATGTCTGCAGCTTGAAAATCAAAATCAGCCTCCTCAGAGAAGTTTCTATGTAACCTTAAAAACTGCCCAAAAGGAACTGAATCTTTTAATGATTTCAGATGGAAGTTGACTGCTCTCAAAATACTGTTAGTGGCTGTTTCTTTCCTGAAATTTTTTGTCTGTACCATATCCTCGTCATCTATAAACAGTGTTAAATCCAAAAAATTTATAAACAAATGATTGAGATTTTGAGTAAATTTCACATTTATAGAGTTATTTTCATTTAACCAATCCATAAACAAGCCACACTCTTCCTGGGTGCCTTTCCATTAACATAGTACGTTGTCTATATATCTATTCCAACATACTATTTTATCAAAAAATGGATTATATGTCTTTGAAAAGATGGAATTCTATTCCCATGCACCCAGAAAGAGGTTGGCATATGTCAGAACTATTGCTGCCCCATTGCTGTACCCTATAACTGTAAATAATACTCTCCATAAAACTCAAAAAAGTTATGTTTTAATACAAAATCTATTGAATGTAGCAGAAATTCAACCAGCATTTCATTTTTCTTAGTATTTTGATTCAAGTATTGCTCACATGCTCTGATGCCATCAGAGTGTAATATACTGGTGTATTATGACTCAACATCTATACTTAACCAGTAGTAATCTTCTCTCCATGTAAACCCCTGGTATTTCTCCAATACATGCATAGTATCTTTCAAATATGCTGTAACATCTGATAGACAATACTGTAAAAAGAAATCAATGAATTGATTTAAATTATCCATTAGTGACTCTATCCCTGAGACAATAGGTCATCCTGGGGGATTGTTCAGACATTTATGAACCTTTGGCAAAATGTAAATGTTTGATATAATGGTATTGTCATTCCATAAGAATTTAAATTTATTCTCAGATATGTGTCCCAAATCTCTAGCATGATTCAGTACCTGTAACAATTCCTTATTAAATTCTAACGTCAGATTCCCACTCAATTTTTTATATTTAACTTCATCCCTTAATTGTTCATGAATAATATTGGCATACTTAACAGGATCCATTAATATCACATTACCCCCTTTATCTGATGGTTTAATTACTACTTGCAATTGTGTTAAATATTTCAGAGCCTGTCTCTCCTTCTCATTAAGATTCCATCTACGTTGTCCTTCATTAGTAGTTTCTAATATTTTATTAACTTCATGAAGGACTACTGTTTCATAACTTCTAATTAATGGATTCATAGTGTTGGGACAAAAATGATGATGGCCTAAATAACCTAATTCTTAATGATGAAATTTCTCCATCATTTGTCACCTCCATATTCCAAAGTTCATCATGCTCAATATTTTCCTGATATAAAGATTCCAAAATGTCTAAATCTAAATTATTCACCACATGCAATGTTTCATCACGGTCATTTTCACTTAAAACTGTCAATAAATTCACCATATTCATATCTATGAAGTTTGATTCCATTCCTCTATCAATTTCTAACCCCTGCCCCAAAAACAATATTGTCATTAGTACCCTTGTGTATTTCAAATCCCATTTCTGCACAATGTTTTTTTACCAAAATATTCTTTCAACCTTATCTTACAAAAGAATCTGAATAGATCAAATTGTATTTTAAATCTATTCGGTATATTTGTTGGTACAAAGTTTAAACCTTTTTCTAGCAACTTTGTTTGTGCTTCAGTCAGAATTACCTTAGATAAATTTATTACTTTTAGTCCTTCTTGTTGCTGCTGCGGAGTTCTCTCTCTACCCCTGTTTTTTCTGCCCCGTCTAGTCTTTTTCTTCCTTTCTGATTTGCTTCTTTGCCTCTTGAATGTTCTGACTGTGTGCTGACTGTTTTCTCTGATGCTAAAAAATGTTCCTTACTAGTGCCTGGTGCAGGGTCTGATTCTTGCGTGGTTTGAAAATTCACTTTCTTCTTAATTGTTCTTGAAAGCCCTCTACTAAATGATTTACTATACGATCTGTTATTTCTTGGCCATGAATGTATATTACCCAACTTATAGTCATTGTCGTCTCTTTCCAATTTCCACTACTTTTTTTTAATTAATTCCTGTTCATACTTCTCCAATTTAATGTCCAAACATTCTGATACTTTTTTAAAGTCCAAGTGACCCTTTAATTTATTCAATTTCTCATATGAAGCATTGATTTCCTCTCTCAACATTTCATATTTCTCCCCATCTTCAGCAATTATTAATTCAATGAATATTATAGTGCAAGTTGCTGCTGCCTTTTCCCAATCAGTTTTTCTTTTAAAGTTTATTAGGCCACACGATGGAACCTTTGTTAATCTCAAGCCTCTTGGAACTTGCTCTTTTTCTAAATAAGTTTCAAGTGTTAAGATATTATAAGTAACGTTTAGTTCTTGTATTCTTAATTTCTCCAAAGTATTAAATAGTTTAACAATGTTTGGTCCTTTATTCTGCTCACCGTTACATGTTCCAGATGAGAGTCCATTTTCTGTCCTTCCAAGTTTTCCTTTTTCTCTCAATTTTCTGGCTGCTAAGTTCATCAACTTGCTGAAGCCACCTCAATCTATTTCTGAGTCCGGGCTACTGCCAGCACTTAAGTACAGTCTGACATACTCCATGTTTTTTGTTTCAAAAACTGCAAGGAAATAGTATGTCATTCAAGCAGTCAAATGAACTTCACTATTTACAATTCAGGTGAATCCCCTACGGCAAGTTAATTAATGAAACGATTCAAACGGACATGGAAAAATTGTGGTCTAATAATTGCAAATGTTACTCTCCACAACATCGTTAAAAAGTTAAAGAGAATGGATCCACCAGAAAAATAATAAATGAAAAAAAAAGAAATATTCAAGGTGTGATCATAGTTATGATTGAGTTAATTTCAAGATCCAATTTATGGAATATTATGTTTAGATCTATATAAATGAAAATGTATTTAAAAAATATATGTAACAATGTTTATTACTTTATCAAGTTCATCATGATGTTTAAAGTAATTATATCATTTATATAATTGTATTTTTGTTATAAATCATCTGTGCGAAATAGTCACTAAATAGTACTTAATGTATGACAAGCTTTTCATATTGATGTCAAGCTTTTTCAGTTTTTCTTTTTCGGTTTTTTCCTTTCTCTCACATAGAATTAATTTGTAAAATTATGTGGTTAGTGAGTTTTGTTAAGATGAATATAAACGGATTGTGATGTGACAAGAAAATGATAATTTAATTACAGTTTTGGTAAATTGGGCTTGTATCCCACTAGAGCCACTTGAAGATATTAGTTATGGTGGACATAAAGGGAAGTATTACTTTAAACTTGTAAAATAATACCTGATGTGGCATAAGAAGAGTCTTTCATGCGCAGTAGTAAGTTTTTAGTTATTATATAATTTTAACTATATAAAATATGGCATGCTTTTGCCGGTTAAATTAAATCTTTTCCATAAACATCACAATCCATTTCTTTTGTTGATAATGGGTATTATGCATGTATTTCTGATGTATTTGTGTTAGGAATACCACATAATTCTGGAATTGGTTGAATTTTATTAAAATTTGCAAAATGGATGCAAGTATGTTTAAATCCCTCCACAGCCACTTGTGATTTTTCCATTGTAGAAAATGATGTAAAAGCAAAGACTACCCTTTAATAGGTAGCAATCAAACTTAATTAATTAATGATTGAGATCTGGCTATTTAAGGAGGATAATGTAAAACACACTTCACCCCCTAATGAAGACTGAGTAGTCAGTCGAAGCACAGGGGTGTGTTTTTCAGAAACGGAGAGCAGTTTTTGTTGTTTGTATATCACAGGTGAGTTGTGACATTACTTATTTATTTATGCTGTTGCCATTATAGTGTTGAAAATAAATAGAACACTAACAGCGATCTAAAATTGTCTGTGTATTTTTGCAGTGGAGTGCAGAGTTATATTTTTTCATTGTCAAATTAATTGGGCTTGTTGCCCTACTCTGCACCCTGTTATCTGACTGAGCACACAGTTTTCTTTTGTTAAAATGGTCCAGCGTCTGCACCAGAAGCCATATGAAAAGAGACTAAAAGAGCTTAATATGTATACTGTTGAGGAAAGGAGGTAGAGGGGAGACATGATAGAAACTTTCAAATACCTTAAGGGAATCAGCAAAGTCCAAGAGGGTAGCATCTTTCAGAAAAAGAGATGTTCAAGAACAAGAGAGCACAATTTAAAGAGGGGGGATGGCTCAGGAGCAACGTGAGAAAGTATTTTTTAATGGAGAGGGTAGTGGACACATGGAATGGCCTTCCTGTGGAGGTTGTGGGGTCAAAAACAGTGGCAGAATTTAAGAATGCCTGGGACAGACATAAGGCAATTCTGGTAGGGGTTAGGAAGAAGTAGGCTGTTGGTTAACAAGGATCTGCAGCTTATCCAATAGGTAGGGAAATGAGCATGCTGGCTGGGCCAAGTGGTCCTTATCTGCTGTCAAAGTCTGTGTTTCTACGTCTATGTTTCCCCTACCACAGCTTGTAGTCTTGTGCAAGTTCACACCAAGCCCACTGAGAGAGGTAGGCTGGGATCCTATCCTGCACCAAAAAGGTAAGTCTCTCCATTTCAGAAATCTGAGTGACAGTATCCACCCATTGTCTCTTCTGTGGAGGTGAGCTTTGTAACCATCTCCTTGTAAGGGTCTTATCTGCGACCACAATGCATATATCCTATAAACACAAAAGCTATCTCCCTTTAATATCCTAAGGGGGAGGCCCAGCACCAAGTGTTGAAAAGACAGAGCTTCTGCTGTGGTAAAGAGCTGCTTTATACGGGTGGTAACTGTCTTCCAGAAAGGCCAAATAATCAGGTTACAACAAAATATATGATAATGAGTAACATGAGTCTCGCTACATTTCCTCCAACATGTTTTTTTTTTTTGAGCATCCCATTTATGGTTTGTATTCAGTTATGAAGCAGAATGGGAGGAAGGTCCATTTCCGAAAGTCCTCTTGGATACTATGTATTAATGAATCAAACTTATCTTCATATAAATGGGCATTTGTGGCCCTCAAGACAAGTAAATACCCAAATACTTAAGTTTGGAAAATCCACAACTGGTAGGGTATTTTTGCCTTTTTGCAGATGTAGGGGAATAAGAGATGGTTTAGATGTCCATTTTTTTCTGTATTTAATGTATAGCCAGATAACTGAGAGAAAAAAGTTGTCAGTTCCATTAGTCTAAGGAGGGAGACAGAGGGATCCATTATAGAGACAAGAACATCATCTGTGTACAGAGCAATTTTATACTCTGTATAGGCTAAGTAAACTCCTCATATACCATTATCCTGATGGAGCAACTGGACAAGGGGCTCTATATAAAGGGCAAAAAGAACTGTGGACAGTGGACAGCCCTGTCGTGTTCCACAACCCAGCTCAAATCTCTGAAAAAGATGTTTGTTGGCTCAGATATAAGCCATGGGCGTATTGTAAATTTTTGTAATGTAAGTCTGAAAAATGGAAGAGAAAACAAAGCCAGCCAGGATCCTAGTCAAATACGATCAGTTCACCTGGTCAAATGCATTTCTGGCATCCATACTCCTTATAATAGCTGGTGTGGCAGTGGCATATAGGTGGTCAATAATATGCAGGGTTCTCTGGACACTATCTTGGGTTTGCCAGCCTAGTATGAAACCATTCTCATCTAACCCCACTAAAGATGGAATGATATTTTTCAACCATCTTATCAAAATAGATGCAAAATATTTATCATCTACATTTAAAATGGATATGGGGTGGTATGAGGGATACAATGGCATAATTCCAGGAGGGAGCTATCCTACCATTTTCTTTCATTGCTTCATATATGCCCCTGAAGAATAGGGGTTAAGGTCTGTGGGAATTTTTTATAAAACTTTGCTGGGAGTCAGTCTGTACCCAGACAGTTACCAGTTTTGTTTCTCTGGATCTCCCTCAGAATCTCAGCTTGTGTAATAGGTGCACCTAGGGAAGCATTTTGGGCCTGAGTCACTTGTGGAAGAGTCAGAGATTTTAAGAAGGTATCTATAGCCTGGACCAGCTGAGAGGGTTTTGCAGCATATGTGGCACTATAATAATGTCAAAAAGGTGTCTGTAATCTCGGTCGTAGTCAACACCCATTGGTCCCTACTCTAGTGAAGTACCTTACTGATATGAGCACTATTTTGCTGTGCCCTAATTCTACAAGCCAATAGGCACAACACCTGCGGCCCTCCCCATTATATATTTTCCTTAAGTATTTTAAGTTCTGCTCAACTTTTTAATCTAACAGTTGGTTTAATTCCTTCTTCATTTTATCCAGTTCAAGGCCTTGTTGTGTATCTAATCTATGCTGCTGAAGCAATTCCAGATTTTGTATTTGAATTTCCAATTCCTGCTGTTTCTTCTGTCACTCTTTTTTATGCCCCCCTTGGCTACTGCTGTAAATTTACCTCATATCATAGCCTTTATTGTATCCCATAATATACTTTGATCTGTCTCCTATGTAGCATTTCCTTATAAAGCCTGTTCTATGAATTCATGGATTTGTCTTTGGATGTCCTTGTCCAGCAATAATGATAAATTGAGCATCCAAAAACTGTTCTTCCAAATCATTTGAAATTTATAAGTTAATAATTGTGGGGCATGATCTGAAAGAGCAATAGGTCTGATATCACAGTTAATAACTCTAATTAGAATATTCTGGGCTGGTGAGAAATACATCCAGCCTGGAATACAGCTTGTGGGTGGCCGAATAAAAGGAATAGCACTTGGCTGGGCCATGTACAAGTTTCCAGGCATCTATGAGCCCTAGTTCAGTCAGTAGAGCTCTAACATTCTTTACCATCCCATATTCTCTTCTGAGTAGATTCAAAGTAGAATCCAATTGTGGGGACAACACCAAATTAAAGTCCTCCCCCAAAGTATTTGCCCTTCAGCTTTTTCTAATAGAAATGAGAGAACTTTTCTATAGAAACTATAATTTAAAGCAGGCAGAGCACATGTAGAGGCCAGGGTACAAATTGTTCCTTGTACTCCCCTGTTACTATTACATACCTACCTCATTATCAGGATAAGTGGCCTTAACCTGGAAAGATACCTGTCTGTGTATTAAAATTGCAACCCCCTCCTTTGTCCCATTTTATGAGAAGAGTAATATATCTGATCATATCCAAACTTCTGCAATTTCTGATGATTTTTTTTATACTTCATCTTTATTTTCTTCACATATGGATGACATCTTACATTACATCTCAATCAATTACAATCATATCCTTGTTTCCACATTTCCAGTTCTCAAGATCTTGATTTCCCTTACACGTTAATCTTTTTTATATAATACAAATTTAAGCCTAATTTCTGTTTGTTTATTCATCTTTCTTATCTTTCATAGAGTTATTCATCTTTAATAGTCGAATGCATTATACCTCAATCTATGACATATAAGCCTTCTTTATGCTCTATTGTCTCCGAACCACCAAATCGCTCTTTCCCCCCATTGTCACTCTCCCCATCCACATATATATAATATAAAGTCTGAAAGAAAGAGAGAAATAATTGATTTATTTTTAATTTTGGAGGGAAAAGTACATCTCTTCCCATCCCTCCCCAACTCTTTCAGGCCTCCCCACCTCTTTTCCCAATCTCATTCCTCTCTCTGTTCTATTTCCCCCTGTATTCTTCTTACTCTCCTCGAAATCAGTCACCATGTTCTGTTCCTACTCCAATTCCCATCTTGACCATCTGTTTTGGTATTGTGGCAGTTTTTGTCTCAGGGAATGGGTAATCTTTACAAACATCTTTATCTTTTCTTCCACCTCCCTCCATTCCATCACTGTGGGAGCACTCGGTGAGAGCCACCTCCTGGTTATGGCTTTTCTAGCCACGGCTATCAGTACCTTCCATAGGTATCTGGCTTCACGCCCTCTCAGCTCTAATGGGTATACCCCTAATAACATGTGCTCTGGCCTTAATAGTATCGTTATGTTAAACCTTGTCCTCATATCCCTCTGTATCCCTTCCCAATATTCCTTTAAATCAGGGCATTCCCAAAAAATATGTGCTTGGTTGGCAATCTGTGCACCGTAGCCTCTCCAGCAACTACCTTTTATGGCTTTTTGCCACCTAGCCATTTGCATTGGCACTCTGAAGTATCTGATCTTAATTTCCATACAAATGCCCTCCACTCTGGGTAGGATGTGGTGCTCCAAGTGTTTTGCTAAATTGCCATCCATTCTCTACAATCTAACTTGATCCGCAATTCTTGCTCCCATTTAGCTTTAATATAGTCCATTGAGTACTGGAGGTCCTTGATAAAGTTCTGATACAAAATTGAAATAGTCCCTTCCCTTCTGCTCGAATTCCATATTGTCTCAAATGCATTTGGAGCCAAATATCCTCCAGCTCTTTTAATTGAATTATTCATCTGCTCCCCGATAAAATCTCTAATCTGGTAATAATGAATAAGTTCCTTTTCCATCCAATTAAACTTAATTTGAGCTTCCACAAATGAGATTACATTTTCCCATTTGAGGAACTGCCAGGGGCTCTACACCCTTGCCCTTCCTGCTTTTTATACCAAGGATCTCCAGCTGCTGGACTGTTCCCTATATTCATAGTCCACCATATGTACTTCCACAGGTATAGTCTGGTAGAGCCTTTGGACAGTCCCTGTCTATATCCCTGTATTGCTGTTGCTGTCTCCAAATAGGGTGTACTTGTCCACTCCTATCTGGGGTGCAGCATCGAACATTGTGCTAATATTGAGGGAGTCAGTGCAACCTCTAGGTCTATCTCCTTCCATCTTGCCATTTAGGCCATATGTTGCAGTAACAGTATTATTCTAGTCTGCTATCCAGTATCCCATCAGTTGAGGGACCGCAAGTCCTCCCATTTTCTTGGGGAGGTAGAGAGTTTTTTACTTAGCCAGATAAAGCTCAATATCACCTTTTGCCATGTTCCTAACTGTTTGGGGGATAAAGGGACAGGAACACATTGAAATAAAAATAAAAAGTGTGGTAAAACGTTCATTTTGACTGCCTGTATCCTCATGGATAGAGACACTGGGAGAAGCCTCCATCTCTGTATATCTTTTTGTATTTGCTCCACCAATGTAGGATAGTTTGTGGTAGCGGGGAAACTGTTTTGTCTAATTTTATCCCTAAGTGTTTCAAGCAGGGAAGATCCCATCTCAAGGGGTATAGACTTTTTATCTGCGGGAACGGGGTGTAATTTAATTTCAATACCTCTGTCTTAGTATCATTTAGCGTATATCCTGCATAACTTGAAAATATTTTTAAGTGTTTAAATAGGTTTTGTATAGATTCTTCTGGGTTGGTTAAATAAAGTAAAATATCATCAGCATATTGAGCTAAGTTTTGCTGCATCCCCCATTTGCACACCTTTAATTTCATAGTTATCTCTAATTCCTTGTGCCAGGGGTTCTAAGTATAGGGCAAACAATAATGGCGAGAGCGGGCAACCCTGCCTTGTTCCCCTCTCTAAGCCGAATGGATTTGAGTGATGCCCATTTGCTTGTACATAAGCCTTGGCTGTCTCATAGATTTTCCCGATAAAGTCAATAAATTGTGTAGGGAACCCAAACCTCCCTAATACCGCTCTTAAAAATACCCATGAGGCCTTATCAAAAGCCTTTTCGGCGTCTAGACTAAGAAGGACTGCAGGTTGCTTGGTGCAATTCAAGTGATCTATTATATGCATGGTTCACCTCAAGTTATCCTGTGCCTGTCTCCCTGGAATAAATCCAGTTTGATGTGCTTGTATTAACTGTGGGAATATTTGTTGAAATCTATGGGACAAAACTGCCATAGAAACATAGAAACATAGATTTTGATGGCAGATAAGGACCGCTTGGCCCACCCAGTCTGCCCATTTCCCTACCTAATGGATAAGCTGCAGATCCTAGTTAACCAGCAGCCTACTTCTTCCTACCCCCACCCCCTAGAATTGCCTTATGACTGTCCCATGCATGCTTGAATTCCACCACTGTTTTTGACTCCACAACCTCCTCTGGAAGGCCGTTCCAAGCATCCACAACCCTCTTTGTGAAAAAAAACTCCTTAAATTACCTCTGAGCCGCCCCCCTTCTATCTTCAAATTGTGCCCCCTTGTTCTTGCACACCTCTTTTTTTGAAAGATGCTACCCTCTTGGACTTTGTTGATTCCCTTGAGGTACTTGAAAGTTTCTATCATGTCCCCCCTCTCCCTCCTTTCCTTGAGGCTATACATATTCAGCTCCTTAAGCCTCTTCTGGACAGTCTCCATCCTCTCTATGTCTTTGCGGAGATTGGGTCTCCAGAACTGCACGCAGTACTCCAGATGGGGTCTCACCAACTGTCTGTGCAGAGAGATAATAACTTCCTGTTTTCTACTGGTGATGCCTTTCCCTATGCATCCCAGTATCTCCCCAGCCCTCCTTGCTGCCCTCTCACATTGCTTGCCCACCTTTAGGTCATCTGATATGACTACCCCCAGGTCCCTTTCCATTTTTGTTGTTGTTAGTATCTCACCCCCCATTGTGTACTCCTCCCCTGGGTTTTGGTTCCCAGGTGCATTACCTTGCACTTCTTAGCATTGAATCTAAGCTGCCATACATTTGACCATTCCTCTAACCTTGCCAAGTCCCTTCTCATCCTTTCCACCCCACCTTGTGCATCAACTCTGTTGCAGATCTTTGTGTCATCTGCAAAGAGACATACTTTTCCTTCCAGTCCCTCTGCAATGTCGCTTATAAAGACATTGAAGAGGACCGGTCCTAATACTGAACCCTGTGGTACCCCACTAGTAACCCCCCTTTCTTCTGAGTGGACTCCATTTACTATTACTTTCTGTGTCCAATTCTTCAGCCAATTCTTTACCCAGGCTTTCATCTTGGGACCCACTCCCAGGCTGGCTAACTTGTATATTAATCTTTTGTGTGGGACTGTGTCAAATGCCTTGCTAAAGTCTAGGTAGGCCATGTCCACAGCCCCTCCCTGATCTACTACTTTGGTCACCCAGTCAAAGAAATCTATCAGATTTATCTGGCATGACCTTCCCGCTGTGAATCCATGATGCCTTGGGTCCTGAGCCCCTCTGGCCTCTAGATACTCAACAATTCTTTCCTTCAGAAGTGATTCCATCATTTTCCCTACCACTGAGGTTAAACTAACAGGTCTGTAGTTTCCTGCTTCTGCCTTGCTCCCACTTTTGTGAAGGGGAATCACATCTGCCCTTCTCCAGTCCTCGGGTACCACCCCATCCTCCCATGATTTGTTAAAGATGGTAGTCAGTGGTGTCACTAGTTCTACCCTTAGTTCTTTTAGAATTCTGGGATGAATCCCATCAGGCCCCATTGCTTTGTCCACCTTCAGTTTTAAGAGTTCTTTCAGAACCCTTTCTGCTGTAAATCCATAAATAACTTGTAGTCTGTATTAAGGAGGGAGATTGCTCTATGGAGGGACATAACCTTGGGTCCTTACCTCACTTGGGAATTCCTGAAATAATAGCCAGTGACCATGATTCTGGTGGGCGTCCCTCTGTTGAAAGGGTTTCATTAAAAACTTTTAATAGTAGGGGAACAAACTGTTTCTGAAAATGTTTGTACATTTCGGCTGGGTACCCATCCATTCCAGGGCATTTGTTTGTTTTAAGTCTAGATATCTCTCTTACCAGTTCCTC
The DNA here is from genome assembly GCA_016271365.2 of Neoceratodus forsteri. Lineage (NCBI taxonomy): Eukaryota > Metazoa > Chordata > Ceratodontiformes > Ceratodontidae > Neoceratodus > Neoceratodus forsteri. Next base: position 10,683,993 of record CM057451.1, read on the forward strand.
TCTAGTCACAGGTTTCATCAGCTGCCTTTGTGCCAATTCCGGAACCTTGGGTAGTGGAATACTTCGTAAGTATTGTTCTATGTCCAACTCCTTTCGGGTTGGGGGAGCTGTATATAGATCTTTATAGTATGTTCTAAAAGCTTCTACAATCTCTGGCGTGTTTTGTAACCTCCCTTTGTTCTGTGGATATATTAGCTTAGTTATATGGGCTTTCACTCTTTGGGTACATAGTTAGGCTGCTAACACTCTAGCTGCTTTGGGCCCTCCCTCACAATATTTTTGCTTAATAAATAGTAATTTTTGCTCAATATAATAGTCTAGTTCTCTATTCCGATCTTGTTTAATATTACTTAACTTTTTAAAGACCTCCTTGTTGTATTTCTTTTTAAGTTGAGTTTCTAGATTATCTATTTCTCCCCTTAAAGCTTCTATTTTCTTTTCCCTTTGCTTCTTTCTGTGAGCCGATATAGCTATCAGCTTCCCTCTCAATATGGCCTTTAACGTGTCCCATACTAAAGCTGATGTTACTTCTGGTGTTGCATTTTCCTCTATAACCTTTTTGATGGTATCTACCACTTCTTGTTTGATTTCTTTATCTTGTAACAATGAGACATTCTATCTCCAGAATGTTTTCTTCTGGAAGTCCCCCAACTTTATTTGTAAAAATATTGGGGCGTGATCTGACAATATTGTACTGCCTATCCAGCTGTCCTTCACCTTCATCATTATTTCTTTTGGCATGACAAAGTAGTCTAATCTCGAGTAACTTTTATACAGCGAGGGAAAAAAGTGTAATTCCGTTGTTTAGGGTGGCCCATTCTCCATGCATCCACATATCCTATCTCCCCCAGCAACTTCATCAACTTCTTCAAGGTCCCTCTTTCCTTGCGCCCCCCCCCAGAACTGTACTATCCAGATGTGGATCCAAGGTTATGTTCAGGTCTCCCCCAAGTATAACTTGCCCTTTGGCCCATTCCTGTAGTTTCAACAGTATCACTCTATATACCTGATAATTTGAACCAGGGGGTACATAGACCGACGCCAAGGTTAACAGCCTCCCTTGAAATTTACCTTTAAGGAATACATATCCCCCCTCCTTATCAATACATTTGTCTATTATTTAGAATACTGTTTTACTTGGTATCAGTATAGAGACCCCCAGCCTTCTACCCCGGCCATATGAGGCACTGATTTCATAGTTTAAACCCATTTTCCCTAATTTATTATGTTCTGTGTGAGTTAGGTGCATCTCTTGCAACAAAATAAAGTCAGGACCCTCCTTTTTCATAGCTGCTAATGTCTTGCTTCTCTTAATAGGATTGGTCAATCCATTAACTTTAAATGAGCAAATTAGTGTTGTCTTATCCATCTTCATATTCCCTTTTGTCCTTTCCTTTTCTACCAGTGATACTGCCCTCTCTCTTTTCAATCTTCCCTGAAGTGGTGGTCCTTAGACAGCTTCACCTATATGCATTCGTTCCCCCTTCTTTTTCATACATTTTAGGCTTATTAAACTTCTGTGTACACAACAAACTGTTTCCCAATCTATCGAGAGATCTAACCATCCCGATCTCTCAACGCTTTGATAATCTAATATATATTCCTCTGAACATGTAAAATATAAACATTTACTAACCAGCTTAACTAAACACAACTTTTCCCCTTTCTCAAAAGAGGGAAAGAAAAAGGTGGTTGCTTCCAAGGCAGGGGATCCCAACTTCGTGGTTCCCTTTCTCTGCCCTCCGGAGATGTTATTGAGGACAGACTCAAGTGGAGCTAGTCCCATACTCCCGGGATTTTCCCTCAAAAAAGCTCTCTTTATAGAGTAACTTTTAGCTAAGTTATCATCTTCGGACCACTTAGCAGCGCAGTTGCAGTATTATAATGTAAATACCTCCCATTTCCAGCCCTCCCTCCCATGCCCATTTCTTTTATTCCTGTGTCTTTCCCCACTATCAAGCTCTATGTAATGTGTAAACCACTTTATTTCCTGCTCGTCCTCTTTGTTTGTGAATATCTCCCTTCCCCTCCTTCTTTATTTTGTTTGTTTCCACTTGTTCAGGAATGTGGTGTCCATCCCAACAATAACCCTTCTTAAATCCCATGGGCCCCCATCCATTTCTTGCTTTTGACTGGGTACCCTTGTCCCTTGCTTCTAAGTTGTTTCACTTAGCTGTTGTCTCTTATCTCAGGAAGCAACCAAGGCCCTTGCACATGAGTCTAAATTAATTCTGTCTCCTGCTTTTCTTGCCACTAATGTTGGCTCCAATTATAAGCTTAGGGAGTATGAAATTTGTCATCCCATCCAATACAGATGAAATGAAAAAAAACCCTCCCTTTATCTTTTCCCGCCCGTCCTCCCTCTGGTAAGAGGATGACTCCGTACCGAACATTTCACCAGCAATTTTGTAACCGATTCTGGGGCATCATTCATGAACTTTCACCCCTTTCACTGCTTATGGATTTTTTGTGCCTTACTAGTTTGATTTGAGCACTCTTCAATTAAGCTCCCTTATTTGTTTACTACATGTTGGGTTCCCCCCCTGCATCTGCCTCATACCCCCTCCAAGTATTAATTCAGCAACTTATCGGCAAATGATCTTTTCAAATATCCTTTCCAATTTATTTGATTTTACCCTTTAAATCATCCCAAAGCCCGTACTACAGTCCAGCAATCAGTTCTGCATACACTGTCATTTTCTAAATATGCAGCTCAGTCCTTTCTTCAGGCTAGAGTCTCTCCACCTCCATAGATTTGAGCCAAACAAAAGTACCTGCGAGCTCTTTCGCCACTGTCCACATTTCAGCCTTCCCTCTCAGATCCATCTCGATCTTCTCTCTGCACGTTACCCCTCTCTATCTTCTTTAACTTTTTGAGTGTTTCTCTAAGCACCCTCATTGGTGGCATTCCCTTACGCTGTGTTGCCACCTGAAAGACATCCGACGAGAACCTCTGGCACCTGGTAATCCGTTCTCTTTCCTCCATCGATAGCATTATTCCTTTCTGTGTTAACGCTTCCATTGCCTTACTTGGTGACCCATATAGTTGCACTCCCTCCTGCCAATGTACCCTCAGCTTTGCCAGGAACAGTGTCCGGAACCTGATACTCCTTTCTTTCAATGCCCTTAGGATCGGGGAGTACTGCTGCCTTGCTTGCTGAATTTCTGTCAGGTAATCATGATCCATCTTAAGTTTAGATGTTAGATAGGTCATTTCTTTTTTTGCTCATGCTCTACGGAATAAATCTTCCTTTGTTTGATAACTTGAAACCATGAATATTATAAAGCAAGGATGCGCCTTCGGGTCTTGGGGTTTCTGTCCAAGTGACCAATGGGCAAGTTCTACCTTTAAATTATAATTTGGTGGCAGCTCTAATATGTCTTTTAGAAGATTTTCCACAAATGCTGACATCGGAGCTGTCTCTGCACCCTCTGCCAGTCCATACAGTCTCAAATTATTACGGCGGGATCTGCTTTCGAGATCTATACTTCTTGCCTGTAGCCATATCGTTTGCTGGATCAAAGCGCCCACTGCTTGGCTAAGGTAGGTTGATGTGTCTTCCACTGCCGAGATCCGAGCTTCAGTCTTTTCTATCTGATTGTCAAGCTTCGCAATCTGCAGCGAGAGCCCCTGTATGTCCTTTTTTGTTTCCAGTCTTGAGCTGTGAATTTCTCTTAAGATTGTTTCAAAGCACATCCTCGACAGTTTATCCTGCTCCCCCTCTGTGTCATAGTTGGAACCGCGAGTACTGCTTGGTGAATGACTGTGGCTTTGCAGCCTATGCTCTGGCTCCAATCCTACTGCATCTCTTGATTTAAATAGGTGTTTATTCTTCGGGGTGCCTCCCTTGTCTCTCTTCCTGGCTTCTTTCAACATTCTGAGCAGTATTGTGTTTTTCTTTCAAATGCTTGATGTTTTTTTTTTACTTTTACTTTATATAGCGAGGGAGGGAGCTCCTTTGCTGTGCTGTCTAGCTGTCTGTGGCGGAACCGGAAGTCCTCTGATGATTTTTTTCTATTAAATGGGTCTCTTGTAACATAACAAAATCTGGGTCACTTTTCTTTTCATATGCCATTATTTCCCCTCGTTTAATGGGGTGCACCAGCCCATTAACATTGTAAGATAATATTTTAGTTTTTGCTGTACTCATGGTGGGTCCAAGTAGACAATAGAAAATGATAGGATTCAAACATAATGTTCTAGTGCCCTCCAGTAGTTACTTGTAATCATAACAGATTTCCACTTTAACATCAAAAATCTCTAGTAATGTATTAACTGTAGCCAACAGGGCCCACTCAAAAAAGACAAAAAAAATTCTGTAACTTCCAGAACTGGAGCACGTAAAAGGACACTCTCATCCTAGTTCAGGGAAACTGTTTACGTTTCTGTTTACCTGACACCAGGAAGGTGGTGAAAAAGGCACTCCCAAAACAGGGAAGCTACTAACAGGCCTACTCCAAAAAGGAATAAGCCCCCACCAGAAAAAAAAAAAGAATCACAGTAAGCGCTATGCACAGTGGGAAAGAGAGCAAAATATAGAGTCAAGTGTGCATCAGTAATACCCTTGCCTACCCCAACCCTACAAGGCTAATTAAAGCAATATGGGCTCATAAAATAATATTAAAGAAATTATAATTAAGATTTCAGCTCCTGCTCCAGTTAATGTATGGGTTGGATAGTAAGGGATGCAAGTTACTTCCCTTCATATCCTCTATATGGTAAATAAAAGTCCAAATATAAACAAAATGTCTAAAGAGTCCCATATCCCCTATCCCTTTACTCAGAGATATATCCTTTCCATGTTGCTGTTTTAAATACCAGCCAAATAGAAATAAGACAACATGAGGGAAGCTAACCTGGTTTACATAAGCAGGTATTAGAAGCAAAGTAATAAGTATAAACATGGGTCAGGACAAGGCTTTCGGAGATGGGGTATACCAGCTTATGATTAGACCTGCATACTTGAAGAAGTCACTTTAAGCCTCCAATGGAAAACTACCATTGTGCTATGTGAAAGCCTGCAGCAATTACTGATGGCACTGTCACCACTTCTAAGCTGCATACAGCAAATAAGATAATTAACTCATAAGTGGCAGGTTAATTAAAGAAGTATTAAAGGAATATCCCCCAGTAGTCAGGAATAGTATAGTGGGTCCCAGGAATATTCAGAAAAGACTAGGAGTTAAAAACACATTAAAACATAAGGCATGGAATGCAAAGAATGTAGTGAGCCCCTCAATGTCATATCTCATATTCATATTAGCCAGGTTGAGACCAGAATCAGAGAACATCATACACTTCCTCACAAGTCTGTACATCTCAGACAGGAGGGTATATGTATATAAAAAAAAACAGGAAGTTAAATCAGTCTTATTTATCCTGGAAATGTGTGTTTCAGTCTTCTCAACAGGCTGTTGTGCACATAAGGTGGAGTCCATCTCTTCATTACTGGAGGCGAATTCTTGCATGCACTGGAGGTGTATATGAGTGTTAGGTGACTTGCACACCAATCCACACAAAGTTTCGCTGGCCCATCAGAAAAATGCCAAACTTGCCACCACAATGCCCAGTTCACAGAGGGAGCTACATACACTTCCAAAGGAACTTGACTGCTCATGAGACCTTGGCAAGTCATCCTCTCCACAGGAGAGCCAACTTGAGAGTCGCATATAACAGGTAAACTGGGCCCCCTGAAAACAACCAACCAGAACAGTAAGGTAAGTGCCCGGACTTAGGGGCAATCTTTAAATAGAGCGGGGAGTTGAACCCACTAAATACTTGCAGAATCCCCCTTCAGAGCAACAGAATGTATATACTAATGAAGGAACTTAACCAGCTCAGGTAACTCATACAGTCTCAAATGTACAGGTCTGAAAGAAAGTAAAAGAAGGTAAATCCCTCATACTATTGTGAACCTTAGTCCGAGGTTTAAAGACAGTCTGGGAAGGGGGTAAAATAGCACTCTGTCTGGCAAGAAAATTAAGGAGCTAACTCTGTAGAAGAGGTATAACCCCAGTCAGCTGAAAAAAGGATGTAAATACCTGACTGTCCTGTTCAAGTGGCAGATGAAGCATTGTCTAACACAGTGTAATGGTTATGGTGAGCCTTCAGCATTCTTTTCAATTCTTGCATTGTGGCAGATGCCACTGCTAATCCTCTCTGCTTGGTTCTGGGCTGTTTCATGACTGTACAGTCATTACATCATGGGCATGGAGCTGAAGTGTCCATAGGAGCCATGGCAGCATCCAATATGGGGATTCCACTCTCTCTGAGTGCCTGCTGAGCCTCTTCTGGGGAATTTAAAATTTTCAAGCCAATTTGGCTGGGTAAGGCATCTGAAATCTCTGCAAAGTTGAAATTTAAATTGTAGGGAGAAGTTTTAAGGTTGGGGGAGATGGGAGCTTGTCTCTCTCAAGTTGCATGCTGCTCTTTGGAGGTAACAGAAGTCCAGTTCAGCATTTTGCAATTTGAATGTGTTTATCCTTCGTTCATTTTCTTCTGTTCTTCTTATTCAGAACTTAAATAATATTGACTTCTTTATGAGAAAATATTGATTTTTTTTTTCTTTTTTTAATTCAAATTGTATGTTTAAGAGACTATTACCTGCTTTTGTCTATATTCTGAATATTTTGTTAGGTTGTACATATTTGATAATATTTTTTCCCAGTAAAATTCCCCATCTCTTTTCAAGAAGTGCCGTGAGATCTTTACCATCCACCTGAACAACCACCAGAACAGGCAGACGGGACCTTAATTTAACATCTCATCCGAAAGAGGGCACCTCAGGAGTACAGCATTCCCTTCATGCTGCACTACAGTTTCATTACTGGGTTTTATCCCAAGTTCTTGGTGTGGGGTCAGAATCCACAACTTTCCAATCTTCTGGCCTGAAAGGCAAGTGTGCATCCTGCTGAGCCACTGCTACTGATTCTGACACTGGTATGCCTGAGTACAGTGAGTATAATGGTCAGTTATCCCCAGAATGTTGCCGATGTTTTTCTATCAGGCTCCAAGGAAAGGAAATCAATACACACCGGTTCTAAGGGCCCAGTGGATTTGATATTCTCCGAAGGTGTGGCTCTTTTTGGTAAAGTCTTTCTTTCAACTCATCTGAGGCAGGTTTTGCAATGCTTCTAAACATAGAAATATTGACAATGTCGGCAGATAAAGACCTCATGGCCCATCTAGTCTGCCCTATTTTTCTCTACCTACATCCATACCTCAGACTTCAGCCCCCCGCCTTACTTCCAAGATCCCCTTGTATCTACCCTATGCATTTTTGAATCCTATAATCATTTTAGCCTCCACCATCTCCACTGGTAAGCTGTTCCATGCACCCACCAGACTCTCTGTGAAGAAATACTTCCTTACATTTCCTTTGACCCTTCCCCCTTTCACCTTCATAGTGTGACCACTTGTTCTTGAGCATCTTTTTCTTTGAAAATGCTGCCTTCCTGTACCTTGTTTTTACCTGTAAGGTATTTTTATGTTTCTATCATATCCCCCTCTTTCCCTCCTTTCCTCTGGGCAGTACAAATTCAGCTCCTTAAGCCTTTCTTCATAGGACTTTTGATGTAGGCCCTGCACAATTTTGGTTGCTGTGCTTTGTATTGCTTCCACGCTATCACCTTTCAGAGGTGGGGCCTCCAGAACTGGACACAGTACTAGAGGTGTGGTCTCACCAGTGACCCATACAGGGGTATCACTGCATCCCTCCCTCTGCTGGTACTTCCCTGCCTATGCATCCCATCATTCTATTAGCCTTGCCCACTGCCTTGTCACACTGTTTAGCTACCCTCAGGTCATCCAAAATGATTATCCCATGTCCCATTCCTGCCTTGTGACGTCTAATTCCACTCCTCCCAGTTGATATGTTGCTTCCAGGTTTCTGTGCCCCAAGTGCATAATTTTGCACTTTTTTGCATTGAAACCCAGCTGCAATGCCCATGGCCATTCTTCCAGCTATGTAGATCACCCTTCATTCTTGCTACCCCCCCAGGTGTGTCTCCTTTATTGCAGAACTTTGTGTTGTCTGCCAATAGACATGCTTTCCCTTCCAGTCCCTCTGTGATGTCACTAATAAATAAAGTTAAGAGGACTGGGCCTAGTACTGACCCTTGGCGCACCCCACTGATCACCTTGCCTAATCCAGAGTGGATACCATTTACCAGCACCCTCTGACTCCTGCTTCCTAGCCAACTCTGTACCCATTTAACTACTTTAGTCCCTACTCCTAGTCTCTCCAACTTGTCTACCAGTCTCCTGTATAGAACAATGTTGAAGGCCTTGCTGAAATCCAGGTAGGCCACGTCCATAGCTCCTCCCTAATCCACTTCCCTGGTTACCCAGCCAAAGAACTCAATCAGGTTAATCTGGCAAGACCGCCCTCCTGTGAAACTATGCTGCCTCGGATCCTCTAGACCGCTGGTAACAAGGTATTCCCCAATCTTTTCCTTCAGTAGTGATTCCATTCCCTTGCCTACTACTGGCATCAGGCTGACAGGTCTGTAATTTTCTTCCTCCTCCATATTTCCACTCTTGTGGAGTGGGACCACACCTGCCCTTCTCCAGTCTCCCATCACGTCCCCTGTTTTCAATGACAGGTTGAACAGGGCTGCCAGTGGTGCAGCTAGTTCCTCCCTGAGTTCCCTCAGTATCCTGGGCTATATCCCATCAGGTCCCATTGCTTTGCCCACTTTTAATTGCACTTGATCCCTAAGGACTCTATCATCTGTAAAGGGACTAGTGTCCACCTCCCATCTCTTAATGCCCTTGTTCTTAACCAGTGACCCATTTTCCACTCCCTCTCCATAAATACTGAGCAGAAGTATTTGTTCAGTATATCTGCTTTTTGGTGGTTCTTTGGCATGCACATTTCTCCTTCTTCTTTCAGCCTTACTATCCCTCCCTTGGGCTTTCTCTTTTTGCTTATGTATCTCAAACATGTTTTATCCTCTTTTTTACTGATTTTACAATATTTTCCTCCGTTTGTGCTCTTGCCGCCCTAACCACCTTCCCTGACTCCCTTTGTTTCTCCAGGTAACGCTCCCTGTCCTCCTTCCTCTGTGTTCTTTTGTACCTTCTAGATGTCATTCTTTTTGCACTATTTCCGCTATCTCTTTCAAGAACCTTAGTGGTCTCTTTTTCCTCTTGCCCTTGCTAACCTGCTTGACACATATATTTTTAGCCTTTTCAAAGCCCTCTTTAATTTTTACCCACTGTTCCTTGACTCCCCCCAGCTTCCCTATCCCTGCCAGGGTGTCCCTCAGTCATTCCCCCATTTTCATAAAGTCAGCCCTCCTGAAGTCCAGGACTCTCATCTTTGTGTGGCTTGATTCCAACCCTGTTTTTATATCAAACCATACTGTGCAGTGATCACTGGCCCCCAGGTGGTCACCCACTGTGATGTCAGCTACCCTGTCCCCATTTGTCAACACCAGGTCCAGTAATACCCCTTCACGAGTGTGTTCCATAACTAGTTGTCTGAGGAATGCCCCTTGCAAGGAGTCCATGATATGTCTACTCCTGGATGTTGCTGCAACGGGGAGGCTCCAGTCTATGTCTGGTAGGTTAAAGTCTCCTACTAGAAATACCTCTCCCTTGTGAGATATCTTTTGGATTGTTTCTATCATTTCTTTATCTACCTCTTCTCCCTGTGCTGGAGGTCTGTAGATCACTCCTGTGTGAATAGTGGCCCCATTCCTTGTCTCCAGGGTGACCCACAGTACCTCCCATTCTCCTAGCTCCCCCTGTGTTTCTTTAGCTTTCATGTTGTCTCTTATATAAAGAGCCACACTGCCCCTTCCCACCTACCCTGTCCCTCCTGAACAGAGTACTGCCAGTTCCCAGTCCTGGTTTCCTTGGATCAGGTCTCTGTGATGGCTACCAGGTCCAGTTCTGATTCCACCATGGTAGCCTCTAGGTTAGCTATTTTATTGGTCAGACTTCAAGCATTTGTACACATGGCTCTCCAGGTTATGTTGCCACTCCCCTCTTTGTTCCCTTTTGCCCACCGTTATTGCACCCACTAAATTTTTTGGTCATAATCATTCCATCTACCCTCTGGACTTTATTTTTATTTGGTTCCATTGTTGGTTCTACTACCCCAATAGTCTCATTTTTGGTCTTGTGAACTAGTGGGGAAGGGGGCAGTTTTTTTCTCCTTGCTTCTTTCCACCTCCCCACCTTTGCTAGTTTAAATGCCTGCCAAGGCAGCATTTAACCTGTTCATTAATGACTATAGTCCCTTCCCTGGATGGATGCAGGCCTTCACCTTTGTACAGCCCCCCATCCCTCCAGGTGGGACCCCAGTCCCCAATGAAGCTGAAACCCTCCTCTCTGCACCAGTACCTCAACCATGCATTGAAGACCCTGAATTGGAGTTTCCTAGCATCCCCCATGCCGTAGACAGGCAGCACCTCTGAGAAGGTCACAGAGCTTGCTATCTGCCCAAGGCTCCTCCCCAACTCCCTAAACTCCTCCTGCACTCTTCCTATCCCTGCCTCACCCCCAACTAGGTAATTTGTTACCAGATGGACAATGACATCCAGCTCCCCCCTCTTGCCACCACCCTAGGAATCCTCTGGATCCACTCTCCATCCCTCCGCACTGTGCCTCCAGGTAGTCACTTAACCTCCTTTCCCCCTCACTACCTGTCTCCAGATCTACACTCTTGACAATAGAGTCCCCCACTAGGAGTTGCTCCCTCCTTCTCTGGGTTCCTCTCCCACCCACCTTTGGGGCTCCATTAATAAGTATCCACTCATCCCCCCGATCTCAACTTCAGGTGTCACTGTGGGACCTTCCCTCTACTCCAAAATAGTGTAAGAGTTCTGCAGTTGTGCCAGATGAGGGATGTGTCTCTGTCCCACCACCCACACTGACAGAGCCCACCATAGTCCATGCACTCCTCCTGCTAAGCAACCCTTGAGGTAGTGGAGGCAGACTTGGTGATCTCTGGCCAAAGTGGCACGAAGAATAGCAACCTCCACCCTCAGCCCAGAGAGGTGCCTGCAGATTGGGCAGCACTACAGCATCCAGAAGGTCCTCCTGAAGACTAGTGCCTCACAGCCACTGCACTGCACCACTCCCAGCATCTTCCCCCTCTATGCTTCCTATCTATGCTTTAAAACAAAAAACCCTCTTTTCTATTCTTCTTTTAGCCTGGCCTTATATATCTCCTCCCACTCAACTGTATCTAGATAATAGTCTCACCACTATTTATACTCAACTGTGTCTAGGTAATAGTCTCACCACTATTTATAGCTCCCCCTCTGGTTCTTGCTGATTTTTTTCTGTTCTGTTCTGTCCTGGTTTTTACTCCTTTACTGATAACGCAACCCTTGCTTCTGAATTAACTCAGCAAAGGAACTCTGCACAGATATTACCCCACAATGAGTACCAATATGCACAAGCACTAGTAATGTTTAAACAGCCCTAAAAAGATAAAAAATAGAAAAGTTCAGGCAATGAGAAAAAGAAGATAGAAAATAGAACAGTTAAGCACACTTTTTTAGCCCAGATAAACAGAAGATAGAAAATACATATCCAATCTATAAGCCCACAGTTCACTCAGTATTTAGCTCATTACTTTCAGTAGCTTTGTATGAAGTCCATACTATCCATTGCTAACCTGACACAAAATGGCCACCAGGAGAAAATGAGTAAAACCTCAAATACATACAGTATTTGCCCTCAATGCACACAAAATCCCACTTATCTGGTTGATCTCTGCCCCTCGTTCACTACTCATGTTGTGCTTCCAGCTCCTCTTCATCTTGAGCTGTCACTGCCATTTCTAGCCAAGTGCTGACAGCTTCCACTGATTAGTCGATGTTATTGGGTAGGCAGGGGGAGGGCCCAAAACTCATGCAAACAATTGAACTTACTGATCTGGCTCCCACTTATCTATTGTGCTGTGGCGTGGCAGCAGAAAATGTCCAGATTCCCTACTGTTCTGACTCAGGTGTTCTCTCTGTCCAGCTTACTGGTGAGCTGTGGAAATTAGACCTCTTTATATGGGCTGTCCCAATTCAAATCTGGCACTCTTTTCATAGCAGACTACCGATTGGCCGTGGGAAGACAAAGGAATACAAAACCCCCTGAAGGCTGCTGCTGTGCACCGTTGTGGCTGATTACAGAAGCTGGTCTTCTGTTTGCAGTGTGCCTCTCAGTTGGATTGCTTCAAACAAATGCCTCAATGGCTTGCAGGGGGAGGTCAGGAAAAAACAATCACCTCCTATCCTCTGACCAAAAACTTGGGCAAACAATTGAACTTGCAGTACTGGCTCACTCCTCTACTGTGCCACAGAATTGCTGCAGAAAATCTCCCGCTCCCCTACTGTCCTGTCTGGCTTCTCAACTTCTTCTGCCATTTTGGGACAATACAAATGTGCTGTCAATATGTCCAAGGTCCACCCAAACACCAAGTTACCCATGTCATCATGTAGAGATTTGTTAACAGCTTTTCAGTACTTCCAGGGTAACACCAGTTGTTGTCTAGGGAACTCAAGGTGTGCTCTGTCCTGATTGGTTCATATAAGCAGTCCAGTTTTTTAGCGACAATCTCTTTTACACTGTTGATAATAGTAGGATGTCTGGGTGAGCTACTGGTACTTGATTTGCATCATGTTCTTCCTACAGGGAGTGTATCATGTCATGTAAAAACAATCTTCCCCTTGAGCTTGTTTGAGTTCAGGCCAGCTTGGCTGAGGCAAAGATGATAGGTCCAATCCAGTAAAATTAAGGTAGTCTGTTAGAATGGCATCTGGTGAGGTCCCCAGCATGTCAGTTGCTTTGTGTGGGTTTGCAGGAGTGGCATAATCCATAGTGTTGCACTTCAGACACACGGCCTTTACAGCAATACTTGCAATCTTTGTACTTGAGTCTGGCTGTTCAGGGTGTAGACACTGAGATAATGCATTGGCATCAACATTAGTTCTGCCACTGTGGTACTCTAAACTATTGTTGTATGTTGATAAAGCTGAGAGTCACTGATCTCCAGCTGCAAGCAGTTTTACTGTGGTATTCACACAGCAGAGTGGGCTGTCATCTGTTCTTACAGTGAACTGAGACCCATACAAGTAATCATGGGACTTTTCTGTAACTGCCCACTGTAGGGCCAAAAATTCAAGTTTGTGCACAGGATGCAATTTCTTAGTTTAAACTGGCTGGTGAATGCCACTGGACAAAGTCATTCTGGGTGCTCCTAAAGAATGTTGCCAGGCCACTTAAACTAGCACCTGTGTGCAATATGTAGGGTTTTGTAGAATTCGCAAATACTGTACTAGCACTAGCACCTCACTTAGGTGTTTGATGATTTCTCTGAAGGCTGCTTCACATTGCTCAGTCCATCTGGTGTCAAATGAGTTGTTTACTTTCCAGTACTCTCTGCGGGGATTGCCCCTACTGGTGTCATGGGTTCGAATTAGACAGTATGACTACTCCTGTATTTTGTAGGTATAGAAGACATCTGGAGCATACTGGCATAATTGAAGTGGTTTTTATTAGTAAATATATGTCCTTATCACTGAACTAGATAAGAGTACATACAGTACTCACAATCTCATATCAGAAGGCATAGCTGATGTGTTTTTATTACTAAATGTGTTTTTATCACTGAATTAGATAAGAGTACAACTCACAATCTCATAGCAGAAAGATTCACCAAAAACATGTGACATAAGCTAAATTCAGCAAAAAACAATGTCCCCCAAATTATTATTTCTTATGCCCGACAGTCTTATGCCCTCTAGCCCTAAACCCTGATCTAAGTTACAAAACAAACTAGCCTACTGTAGCTAAGCTGCGTAATAATATTAGCATTCATATTATAAAGCTGCTACCCACTTAACCCAGTAGCCTTTGTGACCTATAGTCTTGACTACTACAATGTTACATGAGAGGCCATCAGTGCATGATGCAAAAGCTGAGCATATTCTTACCTTTCTGTGGCATTGCCAGCAACCTGCAGCCAATACCCACCTAAGACCAGGATACAAGCAGTCCTTTTCCCACAAGTCTGCTCCTACCATCTTCTCAACTACCTCAAGTCTCAGGTTTTTATACTCTTTTTGTAGGGGTTTGCTTAAATAAAATAGCCACCACGTAGCTGTTGGACTAGAAAGTCTGGGGCTTTCTGAATTCTTCTTTGTGGGAGATTTCTTGAGGGAACAGCTAGTACCTGGAGATTAGGCTAGAAAATTTAGAGTTTTCTTGAATCACATAACATGGGATTTGCCCAGATATAAATACCAGATAAAGCATCATAAAAAATGACATCAAGCAGAACAAATAGTGCAGCCAAGTAAGGAAGAATAAAACTGTTGCTCTGTGGATAGCTAGACTTCTTTTTTTGGCCTGCAGTGGGTGGACCCCTGCAGACCTCCTGCAATCAAAAAAGGGAGACTTTTCCGACTGAACAACAGTGTGGCATTGCCTCACAGTCACCTCTGTGTCTGAAGCACTCTGCTCTGTCCATTAGCAATGGCACACACTATTTTATTTCATTCAAAGGTCACGGCAGAACATGGTACAGTCTGCAGTGTCCAAAATGGCCACAAAACTGTACTGTGCATGCACGACTACTTGTACATGCACAACAGTTTTTAGTGGCCATCTTGGACACAGCGAACTGTGCAGTGTTCCACAGCGACCTCCTTTTTGTTTCTCATTTTATGCAACAAAGATGAAGAAAGCCAAGGGACATTCCTTCCCTGGGTTCTCCTTTTTATGTTGCTTGCACGCATGTGCAAAGAAACATAGTGCCATCATCTGAGTTTTCGGAGGTGTGGCACCCATCTTCCAATGCAGTCAGTGTGTTTGCAGGCATGGCCCCAGTTCTCCAATCACTGCTGCAGCTGTCTATGACAGCAGCTGAAAATGCAGTGGTCATACAGTTGAAAGGGAGAGCTCCGCTTCAGTGAGCAGAGCTCCCCCCTCCACACACACGCGCATGCATGCACACTGCATGCTTATGCACCTTCCCTCCCCCAAACTGTACAGCCGACGGGGTGCTGAATCCCTCGCCGGCTCCATGCCCCCAAGAGCTCCAGATGCCACGCTGGGTGCCCACCCCAGCATGGCAAATGATAAGAGTGAGCCCACGGGGTGCCTAATCCCCCATCGGCTCCAGCCCCCAACAGCTTCTTCCAGCTGCCACACTGAGCCCACCCCAGCGTGGCAACCGTCCCTCGTCACCTTATTAAAAATAAAATAAACCTGCAAATCAAAAACTGTCCCTCAGTGCTTCTCCCTGCCCCCCTCCCACAACCCGCACCCACCCACTGCGCACCCTGCCTCCCCACACACCCCCACCCCATACTTACCTCCGGAGCTCGGCGGGACGATCTTCGGTGGACCAGGAACATGTCTGCACTCTTCAAAGCCGACCGTGAACTGAGGAAATGCCGGTAAGCTGTATAATGGGATAGATAGGGTTTTTTCAACTTTGTTGCATATCTCAAGCATTTTTGGGAATTTGGGGCCTAAATTTTCAACATGTTTTTTTTGGGACCCCTCCTCATGAATTCTTGCACTGTCATGGCGTTAGTCGGGCCCGAAGGGTGATTTTGCGGCCACTGCGTGAAATCACCTTTTGGGTCTGATTAACAAAATGACACTGCTAGTGTTCATAAGGTGGGCTCTCAAAAAGTCTATGTTGAAAATTTGGTGAAACAATTCCTAAAAATGACTGTTTTACGAGCGTGCGTTGCGCAGTTCCTATGCACGCCTGAAGTTCGCAAATTTTCAATATTTTCACCCAGATTTTCAACATTGCCATTTTACCACACCTCCTTATGAGCAGTATAGCTGCCATTTTCACATCTTACCCAAAATGTGTTTCTGCCCATGTAGTGCACAATGGCGCATTCGGTGTGTGCAATCAATGTTTGGGACAGATTAAGAAAATCACAGTGACACTGTTCATGAGCAGAGATCTTAAAATGGCCATGTTGAAAATTTGGTGAAAAAATTCCCTTCAGACATTCTGCAATATTACTAATGAAGACATTGAACAGAATTGGTCCCAGGACCGATCTCTGCAGCACCCTACTAGTCGCCCCCTCTCCCTAGACTGCACACCATTTACCACCACTCTCTGCCTCCTGTCTGTTAGCCAGTTTCTAACCCAGTTTACCACCATTTCCCCCATGCCCAGCCTACCCAGCTAGTTTATCAGCCTCCTATATGGGATGGTGTCAAAGGCTTTGCTGAAATCAAGCGTTGTCCACTGCCCCACCCTGATTCACTTCCTTTGTCACCCAGTCAAATAAATCAACCAGATTTATCTGACATGATGTTGCCACTGTGAATCCATGTTGCCTATGGTCTTGGGCTCCGATGGCTTCTAGATGCCCCACTATCCTTTCTTTAGGCAATGTCTCCATGATCTTCCCCACTACTGAGGTGACGCTGAATGGCCTATTGTTCCCTGCCTCCTCCCTACTGCTGGACTTGTGTAGAGGGACCACATGTGCCCTCCTCCAATTCACTCATGTTGAATGACTCAGTGAACATGGCTGCCAGAGGTACTGCTATCTCCCTTCCCAGTTCTGTTAATATCCTTGGGCGTATGCTATCTGGTTCCATCACTTTGTCCGCCTTCAATTTAGTGAACTCCTGCAGGACTCTTTTGCCTTTGAAAGGACTATTGTCCACCTCTTCACCCTGTTGGCAACTGCTGTACTGCTGTACTGCTGTGGCCCTTGCCCCTCCCACTCTTCTCTGAATACTGAACGGAAAGACACAGTGGATGTCTTGGGAGAAAGGCATGGAACTATCACTTCCAAATACCTAAACAGCACATACAAGCAAGCAACATTCGGCATTGACAAATGCTTGTTAAGTCTGCATTCCAACTGCAGTATTTAATGGTGTGCCAATCATAGCTGAGAAAAGGGATAGCTCTGTCAAAAGATCCAACTGGATGTTGGTGAAAGACTGACATGTTGTTTTGTAAAGAATGGATAGCTGTACATTTAAATAGGTCCCTCCATTAATGTACTGTAATTTATCTTTGTAAAGTATGAAAAGTATTTTTTAATAATGCATTGTTGTCTGTTTTTCCTTACTATTTAATATTCCAAAAACATGCATCTTAAAAATATGAAGTGAATGGTGTCATTCCATGTGAGATGTGTGCTTTTCCTCCAACCCTCTCTGTTGATGACATCATGACTTGCCAGCTTCATTTCAACTGACACAAAAGCTACTGTAAAGTTTATGTTTTAAGCTTAATATCTAATCAGCGATGTAGTTATGTTTTAAGTAAATATAGCATTATCTGAATGTCTCCTTTTTATGATAATACCCTCCTTTTCTCTGAATCCATTTATCCCCAGCTGAGTCTGCCTTTGGCTGCCCAGTCAGCTTCCTGTCTGTTAAGGGTTCATCTGGTTCTTTGCTCTTGATAGCATAGGATCCAGCTGTTCACCACAGGTACTGTACTATAAGTGAATCTTTAGTACCAGAAAACAACTAGTCTAGAGGAGCTTTTGTCTTGGTTATTAATATACTGGGATGCATACTGGCATTGTGAGAAATAGAGTCAGATGCCCTCCATTGCACCAGCACAGCAGGATTACACAGCACTAGATTGGAGTTTATAGTACCTTTATTTCAGGCTTAGGGAGACTGGGAGTGCACAATCTACCAGTGTTGCGATAACAAACCCTTGTTCTTTTCTTTTTGTCACCCCCCCACTACTGCTCATGCAGGGTTTGTTTCTTTTTTTAACATGTATATATATATATATATATATATATATATATATATATATATATGTGTATATATATATATATATATATATATATACATATACATATACATATATGTTGCCCTCCCCCCACTTGACCTCCCTCTCAGTACCAATCATCTCACCCCCCCCAGAAACATAACATTGATACTGGGGGTGCCCAATCCTTCAGTGTTGAAAGGTGATTTCATGGTCCCTGTGTGAAATCACCTTTTGGGCAGGAGCTGAACATTTTCTCTGCCCTTGTTCATGAGGTGTGGTCATAAGAAGGCTATGTTCAAAATTTGGTGTGAAAATATTAAAAAACAACAAAGTTATGAGCCTATGTTGAATTTAAAGAATACAGGCTAGTAACTTTGCTAATTTTCAATATTGTTACCCCAAATTTACAATATAGCTATATCTTTACAGCACCTCATGACTGTGACAGCTGTCATTTTTCAAATCCTAGCCAAAATATTTGTTTTACATCCCGAAAGGTAACTTTGCGGTCCCCAAACAAAATCACTTTTCAGACAGGAGCTAAACATTTTCTTTTCCCCTGTTCATGAGGAGGGGTCATAAGAAGGCTATGTTATAAATTTGGTGTAAAAATTAAAAAAAAAAACCAAAGTTATGAGGTTATGTTGCATTTTACAAATACAGGCTCGTAAGTTTGGTGATATTCAATATTTTTACCCCAAATTTTTAGCATAGCTATATCTTTACAGCACCTCATGAATGTGACAGCTGTCATTTTTTCAAATTCTAGCCAAAATGTGTTTTTGCATCTTGAAAGGTGATTTTGCAATCCCTACACAAAATCACATTTAAGACAGGAGTTGAAAAGTTTTTCTGCCCTTCTTCATTAGGTAGGTCATAACAAGGCTCTGTTGAAAATTTGGTGTCAAAATATTAAAAAACAACAAAATTATGAGCCTACATTACATTTTGCAAACACAGGCTCATAACTTTGGTAATTTTCAATATTTTTACCTCAAATTCCTCAACTGCAGCCCTATCAGCTGGTTAGCTAAGCTGTCTTATACCATTTTAGCTCTGCATTTTGTCATTATAACTTTTTAACATTTTAGCAGCTTATCAGCTTCTGTAATTTCTCTTGTGGCTTGTAAGGCTGAGTCTTGGTGAGCTTTGTCATACAAAGATCCTTAGGGAAAGCTTCCCTGGTATTGTTGCCCCCTCATGTGGCCAGCTGGCTCTGTAAAGGCCTAGGCTAGAATGGGCACATATAGAGGCTGAACACTTGTTGGGGTTATTGATATAGTGTCAGCTATTGGCTATTGTGTAATGGCAGCAATTGATGTATTGTCACCTATTGAAATATTGGCAGCTATTAACAGAGTGGCAGCACTGTAGATGTTTTACAAAAGGGTAGGTGTTAATGCCCCACTTTCTTGAACCATTTTAAACATAGAACATAGGAACATAGAAAAATAGACCATGACCATAGAAAAAGACCAGAGGTCCATCCAGCCCACTCATATTCTCTATAATCCCTGGAACCTTCCCTGAAGCCTATTGTTCCTTCAGGGTACTAACCCTCCCCATCCTATCTCCATTCTCCTCCCTGGTTATGTCACCCTGGCAACCACTATTCCCTTCATTCTATCCCATGCCTGCTTGAACCCCTTGACTGTGTTTACACTCACCAGCATAGCCGACAGACAGTTCCAAGGTTCCACCACCCTTTCCATAAAGAATTGCTTCCTCGTGTCCTTCCTGAACCTCCCTCCTGTTAATTACCACTTGTCATGAGCACATGACCATAAGTTGGCATTCAGGGTAAATAATTCCCCACAGTTTGCCTTGTTCATTTCTTTAAGGAACTTAAAGGTCTCTATCATATCTCGCCTCTCCCTTCTTATTTCCAGTGAATGCATATTTAGTGCCTTGAGGCACTCCTCATAGGATCTGCCCTGCTGGCATTGATTCCGTTTTGTTACTCAGCGTTGCACTGTTTCCAACCTATCCCTGTCCTTTCTGATGTGAGGTTTCCAGAAATGGATGCAGTACTACTGGTGACATCTTACCAGGGATCTGTATTGGGGATGGATGACTTCTTTTCTTTTGTTATCAATACCCTTCCTGATGCATCCTAGCATCCTGTTAGCCTTGCTATAGGCCTTGTTGCACTGGCTCATTTGTTTAAGGGAGTTACTGATAACTCCTCGATCCCATTCCTCTTCTGTAGTGCTAAATCTCATCCCACCCATCCAGTACTCCGCCTTGGGGTTCCTCTTCCCTTAGGTGCATTACCTTGCACTTTTTGGCATTGAATTTTAACTGTCAGACCTTTGACCACCCCTCTAGTTTTTGTAAGTCTCTCTGCATATCCCTTATTCCCTCATCACCATCCACCCTCCCACATAGTTTTGTGTCATCTCTGAAGAGACACAGCTCGCTCTGAATTCCCTCACTAATGTCATTAATGAACATGTTGAAGACACATAAACAACACTGTATAAAAGGTGAATTTGGAAATATATAGCCATAGAAAGGGGTAAAACATTCCCATACAGGTGCTGTTGTCCTTTTAGAGTAGAGAGAATGATAGTTTAGCAAAGGTGGTCATGGCACACCCCACACTACCTCAAAAAGAAAAGTCCAAGGCAACATTTTACCAGCTTTTTCAAGGTTTATTTTTACCACAGGAGTGTGCAGCCTATTCAGGCACAGGCTCAGAAATCAGCAACAAAGCTTCTAACATTTCACCAAATCCTTGGCTTCATTAAAGCCTTCAACACAGCATTTTGGTGCACACTTTTTCATGAGACACCGTTCCACATCTGACAGGGAACCATTACAGTAAGTATGTAATAAGGTCTCAAGGAACTGAGGTCCAGGAAGCTCAGTTGGTATCAACCCATTTTGCAGGTCAAAGATTGAGATCTCCATAAATGTGTGTATAGTAGACTGTATGGCACTGAAGGACACAAGAAGGACACATTGATGGTATTTGCATTCCCCTGAAACAGATTGCACTTAGGGGTGGGCACTGTGAGCTCAGTGGACCAAGCCCCCAGGAGTGGGTTCATGACAGATCTGGTGGCACAGTAGTGGGATCTGAGAGATATTGGTGGCAAGGGCATAGTGGTTGGATTCGAGGCCAGTGTATCAGATTGATAAACTGTAAACAATTGACACACAAACAGGGCCTAGATTAGGGAAAAAAAAAACAATTTTGTTACAGCATAAAGTTTCCTACCCTGTTTGTTTTTTTCTTTATGTTGTAAGCTAGTGTAACAGTAGTAGGGAAAGGATGGCTTCCAACTACAGCAAATGCACTGCAAACCAGTTAAGGCAGTTGTGTCAAGAAAGAGGGGTCCATTGCAAAAGGCAAACCAGAAAGAACCCTGTGGAGGCTGTCATGGCAGCCAATGAGCAAGTGGTTGCCCAGAACCTCGAGTCACAGCCAGTGACTGAAAGGGACAAGACCTTGGGTGTGGGGGTGCCAAGGGTCATCGCAGTGTCTAGTCCCAGGGAGGAAGACAGCAAGACCAGAGGGAACCCCAAGCCACAGCATCAGGGGAGGCCACCACAGAGCTGGAGCTGGAAGGTATCAAGCTACAATTTGAGCTGAGGAAATTGGAGCTGGAACAAAGAAAGTTCAAAGCCTAGCAAGAAAGAAAGCAGAAAAGGTTTGAACTGGAGATACAGGAAAGACAGCACAAGAGAGAGAGAGACTGAAGAAAAGCAGCACCAGAGAGAAGCTGAGGAACAGCCGCACCAGAGAGAGGAAAAGGAACAGCAGCACCAGAGAGAGTTTAAACTGGAGAGGCTAAGACTCCAATGACCAGAGCCAGAGGGGATAAGTGGCAGGGGTGAACCTGAAACTTCAGGGCTGGGGAGTAAACTAAATTCCAGATTTACAGCTGAATTTAAAGAGGGGGAAGATATGGATGCATTATTGAATTCATTTGAAAAGGTCTGTATCCAGGCCAAGATACCCAGGGATGGCTGGAGCTTTCTGCTATCCCCACTGCTTACTGGTAAAGGGCATGAGGCACTAGGCCAAATGGACAATGATGACAGTAGAGACTATGAGTAACATAAAATTATTTTACTTAAATAGTATGAACTTACTCCTAAGGCCTACAGGGTTAAATTCTGTAAACTCTGAAAAAGCCCTGACATGTGCTTTGAGGAACTTGCCACAAAGCAACATCAGTTTTTGAAATGTTGGTGGGAGGGGGTGGAAGCAAACTCTGTGGGGAAAATTGAGGAGGTTGTAATTTTAGAGCAGTTCTTTCAGCTTGCCCAGTGGAGTTGAAAATCTGGCTAAAGGACCGAGATCCAAAAACAGCACAGCAAACTGCTGAGCTCTTGGATTGCTATGCCAGGAGCAGGACTGCTCTGAAAGGAAGTGGTGGAGTGGTTGCTGCAGGGCAAAAAAGGAAAAGGGCGTCTTCAGGGCAACTAAAATCCTCATCACCTCTGCAGAAAAAGGAAAGTCCCAAGTTATCAAAAAGGGATTTCTTGGATAAAAGAAATGATGAATGTTGTTTTTGTAAAAAGCCAGGGCATCTTGCTAGACAGTGTCCTAAAAAGGTACAGAGTTGGCAAAGTATCCCTCAAAAGAAGATGGGTGCACTGTATATCCCTGAAAGCATGCCTGTAAACATGAGGGAGCATATACACCCAGTTTCTATAAATGGGATACAGACCCACAGGTTAAGGGACACGGGGGGTGTCACTTACCCTGGTAAAAGGGGATTTGGTTGGGTCTGACCAACTTATACCAAATCAGTTTGTAACTATGAGGAGATTCACAGGGGAGGAGAAAATCCTGCCACTAGTTAATGTTCTCCTGGATTGGAGTGAAACATAGAAACATAGAAGTTGACGGCAGATAAGGACCGCAAGGCCCATCCAGTCTGCCCATTTCTTTTTCTACCTTATAAATGTGCCATCGGCCTTTGCTCTGTCAGTGACCTATCTATTCATAGTCATTTGTATTGCTCCCTTATGCCTATCCCATGCCTGTTTGAAGCCCTGCACTGTATTCATAGCCACCACTTCTTGTGGTAAGCCATTCCATGCATCTACCACCCTTTCTGTGAAAAAGAATTTCCTCACATTCCCCTTAATCGGCCTCCTCTAATCTCATGCTGTGTCCTCTTGTCCTGCTATTTTTCTTATATTTAAACATGTTAGACTCTTTCACCTTGTTTATGCCTTAAGGTGTTTAAATGTCTCAATCATATCACCTCTCTCCCTCCTTTGCTCAAGGGTATACATATTGAGCTCCGTTAATCTGTCCTCATATGTCTTCTGATGCAGTCCCTGCACCATTTTGGTTGCCCTTCTCTGGACTGCCTCAATTTGGTTAATGTCCTTGTGAAGGTGTGGCCTCCAATACTGCATGCAGTACTCCAGATGGGGCCTAACCAATGTCTTGTACAGAGGGATTATTACCTCCCTCTTACGACTTGTGATACCCCTACTAATACACCCTAACACCCCCTAGCCTTACCTACTGCTTTAGAGGTCTGCTTGGATGATTTTAGGTCATCAGTGATGATGATTCCCAAGTCTCTTTCTTCCTTTGTGACTGCTAGCAACTCCCCTCCCAGCCTATAAGTGGCTTCAGGGTTTCTCTTCCCTATGTGCATGATTTTGCACTTCTTTGCATTAAATCCCAGTTGCCACTCTTCTGACCATTTTGCTAGTTTATCCAGATCTTTTCTCATTCTGCCCACCCCATCTGGATCATCTACTCTGTTGCAGATCTTGGTGTCATCTGCAAACAGACAAGCCTTACCCTCTAGTCCATCTGAGGTCACTAATGAAGATGTTGAATAGGACTGGCCCAGGACTGATCCCTGAGGTACCCCACTTGTGACTGCATCTCTTCTGACTGTATACCATTTACCACCACTCTCTGTTTTCTGCCAGTCAACCAGTTTGCCACCCAGTTGACCAACTTCAGACCCACCCGAGCCTACCTAGCTTATTTATCAATCTTCTATGTGGAACAGTGTCAAAAGCTTTGCTGAAGTCAAGGTAGGCGACATCAACTGCTCCCCCCTGTCCACCACTCTGGTTCCCAGTCAAAGAAACCTAAGAGATTAGTTTGACAGGACCTTCCTTTGTAAACCCATGCTGTCTTGGATCCTGTGCCCTATGGATTCCAGGTGTTGCACTATCCTTTCCTTAAGGAGTGCCTCCATAATCTTGCCCACTACTGAGGTAAGACTGACTGGTCTGTAGTTCCCCGCCTCCTCCATGCTACCACTCTTGTGGAGCGGGATCACATGAGCCCTTCTCCAGTCTTCTGGGACCTCTCCTGTGCTCAGAGACTCACTAAACAATTCTCCTAATGGTTCTGCTAGTTCCTCCTTTAGCTCCTTAAGTACCCTGGGATGTATGCCATCAGGTCCCATTGCCTTATCCACCCTGAGCTTAGCAAGCTCTTGTAGGACCCTTTCTTTGTGAAGGAGTAGTGCTCACCTCCCTCCCCTGTGTCCATGATGCTGAGCTGTGGGCCCTGCCCTACCTTCTCTTCAGTAAATACTGAGCAAAAGTATCTATTTAGGATAGATGCCTTTACAGGGTCCTCCTCCTCACATGCTCCCTTTTCTCCATTAAGCTTAGCAATACCCCTCTGGACTTTCTCCTTTCACTAATGTATCTATAGAAAGTCTTGTCACCTTCTTTACTGTTCGTGTTAGTGTTTCCTCAGTTTGGGACTTTGCCTGCCTTACTGCCTTACCTGCTTCCCTTAGGGCAGTTTGGTATGCCTCCCTATCTTCATCCCGCTGTGTTCCCTTATATTTCCTGATGGCCAGCCTTTTGGCTCTGACCTTTTCTGCTGCTGTATTTGAGAACCAAAGTGGTTTTCTTCTTCTTTTGCACTTCCTTTTCTGTCTAACTGTGAGACAGGAGAGATGGTACAAAAAGTGGCAGTGGCAGACAACCTTGCCCTGGATGTGGTTATAAGAAATAATCTACAGAAGGGGGTGGTGTGTGTGGTTACCTGTAGTCAGACAGCAAAGGCTGCTTGTAATTCTCTGAACCCCACAGAAGCCCCAGTGGAAGAGAATAGGAGGCTGGTTCCCCAGCCTCTGTCTCCTGAAATGGAGAGTAGTGAAAGGGATCTAGGACTTTCCCAAGTAGCTATTCGCCAAACAGCTACAGAAGATTACTCTGAGGAGGGAGGGATAACAAATGGTCAGAAGGTTAGGGATGGCAGTGACTCTGAATGCCCTGATGTTAGAGCTATGGACCCCAGTTTAGGAACTGAGTGAAACATGTCCCATGCTTTGGGAAAATGTGAAGATTTTGCCACTTCTCAGAGGACTGATCCTAGTTTTGAGAGGCTGAGGGCTTGTGCAAATCTGATGGCACACAGGGAGGTGACATGAGACATAGGGTATTTTGGGACAATGGACTGTTGTATACACAAGACATGAGGACAGAGGGAGAGGTGATGGGCAGGCAGCTTGTTGTTCCCCAGGGGTATCTTGAGCAGTAGCACAAGGTCGCCCATGATATCTCCATGTCAAGACATCTGGACATTGCTCACACCATGCAGCAATTTGCCCAAAATTTCTACTAGCCCAACTTCACCCAGCAGGTGAAGGAATATTGCAGGTCTTGTTACCGGTGCCAACAGATAGGGAAGGTGGGTAGTAAACCAAAAGCTGCCCTAATTCCCTTGACCATTGTGGATGAACCATTCCAGAGGGTAGGAATTGATATTGTGGGACCCTTGAATACCCCAAGCTCCTCCGGTAAAAAGTTTATCCTGATGGTGGTCGATTACACCACCCGATACCAAGAGGTGGTCACCCTCTCCTCACTTAGGGTAGACATAGTGGCAGATGCCTTGGTAGGGATTTTCTCCCATGTCAGATTCCCACAGGAGGTTATATCTGATCAAGGGGGTAGCTTCCTGTTGGATCTGATGAAGTGTTTGTGGGAGAAGTGTTGGGTGGTGCAGAGATGCATGGCACCTTATCACCCACAAGCCAATGGACTTGAGGAAAGATTTAATGATACCCTTAAATCAATGCTACAAGTGTTTGCTGAATAGGATGGGAGGGATGGGGAGGAAATATCTTCCCCACATGTTGTTCACGTGCAGGGAGGTGCCCCAAGAGTCGACAGGTTCTCCCCCTTTGAACTCTTATATGGACGTAGGGTACATAGGCCCATAGACTTGATCCAGAAAGACTGGGAAGGCAAGCACGCCACCCAGGGAACTCCCATAGTGGAGTATGTTCTTAAGTTTAGGGAGATCTCAATAGGGAAAAGGGCAGGGGTAAATGGAGAAAATGACAAAGGCAATAAGGACAGGGATGGGTCAAAAGGGGAAAGGCCATCAAGAAATGGAGGGTAATGAGTACCAATGCCCATAATCTGGGCAACAAGCTCCCTGAACTGGCAGCCTTGATGGAAGAGGGATGCCTGGATATTGTAGCAGTCACAGAAACATGGTACAAAGAGAACCATGACTGGGATGTTAACATACCAAGGTACACAACCTACAGGAGAGACAGGGAGGAGAGAAGAGGGGGAGGAGTAGCTCTCTATGTAAGGGAAGGGATAAAAGCAATGGAACAATAGAGTAAACAGGGAGGAGAGGAGGCACTGTAGGTCACTTTAGAGACTGGAAATGGCACCACAATCCACACAGGGGTTGTATACAGACCCCCATCTCAGGGGAAG
Organism: Neoceratodus forsteri; assembly: GCA_016271365.2. Taxonomy (NCBI): domain Eukaryota; kingdom Metazoa; phylum Chordata; order Ceratodontiformes; family Ceratodontidae; genus Neoceratodus; species Neoceratodus forsteri. The sequence goes on from CM057451.1 coordinate 10,710,419, forward strand.
GGAATGGACAAGGATATGATAGAAACCTTCCTTAGGATGGCAGAGAAAGGGGAGATACTGTTGATGGGGGACTTGAATATGCCACATGTTAACTGGAGCACCTTTGCTGCAGCCACATCCAAGAGCAGGGCCATTCTCGATGCCCTTCGGGGGGCATGCCTCAGCAGCTAGTTTTGGAACCCACTCATGAGGGAGCAATCTTAGACCTCATACTCTCAAATGGGGACAGTGAGAGGATCTCACATCTAGTAATGGGTAGCCATCTGGGAACAAGTGACCGCCAAACAGTGTGGTTCATGATAAACTCAGCTACAGAGTCAAGGCATACAAAAGTGAGGGTACTGGACTTCAGGAGGGCTGACTTTGGCAAGATGGGAGAATGCGTTTGAAAAGCACTAGCAAACAGGCTAGAAGGAGAGGTGGAGCAACAATGGGGAATCATCAAAACTGCCATCACAGAGGCAACAAGCCTTTGTGTGAAGCAAACAAACAAATCAAAATGAAAGAAAAAGCCACTATGGTTCTCAAAAGAGGTGGTGGGGAAGGTTAGAGAGAAAAAGAAAGCATTTAGGAAGTGTAAGGAAACACAGAAGGAGCAGGACAGAGAACTGTACTGCCCCAACCTGAAGAAAAGATAGCCAACTCAGTTAAGAAGGGGGATAAAACCTTTTATAGGTACATCAGGGAGTGTAGGAAGACAAAGGTAGGGATAGTGAGGCCGAATAGAATGGACTGTGCTTGGGCAGAGAGGGACAGTGAAAAAGCAGGGATACTTAACAAATACTTCTTCTCAGTATTCACAAAAGAGGAGGAGGGAGAGGTACCTAATCCAATTAACAGAAGCACTCTGGATGCGGGGGTCGATCCCAGTCCTTTCACAGAAGAAAGGGTTCTGAAACAACTCCTAAAACTGAAGGTGGACAAAGCAATGGGGCCTGACAGGATTCACTCCAGAATTCTAAAAGAATTACGGGGGAGAACTAGTGACACCACTGACTACCCTTTTTAACAAATCATGGGAGGATGGTGTGGTACCCGAGGACTAGAGGAAGGCAGATGTGATTCCCCTTCATAAAAGTGGGAGCAAGACAGAGGCAGGAAACTACAGACCTGTTAGTACGACCTCTGTGGTAGGGAAAGTAATGGAATCACTTTTGAAGAAAAGAATTGTTGAGTACCTAGAGGCCAGTGAGGCACAAGACCCAAGGCAGCATGGGTTCACAGTGGGAAGGTCATGTCAGATGAATCTAATTGATTTTTTTGACTGGGTGACCAAAGTAGTAGACCAGGGAGGGGCTGCCGGACATGGCCTACCTAGACTTTAGCAAGGCATTTGACACAGTCCCACACAAAAGATTAATGAACAAATTAACCAGCCTGGGAGTGGGTCCCAGGGTGGTAGCCTGGGTAAAACATTGGCTGGACAACAGGACACAGAAGGTAATTGTAAACAGAGTCCACGCTGAAGAAAGGAGGGTCACTAGTGGGGTACCACAGGATTCAGTACTGGGTCCAGTCCTTTTTAATGTCTTCATAAGTGACATTGCAGAGGGACTGGAAGGAAAAGTATGCCTCTTTGCAGATAACACAAAGATCTGCAGCAGGGTTGATATACAGTGAGGTGGGGAAAGGATGAGAAGGGACTTGGCAAGGCTGGAGGAATGGTCAGAAGTATGGCAGCTTGGATTCAATGCAAAGAAGTGCAAAATAATTCACCTGGGAAACAAAAACCCAGGGGAGGATTACACAGTGAGAGGGAGGTAGTAACAACAACAATAATGGAAAGGGACCTGGGGGGGTAATCATATCAGATGATCTTAAGGTTGGCATGCAATGTGAGAAGGCAGTAGGGAGGGCTGGGGGGATACTGGGATGTATAGGGAGAGGCATCACCAGCAGAAAACAGGAAGTCATTATCCCTCTGTACAGATAGTTGGTGAGACCCCATCTGGAGTACTGCGTCCAGTTCTGGAGACCCCATCTCCGCAAGGAGATAGACAGGATGGAGGCAGTCCAGAGGAGGGCAACTAAAATGGTGCAGGGTCTGCAAGAGAAGCCATATGAGAAGAGGCTAAAAGGAGCTCAATATATATACCCTTGAGGAAAGGAGGGAGAGGGGGACATGATAGAAACTTTTAAGTACCTTAGTGGAATCAACAAAGTCCAAGAGGATAGCATCTTTCTGAAAAAGAGAGGTGCAAGAACAAGGGGACACAATTTGAAGATAGAGGGGGAACGGCTCAGGGGCAATGTGAGAAAATATTTTTTTTACAGAGAGGGTGGTGGATGCATGGAACAGCCTTCCTGAGGAGGCTGTGTGGTCTAAAACTGTGGGAGAATTCAAGAATGCATGGGACAGACATAAAGCAATTCTTGCGGGGGAGGTAGGAAGAAATAGGCTGTTGATTAACTAGAATCTGCAGCTTATCCTCTAGGTAGGGAAATGGGAAGACTAGGTGGTGGGCCAAGCGGTCCTTATCTGCTGTCAAAGTCTGTGTTTCTATAAGAAGATGAAGGAGCTTATGAGGTTGGCCCAAAACAACCTGTCAGCTGCCCAACAGAAGCAAAATGTCTGGTATGACCATGGAGCCAGAGCTCACTCATACAGCACAGGTCAGGAAGTAATGGTCCTATTTCCAGTCCAGAAGGACAAGGTGCCAGTCAAGTGGACAGGATCATATAAAGTAGTCCAACGGGTCAATGACATAAACTATATTGTGGAACTGCCTGACTGGAGACATACCCATAGGATGTACCTTGTCAATATTATGAAGCCATATGCAAATAGGGCCAACATGGTATTTGCAGTGTGTAATCCTGCAGAGGGGATGGATGAAGAAGACCCCCTCCTGGACTTGCTAGAGGAAAGCAAGCAGGAGTCATCTGTGGAGGCAATTGAGCTGTCACCCCAGTTGACCTGGAACAGACCCTGGATTGAGGGAGGTTTTAGAGGTCTTTGTCCCTTTTTTTATGGCCAAACCCAGATGAGCTCCTTTAGTGACACATGACATAGACATGGTGACGCAAGTGCCCATATGGCGGACAGCCTACCAGATGTCTGAGGTTGTCCTAAAGGACATTAGGAGGGAGGTGGAGGAAGTGGTGGATTTAGGGATAATCTAGAAATCCCACAGTTCCTGGGCCTGGCAGGTAGTCCTCGTTCCCAAGCTGGATGGGTCTACTCACTTTTGTGTAGACTATTGTGGACTCAGTGCTGTCACAAAGTCTGATGCCCACCCAATGCCACAGATAGATGAGCTATTGGACAAACTGGGAGGGGCGACATATCTTACCACAATTGACTTGACAAAAGGGTACTGGCAGGTGGAGTTAACTGCCAGAGCTAGAGAACGGTCAGCTTTCATCACTCCAATAGGATTATTTGAATTCTGGGTAATGTCTTTTGGAATGAAGAATGCCCCTGCCACATTCCAAAGGTTGGTCAACCAGATGTTACATTGTACTGAAGAGTATGCAGTGGTTTATCTGGATGATATTGCCATTTTCAGTACCAGCTGGAAGAAACACCTGTCCCATCTGAAGGAAGTGTTGGGTAGGATACAGAGGGCAGGGCTCACTGTCAAGGCTGAAAAGTGCCAGGTGGCTATGGTGGAGGTGACATACCCAGGCCATGTAGTGGGGTGGGGCAGCTTCATCCTAATCAAGCAAAGATTCAGGCAATAGAGGCATGGCCAATGCCTGAAACCCAGAAGCAGGTTAGGAGCTTCCTAGGGACCACAGGGCACTACTCAAAGTTTTGTTCCCAATTACAGTACCCTGGTGACTCCCCTATCTGGCTTGCTGAAAAAAAGGCAGCCCAAAAAGGGACACTGGGAGTCAGCCTGTGAATGAGCCTTTGCATGGCTAAAAGAGGCACTGTGCAGTGCCCCTTTGTTGGCCAGTCCAGATTACACTAGGCAGTTTGTAGTGCGGATGGATGCCTCAGATGTGGGTATTGGAGCAGTCCTAAGCCAGACATCTCACCAAGGAAGAGACCACCCGATAGTGTACCTGAGCAAGAAGTTACTTCCCCAGGAGCAGTCAAACTCCACTGTAGAAAAAGAATGTCTTGTGCTGGTATGGGCCCTGAAGAAATTAGAGCCATATCTCTACAGGAGGTGCTTCAAGGTACAGACTGATCACAACCCCCTGGTGTGGTTAAATCAGATGGGCAAAACAAATAGATGGCTCCTCAGATGGAGTATTGCCCTATAGGCATATGACATGACAATTATGCACAGGTCAGGATCTGCAAATGCAAATGCAGATGGCTTATCTCACCAATTAGAACAGTAACATAATTATGGAAACTCTGCCATACAATAGGGACATGTCCCCATAAATTCGGTCTTAGGAAGGAGGAATGTGACAATTTGGCAACTTCTGTTATATGGCAGACATATTGCTGTCATATTTATCTAAAAGATTTATGTTTATATTCCCAAAAAGGCCAGGATAGCAGGTTTACCAGAAGGATGCCCATGTTTCTCTTCGTAAAAGGACACTTGAAAGAGAGAATGTATATTGCAAATGTCTGACATTCCTCTGTGACCTAAGAAAAGGCTGCTTAACAGGGAACTAAAATTCCATTTCAAAGGAGGAAATTGATATTTCCTGATAAACTAATCAAAAGAGACAAGTCCAATAGGACAGGAGATGGGTGCAACTCTCTCACTGTAATAAACTTTCCACTTCAAAGCAACATACTTTGAGACACAGGATCTGGGCGATATCTACTCTGAAAGTCTATTGTGAATTCATTTCAAGTGTCATATTCGTCTCCATTTAAAAGTGGCAGGAGGGTGACTTTTTTTGTTTGTTTGTTTGTTTTGTGGTTCACTTAAAATTTGGGAAAAAGCACGAGAGGCCCCTGCTGGCCCAAAAAGGTAAGGCCACAGACTACAGAAATCAGGGTATATAAGACCCTCAACACAGCATCTTGGTGCACACTTTTTCATGAGACACCATTCCTGACACACTAGAGAAGCCAAACTGTCTGACTCACACTGAAGACTAGGGCTATAAGAAGAACTGAGACTTGGAAAACTTCTGCAGAAATCCATTTATTTTCTGGACTTTTGAATCTCCACAGATAAGGTAGAAAATAAAACACTCAAATTTTACGGTGCATTTTGTAATTATATTTTTCCAATTTTGTTTTGTTATTCTGTAACCAAATTTCTGAATCTTTTGTTTGTAAATCTTGTATGATAATTATTTTAAGTACAGTAATTAGTAAAAGCATTTGCTTTTAAAACTGCATGTGAGTGATTTGTGTGTGTGTGTGTGTAAAGGTGGGAAGGTTTATTCAAATCTGAGACCAGCCTGTTTAATGCAAGGTGCCACCATCGCTACCAAAAACTAGAATCCTGGAAGGGAAATCTGGAGGCCAAGTAGGTGAAATACACAGGTCTCTGGAGGGGTCTGTAGGGGGGAACTAGGTCACTGCATCACACAAGGGAGAAGACACAATCAGGGTTATGAGGATAGCCCTGAAGAGCTCATAATGGCTGGGTCTTCCCCCCAGTACAGCAACCAAGGAGGGTTATCACCTGGCTACAGACTCGAGACTGCATTTTACCCTTACCCAGATTAGAGAGGAAGCCCTGGGCCCTCATGGCGAGTGTTCAGTTGTAAACTCAGTTAGCACTCTAGAAGGACATGTGGAGGGTATTCCTGTTCCCCGCATCATGGATTGTAATTAGGGGTGGGTGCTATGAGCTTAGTGGACTGGCCCCAGGAGTGGGTTTGTGACAGCTGGTACACAGCCACAGATGTGGAGGGATATGGGTAAGTTGTAACTGCACAGTCCATGGCTTCAATATCCACATCTGACAAGGAACCATTACAGTAAGAATGTAATAAGGTTTCAAGGAAGTGATGTCCAAAAAGCTCAATTGGTATCAACCCCATTTTGCAGGTCAGAGATTGAGGTCTCCATGAATGAGTATATAGTAGACTATATAGCACTGTCATATTGGGCTTCCAGAAGGTTTTTCTAGGTAATATTGAAGGAGACTTCAATTCCCTGGGCCAGCTTCATAAAATTTCCATCTGTTTTACTGATAGTCTGGATGGGAGAGGCTGAGGTTTTACATAGAAACCTAGAGAATGATAGCAGAAGGAGACCATAGGTCCATCAAGTCTGCTCAAAGGTTACGAACACCTTCTATGGGTCCTGAGACCTAGCCCCCCTATCCAATGTCTGTACCCATGGTTACTTAATGAACTCTTACTCTATCCCACCCCCTTTTAAAAGCTGCCACAGTCTTAGCTCCCACCACTTTGACAGGCAGTCTGTTCCATGGCTCTAAGACCCTTTCAGTGATGTAGTGTTTCCTTAGATACCTTTTGAAGCTCCCTCTGCATAGCTTCCATTTGTGCCCTCTAGTAGTTGAGCAGGTGACCCTTTTAAAAAGTTCAGAGTAGGGCACCTTATTTATGCCTCTCAGATGCTTGAATGTCTCTATCATATCCCCACTCTCTCTTCTAGTTGCAAGAGAGAACATATTCAGTGTCATTAGGCACTCCTTGTAAGATATCTCCTGGAGACCCTGTATCATCTTGGTCACCCTCCTCTGCACAGCCTCCAGCTGATCCCTGTCCTTCTTTAGGTGAAGATTCCAGAACTGGAACCAGTACTCCAGGTGAGGCCTTACGAGGGACCTAATTAAATAATATATGGCCTTGCCTTGCTGGTACAAGTAATAGGAATCATATATTCCTACTGCTGCTACTATTAAATGCAAAAATCTTTTATGCCACAGTTTTGGTTCTGCCCAGCAACTACCTTTGACTATTAAATAATATTGGGTTTTGCCATAAGTTTCCCTAAGCTTTTTAACAGTCCAGAAATGCTATCCTAATCCTCACACTTGTCCAGTTATCCTGAACACAGTGGGTTTGATTCTCAAAGCTCAGCACAAGCTGCACCAGCAGTGGCTTGCACCAGTTGCTGGTGCACCAGGCACCCTGCATGTGATTCACTATTGGATAGAGTCTCATCACCAAATTCCTACATCTTGTGGAAAATGTGGCTGTGTGCCAGAAGGACAGTGCACCTGAGAGGTTTGTCACAAGCTGAGGGAGTGGTCGGGTGGCACTCTTGTAAGGGCAGACATAATTCATAAGTTAATACCACCATGCCTGAATATGATGTGAGTGTATATAATGTACAGTATCCATCAGCATAAGAGTGTTGTAATAACCTGCAGGATGACAATGACAGTATTTAAATGAGTTTGGATATTGCTTATGTGTACCTAACTATATATATAGATATAGATATAGATATAGATATAGATATAGATATAGATATAGATATAGATACAATAATAATATAATAGATAATGAAATGGAAATAATAGCCCAATATATGGCTGTAGTAACATTTCCTAGGGTTTCTATTGGTGACCCAATTTTAGTTCTTCTAATATGTTTCTTCAGTTTATTTTCAAACCATTGGCAAGACAAACACACTAAGCCATGGCTGTCGTGGGGCATGGGAGACTGCGGTACTTGTTCCCTCCCACCCAGGGAGGGCTCAGGGGGTGGCACAAGGATCATTAGACCAGTCCTGGCTGGTCTAATGGTACTTGGAAGTGTGCCCTCTAGGTCAGTTTACAGAATCCTGATGTTGGGGATATGACAGCCTGCATCTGCTGCAAACCCTAGCACCCTGGCACACCCAACAGCTTGACACAGACATAGGGCAGGGCTGGTGTGGCACACTGGGTCACTGTTTGGCACAGTAGGCCTTCAAGAACCATGAATGCTGCAAGTTTTGATACAAGGTGCCCCTTGTGCCACTGCTGTGTGACATAGGCACCTTGCATCAAAATTGGGCTTTTGAGGATTGAGCCCCCTGTTTTGCCAGAAAGGTTACATTATTGACATACAACCCCCTAAGAAAATAAATTGGATGTTGTGGCTTACATGAACAAATGATCTCCACACCCTCTTCTCACTCACCAGTCTCAGTGAGAAGGAAAATTTGGAGTGGGGTACAGTCTGGAATTAAGGTCTGCCAACACAACTGTGGGGGCCTGAAAAGGTTACATAGTGCCCCTCCTTCTATGCCAAATTAGGCAGATGTGGGTTACCCGAATATTGCCTAACTTCTTGGTCTGATTCAGAGTGGTAAAATAGAAGTAGGGTCCAGGCTTTGTATGAGCCATACTGATACTTATATTGTCTGTATGAAAGGCATATTGGAAGTTTTGGTGTAAGTTCCTAGTGGGGTTCAGGAACTTGTACAGAAGGTCAGAGCAAGCCATAATAAACTAGTCAGTATTAAACATATTCTGTTTCTCTTGGAGTCCTGGATCAATGGGGTACCCTGGAATATATACCTCTGCAACACTCCAAAAACTATATACATTCCCCAAATCTATGACTGAGAAAAAAACAAAAGTGTTGAAGCATGAGTGCTTCTGACATGACTCATCAAAATTAGAATATTGAAAGGTGAAACCTTGGCACACTGTGGGAGTAGAAATAAAGGAGATTAGTAATGTCCCATATTATGGAGTGCATTAAGGTCCCCTTGGTTTGACCTAGGGCACCTAGTCTGGTGGTATAGCTAGAATCGCCCACCATTTGCCAATATAACTTTGCAGGGTGTCCCTCCACTTTTACAGGTATTACTAATGTTTGCCCATTGTAATATACCAGACAAGGTAACTGATTATATACTATCCCTGTACTAGTGGGCCATAGTGTATCATAAATGGAAGCTCATACAGTGATATGTTCTGATTCCAAAATGTACTCTAAATTACTAGTTAAATTAGTTGCATTGTTGTAGTGGGTGTAATTCGCTATAGGAGCTGTGTCCCATCTTTCAGTATAAGATGTATACAGTGAAACTTTTACAACACAAATTATAGCAGTTACTAATCAAAGTATGATCCCAAACATAAAAAGATAATAAACCTTTAGCATTTTGGCATTGGTTTCAATTGTGCAATAGAAACAACTTTCTCAAGTCCTTTATGTAATATCACTGCTGTCTCTGGATTTGAAATCTTCTGGATAGCTGTTCGTGGATGGTATCATCTTGACTAAAAAGATTTCATTTTCCTGAAGTGGATCTTGCACACCTCAATATCGCCCATTTTTTGAATCCATTTAGGGAAGTGTGTGTCATTATGGTACAGTTGATAGTTGTGAAGTCCAATCTTGCATGCAAGTTCAATATCTCTAAGGAGAGTGTCAATTGTTGGTGGGACTGAAAAAAAAGTAGGAGCTAGTGGCAATGGTGTGTTCATCTTTTGGCTGTAAAATAGTTCAAGTAGTATAAAATTGGCTACCGAATGCACTTGATTTTGTATCCCCAATCAAAACCCAAGGTATTAAATCTGTCCATTTTGTTCCTTTGGATTCCAATGCTTTTGTTAAGGCTATTTTAATACATTGATTCAGTCTTTCTACCTTCTCCAAGCTTTCATGGTGATATGGGACAAGCAGCAACTGTTTTGCCTCTAAGGCCTCCTTGATGCCTTTGACTATGTCAGTAACCCGTGATATGGGTGACTCAATATAAGTGACTGAATTTGAGAGCCTGTGGATATAGTGAATAGGAATAAGTAACGAGAGGGAATTATGGCGAGTGTAAAAGAGTTTGATGTAGCTTATAGCGAGGCAGAGCTAGGGAGAGATGGTTTTAGGGCTGTATTTGGGGGGTTGCTTCCAGCTGGCAGTCTAGCATAGTGGTTAAGTTGACAGTCTGTGAAGTTGGTGGACTAGAGTTCGAGGCTGCTATGGTGTTGACATGTTTTTTTTTTGTTGTTGTTGTTGTTGTTTGGTGGTTCAATTGTTTTTTAATTTTTATGGAAGTCCCATTCCCCCTGAGTTTGTTCCTTCCCCCTCAGGTTGACCCCCCAGCATTCTCTCACTGCTGACATGTTGGCCCCCTGGTGTAGCCCCCTTTCCTGTGATTTACTCTGTCCCCAAGTGTCACCCCTGGAGTTGATTATATTATTAATGGGGTGTGGGGACAAAGACCCCCACAAAGGGGGTGTGGGGGCATAGCACCCCACATTAAATGATAGCTTTAATCATTTGTGTAATAGAAATTAAATTTCAGTTGCTGACATTGTTAGGTACCATGGTGTCGATCACTGTTATTGCCATCAGCAATATGCATTCACTCATTAGTTTTACACTGTTATGCTGGCACTGTTATTACTTGGTACTGACCATGTCACTTGTAAAATATCTGCTGCCTATGTCTGTTTCAATAATGCAGAATACTCCATTGTCTGGAATGAGTGTCTTTAAACAATGATTAATGACAGTGGTGGCTGTATTGTCTTCAGATTAAAAAATGAGGAGGTATCCAGAAAAATTGGTGTACCACAATTAAACCATGATTAAATCCTCCCTTGGCTGTTAGTAATGGTCCTGTAAAATCCATATATAGTCTGTGCCAAATTCCAGAAACAAGAACATGTAGCTGGGTATCTCCCTTCTGTATCCTATGAGGATTGTTTTATATACAAGGAATGCAATTGTGCACATAGGTTAGTGTGTCCTGGGTTTTGGTTGGCTACCACCAATTGTTCAGTAATGCCAAGGTGTTATCCACAGAACCCTGTAAGCTCCCTGCACCTAGATGTGCTTGTTCAATTATGACCCACCTCATGTTGTAGGAGGTATCTTTTTTGTGTCCTTCCATATCCAGTTATCTCAGACCAAAGGTGTTATTCACTTTAGATAAGGTTCTGATCCAGGTGGAGGCAATGATCCTGGCACTGTCTGTTGCAGATGACTTCAAAGGTTGTGGAGATGGTCATCCTTGTGATAGGGGTCTTAGGGCAGGGGTTGGCTGTACCATGCTATCACCCTTGAGTACATCAAGGACTTTGGCCTTTCAGCAGGTTAGGATTGCATGACAGTTCACAGAGGTTGTCAACTCTTTATGGCAAGCTTATTTTAGTAATCTATTTGCCTCAACATTTTCCTCAATATGTATTCTCCCCTCCCAGTTATGCCTTCTGATATGGACTAACCTCAGGTAGGGAAGCAATAAATAGAAGAAATAAAAAATAAAAATAATTAAAAGTAGAAACAGGGAGTGAAGGCATTTTGGCAATAATTTGAGTCAATAAGTGCCAGTACCTTGGGTTGACTACCAAAAATAGTAATTGCCTTTTTCTAGGGCATAGACTACTGCTTCTTGTGCTGAAGATCCTGCAGCTAGGAGGGAAATCTGGTCAACCAAAGCTAGACTGCCATTCTGGCATTCCCTTATTACTATACCAATTCCTGCCCTGCCATTGCCTTGACACTTGTTGGTAGGATCTATAAAAAAAAATAGAAAATAAAAAATAAAGATAGAAACAAGGAGTTCTGATGGGTGTCGAGTCACCTCAACTTCATAGTATAAAGCAGTTACCTCTTAACTCAGTCATCTTAATGACCTATAGTCTTGACTACTACAATGTTTCATGAGAGGCTATCAAAGCATGATGCAAAAGCTTCTTACCCTTCTGTGGCCCTGCCAGCAGCCTGCAGTCAATACCAACCTAGGACTAGGATAAAAGCAGCCATCTTCCCACAAGTTTGCTCCTACTGTCTTATTGACTATCCCAAGTCTCAGATTTGTATATTCTTTTGCAGGGATTATTTTGAACAAAACAACCACTATGTATAAGTTGAAGCCTTTCTGAAATTCTGAATTTTTTTTTTTTGTGGGAGCTTTTTTGAGGGAACAGCTACTACCTGGCTGTTAGGCTAGAAAGTCTGGGGCTTTCTTGAATCACAAAAAATGGGACATCTTCAGGCCAAACTCCTTCAACCTCTTCAACATCTTCATCAGTCTTTTTTTTTGCAGTTTATTATACTTTATTGCATAACATTTTTAACACAGACAAAAACTGGCAATAACAAAACGGCCACCAAAAATACATACTATAAAAGATGTGTGTAACTAAGAAGCAAGAAAAATAAATGAGGAGAGGAAAAATACACAACATAATAATGATATTCGACATACAATACTAAAATAACTAATCTATACAAACACCATGAAATCTCCCCTCCTCCTCCTCCTCCACGTCCTGCCACTCCCCGGATCCTCCCCAGTCTCTGATGTTCATGCTGGAAAAATCAACAAACTCAGTCAGTGGAGATAGAAAGCAATGTATGTAAGTTGTCTAACTTGGACTGATAAACATGTAAGGATTTGAACACACGAGCTATAGATTTTTCAATATTTAAAGATGATAACATTTCAGCAAGCCATTCAGACCAGGTGGAGAGGGTCAAATCAACCCAATGCCTCAGAAATAATAATTTGGTAACCACTGAAATTAAAGCTATTTGAGCTTTATGAGACCTCCCAGTAAGAGACCTGAAATCATCTAAAATACAAATTTTGGGGGTGAAAGCATCTTGCAGACCAAGTATTGGATCACATTTGGTTTGTGTGAGTCTCTAGAATGGAGTGATAGGGGGACGAGACCAAAACATGTGCATTAAGGAGCCATCTGCCTCCTATCTTCATCAGTCTTGCTTTGTGTTCTTCCAATGTCTTTCCAAACACTATTAAATTGTCAAGATATACGAGCACCTCCAGTAGGTGCATGTCTCCAACAGCTTTCTCTATCATTCTCTGAAATGTAGCTGGGTCCCCAATATACCTTGGAACATTCTCTTGAACTGCTAGAACCCCAAAGTTCAGATGAAGTTTGTCTTCTCTTTATTTCAGTCCACCATGGGAATCTGACAGTAACCACTGTGCAGGTCCACTATGGTTAAAGTGATTTATGGAAGTTTGCCATAGCAAATGGGTACAGTAACCTGTAGGAGTTGTGAATAAGTCTCCTAACATTCAAACTGCCAAAAAAGTGATGTTTTCCATGAAATAAAATCCTTTTATTTCTTTGCTCTGCTTCATTTACATAAATCTACCTCTTTTTTTTTTCCTCATTGTTGAAACCCCCAACCATGACATCATGCAAGGGAAACAAAGTTTTTAAAGGGACACTATCAGTTTTTAGCTGACTCTTTACATTGTTTGCAAGTAGCTGTATCTAGCACTATAACATATGTAGAAAAATTATAGTGATTTGATTAGCTAAAAGCTGCTCAGAGCTGTGTAATCACTGACCCATAATTATACTCCTGAACTACAGTATGTACAGCCATTCAAGCCCTGTAATATAAACATAGAAAAGTATCATCACGTGCTCACATTCTGACAGGAGCTGTCACTTCCGATCTGTCATTTCACCCACAGGCAGTAAAAGTGAAACATCTACACAGAATGGCAGATGATTTTTTTGGCCTACCTGCATCACAAAAACTCTTTTCCAGAAGCTTTTCTACAGATTGTACTGCTGTAAACACTACTGAACTAGGAGACTGCACTTTGATTAGGGAGCTATTTACTATACCCACAATGCCTCACTATGTAAAATAGTATACAGGCTACTATATTTCTGTGTTCACTACAGAAATAGGAGACTACATCTCTCAGTAAAGAAATCTTGTCAGCTCGATACTGTATGCAAAATTCCTTGTTTTAAAGGGATATAGTAAGTTTCCCCAAATGCCCTTTTCACGTAGTATGCCATTGCCAGCCACGCTTCAGATGTTGCAACTGCAATTTGTTTTGTAAACAAATCTGTCATAGTCATTTTTTTATGTTTTATGAACATTTTGTCCTCTAGTTTTCTGTGTATGGCCACACCCCCAGAATGATGTCATACCAAGGAGCTGCCAATGTTTTAAATACAGCAACAAGGAATTCTAGGTAATTTATAACATTGACTTAAATGTGCCTTACTCAGAAGTACAGTCCCATATGTTGATAGTGGTGTGCACTTATACGTAAATGTCCATGGCAAGGCATTGTGGGTAAAATAAGAACCTGTTTTCCAATTTCCTTACTGTGAAATGCTGTCTCATATTTTTGTAGTGGTTTCAACAATGTAAGCTTTTGTATGTTTATCTTCACAACAATGCATTGTGCACACAATATCTAGCTGCAAGACTTCTATACTGAGAGATGTAGTCTCCTGTTTCTGCAGTGAACACAGAAATGTAATAGCTTGTATACTAAAGTACATAGTGAGGCATTGAGAGTACAGTACATAGTTGATTTGTCTATCTAAAATTAAAAAGTGACACTGTCCCTTTAATAACTTTGTTTCCCTGGTATGATGTCACAGTTGGGTGATGCAGCTTTGAGAAAAAGAAGGCCAAATTATGCAAATGAAGCAGAGCACCAAAATAAAAATATTTTTTTTCATGGAAAATAGCACTATGTGGCAGTTTGAATGGTAAGAGACTGATTCACAACACCTACAGGTTACTGTTCCCATTTGTTACGGCAAACATTGGTAAATCCCTTTAAAAATAAACATATGAGAGCTTATATTGTTGAAGACACTACAGAAATAGAGACTACACCTTACAGTCAGGAAACTGGAAAACAGCTTCTTATTGTACCCACAATGCCTGCCATGTACATCTATATCTATGTACATCTCCCGGGTCGTGCCTGAAAATAGTCATTGCTATGGCTAGTGCACCTACCCGGGAAACAAAAACTAAATAAATAAATGAATAAATATATTAGATGCTATACTGTAGTCACCACTACCAAAATAAGAGACTGCACCTCTGGTTAAGGATCATTTTAAGGTGATTTTATAATTTACCCAGAATTCCTTGTTGCTGTATGTAACAAATTGACAGCTCCCTTGCATGACATCATTCTGAGGGTGTGGTTGCAGAGAGAAAACAGCAGGGCAGCCAGAAACAAAGTGCTGATAAAACTATAAAAAAACTGACTGCGACAGATATTGTTTACAAAACAAAATTGCAGCTTCAACATCTGAAGCATGGCTGGCAATGGCATGCTATGTGAAAAAGGCATTTGAGGAACTTCCATAAATCACTTTAACCACTTCCTTGGATGAATGAATGAATGAATGAATGAATGAATGAATAAATTCATTCATTCTTTATTTATAAAGCGCCTTTCTCAATACCAAGGTGTTGTACGTAATACAAATAGATAAAATTAATACACAAATACAAAATAAAATATCAGATAAAAGTCATGATATTACAAATATCAGATCACATAAAACAGCTAAAAAAAGCTCAATCACTTTAAAACTGATCTAATCTGGGTATGCTAAGTTAAATAAATGTGTTTTTAAGGCCATCTTAAAACTCTGGATGGTCAGGCAATCTTTTACTGGACATGGTAGAGAATTCCACAGGGTCGGGGCCACAAAAGCAAAAGATCAGGCCCCCAATAACTTTAAATGGACCCTGGGAATCTCTAGCAATCCCTCGTTGGTGAATCAAAGAGGACAGAGGGGGCAGTAAGGGTGAAAGAGATCTTTCAGGTAACGGGGTCCCTGATTGTGCAGGGCTTTGTAGGTCAGTAACCTGACCTTGAAGGTGATCCACCACTGTATTGGCAGCCAGTGCAGTTCACAGAGCACAGGTGTTATATGACTGGCCCTTGAAGTACCAGTCAACAAGCTTGCTGACACATTCTGCACTAGCTTCAAGTGGCAGATATCAACCCCCAGTAGCCCTAGGTAGAGGGCATTGCAGTAGTCAAGATGGGAGGTGATGAAGACATGGGCCAACATAGCTAGATCATCAATAGGAACCAGATGCTTCACCTGGGTGATATTCTTAAGATGGTAAAAGGAAGATTTGACCACGGCTGACACCTGGGGATTTAGGGTCAGACCGTCATCAAAAATAATGCCCAGGTTCCGGACCCGGTCTGAGGAAACCAGCTGAACACCCCCGAGCCAAAGCCCAGAAGGCTATCCAGCCGATAGACCCACAGACCACTGATCTGGGTCCACCACCAACACTTCAGTGTTATCTGAGTTCAGCCACAGTCACCTAGCACTCATCCAGTCCTGGATCTTGGATAGACAGTTGTTAAATACCAAGAGGGTCGCATCCTGTCCAGGCAGAAAAGACATGTACAGCTGAGTATCATCAGCATAGCAATGAAAACTCAGTCTGTACCATCTAATGATCTCTCCCAAAGGCAGCATATACACTGCAAACAACATGGGTGACAAGATGGAGCCCAAAGAGGGGCTGAAGAATACTTTCCAGACACCACCCTTTGAGTCCTACCTTCAAGGAAAGATCGAAACCATCTGAGGATTATCCCAGATAGTCCACAGATGAATCGCAGGCACTCCAGCAACACACCATGGTCAACAGCGTCAATTGCTACTGAGAGATCAAGGAGGACTAAGATGGAATAAGTCCTCCGGTCTCTTGTTATTAGGAGGTCATTTAGTACCTGGACAAGGGCTGACTCATTACTATGCCTCTTCCTAAATCCCAGCTGGAGAGAATCACAGATGTCATGGCTGGACAAATGGTCATCCAACTGCAGAGTAACCACCTTCTCAATAATCTTCCCCAGAAAGGGGAGGTTAGAGACCAACCTGTAGTTAACCGGACAGTCTGGGTCAAGGGAGGGATTTTTAAGGAGTGGTCAAACAACCGCCTCCTTAAGTGGACTGGAAAAATCTCCCTCTCCAATGACCTCAAGACTATCTCATTCAGGACTGGGCCAATTTCATCTACACACCCTAAAAGGAGGCATGTAGAGCCTGGGTCCAGACTACAGCTGGTTGACCACAGAGTCTGGATGACCCTCACAACATCCATGATTTCCAGCCAGCTGAAGTCAGACCAGGCAAAATGGGCATCCGTCATCTCCTGCTGACCTCCGCAATACCCCTTAGAGGAGGCCGAACAAATCCTGGACCTGATGGTGGCAATGTTATCTGCGAAGAACTGAGCAAACTCATCACACTTTTCTTGTGAAAAAGCTCTGCCAGACTGAAGACAGGTTGGATTATACAACCTGTCCACAGTCTGGAAGAGCTGAGCTGGTTGGTTCTGCACAGCAGCAATCTCCCTTGACAGGAACTCTGCCTTCTTACAGTTGATTGCCAATTGATAGGCCACATAGTAGTCCATCAATTTAAGTCTGTCACACTCCAGGCCCGATTTTTCACCAGCAACTCTCTAATCTTCATCCCACTCTCCTCATCTCCTTCAAGGTCCCATCAAACCATGGGGATCCTGGGTGAAAAGTAAGTGGGTGAACATTAACAGGAGCTAAGGAATCCAGGGCATCTGTCATCGCATTATTATAGGCAAGTACTAGGTTCCCTAGATCCTTGCACTCACTTGGTATACTCAATAGATCCAGTACTGCCTTCAGGCCATCAGGGGTCATGCCCTTCAAAGGGCAGTACCAGACCATCTCTGTGGGGGCAGGCCTATTGGGGGGAGCCATGAAACTGAACCCCACGGTGTGATGGTCAGACCATTTGATTGGCTCCACCACCAGGTTGGATATCTGTATCCCCAGAAGGAAAACCAAGTCCAATGAATGACCAAAAATATGGGTCATGGAGATAGCAACCTGTATAAGGCCCAGTGAACTCATTAGCTGGAGGAAGTCCTGACCAAATTGCATGAGTTCATGGTTAGCCCAGGAATTGAAATCCCCCAGAATCAACCATCTGGGGGATCCCAAAACCACTTTGACAATGAAATGTGTGACTTCCTGCAGAAAAACTTTCCAATCCCCTGGTGGACAGTAGATGAAAAGTATTCTGCATCCTACACCCGCGCCCATGATACATTCAAAGGAGTTGGTAATCTCTACTGGAACCTCCGTGAGACCCAGTTCTGATCTGAAACAAATGGCTATACCCCTGCCCCTATGATCCATTCACAGATGGTGCATCACCGAGTACCAGGCTGGACTTGCTGAAGCCAACACTGGGCCAGCGTTTTCATCCAGCCAGGTCTCAGTGATGCAGGTAAGAGCCACTGATCCAACAAGATCTGCTATTAAGGCAGTCTTGTTTTTAATGGACCTTGTATTGCAAAGCACTGTCCAAGTTGTATGAGTATCCAAGGAAGATCGCGTCATCTGCCTGCAATGGAGAAGAGGCCTTGGATATGGGAACCAGGCAGGGAGGACCCCTTACCTGACCCATTTCACCCCCCAGGGCATCTCCTTGACCTCACCACTTCAATCTTCCCTCTCCTTTCCAGTTCCCTTCCAAGCCCATTCCCCCAGATCCTCCTCCTCCCCCTAGCAATCCCCAGAGCCCAACACAACCTGTACATCTCCAGGGACAGTGGAGGAAACTCAAAGGGGTGAAGGTCCCTGAGCCTGGTAGGGGAATAGTGCCTGACCATCCTCACACCATCCCAGCACATTGTAATAAGCAGACAGCAGATACCCAACCAAAAATACCCCTGAAATCAATCAAAATAACACTCCACACACTATCTACAACTAAAAACACACAACCCCACAACAAAGACACAATATATTAAACTTATACCCACACACACTCTGACAACATCCACACACCTAACTACACAAGCTTTCACACCATACCAACCACATCAAAATTTCTATACACCAACTAAACAACAAATAAAGAGAGGTAATTTGAAAGGGTTAATATAAAATGTCCATTGTTGCAGAAACAAGACAGTCAATTAAGTCTCTATAGGCAGGTTTCTTTTTATTTAAAAGCATCCTTCAGAGCTCCCACCTCTGCCAGGCAAAACCAAAAGAAGTCTTTCAAACTAAAGTCTGATCTCACTAAACTTCAGGATGAAGGCACAGAAATTATTCTGCCCTGTCACTGCCCTAATAAAATTCTCAGTAGATGTACTTGGAGCCATGGACAATGGTATCCCAACTGGGGTGGTCTTCATTGACTTATCCAAGGACTTTGGCCTCGTCACCCACCAACTCCTGTTGACGAAACTGGGCAGGATAGGCCTAGACCCCCACTCTCTCACATGGTTTGATAGTTACCTCTCCGGTCGAACCCAGAGAGTCAAGTGGAAAGGAGAAATATCTGATCCACTTCCCCTGAAGGAGCAGGTACTGCAAGGGTCTATAGTGGGCCCCCTCCTCTTCTCCCTGTTCACCAATGACCTAAGTAGCCATTGTGGGGGTAGCTCAGTTGTCCAGTATGCAGATGATGCTGTCACATACAGATCCCTGGACAAACTGTCTGACCTGGGCCCTCACCTTCAAGCTGACTTTACCAGGCTGGAGACCTGGCTTACAGAGAACAGGCTGGTCCTCAACACAGGCAAAACTAAGGCTAAGCTGTTTGGACCAAGATCCCTAGGCCAAGACAGAACCCAATCACTCCCACTCACCTCTGTCTCTGGCAATTGCATCGAAGTGGTGGGCTCCCTAAAATACCTAGGTCTAACACTGGACCAGGGCCTCACCCTAAAGAATCATAATGAGCAGGTAACAAAAACCATCCATTGCAAACTAGGAACGCTCTACCACCTAAAAGACCAGCTGATCCCTGAGGCCAGGATCACCATTGCCACAAGCATCCTCCTCCCCACCATGACTTATGCTGCTCCAGTTATGCAGGGCATAGCTAAACTCGAGCTTAACAGACTGCATGTGCTGTACAACAAGCTGGCTCACTTTGCCTCACAGTCTCACACCAGACGTCACCACTGCGATGCCCTGGCACACCTAAACTGGCCAACTCTTGACTCTTGCCTTCAGTACCCCTTGCTCTGTCAAGCATACAAGTTCTTCCACTCTTCCCCCGCTAGCCTTACTAGGCTCCTAGTCCTAAGCACTCCAGGCAGAACCTCCGTACAACAGGACTAATCCTCCTTGAACAACCTAGGGTGAGGACCAAGGTGGGTTTTATCTCCTCTACCCCTCTGCTATGGAACAAACTCCCACCCTCTGTACAGGAAGCCCCTTCCCTCAAAACCTTTAAAACCAGGCTCAAGGCCCACTTGCTAGATGCCAGTATCTGCTCCTGCTATGATGCTTGAGCTAACCTCCGTACCTCCAACTACCAACAACTGTACAAATCTTGTCTTGTACACTGAGTATTTATCTTTGTCTTGTACTTGTATTGCAATATCTAAAAATATGTTCTGTGCCAACATCTTGTAAACCACTATGTATGCCTTACCTCTGTAACTTAACCCAGGTCACCCCTGAAAAAGGGACCTCTGGGGCTCAGTGGGCCTACCTGGTCACCAAAATTGAATAAATAAATTATTTAGAAATTATAAGGGTTACCGACAGTTTAGGCACTCTCACTGCTTAAAGGTTAAGGTTTATGCAGGCCCAGGAGACTCTACCCAGTAGTAGTTTCATTTCAGAGTCCTTCCATAAGCTGTATCCGTAACATCCAGCCACTCAATCAAATCAGACCATCCAGTACTTTCATACAGTGGTTCCTGCCTGACCACCCAGCAAAAATACCAGTGGATGTATCCCACATCCTATTCACTAAGTGAGAACACTTTCCACTGCCTGGCTAACTTGTTACTCAGCCTCCACCAGTAGTGATCAGGTATGGGTAACTCTCCAAAGTTTAACAGTCCAGGGTTCATCTCTGTAGCAGTGGCTACTTGAGGTACACTCCAGTCACACTGTCTGCATGAAATATATTCACCAGCACTTGGACCTTCCTCAAGATGAAGGGCTTCTCCATCTTGTTCTTCCCCTGCACCATCACTTGTCTCACCCAAGGAGTAGCAGGAGGTGGTATAACTCCTCTATTGACCATCAGTTTTTCTGGCAGGCTATTGTCAGCTGATACATTAATGATGAGTGCAGGTCCGCCTGGCAGATGCTTGAATTCAGCTATGCTGACCACACAACACTGCATTGTGTGGCAAGACCACTTCCTTGTTGTCGGTTTCTGTGAATCACACCAGTGGGCTCTTCTATTACCACTGTCTTTGGGGCATCAAGTTTTAGGCTCAGTTTTTTCACTATTACTTGCAGTGGCAGACTCTGTAAGCACTGTGCTCCTCCTCTCTCTTGACACATTTGAGCCAGTCTCCCAAACATGTCAGTAGTTGTTCCAATTAAAGCAGGCATGTCGTACATGGTCTTGCATTCAGGACATATCAAAGCTATGGCATCAGTTCTGTGTGGCACTGTCTTGACTGCTCCAGGGAACTCAAATTGCATGATGAAATAACCATTGTAAGTATAGCTGGTGTCTTTCAAGCCCCACTGGGATAGTCCCTTTAGTGGCATGAGAGGCAGGTTCTCTTGAGGGAAGGCAAGGCTAGACAATTTTATTTATAAAGTACCCTTCTCAAAGTCTCAGGGTGCTTCACAATAAATATACTAGTAAAACTTCACAATTGATATAACAGTGGATGACAAGCAGTTAAACATAAATTCCAGCAATAATTGACTGTTGTTCAAAGCACAGTAAATAATAGTAACTTGTGATCCACTGTCAAGTAACGCATTACACAGTTGTCCTACAATAAGCATTACAATATCTGCTCTGGGGCCCAGTATTCTTGAGGGAAACTTGTTCCATCAATGGATTTCTGGATTAGTCCATTTTGTGGAACACTGTACTGTCAGAGACCAAGGTCGCTCCTTTACTGGGCTCCGCTGTCATTTCCCTGCTGCTGTGGTTGGCTTTCCCCACTTCTGGTTCACAAGCTGTGGATTTTCTGACTGAATTCAACCTTGGGCTGTGTGTCCATCTTGTCCACAGTGGTAGAAAAACATATTAGTTCTAGTATGATGTGGGGCCTGAGGCCCATGCCGCAGTACAGCAGAAAATCTGGGTGCACTTCCTCTACCTGGAGGCCTTGACTCAACTCTTTGCCTCTGTTCTGGTGCTGTGGTCAATGCTGTCAATTTCTCCTCAAGATGTTTTATTTTCAGTTCAAACTCTGTGTCATCCATCTGTGGCTTTTCAATAGTGGATTGTGTCATCACAAGGGTCGTTTTCCCCACATAACCTTTCATTGACTCTCTCCACTCTGCATGTAACTCAACCTCTTGCACCTCTTCTAAAAGTTGTTTCAGGCTGGGGCTTGAGGCTTTCAGGCCCATCAGCCAAACAGAGAATACAGTCATCTGTGAGTGTATGGCTCCTTTCAGTACTTTCTCTAATCTGGTTTGGTCAGCTTGGTCTGGTGTGAGTCCATCAGCCTCGACTTCTACAAATAACTGTTTCCAATCTGGCCAGAGAATCAGCCAGTTTCTCTCCTTATTTCTGTATGGTGGCACTCAGCTGAGAAAGCAAATCAGTGCCACTCTTGACAGGCCCATAATTACTCTTTAACATGGCTAGGTAGTCTTGTAAGATACAGTTTCGTAGTTTTGCAAGGTACAATTTGGCTGATTAGTACGCAAAGACCAGATGATGGCCAAAGCATTTCCCCGTAAGCTTTCAGCTACTCTTTTCCACTTGTCATTTTCAGAATACCTCCATTCTTGAAGCATCTGAGTTGCTTGACCCACCCAACTGTAGCAGTCATTATCCTTGCTTGGGGGTGGACAGTACCTGAGAAGGTGTTAAATCTTTGACAAAAGCTTGTGTCATTATGGGACATGGGAATGGCTGTACATTTGTGTACCACCAGTGCTGCACTGAGAAATGACTGGAATTCCACTTCAGACTTTATAGGGGCCATGGGCCCCTAGGGTGAAGGATTTGGGATGCCACTGGACACCAAAGCTTGAAACCCTTGCACTGTTTTGCCCTCACTTGCCACAAAGAACATGACTGTTTCCACTCAGTGGACTGGCTGCACTGGTGGAGGAGACGTAACAGAAATTATACAATGACACCAATAAAATAGCAGTTCTGATTGGCTAACTGGGTATTTTCAGTGTGAGTAAATCCATGCAAAACTCATGCAAAAAGACCCAGTTAACCTGTTCACACAGACAAAAGTAAAATTTAAACCTGAAATCAATCCAACAGCTCCAAAATATAAACATTTAAGTCGCCATATTTGAATACGTTTTTTTGCTCCCACTAAAGAGACAAATCTGCAGTTGCTCTGAAATGGCAAATAAGAAAAAATGCCACAGCTCAACACAAGTTTTGAACCAGACACAGTAGAGACATTACAGGCTCTATTTGACTCAGTGATGGATCTAGGAAGTGATTTTCAGAGATCCAGAACAGCCAGAATATGACTTGTTTTTTTTTTAACCCAGCATTCACCTTACAAAGACACCACTGACATTATAACCCATTACGCTGAAGAAGCAGAATTACATCAGGCCACATAAGTCATTGCTGAACTAACCTCCAACACAGACATCCTGACACTGGTCATCAGTAAGCCTACAAAACAAGAACAAAAAAGTTATTTGTAAACAGAAAAACAGGCACCACCATTTAAATGAGAAATGCATACAACAATTAGAACTAGACTGCAATGAGCTCACGGCCATGAAGCAGACAAAATAGTCACTGAATTTGTTCGATAATTGGTGCTGTGAAAAAATATTTCAGTAGATCGCCATGCTATATCACCAGACCTAAATGAAATGCTGAGGCACTACTACAGTACAGTAAGACACTCTGCAAGGAATGAATATGGCTCAAGCAGCTATATCAGTCTATAGTCAGGCTTAACCCACCACATAAATGATCGCCCAGTCTGCCAGCCTCTCAGCTTAATGACAAACACAGAATTCACCACTTCGAATAATGTTTTCAAGGGTGTAGTAAAACAGCAGTGTAGACAGGGGAAAAGACAGAGTAGCACATCACCCACCATTAATCCAACAAGAGTTAGACTTCTTGAGAGAAATTAATCTGCCCTATCACCAGAGACTGTTCCTGGTTTAGTAAAAAAGGCTGGATGTATACTGTATCTCTTTGCAGATGGCATTTAGAGGAAATAAGGGAGTGAGATAATTTACCACAGAATCATTTGAAATTAAGACTGCTCCTAATGGTCTCCGTTACTCATTAAAATATACAATGAGGAAACAACAAAACATAAAAATATTCAAGATCCAATTACACAAAATACACGCAGCTTCCTATTTGAGTAACTGGACAATACATTATGCTCTGTCTAAAGTTAAATGAAATATATTTCAAAATTGCCTCCAAATCTAACTTCTCCATTCTGCCACCCTAGAAAACAACCACAAGACTGTCTGGACAAACTAGAAGTATGGTTTACCAGTGAACCCATTGGACTTGATCATCTAAGCTTCATGCTATCCAGAATAAGCTATAAAGCAGAGTTACTTACCATATATGCAAATCATTCACTAAGGGCTACAGCACTCACTCTGTTAAGTGATACTGGCTTAGGAGCAAGGGAAATAATGGCCATCACAGGTCTTAACAAGCATTTGTCAATACTGAATGTTTGCTTGCTGGCATTAGCATTGGTAGGGTAGCGGTTAGAGAGATGCATAATAGGAAAGGCAGTGAAGTATTGAACTGAAGCCAACCCCACCACCACCCTGCAGAGACTGACAGGCATTGGGGTGTGCCTTTGGGTCATCAGGCATAACGGCCATGCCATTTCACCACACCCTACCCTGCAGACACTGACAAGTGTCATGGTGTGCCTTGGGATCTTTCGGCCTTATGCTCACCCCATTCCATAAGGAAATATGGTGAGATGAGTGCAGTATAGGAGAATGAGGTGAACTTTGGTGCGAAGAGTCCAAGGCACACCTCGATGCCTGTCACTGGCTGTGGGTGGGGGTGGAATGGTATGAGCATTACAGGTGACAATCCCAGGTCATACCTCTGATGCCTGTCAGTATCTACAGGGTGGGGCATTATGGCCTGAAACCCTAACGCCCCAGGTGTTCATTGGTATTTTCACTCCAATTTTTCAACTTGGTTTTTTTTGTGATCTCCACCTCATGAACAGTGGCAATATCAGTTCATTAGCTGAAAGCTGATTTTGCACAATGACTATGCCATTTGGCACCTCAGGTGTGAAAACACATTTTTGAACAGGATATGAAAAATTACAGCTGTACTGTTCATGAGGAGGTATAAAAAATGGCAATGTTGAAAATCTGGAGTGAAAATATAAAAAAAACTGGTGAAGTCATGAACGTGCATAGAAACTGCGCAACACACACCCGTAATGTAATTAGTTTGGGGATTGTTTATAGCAGATTGTCAACACAGTCATTTTGGGACCTCCGCTCATGAACAGTGTCACTGTGATTTTCTTAATCTGTCCCGAACACTGATTTCCCACAGTGACCATGCATTTCTGCGATGGAAATGCGAAAACACATTTTGGCCTGGGTGTGAAAAATGACAGCTGTACTGTTCATAAGAAGGTGTGGAAAAATGCCAGTGTAGAAAATCTGGACTGAAAATATTACAAATTCGTGAACTTAGGAGGGGTGCGTGGAAACTGCACAATGCACACCCATAACACAGTCATTTTATGGACTTTTGTCACCAAATTTTCAACATAGCAATTTTAAGACCTCTGCTCACGAACAGTGTCATTGTGATTTTCTTAATCTGTCCTGAACGTTGATTTCGCACATCAACCACGCCATTGTGTGCTACATGTGTGAAAACACATTTTGGGTGAGATGTGAAAAATGACAGCTGTACTGCTCATAAGGAGGTGTGGTAAAATGGCAATGTTGAAAATCAGTAGTGGAAATATTAAAAATTCACAAAGTTACGAGCATGCGTAGGAACTGCACAATGCATGCTCATAAAACAGTCATTTCTGGGAATTTTTTCACCAAATGTTCAACATAGGGTTTTGTGGGGCCTACCTCATGAACTGTGACACTGTTGTTTCATTACTCAGTCCCAAAAGGTGGTTCCGCGCAGTGACCACGAAATCACCTTTCGGGACTGAATAACAAAATGACAGTGACTGAGTTCAGAAGATGGGTCCCCAAGAACCTCATGTTGAAAATTTGGTGAAAAAATTCCCCAAAATGGACGAGATATACACCGAAGTTGAAAAAAATCCATTTATTCCATTATACAGCTTACCGGCATTTCTTCAGTTAGCGGTCGGCTTTGAAGAGTGCAGACGTGTTCTTGGTGTACTGAAGATCATTGTGCTGGGCTCAGGAAGTAAGTATGGGGCAGCGGGGTGTGGGGAGGTGGGTGCACAGAGGGTGGGTGTGGGTGGGAGGGGCAAGACAGTCAACGAGGGACTGTTTGTTTTTACAGGTGTCTTTTTTCTTTGTAGAAGATGATGGGGACTTTGCCATGCTGGGGTGGGCTCCCAGTGTGGCAGCTGGAAGTTTATTTTTTGGGTGGGCAGTGGAGCTGCTGGGAGATTTCACACCCCTGTTGGCCATATGAACGTTTGCCATGTTGGGGTGGGCTCCCAGCGTGGCAACTGGAAGTCAGTTTCTTTTTGTGGGAGGGGGGTACAGTGGAGCTGAAAGGGGATTTGGCACCCCAGTTACCATACGGACTGTTGCCACGCTGGGGTGGGCTCCCAGCATGGCACCTGGAAATCTGTTTTGGGGGGCAGCGGAGCCAATGGGGGATTGAACACCATCATCGACCATACGGTGTGCGGGTAGTGGGAGTGCATGAGCACACTGGGGTGGGCTCCCAGCATGCTACATAGGTGTTTGAGGGGGGACAAAGTGTCTATGACAGTTCAAATGCAGTGAGTGCTGATGTGTAGGCAATTTGCATACTGCCGACAACAGTATGCAAATTGCCTACATGTTATCACTGCTGATTGTGGTGGTGTTTTCTTCAGAACTGTACACCACTGCATCTGAAAGGCTGTCAGCTTGGACATTCATTGGCACGGTGCAGTTGTGCCTGCAAAAGGGAGAAGGGCATTGGAAGTGGGGGAAGCACACCTACGAAAACTCATATGGTGGCACTATGTTTCTTGCACATGTGTGTAAGCAAACATAAAAATGAATCTTCCCTGCTTGTAGACCAGAAGCCAAACAAGGATGCCTGCTACCATTAGAACTCAATCCTTGCAGCAAACCCAGCAGAACCTGCAACCAAAACCCAGACTGAGCAGCACAGAAAAAAAATAATATTTCTACAGTTTGAAAATGCTTCATCAACCAGTAGTCGTTATTTCCAGCCGCCTGCTACAACTCATCATGAGGCCGAACTGAACCACAGCCACAGTAGTAAAGCACTTCCAAAAACCCAACCATAAAGACTGGCCCGAGGAAATCCAAACTGAGGCAAGGTTTGCAAACTGCAAAGTGCATAAAACAACAAATATTGGAAACAAAGAAACCTGTGCATTAGTTTGTCATGCTGAACCACCTGTAAAAAAAAAGTTTCCTGAGTGGCACCACCCTGCAACTAATTGCACAGGAAAGGACGCCTAAAAAAGGTGACACAACTCTCAGTATTTTGCAGCCAAACAGTCCAAAAGTGCATCAGCCAGCATGAAAACACACCAGTGGAGAACAAAGAACATCTGAAGAAAGAAAAAGATTATTACTGCAGCACAGTGATAACTCAGCAATTCAGAACAGAAATGCAAAAATAAATTGAAATAGATCTGGAAGACTTACCAAGTTGCATGCTGCACACTCCTTCTAAAGTGTCAGTGTGAATAAAGACTCATCAGGCTTGCCCTCTCCATTGATTTTAAAGAGGGACTCCCACCAAAAGTGCTACATTGCAGAATTAGAATAAGCATACCTCCAATAAATCGCATTCCAAAAATTAGGTTTCTGCATTGCTTTATTTTAAAGTTATCAGCTGTTTTGTAACCCTGATTTCATTACCTATTCAAAAAAGCCAGTTTCAGTGAAGAGCCATTGATGACGTCATCTCCTGAACTCACAGTCCAGTCCTCCCTGTCAGCAACCTAATATGACCTGCTTCTCCAAAATTTAAGAAACTGTAGCTATAGTAATCCTTTAAAAATAACATTTTGACATGGGGTTGGCTGCAGTGGTTGCATTTCCAGAATGTTCAAATGCATGGCACCATACTTTAGAACATGTAAGGAGGTGGTTTCAGAATGCAGCACAGAACCAAGGTTTAGAATGTCAAGGTGGTGAACAATTTTAAAATGTTGGTGGGGGTGGGACATGCAATCTCGAAATGTGGCAGGGATGTGCAATCTCAAAATGTGGTGGGATAATCAGTCTCAGAATGTGACAGGGACACACATCGAGGAATTTGGAGGGGACTGTCAATTTTGAAATATAGTGAGGATGCATACTGTTGGGATGTGATAGGACATACCATAGTATTCATAAATTGCTTGTCCCTGCCACATTCCAGAATTCTACACACCCACCATATTTCAAAATTGTGCATCACATCCCCAGTACATTCCAACATTGTGCATCCCAGCCACATTCTAAAATGATTTATCCCTGCCACATTCTGAAACTGCACATCCCTCCCACATTCCCAAATTGTGCATCCCTGTCAAATTCCAAAATTACACATGCACATCAAGTTGAGTTTTAATGCCACATTCCAAAATTATCACTGCCATGTTCCCAAATTGTGCATCACTGCCACATTCTAAAATTGAGCATCACCACCACACTCCTAAACGAGTATCACTGCGACATTCTGAAACTATGAGTGGTGACATTCCAAAATTGTATGCCACCACCACATTCTGAAATTGTGCATCACTGATGCATTCCAAACATATGCATCACCACCACATTCTGAACCTGTGCATCACCACTGCATTCCAAAATTATGCATCACTGCCGCATTCCAAGCCTGAGCATCACTGCCACATTCTGAACCAGTGCATCACTGCCACATTCTGAATTTGCACATCACCACTGCATTCTGAAATTGCGCGTCACCACAGCATTTTGAAACTGGGCATCACTGCCACATTTCAAATATGTGTGTCACCACCACATTCTGAAATTGTACATCACTGATGCATTCCAAAGTTGTGCATCACCGTCACATTGCAAACCTGTACATCACAACCGCATTCCAAAATTATGTGTCACCACTGCATTCCAAAATTATGCATCACTGCTGCATTCCAAAATTGTGCATCACCACCACATTCTGAAATTGCATCGCCACCTAGGGCTGGGTGAAAGTTGCAAATTCTGCCTTTGTGGAAGTTCTGCAAAAGTTCAAAACTTCCACTGAATTTTTTACTCTTTTGTCTTTGGTGAAATTCTGAATTTCCACCAGTTATCTGCAGAGTTTTGCCTCATACTGCGGCATTTAATGACAAAGTGAGGAAATGTTGTCACTAGTTGTGGAAATAAATTGCCCTGTGAGTTTTTATGTGGTATAGTGTAATTTTTTAATTTGATGGACTGCATCTTACTAAGGAGGGAGTCAGTGCATTGGGGCAGAAGTTTGGCGTCTTTGCAGAATATTTAAACTAGCAAGTGGGAGAGGGGTGTAGCACCCAATATGTCGAATGGGAAGAACACCCCTCCCTGTCAGCTAGTGATCAAACAGGAGTTCAGTACATTTGTAGTTCATTTGCATCACAAGGTAAGGAAAACGGTCCAGCTTCCCATATGATGCACAGGGGAAAAGCTGGACCTCGCCCAACAACTAACACACTGAAGTCTGGCCAATGGAAAATCGTGTACACAAATGCTCGCAGTCTGGGAAACAAGATCCCAGACCTGCGGCAACAATGACAGAGGCTAAACTGGACACAGTAGCCATTATCGAGACAAGGTTCACCAGTAACCACACTTGGGAGACTTCAGTACCCAGCTATGTACTGTTCAGAAGAGACTGAGATGCAAATGGAGGGGTGGAGTGGCCCTTTATGTCAATGCAAATATCAAAGCGACAGAAATTCAGAATATACATAAGGAGCCAGAAGAACTGTGGGTCACCCTGGAAACAGGAAATGGGACAGCCATACAAACTGGGGTTGTCTACAGGCCTCCAGACCAGGGGGAGGACATAGACACATTACTGTTAAAAGATACACAAAACATGTCAGCTAAAGGGGAGGTTCTGATAATGGGAGACTTCAACAAGCCAGATACAGATTGGTCAATACCAGCAGGAACATCTGCCGGAACTAGACATATAGTGGATTCCCTGCAGGGGAAGGGCCTCAAACAACTGGTACAACAACCCACAAGAGACAGGGCTATCCTAGATCTAGTTCTGACTAACAGGGAAAGGATCACAGATCTCCAGGTAGAAGGCCACCTGGGGGCCAGTGACCATCACATGGTATGATTCAGTTTGGCCACTAAAACTAAATCATCACATTCCAAGGCAATAATGTGGGACTTCAGAGGAGCTGACTTTGATAAAATGGCCAACAGAGTTAAGCTAACCCTGGCAAGAAGAAATACAGGAGTGGGGGTACAGGCAAAGTGGGCACGCATTAAGGATGCAATACTTGAAGCAACATCCCACTGTGTTAAAGAGAAAAGCAAGAGCAAAAGAAGAAGGAAACCACTTTGGTTCTCAAGAACAGCAGCAGAAAAGGTCAGAGCCAAAAGGCTGGCCTTCAGGAAATATAAGGGAACGCAGCAGGACGAAGATAGGGAGGCATACCAAACTTCCCTAAGTGAAGTAGGGAAGGCAGTAAGGCAGGCAAAGACCCAAACCGAGGAAACACTAGCATGAACAGAAAAATAAGGTGACAAGACTTTCTATAGGTACATTAGTGAAAGGAGAAAGCCCAGAGGGGGTATTGCTAAGATCAAAGGGGATAAGGGTGTGTGTGGGGAGGACCAAGGAAAAGCATCTATCCTAAACAGATACTTCTGCTCAGTATTTACTGAGGAGAAGGTAGGGCAGGGCCCACAGCTCAGCACCATGGACACAGGGGAGAGGGAGGTGTGCACTAGTCCCTTCACAAAAGAAAGGGTCCTACAAGAGCTCGCTAAGCTCAGGATGGACAAGGCAATGGGACCTGATGGCATACATCCCAGGGTACTAAAGGATCAAAGGGTGGAACTAGCAGAGCAATTATCAGGACTGTTTAGTGAGTCTCTGAGCACAAGAGAGGTCCCAGAAGACTGGAGAAGGGCTCATGTGATCCTGCTCCACAAGCGTGGTAGCAGGGAGGAGGCAGGGAACTACAGACCAGTCAGTCTTACCTCAGTAGTGGGTAAGATTATGGAGGCACTCCTTAAGGAAAGAATAGTGCAACACCTGGAATCCACAGGAGCACAGGATCCAAGACAACATCAGTTTACAAAAGGAAGGTCCTATCAAACTGATCTCATAAATTTCTTTGACTGGATAACCAGAGTGGTGGACCAAGGGGGAGCAATTGATGTCACCTACCTTGACTTCAGCAAAGCTTTCAATATGGTTCCACACAGAAGATTGATTAATAAGTTGGGTAGGCTTGGGGTGGGTCAGAAGTTGATCGACTGGGTGGCAAACTGGTTGGCAGGCAGAAAACAGAGAGTGGTGGTAAATGGTATACAGTCAGAAGAGATGCAAGTCACAAGTGGGGTACCTCAGGGATCAGTCCTGGGGCTAGACCTCTTCAATATCTTCATCAGTGGCTTTGCAGATGGACTGGAGGATAAGGTGTGTCTGTTTGCAGATGACACTAAAATCTGCAACAGAGTAGATGATCCAGATGGGGTGGGCAGAATGAGAAGAGATCTGGATAAACTGGCAAAATGGTCAGAAGAGTGGCCAATGGGGTTTAACGCAAAGAAGTGCAAGATTATGTACATAGGGAAGAGAAACCCTGAAGCCACCTGTAGGCTGGGAGGGGAGTTGCTGGCAGTCACAAGGGAAGAAAGAGACTTGGTCGTCATCATCACTGATGACCTGAAATCATCCAAGCAGACCACTAAAGCAGTAGGTAAGGCTAGAGGGAAGTTGGCATGTATTAGTAGGGGTATCACAAGTCAGAAGAGGGAGGTAATAATCCCTCTTTACAAGACACTGGTTAGGCCCCATCTGGAGTACTGTGTGCAGTATTGGAGGCCACACCTTCACAAGGACATTAAACAAATTGAGGCAGTCCAGAGAAGGGCAACCAAAATGATACAGGGACTGCATCAGAAAACACATGCGTACAGATTAACATTCAAACATCTTAAGGGCATTAACAAGGTGAAAGAGTCTAACATGTTTCAATATAAGAAAAATAGCAGGACAAGGGGATACAGCAGGAAATTAGAGGGAGTCCGATTAAGGGGGAATGTGAGGAAGTTCTTCTTCACAGAAAGGGTGGTGGATGCATGAAACGGCCTACCTCAGGAAGTGGTGAATATGAATACAGTGCAGGGCTTCAAACATATATGGGATTGCCCTAAGTGAGGAATAAAGATGAGTATGACTAGATAGGCCATTGACAGAGTACAGGCCTCTTGCATATTCATAAGGTAGAAAGAATGGGCAGACTGGATGGGCCTTGCAGTCCTTATCTGCCGTCAACTTCTATGTTTCTATGTTTTCTGCATTTTTCAATGCATTACTGTGGATTTCTTTTTCAGCCATCCATGTATAGCCATATTTGATTCTGGAGATGTTGTATTGTTAATCTTAAACTACGAAACTGAGTGTAAGCACCCAAACTGTTAACCACCTTAACTGTGGTGCCAGAAATTAACATTATTTTTTTTGTAATGGATTTTTTTTCCTCCCCTCCTTACTTTATTGTGGGTTTCTTACTTTAATTCCGCAGAACCTGTGGATTTGTGGATTTTTGTTTCCATGGCATTGTACATCGAATTCCGCAGTTTAAAACAATAAGTCCACTGTAAGATCTTATTAACCCATGGCTGACTCAAAATCACATGATTTTCAACTCTGCAGTCTCGTGTGTAGATTTGATTTATCCACAGTTTTCACCTAATTCTGCATAATCCCAAATATTGCAGAATATTGTATTGTTTCAGCTCTGTGACAGTATTAGTTTTCCGCAGTTATGAATGGAAAATCTGCGGAAATCTCAAATTACTCCACAATTATTACTTCATAAATAAAAAAATAGAAATATCAAAAAAATTGACCAGACAAATGTTGGCTTGTCCCTTACTGACTGTTTATGATGTGGATCGTGTTGTGGTGTACGCTACTTGCTGGGGGAAACACTCGGCTACTTGTTACTTAATGTGCCCAAGTTGCCTGTTGTTCAGGGACATCACCCTCCCTAAATAAAAAAAAATAGAAATACCAAAAAAATGTACCAGACACATGTTGGCTTGTCCCTTACTGTTTATTTACAACTACTCATAATGTTTAGTGAACTGGTGCACCTCCAGCACCTTTCCAAGTTTTCCAACGTTCATGTCACTGCTCCCTCCCAAACCAAAATAAATATAATTATTGGAAAACAATGTTTTGAACAGAGTTTATAGTGCTGAGCCACATACCAGTGATGTTACTGCATACAGTATCTATTATTCCTGTTGAAAACACTGTGAGGAGTGCATTTCCAACTATTTATACTTTTCTGCCCCTGTTCCAAGTCCTGCAGTCAGAATACAAGCAAAACATGAATACCACAAACTTTACATGAGTGACGCTGTTATACACACATACTGCAGGAAACAAACTGAGTAACTACTGGTCCTTCACAAAAAATGGTACTGCAGCTGCCTCCTACTGATACATTAACCAAATCTGCAACCACTGCGAATCCTGCCATACCAAATAACATGAGCCACAGGAAGTACTATGCTATATAGATTTTGCTGATGACCTATTTCCTGCAGACACCATCCTGATGGATAATGCCGCACCAATTAACAACTGCCAAAGGAAGTAATATGCCCCAGTAGTCCAGCTGATGATGACCAATTTCCTGAAACCATCACCATGACTACCATGATGTCTGTGTATTACGACGCTGCACAGAACAACATAAAGAGGAAATAATAGGCCTGAAAAATACTTCCGCTTCTACCGACACATTAACCAAATCTACCACCAGTGTGGATCTTGTTCTTGTCATAACAAAGGAAAACAGACAGAGGAAGTACCATGGCCCAGTGAAGCTGTTGAATCCGGATGCTACTGCCGATTCTGAATCCACAACCAAACCACAGGTTGGTATAGCTTTGACAGTTTATTCTTCTCACAGCATGTTATGTAGTAGTTAAGTAATTTTTTCAATAACGGGAAATACTGTTTTCTTAATGTTAGTCATCTTAGAGGTTATCCTAAAGAAAACAGCATTGTTTGTGTACTGCAGTGTGTGTGGGCACACAGACCGGGAGAGTAGCAGTACTTGGGTACTTTGTTTCTGTAATGCATAGTATGCTGTAAAACTCTATTTGTAGAGAGATGTGAGTAGCACTTACATACTTTTTAAATGCTGTTAACTAGTGCTATATTCAATAATATCACTGCTTCCATAACCTGATTTTTCCTTACTTATGTCATAGGTCATGATATGATGCTGCTTCTGCCACACTGCTCACATTTCATGTGATGATTAGATCAGCATACAGTTTCAGTTATTTTGTGGCTCTTGAATGTGTTCTGTGAAAATGGCCATTGCCAGGTAAGTTTCACCGTGGTTTCTCAATAATTTAAAAAAAAAAAAAAGTTAATCAGGTAGGTATTGGATTATTATCCTTACTGTCATACTACAGGAATGTGTTTAATGGATAGTGAAGGAGGGTGGGAATACACAAGGTTGAGGTCATACTATAATAGTCAGTGGGCTAGGCAGTCACAGTTGGCAGTCAAAGATAGCACTGTATCTTAGAAACTGTTCATAAAGCCTGATAAGAGGTCACAGTCTTGGCTAGCAAAAGTGCCTGTGTGGTGCCCCAGCAAACATGGCAACCAACTGACCTAAGCTTTTCTTAACCTTGACTTCCAGTTAGTCAATTACCCAAACCCAAGACAAGGATGACTACAGTGTTATGAAAAGATAATTTTTTTCAATAAAACCGCAATTTAAAACTTTAAGAATAAAATCGCACAGTAACCATTTCCATTGTTAATAACAGTGAAAAAACAAGAACAACAACAATTACACCAATGCAAAAACAGAAAAAATTAAAAATTATTTGCAGTAAAACTCAGTCCCAAACTAGCATTGTCTGCAGTGGACTACACCCAAAGGAGCGCACCTGCAAGCACCTCCTGCCTGCCTGAGATGGTGAAACAGATTTAATAATTTTTAACCCTGCACTCCATTTTTAGAATGTGGTCCTCCAGGGATGTGACTTTTATTTTTAAGATTTTAAATTTCTTTCACACGTTTCTTTATTTGGACAGCCTGCTCCTGGACCTGCTGTCCTAGACCTGATGGTGGTGGAGGAGGTACATGGTCCCCACCATGAACAGTTCCCATACTGGTCAGTTGCCCCGTGACTTGTTGCCCTTTCTGGGCCTGCTTCTGTGTGGCATCTTCTGCCTGCTTCTCCTTTGCAGCCATCCTTTCCTGCTCCTACTGGATTTTCAGGATTCGGTTCCTGCACCGTTTGTTTTTCAGAGGCTTGACTGGCGTCTGCATCTCCCCCTCCTCTACATGCTGCTCTTCCTGCCTGGCCATGTTTGCTGTCCCAGGTGCTGCAATATCTAAACAAAGGATGATGAGGGAATGGTTATGGATGGGGTTTGGGTTAGGGCCAGTGAATGCTCCCCTCCCATTAAAGACAAAGCATTTTGCTCAATCAATATTAATATGGACCTCTGTCATCTGCCACCCTCCTTATCCACCTTTCTGGCCTCATGCACTCTTTGCATGGAGAATGCATTATCTGCCACCCTATAAATCTGCCATCCCACATCACTTTTTCATGTCCAGGGCATATCTTCATAATCTTATTCCTCCTATATTATTCACAATGTCATTGGCACAGATGCAGTGCATGCATGATTAGGATGGTGATTTTGTTGTGTGTACTGTAATGTATTTTTAATAACATGTTATTCTGTGCACTGCCAATGACTATGTTACCTTTCAAAATGGAGTTGAGGTTTTCAATAACATCATTTATGAAGGGATCAATGACACTGTTAGGTGGAGGAAAGGAGGATTTCATATTAGAGGCAATGGAGGATTGTAACATTGATTTGAATGTCTGGGGCCTGTAGTAAAGCAGCTTTCCTTCTACTTCTCCCTCTCAGGTAATGCATCTTCAATGGCTCCCACTGAAGTTAAAAAAGTCTACACTGCAGCGGGCTGCCATACCGCACTAGTCCACCTGCTAATCTCCTTCAGTGTTTCAAATGGCTAGGTAAGTAGATATCATTTACAGGTGTTTATGATCCATAATTACAAGGCACCTAACAGAGGAAGGTGGCAATGCCACCAAAGACTCAATGTGAGCCATCATTGTCATGTCACCCCATTGTTAGGATTTACAATTCCAAGTAGTGCTCAAGCTGTGATCAGGTCAGTGGTTGAATCACTGGAATGCTCTTAAATCCTTACTTCCAGGGTTCTGAGATAACAGTCATACATATGTTTGAACACTGGGACCTTGCAGTGTCTTGGTCCTGGAATGCCCCCCCAACACTAGGTAAGTGGCAACTGTGTCCTGAAGGAATGGCCACATTACCATTACATCCCCCAGCTAACATATGTTACAACACTGAGGAGTTGCACAGGAGGGTGATGATGTTCAGAGAATCATCAAGAGTAGATATTTTTAAATGGCCTGGAGGTTGACACCAGCACATTCAGAATAACACTATATTGCTATCTTACCATCAGACTGTGTCTTCTCTGCGCTGCTGCCTGCTCCCTCACCCTCTCCTGCTGGCACTGTGCTACTGGATGTTCCCTCACCCTCTCCTGCTGGCACTGTGCTGCTGGATGTTCCCTCACCCACTTCTGCGGGCACTGTGCTGCTGGATGTTCCCTCACCCTCTCCTGCTGGCACTGTGCTGCTGGATGTTTCCTCACCCTCTCCTGCTGGCACTGTGCTGCTGGATGTTCCCTCAACCTCTTCTGCGGGCACTGTGCTGCTGGATGTTCCCTCACCCTCTCCTGCTGGCACTGCGCTGCTGCCTGCTCCCTCACCCTCTCCTGCTGGCACTGTGCTGCTGGATGTTCCCTCACCCTCTACTGTGGGCACTGTGCTGCTGGATGTTCCCTCACCCTCTTCTGCGGGCACTGTGCTGCTGGATGTTCCCTCACCCTCTCCTGCTGGCACTGTGCTGCTGGATGTTTCCTCACCCTCTCCTGCTGGCACTGTGCTGCTGGATGTTCCCTCACCCTCTCCTGCTGGCAGTGTGCTGCTGGATGTTCCCTCACCCTCTCCTGCGGGCACTGTGCTGCTGGATGTTCCCTCACCCTCTTTTGTGGGCACTGTGCTGCTGGATGTTCCTCACCCTCTCCTGCTGGCACTGTGCTGCTGGATGTTTCCTCACCCTCTCCTGCTGGCACTGTGCTGCTGGATGTTCCCTCACCCTCTCCTGCTGGCACTGTGCTTCTGGATGTTCCCTTACCCTCTCCTGTGGGCACTGTGCTGCTGGATGTTCCCTCACCCTCTCCTGCGGGCACTGTGCTGCTGGATGTTCCCTCACCCTCTTTTGTGGGCACTGTGCTGCTGGATGTTCCCTCACCCTCTCCTGCTGGCACTGTGCTGCTGGATGTTTCCTCACCCTCTCCTGCTGGCACTGTGCTGCTGGATGTTCCCTCACCCTCTCCTGCTGGCACTGTGCTTCTGGATGTTCCCTTACCCTCTCCTGTGGGCACTGTGCTGCTGGATGTTCCCTCACCCTCTCCTGCTGGCACTGTGCTGCTGGATGTTTCCTCACCCTCTCCTGCTGGCACTGTGCTGCTGGATGTTCCCTCACCCTCTCCTGTTGGCACTGTGCTGCTGGATGTTCCCTCACCCTCTACTGTGGGCACTGTGCTGCTGGATGTTCCCTCACCCTCTCCTGCGGGCACTGTGCTGCTGGATGTTCCCTCACCCTCTCCTGCTTGCACTGTGATGCTGGATGCAACTGCAGGTTGTTCTGAATTGGTATTAGCAGTAGTACCAGTAGACTTCGGATCACCACCTGTTCAAAATGAAAAAGAGGAATACAATACTGTAGTTCAGAGCAGTTGTGGCATTTTTAGTAGCCAACACTTGCTGATTCACACTATAATTTTATCTTGCTATACTGTCTCATAACTAAGTAGGTATAAACATTTTACTGTGTCATACATTGTACAGTGCCACTACTAACAGTTGTCAAGACAATCACTTCATTTTACTATAATACTTAATATTAAGCGTGATTAGTACTGTGTTAACTGTAATACACTGTAACATTTTATAACTACTTGCATACTGCCTCACCTGCTGTAAACAATATTCTATTTGTTTATCTGATCCTGTGATGCTTAACCTACGTAAGAGACTTCCAGCTCAAAGTTGTTCATTCAGATAATTCAATTAATAAATAAAAAAATCAACATATTGCTATATAAATACTACAATTAATGCAGCACGGCAGACCACAATCAGGCACAGGGTGGCACAACATATCATGCAGTACAGTGTGATGAAAAGACTATCTGATGAGTTAATTAAAATATTTTAAGTAATATGCTTACTATCAGTAGTGCTGTCATCTGTCGATCTACACCTCTTCCTCCCAGACTTGACTCTGGTTCTGCTGTCTCCAGTGTCTGGTTCATTAGATGCATCATTGGATCCCTTACTCTTCTGCCTTCTCCAAGGCTCCTTTAGGGCCACTGCTCACCCCAGGGCCTTCAGCACTTCTGTGTCCCGACGTTGGATGTCATCCCATTTGTGTTTCATTTGTTTTATGATGCAGGACACAGCAGCGTGGCCCTCTCTGTCCACCATCAATTTTATGCCTTGCCAGACTTTCTCCCTCTCCTTCATAGGGACTCTATCAGGCCCTTATAGCTCCTTCACATGGGCTGTTACCTCCCTCACAAGTACTGCCACCTCTTTGTAGCTGAATGCAGGAGCAAATTTTTGGGGTTTTTTTTTTTACCCTCCTCTTCCTCCCCACTGGTGAAAGGATCAGCCAGCTGGCCCTCTTGCTGCCCTACTTGCTGCTCTACCTCAACCCTCTGCTGCTGAACCTGTGCCTCCACAGATGTGCCAGACACACTGTCCTCATCCGGTTTCCTGCTGCTCCCCACTACACCTAAATCTGCAGAGGATGACATCTTTAACTTAACTAGTAACTGCAGTACAAAAACCTCTCTCTCTCTCTCTCTCTAACTGTGGTGGTCTGTCTGCTCTACACTTTGCAAAGTCTGAAAGTCACACTGTCCTCGCAATTGCGAAAATAAACCGGAAATCGCAAATTCCATTTTCTCCTGTATAGACACAGAGTTTTTATTATGCAAAAGTAAAGAAATTCTGTGGTTATAATTGAAACGCGGCATAAAACATGAGGAATTATTTTTAATGCAAAAAAACATGCACACATGTTAAATAACATTACTAGTGGTATTTTTGCTGAACTAAATTTGAGCATGTTAAAAATCACAGTATTAATAAAAATTCCCCTATTTAAAGCGATTCAGTGCATTTTATTTTCCACAACTAATGTGTGGACAATCACATTTTGGATTCCACTTATTTATAGTACTTGTACAGCCTGTGCAGTAGGAGTTGTTATTAATTATTGATTAAATGCACATGTAAGCACATAATAATCATTTAAATGTCTTGTGAAACCTAGAATGGGTTAATGGTTTATGTGTTCTATTTAGTGTCTATTCGGGACATCTTTCAGGCAAGCATTTTGACTTATGTTTCCAATGTGTGTTGCACAGCACAGTGTTACTGGTGGTGGTATCGTAGTATCTGCAGGTTGTGCTAAAGGCTTTCTATTTCACAATAACACTTTGTTTTAGACTAATGACAAGCAAGGCAGGTAATCAGGTAAGTATTACAGTGGGATTCTTACTGTCACTACAGAAAGGGGAAAGGACATTGACTTTGGTAGCCTACTAGGATAATTATTGTTGTTAAAGCTGCTGTTATTGCTGCCCCTAGGAGTTGGTTACATTAGTTACAGGAGGTTGGGTGAGCAAAGCACCCCCACGTGGGGGGTGGGGGTGGGGACACCGTAATTGCTAAGACACATGTCAGGATACTGAGTTTTGGTCTCTAGATGTCAGTCTAATCATGAGCTTCAGGACACCAACCTGGGGTGGGTGGGTTGGGAAGCATGTGGATGAAAATGCTGGGTGTGACCAAACTTGTAGACACATTAACTAACTTCATATTCATATCATATTCAGTAACGTATATGCTCCGCTTCCCTTCTCTATATTTGCTGTCTGCCTTTCTCCATCACTGTGCCTTTTCTGTATTTAACTCAATGGGTTTCTGCCGGTTTTACAGCAAAAATTACTAACCACAGAATATTTGTTCAATTGTAATGACTATTCCTTTTGTGTGATGTACTCAGTTCTGCGGAGTTCTTTTCACGAAGTTTAAAGAGGGACTCTGGCCAAAAGTGCTACTTTGCATAATTAGAATAAGCACACTCCTAGTAAATCAAGTACCAAAAATTAGGTTTCTGTGTTACTTCATTTTAAAGTTATGAGCTGTTTTGTAACCCTGATTTCACTACCTGTTCAAAAACGCCAGTTTCAGTGAAGAGCTGCTGATGATGTCACCTCCAGAACTCACAGTCTAGTCTTCCCCGTCAGAAAGCTTACAGGACCTGTTTTTCCAAAGTTTAAAAATCATGTGCAATGTTTTTTACAAGTAAAAGAGGCAGCAACATTCAAAAAACATTTCTATAAAAACTATGTGTGTTTCAGGTTTTAGAACAAAGTTGACACATTCATATATTTAATGCCTTTTTGATGTGGTCCATTTCTCCAGGGTTGCTGAATGCTGAGTCACTTTGCCTCCAGGATGCTGATACCATTTGGGGTGCTACTCTACTGTGTCTGTTAGGAAGTTGTATTGCTACTAGTATTACATAATGTTAGTAACTTCATTGCTGTTTGTCAGTGTCTGCTTTATAACAAGTTTTAAAAAGCACATTTCCCAGTCCTTTTGACTTTCATGCATAAATTACCCGTGCTTGCATTGATTCTAGAATTATATTTCATTACTGTCCTCTGCAGCTAGTTTTTGCATTCTGCAAAATGAACGAAATGCAATTCCAGAATTGGTGCAAGAAAGGATAATATATGCATGAAAGTCAAAAGGACTGGGAAAGGTGCTCTAAATCTCAGTCTCTATCTCTCAACAAAATATCGCTCTGTTTTATTAGATGTCTTTTCCTAGCAATTGAAACTCAGCCTCCTGTTCTTGTAAGTTTCAAGTCCTGTCTTTCACAAAATGGGATCATTTTTGCATGAAAGGCAAAAGGACTGGGAAAGATGCTGACAGCAACTCTATCTTCCCACAAACCCCATGCTTTGTTACTGAGGCAGAAGAAAATCAATTTTACAAAAACAATATACTGACACTGTATTTGGATTTTGGCACAATGCATTGCTAACATGGTGTATTGGGGAAGGGGGAACATAGTATGTACATTGAGTACTGGTAGTATTCCCTTGCAGAATTGCTGTGACAGCACTGTACTACACAGTATGAGTCACTCCTCTGCCCTACAGTGATGCCATCAGGAGCCAGCAGCCCAGCAGCTGAACAGCAAAGGCAAGTACAGCAGGGCTAAAGAAGAACTCAAAAAACAAATCCAAATTGTGAAAGGCAGAGTAAACCTTGGCCAAAAATAACAAATGCACACACCCTTTCAGGTCTAGTACTGCATATAATGACTACAAGATGTAACTTTTTGGACCATCATGAAAGGTGTTCTTTAACAGGGGCCTAATATGTGTTAATTCCTGCTAGTGGTGGAAGTGTTAACCCTGATAAAATTATCATTTTAATATGGGATACAACATAGATGAGTCTGAATGTAGGTTAAGTAACAGCCTGTTAGGAAGAAAATACTAGGGGCCACATATTCAAAACGTTGTGCCTGGCACAAATTGAATGCACCAGAGTGCTATATTCAAAAGGCCAAATAGCGCTGGTGCAATGTGATAGTGCCAATGCTATCAGATAATGTATGCATGGCACAAAGTGAGAGGCAGGAACATGCATACAAGCACAATGGTATATTCAAAAGTATAGCACTATGCAATGTGCATTACTGCAATATGTAACATGGTGCAAATTACCACCCATGGATAGGTGGTCTTAATGCCGGGCAAACCCAGGATGAGGAGTGTGGACACAGCATCAACAGGGAACAAGGCTGTATGCATCCAATGAGGAGGTAGTGTGGGCGGACAGCCACCCTGAGCCACTCCATATGCACAGGCACACAAACTGTGGAATGCAATGCTCCAACAGTGCTGTGAAGTGAACACTCATGTAAATACCACAATTGAACTAGAACACCACTTGCAGCAACAAACTAGTTATACGATATTGTAATATTTTGTAATGTGTATCTAATGTGATATTTGTGTACTGTGTGTTGTTGTGCATTGTATGTCTTTATTGTACACCATTTCATCTCAGACACACTGTTAGTGTGTTTGGGTAATTCCTGACACTGGTCCATAGCCCAGTGTGCTTACCTGGTGAACAAGGTGATAAAAACAATGAACAGAACACATACATGGTAGAGACATGCTGCACACAGATGGCACTGCCCATGTTGCCATCATCTCACACTGGTCCTAACCCTGCCAGGCATTAGTGGGTGCCCCAGCACCCAGTGGATACCATGGCAGTGCATCCATGCAGCACACACCTCCAGCTCCCCCACTTGGGTACACCAACACAGTCCAGCAGATGCATGATGCACTGGAGGAATGGAGAGTGTTGAGGGGAGGGTGTACAGGTGGCCAGGTGCACCACATAATAGGTACTGCCACACAGCTGGGGCCATCCACTCAGTGTACATGTTCCACTGATGGAACTAATCCTGAGAGCAGTGTGCCAGTATGATGCTATATGTGGCCCCACTCCCCAGGGCACATACTCTACATCTGTCCAGGATCCCTGCACACATGGACAGTCATGTGTATGGTAGTGTGGGGATCCCATCCCACTGGTGCATCACTTGAGGGTCACAGGACAGTATGGCTGTAGTGTCCACTGTCAGACCACACCTTTCAGCTGCACTTCCCTGTGTGG
Source organism: Neoceratodus forsteri (assembly GCA_016271365.2). NCBI lineage: Eukaryota > Metazoa > Chordata > Ceratodontiformes > Ceratodontidae > Neoceratodus > Neoceratodus forsteri. Next base: position 10,753,212 of record CM057451.1, read on the forward strand.
ATAGCACCAGTCACTGTTGCTTGACACACCATAGGCACTGTTGTGTACCTCACAGTATTGCCTGCTATGGTAATGTACCATCTGATAAACACTGTGGCAGGAACAATGATTTGCCTCTTGCATGCAGCATGACCACCTGTCCCTCTAGTGCTACTCCTCTTGGCCACATTAGTCTTTGCATCTGTGTCCAAACCAAGACTGCAGCTATGTTCTATGAGCTGTGAGCACACACAATGAATGTGACAACCAACCTGTAATCCCAGTCAGACCTACAGGTGGAGCTGTGAGCACAGAATGAAATGTGGCTACCGACCTGTAATTCCAGTCAGACCTACAGGTGAAGCTGTGTGCACTATGTTACAGCGCCGGGCAATCCACATGCAAAGCAGGCTGTAATGAGATGCTAATGTGGCTGTTTGCCCATTGATTGCCTAAGTAGACTTATTTACATTGCAGTTTTGCATATATAGCAAACTTTAGCACCGGGCAAATGGGATTGTGCCGAGCAAATGTGTCAGCGCCGCGCAATTGCATGGTTCTGCAGTGTTTGGCCTGCACTGTTGTTTGCTCTTGTTGTGCCCCACTGCTTTGATAGCACACATGTTGCCCACATTGTTCAGCCTTACCGCACTCCACTCTGTGTACACTGGGTCGCTGTTGCAGTTTGCACCTCTCTCGGTTGCTATATTCACTGCTGTCTTATTTGCTTGGCTATTGTTGCACTGCACTCTCAGCCCTGTTTCCATGCCTTCATTTGCACACTACAAACATATGAAAATGCCAGCAGAAAGAGGCCTCACGGTCTATCGAAGCTGCTCAATTGTGCAGCTAGCCCCTTAGTTTGCAGCTGTCCCACCCTTTCACAGTCACTATATTCAACTCATTTAGCCCCAGGACTATTCCATTGAATCTGACATGCAAATGGTTCTGGGCTAAATTTGCTCCTTGTGCAGTGCAAATTTTGCCCCAGAGCAAAGTTTTGAATATCTGGCCCTAGGTTGGCTAAGTTGGCTACTGCATAGAAACTCACAGCAAGGTTTCAAAACAGCATTACCTCTCCCACCCCCATTTACAGGGAGGTAGAATAATTGTTTTAAAGTACCATCCTGAGAAATCACCTCAATAGAATGACAGGTGTGAATGATCACAGCCTTCCACCACATCAGAAAATTATTCAGTCTGCAAATCTCAGCAGTGAAAACAGGAAATTGTGCTCACATGCCTTTCCAGTATAAAAAATAAACTGAAACTGACACTAAACCTCACTGCAGTGTGCAATGATTCAGCATTCAGCAACCCTGGAGAAAAGGACCACAACATAAAGGCACCAAAATAAATAAATAAAAAAGAATACACATTTGTCAACTTTTTTACAAAACCTGAAACACAGAGTTTTTATAGCAATGTTTTTTTGAATGTTACTGCCTGTTTTACTTGTGAAAACTATTGCACATGAACTCCAATCTTTGAAGAAATAGGTTTAATAAGCTTGCTGACAGGGAAGACTAGACTTTGAGTTCTAGAGATGGCATCAGCAGCAGCTCTTCACTGAAACTGGCTTTTTTAAACAGGCAGTGAATTTAGAGTTGTAAAATGACTTGTCACTTTTAAACAAAGTAACTTACAGATCTCATTTTTGCCACGAGGCTGATTGGGGCTATGCTGATCCAAATTCTGAAATGTATTGGTGCCAGAAATTTTGACTGTAGTCCCTCTTTAATACATAAGCCATAGAACTTAACACTGACAGTGAGCAGTTCTGCAGAGTTTTTTCCCCACAGTTTTATACATTAACCCGCAATTTTAAAATTTATTCCATAGTATTAGGCGGAATTTCCTCGAAAGTTGGCGAAATGATTTCCACACTTTTGCAGAAGCAAAAATCCAACTTTGGCCAAAATTCCACCAGCTGAATTTTTTTTTGCACACCCCTATTGCCACCACATTCCAAAATTGTGTGTCATCACTGCATTCCAAAACTGTGCATCACTGACGCATTCAAGAATTGTGTGTCACCACTACATTACAAACCTATGCATCACCACCACATTCTGAACCTGTGCATCACCACCACATTCTGAATCTGTGCATCACCACCACATTCAGAACCTGTGCATCACCACCACATTCTGAACCTGTGCTGCACCACCGCATTCAGAACCTGAGCATCACCACCACATTCTGAACCTGTGCATCACCACCACATTCTGAACCTGTGCATCACCACTGCATTCAGAACCTGTGCAGCACCACCGCTTTCTGAAATTGTGCATCACCATCACATTCTGAAATTGTTTCACCACAGCATTCTGAAACTGTGCATCATTGCTGTATTCTGAAAGAGTGCATCATCACCTCATTATGAACCTGTGTATCACTGACACATTCCAAACCTGTGCCTCACTGCTACATTTTGAAGTTGCATGTCACCACCACATTCTGAAATTGTGCAGCACCACCACATTCTGAAATTACAGTATGTTCCAGCTTTCTGAGAGTGTGTCATTGCTGCATTCCACAATTGACACCTGGTGACATTTCAAAATCCCATACCTGCAGTATTCTAAAAATTGCACGCAACTTTGTCATTCTAAAGCCATGTTTGCCACTGCATTCCAACCCCCCATTACATTCTGAAGTAAAGTACCTTGCATCTACACCTTATGGGAATGCATGTGCTGACACACCCAGTGTCAGTTTTCCTTTTTCAGATGCTTGCTACAACTGCAGTTTTAAGTAACATGGGAGAAATGTCATATACTGTAAGACAGCTTGTAGGGAGAACAAGGTTGTGAGTTCAGGAGATGACGTCATCAGTAGCTCTTCTCTGAAACTGGCTTTTTTGAACTGGCAGTGAATTAAGGGTTACAAAATGACTTGTAACTTTTAAACAAAGTAACCTACAGATCTGATTTTTCACATGAGGCCGACTGAGAATATGCTGATCCAAATCTGGTTCAATGTCAGTTGGCATCCATCTGTATCCCCCTCCACGGGACGTGGCTGAAAATAAGCAGAATTGTCTAGTCCTTCTTTCCAGTCAACAAAAACTAAACTAAAAAAAATAAATAAATACATTCTGAATTTACTGATGCCAACAATGTTGCCATCAGACCCTCTTTAAACAAGAAAATGAAGGCTTCAAGAGTTAAGCCGAAGTTAGGATCCGCTATTGGGACCAAAGCAAGTCTTGTATCTACTGCTAATGGTATCATCAATCAGGAAAAATAGGGGTCTGGATGTGGATCAGCTGAAGGTTTTTCAGTTCATGGACTGTGCTACTTCCACCCCAAATACCAATATTTATGTAGAGGTACATGGCCCTAGTCTTTCCTCTAACACAAAGACTGGAACACACGTAAGTAAAAAATCTATACCGGAGAGAATGCCTTCCAAAGGTATATCTTTGTTTCCTACAGATTTGGATTTAGACTTGGTTAATACCTATTCTAACTCCCAGTGTGAAGTATCTGTTTGTCCATGTAAATATCATGATAATGTTAAAATGAGTTATAATGATCCAGTACCTTCTGTCAGATTTTCCTTAAATAACACAAATAACAAGGCTTAAATTATTTCATCTATCACACAATTAGCAACTCATTTAGCTTAAAATTTAGGTTCTAAGGCACCTCAGACTCTTTGTAGTTTTGCTGTTGTTATGCAAGAATTAAGCAATAATATTACCGGCCTTAAAAGTTTAGCCACTAACAGTATTTCTTTATTGGAAGGTGATGTCATTGGAACACAAACTCCTGAGTAGCTTTCTCTTACCCCAGATTTAGCATTCAGTGATTTACCTGAAAAGAAGTGAGAGCCATTAAGTTCTAAAAAAAATCAATACAACCCTTGGAGGAACAGCGTGCACCCCTGAGGAAAAGTTAATTTCCTCCTCATCTCTATCAAGACAATTATTAGATTGTATAAAAGATCCCTAACAAGCTAATGTAGTGATCCTTGAGAATTTGTGGGTATTTAAAGAGGAACTGACATGCTGACCCAGTGGTGTGCAGGGCTGAGGCTCTGGCACCTTACCTCCTACCATACTGATGACCTATGTTCGGTAATGGACATGGGTCATTCAGGGTTCAGCCAGGGATGGAAGATTTGGCATCCTCATGGATGGCTCTCCTGCCTTAGGGGAGGGGGTAGTGTGACACCTTGTCTGCCACATGGAGGTCTCCATGTGGTAGCACAGCTTGGGCACAAGATACAGACCAATCATGGGTGTTTGAGGATGTCTCCATGGAGTTGGAACCAGTTGCTACACCATTGCACATAGCGTGGTCTCAGGTAACATAAAATTGGAAAATGGTTGACACAGGCTATATGAAGCCCTACATGCCTACCTCTATTCCATGCCATTGCCCTGTCTCTAGCCTATATCTGAATGCTGCTTCTCTGGGTAGAGGGAGGACAGATCTCCCCTTCCTGGCCCTGCCATGGGAGCAATCTATGGGGGAACTGTGGCCCAGCACATGAGAGAGATGGATGCCAGATAAGAGGAGACAGGGTCAGGGCTGAGAGCCCACCTGTGCTGACCAGCAGATAAACAGCTTTGGAGAAAAAAGCATTGATGAGCCTTAGAACAGATGTTGCACACAACCAGATAATTCTCTCTCAACTTAAGCAGAAACTGATATTGGCAAACTTATATGAAACTAGTTATCTGAGTAATTTAAAGTCAGATTTGCATAAAGAAAACTAATGTATGCAAGTTAATTTTTATTCAAAATCATAAAGAAGTGTTTCTATAATGACAAACTTGAGCTTAGATTACTTAAACAATGAAAATGGAAACAATAATAAGAAAACAAAGGTAAAAGGAGGTAAGAGGAAAATAAATGCTAAATTTAGGGAGACTAAAGAAGATACGTTAGAAGGCATATAATTAAATGAAATTATGACTGCTCTGTCACCTCAAATGATTTCTAATATTCAAAATGGAAGTCCAGAAATGCATGAGGACTTTAATTTGGTTTTGAAAACTAACCAAAGGGAGAAACTATCAGAATTTTAATTTTTATTTTTTATTTTATTGGTTTCTTGGATTGATATCTGTAAGCATGAGTTAATTCAATAGGTTCGACGTCAAAGGATAATACAGACCAAGTACAGTTAGTTTTACAGTTGACACACATTACAGGGTCACCGGGACACTAGAAAATAACAGTAATATGTTACTAGTACAATCTTTAAATGCTGAGTTGGTAGAGCTAGTTAGAAGAATGGCAGGATTAATGACAAAGGCAATTAACAGAGCTCTAGTCTATAAGTAACAGAGACATTGTACCAATAAATGCCTGAGTCAGTAACTGTTAGCTTACCTATGGTCAGGAGGGTGAAAGGGGGAAAGAAGAGAGGGAGGTGGTGAGGGGTTGGGAGAGGGAGTATGAGGAGGGAGAAGCTATGGGGAGTAGCAGTGAGGGGGAAGTTTCAAGGGGGGAAGGTAAAAAAACAGAAGATGAGAACTGAAGAGTAATAAGCAAAAGCCCCACTCTTCTATCCGTTGTCCACAAACTAATACTTGATTAAACGGCTCCCCTGAGAACATTATTAATCATGAGAAGGCAAAAGCTGAGTCTGAAATATTGATAGAGCTGTATGGTATTGGAGAAGTGAATCAGGAAGCACCAGAAAAACTTAGAAGTTGGGTTTGCCACCTACTCCATGTAACTCTAGACCTTGTTGGTGAAATACTCACAATCCACCCCCAAATTTGAATTACTCAGACTGTGTGTTGTTATATCTTAATAGTCAGGACCTGATAGATCAAATCTGGGCAAAAGGGTATTTACTGAAGTCATTTAATTTATCTATGATTTTGTCCAAAAACAGTTCCTAGATATGATGGAGGAGAATCCTTGAAAATAATCAAAGTTGGAAAGGACACAGATAAAATAAAATTGAATAAAATATTGTCTGTAACAGACAATTATACCACAAGACAGGATAAACAACTAAATTACAGATAACTCTCACTTTTTGGCTGGAGAATTCATCCAAGGGAAGCAGTTGGAAACATGAAAAGAAACATTGCAATCTTTTTGGCTCATTCCCTAAATATATATTTAGGAAAATATGGAATTGACAGGGTTAATATTTATAATGGTCTTACTGACTCTCCTCAAATTGATATTGTGTTTAGGGACTCTTATTTTGCTTCTCAGATTTTGTTGTCAAGTCCACTTCTGGACAGACTTGGACTTTATCTGGTTCATACTGATCTGCATAATGGGAAGGACAAAATGTTTTACAGGTTAAATAATCAGCCTGAGCAGGGTCTAACTGGCATTGAAATTGTTGATCCTTCATCTTTACAGAATTTCAAAATTTCAGCTCATAACAGATTCCTTCCATTGCAAGATCCATCTAATGGTTGACTAAATGATAAGTTATTGGATTCAGTTCAGTAGCAAAAAGATGATGATAAAAACCTACTGAATATTTTGCCTTGGAATGAAGAAGGATTAGCTTCCAAAATGGCAGATCATGAGGCATATAAATTTATGACCACCTTTGATATATTTTTACTCCAAGAAACATGGTGGCATGTAACACTACCTAGGTTCTTAGGTTTTATTTATTTATTTAGTTTTTGATTACCGGGTAAGTGCTCTAGACAAAGAAATTGCCTTTTTTCAGTCATGACCCAGGAGAGTTACTGACATAGGTAAAAGCACATCACATCACAATGGTTACTGTTACATAATACAGACTTGGGCCAAACACATTACAGTATAGACAGGCACTGTGATACCTACTGTACCAGAGAAATTAGACATTACACTGTGATATCCCTAGATGCAAGGGAATATACATTACAGTTTCAAGGAGATAGACCATACAGTATAAGTAAATAGAGAAACTATTCCAGACAGTCTTGTGGTGGGAGACCTCACAGTCTGTCCTTGCCTGCTATTTAAAGGTGGGTGAGTGTGATAAGTGCCTGAATATGTGCTGAAGGGACATGTAAAGTAAGCCAGAGGTTACACATCATATATGACCCTTGCTGTTAGATTTAATAAGACAGGAATATATCAAGGTGGTCTGGTCATGTTAACCAAGACTTCTCTAGACTTTACTGTTTATGAAATTCTGTACAACCAGAATTTTGTCTTAATACTTAAGTTAGATAATGCTAAAGTTAAGATTACCCTGCTTAACATATATGCCCCTCCAAAAATAGTAAAGGATACTATCATCATCATCAATCAATTTTATTATTTGACATTTAGTCATTGTAGTTTTGATTACCTTATACAAATGCATCTTTACATATGTTAACCATGTTAATAAAAATATCACACACTTACACATTCCATGAAATCCTTTCAAATAAATATTTGTTAAAAAACAGCAGTTCTAGGATTTCTAAATGTCATATCTAACATGTTTATGTTCGTCCTACTGTCATTTTGTACAATTCCAAATTCATTCCAGTTTTTGTTTCTACAATTAATGGATTTAACACTTTAAATATCTTTATTTTATATGTAAATTGCTAATCATAATTTCTATATTTGTTCCTGTTGTTATGACTAGTAAGTCAATTTCATAGTTTCAGTGTCTAAAAGAACTTAACTAATCGGTTCAATGCTGACTTATCCTTGAATCGAAACAAGGCTAGAATAAGTTGATCTGGAGGTAGACCAAATGAAGCCAGAATAGGTTCTAATCAAAATTGTCTCTTTGTTTCATATTTTGGACAGAGCAGAACTACGTGTTTTAGGTAATCTTGAGTATTCCGTTCACAAGTACAGTGTTTATTTGTAACTCCTTTTAGATTTTGACTATAATGTATATAATTTGCTATATACAATTCCATACAGTACCTAGTTATTAATCTATGATCCTCTGTGTTATCCAAAATGATTAGATATGGTTCTAGGAAATGTTCCTTCTTCAAAAGCTTTAACCATCTGAAATGCTTCAAGCTATTAATTTGTGCTTGGTCTTTTGTTAATGCTGCATTTCTTATTCTTATTTTGATTTGCAATATTATTTCTTGTAGTGGTCTATAGTAAATCTCATAAACAAGATGACCCAAACCCATCAGTAGTATATATTTCCTAATGTTTGTTATTATAGGGAAAATAAAACCTCTACTATTATACTCAATTGCTTCTTCTAGGCACATTCTGGGGAAATTATTTTCTGGTTAAAAGGAAAGTTTCCATATAAATACAATGTTTTTCTCAAGAGATAAGTATCTAGTGTATATTGACCCAATTCTATTCTCATAATCTCCACAGGCACTGACTGTTGTACTCGTAAGGCATATCTATACATTTTATTAAGTATTACTTCTAAAAGTTTGAGATTATCTTCATCGAATTGTGCTGGCAGAAAAAGACCATTCAGCCCATCAAGTCTGCCTGAGTTTTCCCCCACCTCCTTTTTATCTTGTGTCCAAATTTCTGCCACATAAAGTATGCTAGACTTTATTTTTGCATTGATCACCTTAACTAGGCCACTGATGGTACCGTTTCCCAATTTTTTATTAAATCTTTTTAACGCATTAAATGATGTAAAGAGTTTTGTTTTCATATAGTAAAGGATATACCCCACTTTTAAAGCAATACTTGGAAAACCTATTTGGATGATTTAAGAACTAAGTTCCCTATATACAGATTTTTGGATGCAGGGGACTTTAATGCTAGGATTTCTGGACAAGTTGATCTTGAAATGGATAATAAAACTGAAGAAGAAGAATTAAATTTATGGCTAAGAATGATCAACAATAGGCTGAACACAGAAAGGAAGTCTAAAGATACTAAAAGCAACTATCACAGTAAAATTTTAAACAAGATTATGATGGGACTGGACTTTTTCTTTTCTTAGTAAATGGTCGAACACTAGGTGACCATGAGGGTGAATTAACCTTCATGGGACCTACAGGAGCATCAAGCATTGATTTAGTAAGGATCAATTGACAGGCTTTGAAAAAGGTTGATCTCAAAATAACTGAACGTCTTGAATCATCTTACTTTCCTCTTTATTTTCTTTCCATCTAATGACTCTTAATAAAAAGAGGATAATGCACAGTTACAGGATGCTACAGTGAAAGTTCTTAATTTAAGAAGAATAAGATAGCAACCTAGTGTGGTGGAGTCATTTTCCAATGTCCTTTAATTGGCTCAATTGATCACATTAAGGCAGAAGATTATATCAGATTATAATCATTCTAATTCTGTCACTATACTCTTGGAAAATAATAATATTTTAGAATCAATGTTCAGGATAAATAGGAAGAATAAACTGGCTAAACATTGTTGATTCAATGCTAAATGCAAAAAAGCAAAAAGTGATTTAAATAAATTTGCTCGATTTATTAAATCACATAAAAGCAAAGAAAACATGAGGTTATTAAACAGGAACAGAAAAGATTACAGGACAATGTTAAGTTATGAAAAAAAATATCAAGTAGAAAAGTGGCATAAACTCAAAAGAACAGTAGTTGAGAAGGATGTTAATGCATTCTGGACATTAGTAAGTTTTGGTTATGAGCAGTATTTCACCAGAATTGAGGTCCACATAGCACTGCAAACTTGGGGAAAGCATTTGAATCATTGTACTTTTCAATTGCTCAAGAACAGAGGCATTTAATTTCTTGGAACCTGTAAAAAATACTATTAACCTCCTTTTCTTGTAGGTCAATATTTTTTACAACTGAGGATATCACCTTAGCTTTGAATCAAATGAGAAATAATAAAGCACCTGACCCAGAAAATATATTGGCTGATATTTATAAATCTTTTCCTGAATGGTGGAGTCCTATTTTTTTAACATTTTTAATAAAATATTGCAAGAAGAATTCCCTGAGAGCTGGAGGGGAAGTATAATATTCCCAATTTATAAAAAGGGTCAGATAACTGATCCAGGAATGCATAGGTCAATTAGTCTCCTGGATAATTCTCAAAAATTGTTTTGTAGAATCATACTTCAAAGACTGCAGACTTGGGTGTCTCAAAATCATCTTCTAGCACAAGTCAAGTCAGGTTTTGTTTGTTTTTCCAAAACATGATAATTTTGGACATTACAAACATACACTATTGATTCAGTAAATACAGTAAATAAATAAGAAGTGCATACAAATTATTAATTACAAAAAGGAAAAAAGCATTAACATAATCATGTTCCAAGGTGTTACCATCAAATATTCCAGACAGCATATTAATGGACAGGTTTATATCATTTGGTTCTCTTTTGCATGTTATAACCTTTTCTCTTAGAACTAATTACAGATGCCATGAATTTAGCAATCATTTCAGTATCTTCCACTACCATAGGATGCATTAGTATAAATACTGGGTCATACGTTATATCTGCGTATCTAGTTAAAAACATTTTTAATAAGTGATCTCTTTGATGATTGTATAAAGAGCATTGGGTTATAACATGTACCAAAGTCTCACTAAATCCTCTGTTACATAAGCATTTATTCTCTTGGGAGATATCGTATAGAATCTGGTGATTGAAGTAAGTATATTTAGAGGCAATAATACCAAATCTTGTCCACCTAATCATCAATCAAGTTCTAGGAGCTATTGGGAGTAACAAATAGTCTTCTATGGCTGAATCAATTTTATGTTGACTATACCGGGGAGCCTGTTTTTGACTTCTAACATGCTCCATCTGCTTTTTCTGTGCTGCCATAAATATTTTTTTCCTTAATTCTGGTTCTGTACATTTCAGATATTATTATACCAGTCTGGTAATCATTCCATAAATTAATGGAATTAATGTTATGTAAAACTGTAAAAAGCACTTTTAATCATGAAGAAAAAAATCCATTAGTGAGCCATGATCTTTTCTCAGATAAACATGATAGTGTAATGTTATTACTTGAATTATTAATAATTTTGAGCCAGTGCAAAACCAGTAGTAAATTTATTATACATGCTGCAGGGACTCTACCAGCTCTGATCTTACTACCAAATTTGACATAGAGAGGAGCACTTGTAAGATAGCTTTATAATAATAGGATAAAGGTAGTTCCAAGTTGAATATGTCCTTGACACCCCTGGCTTCTGCTCCATAAAGGAGAAGAGGGATCATTTTAGCTTCCTCAGCCATAATGGCATTTAACAAAAGATTTAGTTGCTGAGATTGATTTCCAACTATTATAACTTTTGTTTTATTTAAGGCAATCCCTAATTCAAGTTGACCACATTTCATTTGAAGCTGATCCAGTTTTCACTGTAATCCTATAGAGGAAAGAGAAAAAAGTACCAGATTGTTTGCATAAGCCAGTATATGAATGTGCATATTGTTAATTTTAGGAGAATTTAATGGCAAAGTTGTGTCAAAATAGTAAAGAATATATATATATATATATATATATATATATATATATATATATATATATACACACACACACACACTAAACAACAGTGGTGCTAAAAGTCACCCTGCTTTACCCCTTTATTGGTTGAGAAATATTCAGAAATGTTGCCCTTATTATCATATCTAACAGCAGAGTATGTGCTAGAATGGAGAAGAAAAATTGAAATTAGTAAACCCATGGAAAGACTCCTAGTTTAGAGTATGTTCCAAGAGTTTCTCTGACTACAGAATCAAAAGCTGCACTGAAATCTATAAACAGTGCATAAAGTTTCATTTTTCTAAAGAGTCTATATTTTTCCAATAGATGAGCTAAACTAAATATATTATCTATAGTAGAAAAACTATGCCAAAAACCAGCCTGAAATTTAGATAGAGGGCTATAATTATCTACCCATACTTGAAGTTTTTCCAAGAGTATTCCGGAAAAAAGTTTACAGCTTATATCTAGTAAACTTATAGGTCGATAATTAGAAGGTGTTTGAAATTATCCTTTTTTATGTATGGGAATGATTATATTTTTATACCATGTGTGAGGAATGAACCTTTCAGTGAGACATGCATTGAAAAAATGTACAAAAAAAGGTATCCGATCATTTTTATGTTACTTATATATTTCCCCTGATATAGTATCTGGTCCTGGTGCTTTGTTGTAAGCTAATTCAGATATTATCTGTTCTACGTCACTAACTGTAATAGTTAAAAGTTTGTAATTACCAAGCTGCATCCAAACTGGGATGGACTGAATATTATCTAAAGCACTATCTCTATTAAATCATTTTTTGAAATAAGAGGCCCAAGTTTCTTTTTGGACATACACTGCCACTGTAGGCTAATATGATTTCACCCCCTTCACTACCATAAGCCAAAAGGCCTTTGAGTCATTAGATACAATACATAACAACCCATTGTTTTTGAGTAAATTCAAACCTTTTTGACTTAAGAAATTTCTTATAAGTTCTTCTAGCTATATTTAAATGTGCAAAAATTGCTTTTGAAGGGTTCTTATTAAAAACTCAAAAAGGCTTCCAACAGAACTGTACTACTATCCAGCATTGTTTTGTCTTAGATCATCTTCTACATAAATATGTCATAGTTAAGAAATCTATGCTTTATTGCTGCTTTATTGACCCGAAGGCAGCTTGTGATAGTATCAGTCATCAATTGTTATGGCATAAATTATGGTCACTCAGTACAGAGCATTATCTTTTTGGACATATTAATAAGATTACATCAACATACATGGGTACGGGTTCTGTATAACCAGACAGGTAACTTAACAAGGCAAGTCAAAACAATGTAGGTCCCAGATATTCAAAGCTTTGCACGCTGCGCAAACAGTTTACGTGGGTTTAGTGTGGGTCTACTATATTCAAAAGGCCAAACAGAGTGCGCAAACTGCATTAGCACTGGGCAAACCATACTATATGCAAGGGGCAAACTAAACATGAATACAGGCACTATGAGATATTCAGTGACTAGTGCTGCACTAAGGCGTTTAACGCGACTTAGCGCAACCCTTTGCATGGTACAAATTACCACCCAGGAAAAACTGGTCTTAACTCTGGGCAAACAGCTTTGTGTGACATTGAGGCCTTGCATGGCATTAGCATGGCATTAGCGTGGCCTTGCATGACCCAAACATATGACTTTGACACAGAGAAAAAGCCAGACATAGAGGAAACATGCTGCTCACTGATGGCACCACAATGATGCCAACTGCTGCCACCAGTCCCAGCCATGCCAGGCAGTATGTGGTGACCCAGCCCCTGGGGGCCACCATGGTAGTGTGGCCATTCAGCACACACCTGAAGACCATATGTCTGTGGTGACCAATAGATGCCAGCACACACATGCAGCACTGTGGGCACGGTGGGAGTTGAGGCGAGGGTGTACGGGTGGCCAGGCCTCACCACAGACCGGGTGCAGCCACAAGGCTGGGGCACAGAATGCAGTGCACATGGGCCAGTATTGGGAATACCCCAATACCAGTGTGCCTGTCTGATTGTACATGCCCCCCCAGTCACATACTGCACAGCTGTACATGCACCACAGTGCACACAGCCGGCCATGTCTATGTCACTATGAGCATCCCATGCCAGAGGTGCAGCATCTGTGGGTCACATAACAGTGTGACAGTAATGTCCACTGGCAGTACACACCCTCAAGGTGGGTTTGTCATTGTGTACAGTGCAGTGGTCATCACTACCCTACACACCACAGGCATTGCTGTGTCCCTCACACTACTGGCCCCCTTGCTACTGTGGTGTCTGCTGTGCACTGTAGCATGTCCTACAGTGTGACAGTTACATGTATCACCACCACCGCCTGTGCCTATGCTTTGTTGTCCCCTGGGGTACACAATGCTATGCTCTACTGCATACATGCAGCCTGCAGCTACCATCATGCACTGTCAGATTGACCAACAGGTAGAGCTGTGGCCAGATCTGACCAGCCCTGTACTTCCAGACTGACCTATAGGTGGAGCTGTGGGATCCTGCAGTAATGCTGGGCAAACTACATGCAAATCAGGGCATAAAGAGATGCTAATCTGGATGTTTGCCCAGAGACTACCTAAGTTGGCTCATTTGCATGTCACTTTTGAATATGGCAAAGTTTAGGACTGGGCAAATGTGTTTGCACTGGGCAAATGGCTTAGCTCCGCGCTAAAGCCATGCAAATGTGTTAACGCGGCACTAATGGTTTGGGGCATATTATGCAGTTTTGAACACTGTTCTTTCACATCCACTGCTGCCTGCAGCTGTACTGGGTCCACACATTTTCTGGCACACTCATTGGCCACATAGTTCACCTCTACCTACCTTCACATTGCTGTGCATTGTGTTGCTGATGTGGTTTGCACTTCCTGGTTGCTATATTCAGAGCTGTCCTATTCCAGGGCTACATTTACCCTGCACTCCCAGCCCAGTTTGCCCAGCCTCATTCCCATACTATATCCAGAAGCTGTTTGCCCTGGGCTATTCCTTTTGAATATAGCTTGCTTTGTGCTCTGGGCTGTTTGCCCACGGGCAGTGCTACTTTAATCCCGGGGCAAAGTTTTGAATATCTGGCCCCTAGGATGCATATTAGTTCCTTTATTATTTAACATATATATTAATTTAATAATAACTCAACTTTCTAACTCTGATTTTTACTCCCTTAAGGTATTTGACAATCACATTAGCATATTGGATATGCAGATGATATTGTATTACAGTCTACTTCTCTGATGGGACTTCAGAGGAAATTTGATCTTTTTGTCAAATTATGTTTAGAAAATGGTTTATGCATAAATAAAGACAAGACTAAGCTTGTGATCTTTGGAGACAGAGCAAATAAAAAACCTAAATTACATATAGAAAATAATGAAACAACTAGTTATTATTATTACCTAGGGGTGAGATTTGCAGAAAATGTATTATGGACAAAACATATTATGTTAGCAGAAATCAAAATGAAAAATGCTTTCAATGCTTTTATGAAATGTAATCACAAACTAGGAGATGGTTCAGTTTAAAGCATTCGAATAGTATTAAATATGAAATTAAAATCAGGAATTTTATATGCAGCAGGAGTATGTGGTTCTTCGAATACAAGACCTCTCGAAATTGTCTTACATAAAATACTATGCTGCATTCTATCAATTCCAAAAGCAGTTCCTGCTGAAATATTGAGAGAAGAGTTGAAGCAATTTTCTCTATCTTCCTTGATAAAAGACAGAGATGTCTAATATTTACATTGAACCTCTTCCTCATACCAGAACGATTGCATAGACAGTGCTTGGATGAACAAATCAGTTATACACATTGAGGATTTATTTTCCCAATTGTTAAACTTATTACAGAACAATTGTTGCCAATGGGGTTAGGCAATTTCCTACATGAAATCTATACTAGACCTAGAGAGGATATAGTTAGAGAAATTAAAACCAAGAGCAGGGAGATGGCAGTTAGTTCAGATCAGTCTAGAATTAACAGTTTGAAGTTATATCAGTAGTACAGAAATATTAAGGTACATCACAGACTGGAATTTTATTTAGCTCATCTTTCAAATCCTCATGATTGAATTACTATTACTAGGTTTAGACTGGAATTATATAAAGCAAATAACATATATTTTAAACAAAAAAGTCATGGTATAGTTTCAGAATTATGTAAATGTGGATGAACGTACTGTATATGATGATCTGAAGCATGCAGTACTCTTATGTCCTTTATATCATAGCACATAGAGTTTTGGATTGGGTCTATACTGGCTAACTTGTGTATTCCTCCTGATCAGATAATAATTGTATTGTTTAACTCTACTGACATACCACATTGCAATGTTTGCCTAAATTCCTGAGTACTCTTAACCTATAATGAATTATTAATGTTGTCTGTATAGCTAACTAGGAATATAACAGTCCCAGCAAGCTCTTATGATTACTTCATATTGTTGTAAATGATCTGGAAGTATACAAGAGTGGAATGCCTTTTTTGCCTTAATTGGTTCTTCTTCCAATTTGACATAGTCTTCTGGAATATTGAGATTACGGACTACAGAAACTTGGATGGGGGTGTAGGTAACCAAACCTGAACCCAGATGAGTCTCATTTACTCCTGTAAATTTATAGGGTTTTTAAGGACCTTCCCCTCATGAATCTTTCCTATCTTTTAAATTGTATAATGATAAAAAATCACTGGTACTTTACTCCTTTACTGCTATTTTAATATTGTATAGGAGTTTATTATGGAGACGTGGTCTATAACTGTTAATGTATGCTATCAAACCTTTTTATTATGTTTTTCCTCCAAATTGTTTTGCAATGACTTATCAAACAATAAACTTGAACTTGATTGACCTGATGGAGAAGATGAAAGAGAAATTCAAAGGAGAGCTAGAGATTTATTTTCTAGGCAGACACAGACCTCTTTCACATATAGAAGGCTGTGTGTTTTTATTTGATTAATATAGTCCAAGAACTGACTGCTAGTGCTAGAGTGTGTTAAAAAAACAAATTTTAAGATAGTTGTTTCTGAGATTTACTTTAAATTATAGCTCAGCATGCAACTGTTTTCCCAATTTTTTGGCAGCATCTATTTTGTCTTGTAATGTAATGCATGAATTTTTAAAAACATTTTTATTTCACATTTTTTGCACTGCTGCCTTGATACTGCAGATATACCACCTTCTGGTACAGTGTAGGGGTGATTATGTGGCTACAGGTGGGGAGATTTACCCTTGTGATGGTTGCCCCTTTCTTCTGGTGCCTTGTACTCCAGGAATATCAGCAAGATGGTATCAAGGTCCCTCTATGTGAACATGCTTGTGCACTCTTAGTGATGTGGCACAACATCCCTCCCCCTTCCTCTCTGTGTCCCAAATACACTGCCACTCATATGTCTACATGTGGCAGTAGTGCTTTGAGATGTGGTACTCTCCTCCCAGGAGGAATGCATCCTCTGGGATGCCTGATCCTCCTCCCCCTGGCCAGCCCCTGATGACCCAGGCTTATTCCTGAACCTAGGTCACCAGCATCACAAGTAGTAATCCTACCTCTGCGCTGACAGGCCGGCAAATTTTTTCAGTTTTTACATACCAAATAATTTTCAATGTCAACATAGTATGCAACAGTTGACACAAGAAGAATTCAAACTCACACATATGGGTATGTGAGCAACAAATAACATTTTATTGTGAGCAAAAAATACAAGACAAAAATCACATAAATTTAAATTTTAAATAAAACCCCTGCAGCCAAGGATGGCAAATCTGGGGACACTTAGAGCAAATTAAATGAAACTAGAGCCACCACAGTTGCCAAATCTGGGGACATTTAGAGCAAATTAAATGCATCCAAGATTGGCAAATCTGGAAACATTTAGAACAAATTCAATGAAACCCCAACAGCCAAGATGGGCAAATCCAGGCACAATAACATAAAAGAACAAATGAAAAGACATTTTTTTTCTAAACAAGACAAAATGCCTGTGGTTTCCAGAGACATACCTGGAGCATCAGAAAATTAGGAGCTTACGTAAAGCATTACAAAATGGGAGCCATGGCCAAAACCAGAGCAATACAAAATGTTTGCCACGGTAAGACATAGAGCATATGAAAATGGCAGACTGAGTCAGACACTGAACATCAGAACATGATAACAGAGTCAGAACCAAAGCACCATAACATGGGAGTCAGAGACAGAATAAGAAGTATAGAAAATGAGAGGCAGGACCCATCTCAGAAGGCAAGAAAATGGGAGCCAGGGCCTGAACAAGAAATATAGAACATTAGATGCAGGTCCCACTGCAGAAAACCAGGAAATGTGAGCCAGGGCCAGAATGAGAAGTGCAGAAAATGGGAGGCAGGGCCTAGCTCAGAAGACCAGAAAATGAAAGCCAGGGCCAGAATAAGATGTACAGAAAAGGAATCCAATTAGAGTCCTACTGCATCACAAAATGGTTTTCCTTTAATTTAACTAAAATCATCCTGTATAATGGCTATTATACAATGAGCATAAAAAATGTTGTAACCTGATTGGCCAGCTAAGGTCTTTACCCAGAGATAAATTAAGCAATAAATCACAATGGGGTGTGAGTTATGCTGGCATTTACCCATACCTGGTGTGGTTCAGTCATGAACCTGCAGGCCATGTGACCAAACCACACCAGAAGTGGGTAAATCCCAGCATTATCCACACCCTGGAGTGGTTTATTGCAGTTATACAATGGCCTCCTTCACTTTTTGCAAGAAAAAAGTAAGAAAAATACATTTTTTTCATTTTAAATAATTTTTTTCAAAATGTATTCTTCTGCAAAAAAAATAGTCAGCACATAGCAACACTAAGGTGGCAAGATATATACTTGCAAACATGGGTACCTGCCATTTTACTGACTTTATGCATGTGTGAAGGAACTATTTGGGCTTGTGCATGTTTACCTGGTGCTGTCATTGTAAAACTGACTTTACTTCATCTTCGCAGTCACAGTAAATTATGATTATGCATAGTCCAGCTACACTACCGGTCAAAAGTTTTAGAACACACCCATTTTTCCAGTTTTTATTGAAATTTACACAGGTTAATGTCTCAATGTACTCTGAAATTAAAGCATAGAACAAATAAACAATTGGAAATAAAAAAGAAATCATAGAATCATTTTGTTTAACAAAATTTAATCTAAA
The DNA here is from genome assembly GCA_016271365.2 of Neoceratodus forsteri. NCBI lineage: Eukaryota > Metazoa > Chordata > Ceratodontiformes > Ceratodontidae > Neoceratodus > Neoceratodus forsteri. The sequence continues at coordinate 10,771,722 of CM057451.1, forward strand.
TTTTTGACTCATCAAAGTAGCCACCTTTACAGATATACTGTAACACTTGAACACACTAGTGGCATTCTTCCTACAATGGACATCAAATATTGTTCGGGAAGTTCTTCCCAACACTGTTGCAGAAGTTCCCACAAATGTGTTGCACTTGTAGGTTGCTTTGCTTTCACCCTTCTGTCCAGTTCATCCCAAACCAGCTCAATGGTGTTTAAGTCTGGAGACTGTGCTGACCATTCCATGATTTGAAGCCTACCGTCTTGTTCTTTTCCTTGAAGGTAGTTCTTACATAGCCTGGAGGTATGTTTTGGGTCATTATCTTGCTGTAGGATGAACCCCTGACCAACTAGGCATAGACCAGGGGGTATTGCATGGCGCTGCAAAATGCTGTGGTAGCCCTTTTGGTTGAGGGTGCCAGTCACTCTGTGCTGTTGTCCTGTGAGCCGCCTATCATGCAAACTGTTGACTCTCAGAAACTTGTCTTCTGATTCTGTTGTGGCTTTGGGTCTGCCAGACCTCTTTCTGTCAGAGTTTCCTCCAGTTTACAAGTGCCTTTTGATGGTGTAGGAAACTGTACTCACTGACACCTTGGCTTTCTTTGCAATTTCTCTACAGCAGTTTTTGATAACCTAAACTTTTCTTTTAACCTCTAGCAGTTTACCGCTTACCTTTGTACCATTTCAGGTTATTCACTGGACTTGAATTGCTTAAATTTCAATAAAAACTGGAAAAATGAGGGTGTTCTAAAACTTTTGACCGGTAGTGTACGTATGTTGCAGAGCACTCCCCGTGAAATTGTTAACTGCCTACCTGCATTTGAAGTGTGTTATTGGACTTAAGTTTTTGCCTTTTGTGTTTATTATTGTTCCTCTTTTTAAATGTTTTACCTGGCATGAAATGAATTAATCAGCTGTGGTATACAGCTGCTGAAGTGACAGAGGAGGAGCGAGTGGCTACGGTTTCAGTAGCTGTGATGCTTTTGGTAAGGTGTCATTGGAGCCCACCCAGCAGTTAAAATCAATTGACAGGTGACCCACAGATTTGAACTGTAGAGCCAGTGATTTGAATGGATGACACAGTGAGCATGATCTGTGATGGACATGGAGGTGAGAGGGAGCGGGTATGCAGCAACGGAGAGTCAGCAACTGAAGTTGAGGTGATAGCACCAATTATTTTTTTTTTTGTAACAGGATACTAGGAGAGTTGAGTGATTTAGTTTTTTAGAAGCTTTGGAGGCTTTAACAGGGTCAGGACAGCAGCTGAAACCATGACAGTTAAGTGGGATTTTTGCGACGGTTCCAACATGACAGTTGCCATGTTTTGATTTATGGGGGTCGGATTGATTTCTTTTATGCAATTCCTGATGGGAATGACTGGCACCTTTTTGCATGGGTTATGCCAGGATTTACCACAGCAGAAAGGTGCCACTCATCCAAACAGGTTTTAGTATTCTCAGACCCCATTGTATAATCCTACTAACCCATGGCTGATAAAGGGCATTTTTAATAATTAAATGTATTTTAAATATATTTTACATATGGGTCAATTGTATAATCACAATAAGGCACTCCAGGATGTGAGTATTTGGGGAATTACCCACATCTCATGTGGTTAAGTCACTCAGCTGCACCTCATGACACACCACACAAGGCATGGGTAAATTCCCCAATAACCCCTGCCCTCACATGGCTTATTGCTTAAATATTAAGTATGCACCCTAAATCAAGCTATGAAGTGCACTATGTAGCACAAAAATGCAGACAGAAATAATAAATTATATATGCTGTATGTGTACTAAAGTAATTAACATTTTAGGGCTCCTGTTGTTCCCCTTCTTGAGACGTGGGTGTTGGAGACAAGAGGCACAAAGTGTTATTGAGCTTCTCAAGCCTTTCAATCTGAGGCAGGATTTTTTTTTTTGATTTTCAAACAGGTTTTCTTCCTTAAGTTTCATTTGGCTGTTGCACTGGTTAAGCAAGCTGCTGCAGTTCACCACTAATTCCTGTAGGCTGTGGATCAGCTGTGGGTATGGTCCCTGAGGAGCTGCTGTCCGGAGGAGGGGTGCCTTGGGAGTGGATGGACATGGACCACCGGCACCAACATTCTACTCTGTTTCACATTTCTTCCTGGATTTCTATTTCTTGAAGTGTTATCTCATACTAGTAAATTACTTATCCTTTCTAATGCTCACCTTTCTAGCTGGTGCTTCTGTAGTTAAAATATATATATATATATACATATATATATATATATATATATATATATATATATTACACTACTGAAAACTGGGTCATCTTTCCTTTCCTCAATTGACTCTAGTGTCTGAATGTGTTGTGCCCCCACCTCCACAGCCTTACAGTTAATGTTTGTTTTGTCTATCCAGTTATCAGCAACATCAGAAAAATCACATTAGTAGCATAACAATAACTTGTTATTTATTACTTTATTTAGAAACGCTCAGTGTTAAGTGTCAATCTCTGGGACATGCTCCCACATGATTTAAATGTTTTCTGCCCACCCTTTTTCTGGTGGCCCAGATAGGGAAGAAAGCTTTCTAATTATCAGCTCATGGCACTAAGCCAGGAGCAAAGTGTTCTAAGCTAGAACCCCTTTTTAGTCTCTCCTGCTGCACACCCACTGCAGCATTCTCAATATGTAGAAAAGCAGAAACACGTTGCTGAACTGACCCCAGAAGAACAAACCAGATCAGAATCTTTGCTACAGAATGAATATAGTGTTTATTTAAGTTTATCTGCAGCTCAGCTCAGCTCACCCCACCGGCAACATCCAATGCTTCCCATAGACTCACCGTGCACATTCTCAAGATGTGGCAGTGAATGCATGTTGTGAGACTTAAACCAATTCCTTAAGTGACTTGTGCAAATAAATATAATATAAATACTTTTAAATATATGCTAAAGTGCATGAAAAAACATGCATTTGCAGTGCCCATCTCAAGTAGCTTAATAACATTTAAAAATATACATATACCCATGTTGAAAATACCATTATGTCTATTGTGAACCTGGAAAGAGAGGGAAGAGAAGAGAAGAAGATAGATTAATAGCTCAGGAGAACTAGGAAAAATAAGGGAATGTAAAAGTAAATGGAGAAGCAGGGAAAGTAATGAAAGAAAGGGGGATGATTGGGTAGGTTAGAAGAGGGAGTAAAAGAGACAGGCTAAAAATGTACTACACATAAAATATCACAGATTCCCCAGAATTCCTTACCTGACTGACCACTGATACTTGTTTTATACTGACACCGTGATGGATGTCTGTGGTTGCTTGTGTGGTCTTGCCCTTTTGTTGCTAGAGGGGGTGGGGAGTTAGGGTTGGAAATCCTAACACCATGTTTCCCTACTTTTGTGGCATTAAGTTGAACCCTAACTGGTGCATGCAGTTTTTCTAGTGAATATTATATAGTTTATAGGTATCCTGAAGTATAGCAGTGGTAGAATATATTGCATTAAATTTGGAAAAAGTGATTCTGAATGCATAGTCAAATCATTAAATCTGGTATGCATACAATTAAGATGATGTCAAATGCAAGTCAATACTATTTAAAAAAATCTAAATATACATTTAATTAATTTATTTATAAAATAATATATAATACATTTTTAATTACTGGTCATCATTTTGTATGTACAGATAGCAGTAGTTTTACCCCATGTTACAACTGCCTGGTTGATATTTTGCATTACAACCAGCCAGTTCAGTTGTAATCAGTGGTTGTCAGTCTAGCTCATGCTACAGTCAACCTAAGCTAACCAGACTTTTCCCAATACCCCCAACTCGGTCAACCCAATGTTATAAAAAATGATGACCAGTAATTAAATAAAATAAAACATGGGTGGATGGGTGTAAAAACAGAATTTTACACACACCCTCAGTGTGGGATGCTTTTATAAACCCCTTAGCCTTCGCTCTCAGGGTTTATGTAGCATCCCACACCTTGGGTGTGTGTAAAATTCTGGTTACACACACCCAACAATGTATTATTCTATATACTGCTTAATGAATGGATCTCCCCTTTTTCCCACTGGGAAACCGTGCTGTAATTTGCTGTTATAAAGGAGCATTTATAACAGCAAACATGCACATAGTTTACCTCGCTCTATGCATACACCTACCACTCACCCCTTTCTTCTTGGCCAAAATTCAGCAGCCAGAGGAACTCAGTGGTAATTTTTTTTTTTTAAGAAATTTTCCACATATACAGGGCAAACAAAACATGTCTCCATTATCACCGAAAACATTTTAAACTACTTACAAATCTCCACATTGAAAATCTGGGGTACTGCCGAAATGGAACTGCAGTGTGGCCGCACTAGATGTCATATTATATATAATTTCTGTGGTGAAAAAAAGGAGACCCAGCAATTATTTAAAATGAACTATGGTGTGATGTGTGTAAACTCATAGTTTATATACACACCCTCAGTGCTAGATGCTAAAATAAACCCGTAGAGCTTAGCTCTCGGGGTTTATGAGCATCTAACACCACGGGGGAGTGTAAACGTCTCATTACACACACCACCCCATACTTTATTCTATTTAAAACACACAGCTAATATGACACTGTTAAACTGAGTTTTAACATTTGTTTGCTGTTGTATCTACAGTAGCACCCTCCAGGACAAAACCCAATTCTGCAGCATTTTGCAGCACTCTGCAGAATGCTGCAGCAGACCTACAGAATAAAGCAATGTAATTTCAATGACATTAGTCCCTTTTGTCATTGAGGAAAATGTGACACTGCCAGGATGAAGTGAATGTTACAGTGTCCTGCATGACAAAAGAAACTAATTTCCATTGAAATTACATTGCTTTATTCAGTAGGTCTGCTGCAGCATACTGCAGAGTGCTTTAAAAGTGGGTTTCATCCTGGGGGACACCACTGTAGCTGTGAAAACGCCCTCTCATCTGCACAAATATCCACCTAGAGACCATGCTGCATACATCCCAGCTAAGTAATAGGGTGTGTACAAGGGGTTTGGGTGACATATATGGGTATGTTGCAAAGAGACTGCAAGGACAGCAGCATTGGGGCACCAAAAGGGTCTTGTCTACACAGTGCTAGTTTCTAGCTACAACACATGTCATGTCAGACCAACCTCATTGAATTTTTTGACTGGGTGACTAGGGAGGTGGATCAGGGAAGGGCAGTGGACATGGCCTATCTGGACTTCAGCAAGGCCTTTGACACTGTGCCACATAGAAGACTATTACACAAACTGGGGAATATGGGTGTGGGCAGGACAGTAGTGTGGTGTGTAGGTAACTGGCTGGGTGGCAGGACACAGAGGGTGGTGGTAAATGGCTGTCACTCCACAGAGGGAAGAGTGACCAGTGGGGTACCACAGGGATCAGTGCTGGAACCAGTCCTATTCAATATCTTCATCAGTGACATTGCACAGGACCTAGAAGGCAGAATTTCACTGTTTGCTGATGACACAAAGCTCTGTAACAGAGTAGACACATCAGAGGGTGTAGACAGAATGAGAAGCGACCTGCAGAAACTTGAAGAATGGTCAGGGGTTTGGCAGTTGAAATTCAATGCCAAGAAGTGCAAGATAATGCCTATGGGGCACAAAAACCCTGGCACAATATATCAGTTGGGGGGTGAGGATATAGCATGCACCAAGCAGGAAAGGGATCTTGGGGTTGTCATCTCTGATGACCTCAAGGTAGGGAGACAGTGTGACAAGGCAGCAGGTAAAGCAAATTGGATGCTGGGATGTATAGGCAGGGGCATCACCAGCAGGAAAAGGGAGGTCATAATTCCACTATACAAGACACTAGTGAGGCCCCACCTGGAGTACAGTGTACAGTTCTGGAGACCATACCTATGTAAGGACATAGACAGGGTAGAGAAGGTTCAGAGGAGGGCAACAAAGATGGTGCATGCATTGCATCACAAGTCCTACGAAGACAGGTTGAAGGAACTGAACATGTACTCCCTGGAGGAGAGGAGGGAGAGAGGGGATATGATAGAGACATACAAGTATCTTACAGGGAGGAACAGGGTGCAGGAAAACACTATTTTAAGTGAAAAGATGTTCCAGGACTAGAGGGCATGGGATGAAGTTGGAGGAGGACGATTCAGAGGAAACATGAGAAAGAATTTCTTCACAGAACGGGTGGTGGACAAGTGGAACACCCTGCCAGAGGAAGTGGTGGGGGCTGAAACAATCACGGGATTTAAGAATGCATGGGATAGACATAAAGGAATTCTGGAGGTCAGGGGTAAGGAGCAACAGACTTCTAGGAAAACAAACTGAACTTACAGGCTCAAATGGGCAGACTGGGTGGGCCATAGGTCCTTATCTGCCGACACTGTCTATGTATCTATGTATCTATGTAACACTAGAATTTAGTGTTGATTTTGTGCCCAGTCCTTGGTATCACCCATCAGTGTACCATGACCTGGCTGTGCATGCCTGTCTGACTGGTCCATGCATGGTGCTGTCCATCTCTGCCCTGCACATGTGGCTGCACTGATAATGTACTAGTGCACATGTATGTGTAGTCTGGATGTTGCATGGTACAGTGCCATGCTGTCTACTGCCTGCTATTTAGCATGTCACTTTCATCCCCCTCTGCAGACAACAGGGCTGGATGAGCCACACAGGAGTGGCAGGACAGCAGACATACTGAGGGAGAGGCCAGCCATGATGGCAGAAGGCAGTGATCAAGGAATGGCAAGTGGTCCTCTGACACATATCCATGTAAGTACCCTGCATTGTTTGGTCTGCAGTGTGTGTGTTGTATGTCTACACTATGTCACATTTTTTGTAGGGAGGGGATGTCCATGTGTGTGGCTCAGCAGGTTGTATGCATGCCTGTGAAGGTGGCACCTTGACCATTGTTGCTCTCTGGCTCCTCACCTGGCCCTTGGGGCACTGTCTCACCATTAACACTGTGGTGTGGCAGGGGTTATGCCATCTACTGGTTGTAATGCTATGCTGACATCCCTGCTGACCTATGTGGGTGGTCTTGGCTTGCATTACACTGTTTGGTGGCCTGTCCCCTGTGACACAGCCTTGATGCACAAGGGTGGTGACAGTGCTGCTCATTTCTCCATTGTTAGGTCTATAATGCCACATGATCTGGCCTAGGTATGCATACATGTCTGGTAGTAGTAGTCACTGGACACTGTTGTACTGGTATATCCTTGTGACATGCCATGTGTGGCATACAGCATGCATGTGCATTCCCTGCAGCCTGCCTATGTCAGTGTGATCTCAAGTGTATCCACACTGGGTGCAATGCCATTACATTTAACCAGAGACAGTCTTCTCTGGCATGGGGTCCACAGCAGTGGTGGTTATTAATGTGCCTTGAATGTACCTCAGCATGTATTCATTTAGCATTATGATTCATAGTTGGAAGGGTCTGCTCAACCCAGTTCATGCCCACTCTGGCTGATACACTACTTATTTTGCTCTGCCTTGGTGCTTTTGTGGCATGTGCTGCATTTTCACATCTGGCTAGTCTCCCTGTGTCCTATGTCTCTTGCTTAGCTGTTTCCAGTGCTGTTGCAGAATGGCACACATATTCTATGTGCAGTTCTCCATTGTTTGGGCACAGAATGCTGTCTCTGGTATGTCCAGTACATTAAAAGTGCAGCTGCATGACTCTGTCCACCTGTGTGTGGCAAAAAGCCCCATGCGCAGTCTGGTTGTACATCTGTTATGCACAGTATACCACTCCTGTGTCCCTCATCCTGCCTGTACAGCTTACTGAGTTCAATGTCTTCCCTTCCATAAGTGTCCAGAGTGCTGCCAGTCAGCACAGAGATGTAATGGAGATAGAGGGCTGGGATGAACTGCTGTGGCAACAAGTCTGTCTACTATGAATGGTAGTGAGGAAGTTGGAGGAGAATATGTAAGCAATCAGAGACCTGGCAGCAGCAACCGTCATCTGCAGACCCATAGGTTGTTTGGGCATGAGCTGCACATGGACTTTACAGACAGTTTACCTGCAGTTGCCCTTTGGATTTTATTTTGTGTTACTGGCAGTTTGCTGTTTCTGTTAGTTCTCATTTTGTATGGGCCAGTGCCTTTGTTTTTGTAACTTTTTAGTAAACATTTTTGATACCTTTGCTGTTGTTTTGTGTGTCTTTTACTGATGTCTGCCTCTCCTCTCCTCTCCTCTCCTCTCCCCCTCTTGTGTTGCTGTCTGAGCTACTTGCACTGCACCTGTGTACAGTGCTATATTCAGTGCCATATTTAGTGTTGCACTTCTGCCACACACTGTGCTTTTTGTGCTACATGAGTGCATGGCACTACTGTCCAATATCCAACCATGTTAGCACTATTGCACTATTGAATAATTGGTGGCCATGGCTATGCACCAGTGCAGTGCAAGTGCAGTGTGCTGACATTTTTCATAATAATATATTTTTTATTTGCTTCAGATTAATCACTGATGCATCAGTTGTCCTTCAAAAAGGTGTTCCCTCATTGGAAGGGAATACTCTCCATGAGAAAAGTCCATGTTGCATTTGGATATTATTCATCATAACCCCCTTCCTCCCCAACCTATTCTAAACTCACCTATTCTGTGTTCTACTCCCACCCCCTCATGTAAATTGCATATTTGTAAAGAGAGGAGTTTAGATAGTTAAACTAGAAAGTGAGGGAAAGAGATATGAAATGTGTCCCCCCCCCACACACACACACACCTTTCCCTATACACTAGTGTAGTTTGGACCATAGATTGCTAATACTCATCATGGAGGTGCGGTACCAGATGGGGCATTAAATAAACAACATACAATGTAGATAATTTTATATGAGATTAGTGCTTATTAAGTTATTAGTAGGCTCCCATATGTTCCTGAATTTTTACTCCTGATCCCTATTCAGTTAGTGCAGGCTTTCAAGGTGCATACAATCCAGGAATACATTTTTCCATAAGGTATAAGTTGGAGGGTCCTTGTTTTTTCCAATTTCTTGTTATGCATCTTCTTGTGTTTATCAATGCAAAGTTTAAAATTGTAGTCAAATGGCCTGAGGGTATATGTTGTCTAGAGCTAGTGCCTAACATGCATAGTTCAGTCTCCCTAGTCAGTTTTATTTCTGGAATCTTATTTAGTGTTTTAAACATGCAATCCCAAAGAGGACACTATTTCCAGACAGGTGGTTATTACATGTTCTAGGGTCCTTATTGATGTCTCACATCTATTGTAATTTGGTGGAATTGTATTTTTCATTTTATTTAGTAGTTCAGGGGTATAATATAACCCATGAAAAATGTTGAATTGAATCTAGTTAAGTTTGTTATTTATTGAACTCTTGAGTCCTAATATTATATTGGCCTATTTGTGATCAGTTATAGTTATATTAAGTTATTTTTCCCATCTTATTTTTACTTTCTGAATAGGAGATTCTGCTGTTTTAATCATATTTTTATATGATTTGGGTATTTTTTTTTCTTTAATGAAGCAAGCTTGCAGAGAAGTCAGGGATGGTCTGTGTAAATTGTGACCTACTGTAGGTCTTTGTTATAGTAGGTCCTTAATTGTAGAAATATAAAGAAATCTTGAAAGTGAATTTGATATTTTTCTCTGATCAATGTAAAAACATAAAATGACCATTAATGTTATATAAATCACCCAAACAGAGAATGCCTCTTTCCATCCATTTTTATATTCTTGATCACTAGAGGGAGCATGATTGCTATTTTTTTTTTAAATAGGGGTGGATATATTAATTCTTAAGTTATCTTTTATTAGTTTATGGTAGTCATTCCAGACTTCCAAGGAAGATTTCCAGAAAATATTTTGAATTTTATTTCTTTCTAGCCTCTCCATGTTTGAAAACAGAGTTTGAATGGGATGTTTATGACCTATTTCTATGTTTTCATAAAGTACCCTCCAGGGTAAATCCTCGCCATAGAGTTCCCCTATTTGGTTTATAATAGCCAAAAAGGTTACATTTTTTTTTAAATCAGAACGGTTCAGGCCCTTGTTTTGCATAAGTAGCTTTCAATTAATCCATACTTTTTGTGTTTTTCTTTTGTTTCCATAAGAATTTCTGTATTAAATTGTCTAATTTTCGAAACCACTCATAATTTATTTTTAGTAGTAAGGATTGAAATATGTACAAAATGTTTGGCAAAATAGACATTTTAATAACTTGAACTCTACCACCTAGAATCAGAGGGAGATTCTAACAGCTGTCCAGTGTGTTTTCTACAGATTTTAATATAGGATCTATGTTCTATTTAATTAATTCCTTATTTCTAGCTAGATAAATCCCTGGGTATTTAATCTTATTTTTCCCCATCTAATTGAGTAGCTATATGTGATGGGGGTGAATATTCAGAATCTAACTACATGGCAAATGATTTACCCCAGTTTATTCTTTAACACTTGTCAAAATTCTTGTATTGCTAACATAATTTGATCTAGAGTTTTGTCTGAATCAGTAATATACAATAAAATATAATCTGCATAAAGCAATATCTTAAGATGTTTGGTTGTGTTGCTGGAATCTGTTAAATCTCAAAGGCTTCTAATTAGGTTAGCTAGGGGTTCAATAGCAAGGACAAACAGTAAAGGTGACAGTGGGCAGCCCTGCCTAGTTCATCTCTATAATTCAAATGGTGGAGATAGGTTTTTGTTAGATAAAATGTGGGCAATGGGTTGTGAGTATATCATTCTCACTCAGGTTATAAAGTTATTACCCAAATGTGTGTTTTCCATTACTGAGAAAAGGTACCTCCACTACACATTGTCAAAGGCCTTTTCCGCATTGAGCGATAGCATTTAGGCATCCCTAGGGCTTGGTGTGAACAATATCTTGATAGCTTTTCTGATAATATTGAAGCTTTTCCAACCTTTGATAAAACCTAATCAGTCATTGTGAATAATAGAAGGAAGTATCCTTTCAAGTCTTTGAGCAAGTATCTTAGTGAATATTTTGTCAACGTTCAATAACTTTAAATACCTGGGTATCACCCTGGATACCTCCTTCTCCTACCATAGCCACACCCGTCTTCTCTCCTCCACTGTCAACACTAGAGTGGGCATCCTCTACAGACTCAAGCACTGCCTACCTGCACAGGCCATGCAACTTGCAGTCACCTCCTCCATCCTCTCCCTAATTGACTATGGGATAGTTATATACGGCTCTGTGGACCCTTCCACGCTGAGCAGTATAAACACTGCTCTGAATAAAGCCTGCCGCCTAGTTACAGGCAGTGACAGACTAACCCACACTGCAATCTTTATACACTGACTGGTTGGCTAAACTTCCAGCAAAGACTAAAATACCACACCTCCATTCTGCAAAAGATACACCTTCAGCTTGCCCCGTCGGACTACTCCCATTATCAGTGCAGCTCCCATCAGGTGCAACACAAGACTCGCAGCACACCCATCGTTTCAGGTTCCCCTCTGTAGAACAGCACTAGGGCAAAGATCTTTCCGGTACCGTGCTCCTCTCTGGCTCAATTCACTACCCCCTCCTCTCTCCCAGTCCCATAGCATCTCACTATTCAAATCAGGCCTTAAAACCCACCTAAAGGTGAGTGCTAAATGTGATTGTGGCTAATTCTGCCCATTCTCCCTAATCCTCCACTTCTCCTGACACAGGGTCTACCTAGACCCTACATAATGGCATCCTGCTCACATCTGCCTAGGGACCCCAGGATTGCTACCAAATTACCTCTCCTGCTGTTTAAGGTTCATACCTAATTACCTCACCCGCTAATTAAGTTTCTAGCCTGGACTGCTCTATCAGTACTGTAACTTTTAATTCTGCCTGTCAATGTTAGTCCTAACTGTACTCTGTTTACCCTCCACCCCCTGTGACCAATGTGGAGATTTTGCAAACATTGCTGAGTTAGTACTGAAACTGTAAATACTGCATGTTCTTGTATGTCTTTACTGTATTTGTCTACCCTCCACCCCCTGTAACCTGATGTGGAGCCTTTGCAAAAGAGTCTATGACTCAAAGGATTGTAATTCTGATCTTACTCAATAAATAAATAAATAAAATATGGGACAGTAGGAACCGGAATTTGGTGGTCTTTTTCCTCATTTGGTAAGAGAATAATTAAAGCTTCTAGAAATGTGTTAGGAATTTTACCACCCTCCAAAAAGGAGGTAAAAAGATCTGCTAGCAATTGTGAGATTGGTGCACTACATATTTTATAACGTTCGAATGGATTCCAGCTGGGCCCAGTGCCTTCCCATTTTTTAGAATGTAATGGCTGACCTTACTTCTCCAGGTATTTTCTCATTCAGAAGTAATTTTTTCTCTGTACTTATTTCAGGGATATTTGATTTCGCCATAATTTCCTGGACTAGTTCTTGAATTTCTTAAGAATACAGTTTCTATGTGATATTTTGAAACCCTCATTAATTCTTACTTGGTCAGCAGTGTTAACTCCTGATATCTCTATTTCTTTAATAATCCTGTTAACTTTCTCTTTCAGAGGGAGGTAAGCTAATATCTTAACTAATTTGTCAACTTGTGAATAATATATAGATCTGATTTTCACCATAATTCTTTCTGTTTTTAAGTCGGCTAATTTATTATAGTTCCATTTTAAATTGTCCCATTTTTTAAAGTCTATTTCTTTTTTTGTATGTAGGTATCTAATTTCAGCTTTCCTAATTTCTTTTTCCATTGTTTCTAATAGTGTTTTCCTAATTTTATTCTCTTTACAGGGGTAGTGGATGATTTGACCTTTGATATAGGGTCTCCATGCACCCCATATATTGCTAAAGGAGCATTCACTCCTATTGTTATACAGTATGTATTGTAATTATTACAATATTCTTTAATGAAATCTGCAAATTATGAATCTTGGAATAACCAGGGATCTATGGTCCATCTTTTATGTCCTTCTATATTACCCCCAGAGATTTCCAACCTTAAAGGGGAGTGATCAGAAATTAAGATCCTTTCATATGCTATTTGTATTATTTTAGGTCTGAGTTCTCCTGATCCTAATATGAGATCTGTTCTGGAATATGGTATATGAGGCTTGAAAAAGAAAGAGAACTCACATGCATTTGGGTTCTCCATTCTCCACAAATCCCCCAGATTTAAATCTTTCACATTTTTGCAGATGATTTCAGTAGCCTTTGACATGAAGGAGCAAGGCCCAGTTTTGTCTATAAGAGGCTCGAGTGTTGCATTAAAGTCCCCCTTCCCCCCACCACCCACTAAGTACGGTCCTGAAAATCTGGTTAAATTAAAAAAAAGGCTGAAAAGAAATCAGGGTTGTCATCATTAGGACCTTATAAGCTTGCTATTGTGATATCCATACAGATAAGAGAGATGCTACAAATCTGAAATCTGCCCTCTTTTTCTTTATAATGCTCTTTGATTGTAACATTTGAGTGTTTTGAAAATAAGAAAGCAGCCCCTATGTTTTTTTTTTGCTAGAACTTGCATGCAGGCTTGCCCCTCCCACACACACATTTTTCTAAATTTGTCAGATTCTGTATCTGTGAGGTACGTTTCTTGCACCAATAAATAATTAATTCATTTTTTTAACATAACTCAAATTTGTTCCTCTTTATTGGATTATTGATGCCATTTACATTCGATGACAAAAGTTTACATTTCTCCTTGATTATCATATGGAAATTTTATTTCATGATTGCATATCTGTCTAACTCTGATCTTTTTGTTATATAAAACACCCCAGCAGTAGCAAGCATCTCCATAAACTATTTTGAGTATAACCCTCTGGAGCGTGTGATTCTTCTGATTCCTAAGGCATAGTCCCTTACAAACTTATTCTGTTAATATCCTTCCCTAGTCTTCTCCTTAAAATGGTTGTTCTGTTCTTCTTAAGGTTCTTGAAACTAAACCATGGTAACTCACTTTGCTGCCCCCCACAATTTGCAGTTGCTTCTCTAACTTGTACTTTGATTCCCTTTTCAACCCCCCCAACAGAGTCTCCCACCTTGTGACCCTATCATACCTCTCAACTGTACCACATTGCGAGGAACGTTCCTCTTTTTACTTCACAAAAGCTCCCTGTTCCACATTGTGAGGACTTGTTCCACATTCAGTATTAACATTTTAAAGCAAAAATCTATAGTAAATGATGCAAAAAATATATTATTCAATTAATAACAGACTCTCTGAACATAAATGCAAACATTTTAACAGTGTTCTGAGCCTCCTAGGCAAAGATTTAATTAAGTGTTCCACATTTTGTTTTTTGTTCCACATTTTGAGAGGCAGTGTTCCACATTTGGGGGACAAAAGGTTGAGAGTTATGGACCCTATATTTCCTCATATGTACAAAATGTCACCTCTCCTCTAATCTAAACTCCCATTCCTCCAGTTTTTTATGATTTGGTCCCATTTTAGTTATAGGCAAGTCAAATATCTAATAGCTTTTTAGATTTCTAATAAACCATTCTTTGTGCATAAGTAGGCAACTCCGAAACTGGTCTCTTGGACGGGGGGGTCCATCTCCTGTTTCAGTGTTGTTTTTAGTAGGTTTCAGTTTTAGTTCTTTATACACATATGTCTCAGCATCTTCTGCAAAATAAATTATTCTCTTGGTTCCCAAAATAAGTTATTTTTAACATGGTCAGTGTTGGGTGGTAGAAGGGAATATACTTTTGCCACAGAAAACTCTTATAGATTTAAATGCATTTCTCTTCTTTTGAGCTTCTAGGCCCAGATCAGGAAAAAATCAGGATTTTATTATCCTTGTACAGTAAAGGCTGGTTTATCTTTGATAGTGCTAGTATGTTCTCTTTTTCCTGACATTTTAAGAATGTTACATAAATGGCCTGTGGCTGTTTGAAAGTCGGGTTTGAAATGACTGAGGATCTGTGGGCTCTTTGTAATTCAATTTTCTCATTAGGATATTGCCTCCCAGCTAGTTCAGTTAGCATTTTTTCACAGAATTTGAGAATTTCATTTTGTGCAGATCCTTCTGGAATCCCCATTATCTTTAAATTGTCCCTTCTGAATCTTAATTCCAGATACAATACTTTTTCCTTTAGAGAAGTGACTTGGCCTGACAAGTTTTCTAATGTTTGCTTTAACTCAGGGATTTCATCTTCCAAATGTGAGACCCTGCTTTCATAGTAAGATATTTTAGGTTACAGTAAGTACTTTAATTTCTTGTTTCATCCCTTTCATTTCGTCAATGATACCGTCAAGTTTATCTTCAATTTTTCTGAACCCTTCCCTCATTTTTTCCAGAATAGTTTGGAACATTTTTTCCTCTTGGTTATATTCTTTTTCCTGCTCTGTATCTTGATCAGATGGCATATTTTCATCCACGTTCTGTAACGCAGGTGAGTTTCTCCCTTGCTTCATACTATCTAGGGGCTTCTCTTGCTTTGGGTGTCCCTTAGAGGACTCCCCCTAGCTTTACCATTTAGTGATTTCTCTGTCTGTGCTAAGTTTTGCACCTTAAAAGTTTCCTCCCTTTTCTCATTTAGGGATACAATTTTCTTCTCTGATTCCATTGCACTCTTAGAGTTATTCTCTGGGGATTCAGACTTTCTGTTAACTCATGTACTATAGTTAACAGCTTGTTCCTTTATAAAGTTCTTAGTGGCTTGCCAGCTCTGTTCTGGTTTAGTAGTATTTGAACAGGAATACTCACCTCGTCTGGTGTTCGTGTTATCCATCAATTCTTGAGTTTTTTTTGAGTGACTGTTCTTCCATAGAGCCTGTAGCAGTCTGCTCTGATTCATCCTCTCCCTGGGAAGGGTGAGACTCCATCACAGTGTTCTGTTCAGGCCGACTCTCCTCAGGCTCCGTTTCCGTGTCTGGAATGTCCTCTTGGGACTCACTCAACTCCCCAGGCTTTTCTTGTACAGGACCTGGAAAGAACTGGGAAAACGTGAACCAGACAGATCTTCTTTTCCAATATTATTAGCACTTTTTTGGGAAGAAACTCATCTCCTACTCTCCAGTGAGGTTTTATGGAGTTTTTTTTTAAACACCTGGGTTTTAAGTCTGTTTTGGAAAGAACACTCTGATTTTTTTCAGGTTCTTCAGTTTGGTAGCCATTCAAACAAACAATTTTACTCTTTTTGTTAATAAACTTGGTGGCAGAAAAGCTTACCTTCAAGTTCCAAGTACAGCAATCAATTGTGTGTGGTGAAAATGGTCATGAGCAGTTTGTTCAGTTGGTAAATTGACATAATGACCAAGAGCGAGTAGTACAAATGAGATTTACTTATGCACTGTTGTTGTAGGAATTTAGAGATTGATCAGGTTTTTTTGAAAATAGAGATCCTTTTACCATTATTTCAGACCAAATACTTTATAGTTGAAATGGGAGCTCAGACTCACTCCCTCCTCACAGTAGCATCTTGACTCCTCCCCTCCCAGACTCATAATAATAACTTTAAAGTAAACATTACCATTCTTTTCAAAGTAGGCGCATAGGCATATACACCATTATGTGTTGGAATGTTAAAAAATAAACTAAGGTAAAGGAAATACTGTAGGAAAAATCCTTTAAAATGTTTTCAGTTCTGTGTTCATTGCAGAGACCTTCCGCCCAATACCTGAAAGCAGGGCAACATGCAGGGGTACTAAAGAAAAAAGATTAGTGATGGAAGCATTTTCTGTGGTAAGGCTGAGCAAAGAACTGTGCAATTTTTAATGCATGTATTTAAGTCGACCAGATTGCCCACCCTTGGTACTGCTTCTCTGGACCCCCCTCCCCTCCAGGTCACCCAACCCAACAATGTACTGACACCAGGGTGCCCAATCCCAGTGTCAGACTTTAACCTGAAATAAAGAAAATCATCCGTCAGTGATTTCTTTAACCTACAAAAAAGAAAATGTTCCCTCACCATTCTGACCTAGCCACCCTGACCTCCCACACAACACTCACCACCCCACATATTCTTACTCACCTGAACATGCCCCATGGTGTAGATCGACTCTACAATTGAAGACACATTGCTGCACAAACTGGTGACTGCAATATGAGAAAGTAAGGTAAGTGTGGTTCAATGTATTTCAAACGTGTTTTCAAATTTGATGTATAACTGCAATGTTTGCATAGTTCAAGGCCAGGAATTATACAAATCACACTAGAAAGGTGGGGCCATAAGAAGGCAATGTTGAAAATTTGGTTCAAAATATTTTAAAATGGCAAAATTATGCATGCACATTGAAATTTTGTAGTGCATGCTCATCATTTTGATAATTTTAAATATTTTGACCCCAAATTTTCAACATAGCCATTTCTTCACATCAGCTCATGAACGTGACAACTGTCATTTTTCAATGAACATTTGCAGCTTAACCAAAAAGATGACAGGTCTCCATTGCTGGACACTGCGACATCAGCCAGATGTACTAGCCCTCACAGAAACCTAGATCTACAAAAAAATACCTGACTCCTTAGTCGCCCTACCTGGTTTCACCCTTCACAGAGCTGACAGAGTGGGCAAATGTGGTGGGGGTGTGCTGTGTACGTCCGTGATGCCTTGATATGCCATGGCCTTCCAACACCTCCATTAGACCATGGTGCCCAATCCTTATCATTAAAACTTACTCCAGATCCCTCCAGAGCCCCTGTAACTCTTACTGTCACATATGTGTCCCCAAGAAACCAAGCTCCTGTTATATAGAAACATAGAAACATAGAGTTTGATGGCAGATAAGGACCGCTTGGCCCACCCAGTCTGCCCATTTCCCTACCTAATGGATAAGCTGCAGATCCTAGTTAATCAGCAGCCTACTTCTTTCTACCCCAACCCCCTAGAATTGCCTTATGGCTGTCCCATGCATGCTTGAATTCAACCACTGTTTTTGACTCCACAACCTCCTCTGGAAGGTCATTCCATGCATCCACAACCTTCTCTGTGAAAAAATACTTCCTTACATTACCTCTGAGCCGCCCCCCTCTATCTTCAAATTGTGCTCCCTTGTTCATGCACACCTCTTTTTTTGAAAGATGCTACCCTCTTGGACTTTGTTGATTCCCTTGAGGTACTTGAAAGTTTCTATCATGTCCCCTCTCTCCCTCCTTTCCTCGAGGCTATACATATTAAGCTCCTTTTGTCTCTCTTCATATGTCTTCTGGTGCAGACCCTGCACCATTTTAGTTGCCCTCCTCTGGACAGCTTCCATCTTGTCTATGTCCTTGCGGAGATTGAGTCTGCAGAACTGCACACAGTACTCCAGATGGGGTCTGACCAGCTGTCTGTACAGAAGGATAACAACTTCCTGCTTTCTACTGGTGATGCCTCTCCCTATGTATCCCAGTATCCCCCCAGCCCTCCTTACTGCCCTCTCACATTGCTTGCCCACCTTTAATTCATCTGATATGACTACCCCCAGGTCCCTTTCCATTTTTGTTGTTGTTAGCATCTCACCCCCCATTGTGTACTCTTCCCCTGGGTTTTTGTTTCCCAGGTGCATTACCTTGCACTTCTTAGCATTAAATCTAAGCTGCCATACATTTGCCCATTCCTCTAACCTTGCCAAGTTCCTTCTCATCCTTTCCACCCCACCTTGTGCATCAACTCTGTTGCAGATCTTTGTGTCATCTGCAAAGAGATATACTTTTCCTTCCAGTCCCTCTACAATGTTGCTTACAAAGACATTGAAGAGGACCGGTCCTAATACTGAACCCTGCGGCACCCCACTACAACCCCCCCTTTCTTCAGAGTGGACTCCATTTACTATTACCCTCTGTGTCCTATTCTCCAGCCAATTCTTTACCCAGGCTATCATCTTGGGACCCACTCCCAGGCTGGCTAACTTGTATAATAATCTTTTGTGTGGAACTGAGTCAAATGCCTTGCTAAAGTCTAGGTAGGCCATGTCCACAGCCCCTCCCCGATCTACTACTTTGGTCACCCAGTCAAAGAAATCTATTAGATTCGTCTGGCATGATCTTCCCACTGTGAATCCATGCTGCCTTGGGTTCTGTGCCCCTCTGGCCTCTAGGTACTCGACAATTCTTTCCTTCAGAAGTGATTCCATCATTTTCCCTATCACTGGGGTTAAACTAACAGGTCTGTAGTTTCTTGCTTCTGTCCTGCTCCCACTTTTGTGAAGGAGAATCACATCTGCCCTCCTCCAGTCCTCAGGTACCACCCCGTCCTCCCATGATTTGTTAAAAAGGGTAGTCAGTGGTGTCACTAGTTCTACCCTTAGTTCTTTTAGAATTCTGGGATGAATCTCATCAGGCCCCATTGCTTTGTCCACCTTCAGTTTTAAGAGTTCTTTCAGAACCCTTTCTTCTGTAAATGGGCTGGTATCAACTTCTGTATCCAGAGTGTTTCTATTGTTTTCTTTAGGCACCCCCCCTCTTCATTTGTAAATACTAATACCTTGCTAACTACATCTTCGGCTTCCCCCCCAAAATGGAACACATCATAGTTGGAGACTTTAATGTGAACTGGCTTGCCAGTTTGGCTTCCCATGCCAAGGACACCTTTGCTGCACTGGACCTGACGTAGCTGGTCAGCCAACCTACCAGGGTGAACCCCACTAATGGCTTTAGCACCCTGATCGACCTTCTCCTCACCAACCGTCCCCACAGAATCTCTGACCTGGTGGTCCTTCTGGACTCCCTAAGCGATCACTTACCCATCCTCTTTTCCTGGTTGTGTCTTCAGCAGAAACCCAAACCAAACTATATTGTCCAGCATCATCTCCAACCTGGAGGCCTCACAAAACTAAGAAAATACTTAACTCAGTGGGATTGGTCCCCCATCTCCCGGGCCCCTACTATAGATGAAGCCCTTGATTATTTCACCTGTTATTTTAATAAAGCATGTGACATCCATGTCCCCTAGCAAAAGTGCAATCCAAGAAATGTAATGTCCCCTGGGTCACGCCTGCACTGCTCCAACAGCTAAAGTACAGAGATAATCTCTGGCATAAAAAAGTCACATCCGGCATACAGCCTGACAGGCAAGCCTATAAAGCGGCTCATAACAGATGCACTTGGGCCATAAAACAGGACAAATCGGGCTACTACAAAATGGCCCTTGCCTCCTCCTGGGGGAATGCTCGGTTGTTCTATGACAATATCAAGGAACTCAATGGCAAATCCCGGCTCCCACCCCCCACTAACTGTCAACTATGTCCCTGCCACTGACCTGCTGGCCATTGCCAACTGCCTCAACTCATCATTCTCTGACCTTAGTGCAGTTCTCCCAAATAACTTCTTTGACCCCACTCCTGCAACCCCACCCCTCTAACACCCAGCATCCCTCCTTCTGTCTCTGGGTGATCTCTATGAATGAGGCAAGGCCTTATCTTATTAAAGCACTCAGTGGCTCTTGCTATTGCAAAGATTCTTTTGATATGAGAATCCTACATCTAGTACTAGATACAGTCCTCTCCCCACTGACTGACCTCATTAACTGCTCCCTAAGTCTGGGGCAGTTCCCCACAGCCTGGAAGACTGCCACAGTCACCCCAATACTGAAGAGTGGTGACAGCACCTCCCCCAATAACTATCGTCCCATATCCATTCTCCCACCACTCTCGAAAGCCCTTGAAAAAATTATAGCCACCCAACTCACTGAGTACCTGCTTGCTCATAGCCTGCTTTGCAGGGAACAGCATGGCTTCAGATCTGGGCACAGTACAACTACAGCTCACACTGAGTTCTCTAATTTTATTCACTCTGTCCTGGATAGAAAACACCTAGCTGGAGCTGTCTTCATCGACTTGTCAAAGGCCTTTGATACAGTCTCCCACCCCTTATTGTGAAGCCCACTCCACCACATAGGTCTGTCCCAAGGACCCATCTCCTGGTTTACCAGTTACCTCACTACTAGATCACAATATGTCAAAATAAACAACACCCTCTCAACCACTCTGCCAGTCCACTCTGGAGTTCCCCAGGGCTCCATCCTCAGGCCTCTATTATTCAGCATCTACCTAAACACCTTGCCCAATTCCTGCTCTAGCAACCTACTACTCTATGTGGATGACGTGGTTCTTTTTGCCTCGCACCCAGATCCCACAGTATTGCAGTCCTCCCTCTGACATGCATTTAACCAGATTGAAAACTGGTTCACACACCAAAGACTTGTGGTCAATGTAAAAAAGACAAAGACCATGCTCTTTGCCCACCAACAGAATAAGGCCAAGAATGTGCAGCTAACAATCTTCTCCAGCTCTCTCCTTCCTCTAGAGCAGGTCCATACATATAAATACTTGGGTCTTACATTTGATTCCAGCCTCTCCTTCCATTCACACATTGACGCTCTATTATCAGCCATAAATGCCCGTATAGGCCTATTGTATCGGCACAAGGATTGTCTACCTCTGGAAGCCCTTAATCTGGCTGTCACCTCCTCAGTCCTCTCCCTAGTCAATTATGGGCTCATTATCTACTCAGCTGCTGACCACACAGCCCTTAACAAAATTCAAATGACCATAAACAAAGTGTGCAGACTCCTCTCCAGGGAAGACAAGTGTACCCATAGTTGTACCCCATATGCCCTGACAAATCTTTTCACCCTGGATGAAAGGCTATTTTATCAAACATGTCTCCTCACAAAGAAAATACACCTGGGGCTTACCCCCTTGGGGGTTTCTGCCTGTCTCCTATCCTCCCATACCTTGGTGAACACCTGCAGTGCCAGCCGACAGGTGTGGACCATCCCAAGGGTTAGAACCTCCTTAGCCCAAAGGTCATTCCCACACAGGATGCCAGCCTGGTACAATGAACTCCCCTCAGATACCTCCTCCATCACCAAATTAGGACCTTTCAAGTCAGCCCTCAAAGAGCACATTCTTGCTTCACGGCACTGCCAATGTACCAGCTAGTGCTGGGTCATCTATCTATCATCTTACGGGACTACCCCGCTACTGAGCTCCTACCGATAGCACTACCAAACATTACCTATTAACAATGCCTCCTTTGGCTGTGCTCACAAGATATCTGTCTAATTCTCTACTTCTCTGTAAATATCAAACCTGTGACTCCCTCCCTCTATCAGCAAACTTATTGTTCTCTTGAAAACTGTAAAATTCAGCTCATGGCAACCAGTTCAATGCAATGTATAGCTGATCTTGATTCTGCAATATTGTAAAACTGAAAAAACTGTAACCTTTAGCTGACATTCTATGTCTATATGTATTAAGTGTTTATGTTTTTTTCCTGACTCAGAGCCTTTGTAAATGAGTCCCTGACTCAAAGGTTATAATCCTAAAATCTGTTAAAGAAATAAATCATTGTCAAAATGAATTCTGCACCTATGGTGTGAAAATGTGCTGTTGCTGCACAAAATCACCTTTCAGGCAGGTTTTGAAAATTTACTCCACCCCTGTTCATGGGTCACAAGAAGGTCATTTTGAAAATTTGGGGTAAAATATTGCAAAATAACAAAGTTATGAGCATACATTAAATTTTGCAACACACACTCTTAACTTTGGTCATTTTAAATAGTTTGATCCCAAATTTCAACATAGCCATTTTTTTCACATCAACTCATGAACATGACAACTGTCAGTATTCAAAACCTGACCAAAATATATATTTTGCACCTGTGCCGCAGAATGACATTTCAGCTGAATTTTGAAAATATTAACCTACCGACTTCTTGAGGTGGATTCCTATCAAGGCTATATTGAAAATGTGGTGTCAATATATTAAAAAACAACACAGTTATAAAGGTATGTTGACATTTCCTATGCATGTTTATAACTGAGAATTTTTGACATCCAACGCTGAATGGGAGGCAGGGTCAGCAGGGCCCTACACTTCCATAGGCAGATGGAGTGTTCCATTGGTGCACGGCCCAGATGGCCATGTGTGTCTGCATCTGTTTACTCAGGTCCTGAAGAGACCTGCATGAATGATGGTATGATTCCACTACCTCAAAAAGAAATGTATTTTTTTAATTTATTTATTCTTTTGGTAACCAGGTAGGGTCCACAAGGCACAAGTGCCTATTTTCAGGGGTGACCTGGGAGCACTGTGGTGGTTAAGTGACTTGCGCACAGTCACACAGAATGCAAATGGATGTTGTGGGAATCTAACACAGGTCTGCTGGATGTACCAAGCTCATTCACAGCTCATTACTCTAACCTCTAGGCAATACTGTCAGCCCCAAGGAAAGGAAATGCTTTGCAAGAACCTTTGTTAATGCACCAGTTAGAATAACTTCATGTCACAAAAGTAGGAAAATGTAGCATTAGGGTTTCCAGTCCTAATTCTCCACCTCTACCCCTCAAGCAGTAAAAGGAAAAAACATTAGGGGTTTGGGTCTCTAGAGTCTTGGCAAATCAGTGGTTGGGTCTTCCTTGAGGTTGTCAACCCTAATGATTACCCCAACCCTAGCCTGTAGCCTCCAATCTGAAGCAAAAGGTACAGGTCTAAGCCACTACCTCATAGCGATACAGTCTTGAAAGGCAGAGAAGTACTGTATGCCTTGGAGTTGCCACATGTGGCCAGCACAATTTGTTGTAGTGTTCTTCACACAGGGCCTGCAGGAGAGCATGCATGACATTGCTTGCTCACTGAATGGGGTGAGTATTAGAGTTGAAAACCCTGAGGAAGACCCCACCACTGATTTGCCAAGACTCTGGAGACCCAAAGCCCTAATGTATTTTCCTTTTGCTGCTTGGGGGGTAGTGGTGTAGAGTTAGGGCCGGAAACCCCAACTCCATATTTCTCTACTTTTGTAACTTTAAGTTACCCCAACTGGTGCATTAATGAATTTTTTTTGCAAAGAATATAATTTAAAGTTATATACTTCTCATCATCTGTGCCTTATAAGTGGCAAGCACAATGCACATCACGTAGCTTCAGTGGTGCTTCTGAAGGGTGTTTGATGCAGCCAGCTGAGACATAAGGACTTATTTAATGCACAGCAAACAAACAGTTCAGTACTTATTATCACACAGAATAAATCAAAAGGAAAAAAAAACAGAAGCTCCTGCAGTAGTTTATCACTGAACTGCAACTTGTTTTGGCTGAATATATGTTTATTACAGGTTAAGTCTGAGAGAAAACAAACAGCTGAGTGTTTGTTTAGTTTATCATTCTCTGCCTAATCCAAGTTGGTGCTTGTTTCAGGCAGGGGGGTCAGGTGGGAGTAAATCTGAAAAGAGAGGTATGTCGAGTGTGTGTATTTCAGCATTCCTTGCCTAAGTCTTTTATAATAGAGTTTGGAGGTACTGGACAAAAAATATTGAGTTCCATGAGCACAACTCCAAAACTGTTCCCAGCTCCCCAGCTTGTGCCTTGGTTTGCAGGGCCATGCATTCAGTCATATCCTTCCCTCTTGTTTCATCTGATTATAGGCAGAGAGCATGGTTGCAGCCAAAGACATGGCCAGATATTTCCTGGAATCTCTGTGATAGCTCCAGAAAATTGCTGGTTGACTGCAGTATGCAGTACTCACAGTTCACTTCAAAAAGGCAGCATCAAATGGCAAAAGTCTCTACTACACTTACCTCCTCTTGACCTCGGATGTCAGTTTTAGGGCTGTACAAAATGTATCTTCTGCTAGAAGAATTCTGCCTATATTATGAGTTTACTTCCATGAAATGTCATGAAATTTCCATTAATATTTTGTGAACTTTTGCCAAAATTGTAATTTCATTTTTTTCCATATAATTTAAAAAATATTTGTCCTAATTCCCCAAATTTAGTATGATAAGTTTAAAAAGCAGCTGACGCCTTTGAAAAAACTTTGGAAAACATAATAGTTGGATACAATGCAGCTTGTATTTTATGTATATTCTATAGATTTCTCCTCTTCATTATGTATTACTGAAGAAATTCCCATAAAACAGGCTCTTAGTCCCTTAGAGTTCATCTGCCTCCATAATTTACTCCCTACTTGACATCATAAAGCTCTGTTGTGACATCATAGTCTGTTGCCATGGGAATTACTGTGATGTCACATGCACAGTATTATGACATCAGGTTGAGAAGAAGCAATAGGAGCTGATGAACCCTCAAAGAACAGCTATCCTGTTTCCATGCATAGGACCTCAGCAATAAATAACAGAAGTAAGGAATACAGAGCTAATGAGAAATATAAGCTATTTTGTGTTCAAATAATATGTGCTTCTAAGTTCTTCTTGAGGCGTCAGTGGCTCATTAACAATCCCCACAAAAAAAGTGTTCCACATTTTAGATCTCTAATTTTAAAGGAGACAGAGATATAAGCCTTCAAACTTTCAAAAATTTTAAAATTACATGCTGCAAGTATGTAAACTGCAGAATTTTAAGCCACTACAACTTTAAAAATAGAGAATAGAATATCAACAATTTGATTAGCTTCATTGTCCCTAAAATGAGGCTGTTAGTTTGTGTCAGCTCTCTAATCTCTTGATAAAAGGTTGGCCAAGTCATAAGCAGCCAAATATTGTAAAATAACATCAATAATTAAAGCTGAATTTTATGAGCTTGTGTGAAAAGTGTGGGATTTTGTGATACTTTTGTTGAAGTCATATCCACACATTTTACCAAACTGTATACTTGAGCTGCCATTGTGAAGGAAGGAAATGGCTAGGTGGAGTGACAATAAGGTAGCATTCAAAGGAGACTCCATAGTAAAAGTATAGTGGTAGCAAATGTCAGGTCAGTATCTTGAGTGAAGAACCATGGAATAGTCATAGGCATCACTGTGCACTAGCCTGTCTTCTTGCAATTTGCCAGCTAACCACTAGAACTCACTGACTAAATGACTTGTGGAAGCACATGCATGCTCATCATTGTTTCTGTACAATGTCACTTACTGACTGTGTAAAAGCAAACTCTGGTCAGAGTCGAAATGGCTGTGGAGAGCTTTTGGGTTACTTTTACCCATTATTTCTAATGAATTTGCACAATGCAGATCTGCTGAGAGGTAGTTTCAATGTGGTCTTCCTTTTATACATTTTTACAATGTGTTTCCCTAGAATATGCCTGCTGGTTACTATATATTTAGCCTGGATAGTTCACAGAAGAAATGTCATCTCATCAGGGGTCAGCCTTAAAATGTTCTTGCACTAGCCAGCAGAACACGTTGATAGGCAGAGACTCTCTAGTCTCCACCCTTTACTGTCTTTTGATACCCTTGATGGGACAACATTAGAAGACACCTCCTCATTCAGATACCTTGGGGTTTGGTTGGATCAACACCTCAACTTCTCTGGCCACATTGACACCATCCTGAAAAAATTGTGCCCCAAGCTTGGTGCCTTATTCAGGAATCGTAGTTGCATCCCTCCTTCAGCACAGTGTGAACTAGTCCAGAAGTTGATCCTCCCCATTTTTGACTACTGTGATGTAGTCTATGGTGCTGCTCCCAAATCCTCCCTATCCAGACTGGACACTCTATTTAACTCCTTCTGTCAATTTGCCCTTGATGCTCCATCACGCACTCATCACTGTGACCTCTGCCACACCATTTCCCTTCCCCCACTTGCCATGCACCTCACTCATTGTGCCAAACTCACTTCTAAATTTTGGTTAGGGGAACTTCCCTCCTACCTCTCATGCTCACTCTCTTTCCCCTCCCCCTCCCACTCCCACTCCCTCAGATCCTCTGACACTTGCACTTTTTTGGTCCCCGTCGTACCGCTCTCATTGGTCAGTCAGGTTTTACCCATCATTTCCCAAAATCTGGAACTTTCTTCCCCCAAATACAGCACTACTCTCCTCCACTCCCTTGCCTCTGCCTTACATAACTTTCTCTCATCTAACTGCTCCTGCTTTAACCCTCCTTAACTGTCCTCCTATGCCTCTGCTCCTCTCCATGACTGACATCATCTATTAACCTTCCACTACCCCAGCCTCCATCTCAGCACACTCTCCTTTCCCTTCACCACCATGTACTATGTTCCTCAGATATGACACATGTAATTAAATGCATATTTTATTTCAATTGGCATAGTGATTTGTAGATGTGGAAGAATACATTGAACACTTCAAAATATGTGTTCCACGATACTCCATTTTTCCAGCTACAGACAACAAGATGGCTGCCCACAGCCATAAAAATTGGTCAAAATTTACAAAAAAGTATGTAGTCTAAAGAGTGGTGTACTTCTTGTAAGTTCTTCACTTTGTTTGCTGAAAGGAGTTTGTTCTAAATTTGTTTGCTGGTTTTACGGCACCTGGGGATCTCTATGTTCACATTTTTGTGCCTCTTTTTGTTACTACAATGCCTCCAATTCCTTGTGAAAGTGTTGCATCCAGGACCATTAATTCAACAAGAGCAGTTTCATTGAGTTTACAGTACTAGAGCTGTGCTTTTAAGTAACTCTCCTTGTCCAGGGAGCTCTAATGAAGGCTATATTTACAGATGGCAAATGTTTGAGGAATACTTGAGTTGGCTACTCTGTAAGCAAACAGCTAGAGTCTTCCCTAATTCTGACCTTGAGTGATTTGTGTGCTTTTTTAATGGTTGTGTGTAGTATGATGAAACAAAAAAATTTAAAAACAAAACATTCACTTCTGTTGGCTTGACCTAGACACATACCTAGAAAACAGAAAGTTTGGATTATACAGAGTTACTTAGTTGAAGACAGAATATCAGGATCCTAACAGTAGATTGCTGCTGTTGCAGCATTTATTACTCTCTGAATCAATGATCCTGAATGCATCATGTCACCTGGGACAGGAAGTATTGTAGGAACAAAAAGCCATAAAAATGCAAACATGGAGATTCCTAGGGGGCATAAAATCAGCACGCAAATTCAGAAAAAAACTCCTTTCAGGAAACAAAGGGAAGGACTTATTCAGAGTACCCCTACGAATCAAAATCAAAACAATTTGCATAACGTATTTTTTGTAAATTTTGACTTTAGTTCTCCTTTAACTACACTGTAGATGATAATATTTATTTTTAGCATTTGAGAACAGTGGTACCCAGTGATGCCAAGCATTACAACTAGCTGTGACTGAGGCCATCGTAACAGAAGTAGATAGATATCTTTACCATGAAGGAGCATGATGCTGGGCATCGCTGCTGCAGGAGTGTTGGAGAGGCATTGCAGGGCCATGATGCTAGTGCATGAGGTGATTTGTCTGCCTACAGCACAAGTCCAATAATTGTGATCACTAGTCAAACTAAGATGAACTAATGCTCTGCAAAGAGGAAGGGGTAGGGTCATGTAAATGGAAAGGGAAGTCAAAGGAATTTTGAAGTATAGGAGAAGGGAGGGAGGTAGCTCATGTAGGGGTCACCAGTGGCAGGAGTTAGATGCTTGGATTCATGAAGAGAATGGCAGCTATCCCACCTCATCAGTGCAGCAGTAGAGCTACCACTCAAGACCAGCGACCCAGGTTCTGAAAGGTGATAGGAAACAGTTTTCACACCTCTAGATGCCCTCCAGTTGTTCTTTTATTGGCTACCCAGTATCCTGATAGGTTTTTGACCTTTTTTGTTAAATTATTAATCACATTTTGTTGCCTTTTAAGGACCCTGAATCCCTTTCTCTTCAGCGGTTGCTGCTCTCTCTTGTTATACTACCTGAACATTCTAGGACATCACAAACTCCCATTCCAGGCATTTCAGATGTATAGCATAGAATGGGAGTTACTGATGACATAGAATGTCTTAGAAATATGAAAATCAAGTGCAGTAGCTGGAGAGGAGAGTGGAACCCTGTGTAGATCTGAGGGAACCCCAAAGCGAGGTTATTTATGTATCAAAAAATCTTCAAAGCATATCACAATACATAACTGGCATGGAAAGGAAGATGGAAGGACAGTTAACTAGGTAAAAATCATTTCCTATCTCCTTGTAGCCAGTATGGGAAATCAGGAGCCAGCCAGCAGAGGAGGACTGAGCATCCCAGTTGATGCTTTTCTGCTCTGAGGAGGGTGGACAGTAAGTTCCACTGCAACAAGGTGTCATAGCCTGAAACTGGTTGGTGAGAAGTATAGAGGAGACCTGGGAAGGCATTAATTCATGGAAAGAGTGGTGATGCCTTAGATTATGTGCTACCTGAGGAGTTGGTATCAAGGGAATCAGTGGGAGGTTTTAAGAAGGGATGGGATAGATACATGGGCAGGGTACAGGTAGGGAGGGTAGAATTCATGGGAACTCAGAAAGGAAATCAGGAGAGGGATGGAAGGGAGAGTGGAGGGGCAGCAGCTGCTATCAAGCTCTGAGCTGCATCTCGAGCAGATGCAATAGACCTCATGGCCTAATCTGCTAGCATTTTCATATGTTTATATGTTTGTAACACTACCACCTAGGTTACCATAGGTGGTGGTGCAAGTGAAGCAGCTTAGGGGTGGGGTTCCACTACCTGTGGAAAATATCCACATGCTCTGTGTGCAGCATCATACTGCCAGCTCCACAGAGCATCTGGAGAGAAGAAAAAGGAAAGACCAACAACTGCAGCAGGATGATGTGGACAGCCCTACACAACCCCCACACTGCCTATTGGTCTCAGGGCAGGTGTAGACCAAGTATGGCTTCTAGAGGGGAATTAGATACCCCCTCTCACTCCACCACAGGGGAAAACTGTGGGGATTTTGAGCCAGGCCAGAGGCAAGTCCTTGAGATGGTGGGAGATAGGGTTGGGAAGCAATCAGCAGAAAGAAGGCCAGCCAGGTGTGTTGGAGAAAAAAATAAAGTAAAAATAAAAGGGAATGGCAGCTCAACTAAGTAGCAAAAGATTAGTAGATCCCCAGTTGGTACAAGAAAGTATGCAGGGACAATTCTCACTTGATGGCAGGACATATGAGACTCACATCTTGCAAAATTGACTGATCTGAGCACCAAATACACTTGGAAGTTCAGAACTTAGAGAGACTCAGGCACATGGTGGGAGAATAAAATGACTGGCAAACCAAGAAGGATAAGTTCAGACTATTCCAAAGGTATAGGGCCTACAGGAAAAGGAGTACAGGGCTCTCTATTGAAGAGACCTTGTCTCTGAAAATCAAAGCAGAAATCAGTATGACAAGCAGGTCCACAGAGTGCATCTAATCTCCCACAAAGGAAAAAGCAGGGTGACAAAACAGTCCCACAGATTAGAACTATAGAAATAAAAAAATAGCTCATCACAGCTAAATGGAGTCAAAGGTGATAAGCACTTTAATTCCACAAGTAGAATTCTAGTGGTATTTCCTACAATGCGTTCATAAAATATTGAGCAAATGTTCACAATTAGTAATTTCTGAAATGTATGTAGTAAATTTTAGCCTGTTAAACCACATTTATTCAGATTTATTAGATTCCAGAAGCCTATTTATATTGGGTATTCAGGCCAAATGTAGGGTGTATACCTACAATAGCTGTGGTGCTACAAACATCCAAATATTTAGAAGAGTTTTGCATATTTGTTTATCTCCCTGTCCCCCACTGACCCCCTTCTGTCTGGCAACCTGCTGCCCCATCCACCATGGAACTCAGGACTTACCCCATCCACTGCTTCATACCATCATGAGTGAGCAGGTGCCTCATGAGGTGATGTGGAGCCTGTAAAGTTGCCAGTGTCATTCTATCAGTGGCAGTGTTTTTTTCTCACCAACCCAGGCTACAATGTGTGCTATGACGTGCATGTACTGCATTAACCCTGTCTTTTGATCTGTAATATTCCTTGTAATCTCCTGGGTCATAGCTGAAAATAGGCATATGTTTGTCTAGTATGCTTACTTGGTCAACAAAAGCTAAATAAATAAATAAAAAAATACAGCACATCTCTGCACCTGCTCCCAGTAAACTAGCTATGCAACCACTGCTGTGCCACCTAGCATCCATTAGATGGCAACCAAGCAGCAGGATGTGCTGTCCTTCCTCCCTGAAGAAGGAGAGCTATCAACTCCATCCTCCTTCCCCCGGCTGGCCCCCAAGAGACCCTGGTCAGTTCTTGAACCCAGGTCCTTGGTGTGGCAGGCGGTACCACGTCCAGCACCTCATGCCTTCTTACCACTGGGCCAGCACATTTTTCACATATTTTAACAAACAATTATCAACTTATGAACTCAAGTAGGTTACAACTTACTTACCCATTTATCTCCCTATTTAGCAGTTTCTAAGACTCAGTCACTGAGTCTCAGTAGCTCCTTAATCTTAAGGACCTGCAACAACTTGAAAAACTAAACTGCTTGGCACTCGTGGAACAGAACAAACCAAAATAAAAATTCAAGGCAAACCTATATATTTTAACCAGGTTATTTCATAGCCACCATGTGGAGGACAATCAGACTAGGACTCTGAGAATGGGGCTAGTGTTGTTCAAAATTTAAATATTTCACCTGGCTAAATATTTCACATAATTCCACAATTCTGCTAAATTTTTCGTCTATGCGAAATGAAATTTCTCCTGTTTTCTTGATTTCACATAATGGTGAAATTTCACTTAACATGCCTTGGCGAAATTTTTCACCTATGTAAAGCGAAATTTCGCTTGGATCCATGATTTTGCATAAATGGCGAAATTTCATCTAAATTCGTTGGTCTGCCAGTTTTGCCCATTGATGCTTCAAATGTCGCCTTGTGGCATAATTTCACTGGTGTAACTTTTGATTTCGCCTGTGAATTTTTTTTTTTGTCCAAAGGCGAAATTTGCAATGCGTTGTGGATAAATAGGTCAAAAGTCATGTGTAGCTTGTTTACAGCTTATTTTGCTGCATGTTGAGTTGGAGAGCAGTCTGTTGTGGTGCACCAGAGCCAATTAAGCATTTGAAAACAGCTACAACTTGTTTTTGAGATCTAATTGCTGCAAAATATAAAGTTTTTTCCTAGTGCTTCCATGCTGCTAGGGAACATTTTCAAATTTTGTGGATTTTTGTATACTACTTAGTTTAAATTAGGTTTTACTTTTCTCTCTGTGTTTGAAAGAGTTGTGTAGGGTAGGCGTGTAAAGCAGTGCATGCTATGTCTAGCCAAGCAGATTGGTATTTATTCACAATTGTGAGTTATTTATTTACTGTTATTGCTTATTAATATTGTTCTATCTTGCCATTTATTTTTCTCTGAAAAGTTAATCCATCCTACTTAAGAGAGTTCCTGCTGCTGTTAGCTGTGTTATATATGCCATTCTTCCACTTTTAGTTGTGAATTGATTGTGAATTCTAAAGTTTTAAACACACAGAGCTGATCCTTTATTTTATTTGTTTGTGGTTAGTTATGATTGCTGGAGTGTTAACTTGTGTTACTCAAACTGTGAAAATCAACAGTTCCATATTTTTTATATCTTTACTTCAGTACTTCTACTTGATCACTTGAACATGTCCATTTACAGTCTCACTGCATTGTTGAATTGTTCTGCTGTATGTTATTGCTGGAGATTGACTCTGCACACTGTGTGGTGTTCCTGTTTTAGTTAACTTACCTTACCCTTTCTCTGTTATAGCATTGTTTGCGTAACACCTGACGCATGCATTATAAAACAGTATATATTAAAATAGTCATTTTGAAGAGATTTCTTGGTGATCCCTCCCATCCAGACTATATTGTGTGGTACTCACCTTTGTTGGGGTTTTATGGTTGTCTCTGCCCTTATATAAAAAAAATTGCAGTACTAAGTAATAACACATTACAATACTTTATTTGTCCAGAGACGTAGGTGATCTGTATTTAAAGTCGGACACTTGTGCCCTTTTTTCTTGTGTGTGTTTCTTCAATTCCTATCCTGTATGGGGGAAAAAGTTACCTTTTTGTTTTTTTACTAGAATAGGCTTCCTACCATATACGGTATTAGTTGTACTCCAAGTGCTGGTACCTGTCCTGATTGTGTTTGGACCTGTAAGGAAGCCAGTACTGTAGGTGTGTGATGTCATCATTCACGTGTGAGGTGTTGTTCACACAGTTAGTAGTAATACATCCTTTCTTCAAATACTCCTAGAGAAAGGCAAATCTTTAAAGCAGCAGTCAGCAAAAATGCCTGCTAAGAAGCAACCAAGTACGGGGGAAATGTGGCAGGGGGGATGAGGGAGCTAAGAAGTCTGCTGAAAAAGTACAATTTTAGTTCCAGTTCCCCATAGCAGTGAAAGCACACATATGTCTGCATCAGTGTCTTCTGATGTGGTGTGGCAGGAACCAGCAAAGGAGTTGGTGACCAAACTGGGTCAGGCATACCTGTGTCTTACTTTTTTAAAAGTCAAACTGTTGCAGCCATGTTAGTGGGGGATGCTGACAGTGAGAAGAAGGGATGCATTGACACCAGCACAGGAAGAGTGGTCCAGGACTTGGAAGAGGGTGATAATAAGTCTGTCAGTGTGACTGTCCATGTTCCTGCAGGAGTTGGTGATGACAGTGTTCAACAAGAGTCTGATAATCTTGGAGATAAGGATAGTCAGCCCCCTGAGATGGTTGTAGAGAAAGAAAAAGTTGCTGTCCTCCAAGAAGACAGTGATGGGGGAGGAGGAGGAGGAAGACAAGGACATCATCGCTATTGGTGGTGGTGATGATGATGACTGGGATGATCCCACATGGGAGCCTGAGTTAAAAAAGGTCAAGGGTGATGTAGGTCATTTACATGTACAGCAATGGGTCAGTCTGACACCAAGCCTATAAGCAAACCTCCAAGCAGTCAAGTAACCCCTCCTCCCAAATGTAGTTTTACTGAAGTGATGAGAGCAGCCCAAAAAACACACACTTCCACACCTGTTTCTGAACTATCTCAGTCCCAGAAGCATCTGAAGTCCAGAGGTCAAAAGTCCCTAGTTTGGGACTTTGATGTGCTAGATCCTGCTGATGAGACCATAGCAATATGCCAACTTTGTCAAGCCCATGCTAATCAAGGGAAAAAGGGAAGCCACATCGGCACCGGTGGCCAACACACCCATCTGAAAAACAAGCACCCGCTGAGATGGCGGCAATACCAGAAGGATGCCAGATCCTTTGGTAGCAAGTTACATGTAGTAGAGCAAGAGCAGGAGGAGGGAGGGCAGAGTGGGTCAATGGTGGAGGAGGAGGAGGGTGAACAATCCTCTGATCTCTCGCGTAGTGGGCATAGCAGTGGTGGTGCGAGTCCCAGTCCCATGAGTCTGAAAAGTACAACACCACACCCACAAGCAACCAAACTAACTGGCTTCATGCAGTTTACACAGCCCCAAGAGTCGAGTGTTACCCCTAAAAGAAAATCATTGCTGCCACAAGTACAGTGTTCTGGTTGGACAGCCCCAAAGATGCAGACTACTCTGAAGACCATCCCTGAGCAGCAGACCAAGTGCCCCCCAGTCATGCTGCTGCATAAGAGATAAATGTTGCTACTGCTGAAATGCTGGCCATCAATCTGTTGCCATTCTCATTCATAGAGATTGCTGGTTTCTGCAGGTTAATGGCCCGTGCCTGTCCCAGATGGCAAGTTCCATCACAAACCTGTTTTACTAAGTGTGCCATGCCAGAGCTGAACAGTAGAGTTGCTGATTACATTAAACATGCATTGAGACATTTTGCAACACACTATACCCATCTTAGCATGGATATGTGGACCAGTGGATGAACAGCAGCAAGCTTGTATCGATGCATAACAGCACACTGGGCACAGTTGCCAGGGGCGGTACTTGATTTTGGGCCTGGCAAAACATGTGTGAAGCAAAAATTGTGGCGGTAGCAACACACCTGGTATTCAGCATCATGCAACCCTGATTATGACAAGTATCACAGGTTCTCACATGGTTGTGAAAATGCTTACTGTTCTGCTGGACTAGATTGATGGGTGGCTACACACACAGTCGCTCATAGCAGTATTCATCACAAGTGATAATGGCTCCAATGCAGTGAAGTGCATAGGTGATGGTGTTTTTTTCAGAGTGACCTGCCTGGCACACTGCCTTAATCTTGTTCAGCAGTTTCTCAACCATGCAGACATTAAGGAAATGGTTACTGTTGCCCGTTGCATCCATCTGTGTCCACTTCACCAGTTCTGCAAAGGCCTGTGACCATCTACATGAGCTACAGTGAAATAACCATCTGCCTAAACACCGGATGAAGATTGATGTTGTTACCAGGTGGAACTCCACACTGTACATGCTTGACCGGCTCTATGAACAGTATAAGGCTGTGTCAGAATACCTGCTGCTGCACACCACCCGTGACAGTGCTGGAGTGTCCATGACTCTAACAACAGAGCAGTGGCTCCAAATTGATGGGATAATACGTATTCTCCATCCATTCAAGCATGCTACACAGGCAGTGAGTGGGGATACTGCTTCTATAAGTCAGTCCAAGTCCATGCCCCTCATACATGTGCTGAGGCAGACACTAGTGAATGTGTGACACCAGACAGAGGCAAGTGGGGATCATGGCAGTTGTGATCATATGGATCACATGCTCCATGTGCTGGACACAAATACCCATGTATCTGGCATTTTACAGTCAGCTGAGTTTGAAATCACCACCATGCTGGATCCATGCTACAAACATGGCCTGCCCTCTATAATTGAAGGAGGTCATCGGTGAGTAGAACAATTGACAGAGAACCTCATTAGATTGATATATGCTGCACAAATGAAAAATGCATGCACTGCATCAAAAATGGGTGTTGCTACCACCACCAGCAGCTCACAGGCAACCCAATCAGAGAAAAGGGGCAAGGCAAAGCAGAAACAGCAAGCAATCCCATTTGGGATGTTCTCTTTCAGGTGGGAGTGGAAGATATGGAGGAAAAGGAGGAGACAGATGAGATAGCTGGACTCCAGGCAGCAGAACAAATAGTGGAGGCCTACATGGGGGACCTAAAGCACTGTGCCATTGCTGATGAGCCACTGCTGTACTGGAGCAGTAAAATGACTAACTGGCCAGCATTAACACTGGTTGCTGTGGAATACCTGAGTTGTCCACCATCCATTGTCACTGTGGAATGAGTGTTTAGTGTGGCTGGGGCAATTGTGAGTGACCAATGGACCAATTTGTCACCCAAGAATGTGTCCATGCTAACATTCATCGAAATGAATTGAAAGACACATTCCACACAACACAGTGATGTCAGTGGTGTTGCCACAGGAATTGTGTCTTGGTGATGAGGATGATGACAATCCTTCAACTAAGGCATCCTCCAGCAGTGAGGTGGATGAGGCAGCAATGTTGAGAGAATTCCCACCTGATGAGAGCTCCAGTCTTGAAGACTGTGGGGGGTGCTTCTTGGATGATGTGGAATTAGGAGTTGAAAAAAGATGAGTTTACTCCAAGGCCCCCCCCAACAACTTTCAACTCAGTATGGTGGCTGGGGTGTGTATATTATACCTTATTTTTAGCTGTGTACCATTGTATTGGTTATGGTAGTGTGTTGTTATGTGCTGCAGTGTGTATAAGTTTCATTTGATCACCCTTTGCCATAACCCGTTGATTGGTCACCTCACCACCAGTCCCCCAAGCCTATATAAAGCAGCAGTAATGTAATTACCATAACCGTAATGATTTTGCAATTGCACGATTACAGTTATAATGTTTTTCTTCCAAAAATATCTTACTTTTCATGTTGACTATATCAACCCCATCTTACAGCAAGTTATGTTGTCTGGATGTCCTTAAAAGTGCCCATGATGGCAAATTCCACACACTGCCTCACCTCCCCCTCTCATCACCTGATCTGACTTGACACACCCATGCACTCCATGCAACTGAAAAAAATGTTTCTGTCACTTAGTATCAGTGACATGTACAAGAACCCTGGTTGCTAGACTATTACAAGTAGCATATGAATGTAACATGCTAATTCAACAGTTAACACCACAAATTGAACACATTTTGAGAAATGGTGAATGGTGGCCTTCTTTAATGATGCAAGTCATTAATTAAAAAAGTAATCATGAAGAGGCTTAACAATTTACATCAAATCCTCCCAAAAAGGCTACTTGTGTTACAGTACCAGGTTAAGGTACACCGAAACAGCAATGGTTCCGGGGGGAGGGGGCAGGGCAGGGGGAGGGTCCTGCTGTCCTCACTTTGGAATGGATTCAAAATGTTCATGATTACTGCAGCTATGCAATCTCCATTTATTAGACAAGGTATTAACCCCCTACACTTAATTATTTACTAAACACCATCCCCACCATCTGTTTTTCGCATATAGTTCCTCCCTGTATGTGGGTGGCAGTGGTGATTACTTATTAATGGTAATGGTATGGACACCAGTCCAGTGGCAAACATGGCAGTTCAAGCAACACCCCTGCCTTCCACAGACACAACACAGCTCCTGCATTGCCTGAATGGATGTAGTCATCAAGATATGATGAAACCTCAACAGAGGAAAATGACCTAAGCAAGACCAAAGATAAGAAAAAATGACAGATACTCGTCAATCTACATACCTGGTTTTACCTAACAAGTTGGAAGAAGAAGCAGAGAAAAAAATTTTTATTTACCATACCCTGTGATGTCATTAAACTGTGGACATTCCCCACAGGAACATGCTATGGTGCACATGATTCCAGACCAAGATCCATGATAAAGCACAGTAGCACTAGCAGTAGTAGCAGGCATTCCCCTCCCCCTATCAGCACTGCATACCTTGAAATAAGAAAAAAATAAGAAAAAATTTTGAGGATTGTTCAAAAGTCCCCACCACCACCTGTGACCGTCCACCAATCCCCACCACCACAGAAGACCATAAAAAATGAAGAAATACTTACCTCAAGAACTGTGAAAGTGTAACCATCGCACAGTTACATTAAATAAATCCCCCAGATCTGGTTGAGCAGCCAGCAGCAGTGGCGGCAGCAGGATGGAATGAGACTCAACTTCGCCGGAATTCCTGATGTTGACAAAAGCAAAAAATAACACAATTACTAGCAAGCTGAGACAACCAGATGGCAGTAACAGACATACCAAGTTGGTATGAAAATTCCAATACTTACAGTCTGCGTTGGGAAACTGTGAAATGCAGTGCATTCATAGATCCATAGATCTCCTTCCCTCCCAGCCTGGCATGATGATGTCATCCACAGCACACTGAAAAATAATATAAGAGCAGTACAAGCATATTAGAACTCAAGATGCCATAATAACAACCCACCAACACCCTTACCTTTCACAGGAAAAAAAATGAAGACAGATACTTACGTGTTCAGCAGCAGCAGTATGGACTGTATGAAGATAATCCACTAGGCATCAACCATCCAGAACAGTAGTTCTTGTAGCAACTTGGCAAGTAGTAGTCAGAGACAGCAGCAGGCAGCTGGCTACAGTGCCCTAAAATGTCATTCACTCCCCACCGCCAGGCAAGCTACTACAACAGAGTCAGTCAAGACAGCTAGACAATCAGTACAGCAGCATAGGGATAGGGAAATGACAATTGTACAGTACATTTCTATGTCAATCAATTGAAACAGCAGCAGCAGGAGGAAAAAACTGCAAGTAGCAGCAGCATTTTGCAGGAAGAATTAATTTACTTTGCATGGGTTGGCACCCCTTTTCAGGTCCCTGAGGTGGTGTCACACCATAAAACATCAGGACTGATGCCACATTTCAGTCTCAATTTGATGTAACACTTTTCCTGTAACATTTCTGGACTTGTAGGCCCTGTCTGTCACCAGCAGCAGTGAGTTTTAGGCAGAAATATTTGGCAAACAGGCCCTAAAACAACATTTTAATGTCTGGGTGGTGGTGGGGGGGGGCACCATAAAACATCATGGCTGAGACCAGATTTCTGTCTTAATTTAATGTACCATTTTTAAGGAAACATTTCTGCACATGTACTGCCTGTGCTGCACTTGCAGAAGCAAGATGTGGCCTAAAAGCAATTGTAAACAGTGGCCAAAACAGCATTTTAATGTCTGGGTGCTGGTGGGGGGGAGCATCATAAAACATCTTGGCTGAGACCAGATTTCTGTCTGACTTTAATGTAACATTTTTTGGGAAGCATTTCATTACCTGAGGGCTCCGTTTTACATGAGCAGAGCCAAGATTCACTCTCACATAACTTTGGAAAATATGTTTGCTCATAGTAAAGTTCTTATACTTGACATTTGTGGACAGGATAGAAGGAGCAAGGAGGAAACGAATAAAGAAAAATGGAGTAAGATAAAAGTAGAAAGGTACACGGTTTATGGGCATGACACTACAACAGGGGGATGGGGAGGCAGGAACCGGAGACATGCATGGTCAGGAGGACAAAGTTATTCATATTCATATATGAGAGGGGATGGGAAAAGGAGGGAGCATAAATAACTGGAAAAGATAAAATAAACAAGAAGATATAGATCAGAAGACAAAGAGGACAGAAAATATTTTTCTGTTGTTTTTTTTGGTTTGTTTTTTCCTTTTTTAAGGGAGGGGCTTCAGAACAAGAAGAGTGGCAACAACAAAGAAAGGAGAAGAAAAAGAAAACAATACTGGCCCACCACCACAGCCACAGGCCATTCATTGGGCACTACCACCTGTGCCACCACTGCCACGAAGCTCAAGCAAGAGGTCCAAGACCTTCTTCTGGTCCGTCATTACTTTTTGGAGGTCCCCTCTGACCTCCTGGTGGAGCTGGTCAATATCCTGATGGACACTTTGGACCTCAGTACGCATAGCCTCCAGGTCTGCCCTGGTGACCACCACCTGACTTGGGTGGCTGCAGGATGCTCAGGGTGGGGGTGGTGCCACCTGGTCCTCCATTGTGCATCATGGGTGGGGGATGCTTCTGTCTCTTCTGGGTCTGGGTGCCTCCTGCTGCTAGACCTCCTCCTCCCCCTGGTATGGCTCCCCCAAGCCTCAGTGCTGCCTCCTGCTGCTGTCTCTTACTGTTTTGAGAGCCACTCTACAGCATGGTGGTGCTGCAGGTGATTCCTTTGACCAGAAGTCCCAAAGTGGGACTCTGGTTTCCCACTTTTTACATTTTTACCACAAAGGCTGCAGACAACCACACTTATACCATCTGCCTTTGTGGTAAAAATGCCCAAACTGATGATCTTTGGTTGGGGGGTGCGCAAGCTGATGTCCCGGGGGGGCTCTCCCTCTATATCATCATGCTGGTGGCTGGCAGCTGCATGAGCCACATGATCCTCCTGGGGGAGCAATGGTCTCTGAGCCTGAGTGCTGCTGCAGCTGGGTGGCTGTGGCAGGGTCCACATCCTGCTTCTGGGAGGGGGAAGCTGCTCCTGCTGACAGTGCTGCAGACTGGGGGGGGGGGTGTCACAAATGTACTCCACAGGTCAGGCCCTCTGCTCCCACAGTGCCAACCTCAGAGTGCAATATTGTGAACAGGTAACAGCCAGGGTAACCCTCCTGTCTGCTTTGGGTCTGAATCCCGTTAGCCTCAAGCTGTGGAGGGATTCAAACTGTGAACCTTATGCTAGCATACCCAATTACAGACTCAGTTATGTACCCCCTTCGGGACTGCAGTACAATCTTTCGCCAGAGGCACCCAGCCAGGTCTCCAAAATGAACCCTTAAAAACTGTATAACAGACCTTAGGTATATTCTTACCTTTTCCAAGCTTAGTAACACCATCAATCATTTTAACAGTTGTCAGACTTAACCCTATATACATCACATGCAAAAAGAAACTGAGAAGACACCCAGGCAGTATTTCAAAAGAGTGGTTGTTTACTAAAATATGATAAAATGGTAACATTAAACACAGAACAATATATAATACAGCTTACAATTATGTAAAATAAAAAGTAAGTTACAGACAAAGCACTCCTACCACAAAGACTTAAGTTCTTTCTAACTATTACCTTTCTTAGTGCTTTCCCAGTCGGAGTCTAGAATCATATGTCACAATCCCATATACAATGTTTCATTTTTAACTCTATCTGTCCCCATTCCCTTTTGATGAGGTCAGCTAGAACCTCCCTTAGATCATTTCTGACATAAGTGTCTCTGAGGATGTGAGTCATTGCTTTGAAAAATCTGTACTAGCTATTTCCCAAATATGACAGTCTTTAATTAAACATTTTCTCCTTGAACTTAACAATCCCACACTCATGTCCTCTTGGGCTGATTTTCTGTGCTAGTGTGATCTGAGGGATTTTATGACTCTTCACACATTTCTGGTTATATGCTAAAATGAGAAGAACCAGCCCAATTACCCTGCCTCCTGTAACATCATAAAACTCACATTTAGTTTCAACTTCAAAAGCATGAGCAGGTCATAAAAAGGTAATAAAATATCCTTCTGTAAGGAAGTCTCATTGACTGGTGCTTCTGGTCTGTTTTACAGCATTCTGTGGTTTCAGCTACTGACCTTGAAAGTTAAAGGCCAAATAGCTCACATATTGACATTTCATAAACAGACCATTTATTTATAAGATAAATATCATACAGGTAACAGAAGCAAGGGCAGAACGTCACGGGGGAACCTGCTGGTTCGGGGCCAATGACCAGAGCCTGCTGCTGCTGCTGCTGCTGCTGCTGCTGCTGCTGGGGGTGCAGAGGCCAGACCCAACTGCTCCTGCTGCTGGGGGGGCTCACTTATAAATACGTGCCTGTTAAGGTGAAAGCATCATCCTCCCCTTCCACTCTATCCAGCACCAGAGTCAGACCCACTCCCTTGCATCATTATTTAAAAAAAATGTTTTATTAAACTCCTAAAGAAAAAATGAAAAAAGGGGGGAGTGAAACACACACACACACATACACTCAGACACTCACAGAAGATACAGAGAGAAAATAGAACACAAGAGAAAGATAAACTTTTGTTAAAAAAATAGGGGATGAACAGAAGTTCAACACGCACACACACACACACAAAACGCAAACTCTCACCCTTTCACTCACAATTCACCAAATTAAATGTTTTTTTCAGTTTCTCTCTCTCTCTCTCTCTCTCTCTCTCTCACGGTCTCTTCTACTGCCTCTGTCCTACAAACTGCAGGAAAAGGATGTACAGTCAGTGGCTTCCGTCTGAGAACAGGCACCCATGTGACCTGCAGTCTGCTTCAGACAGCAAGCCATGTGACATGCCTTTCTTCCTAATTTCATCTTAGTTAAATGCTAAGGTGAAACTTACCAGTGGAAGCTAAATTTACAGGCGAAATTTCATCTATATTATGCAGCGAAATTTCGCCTCACCATACACAGCCAAAATTCTACCCCAAGGTCATAATTTCACGAAATGTTGCACAAGGCAAAAATGGTGATTTTGCAGGAATTTCACTGGTGAAATTAAATTTTGCTGCATCCCTACATGGGGCTCAGGGTCCTAGTCGGTCTGCCCTCCACATGGTGGCTATGAAAAAAATGGTAAGAAATATGTTGCCTTGAATTTTTATTTTGGTTTGTTCAGTTCCACAAGTGCAGAGTGATGCCATTTTTCACATGCAGCTAACCACCTTGCTCTGCATCACCCCAGTTCCAAAGCACAATACCCTATTTTGTTTCTTGGATTTTCCTGCAACAACTTGACTTGAATAAAGACCTCTGCTATTAAATATGTCTATGAACCATGAATGGTATTATATGAGCACTGTAGACGTTCTAGCCTACTGTGCTTTAGTATTGAATCTAACATGATAATACTCTCTTACAGTATGTTATTGGTAGGTTGTCAGACAATTAGACAGTCTGTGGTTTGGAAAAAAACATTTTGAAAAGAACATTTCAGATCTATGATAAGATGCGCACACTGCCTGAGTGGGACTCACTTAAATATGTTTTTGTTTATTTTAATTTTTGTGTTTTTTTTTGTTTGCTTTTTTTTGTTATTATGAATTTTCAGAATGTAAAACCTCTTACTGAACTGTGTTCAGCTCCCAGCAGGTCTGAGTTGGAGGAATAGTGCCTGCTTATTTTGTATTCTCTCTGTGAATTAAAATCTTGAGTATGCTTAGTATTACAAGTTTTTAATTGATCACAGTTTTTCATATATCATGGCATTTGAGGCAGTATAGTGCAGTGGTTTAAGGTTCTGAGCTGCAAACCTGGAGATCTGGGTTTGAATCCCACAGCCCCCACTTGCATACTATGTGACTCTGAGCAAGTCACTTAACTTCCTCGTGCTCCCAGGTCGCACCTGTAAACAAGCTTTCAGTTTAGTGTGTCTCTCCTGGTTAAACAAAAAAAAAAAGCTGTAACATGCATTTTCCCTGGTAAGAGGTGTTTCACTATAGTTCACACTAGTGATTGAAGTAGCCCACAGTGATAAAGAAGATCACTGTTTTACAGATCCAATTGGTTGTATCTTGTGAGCACTAACAAATGATACTAAGGCATAGGGCTATTTAAATGTTACTGAATGAGCTGTCCAATTAAGCCATGTCCCCCTGATAAAGAGGTGGTGCACTTCAAACAGCACCAGGGGCCACTCTTGCCTTTGTATGGTTCGATTCTGCTACAGTACTTGCATTGAACCACAATGTACAGTGATCACTGGTCCCCAGGTGACCACCCACTGTGATGTCTGCAACACTGTCCACATTGTTGAGTACAAGGTCCTCATGAGTGGGCTCTTTTACTAGCTGTGCGAAAAATGCTCCCTGCAGGGAGTCCAGGATGTCCCTGCTCCTACTGTTGCTGAAGCTGCAGTTAGGATATTCCATTCTACATCCGGCAGATTGAAGTTCCCCACCACCAGCACCTCT
Source organism: Neoceratodus forsteri (assembly GCA_016271365.2). Lineage (NCBI taxonomy): Eukaryota > Metazoa > Chordata > Ceratodontiformes > Ceratodontidae > Neoceratodus > Neoceratodus forsteri. Next base: position 10,815,074 of record CM057451.1, read on the forward strand.
CCTTTTTGCCATCTTTTGGATGGCTTCCAGTAAAACCTTATTCAGCTCCCCCCGCCCCATGTTGGAGGTCTGTAGATCCACAAGTGCAAACAGCGGTTCCCTTCCCCTTTCTAGGATGACCCACAGTAACTCAACCCCTTCCTGATTTTTTTGTATCTCAGTACCCTTTATGCTATCCTCACATAAAAAGCCACTCCTCCCACCCTTTCTTTCCCACCCTGTCATTTCTGAACAGAGTGTAGCCTGGTATGGCCATATCCCAGTCATGGTTCTCATTGCACCATGACTCGGTAATGGTGACAATGTCCAGGTCAGCCTTTGCAATGATGACCTCTAGGTCTAGGATTTTGTTTCTTAGACTTTGAGCATTTGTACACATGGCCTTCCAGAATGTGCTACCACTGTGTTTGTCATCATCTCCTGTCCCCTTTTGCCATCCCTCCTTATCCCTCTGCCCTCAATCCCATCTTTCTTCACTTCTGCCACTTTGTTTCCTTTTCTGTTGGGTACCCTTTGGGATTTTTTCCCTTAGGTCTTTGCCTACTGCCTACTTCACATTGAAGAGGGCAGTTTATGCCTCCCTGTTTCCATCTGCCTCCCCCATGGCTAGTTTAAATTTATTTATTTATTGAATTTTGTTGACTGGGTAGACCCACTGAGGCTAGAAGTCCCTTTTTCAGGGTCGACCCTGGGGGGAGGATGCAGATGGTAACCAATTGAAATTGAACCCAATTAAGCTATTGGTGGTATATTTAGTGAACTGGGGAAATTTGGCCAGGACATGGGGAAATTCCCCTACTCTTGCTTCCTATGAGCTGGGGGGACCCTTTTGTCCATGGCTTCAAGATGGCGGACAACAGTCCTGGTGTGCAGGAGGTTGCTATGTAGGTGCTTTAGTCTGTTTCTGCCCACACTTTGCCTCTGCCAGAATCTGCTATGGAAAAGTCTGCTGTGGATGTTTCTTTTGAGGATATTTCATCAGAATCTGCTCCTGCACATTATGAGTGGGGTGACTCTGTGGTGGGTGATTTGGATCAGAATCCTGCTGTACCTTTGGTTTCTACTCCTTCATCTGTTATTTCTGAATTGCCAGAACCTTTGGACTTAACCCTCACTGCTTTGGGAGAGGCAAAAGAATTGCTGCGTTTACTCGAGTCAGAGGAGCGGTCATTTTGCTTGAAAAGAACTACCCTGCTGCAGAAAATCTGACTGCTGAAGGTTGACAGTGCATCTAGCCCCCGTCGAGAAGTCTCCACATAAACCTGGACCTGCTTTAGCTACTGAGCTGTCGTCTGCTGGGGGAACGTCACTGCAGTGAGTGTGCCTGCTATTTCCCAAACTTCTTCTACTCAGCTGCCTGGGGCTTCGGCCTCTGGCGCTGAACCTTGGTTGGTTGATGAAGCACTTCAAGATGTGGGCTGGGAGAAACACCCTTGTTCAGGTCATTGGACCTCTGGTTTGTCTCCAATCCGCATGCCGTTGTCTCTGATAGCAGTTGCTCCTTCAGCGGTTCCTCCTGCCATTGCTCCTGACCAAGTTGGATGGATCTCTCCTGCTGGCTGATTCTCTGGCTTTGCCTGATGATCTTTTGCTGACCCTGAATCCTAGTCTTGCTTTTCCTAACCTGCCGTCCACTTCTACAGCCCTACCCCCAGGCTCTAGACTTCCGGCGGCTCCTCTTAATGCTATGCCTGATAGACAAAAAAAAAATCCTTTTCCTCTTGTCTGTTTTGCCAGCTAAAAGGCATAATGCAGTTCATCTTTCCTATGTGGGTTGTATGGAGGAACCTCCTGACCATCTCTTTGTGGCCCGGACTTTGCTTAAGGATTCTATGAAATTTTTCACCCATGCAATTTATGCTCTTATCCACATTTCTGGAGACACTACCTTTGACGTCAGTTTTCAGACTTCTAAGGGTTTGGACAGCTTTTGGTATAGGTATCACATGCTAAAGAAGTCTGCCTTATGGTCACCTTTCTTGGCCACTCCCCTAACGAAGCCTGCTTATAAAACTGTTTCCATTCTTTTTCAGAATGAAGGTGTGAACTTGGCGGCTGTTCTCTACTGGTTAAAGCTCCTATGTACTGTTCTGGGGGACCCTGAGACCATTCTGGATTCTGCAAATATCTGGACTGGTGTCTGGAAAGTTAAGGTTTTACTGAAGTCTGATGATTCTGGTGTCCTTCACCTAGTGAACTCCTTTTTTTTGGGCATGGACAAGAGGGGTTTGTTTTATCCAGGTCAGCCAAAGGCCTGTTATAGGTGTGGGAATTCTTCACATTTGAGTAGTGTCTGTGACACTGTGAAGTGTAACCTATGTGGGGAATTGGGCCATTTGGGTGCATCCTGTCTGAATGAATGTCGCTGTAACCTCTGTGATGAGCCTGGTCACACCTTTTAGAATTGCTCCTGGGCAGCCCATAATCAGGAACACCATGATGGTGGGGCAGACCAACATTTCATTATTACTCAGGCCCAAAAGGCTAATTTCCATAATAAATCATGTCCCTCTGAACTCCCTCGAGCTCCTGCTGGACTCTCCTCATGTACTGTGCTTCCACCTGTTCCAGAGTGTGCTTTGCCTCTGTGTGCCCCGGTAGTGTCAGCTCCCCCCCCCCGTTTTCCCTGATCAGGTGGTGGCTGACCCCAAGACTCAGACACTGGTCTGTGATCCCCTGAATGCTATGCCTCCTCTTTAGGAACCTATGCAGGTTGTCTGTCAATGTTCTGCATGTTCCAAGCTGAAAGCTACCCCACCTCCTTCTAAGGCTATTTGGACTGCCCCAGTACAACTTTCAAACACCTACAATGTTTTGCAGAAGACTTCGGCAGACTCTGGAGAGGATATTGATTCCTCCTCTGTTCCATCTTCCCATCCAGAAGGTACTACTGATACTAAGGTTTGCTCTATGGGTAGAGGGGCCCAAAAACAGAAAGCCAGATCTAAACTGAAAGTGGTAGGTGGGAAGGATAAGAAAAAATAATGTTGGTTATATGTCTTTCCTATTTTTTCTTTTTCTTGTCATGGCTTCCCACACCTTTGCCTGTTACTCTCTGAATGTCAACAGTATTAAGAGACTGGATAAGCGTAACACTGTTTTTGCTTTCCTAGCTTCCTTGCCAGGTGGTATAATATTCCTGCAGGATGTTAGGTTTCATGCTTTGCATGAACTGAAACAGGCTCAAAGATACTGGCTTCTGGGCCCTTCTTATTGGTCAGTGGGTCCGGACAGATGTTCTGGTGTGGGGATTTTGGTTCACTCTGTCGCCTTTGTGCTTCTCAAGCTTTATGATATTGTCCCTGGTCGGGTGCTGATTCTTGATGCTTTGGTTCACCAGGTCCCTTATCGCATTATCTGCTTATATGCCCCCCAACTTAAAATTGCATGGATTGAAATTTTTTCTCTGATTCAGTTCTTGTTGCATACTTCTAAACATGCACTTTTTGCAGGGAACTTTAACTGTGGGCTTAGCCTTCTGGATAAAGGCTTGCATACTACTACTAGGAAGTTATATTGTGATTCCCACTCCTTAAATTCCATGATTAGCACTGCAAACCTGAGGGATGCTGTCCTGGAATTTACAGGATGTCATTCTTCCACTTTTCAGAAGGGTGTCTTGGCAACCAGAATTAACTATGTTTTTCTATCTACCCCCATCTGGTTCTTTCGAAGGTCTCTGTTGATCCTGTTGAATTTTCAGATCACAGGCTTATTTCTCTAACTTTTGATGATAACCTACCCCCTTTCCAAAGGCCCAGGTATTTGGAAATTTAATATTTCTTTACTTACGGATGATGTTTTTTATGCTCCTTGAGTCAATTTTTAACTGCCAGGAAATCTGTGCTCCTATGTCATGAGAACCATGTACAATGGTGGGAGGATTCGAAGTTGGATCTTTTGAAGCTCCTTCGGCAGTACAGCAAGGCTCAAAGCACCTCAGCATACTTGTCATACTTACAAGATCGCCACCCCTTACAATCCCTTTTGTCCCTTGCTCATACTACTGGCCAAGATCTGAGTGTGTATATTCACTCAGTTCAGCAGAATATGTTGTGCAATTCTAAAACTCAGGCTGCTCACCTTTACTGGCAACATAGATTTGGCACTAAGGTTATGGCTCATGAATCTCGTCCCTTTACCCATAATAAATCACAGGTCAGCAAAAAAGACATCACTAGCCTGCTGGACGATTTGGGTACTCTTCATAGCTCCCCATGTGATATTATGTGAATTGTGGCTGATTTTTCTTGTACTTTGTTTTCAGAACTCCCTTCAGATGTTTGGCAGAGCAGACAGTATTTATCTGATATTTTTATCCCTGATCCTTCTCCACAGGTTCTTACAGGTTTACTTTACCTGAGGTGCTGGATGTTATCCATCATTTGAAGTCTAATGTTACCCTGGGCCCTGATGGGCTCCTGAATGAATTGTATAAGCTCATGGGTGATTCCCTGGGGTCGGAATTGACCCTGGTGTTTAACACTATGTTGGAATTGGAAGATGTTCCTCTTAACTTTACTAAAGGAGCCTTGATTTTTCTACATAAAAAAGGGGATAAATCTGACTTGCATGATTGGTGACCTATATGCATGCTTATTGCGGATTGTAAGATATTGTCTAAAATTCTGGCTAACAGATTGTTATCTGTTGCGGATCTTGTCATTTCATCTGAGCAAGTTTGTGCTATTCCTCAGAGGAAAATGCAGGATCATCTTATTCGGGTGCAGGAAATTTTTACCTCTGGGTTTTCTGGTCAATTTTCAGGGTATGTTGTTTCTTCAGACCAAAAGTCTGCTTTTGACTCCATTTGTTAAGATTTTTTGTGGGAAATTCTTTTACATTATCATATTCCTCCTACATTTGTTTCTTGGAAACGATCTCTGTATTGGACCACCACTGTGGTCCCTCTGGTCAATGGGTGGCTGGGTCCCTAGGTTCCCATTAAGTGAGGTGTGAGACAAGGGTACCCCTAAGCCCCCTTCTATATGTCTTTTTTATTGACCCCTTATTACGTTAATTAAATATGTCCTCGAGTATTCGCCTGATTTCTCATCCTGCTGTTCAGGATACACCCTCCACTTTGGCTTACGTTGATGACTTGTGCTTGTTGACTGCGGATGCCTCCTTGGTTCAGGAAGCCCTTTCTGAATGCTTTTCCTTTGGTTTGGTCTGGTCTGGGGGGCTAGCTTGAATTTGGACAAGTGTCATGCTTTTGCGCTGGGCCTTTTTTCATAGGCTGTCCCCTCTATTGGCCCGATTTCTGTTTCCTCCTCCTCTATTTCTCTCCTGGGAATTAAGTTTGGCCCCAAGGGATTTATTTCCAAAATTGGGAGGAAAAGCTAGTTATTGAGTGTTTTAAGGTTTCTCAATGGAATCGTAGTGAGGTTGGGAAGAAAAAAACGTGTGTTTTTGGTGAAAACCTTTCTTCTTCCTATTTTTTTATATTTAAGTTATGTGTTCCCTATTCCAAAAAAACTTGAAACCCCTCTCTTGAGTTTGTTTTTCCAGGTGATATGGGGTAGTCATCTTAACCCAATCAAGAGGGATGTTCTTTATCTGCCCATTTCAGAAGGTGGGCTGCAGATGGTGAATCCGATTCTTTTCTTTTCTTTTTTTTTCTTTTCTTTTCTAGTGTTTTTTCATGTCAAATTTACAGCCTCTTTTGATTAATAGACAATGTGGGTGGGAGTGCTGGCTCTATGGTAATTGCAGTTCATGGTTCCAATCTTGGGAATGGAACTCTATTACAGTTCTCTGGGGTTCGGAAGTCCTTCAATACCTAAAAGACAATGGAAAATTACTCCTCATCAGCTCTTGATGGATCCTTCACATAAGATGTTTTATAGAAATTTATTGGCTTCTGTCTGTCCCTACCCTGACCCCTTACCTAAATGTGATGCCATGTATAGGGCTTTCCTGAAACTCCTGTTGGTGAATCCTAGGATCCCTGCACATATGTGGAACTTCCATTGGCTCTCTTGCCATGAGAAGATTAATGTCAAGAGTAATCACAAACATAAACAGCTTTCTGACAGGTTCTGCAGTAGACCACAATGTACTGCCTCCCTTGAAATGATTGACCATTTATTTTTTCGGTGCTCCTTTATTAAAGATTTCTGAACATATTTAGCAGTCCAAATGGGGGGAACTGCTTTTTTCTAGGATTTCATATACAAATCTTATATATGGCTATATGTCCTCTGCTTGGGGGAAATGGGATTTGGACACTTTGAATGTTTTATTTTTAATTATCAAATGGAATATTTGGATGTCCCGTTGTTTATTTACTTTACAACAACACCATTGCACTTATGTTGAATTATGCAACAAGATAGCTGCTGATGCCCGTGTAGTATATTTGTCGAACAGCTCACATCTTTCTGCCCTGGGCCTTTCTGGATTGTGAAAGCATTTGCCCTGGATCACTGATACAGATGCGGCTGTTACTTGAACTATGTGGGTATTGGTGTATTCCTTCTTTTTTTCTTTCCTTATTTTGTTTACCCTAGACTTGTTGTACTGGCCATTTGTTTTTGTCAGTTTCTTTTTGTCCTGATTCCTGTTTTGCTTCATTTGTGATTTTCTGTATTGTTCTTTTTTTTGGAACTGTACCGATTTGTTCTTTAATAAAACTTTCCCCTACTCTTTTTGAGAAGTGCCATGGGATCTTTAATGTCCACCTGAACAACCACCAGAACAGGCAGATGGGACCTCAGGTTAATGTCTCATCCAAAAGACAGCACCTCAGGAGTGCAGCATCCCCTTTATGATGCACTACAGTGCCAGTATTGAACTTTATCCCAAGTGCCCGGTGTGGGGCTAGAAAACCACAATCTTTCAATCTTCCAGTCTCAGAGGCGAGTATACAACCTGCTAAGCCACAGACAATGCCTGTCAGTGTAACATTTAAACCATTTATTGAGGACCGTTGTTCCCTCCTGGATGGATACAGGCCATCTCCCCTGTATAGACCTGTGTCCCTCTAGGTGGGACCTCAATCCTCAATGTAGCTGAACCCCTCCTCTCTGCATCATTCCTTCAACCATGTGTTGAAGTTCCTGGTATGGAGTATCCTATCTTTCCCCCTGTCATAGACAGGTATCACCTCAGAAAAGGCCATTAAGTGTGCTACCTGCCTTAGACCCCTCCTCAACTCCCTGAACTATCTATCTTCCAGCACTCACAGCTAGCTGCCCCATGCATTCCTGCTTAAGGTTGAACCAGCATAACATTTTGTGGTGATTTGCATGTATAGCCCATGATGCTTTATGTCTGATTTTGTATTTCTTTAAAACATGGCTTCCCGGCGAATGCCCTTTGGGGTAACCTTTGCCTCAGTGCTTATGCACTAAGGTTTTTTTTTTGTCTTTTAGCTTGTTTTTGGTTTTTTTTGGGCTCACCACGACCCAAACCCGATAGACCAACTTACGGTAGCTGGTTCATTCCACTGGGGTGTCATACAGATCAGGCACACTGATGAGTCCTGGTAGGGTGAAACACTTGACTGTGTCTTCTGTTGGCACCCTTTTCAGACTGTGCAAGACTCCTTTCAACACCATGAATTCCTGCTTAAAGTTGAACCAGCATAACATTTTTTGGCGATTTGCATATACAGTCCATGATGCTTTGCATTATAGGAGTATGTCTGATTTTGTATTTCTTTAAAACTTGGCTTCTCACCCAATGCCCTTTCGGGTATCCCTTGCCTCAGTGTTTACGCACTAAGGTTATTTGTCTTTTAGCTGCCCCATATCCACACAGCCAGCTTCCCCTGTACCCACACAGTCAGCCCCCTTTCCGTATCCACTGAGTTAACTCTACCTTACCACATACCCAGCTTCCCCACACACCCATCTCCTCCTCCACACACATGTGCTCAGCTTTCCCACAAACACAGCCAGCTCCCCCTGTACCCACAGATAACCCTCCACAGTATCCACAAAGCCAGCTCTGCTCTATCCACACCCTGCTATTCCCTATGCACATACCAATACCCCCACATACACATAAGCACAGCTACACACACACACACACACACACACACACATATGCCCAGCTTCTCACAAATAGAGACAGTTCCCCCAACCCGCATATCCAGATGGCCATCCCCATATCCACAAGGCAAGCTCTCTCCTACCCATCTGCCCTGCTTTTTCTTACCCACATTCCCAGCTCACACACATGCACACATGCCCACCTTCCCAAAAATGTAGACATCCTCCCTGTACCTACATGGCCAGCCTTCCCTTATATAAAAACTCAGCTCCCACCACCCAAAACCATCACCCCCCTACCTGCATGCCCAACTCCCTCACACATGCTCAGCTCCTCCCTCCACAAACATAGCCAACTCTCTCACCCTAAAACCTCATGGCCAGCCCCCCATATCTACAAGACCAGCTCCTCCTACCACAGCCTGCTTCCCTTACCCACATGTCCAGCACCCCACACACATGGAGTAGGTGCCCAGATGTCCCCACTTATGCTCAGCTGCACACACAGACATGCACACACACATACCCATGTGTACCCAGCTTCCCACAAGCACATCTAGCTCTCCCTCTTACCCCCATAGCTGCCAGACTCTGCACATGCAACATGGCCTCTCAGCCTTGTGTGCATATACACAAACACAAAATACACACACACACACACACACATATGCACACACACACACATCAAATTAATGGTTCAGAGAGCACAAATGCTTGAAAGTAATAACTTTGCCTATTCAAAAATGCTGTGTACCATGTTGGAAGCCACTCACTCGGGCCATTTCACATCATTTGGGAGTGGGTCAATTAAATGCAGCCCCAAATAAGAATTTTTCACTCAATCAAAAGGTCCAGAGAGCCTGTACAAAGCTGTGCAGCCCACTAACTTGTGAGTACATGTTGTAGTTCATTTGGAAATGCTGTGATACATTCGAGTCATCTAATCACATCAGCAGATCAAATACAACACAGTACAACTCCGGGCCATACTGTGTTCTCATACTGTATAGTGGGGACTAAACAAGCATTTGTCAATGCCAAATGTTTGCTTGCTGGCATTGGCATTGGTAGTGTAGGAGTTATAGAGCTGCATAATAGGAATGGCAGTGAAGTATTGAACTGAAGCCAACCCAATCACCACCCTGCAGATAGTGACAGGTATTGGGGTGTGCCTTTGGGTCATCAGGCATAATGGTCACGCCATTTCACCACACCCTACTGTGCAGACACCGACAAGTGTCATGGTGTGCCTTGGGGTCTTTGGCCCTTATGCGCACCCCATTCCATCAGGAAATATTGTGAGATGGGTGCAGTATAGGAGAATGGGGTGAACTTTGGGGCAGAAGAGTCCAAGGCACACTTCGATGCCTCTCAGTGGCTACAGAGTGTGGGTGGGGGTGGAATGGTATGAGCATTGCAGGTGACAATCCCAAGTCACAGCCCTGATGCCTGTCATTCTCTACAGGGTGGGGTGTTATGGTCGGAAACCCTAACGTCTCAGGCATTCGTTGGTATTTTCACTCCAAATTTTCAACATGGGTTTTTTGTGACCCCACCTCATGAACAGTGGCAATATCAGTTTGTTAGCTGAAAGCTGCTTTTGCACAGCGACTATGGCATTTGTCACCACAGGTGCAAAAACACATTCTGAACAGGATGTGAAAAATGACAGCTGTACTGTTCATGGGGAGGTGTAAAAATGGCAATGTTGAAAATCTGCAGTGAAAATATAAAAAAAACTGGTAAAGTCACGAGCGTGCATAGAAACTGTGCAATGTGCACCCATAATGTAATTAGTTTGGGAATTGTTTACACCAGATTGTCAACACAGGCATTTTGGGACCTCCAGTCATGAACAGTGTCACTGTGATTTTCTTTATCTGTCCCGAACAATGATTTCCCACAGCGACCACACATTTCTGTGCTGAAAGTGTGAAAACACATTTCAGCCATGTTGTGAAAAATGACAGCTGTAATGTTCATAAGGAAGTGTGGAAAAATGTCACTGGTGAAAATCTGGACTGAAAATATTACAAATTCATGAACTTACAAGGGTGCGTGGAAACTGCGCAATGCTCACTCGTAACACAGTCATTTTTAGCATTTTATTCACCAAATTTTCAAAATAGCCATTTTAAGATCTCTGCTCATGAACAGTGTCACTGTGATTTTCTAAATGTGTTCCATACATTGATTTACATAAACCATTTCATGGTTATACTTCATGAGCAGAAACATGTTTTCGAAGATGTGAAAAATGACAGCTGTATTGCTCATAAGGAGGTGTGGCAAAATGGCAATTTTGAAAATCTGGAATGAAAATATTGAAAATTTGCGAACTTATGGCGTGCGTAGGATCAGCGCAACAAGACGCTCATAAAACAGTCATTTTGGGAATTTTTTCACCAAATTTTAACATAGCCATTTAACACTTCTGCTCATGAACAGTGTGACTGTGATTTTCTTAATGTGTCCATACATTGAGTTTGCATACCCGACTGCGCCATTGTATGCTACATGGCGAAACACTTTGTTGGTGAGAAGTGAGAAATGACAGCTGTACTGCTCATAAGGAGGTGTGGTAAAATGGCAATGTTGAAAATCTGGAGTGAAAATATTGAAAATTCACGAACTTACGATGTGCGTACGAACACCGCAATGCATGCTCGTAAAACAGTCATTTTTGGGAATTTTTTCACCAAATTTTAAAATAGCCATTTTAATACCTCTGCTCATGAACAGTATCACTGTGATTTTCTTAATGTGTCCCAAACATTGATTTCACACACTGACTGCGTCATTGTGCGCTACATGCATGGAAACACATTTTGGGTGAGATGTGAAAAAAGACAGCTGTACTGCTCATAAGGAAGTATGGTCAAATGGCAATGTTGAAAATCCAGAGTGAAAATATTGAAAATTCATGAACCTACGAGCGTACGTAGGAACAGTGCAACGCACACTCGTAAAACAGTCATTTTTAGGAATTTTTTCACCAAATTTTCAACTTAGGCTTTTTGAGAGCCCACCTTATGAACACTAGCACTGTCATTTCATTAATTGATCCTGAAAGGTGATTTTGTGCGGTGACCGCAAAATCGCCCTCGGGCCCGATTAATGCCATGACAGTGATAGAATTCATGAGGAGGGTCCCAAAAACCCCATGTTGAAAATTTGGTGCCAAAATTCCAAAAAATGCCTTATATATGCAGCAAAGTTGAAAAAACCCTATTCATTACATTATATAGCTTACTGGCATTTCCTCAGTTCGCGGTCAGCTTTGAAGTGTGCAGACGTGTTCCTGGTCAACCGAAGATCGTCGCTCCGAGCTCGAGAGGTAAGTATGAGGTGATGTGGGAGAATAATGAGGAGTCAGGGTGCGTGAGGGTGGGCACACAGGTGGGATGGGGCAGGGAGACTGCGAGGACTGTTTTGTGTTTTCAGGTTTCTTTTTAATTATGACAGGACATTTGCCATGCTGGGGTGGGCTCCCAGCATGTAATTATGATGCAGATATTTGCCATGCTGGGGGTGGGCTCCCAGCATGCAGCTAAACTTTGGGGAGCACTGGAGCCACGAGGTTGGGCACCCCCGTCAGCTATTCCAACCGTTGCCATGCTGGGGTGGGCTCTCAGCGTGGCACTTGGTAATATCTTGGGGGGGTACTGTGGAGCTGACTGGGGACTGGGCACCCCAGTCGGTCAAACACATTGTTGCCATGCTGGGGTGGGCTCCCAGCGTGACACCTGGAAGACTGTTTGGGGGAGGGGGGAGAGCACTTCAGTGAGCACTTCCCTTATCTGATCGTGCTCACTGAAGCAGCTCTCTCCCTTTCAACTGTAAGCCACTGCATTCTCGAGTGCTGTCATAGACAGCTGCAGCATGCATTGGGCAACTGTGGCCGCACCTGCAAACACACGGAGGGAATTGGAAGAGGTGGTGCCACACCTCCAGAAACTCGGATGATGGCACTATGTTTCTTGCACATGCATACAAGCAAACATAAAAACACACACTAAAAAGTCTGGAGCCTGTACAGTGCTGTGTATACCAATAATATGTGAGCATGTGATAGACTTTGACACTAGCCACCACACCCACAACTTAAAACTATCGATATTTAACTTCAGGATGAAGCACACTAGTCTGAAAGTAATGAGTTTTGGCCAGGTTTGAAATGCTGTGCTGTTGTGGTACATGCAAGTCATCTCATTACATCAGCAGCAGGTCAAGTACAATGAAGTGCAGCTCCAGGCCCACTGTGTCCTCATGCTGTATAGAAGGGTAAAAAAAAAATAAAAACACTTTTCACACAGTTAAAAGGCAGACTCTGACACTATCCACCTGGCAACCCCAACTGAAAACTATTGAAATCTGACTTAGTGTTAGGGCTGATAGCAGTAACTAGGGAGTCCTCTGCAGCATCAAGCAACAAATGCAGAAAAAAACTAAATTCAAAATGTAAGGTAAGCTACTCGTATAAGCAAGGTTTTATAAAGTAAAAGTGTGCAGGCATCTGTGCGTTGTTTGGTGTATATAACCCTCAGAGCACAACCAGTTCCTCAAGTCTTGTAAGGAGCTTTTACACTACCAGAGCTGCACTGGTGCCAGTGGTGCAGCTGAGTTGCACTGGTACAGATCTGGCAGTGTAAAGAGCTGCTGAAGCATTGCAAGTTGCTCCACTGCATTCCATTGCGGAGCCGAGCATTCCCTGATTTGTTGGGAATGCAGATCAGTTGGCACTGGTGCAGGCATTTTTTGCAAGTGTGTAAAAATGCTACTTTGCCTGCACCAATGTCACTGCAATTCACAAACCCTTCTGCCAGAAATGCCCCCAAAACATGGGAAGGACACCAGGAATGCTGCATAGCTGCAGCATGTAATAAGATGTGGCTGGTGGTGCGATCAGAATGTAGGAAGACAATTCAGACAGCAGCACACCAGTTAAGTTGTATGTAAAAGAGCCTATAGTGTGACCAGTCAGAAGTCAATCAAAGAAAAAAAATGCAGCTTACTTTCCAGGGGTGTAGCTAGTTTTTTTTTATTCTTGTTATACAGATGGGCACAGTATGATAAATGTCCTGAGTAGGCAGGGAGTTTGAGGTTCACCTAGGTCCCCGCTTGAAACAATATCATTTATTTATTTAGCTTTTGGTGACTAGGTAAGTACACTAGACAAGTAATATGCCTATTTTCAGGAACGACCCGGGAGAGTACAACATTGTGAAATACATGGTGGTATAGGGATTATACAAAAAACAACATAGCAGATAGTTTCACTAGAGCGGAACAGTACAAGGTGACATTTACAAGGTATCAACAGAGGTAAAGCACTCTAGGTAAACATCCAATTTCAGACAGTGTGAGGTAAAACAGAGTTACTGGTTAATTTTCATCCAATTTCAGGCAGTGTGAGGTGAGAGAAAAACTGGCGATTTATGATATGAACAAATTATAACTCGGTCAAGTGCCAGGTGTTAACGGGTAGTGTCTCAGACAAGTGCCAAGAGAGGATTCGTTAAGGGCTAACCATGTGCATTTTGTAAAGCTTCACGGGCCTAGCTGTACGAGGACATTGCTCTATGGGGGTTTGGGACAGACACACTCAGAGGCCAACTTTAGAACACTCCACAGGTGTCTACAAAAACTATGGAAGGAGGGGGCCAATCGAACCTGCTCAGGAAAGGAGTTCCAGAGTCTAGGTGCACTTGCCACAAAGTCCCTGTCCCCCATGAGGGTGCAGGTAGGAGGAACTCTTAGCAGTCCAGAGACCTGTGATCTAAGTGAGTAGGAGGAGTGGTCCGCCAGCAGAAGTAGCTGTGACAGCCCCAGTGGGGTGCCTGTTCTAGTCACTTTGCCCACGAGACATCCAAGCCCAAAATCAAGGTAACTAGATGGTGAGAGCCAGCCAAGATTTTCATAGAGGTTGCAATGATGGGTAAGCCAGGGGGGGGCAGCCAGGGCAAAACGACAAATTTTGTTGTAGGTCGTGGACCACCGGGTGAGGTGGGTTTTAGCAGAGCTGGCAAATAGGTGCAGGCCATAGGAGAGGGAGGGGAGCATGACACCTCTCTCGAGGGCCAGATGAGCTTCAAGGGTGAGGTTGTATTTGGCTCTGTAACCCATGCCCAATTTGCAGTTCACCAATCTGCAGACATTTAGTATGTGACTCCCCATGTCAAGTTGGGGGTTGAGCGTAACTCCAAGGTATCTGATGGAATTAACAGTTGGGAGGGGGGTTCCGTCCTGGCATTTGATGTGCAGGGGAGCTGGCACGGCTTTGATTTTGGGTGCTGTGCCAAATAGCATAGCCTGTGTTTTTTCAGGTTGAGAACCAATTTATTTTTAGTTACCCAAGCCTGGATATTGTTGAAGTCATCAGACAGTTGCTGATTTAGAGACTCAATGTCCCTGGAGTGGGCCATGATGACCAGGTCATCGGCATAGAGAGTGGCACTGCAGTTTGTAACTGCCGCCAGTAAGTGATTGACAAAGAGGGAGAAGAAGAGGGGCCCCAGGACCGGCCCCTGAGGGATGCCTGAGGTAACCGGTAGTGGTTCAGAGATCACTTTGTTAAATCTAGTCATCTGCATTCGACCATGTAGATAGCCGGTGAACCAGTTCATTGCAGCAGAGGACAGACCCAGAGACCACAGCTGAGTGCGGAGCAACTCATGATCAACAAGGTTGAAGGCCTTGGACAGGTCAATAAATATGGCTTCAGAGAGTTTGCCCTGATCCATGGCTCCTCTGATACTGGACGAGACAGAGACCAGGGCTGTGGTCATGCTATGCCCCTTCTGAAAGCTGTGCTGGGCTGGGGATAGCAGATCGTGGGCCGTTATGTGGTCAGTGAGTTGTTCAGCCACAACTTTTTCAAGGAGCTTGCTGAGGGAAGACAGAATGGCTATTGGACGATAATTGTCCAGGACCTTAGGATTGCCCTGCTTCAGTACAGGTACTATCCTGGCCACCTTCCAAATGTCAGGAATAACCCCTTTCACTAGTGACAGGTTAAAGATATGGGCTACAGGGGAGGCTATGTGGTGGGCATCTAGCTTAAGTAGTTTAGGCTCCAGATTGTTGGGCCCTGGACTTGAGTACTGGGAGAGGCCAGAGAAAAGGTTAAGCATGTCTGAGACTGAAACAGCTCTGAAACAGAAAGGCGGTTGGGGGGAGGAAGTTGCCCCCAGCCCTGGTGTAGAAGGGGGGCCAGCGTAGATCCCAGGAGACGGGAAAAGTGCGGCATAAGCCGACAGATCAGTGAAGTGAACGTTTAAGGCATTGGCAATCGTGTGGGAATTGTTGCAAGAGACCCCTCCAATGACCATGTCAGATACCCCGGCACTGGTGGGGCCACTGACAAGCATTTTGATATTTCTCCAGAACCTTCTGGGATCATTGGCTGAGCTGAGTAGGGCAGACTTATAGAAGTCACTTTTTGCGGTCCTGATTGCCTTTTTGCTCTTATTCCTTAGATATCTGTATCGTTGGAGAGCTGTCTGATCTAGGGAGCTTTTGTAGTGGGACCAACACTTGTCTCTGGCCCTCATGAGGGCAAGGAGACTCCCGTGCAACCACGGGGTGATGGACCCACTGACCCTCCTTGTGACAACGGGGGCATGTTTGTCCTGCAAGGCCACGAAGGTGGAGAGAAAGAGGGTGGCAGCTGTAGAGGGATCAGATGTTCCCAGCACCTCTGACCAGTTGGTGGTCCTTAGGTCCTCCCTGAAAACTTCAGGTTCAAACCTGGCATAGTTCCTTATATGGATGATTTTATGGGGGGCTTTTGGGGTAGGCATTCTCCACACTCCATACACTGGGGAATGGTCAGAGATAGAGTCTGGGAGGATCCCTACAGAGGAGATCCTTTCAGGTCGATTAGACAGGATCCAGTCCAGAAGGGAGCTGGAGTATCCATTAGCTGATCGTCTGGTTGGCTCCTGGATAAGTTGTGTAAGGGAGTGATTAGCAATCAGGGATTCATACTGCTTTGCATTACCACCGGCCCAGTTTAGGTTTATGTCATCCAAGATAACAAGTTCATTATCACCGGTACTGGGACCTACTGTGTCCAGGAGATGGGTCAAGCCTGGAAGGCCTCCTTTTGGTGGGTTGTAGGCGCAGGCCACGTGCAGTTTTTTAGTATTCCCAAGTAGGAGCAGGACATGAAGCAGCTCACAGGGGAATGGGGTGGACAGCGGGTGAGCCACCTCAGTAACCTTCGGATGGTTCTTGTAATATATCAAGATACCACCTCCCCGTTTGTTCCCAGGTCTATCCGGTCTTATTAATTCATAACCAGGGCGTGCACATGCTGCGTTGGGAGTGGAGGCTTTCAGCCAAGTCTCGGTCACTCCAAGAATATCTGGCTTGTAGAGTGAGACCCAGGTGACTAACTCATTGAAGTTAGGTAGTAGGCTCCATATATTGAGGTGAGCAACTTTGAGTCCCTTGCCCAGCCTCCATTCGGGGGGGGGGTAGTGGGGGCCAGGGAGCTAGGGCCAGGGTTAGATTTGATGTCACCAGACAGAGCTAATATTATGGGGAAGATCCATAGGGGGTACCGTCAGTGGGCAGCCACTCCAGACGAGGGCTTCCTTACTAGGAAACGCTTAGTACGGCTGAAGGACAGTAGTCCTCTGAGGTCAAGATAGCTGGTAGGACAGTACAGTGTTTTGGAGAAGGCTAGTAGGTTAGAGAAGAAGTAGTCAGGTGACACATCCAGGGGAGGCATATTCCAGCAGTCTCTGATTATCATAGGGGGCTGGAGACCACTTGGAGGAGTGTGAGCCCCGTAAAGAGCCCCACTAGGATGACGGAGATCAGAAGGGGTGGTAGGACGTCACCTTGCTGGACCTTGAGGGACTCCCACAGTTCGGTGGGGAGTTCCCTAGGGGGCCCCATTGTGAAGAGCTGCAGGTGCCTGGGCCACCTCATGACCCTCTGGGAGGACAACTGTAGTGGGACAGACCTCGCAGTGTCCACAGTGAGGGATTATAGCAGTGGCAATCAGAAATAGGGAGTATACCTCAGGCACTAAGTAGGGGGCCGGGGTGAGGAGTAGGAAATAATAAGGCCCACTTGTCACAAGTGTAGCACTAGTAGTCACAGGAGAACAGCAATTGTTAAGAGAGAAAAAATGCTAAATTCAGGAACATTAGATTCAGGAACGCAACAAATAGCATTAAGAAAGCATAGATCAAATTTAAAAGACATTAAGTTGTACTGAAATTATAACCACTATGATCACCTGGCAGAGGTTCAGGACAGGGGCTATCTCCTGGTGCTGTGAGCTACAGTGAGCCTCAGAACAGCAGGGCAGGGTTTACCCGGTTCAGTAGCGCTAGTTGAGCCACCCCACTGGTTATGGGAATAGGAAAACACTTGTTGCACTGTTATTGGGACTTCCTCCAGGCCATAATTGGTCGAGTCAGTGCTCTGGGTGCGAAGCTAGTGCACATTTAATCAGAGGAGGGAATGAGGTGGGTGGGGGGGCCAAATATTCAGTGTGGTGTGCAGTCGCCTGCACCAGCAGGGGTAAAGAATACTTTCAGGATTGTCTGAGGAGGCTCGCCGGTACAGCGATCACTACCAGCACCTCAGACTCGGTACAGTGGCACGCAGCTCGGGCGGGGGAACCGTCCAACGACAGGTCGCGCCGCCTCCCTCCTCCGTCTCAACTAGAGCAGGTGGTCTGGCTACGGAATGTCTGGAGAGCAGGGGACCACTCGCCTTTAAGAGAGGCGAGTAGCCAGCATTACTTTGTAGAGGTCCAATGAGCAGCAGGAGTGCAACGGCACCAAGTCCAAAAAAGTCTGGAGCAGGCGTGGAGGCATGACTGGGTCCGTTAGCATGTAGGGACAAAGGAGATTCCAGGAAGCATGCAGATAAGGGTGGTTGTGATCCCTGATTTCGCCCTCGCTGCAAGACGCTCCCTTTCCTAGTAGTGTCCGACAATTCAGTGTGGTGTGCAGTCACCTGCACCAGTAGGGGTAAAGAATACTTTCAGGATTGTCCGAGGAGGCCCGCCAGTACAGAGATAGCTACCAGCACCTCAGACTCAGTACAGTGGCACGCGGCTCGGGGGACCGTCCAGGCATAGGTCACCCTCACCTCCCCTCCTCTGTCTCAACTAGAGCAGATGGTCTGGCTACTGGTGAATTGTGAGGGACATTTTGCACCTTTGTGAATGCTATTTATACCTTTTTTCTTACTTTTAGAAAATATACATACATGTACAATACTTGACTCTGTATGCTAGCACCCCCCACAAACACACACACACACACACATGGCCTACGGTCTGTTTTTGGGGGCCTTGCATCTAGTACACACACACACACACACACACACACACACACAACACACACACAATGCTGCCTACACACATCTCCCACAAACCCCGCTGCAGCCAGGCCTGCCTGAGCGCACTTCCTGCCATGCCCATGCTCAAGCCCAAATACACTTATTCATTAAAGTAACAAGCTCCTGGTCCAAACAACCAAGAGAAAGGGAACCGTATGTTTTAAAGGTACTATAAGCTGCCTGCACACCACAGTAGTAATCACAGACAGCTGTACTATGTCAGAATCTGACTGATAGCATTGTCATACCCAGCCTGATGAATCCACACACCCACCCTCCACCACAGTGCAGAGCGACCATGCCAGCCTGAGTCCTCAGCCCAAGGCATATGCCTAGGTTACAGCACCCCCATCACCTCCTGGTCCATTTAAGCTTGAGAATGGGATTTTTTTCTGAGTAGTATAAGCAGGCAGCACACAAAAGAAGAAAGCTCAGATGACTGTAGTATGTCAAAATCTTAATGACTGATAAGTGTCACAGACAGCATGATGCAGCCCCAGCCCCCACCATGGCATGGCACAGCACAGCCAGGACAGCCTGAGCCCCAACCTAAGTCTCTTTCCCAAGCCCTAGCACTCTATCCCTTATGTTAAAATTATGTTAAAGCCCTCCTAATCGGACCTTGGGTCCTTCTTTCTTTCTTTTCTTTCTTTCTTTCTTTCTTTCTTTCTTTCTTTCTTTCTTTCTTTCTTTCTTTCTTTCTTTCATGGATTACAAAATCTATGAACCAGAGACTCTTTTACAAAGGTTCCACATCAGAAAAACATATGAATACAACAGCATATAAAAACAATACTTTTGACATACACTTTGATAACACAAGATATGCACAATTGGGGCAGGGTAGAATACCATCATGTCGGTACATTCAGAGGTAAAAAGCAAGTTGACCGGGGAGAAAATGAACATGGAGGTGTGGAGAAAAATGTATATATTCTGTAAAAAACATAACCAATAAAAGATCAAGACAATAGTAAGGTAATAGTAAGAAAATGATGCTGCTGGAGGCAGGTGTTATTAGAAGGTAGGGGTGAGGTGTACAGAATGATGGGAGAGGTAGAAACAACAGACACTTATAAGGGAAGAGTAGGGGGAGAGTGTAGGCATGATAAGAGAGGGGGTGGAGTAGTTAAGGTGAGACCATACTGAATACCATAGAGGGGTGGGGGGTAGAGAGGGGTTGAGAGGGCAGGGTAGTATTGGTGGGAGCAATATCAAGAGTAGGTGGGTGGGAGGGAAGGGAGGTAGTGAGAGAAGGAGGGGTTGAAGTATGGGGGTGAGGTGAGGGGTGGGGAAGTATGTGAAATGGGAGGGAGTGGGGGGGTTTAGGGGTAGGAAGGAGAGAAAGGTGCCACATAGGAAAGGAGCGACTTATAATCAGCAGTCACAGATACTAAGTGCAGAGAGATGTTTCATATGATTAAACTTAAAAGGGACAATCCTGGACTCTTCCCCAGTACCAGTGGGGAGGTTATTTAGCTGGCAGTATGCCCTGTATGAAAAGCAATGCTAGGCCTGGGAGATGATGCAAAAAGGTACTTGATATGCCAGTTTAAACATGCCCTGAGTTTGGTGGGAGTTAGATGTGTGGATTAAGTATTTCTGAGTGGCTGGGGTAGACTTGCTAAGACTGATTTTTTTTGCCAGAAGGCACGTCTGATAGGTGATTCTGCCCTTCAGGTTTAACCAGTTGGTCTGTGTATACAGATCACAAGTATGCGTTAGCCTGTGTGCTCCAGTAATGAACCTGAATGTCTTGTTGAGGGCTGTGCAGATCATTTTGAGTGTGGTGTCCGTGGCTGCTCCATAAACAACTAAGCCATAATCAGTAATAGATATACTTGAACTAGTTACAGCACTCTGGAGTGCATTCGGGGTCATGCAGTGCCTGTGCCTGTAGAACAGTCCTATCCTGGTATTAACTGCCCTTGCAACAAGGTCAGCGTGCACACCATAGGAAAGGGAGGCATCAAGCGTGATCCCAAGGTACTTGAAATTTGGGACTTGTTCAAGCGGTGAGCCTTCATTGTTCAGTATGGTTAGTTTGTGCAAGTTGTACCTGTTGTGTGGGCTATAGAAGAGCATGGTCTTAGTCTTCTTGTAATTCATTAGCAGCTTATGGTTTTTAAACCAGGCCTTGATGTCAGAGAAACTAACCTGGAGCTGTGTTTCAGTGGGGAGTGGGTCAGGTGGACTGTTATAAATTATGGCATTATCTGCATATAGCAGCATATTATTGGAGCATGCCTTGGGGAGGTTATTGAGGAAGACACTAAAGAGTAATGGGCACAAGATCGAGTCTTGGGGAACACCAGAAAACACTTGCCTACTATCAGATAAGATGCCACTTATTTTGACTCATTGGGACCTACTTCCAAGGTAACTACAAAACCACCCAACTGCGTCATTTAATAGGCCAATCTCATGGAGGGTGTTTAACAGGAGGGTGTGGCTGACTATGTCAAAAGTTTTTGTGAGAGCGATATAAATTGCCCCCACAAGCTGCCTTTGGTCCAGGGCATTATGTATAAAGAAGGTGTACTCACGCAAGACAGCGGTGGTGCTATGCACCTTCCGGAACCCATGTTGTTGTGAGCATTGGATTTGGTACTTCTCTAGGAACTCGTTTAATTGATCTGCCACAATACATTCAAGCACCTTTGGGGGATTGAAATTGGGCAGTAATTAGTGTGCTGGAAATCATCACCACTTTTATGTACAGGCATAACCTAGGCTGCTTTCCACCACTGAGGGAACTGGCCGAGACATAGTGACTTATTTAATAGCTTTGTGAGAGGTGTTAGGACTTCATCGATAGTTTGACTAATGAGTTTAAGATCTAGTGAGTCACTACTAAATATAGACTTTACGAGCACCCTTTATCAGGTACATTTTATCCTCTATCTGAGAGACCGTCTTAAAGTGGAAAGGGAGATGACCTAGAGGGGTGTCACGGCTCCCAGTGTCAGTTGAGTTGTTGGGTACTTTGAGGAAGTTAGGGGGAAGTATACCACTCAGGTCAGAGAAGGCCATGTTGAAAGTGTCGGCAATGAGCTTGGGGTCCTGGGTGACTACCTCATTTATCTCCAGCATGGAGGGGGATGACTTATTGGAATTGCCTGTGATGTCTTTGATGTCACTCCAGAATTGCCTACTATTCCTCCCAGGAAATTGTGAGCTCCTCTTTGAAGTGGTTGATTTTTGCTAGGCAGACCTCCCTGGTACAGACATTCGTAGCACCTTCCTAGCAGGTCAGATCCTGATCCTCCTTACCATCTCTATACTTGTTGCTTAGGGAAGCTGCTATTTGCTGTTACTCTACACTCCCTTAAACATGACTCTCTGAAATGTTATATGGAAGCCGACTCACTCCAGTCAGCTCAGCTCACTAACTGTCAAACTCAAGGATGACAATCAGGCAGGCATAGACAGGCCAAGACAGAGAAAGCCAGGGCACTCCTTCAGGATGGAAGGCAGTGGTGGCAGCAAGAGAAGACTGCAGTAGGACCAGGCGTGGAGGTTGGGCCAGGGAATTGGATTAATTTAGATACTCAGCCCAGTACAGTAGTCAGACTGTTACAGTCACTAACTGCAGCACACACTGCTGGAGCAGGCCATATGTACCTACCGGGGATAGCCACCCTAAGCTGCAGGCAAAAATATGGAGAGGTCAGGTACTCAACATACAGAACAAGGAGTCAGGGCTTGTTGCAGTTGGGCACAAGTTTCAATTTTTTTGTGCCATAGGCACAGAAAGGTTGAAATTAGCCAGCCCAGTGACACATAGAGCTCAGGTGCTGAGTGCCTTACCTCCCACCATGGTCGTGACCCAAGTTTGGTAATGGACCTGTGTTTCTTGGGCGCTGAGGAATCATGGTGGCAGCACTATGGGACAGCACAGGAAGGTACCCAAAACCAGGATGCCAGGGGCATCTCCATGGAGGTGGAGTATGCACATACAGCATTGCATGTACATGGGTTCAATAGGGGAAAAAATAGGAGGAAACTCTAACCACAGAATGGTTACAGCCCAGCCTCTTGTAGGCCCCATACCAATGACTGGGCACCTCTGATCCAGGGTCCTGTGGTAGAACTACTGGAGAAGGTAAGTCCCAGAAAAATTGGTTAACAGTTCTGGGGAGACCGGTCCAGATGGTGGCCAGTTGGGCTACTGAAGGAGAAAAACAGCTTTGTAGAAAATAAGGCATAGTGTGTTGTATAGTCATTACTATATATAAAAGAAGAACTGGTACCTATAGTACAACATACAGAGGATTGAGAATGCAGTTTCTGCTGACTCCTTGTCCTGTATGTGGAGCGCCTGACCATTCCATATTTTTGCTTGCAGTAATCAGTCTGTTACAAAATGAATGACAGACATGCCTCACTACCACAGCTAAGTCTCATACTGCTGCACTTCACTGACTTCAATCCACTCCCACGTGTTCACATGTGCACCTTAGTATGTTGGTTCAGGTCACTGTGTCTTGAAAAAATTTCAGCCAAACTATTGCCATTGGCTTTGGGAGGGGGCAACTATAAGATAAAATGATTGGCAGGCACTTGCAACAGCAATCGGAGATCCTCAGTACCAGCAGCAATGTGTAAGGCTGGTGCCATAAGGGCATTTCAGGCTACTGAGGAGGCCTGGCTGGGCCCTGAATCTATTCTATACAGTACCATACCCCCCACCACCATAATTCATCTCCAAGTTATGCCACTATTACTGTCTCTGAAATTTAATTTTAGGATGTTGGAGAAGTAGTGGATCCTTTGAGCAGTGTCTAGCAGATTAGAATTAGCAAAGCCAAGGTTAGTAGATGAAAGTGGCGACAAGGCAGTATAACAGCCACAACTAACCTTTTAAATGATGAAGCTTGCAGCTGCTCTTCTTGTCTTCACTCCAGTTCCAGATGGTCTAGCTAATTGTATTCTGGAGCGAAGCATTAAGCATGCCTCCCCTTCCTCCGACACCAGCCATGAATCAGCAACCTGCAGAAAGCCAGCAAAGGTTACTGCATGTTAAATTTCTATAGGCAGATTAGAATGCTCAAAAATCCAGTTATCCTTAGGACGTTCATTTTTGCTACTCAGCATGTGTAAAAGACAAAACATGTTTTTGATAATATCTCAAAAATTGCATCAGCTGGGGTAAAAACAAGTTAAATAGCACACTTCTTGGACAAAACTCTATCAAAATTTAAAGTTTCAGATTTAAAGTCTCAACATTTTGGAGCTATTGTGCAAAACTAAACTCTTCATTTTTGTGAATGTATGTATTTTTAACCTTCTAGAACTTTTCCCCTGCTGAACTGATTGTTATGAAATTTACATGATCCAAAGATCCTGACTCAGTTCTGCCCATGCCAATATTTAATTAACTCAGTCAATGATGGCTGCACTATTAAGGTAAATAAATTGGTGAGTAACCTTAAAGAGCCTACTCAACATGAGTATACTACTGCACCTGTACAAAATAAATATATTTATACAATGCCGGGTGTATAAAAAATTGCATATAAATGTATTTGATTTTGGTGCATGCATGAGTTGTGGACCAGGATGGCAGCTTGAACTTCAGCTCTGTGGCACCTTGCAGAGAAATCCATTTAAATATTGTGATTTCTGAACTGAACTGCACAAGACTGGGCTCATTCGATGGTTAAAAATCAAGGCTAATGAACTAGAACGCTGCAAACTTAACAGTTCAACTTCACCAGAGATAGTCATAAAAGAACGTGGTGGCTGACTGGCATCACTGACAGGAGTTGCAGCAGAGGCGCCAATGGCTACAACAGAGGGAGCAGAGATTAATGGTCTACTACAGCAGGTGCCGAAAGAAATCACAGCTTTCAAATCCTCAGTTGCAGGCTTGGAAAAATAGGTGCAAGTTCTTCAGCATAGAACTCAGGATACAAAGATGTACCTATCCTACTCAGACTAAAAAGACAGTCACCATGAGGTGAGGATTCAGGAGCTGGAGTGCCTGGTCCAGCTCCTATGGAACCAGGCAGAGGACACAGAAAACTGCAGCAGGAAAAACAGCTTATGATTTGTAGGTTTTCCCTAGGGTGCTGAGAGAAAATATCCAATTGCCTTTTTACAAAACAAGCTACCCAAACTGCTAAAATGCATCTGGAAACCTGGCTTGGAGATTGAGAGGATACACCACACCATGGTACCACCACCCAAGGAGGGAGGCAGACCCTGACCCCTCTGGCTAAATTTCTGCAGTACTCTGAGAAAGAATGAATCCTGGTCCTGGCAAGAGAAAGATGCTCCCTTACCTGGTAGAGTCAAAGAATTTATGTTTTTAATGACTACTCAACATAATTGGTAGCAAGGAGGAAGTACCACGCAAAGGCTAGGAGAGCTTTTCAGACCTACACATTTCACCCAAACTGTCATATCTTGCCAAATGACAAGTAAATCAAAATAGAGCATCCATCACCTTTGAGATGCTTGAAGAAATGGCATACATTGTTATGAACTGGGCTGACAAAGCCCCGCAGATGTTGGTCCACTCAGAGCTAATAGTGGCATCCCACCAGGAGGCATGGCAGACTTGGCATGGTCTAACCACAGTGGCAGGGCCTACAGAAAGCTCACCAGACACTGGCAGCATGGAATGGCAGGCAACTAACTCCTAATGCTCTGGTAGGAGGCAGAGAGATAATGCAAGACCGGGACAGATCAAGACTAGGGCCTGGGTACAGAGATTGCATTAGGGACTCAGGATCCTCAACTGCCAGATCAGACTCCACTGAGGAGCCTGCACCCAAGAGTCTAGAACAAGACTGAGAACCATGAATCTCCTCCCTATGCTGAAACACCCTGAGACAGGAGACTAACACTCACCCATCCACCCAACAGCCAAGTCATGGGCCAAAGCAGTCAACATCAGAGAGCAATGACTGCAGGGGGCTAGTGGAATGGATGGTGGGCACCCTCTGGAGTGGGCAA
This sequence comes from Neoceratodus forsteri, assembly GCA_016271365.2. Lineage (NCBI taxonomy): Eukaryota > Metazoa > Chordata > Ceratodontiformes > Ceratodontidae > Neoceratodus > Neoceratodus forsteri. The sequence continues at coordinate 10,840,402 of CM057451.1, forward strand.
GACAAGCAGCTACACGGGCCCCCTTAACCACAAAGACTTGAATATATGAACTTTAAGTATATGCTGCACTGAGGCATAGTTTCACTATTTCATCTCTTGTTGTTATTAGTAATTGCTTAAAGATGCTGTTTACTTGAAGTTTTCCCTCCTCCCTGTTAAGGAGCCTGGAGAGCCCAACCACCCCTCAGCTCTGAGGGATCCAATATTTCAACCCCCTCTCCCCTTTCATGGCTTAACTAGTATGTAAGCTATGCTGCACACAGTGCTACACACATAAACTGGTCTATCCATTTTGATCAATGCAACCTACTATGCTGTGGTAGCAAACTGATGCACTAGGGGAAAGGTGAGATGACCAGACACTGTCCAGCCTGTGAAATTTACAAACCCGACCTGACTTTAGAAGATCTCTCACATACCCTTCCATGAAGCCTGCCCTATCCCCATCATCACAAAGGACCGGGTTCTTTAGTATTGCACTCTCACATGCTGAAGCTGCCCCTTAGGACTAACTCACACATTTGTGAGGGACAAACAAATGGGGGGAATGCCTCTGCTGCCTCCCTCAGAGAAGGAACTAGCTACCAAACCACTAGTTGAAGTCCTACCAGCATCTCTAATTGAAATGCCATTGGTAGCACTTTCCCAACTCTTCCCTGCTCAATTTACATGGTCTGAAGACATTAAGCTAATTCCTGTTCCCACACAGAGAAGAGCTGTGCATTGCATTTATCTGACCTGCTCACATGTTCATGCAGGCAAGCACCAGTCTGCCAAATGTGTGTAGGGCTGAAGCACAAAATGGTGGTGAGGACAGCTCCCTCTTCAAGTATGGCTGCAACAATACTTACTGGGAGAGTGAGTGAACTGCTAATCCCCCAGGTTTCATAGTCTAAACAATTGGAACACATTCTTCCTGAACCATAAAGCACTGAGAATACAGACCAGGATGATCAGGCGGTGCACTGGCAGAAAGCAGAACAACCACATGTTGAGTTCTGCCAGACCGTGGGGGGGCGGGATTATGGGCCATGTTGATTCACTTGGGTGGGCTTGCCCCTCATGACAGTAGTGGCTAAAGGCACACAGATCATTGGGGGCAGCATTTCTGGGAATCTTTACTGGTCCTCCCCCCCCTTGAGCAGACTAGTAGAAGTTCGTCATATGTTATGATCATGATTATTATTGTTACTTGCTGTTCTGGGCCACAGAAAGTGGGTCAAACACATATGGTGCCAACCCCACCCACCAAAGATGGACAGCACATAGCTGACCCAGTGGCTATGAGGGTTCAGGCGCTGGACGCCACACCTCAGAGCCACACTAGCAATCCACATTTGGGAGCAAGCTCAGGGCTCCAGGGATCAGCAGGGGAGGAGAAGGTTTGAGCATCAGCAGACAGCTCACCTTCTCAGAGGGAGGGCGGATGTAGGGGTCGGCAACACTGTGCATCACAGTGGTGGCTGGGAGTTACTGATCTGACAACCCTCTGAACATGGGGAGGCAGGACACAGCAGACTTCAGCAAGGCACATGTGTGCACCTACCAGGATATCATTGCATGTCCACGCTCACCATCGGGAGGTAAGGGAGTCACCAAGAAAAGGGAACCACCCCGATCCCTGGGATGGCCTTGATGTGCCAGTGACCCAATGCCCACTGTTGGACCCCATCCATCAGGGTCCCAATCACAGCCCATGCCTGCAGAAATTGGATTCAAGGAATGCCTCAGCAGTGGAGATGGCCTGCCCTGGGGGGTACAAGCAAGGGAGTATTTAGCAGGTAGGAGTGTGGTACTGGAGCTCGGGAAGGGGACTCGGGGTGGGTGAGGTCTCAGGCCAGATGGGAGAAGCCAAAAATGTGACATCCGAGAGACTTCTCAAGGATTGGCAACCAGAGGGAAACAGAATTAAAAAAAAGATGGGCCGCACATAGGTTTGGACCAAGGGACAGTGGAATCAAGGGAGCCATACCTCACATCTGTCACATTACTTGGCTCTAAATGGTTCTCTCAGGTTGAAATGTTATTGCTTCTGTATACTGTTCCTACTTGAATGTTTTCTATGCCCAAAATATCTATATACCAGACAGCAAGTCCAGGCAGAGATGTCCAAAAAATTATTCTGGGACACACTGACACCTGGTACCACAGCCTCCTACATGATTTACTCATAGGACCCACTCGCACTACATGCACCATTAGATATACATACTGGATGTGGAGCATCATGCCCTATAGGGTTGCACTGAACCAGTAACATCCCTCAGTGACAATACCTACCCAGTATCAAACCTTCACATGAGAGAGACATGCTACACCCTACTCTATGGATTGTTGGCCATAAAAGGTACCCTTCCATACCTGCATGCAGTGCTCGATCTCAAGTCTTGCTGAATCACATACAATTAAATGGGACAAATTAGTACTAGTTCATGGAGAGCAATGAGTACCAATGCCCATAGTCTGAGTAACAAGCTTCCTGAATTAGTGGCCTTGATGGAGGAGTAACATCTGGATATCGTGGCAGTCACAGAAACATGGTACACACAAAACCATGACTGGGACATAAACATACCAGGATACACTATCTACAGGAGGGACAGGGAGGGTAAAAGAGGAGGAGGAGTAGCTCTTTACATAAGGGAAGGAATCAAAGCAACAGAACAAAAAGGAAAACAGGGAGGAGAAGAAGCACTGTGGGTAAATTTGGAGACCGGCAATGGCACCACAACTGCATAGGGTTGTTTACAGACCTCTCTCAGGGGAGAAATGGACAAGGAAATGATAGAAAAATACTTAGAATGGCAGAAAAGGAGAGATATTGCTGATGGGTGATGTGAATATGCCAGATGTTAACTGGAATGCAGTTGCAGCAGCCACTTCAAGAGTGGGTTATTCTAGATGCCCTACAAGGGCATGCCTTAGACAACTAGTATTGGAGCCCACTCGAAGGGAGCAATCTTAGACCTGGTTCTCTCAAATGGAGATGAAGAGGATCACAGATGTAGAAGTGGGTAAGCCATCTGGGAACTAGCGACCATCGAACAGTATGGTTCACAATAACCACAGCAATAGAGTCAAGCCTTACAAAGGCAAAAGTACTGGACTTTAGAGGGCTGACTTTGCCAAAATGGGTGAGTGCTCTAAGGAATGCATTAGCAAATGGGCAGGAAGGAGGGGTGAAGAACAATGGGGAATAATAAAACTGCCATCACAGAGGTAACAAGCCTTTGTGTGAAGCAAATTAACAAAATGAAATGATGTAAGAAACCACTATGGTTCTCAAAGGAAGTGGCAGTGAAGGTTCAAGAGAAAAAGAAAGCATTCAGGAGGTACAAGGAATCACAGAAGGAGCAGGACAGGGAACTGTATCAGTTAAAGCAAAAGGAAGCTGGGAAGGCAGTCTGAACAAGCAAAGGCCCAAACTGAGGAAAATATAGCCAACTCAGTTAAGAAGGGATAAACCTTTTATAGGTACATCAGGGAGTGAAGGAAGACCAAGGGAGGGATAGTGAGGCTTAAAAAAGAGGAGGGAGGGTAGGCAGAGGGTGACTGTGAAAAGGCAGATATACTAAACAGATATTTTTGCTGAGTATTTACAAAGGAAGTGGGGGAGGTACCTAAAACAAACAGTAGAAACACTCTGGATACAGAAGTTGATGCCAGCCCATTAACAGAAGAAAGGGTCCTGAAAGAACTCTTAAAACTGAAGGTGGACAAAGCAAAGGGGCCCGATGGGATTCATCCCAGAATTCTAAAAGAACTAAGGGTAGAACTAGTGACACCACTGACTACCCTCTTTAACAAATCATGGGAGGATGGGGTGGTACCGAGGACTGGAGAAGGGCAGATGTGATTCCCTTCACAAAAGTGGGAGCAAGGCAGAAGCAGAAAACTACAGACCTGTTAGTTTAACCTCAGTGGTAGGGAAAATGATGGAATCACTTCTGAAGGAAAGAATTGTCTAGTATCTAGAGGCCAGAGGGCTCAGGACCCAAGGCAGCATGAATTACAGGCTGGAAGGTCATGCCAGACAAATCTGATAGATTTCTTTGACTGGGTGACCAAAGTAGTAGATCAGGGAGGGGCTGTGGACATAGCCTACCTAGACTTTAGCAAGGCATTTGACACAGTCCCACGCAAAAGATTAATATACAAGTTAGCCAGCCTGGGAGTGGGTCCCAAGATGACAGCCTGGGTAAAGAATTGGCTGGAGAATAGGACACAGAGAGTAATAGTAAATGGAGTCCACTCTGTAGAAAGGGGGGTTACTAGTGGGGTACCGCAGGGTTCAGTATTAGGACCGGTCCTCTTCAATGTCTTTATAAGCGACATTGCAGAGGGACTGGAAGGAAAAGTATGTCTCTTTGCAAATGACACAAAGATCTGCAATGGAGTTGATGCACAAGATGGGGTGGAAAGGATGAGAAGGGACTTGGCAAGGTTAGAGGAATGGTCAAATGTATGGCAGCTTAGATTCAATGCTAAGAAGTGCAAGGTAATGCACCTAGGAAACAAAAACCCAGGGGAAGAGTACACAATGGGGGGTGAGATACTAACAACAACAAAAATGGAAAGGGACCTGGGGGTAGTCATATCAGATGACCTAAAGGTGGGCAAGCAATGTGAGAGAGCAGCAAGGAGGGTTGGGGGGATACTGGGATGCATAGGGAGAGGCATCACCAGTAGAAAACAGGAAGTTATTATCCCTCTGTACAGACAGTTGGTGAGACCCCATCTGGAGTACTGCATGCAGTTCTGGAGACCCAATCTCCGCAAGGACATAGACAGGATGGAGGCTGTCCAGAGGAGGGCACTAAAATGGTGCAGGGTCTGCACCGGAAGACATATGAAGAAGAGACTTAAGGAGCTGAATATGTATAGCCTCGAGGAAAGGAGGGAGAGGGGGTTGTGATAGAAACAAGTATCTCAAGAGGGAATCAACAAAGTCCAAGAGGGTAGCATCTTTCAAAAAAGAGGTGTGCAAGAACAAGGGGCACAATTTGAAGATAGAAGGGGGCGCTCAGAGGTAATTTAGAAAGTATTTTTCAGAGAGGGTTGTGGATGCATGGAACCGCCTTCCGGAGGAAGTTGTGGAGTCAAAAACAGTGGTGGAATTCAAGCATGCATGGGACAGTCATAAGGCAATTCTAGGGGGTGGGAGTAGGAAGAATTATGCTGCTGGTTAACTAGGATCTGCAGCTTATCCAATAGGTAGGGAAATGGGCAGACTGGGTGGGCCAAGCGGTCCTTATCTGCCATCAAAATCTATGTTTCTATGTTTCTATGATGGGAGACTGATCTTCAGCTCTTGGCACCCCTTACGAAGCAACCATGGCTACCCCCACCTAAAATGGGTATCTTGGATCATGTTGTGGAATTCACTCCCAAATAAAAAAATGGAAAATCTTGGATTTATTAAGGAGGGAGGGTGCAGGAGTGGCCTTCTTGCAAGAAACCCATCTCACATGCACTGAGGTCAACAAACTATAAAAAGGATGGGTTTCCCAAGTATTTAGTAGCTCCTGTAATACCAAGATCAAGGGTGATGCTGTCCTAATCACAAGCCCCCACCTTCCATCTGGTATGGTTACCACAGACCCAGAGGGATAATATGCTATTGTTCATGGTACCCTCACAGACTAGGGGGTTACCTTTTATAATTTGTATGGCCCAAACAGCACAGAGGCCACCTTTTTCTAGACATCCACATAAACACTCCTGGAGTCCCAGCAGGGGCAGTTGGTAATATGGGGGTATGAACACTATCCTAGATGACTTTGTGGGCAGGAGCAAAGCCCCCATGAGTTGTAGGGCCCCAGCCACAGAGGCACTCCAAGACCTTTCCTAGGAGCTGGGCCTTGTTAATATTTGGAGAACAGTCTACCCCATAGGTAGGGATTACTAATTTTTCTCAACCCCCCACCAGTCATTCTCCAGGATGGATCTATGGCTGATGCTGGGGACCTGGACAACAAATGTACTAGAAGCCAGGATAGAGGAAGTGGTGATATCTGATCATGCACTGATTTCCTTTACCTGGCTGCCACCCCCAAATTGGCTGAACATACGAGGGGTAGATGGTGTTTCAACACATCCACCCTCAAGGACCCCAAGTTCTGCTTAGGCCTTAGAGAGAATGTCAAGGGATTCTTGCTAAAGAATAGGCTAGAGGACATCTCAGATGTAATGAGGTATAATGCCCTTAAGGCTTTTATTGGACGGAGATGCATCACTTATGCCTCGCACCTAAAGAAGGCCAAAGCCCAGAATCTTGAGGCACAGCAGCTAAGGCTGAAAGACCTTGAAAAGAAATTCCAAGACAACCCAGCAGAAAATGCGGACTTACCAGATAATTGGGACCAGATACAAAATAATTGGGCCATATTCACAAAGACTATGTGCCATATAAGTCAGGCATGTAGCCACAGTGCAGCTGCCAGCACTCACTGCACCCCCTCCACCCTATGCAGGATGCCGATGCACCCCCCCACACACCCGATCCCCCATCCAATGGCAAAGCTCTGCATGGGAGTGGGCCTGGGAGGTGCGGGGGGGCAAGCCAGCACTCCATGCATTCACAGCACTGCAGAGTGCTGTGCGCGGGACTGCCAGCTCTGCATCTGGGAGGCAGCCGTAAATCATTGGGACTGGTTATGTGCCCCCGAAGCTGCCTCTAGAAGCAGCAGGCACAGCGGTGCAACGCCCCCAACAATACGTTTCGCCGCCGTGGGTGCTTCGCTGGGAGGATGGGAGTCAGGTGGATGGGGTACCCCCCACTTCGGCACAGTTGCTGCTCTGCACGCTAGCTGACAACATGATGCCCATTGCACACAAGGGATCCGCTGTGGGTTCCTGCCTGTGCAGCTGATTGACTGCCTGCCTGGATCCGCCACTCCGCACCCACCTGCCCCCATGGATCTGCACACTGAAGGGGTAGAGCCATGTAAGGGAGCTGGGCGGGGGTCGGTGTTTGTGAATGCAGCCCCTTCATGGAAATCCCACAGGTGCAGAGCTGCATGCCCTGATATGCACCTCATGCGCCTCTTTTCATGAATCTCCCCCAGTATGCATCTGCACCAAAAGGTGGAATATGTCCTCTTTTGGTATAACAGTTTTTCTGGGAGTCCAGAAAGAAAGCCAGACATTTTCTAGCCTATCAGCTCAAGAAGAGGGAGGAACACTCCAGAATAATCAGTACTGAGAAAAAGGTTGGAGAACATACCTGGGATGAGCAAGGTATCAGTGATGAGTTCCATGCCTTTTGCAGCTCTCTGTATACCAGAAAAGCCAATTCTTGAGAGCAAGAAGCAAGAGATGAATGGCTTCATCTCCAATGCATGGCTGCCCACCCTGGACAATACCACGAGGGATCTGCTGGAAGGCCCTTATCATAGATGGAGCTTGAGGCAGCCTTACACAGCATGCCTGTTGGGATAGACTCAGATGGAGACTATCTGCCCACAGAGTTTCTCAAAATCTTTAAGTATGTTGTTATATGGCCACTTTTGGATGCCTTCACTGAAACCTGTAGGACAGACATTCTGCCAGCCTTCATGCGCATAGCACAGATCTCCCCAATTCCCAAACCTGGAAATGACACAACTCTCTGTAGCAGCTATTGGCTGATGTCTTTGATTACAGAAGATTCTAAGGTCTTTGCCAAGGTCATGGTCATGCAACTAAGAGAGGTGATTCAAACACTGGTTGATAAAAATCAAGTAGGCTTTTTCCCTGGGCACAGAGGCACAGATAACACAAGATACCTACTTAACCTCATACGGAGAACCAGGCCTCTGCAGTCCTTCTTCTCTCTGGATGCTGAAAAGGCTTTCAATGGGGTGCAGTGGAGATTTATATTCCAAGTCCTAACCACTTTCAGAATAGGCCTGAATTTTAGAGGCTGAGTGGGAAAATTATACAAGGGTGCCTCTGTGGTGGTCATCACCAATAGAAGGGCATCTTGCCCCTTTCCACTGGGCAGAGATACCTGACAGGGTTTCCCCCTGTCAGCAATGTTATTCATTCTGGCACTACATCTGCTGCTGCAGACCATTTGTCTGGCCCCAGACATAAAAGGGGATACACATAAGAGGTGAACAGAAGACACTAGCTTATGCAGATGATATTACGCTAACTCTTACTACTCCCAGTGAATCCATTGCAAAACCCATGAGCACAACCAGCAGGTACAGTCAGCTCTTGGGTTATAAGCTACGTATTTCTGAGTCACAATTCCTCCCATCCACCCTGCAAATATCAAACTTTCTCCAATACCCATGGAGGCTTCATCACATGCCAAGGCATCTGAAGTACATGGGTATTAAGTTTCACTGGAAACTGGAAGTCCTTAGGAAAGAAAACCTGAACATGGTGATAGAAAAGCTTGATAAGGACTACAGGAGGTGGGAAATATTCCATATCTCACACTGAGGGAGGGAAGACGCCTTCAAACTAATGGTGACTCCCAAAATGCAAACCATGCTAGATAATCATCTACTGCAAATAGACCCCAAACTAATCAAATGAATATACTCCAAATTGCAGAACTATACCTCAGTTGGTCCAAGCTTACATTAGAATTCAGGAAAGGTAGATTAAAGCTCCCAAACTTCTCCCTAAGTACTCCCTAAGGATTATGGCTCAAACCCCACTGCAAATTGCACATACAGCCCCTCCTCTGGGGTCTACAGGAGTACAAACCCAACTGGACAGACTGTGAGGCATCAGCAGTGGCAGGACCAGTAGCTGAGGTGATCCAATTTGGCTCCTTGGCAACAAATCTTGCCTCACACGCCACTCTGACCCATACTAAGCAGATCTGGTAGAGATACAGGGGACTCAGTAACTGAGCACAAAGGCGAACCCAACACTTCATCTATTGGAGCACCCCCTTTTGTGTACTGGAAGGAAGCCTGCTAAAAGCTGGGAATGGCTTGCTTCTGAGATTAAGTGTCATGCAGACATAATCCACCTGTCCAACAAAACACTAAAGTCCTTCACCCAAATGCAACAGGAATACCTGCTTCCCAAGCAGCAACATTGGAGATATCTTGAGCTGAAACACACCCTGGTGGCTATCCTGGGTCCAGGCTACAAGGGTCCGGACCCCAACTCCCTAAACAGCATACTCTGGACCAAGGAGGGATGCAAATTACATAGCAGTAATACTTACAGGCATCTACTTGAGCTATCCCTTGAACCTTCAATAAGAGTCAGACAGCACTGGTCTGAGGAACTAGGATAAGAGATTTTTCAACTGGTTTATGATCAGTGCTGGAAATAGGTTCCAGCTCCAATCAAGGACATATCAGGAAGATTTACACAGTTCAAAATAATGCACTGGTGACATTGAACCCTGCCTAAGCTTTACAACTGGTGGTTAACACCAACAGACAAATGTTGGAGATGTGACGTGACCAAGGGAACTATTTCCCATATCCTCTGGTCCTGCCCAATGTTGCTGGACTACTAGAGGGAAGTCCAGTCAGTCTGTAGCACGATCTTATCCAGCAAACTGACCCTTATTCCCCAACTGGTGATTCTGGGGATATGGCCATAACAGAAACCAGCTCTGAGCATTCCCCCTGGTGGTAAGAGGTGGCTGTTAGGAGTCCTAGTCAGAGCCAAAAGGATCCTGTTGAGACACTGGAGACAATAAATCCCTCCATGCAAGAATGGCAACTGGAGGTGGGAAAAATGGCCTGTTATGAGGGAGTACAAGATCTTAACCAAAACAGATTTGCAGCATCTGCAGAAAACTTGGGAGCATACCTGAACTCCACTTACTGCTCCATCCCCCTGGGCTTTTACATCCCTACAGGCCTATAGCCACCTTGCCCAGTATAAACTCATACAGTCTGCATATTCATGGCTACTGCCCTGTCACATAGTCCTAAGGAGAAGAATAGCACCTCAATCCATGTAGGGATCACTGGTCCCTGCATCCAAACATTTCCCCTTGAACACAAACCTGGTACCCTTTCATAGCATGTACAGTAGCAGCCAGTATAGTTAGGGACTAGATAATAGGTCTGATAGGCTAGATCACTAGAAAAAATGTTCTTCTGCTACGGGGAAATTTGAAGTCTTCATGGTTCCACTGTTTTATACTTGCATGCCTTGATGCATACTAACTGGGCTTATTGCCTAGACACATTACAGCATTATGTACGTATTGACTTACAGATTGTTTGTTATGCTTCCTCTCAGATACTGTTTAGAACTATAATTGCATGGGACAGATGAACCAGTTAGGATAACACAAATGTACTGTCACTGTTTATCCAAAATCTGAAATTCAGTAACATTCTGATATTGTAAAAAAAAATACATTTATTTTCATGGGTAGGGGAGCTAAAGTGAAAATAACTTCTTTATTTCCACTCCAGCTCAGAGATCAATGGATATTTCTATCCCAAATCTGTAAGTTCTGAACAGAATTTTACTTAATACCTAACATAGTGTCCAAGCCTGGCAACAAAAACTGTCACACAAAACATTATTTTGTTATTGGGATTACACATATAACCATCAAATTTACCTGTCCCTTGCATTGTATAATGACTGCATCTGCCACTCATGAGGTCAATAGAGGCCATAACCAGCTGTTCAAAATAAACATTTATTTTCACACAGCTCATGGCAGATAGATAGATAGATAGATAGATAGATAGATAGATAGATAGATAGATAGATAGATAGAGTGTATAAATAGTATAGGGGCACGACTGCACCCCTATAGTTAGGGTTGAGTAAAGCGTTTAATGTCAAATGTTAACTTTGCACCTTAATAATTTTGCCCCCGTCCAATGGAATTGCATGACATTTTGCATGAGCAGTCTGGAGACAAGATCTCCTGATTTGGTAAGTTTCGTGATAGATACCTGGGTTCCAAGATCTGGATAGTGCAAAACATTGAAAAATCAGGGGTTTTGGCCATTTATTTGCCCTCGCCTACAGCCCAGATGGTTTGGAATTTTGTTCTGAACATTTCAGAATGGATGGGGCTTTCCCTAGAAAGATGTATTTTTTTTGGTTTGGTGAAAAAATATTAATCAAGTCCCAAGTAATAAGGATTTGAAATTTCTGTTCTGAACATTCTCAGTAGAGTCTTTGATTTACATGTCTGATGCAGAACAAGAATTCTCAGTTTATGAAAGAATGTTCTCCTTTTGTGAGAAGAAATTCTTCTTTCACGAGAAAAAAAATCTTGTTTTGTATGGCAACCATCTTTTTTTTTTTCAAAAAGAAATTGAAAACCATAAAAATGATGCCCTGGAGAAAAATAAACACATGAATCTAGGCAAACAAGATCTGTTTAGCTTGATTCTGGAATTTATTTTTCAAATAACACCCAAAATATAATTTTAAAACATCCCTAAAACATTGTATGGAAGGCTTGGTGAGGGCTCCTGATCCTTCTTTTGTCAGCTGAAATTCTTCTTTCGTTAGTCTCACGAAAGTAGACTGTCTGTTCTCCAAAGAAGAATTTGGACTTAGTTTTTTTCTCATGAAAGAAATATTTGGACTTTTTCTTACTAAATAAGATTTTTAACTTAGTTTTTTTTTTATTGTCAATGAACGTTTACTCATAACTGTTGTTCTCAAAGAAATTCATAAATGAAGAATTCGGACTTAGTTTTCTTCTCACAAAATAAGATTTTGGGCTGCTTTTTTCCTCACAAAATAAGATTCTGGACTTAGTTTTTTTTCTTATGAAATAAGATTTTAAACTTAGTATTTTTCAGATTACCAATGAACATTTACTCATAACTCAGCCATTTTTTAATGGTTTTTCCCCAAATTTTCAACATTCTTTTTAAGCCCCTTTTACTAACACATTGGATGACAACTGTCAGTTCCAACAAAAGTCTATTTTTATGGTGTGATGCCACAAAATCCATTTTAATAGTCAGATTCGAAATATGTCACTTCTGTTGAGTTTGTTTTGCCTTTAAAATTTCAGAGAATTTGGGAGATAAATGTTGAAAAACAGCATGAGTGTTGTGGTATGATTCTTCTACTATGCACATGATGTCCCAATGGGTCTGTACTTATTGCACATTGTACTGTGTTACTGTATCTGTGGCTGCAGAAGCACTGGCCCAACAGAGGCTTGTACTTCTGCAGCCACAAGTTGTCATGTATGTCTTGTTGAATTATATCTCTGTCTTTAGAAGTGAACCTGAATGTGTTTCACTGTGGTACTGTATCAGTGGCTGCAGAAGCCCTGGTCCCACAGGGTCCTGCACTTCCGCAGCCACAGCTTGACATGTATGTTTTTTCAAATTACATATAAATGTGCAGAAGCACAGGCCCCTGTAGCCAGTAATAGATGTGTATCTGTTGTACTATACAACTCTATCTGTGCCTACAGAAGTGCTGGCCCACTTCTGCAGACAGAATTACTTTTGTAATTTATTTCTCAAAAAGAAAGGCAATTCATTGCAAATAACTGCATTAATGCGCCAGTTAGGGTTATGCTTAATGCCACAAAAGTGGGGAAATGTGGCTTTGAGTTTCCAACCCTAACTCCCCACCTCACCCCACCCCACCCCCAAACATAAAAAGGGCAAAACCATTCAAGCAACCATGGATGGCCATCATCTGGTAAGACAAACAACATACAGCTGTTTTTCAGATGACATGAAAGATATCCATCATCATAGTCCAGCTCTTCTGCAGCCACAGATACACATGAGCACTTCAATACATACGCACAAATTTCTGGCTGCAGATAAAAATGCACAACACTTGGCAAGATGACAGAAGTGGGTGTATATATTTTACAATAAGCAACTTTGTATGTGGCTGCAGCAGCAAAAGAAGGCCCCATAGGTGCTTGCACTTCTGAAGACAGGTACAGTTTCAATTTGGGCACTGTATCTACAACAGCAAAAGCACAGACTCCACAGCTGCCTGAGTATTTGCTGACAGAGTCAAGTGTGCATGTCTTACAATGTCTAATTGTATCTGTGTTTACAGAATTGTTGGCTCCACAGGGGCCTGCTGCTTTCAGCAATTAAAGTACTTTTTTTATTATGATTATCCTGGATTTCTATATGTGGCTAAAGAAGTAGAGGCTCCACAGTGACCCGTGCTTCAGCAGCCAGAGACGGGTATGTATGTCTTACACTATGCAAGTTCCTCTGTGTCTACAGAATTGTAGGGTAGACAGGGGCCTCTACTTCTGCCCACATAAGTACACGTGTACATCTTACAGTCTGCAAATGTATCTGTGGTTGCAGAAGTGCTTCTGTAAACAGAAGTAGTGTACTGTTGTGGTCTGTGTATTCTGGATTTCAATATATGCAATTGCAGAAGCACAGGACCCACATGAACCTGTACTTCTGCAGTCAGTAGTGGCTGTGTAAGTGTTACACTGAGCAATTGTATCTGTGTCTACAGAATTACAGGCTGCACAGGAGCTTCTGCTTCTGCAGACAAAAGTACTCTGCTAAATGGGGCAGCGTATATTTCTATACCTGGTGGCAAAAGTACAGGCCCCAGAAGATTCTGTACTTCTATAGATGAAAATAGTCATGTAGGGCTGAATGCACAAAGCTTATGTGTTGCGTATCTGAGATTCGTAGGCAACACTACATGTGAATGCTGTGCAGCAGGGGTCCGGTGGTATGCACTATTGGTGCACCAGTCAGTTGCACACTGGATCCCATTGCCGATCGTGCTGCTCTGCACCAGGGGAGGGCCAGGGTGTGCCTACACTCCACAAGATTCACAAAGGTGTGGAGTACTGTGCACTGCAGTGCATGAGTTATGGCTGGGGGGACCCTACTGTAAGTTTTATGTGGCCAACCCATGCACACACATAGCACCATGGCTGCCAAAGCTGCTGGGATTGACCCATACAGGTGTATGCCTACAGGCACCTTGGAGGCATGGAACACTATCAAAGTAGAACCATCTCTAGGGTCAGACAGTATAGGGCAGTGCACAGTGCCAAGGGTGGGCACATCCATACCATTCAGGCATGTGATCTGTGAATGCCTGGCTGCCACTGTGTACACCTATGCCTGGTGTCAGTGTGTACCACTGGCATGCATACATCACCACCTTCCACCAGTACAATGCATAGCACTGGCATTCCAACAGCAGGGCACATGGCCAACTGGTGTTACACACTCATATATTATATTATAGACTAACATGTCTACACATACTGTACCCCATATATGTAATGGTATGAACTGTGGCTGTTGTGTTGTTATGGTGCTTCAACAGTGTCCATGTCCAGGGGGTGCTCTGATAGTTGTATGTTGATCAGTCCCTCTTTCCTGAGCATGGGTACATTTTGGGGTATGCCACCCTAACAGTGACATTTCTATGGCAACATGCGTCAATCTTGACAACAGCACCATGCCATCATAGAAGTGCCACTGGAAGGGGGCAACAACTTCCCCCTACCTGCACCCCCTCCTCAAACTAACTCTGACCTGTAGTTAGAATCCTTTAGTTCGGGGGTGCAGGGGAAGCTCCCCATGTGGGGGTCTGGGGGTGAAGCCCCGATGTAAAAAGTAGAGCCAATCAGGCTGGTTCCATGTTGACTGCAACCTGCAGTCAACATGGAGCTCATCGCCGTTATGACGGTCATGATTTTTTTGTTGCACCAGCATGGTAGAGCCACATTTTGGTGGTCAATGCATAGTGCTATGCCACATGCATAGCAGGTGAAAGATATGCCAGTATGGTGTGGCATGTGCAGCCACCCACAACACAGCATGACAGTGCCAGTTTCAGCACCGTACACCCATACAGTAGTGCACTACCATACTTTGCACTATCGGTCACCACAAACATGTGTGTACCTGTACAACTACCAAGTACCGGTGGTGTCCCATTCTTTCCATCAGGTTCTGCACCTTCCCAGGAGCCCCTGCATGGGTGCAGCTGGGATCCACTCTGGCACCCAAGACAGGTATCCAGTTGGATGCCCACCTGCATCTTGCACTCTGCCCCATGCAGACCCAATCCAGCAATATGCAGCTGCATGCCAGGGGGGCAGGGCCACAGACAAATGGCTGGCAATAGTGAATACTGGGTGGTGCATGCCTCTCCGTGGGTGTGGAGCTGCATGGGTGGGGTACTTGCCTATCATGCAAACCCTGCACTCCTTCTTGCACAGAGCCCATAGTTTGGAAATTAAGGCTTTCTGTCTGTTGGTGCAGTAGCGCTGATCCTACATGCAGAAATAGTGTGATATGAGTATTATAGATTTGTATCTGCAGCTACAAGTTGATGTGTGTTGAACTGTGCATGTGCACTGACTGCTGCAGAAGCTAAATGCTTTTTTATATATATATGTGTTGAAGTGTGCATATGTAGCCATGGCTGCAGAAGCACAGAACCATGACAATGTCTTTTGTGTCATCTGGTAACAGTAGTATGTACATAGAAACATAGAAGTTGACAGCAGATAAGGACCTCAAGGCCCATCCAGTCTGCCCATTTCTTTTTCTACCTTATAAATGTGCCATCGGCCTTTGCTCTGTCAGTGGTCTATCCATTCATACTCATCTGTATTGCTCCCTTATGCCTATACCATGCCTGTTTGAAGCCCTGCACTGCATTCATAGCCACCACTTCCTGGGGTAGGCCGTTCCATGCATCTACCAACCTTTCTGTGAAAAAGTACTTCCTCACATTCCCCCTTAATCGGCCTCCCTCTAATCTCATGCTGTGTCCTATTGTCCTGCTATTTTTCTTATATTTAAACATGTTAGACTCTTTCACCTTGTTAATGCCCTTAAGGTGTTTGAATGTCTCGATAATATCACCTCTCTCCCTCCTTTGCTCAAGGGTATACATATTGAGCTCGGTTAATCTATCCTCATATGTCTTCTGATGCAGTCCCTGCACCATTTTGGTTGCCCTTCTCTGGACTGCCTCAATTTAGTTAATGTCCTTGTGAAGGTGTGGCCTCCAGTACTGCACGCAGTACTCCAGATGGGGCCTAACCAGTGTCTTGTAAAGAGGGATTATTACCTCTCTCTTACGACTTGTGATACCCCTACTTATACACCCTAACATCCCCCTAGCCTTACCTACTGCTTTAGAGGTCTGCTTGGATGATTTCAGGTCTTCAGTGATGATGATGCCCGAGTATCTTTCTTCCTTTGTGACTGCCAGCAACTCCCCTCCCAGCCTATAGGTGACTTCAGGGTTTCTCTTCCCTATGTGCATGATCTTGCACTTCTTTGCATTAAATCCCAGTTGCCACTCTTCTGACCATTTTGCTAGTTTATCCAGATCTCTTCTCATTCTGCCCACCCCATATGGTTCATATACTCTGTTGCAGATCTTGTTGTCATCTGCAAACAGACAAGCCTTACCCTCTAGTCCATCTGCAAGGTCACTAATGAAGATATTGAAGAGGACTGGCCCCAGGACTGATCCCTGAGGTAACTTCACTTGTGACTTGCATCTCTTCTGACTGTATACCATTTACCACCACTCTCTGTTTTCTGCCCGTCAACCAGTTTGCCACCCAGTTGACTAACTTGACCCACCCTGAGCCTACCCAGCTTATTTATCAATCTTCTATGTGGAACAGTGTCAAAAGCTTTGCTGAAGTCAAGGTAGGCGACATCAACTGCTCCCCCTTGGTCCACCACTCTGGTTACCCAGTCAAAGAAATCTATGAGATTAGTTTGATAGGACCTTCCTTTTGTAAACCCATGCTGTCTTGGATCCTGTGCCCCTATGGATTACAGGTGTTGCACTATCCTTTCCTTAAGGAGTGCCTCCATAATCTTGCCCACTACTGAGGTAAGACTGACTGGTCTGTAGTTCCCTGCCTCCTCCCTGCTACCACTTTTGTGAAGCGGGATCACATGAGCCCTTCTCCAGTCTTCTAGGACCTCTTCTGTGCTCAGAGACTCACTAAACAGTTCTGCTAATGGCTCTGCTAGTTCCACCCTTAGCTCCTTAAGTACCCTGGGATGTATACCACCAGGTCCCATTGCCTTATCCACTCCGAGCTTAGCGAGCTCTTGTAGGACCCTTTCTTTTGTGAAGGGAGTAGTGCTCACCTCCTTCCCCCCTGCCCTACCTTCTCTTCAGTAAATACTGAGCAAAAGTATCTATTTAGGATAGATGCTTTGACAGGGTCCTCTTCCTCAGATGTCCCCTTTTCTCAATTGAGCT
The DNA here is from genome assembly GCA_016271365.2 of Neoceratodus forsteri. Taxonomy (NCBI): domain Eukaryota; kingdom Metazoa; phylum Chordata; order Ceratodontiformes; family Ceratodontidae; genus Neoceratodus; species Neoceratodus forsteri. Next base: position 10,857,568 of record CM057451.1, read on the forward strand.
TAGCAATACCCCCTCTGGACTTTCTCCTTTCACTAATGTATCTATAGAAAGTCTTGTCACCTTCTTTTACTGTTCATGCTAGTGTTTCCTCAGTTTGGGACTTTGCCTGCCTTACTGCCTTCCTGCTTCCCTTTAGGGCAGTTTGGTATGCCTCCCTATCTTCATCCCCTGTGTTCCCTTATATTTCCTGAAGGCCAGCCTTTGGCTCTGACCTTTTCTGCAACTGTATTTGAGAACCAAAGTGGTTTCCTTCTTCTTTTGCACTTCCTTTTCTGTCTAACACAATGGGATGTTGCTTCAAGTATTGCATCCTTAATGTTTGCCCACTTTGCCTGTATCCCCTCACCTGTGTTTCTTTTTACCAGGCTAGCTTAACTCTGTTGGCCATCTTATCAAAGTCAGCTCCTCTGAAGTCCCATATTTTTGCCTTGGAATGGGATGATTTAGATGTAGTAGCTAAATTGAACCATACCATGTGATGGTCACTGGCCCCCAGGTGACCTTTCTACCTGGAGATCTGTGATCCCTTCCCTGTTAGTCAGTACTAGATCTAGGATAGCCCTGTCTCTTGTGGGTTGTTGTACCAGTTGTTTGAGGCCCTCCCCCGGCAGAGAATCCACCATGTGTCTAGTTCTGGCAGATGTTCCTGCTGGTATTGATCAATCTGTATCCGGCATGTTGAAGTATGTGGTTTACTAACACACTAAAATGACAGCAGAATAGGCCTATTGGTCTTCTGTGTCTGCTTGTTTGGTCAGCCTCCACCCTGGGAGCTGATCTTGCTGCCCCCTCTCCCTTTCTGGCTTCTCTCTTCCCAGTCCCGGATATTCTTGCTGAACTGGTTTTTGCTTCCAGAACCCTTCCCCTGTATCTGTCCCACCCCCTCTTGAACCCCTCCACCATTTCTGCCTCCACCAGCCCCCTGGGCAGTGCATTCCATGGGTCCACCTCCCTCTCAGTGAAGTAGCACCTCCTCCTGAATCTCCCCCTCCAGCTTCCACCCATGCCGTCTAGTTGCCCCCCTCCTTCCTTCAGAGCACCCTGACTGCTCCTCCCCTATTTAACCCCTTCATGTACCTGAAGACATCTATCATGTCTCCCTGGTCCATTCTCTCTTCCAATGTGTACATATTTAGCTCTTTGAGCCTCTCCCCATATGTCCTATCCCCCAAGCCCCAAATCATTGTGGTTGCCCGCCTCTGGACCCTCTCCAAGAGTTCAATGTTTATCTTATCAGATGATGGCTGCCTGTGGTTGCTTGTGTGATCTTGTCCTTTTGCTGCCTGGGGGGTGGGGAATTGGGGTTGGAAAACATAATTCCACATTTCCCTACTTTTGTGGCATTAAGTTTAACCCTAACTGGCACATTAGTGCAGTTTTTTGCAATGAATTATAGTAGTACAGTGGCACCACTATATTTACCATTGAGTAGGCACCTTCTTGTTAAACCTCAAATTTTGAACTTTAATATCTTCACAACCATTAAACAGATGTACACAGAATTTTCCATGCACAGTCTTGTGGGATAGATTACTTGACATACCAAGTTTTGTCTGGTCAGATGTGTGGATTCTGAGATGTAGATAAAAAAAAAAAAACACAGAAAATCATTTTTTGCTGTTTTTTTTTTCCCATAACTTAGTGCCCAGGTGGCTTGACATTTTTGGTCTGAAATTTTCAGGATAGAAGGGCTTTGCCCAGAGAAGTGCCTTTCACTGATTTGGTGAAAAATTATCAATTCATTCCACAGGATGCACATTTTAAAAAATACGGGTTCTGAGCATGCTCAGTAAACACTTCAAAATAGCTGTATGAAGTTTTCATACTGTATGTGGAATCCTTTTTTGTGAGGTTTTTCATATGAGCTGCACAATATTATTCCATGGTTTACATGAACTGCAGAATATTATATTATGGTTTACATGAACTGCCGCATGTTATTCCGTGGTTTACATGGACAGCAAAATATTATTCTATGGTTTACATGAACTGCAAAATATTATACCATGGTTTACATGAACTAAGAAACTAAGTTAAGTACACTTCAATATATTTCAATGGGGGTTTCAACTTTACAGCACAACTTTACCATTTCTGCATATTTTTACACCAAATTTTCAACATGGCCTTTTTGAGACCCCACCCTCATAAACAATGTCAGTGGAATTATGCAAATCTGGCCTAAAAGACAATTTTGTGATTGCTTGGTGAAATCACCTTTCAGCCAGGATTTGAACAATTTTACCACCCTTGTCCATGAGGAGGGTTCATAAGATGGTTATGTTGAACATTTGGGGAAAAATATATAAAACAGGCAAAGTTATGTTCATACTTAGGCATTTTGTTATACACACTCATAATGTTGGCAATTATAAATGTTTTGACCCCAAATTTTTAACATACCCATCTCTTTACACCACATTATGAGCATGACAGCTGCCATTTATCAAACCCTGACCAAACTGTGTTTTCAAACCTGTGGAGTGCAATAGTATTGCGGTGGCATGGAACCACATTTTGGCAGGGTTTTCAAAATATTCATTATAAGATTAATAAGGTGGGGTAATAAGAAGGCTATGCTGAAAAATTAATTCCTGTTTCAATAGAAATGCAAGCATAGGGCCAAAAGGGCCCTGCACATCCACAGCAATATATATGTATGCATCTAAGGAAGGATGGGAGCGCAGCACCCAGAGGGCCCTTCGCTCCCACATACAAATGAGGATACAATTATACTATCTCAAAAAGTAAGTAAATTCTTTGCTAAAAGCTGGATTAATGCAACACTTAGGGTTCTGGCTAAAGTGACAACAGTAGGCAAATGTGACTTTGGGGTTTCCAACCCTAAAACCATACCCCCACCCTTAAAACAAATCAGGGGTGCAGTCTTCCTTAGGCTTGTCAACCTTAAAGTTCACCCCATTAGGAGTGTATGTTTCTGAAGTGTATAGAATTGTGTGAGCTTTAGGGTTGACAAGCCCAACCAAGGAAGACTGCACCCCTGATTTGTTTTAGGGGTGGGTGTGGGGTTTTAAGGTTGGAAACCTTAAAGCCACATTTCCCTACTTTTGTCCCTTTAGCTTGAACCTTAACTGTTGCATTAATGCAGTTTTTTGCAAAGAACATATATATTAATTGCAAAAAAAATATGTAAATGCAGACATTACAGTTGAAGAATGCACATGCACGATGTAGGAAAATAAAAAACATTACGGTTTTGTGTCTCTAGAGTATTGGTGTATCAGTGGAGGGGTCTTTCTTGGAGTTGTCAACTCTAATGCCCACCCTCTCCCCCCAGTCCATAGCCTCCTGTCTGAAGCAAAATGTACAGCTCCAAGCCAGTGCCTCATAATGATACACTTTTCAAAGGTAGAGAAGTATGGATCACCACATGTTTCAAACAGAATCTGTCATAACTTACTTGCTCTTGGGATGGTGTGAGCATTACAGTTGACAACTCCAAGGAATACTCCACCTCTAATTCATCAATACTGTGGAGACCCTAAACCCTAATGTTTTTCTTTTCCCTATTTTGTGCGATTTGTGTTCTTCAACCCTAATGTATGCATCAATGTACTTTTTTTTGCAATTAATTTTCCTTTGTATTCTGATAGTGGAATGATAGCCTGATTTGTGCAGGTCCCTTTGGTACCTTCACAAAATGAAATAAATACAGTACTGAAAACAGTACTGACCCAGCTCATGGGCTCATCAGGTCTCAACATGCATGTCAATACCTTGTAAGGCAAGGTTCCCCAGCCCACCACAAGGTGTCGTGTATATGCCAAAATACGGCTCCATCCCTCTCTAGGCTGGAGCTGCAGCACCTTCCCCATGAGCCTTGGCCCATTAATCTGGCTCACTGAGTTCACACCGGAACTCAGGTCACTGGCAGAGGAAGGCAAAATGGTCCCAATATGGCCAGCGGAAGTTCCTGTAAACAACATCACTTCACAGTGTTTTTTTGTTTTTGTTTTTGTTTTTTTACATTTTGACCCCCCAGTTTTTTTTTAAATTAGCTGCCTAACTGAATACAGCCTGAGTTGTGGTGTGGCTCTGTCATTAATTGACTTTTTTTTTTTATCTTTTACTTTTTCTCCCTTCTCTTTCCTCCCACAGGTGTACACGGGACTGCTTCTCTGACTGGGTGGCAGAAGGAATGGAGAGAAGCAGAGACTAGACAGGATCAGAAGGACAGCAAAGGAGGAGGGACAGCTGAGCAAGGGCGCAGTGCTATCCTGTTTTTATGGGGTAACTGAACTTGATCTGTTTCATGGGACACTGGAGGAGCAGATAGGGTATTCTCTTTCCCTGATTAACACAGCAGGGACAGGGAGACACCGGAGGGAAAGACACCATAACGACAATTGAGGACTGACTAATCCAGTGGCATCAGTGGCTACCAGCAAATAGGGAGGCCCCAAAAAGGCACCTAGTTTAAACAAAAGAGACAGAGGTTTAAATAGACCTCAACATAATGCTGACCACAACAGTAGCTGCCTGGCTGAATAGAGCTTGAGTTGTGGCACAGCTCTATCATTAATTGACTTTTTTTTTATCTTTTACCTTTTTCCCCTTCTCTTCCATCCTGCAGATGTACATGGGACTGCTTCTATGACCAGGCAGCAGAAGGAATGGAGAGAGGCACAGACTAGGCAGGATCAGCTGGACATCACCGGAAGAGGGATAGCTGAGTAAGGACATGGTGCTATGCCTGCTATCTCAATTTTAAGGGGTAACTGAACTTGATCTGTTTCAGGGAACACTGGAGGAGTGGATGGGGAGTTCTCTTTCCTTGATTGATACAGCAGGGACAGGAAAACAGAGGACCGCCCTGTCTCCCCAACCCACCACCCTGGGTTCCTCTATCTTTATAGGCTCAGACCCAGGAACATATTTTCTGCACAGTCCAAAAAGTAGTGCTGTGAACTCTCAAGGCACTGTGGTTTGTACAGATAAAGGTGACCAGCCCAATGTAAGAAACCAAAAGAGTCTGCACTCATGAGGAGCAATAAACAACCACACACCACTTAGTCCCAGCGCTGTGAGTATAAACTCTTTGTCAGGGGGAATTCCCTGATGAAGAGTTAATACTCAAAGCACTGGGGCTAGGTGGTGTGCAGTTGTTTGTTGCTCCTCATGAGTACAGACTCTTTTAGTTTCTTATGCATTTCCTGCATAGGGACAGAGAGTGATAGGAAGTATACCTAATTAACATAAAAAGGGGAGGGGCAGGGCAGTACTAGTGATCCTTTTTTCTAAAGGGTAGGGAACCCAGCTAGAGGTTACTCCCCAAGAAGAACTGGTGTGCTAGAACAGTTGCCGACAAGGGGATCCAGCTAGAAAAACAGTAAGGACTCAAGCTAAGGGCACCAGAAAGGAGAAAGAAAGAAAGAATGTTGAGAGTGGTGCAATGCACTGGTTGTGATGCAGCCATATTCAAGCAAACCTTTTGGATGCTGAGGTGCTGCCCAATCTGTGTTCACCTCTCTGGACTGAGGGAAGAGGTTGCCAGAATCAGAGCTGAGGTAAACCAGGTCAGGAGAAACTTCAACACATCCAGAGACCAGCCAGTCCAACCCCACTGCCTCAAAGAATGCCAGGAATGAGGGGCACTTGAACAATGGTGGGTTCAGGGAGGGTAGGGGAGGTTGGACACAGGCACATCCCAAGACCTAAACCATTACATAATTCATATGCTACACTGGCAGAGAAGGACTGACAATCTGAGGCATCCAGGGTAGTGGAAGGATATACCGACTGCAGAGTGAACCCACAACAGTGAAGACCATCACAGTGACAGGATTAGAACAAATACCTCAAATTGCTGTGATGGTCTCTGCTGGCACTGGGACTGCATCATCTGGTTTCTCCCCCCTCCCCCGGGACAACTCTGACTCAGAGTTGTATCCCTAGAGACTGGGGTGTGTGGGGGGCACAGCCCCCGATAGAAACAATGCGGCATCCCAGATAGTACAATAGCGATACTCGGCATTGTGGCTGTCACTGTCATGGATGTTGGTGAGGCAGATGTCACCTTGCTATAGTAAAACCAGTGGAAGGAACAGATGTGGAGGTCAACCAGAGTGGAGATCTCAGAAGGGGGAACAGAGGATTCTAGAGGAGGAGGAGGAGGAAACAAATCCTGGTGGGGGACTCAGTTGTGAGGGGAATGCAGCTATGCACAGGAGGGAGGGCAGACAGGGAGGTGAGGTACCTCCCAGGTGCCACTGCTAAGAGGGATGGAAGGAAGATCCTAAGGATCACTGGGAGGGCAGGAGGGGAGTGTGAGCTGGACATCATCATCCATCTAGGGATGAATGACCTGGCCAGGGAAGAACCAGAGACAATACAGGAGGAGTTCAGGAGACTGGAGAGGGGTCTAAAGCAGGTTGCCAAAACCATCACCTTCTCGGAGGTGCTATCTCAGGGGCGTAGCCAGGATTTGGTAGTGGGGGGTTTCCCAAACAATTCTAGGGGGGTCTGGGGGCCCCTAAATTATGTTGAAAATGTAGGTGTTAAATGGTGCACTTTCGCATTTTAGGCAATAATTGTTGAGTCACAAAATGTTCAAAATTCGAATCATCATTCTCATCCATCCCTGCAATCTCAAGTATTTCAGCCAGGTGCTCCTTCTAAACTTTTTTTGGGGAGAGTAATTTTCATTTCCCCAAATTTAATTTATTTGTTCAGCTATTGCCTTGCCCTTTATGTTCCACCTTTCCCACTGCATGTATTCCCCTTTTAAAAACTGTCCGCAGTTTGTATGGTTGCTGTTAATTCTTTTCCTCCCTTTGCCTCTTTTACATGCATGACCCCCACTCTTAAGGAAAATAAATAATACTCAGGTACTTTTTATTTTTAAATGTTTATTGTTTGTGTGCAGCTCACATATTAAACAGTAATGCATTAAAAATATTTAAAACATATATAAAGTGCCTGTCTATAATGTACGCCGCATATTGATACACATGGGATACACAGCTTTTCCCATCAAAGTAGTATGCAACCAGTGAATGACACATTTGACAACTGGGTGTTAAGAGTGTTTTTAAATGTTAATTACAAACATTACATTAACTACTTTTCACATCAAACACATATAGTTATTTTCCTAGAACTCGCTTGTTTATCAGGTTATCTTCTGTACTCATGTTGAGTTTTTTTCAGTCTGTGAATGACACAAAATAAGGAGTCCCAGCTTCAAAATAACAACATGTAGTATGGAAATAAACAGAAAAATCATGCTGGGTTGGAAGAAATTAGTGGATCACAGCTTTCTTACTCTAGTTCTAATTTTGTTACTGCCATCACAGAACCACCACTGCCCTGGATGTTTTGTTACAAACCTTTCAACTTCCTCAATTTACACTTTTTTGGCACATGAATATGCATTAAGACAAGGCTGGCTTTCTGTAATTATCAATGTGATTAAAATTATCAAACCAGTAGAACAGATACAGATGGTAGATTGAATTATTTGACAACTGGGTGTCATCAGAGTGTAAAAATAACAAGTAACATGCACACTACAACTATAACCCACAACTTCACATAGTTATTTGCCAGGATCTCTTGTTTCTTTATCAGATTTATCTTCTCTAATCTAGTTCTGTATTTAAAGTCTGGATTGATGCAAAATAAGGATTCCAGCTTCAAATGGCAAATATACTAAAGTATTTTAAGATGCCTGTAGGAAGAAATTACTTAAATGGACCCCTGCTTTCTTACTCTAGTTCTCATTTTGTTACTGTGACATCACATTCACAAGCAACATCCGTCTTGGATGTTTTGCTGCAAACCTTTCAATCACTTATCAGTGTCTACTTTAGCTCCATAATGAATCTGCATTAAGGCAAGGCCTGACATTCTCTCATTTCCATTGTGCTTCTCACATAAGTTTTGAGCTCATGGAAGAGCACTGAAAGAGCTCACATTGTGCACTACTGACTGGAATTACGCAGAGTATCTTGAGTAAAGTGTATATTTGGGAAAAGGATGCATCACAGGCTCTGAATGCTTCTACAGCAGTATCAGGTGGGTTTTGATTGTTTTGCCATTTAGTTTTCCATGTTAGCAGTTCCACCTCTATAACCTGAGGAGAAGGAATATCTTTTATAGAAATTGATAACTTCATCTAGGTTGATGTTTCCACCATTGCATTTAATCACTGATGGAATAAGGCCCATTAGCTTAGCACAACTTGCTGTGTTCTTGAAAATTTCACAGCCAGTGCCTCAAGGAGATAATCAAGCATTGAATTGCAATCACCCTCCTGTAATACTCTTCAGGATCACTTGCAGGAGTATTGCTTCGTGAATCTGTCTCCCAACAGTGCGTGGTATTTCAGGTTGAATGTTGACCTTTCTGAAACACTACATGCCTCAGTGTACCAGCTGTAGAAGAGAGTCTCAATTTCTTGTCGAGCTACCTTTATACTGTCCTCTACTGTGGTAATCATGTTGTAAGCATTAATTATATCAATTGCACTGTTTTGCAGTTTTACACTCAGTGGTTGCACAAACTTCAGTACCTTCATGACTGTGATGAAGCAAATAATGTAACGGAAATTCTCCATAGAATAAAGGATCCCATTTGCTAATGTCTTAGTCTCAGCATCCCAATTCCATTCTCCATACTCATCAGCATATTGCTGTCCATTACTGATGACATGTAGTGCAATGAGAATACATGAAAAAAGATCATAAAATATCTCATATGCTGTATGCCTCATTGCCCATCTTGTTCTGCAAAGAGATTGCAATGTCACCCGTTTATCTTCAGGATAATTACGCCCTACTACTTCCAACAGAAGCTCATTTCTTTTGGGTGAGAAATTGAAGAAGTTACAACACTGGTTAAGCACATCATGCATGTTCCGGATTTCAGGGTGTTGACAAGAGTTCACTATGCACAAATTGAGGCAATGTGCATTACAGTGCACGTAAACATGGATTCATTCTGCTGGCAAATTAAACCTTTGTGCCTCGAACGTTTGAGGACATGTTTGAGGCCCCATCATATCCTTGGCCTCGCATGCTTGAATGTCAAGACTCCAATGTACCAATTTATGTAATATGTTCTTTGCAAGTGCCTCACCAGTTATTCTCTCACAAGGTACAAAGTCTAGGAAGTCCTCTCTTATATTTTGAGTTTTGTCATTATATCGTAGTACCAGAGACAAAACTCTTGTTACTTACATCTGTAACTTCATCACCAAGAATAGAGTAGTACTCAGCATCTTTTATGTCTTTAATTATATTGTCTCGAATCTGATCCCCAATAATCTCTATCAACTCATTTTGAATATCTGGATGAGTGATATTGTGCATTTCTCCCACCGAACTGTAAATGTTCAGCTAAACTTGTATCTCCAGCATTTACCCTGAATTTTAACAGGAGATAAAGTTTCCTGGATTGTGGGTATCATCATCTATTTTCTCAATATGGCCACGTAAAGCTATATTCTTGCACCACAGACAAGTATAGTTTCTATTATTGATCCTAATATTTCCTGTTTTGTTCAATTCTTGCAGCACACCTAGCATCAAGTTTGCTCCTCACTGATTTTTCTGGGTTTCATAGTTATTTTAAAATTTGAGCCTTTTCCAATGCATTCATGTGATATTGTTTCTGCAGTGTTCTTTTAGAATCTCCTTTGCTTTTGTCCAGTTAGTTAATGGTTTAGTGACAAGAGTGCCCAAGCTATCACTGTAGCCAAACAAGCTACAAAACTTACACAAGCCACCCTCAACGATTCACTGTAAACTAGCCAAGGGTATTCAATACACCATTTGTGTTGGAAGGATCGTTGTTTAGCATGCATCACTGTCTTTGGAAACATATAAGTAGCTGATGGACTGAAGTGCTGAGGAAGTATTTATACTTCTCAGAATCATTGAGTGAGGTGCCAATGATTCTACCAATATCATAAGGGCCTCCTCTGGCATACTGCTACTCTCATTTTGCACATTTTGCACTAGTATGCTATTACTGCTGTTTTCATTGAGAAGCTTTCTTGAACAGTACTTCTGTGTGTCTGCCTGCTGCAATGCCTGAATCTAAAAATACAAAAGGCATTGTTAAGTTCTTCATGCATATGGGAAAATGAAAGCAGAGATGAGACAAGTGTTTTTTTATGTGTTTCTCAAATGCTGTTTCCCAAATAACAGTATTGCAAACTGCTGGGGTGGGGTTGAGACAATGGGGACATGCAAACGGTGAAGTAGGTGGTAATGGGAATATTTTAGTGAGATAGATCATATGACCAGCAGGATTAAGTCTGTGCAGAAACTACATGAACCTTCATTTCCTGCCATGAATAATTGTAGCAATAAGTGCATTCAATGCTTGAATGTATTTATTGCTCAGACTAATGTCATTAATGACAAGTGCAAACTACCATGATAATATGAAACATGGAGTGGTGGAGGCACACACAAGATAGAAAGACAATCATTCTTACGCAAATAAGAATCATGACTCTGTTTCTGACTATAATTCAGTTGTTTTAGAAAAGACTGATAATAAAGATTAGACAGTGCGTTTCAATATGCAAGAGACACACCTTGAGAGCTCCCACTTTCTGATGGGCTTAATGGTCATTTTGTTCCAAATCCAAATGAAGAAAGAGTTGCCTGATTGGTAAATCCTCTTCTTAGTAGTTGCCATCTCAGAGACTGATCCAAGTCAATGTCCCTTTGAAATGGAGGAGCAGAATTTTACTTAATGCATGGTTTCAATATCAATCACATTACTTTAAATGTATTTGCTTTGCAAACAGAGCAAACGTCACAATATTAACTGTAACCCCTGCCAAAAGGCCCCAGCCAAGTCCAATCATCTGTGCCTGTCAACTGATTGCAAGACAAGATAAGAACTTAAGTAAGAAAGCAGGGTGTTGTAATACAGTTAAAGACATCCGTAACCCAGCATCTTTCAGGGATTTTCTCTGTATTTATTCATGTGCTGAGTAACTGACAGCAATATGTTGATAAGCATGGAGACAACTGGATGCACAGACTAAGGCAGTGGGAAAGGTAAGGAGACCTGGGGGATCTTGAGATAGTCAGTGTCTTCACCAATAAAAAATAGGAAGTTGTTATCCATGTACAGAAAGCTGGTGAGACCATCCTGAGTACTGCGTGGCAGTTTTGGGGATCTCTGCAAGGACATAAAGACAGGATGGAGGCAGCCCAGATGGCAACTAATATGGTGCATGGTTTGCAGCAAAATATGAAGAGACAGAGACTTTAGGACCTGAATATAACCTCTAGGTGTGAGAAGCCTGACTGGGAAACATGAGAGAAACTTTCATGCCTAAAAGGAACAAAGTCCAACAGGGTAGCATCTTTCTGAACAAAATGTAAAGGGGCCACAATTTCGAGATAGAAGAGGGTGACTGAGGGCAACATGAGGAAGTATTTTTCATAGAAGGAGTGGTGGATGGATGGAATGGCCTTCCTGAGGTTCAGGTGTGAAAATGAATGTAGGGACACAGGCGCAAGACAGTTCTAGTACGGAGGGGTTAGAAGTGTATGCTGTTAGAACTGATCTGCCAGCTTAGCCACTGGGAAATGGTGGGCGGACCAAGTGGTCTTTATCTGCCAGAATAAAGTATTGTGAAATTATACTCTTTGTGTGCTATTTTTTACTACTCTCATTGTCACCCAGCATGTTGTGGAATAATTTAATTCAAATCACCATTAATCTTACGGGCCTGTGTAATTTTAATCAGTACTCCATGAATGAGATGGATTACACAGGCAGCTCACTGATCAGCCCACCACCCTGACTGTATTTTAATATGCAGTCTCATGAGAGTACATACACAGCTCACAGATAGAACCCTTTATGTTTTTGACTTGTGTGTGATGTGGTCAGCAGATATAAGTAACTCATTGGATTCTGTGTCCAGTTAGCTGTGCTAATTCATAAGCCAGCCACACTTTTATTTCCTATTCACCCATTCCCTCAATCACAGACATTGCAGATGGACTGGCGGGCAAAGTTTGTCCATTTGCAGATGACACCCAAGATCTGCAACACAGTATGATCCAGATGGGGTGGGCAGAATGAACAGAGATATGGATAAACTAGTAAAATGGTTTGAAGAATGGCAACCGGGGTTTAATGCAAAGATGTGCAAGATCATGCACATAGGGAAGAGAAACCCTGAAGCCACCTGTACGCTGAGAGGGGAGTTGATGATGCACAAGTCTTTTCTTCCCTGTGACTGCCTGGCTTTGTGCATCATCATCATCACAGATGACCTGAAATCATCCAAGCAGTCCACTAAATCAGTAGGTAAGGCTAGGGTGTTAGGGTGTATCAGTAGGGGTATCACAAGTCAGAAGACACTGGTCCATCTGGGTACTGCAGCTCATACCTTCACAAGGACATTAACCAAATTGAGGCAGTCCAGAGAAAGGCAACTGAAAATGGTGTAGGGTCGTCTGCATCAGAAAACATATGAGGGGCAGATTACCTACAGCAAAGGAGAGAGAGAGAGGTGACATGATTGAAACATTCAAACACCTAAAGGGTATTGACAAGGTGAAAGAGTGTAACATGTTTCAATATAAGAAAAATTGCAGGACAGGACACAGCATGAGATTAGATGGGGCCGATTAAGGGGTAATGTGATGAAGTTCTTTTCACAGAAAGGGTGGTGGATGCATGGAACAGCCTACCACATTTCACCTCAGTCACGGAGTTGGACATGCTACCTGAAATATCCACCTTAATTCCTACGCCAGTCTTTCCGTAACTTTTCCCTGAATCTGCTATTTACCCCATTTCTCCTCACTCACGAAACTGCTTGCAGTGCATGAAATATCTCTGGCTGAGGTTACCTTATTTCCTAGCTATTTAATTCTGTTTAAATATTTGCTCCATTTTCACCTCAGTAATGGAGCTGCAGTCATGGAAATATCCTCCCTGGCTGACTGAGGTATTTTTTCTTAATTCATAGCCGTGTCAGTTTATATGCTTTCTGAATCTGTTTGTCCCACCCCATTTCACCTCACAGGACCTGCAGCACTGCCATGATGTTACATCAGAAATATCCTCCTGAGGTAATTATTTTACCTTAATTCCAATCATAGCCATGACAGAGTCACTTATTTTAAATTCAGGATGGAAATAAGTTACTCTGTACTTTTCCCAGCCACTTAGTGATCAGCTGAGCACTAGAGTGCATGTTACCTGAACCATGCTAGTAACAGTGACTTATAATCCCTACTGAGTTTTACCCATACCATTTCAAATTCACCTCGGGACTCACAGCAGTTGCTGCAGACCTGAATAATCCCTGTGTCTGTGATGATGAGAAAATAATTACCACAGTCTGTGGTAATTATTTTTTCATCATCATTCCAGACCTTGACCCTTACTTCCCCATTGATATTTTGCCCAGAGTTGCAGCAAACATATTTTCAATTTATATATTTGTCCTCCCTGACTTCACCTCTGGTCCTTTCAGGCGAGTCTGCCGCCCCTCCGCGATGCTAACAAGGCCTAAGCAACCCAAGTATTAATTTGCGAAAATCCTCCTCCGAAGATCCCCCCCAGTGCCCAAGTCAAGTTAAACAGGTTCACAGTATATTTGTCGACGGCCGGGACTTCAGTGTTTGTGATTAATTCAAATCTTAGGCACACGCGCCGCGGGCAAGCTGCCTCCTCACAATACGGGTCTCCTGCCCTAAATGAGCTCAAGTCGCTCTTTGGGCGCTGCGGTGGCTCTGCATCATGTGACTGCCAAGCTGCACTCACACGTGATGCAGAGCCGAGGCGGGCCGAGGTCTGATGCCTACAAGCCGAGCGTCGCCGACTGGGAGGGTGCCCGACTTCCCCGCATGCCTTGCGCCAGTCCAACGAGGGGCTTTAACTGTTTGCCTGCCGGTAGGATTAAGCAGGCGCCGCATGGCTCAGAGAGTCACCTGAGGTCTGAGTTCGACGTCGCTCACCTGGAATAGTGGATGCCGGTGAGTGTCAGTGACTCAGGGTCTCTTAAATGGATTGGGTAGGAGGAACAAGAAGATGAAGACGATCGGCTGCGGGCAAAGGGGGGGCGCCGGGTTGCACAGTCGGGAAGCGGGGTAGGGTTGCACGGTCAGTGGGGGGGTTCTGAGCACCCAGGAAACCCCCCTAGCTATGCCCCTGTATCTGTCAAGGACATGGGAGAGCACAGGAGCATCCACACCAGAAACTTCAACACATGGTTGAATAAATGGTGTGATGAGGAGGGATATGGATTCATTGGGGATTGGAGAACCACCTAGAGGGATGGAGGTTTGTTCAAGGCTGACAGCCTGCATCCATCCAGGAAGGGAACTGAGCTCCTCAATGAAAAGTTTAAATGCTACATTAATAGGCATTTAAACTAGCCAATGGGGGACAGACTAGAAGGCAGGGGTTATGACTGTCCACCCCCAAGGGCTAGCAGGGATAACAGAGAGCAGGTGGGGGATAAATCATATGATATCCACATGCAAGGGGATCAAAACAGAGATGAGGGAGGGAACATAGGTAACAAAAGCAAAATAGTAAACAAGGATGGGAAAAACTACAATACCATGAAAATGAGCAGCAAGACCTGGAAAGCCATGTCCACAAATGCCCAGAGCCTGGGCAACAAAATAGCTGATCTAGAGGTTACCATACAGGAAGGAGATCTGGACATAGTGGCAATCATGGAGACCTGATTCAGTGATAACCTAGATTGGGAGGTGGCCATTCCAGGGTATGCACTATTCAGGAAGGACAGAGTGGGTAAGAAGAGAGGCTGGGTAGCACTTTACATAAAGGAAAATATTAAAGCCAAGAAGATACCAAGGGATGGAGGGGGTGATAAGATGCTATGGGTGGCACTTGAAGGTAAGGGGGCTTGCACAAGGATAGGGCAATCCATAGACCACCTACACAGAAAGAGGCAGTGGATAGGAAAATGATGACTGTCATCAGGGAGATGTTCAGCAAGGGGAAGATAATTCTGATGAGGGCTTCAATATCCCGGATGTGGACTGGCGCATCCCAGTGATGGCAACTAATAGTAGTAGGGAAGTCCTGGAGGAGCTTCAAGGAGCATTTCTCAAGCAACTCATAAGTGAACCCACATGAGAAAGGGCCATACTGGACCTGGTACTGTCTAACAGAGACAGTATCACTAAAGTCACAGTGGGGAGTCACCTAGCAATGAGTGACTATCACACAGTGTGGTTTGAGGTTAAAACAGAACAGGAAGAATTCCACACAAAAATGAGGGTCCTAGATTTCAGGAGGGTGGATTTTCAAAGAATGGGGAAGGGGTTATATCAGAAGAAACTGAGGTAGGCAGCAAAAACTGTTAGGAAAGCAAAAGTGCATACAGAGTAAAACATAGCAAGTACAGTGAGGCAGGGGGATAAAACACTCTTCAGATACATTAGCAAAAGGAGAAAAAACAAAGCAGGAAAAGTTACCATAGACTAAAATGGGAGCAGGGTGAAAGTATGGAGGAGGACCAGAAGAAGGCTGACATACTGAACAGGTATTTTTGTTCAGTACTAGTAGTAGTAATCTTTTATCGATTGGTCTAAAGACCATTACAAGTTTACACAAACACACAGTACATAGTTTTTAAAAAAAGTATAAAGTAGTATAAGTACATAACAATTCTAGATATAAATCAGACAATAAGTTAAAAGAACAATAGCAATAATGTATCAGCATAAATATATGTAAAGTCAGAAAAGCACCTCTACAGTCTGAATCAATGATTTAGTAATACAATTCTTTGTTTTCTTCAGAGATATTAAATACATCACTACTATCTCCAGAAAGGTCATATGGAAGTAATATAAATGTTTTATCATAACAGAGACAATGAAACCTGCAGAACATCAACCAGGCTTATGGACCTTAGTCCGTAGTCTATAGATTGCATCAATGTACCTAGCAACCACATGAACAATTGCTTCATCATTTGTTGTGAAAAATATTTTCAGCAATAAGGATTGGTCATCTTTTAGTGCTGAATCATAGATAGGCTTCATACATTTTTTACTAAGCTGATTGTATCAAGTGCAGACAAAAAACACATGAAACAAGTTCTCTAAAAATTGGAAGGAGCATTGGCAATAACTATCTAGGGCAGGGCCCACAGCTCAGCATCATGGACACAGGGGGGAGGGAGGTGAGCACTACTCCCTTCACAAAGAAAAGGGTCCTACAAGAGCTTGCTAAGCTCAGGGTGGATAAGGCAATGGGACCTGATGGCATACATCCCAGGGCACTTAAGGAGCTAAAGGAGGAACTAGCAGACGCATTAGCAGAATTGTTTAGTGAGTCTCTGAGCACAGGAGAGGTCCCAGAAGACTGGAGAAGGCTATGTGATCCCGCCTCCACAGGAGTGGTGGCAGGGAGGAGGCGGGAACTACAGACCGTCAGTCTTACCTCAGTAGTGGGCAAGATTATGGAGGCACCTTGTTGAAAGGATAGTGCAACACCTGGAATCCATAGGGGCACAGGATCCAAGACAGCATGGGTTTACAAAAGGAAGGTCCTGTCAAACTAATCTCATAGATTTCTTTGAGGTAACCAGAGTGGTGGACCAAGGGGAGCAGTTGATGTCGCCTACCTTGACTTCAGCAAAGCTTTTGACACTGTTCCACATAGAAGATTGATAAATAAGCTGGGTAGGCTCGGGTGGGTAGAAGTTGGTCAACTGGGTGGCAAACTGGTTGACGGGCAGAAAACAGAGAGTGGTGGTAAATGGTATACAGTCAGAAGAGATGCAAGTCACAAGGGGTACCTCAGGGATCAGTCCTGGGGCCAGTCCTCTCAACATCTTAATCAGTGACCTTGCAGATGGACTAGAGGTAAGGCTTGTCTGTTTGCAGATGACACCAAGATCTGCAACAGAGTAGATGATCCAGATGGGGTGGCAGAATGAGAAGAGATTTGGATAAACTAGCAGAATGGTCAGAAGAGTGGCAACTGGGATTTAATGCAAAGAAGTGCAAAATCATGCACATAGGGAAGAGAAACCCTGAAGCTACCTATAGGCTGGGAGGGAGTTGCTAGCAGTCACAAAGGAAGAAAGAGACTTGGGCATCATCATCACTGATGACCTAAAATCATCCAAGCAGACCTCTAAAGCGTGGTAGGCTAGGGGGTGTTAGGGTGTATTAGTAGGGGTATCACAAGTTAAGTAAGAGGGAGAGTAACAATCCCTCTGTACAAGACACTGGTTAGGCCCCATCTGGAGTACTGCATGCAGTATTGGAGGCCACACCTTCACAAGGACATTAACCAAATTGAGGCAGTCCAGAGAAGGGCAACCAAAATGGTGCAGGGACTGCATCAGAAGACATATGGAGGACAGATTAACGGAGCTCAATATGTATACCCTGAGCAAAGGAGGGAGAGAGGTGATATGATCGAGGCATTCAAACACCTTAAGGGCATAAACAAGGTGAAAGAGTCTCAATATGTTTAAATATAAGAAAATTAGCAGGACAAGAGGACACAGCATGAGATTAGAGGAGGCCGATTAAGGGGAATGTGAGGAAATTCTTTTCACAGAAAGGGTGGTGGATGCATGAAATGGCTTACCACAAGAAGTGGTGGCTATGAATACAGTGCAGGGCTTCAAACAGGCATGGGATAGGCATAAGGGAGCAATACAAATGACTATGAATAGATAGGTCACTGGCAGAGCAAAGGCCGATGGCACATTTATAAGGTAGAAAAAGAAATGGGCAGACTGGATGGGCCTTGTGGTCCTTATCTGCCGTCAACTTCTATGTTTCTATGTTTCTATCATGTATGTTAGTACTCTTTTGATATCTTGCAGATAGTACATTACTTGGGAAAACTTCTAACCTGTACTTAGTATGCAATAGTCTCAGCTTGTTATCCATAATTATATCAAGATAAGGTCAATAATATTGTGAACTATCCTTTACTCTTAGCCATGGGAAACATGAAAAGTCAAAACAAGATAAAGATCTTTGTTTTTTATATTTAATAGCAATTCTATTAACACATATTTCTGATATTTAAGACTATTATTCACAAATGAACGGGTAGGAAATGATCCACCAGTAAAGGATAATGGGAAGACAGGAGGGGGTAGACACAAGCCCATTTACAGAGGGGAGGATACTCAGAGAACTTGAAAAATTAAGAGTAGATAAGACAGTGGGACCAGACGGGGTGCACCCAAGGATACTAAAAGAACTGAGGGGGGAACTAGCTGCTCCCCTGGCAGCCCTGTTCAATCAATCCTTGGAAACAGGGTTGGTTTCAGGGGACTGGAGGAGAGCAGATGTGATGCCAATCCACAAGAGTAGGAGCAGGGAGGAGGCAAGGAACCATAGACTGGTAAACCTAATATCGGTAGTGGAGAGGATCATGGAGATGTTAATAAAGGAAAGAATGGTTGAGTACCTGTCCAAGAATGGGTTACAGGATTCAAGACAGCATGGTTTCACAGGAGGGAGATCATGCCAAACTAACCTAATAGACTTCTTCGACTGGGTGACAACAGCTGTGGACCAGGGGGACAGTGGATGTGGTGTACCTGGATTTTAGAAAGGTCTTTGACACTGTCCCACACAGGAGATTAGTAAACAAGTTGAATAGTCTAGGGGTGGGGACAAAAGTGATAAGGTGGGTGCAAAATTGGTTGAGTAGCAGGAGCCAGTGGGTAGTGGTAAATGGGGTAAGATCAGAGGAGGTGGAGGTGACTAGTGGGGCACAACAAGGGTCTGTTTTGGGGCCATTACTGTTCAGTGTATTCATTAGTGACATAGCAGAGAAACTGGAGGGGAAAGTATGCCTGTCTGCAGATGACACAAAGCTCTGCAATAAGATCAACACACCAGAGGGGGTAGATAAAATGAAACAGGACTTAAAGAAATTGGATGAATGGTCAAGGGTATGGCAGATGGGATTTAATGCAAAAAAGTATAAAATCATGCATATGAGTACAAGAACAGAAGGGCAATGTACCAACTACAGGGGAGGAGGTGCATCAACTAATCGGGAAAGGGACCTGGGAGTCATCGGCATGGGGTCATCTCACCTAACACAAAAAATATGCAGCACTGAATGCCACAAGCAGAAGGGTGTGCACTGAAATAAGTTCAGGTAAAACACTGACCACCACACAAACAGCACACGCCCTTAGAAAGAATGGGTTTCCTTGTTTTGTTTGCAGGAGGCTTTGCTACCTGCACCCCCAGAATTTAAATAACAAACTCTGAGGGGGGAGGAGGGACTTCAGGATAGGGAGAAACTTGGGAGGGGGAAACATTTTTTTTTAAATAAAAGTCACAAAAATTAGTAGTATGGGGAAACCTGGGAGGGGGACTGAACCATGGTCAGAGGTCTCCCATTCTGCCATGTGCTGGTGCCTTAGCCACTCTACAATAGGAGGGAGTTGACCAGGCACCCAACACAGGGCAACTTGATCTCTCTGTAGAAAATACGTACAGTGACGGGGTAGCGGTAATTCCCTACCGCTGTTATACCTCTGTCACTGTAAAGCCAGGTGGGCTCTATAAAGTGAGGTTAATACCGCACTGTCTTTCTTGCAGGGTATTGACCAGGTACCAGAGTTATCATAACAGATGACTTCAAGTTGCAAGTCAGTGTAGAAGGGCAGTGGGAAAGGTAAATAGGATGCTGGGATGCACAGGAAGGGGTATAACAAGTAGAAAGAGAGTGGTAATATTGCCCCTGTATAGGTCACTGGTGAGGCCTCACCTCGAGTATTGTATCCAGTTCTGGAGGCCCTCCTCAAAAAGGACATTGAACAGGTGGAGGCAGTACAGAGATGGGCTACCAAAATGGTCCAGGGCATACATCAGAATAACTTTGAGGAGAGGCTCATGGAGTTAAATTTGTACTCACTGGAGGTTAGAAGTGAAAGGTGGGACATGATAGAGGCTTTAAGCAGATAAGCAAGGTGGAAGAGGACAATTTACTGCAGAAAAGGAAATGCACAATAACAAGAGAACATGATATGAGGCTGGAAGAGAGAGACTCAGAGATAATGTGAGGAAGTACTTCTTCACAGAAACGGTGGTAGAATCCTGGAACAGAGTGGGCGCAGGCACCGTAGAGGCATTCAAGCATGCATGGGATAGGCACAGAGGACCTGTGATGTCAAGAATGGGGGGGAAGAAAGGACACAGGTTCAACAGGCTCTGTACTAAGGAAGTGAATTAATCTAGAACCAGGGCAGGCTGGATGGGCCATGAGGTCTTTTTCTGCCAACAACTATGTAACTATATTTAGACCCCAAATGTTAACAGTCTTTTTATGACACTTCCTTCTGAATATGACAGACGTCATTTAATAACATACTGGGCAAAATGTAATTTTGCGCTAGCAGTGTGAAATCACATATTGGCCAGGATTTGAAAAACAACAGTTGTCATGTTCATGAGGAGGTGTGACACAATGGCTATGCTGAAAATGTAGGGTTTACCAGTGCTATGACCATGCATAGAAATATTATGACATACCTGAAAAACTTTGTTGTTCTTTTTATATTTTGACCCCACATTTTCAGCATAATCTTCTTATGACCCCCCCCCCCAATTAACATGGTAGGTGAAATGTTTCATACTACCGCAGAAACATAATTTCATACCACAGGTCTGAAAACAGATTTCAGCCATGATGTGTAAAATTACAGCTGTAATGTTCATGAGGTGGTGTGAAAAAATGGCTATGTTGTAAATTTGGTGTCAAAATATTGAAAATTACCAAAGTTATGAGCAAGTGTTCATTTATTAATATTTTTTGCCCACATTTTCAATATGGCGATTTTGGGACCCCATCTTATGAACAGTTCCATGTGCATTTTTGCTCTTACCTCAGTGCTTTGCTAGTAATGAACCAATTTGTTATACTGCCTTTTCTAACTGTACTGATTCATTTTTGGATTTCAATTTCTTGCTTATTTTGTATTGCTGTTATACTGTACAGCTTCTGTGTATGCCTATTAATTGTTCCTATGGTTATATTTTGTACTGTACAGCAACTAGTCTGTTTGTATTACCCTATTTTAACCTCCCAGTTTGTACTTGAAAATAGGCATTTAATTGCCTAGTGTGCTTACCTGGTCAATAAAAACTAATACTAATAATGGTGGTAAAATTATGCAAATCCAGTTCAAAAGGAGATTTAGTGCAGTGACCTCAAAATCACCTTTTAGGCAGGATTCACATAATTTCACTGCCATTGTTTATGAGGTGGGGTCAAAAAAGTCCATGTTACAAATCTGGGCAAAAAATATGAAAAAATGACCAAGTTATGAAGCAAAGTTCAAAACACATTGAAATACATTATACAGCACTTACCTGTTTTCCTCAGTTCCAGGTCTGGCACTGAAGAGTGAAGATGTCTCTCCAGTCCAGAGAGGATTACAGAATTGGACCTGGCCTGAGTAAGTATAGGATAAGGGGGAGTGGCAGGTGCTGAGAGGGGGGTTGGGGTGGGGACGTTGGCAAACAATGAGGAACTGTTTTCTTTATTTCTTCTAGCACTGGGGATTGGGCACCCCAGTGTTGGCATGACATTTGGGGGTGGGCACCACAGTGTCCCAGACTGCTGGGTTGGGGAGGGGATGTATATGCTGACACTGAGGATTGGGCATCCCAGTGTCAGCAAGTTAAAAGAATGGGAGTTGTGGGAGCTTTACAGAGGAGAGGGAGAAGGGATGGTTTTATTTAATAGAAGTACCTCTGACACTGGGGATTGGGGACCCCAGTGTTGGTGAGATACTTGGGGGCACTGGGAATTGAGCACCATTGGTGTTCCAGACTGCTGGCAGGATGGGGGGTGTTGGAGAACCCTAACACCAGGGATTGGGCACCCCAGTGTCAGCAGATAAACTTGAATGGGATGGGGGGTTGAAAACAAAACACAGTGGGGGAGATGAACCAGCACTGGGGATGGTCACACTGGTGTCAGCATACATAAAAACACTGGGGAATGGGCACCTCAGTATCCAGTTCAAATGTAGGAAGCTGTTTAAAGGGACATTGTCAGCTTTTGATGATCAATTGCATAAGAACTGTAATCTGATGCCCTTTGCCATCTGTATGCACAGTAATGGCATATTTGGCACCAGAGTTACATGAAATGCACAATAGCCTTTTTACTGTACTGCACTATTTGTATTTTGACTACAGCTTACCACTGTGGTACCCATCCTGTATGTATTATACTGTGCTCTTGCCTTGACCTGTAATTGATTATGCAAGCACTAACACATGACAAGTTGTGGGTTATGTTGTCCTGATAAGAGCATGCCCAGGTGCATTATGAGACAGGAGGCACTTGTCTTTCACTTTCATTAGTTTGTCTAGTGACTGACTGCCCACTCAGTTTGAGTTACAGTGAGTGGGACTGAGTGTTTCTGACTTCAGGTGCTGTGTAGTGTTTCTTGTGTCCCCCCATCCCCCAAGATGCAGAAGTATTTTTTCCTTTTTTTTTTTTTGCTTTCAATCTTTATCTCTTTGACTTACTTTAGCTGTTTCATTTAGTTGCAAAGTCCTGATTCAAGGAGACACAGCGTGTCCCTTTGCAACCTCCATACAGAGACGTTTTCTAGTTTGCAGTTTTTAAAGTGTAACCGCGGTGCCTTTGGACATTGTGTTTTTTTTAGTTTTAGTTTTTCTTCATTTCTTGGGTTTGACATTACATGGACGCAGGAGCGGAGTCTGTAGATTGGAGACTGTAACCACTACAATGAGATCGGAGACAAGAAATGGCGAGTGTTTTCAGTTATGTTTAAAACTGGTAAGGGAAGAGGGGCTCTGTGAACAGCTTTAGAGATTGCACTGCTCTTTCTACCCAGGCATAAAATGAAGGTCACACTTTCATTTTGAAATGTTTTATGCCCATCATTATTATGCTGTCCACCTGGTACATACACAGTTTTTGTGTGTCTGTGGGGAGTGGGTGTTTTCCACATCAGGCAGTTGTACTAGTAGGACAGTTTGAAGAACGCACTTGTTCTACTGTGACATGCTGATGAGCTACAGTGGGAGAGTGGTAGAAGGGATTGATTTTATCGTGTGCTGCATTTTGCTTGACACATCTAGTGTCAGTTGTGAAGTTATGTCCTGATGAGGACACGGCTGAAAAAGACTTTCAGCCAATCAGGATTCTAGAAATGTTTTGCCCATTTCATAAACTTGTTTACTAATATCCTATATCCCTGTGAATACAATATCCACATCTTAAATGTATTTTGCTTACTATATTTAGATAATGTGTCCATGCATATTCTGACTTTGTGTAATCCTTCTTATATGTATTCCATGTAATTCCAGGTTGCTCCTGAAAATGGAACGCTTTGTTCCAGTGGGCCTACCTGGGTAACAAAATTCAATAAATAAATAAATAAATAATTTTAAGAAATCTTATGTTATTCTTGCTGACATAATAGAAGCGATCCACTTCTGTATATTCCCAGCTGAATATGGGGCAGGTGAACTCATTCATGTGTGAATTTACTTTTTTCTGAGCAATATGAGATACATAACTATAAAATCTGAATGTTTGACTTTTAGTGAGGTGTACAAAATACTTCATTTTTTTTAAAACGAGCATAATATCTATTTAAAATTTAGCTTTGAAAAGTGAAGCCATGACCCTGGGTATGCACATGAACGGTGCCACTCATGCTCATGTCCAGAGTCATGGCTTTACTTTTCAAAGCCAAATTTCAACTAGGTGTGATACTCATTTCATAAAATGAAGTACTTCATGCAGCTCATTAAACATTACACATTCATATTTTGTAGTTAGCTCATATTGCTGAGAATAAAACAAACTCACACATAAAAGAGTTCACTGGCAGTACAGTGCCATATTTGGCTGGGAACATGCAGGAGAAGTGGACCACTTCTATTATGGTTGGCAAGAATAATATAGTTTTTTTAAATAATACACTATTGGCATTTCATTTAACTTTGGTGCCAAACATGCCATCACTGATATATAGATGTCAAAGGGTATGAGGTTACAGTTCTTACACAATTAGTCATCAATAGCTGAAAGTCGCCCTGTGGATAATACTGGCACTCAACAATTGAGGGTAAAGTAAGATGCATAGCATGTTCAGCAGGGGCAAGGCTACACATTAACATATAGCTCCATCCCTGCTGAATAAAAACAGCAGGGGTGGCATATGCAGCCAGGGAACTAGACCTGTCACCTGTTAAATGACAGCTTGTTTGTAATACAACCACATTACTTCATATGATCATAAAAATTCAGTTACTTTTTGAACGCTGATTTTTTTAACTGTTCATGCTCAAAAATTGAACTTTTTTCTTAA
This sequence comes from Neoceratodus forsteri, assembly GCA_016271365.2. NCBI lineage: Eukaryota > Metazoa > Chordata > Ceratodontiformes > Ceratodontidae > Neoceratodus > Neoceratodus forsteri. The sequence continues at coordinate 10,881,914 of CM057451.1, forward strand.
ATATTTTTAAAACTGCTACACTTTGCGAGATAAAACCCACAAAAGCACACACCTTTGGCCAAACTCCATCAAACCTGTAAGTGTCAGGTTTCAGATCCTACTAGTTGTTTACTTATAGACAAGCAAATTAGAAAAAAGCTCTTGTTTTGTGATTAGGGGGGTTTGCCACTCTGTAACTTTACCCACAGTAAACTGATTTGCACAACATTTTCAAGACCTAGGGATCCTAGCACCACCTCTGTGTATTCCAAATTTCATGTAAATCTGCTGAACGGGGGCAACGTTATTAAGGTTCAAAAACTGGAGTTTAACATTAAAATGCTTACTCAACCCTAATATACAGGAACAACTGTGCCTGTATGATGTCAGGAGTGGGGAAAAAACAAGATGATACAAAATATATCTTAACTAGTGACATCAGTAACAAAAACATTAAAAACTGCTTTTGTAACTGTTGCCACAATTGCTGTTTTTAAGGTTACTGTAATCACAGTGGAATATTGAACCAGTCAGAGGCCAGCTTTCACAGTGCTGATGACATTCCAATGCCTAGTGTAGCACTGAAGGCAGCTGCTAAAATCAAAGACAGAAACAGTGAAATCTTCAAACTGCAGAATTACAAGCTAGAACTATCAACTACTGTTGTATGTATGAAATATACAGTAACTGACTGACTGACTCAAGACAAGCAATTTACCATCACTTGTGAGTGGGCAGGACTTTAATAACTCACCCATGATTCTGCCACCCGTAAGTTATGGTCCTGCCCCCTCACACTTGAGGATAAATTGCATACTGTGAGTCAGCTCACTGTATATCCCTATAGAGACAGATAGATTCTGTAGATAGACAGATAGATAGATAGATAGATAGATAGATAGATAGATAGATAGATAGATAGATAGATAGACAGACAGACAGACCGGCAGACAGACAGATAGAAACATACATAGATACGTAGAAAATAGATTGATTACTGGGTCATGGTAGCTGTCATGTTTTATGGTTTAGTTTCATTTTAAACTTGATTCTTGCACATTAATAATGCAACTGGCCCTAGATGGAGTAGCCTGATTTGGCGTGTGCAGCATTGGAATCAGGATCTTTGAATCCTGTAAATTGGTAACAGTCAGGTAAGCAAACTATAATACCTGACAGTGTGGGTGGTACTGGGTAATACCGGACTGCCCAGGTGCATAATGATGGCTGATGCTGCAGGTGGAGGCTATATGGCTCCTGGAAGGTCCGGTATTACCCATACCACCTACCCTGGAAGGTATTGTTGCACTTATAAAATGAGCTACATGTGACATTTTTGTGCAGGATTGATAAAATAAAAAAAAAATTGTTGAAACATTACTAAAGGGGATAGAAAGTTGTTTTGTTGACAAAGTAGTCCCTCTACTGGTATGCTTGCCAGTAGAGGGCACTGTAGTGTTTTACTGGAAAGTGAACTTTAACTTCATGAACAAACACTGGCACAGCAAGCTGTGGGGGGGGAGAAACAACAGTAATAACACTTTGGAAGAAAACAGGTACTAGTACATGACTTTCATGTAGGGACTTTAAAGTGATTTTAATCTCCACTAGTGAACTGGGGTAGTGAGCAGTTGTAGCGAGGTAACTCTTGCCAAGTGAGAAAAAAAACCATGGTGGCAGACAGATTCCAAAAACTGAGTTGGCACAGTGATTTTAAATGTGAAAGATCAGCCTGGCATACAGGTAGAGACTTGTTATTTCCCAGTCTCTAGTGAAAGTTAATGTACCCCCACCCCCCAACCCCATCAAGGGTGGCAGCCAATCAGGGACCATGAAATAAAAGACCCATTTTCATTGCAATTACAAATATCTAGAAAGTTGAAAACACATAATAATATAAAAATGAAGGCCTTTTTATCTTTTTATCAGCTCAGCTGTAGCACAAAAAGGCCTGGAAGTAGAAAACTGAAACTTTCAAGTTTCAAAATTTCTGGGAGTTGCAAACTGTAACTTTCAAGTTTAATAGAGCTGGGATAATTATTCAGTAGGTAATTTTACTGGAAAATGGGTAGTTTTAAATGATAAGGAGAATAAAATTCCATTCTTGTGCATGTGCAGAATGTTTTTCAATGTTCTAAAGACAACTGCATTTTTGCAAAACTGACATAAATCAGGTGTGTGATGGGGTCCCCATGTTTCATGTCTCAATATTTTCATTTTTTCATGAAAATTTATCATTTATTTTCTAACATTGCTGGTGGTCAAGAGTCCATCCTTGCCACTGTCACCAGTCCCTTCCCAATTTTCTTCATCAGTCAGTTGCCCATGCCACTGACAGCAACCCCCACTCACTTGCCAGAATCTTTTAGCATCTGGCAGTGAGTGCCTAACCCTGACACCAGTAAACTGGCAGCAGGTGTCTAACCCTATCACTCATATCCCCCACGCCTACCCAGTATCAAATGAAATTGGTGGTGGGTACCCAATCCTTCTGCCAGTAGCATATCCTTCTGGTCTGAAAACTAATCAAACTGGTGGTGGGTGCCCAACCCTGCAACTGGTATCCCCTTCCCCACCCACCTGCTTAAGTTAAAAAAAATCCACCCTTGCCCACTCTCTAGCACCTACATCATGCTCCTCTCCCCATGCAATGCCCACATTGAGGTCCTACATCAAGATTCCTTAATGTACCACAAAGTGCTCTTCTACCTGTGAGTAGGTAAAAGTAAAGTAAAAAGAAAATGATTTGTCCTGAAACCAGAACTAAGTTTTATTAAGAGAAAAAGGGATGTCAGAAACTGGACTTAGGAGCAATCAGTCAAAAATCCTATTGATTATTCATGAGAGAACTGAAAGAATCCCAATCCTCAAATCTACAACAACAAAAATAAAAAAGTTTTGTATCTAAGAAAAAATTAACTCCTGAAAAACGAAGTTCTATGAAATGTTCACTGGCCATGCTCAAGAATTTAAAGTATTTTTTTTTACTTTTTTCCCCATATTTTGTTTCTCCTCCTGATTGCTGATGGGTAATATATGCCTGCACAACAAAAAAAGATCATGACCGGCATGTCAGTGGCAGGCTTCATGTCGACTGCAAGTTGCAGTCTGCATGGAGCTGCACAGTTCAACTCCATTTTTTACATCGAGGAGCTTAGCCCAGAACCACTCACCCTCCCGAACTAATGGATTCTAACTCCAGGTCTGAGTTAGTTCGAGGAGGGGGTGCAGGTCGAGGGAAGTGGTTGCCCCTTCCAGCATCATTTCTACTGCAACATGGCGATGAAGTCAATATTGATGCATGCCACCATAGAAATGTCGCTGTTAGGGTGGCATACCATTGCTGACTATCCACCTCCTACTCTGGACCCAGCGCCATCACTCACCTTCTCTGATATTTACCTCCTCTGTTAAATCCAAAATGAATGCCCCCCAATGGTGAGACCATCTAGGCTGGCTGGATCCCTCCAGAGCATAATCCAGATTCAGAGGAGAACCCAGTCGAGGATCTGAGGCCTGTAGGGGACCAGAGCTTCATCCTGCTAATCTGGGATATATCACCATGTTTTTCTCCTCAAGGATACTGAGTGGTGCAAGAATGAACCATGGGAGTGAGGATGCATGTGGCCCTACACAAAGCAGGAACTAAAGTGATAACTTGCTTTATGCAGGGCTCTTCTGCATGAAACATTACATGAGTCCTAACTTGCTTTATGCAGGGCCCCTTCATGCCCTGCACAAATAATGCATTAGTCATAAATAGGACTTTGTACATTTGTGTGACCATTTTGGTGTTTTAAACATTTCATACATATTGGACCTAGAAAAATGTTCCCTATGATTTATGTGTTTTGTAGGTCAAGTTGGACATAGAAACTTTTGACAAGGATTTTGTTTTTTGTTTGTTTGTTTTGTTCATGTTGGACATTTCTTTGTAACATGTTTTTTCTTTTGGAAATGGTACAGTGGCACTGCTAAGGACTGTTTGGGAGGGTTCAAGGCTAGGGAGTGAATTTTAGAAAGAGCAGATGAAAAGGAACCAACCTTGAGGCAAAGACAGGAGTAAATGTACAAACTTTCTAAGGACCACAGAGGTAGGGGTATAAATTTGGAAGGATAGAGAGATAGTGTTGTGTATTTTTGGAGGACAGCAGGCTTATGAGATACACATTTATGAGGGGTGCAAAGGTAAGCAGTAAAAATGTTGGGTGGGCTGCACAGCTGGGGAGTATTGCAGAGCAGTAAAGGTTTGAGAGTTGTGTGGGGAAGGATACAGACTTTTTAAAAAGTATAGTGGTTTGAGAATGTTGGGAGGATGAAAAAGGTAAGATACAAGTTTTCTGGTGGGTGAAAATTGTGAAAGTGATGTGGACGTTGGATTATGAATTTCCTAGAGGTATACATTTTGAGGGGTACAGGTAGGGTGAAAATGTGGAGTGGGATACAGATTTGTGGAGTGGTATGAGAAAGTGACACATTGGAGTAAGTAAGAGCACAGGGGGTACTAATCTGTGTAAAGGTATAGCGATAGATGTAAATAATTATGTTGCATGTGCAAGAGAAGGGGTGCAACATTTGGGAATCTTGCAAATGTCACAATTGGTGCATGGCATGGTGTATAAAATATAGAAGGTGTGTCAATTGTGCTATGAATTTAGGGAGAGGTACAGGAGTAAGGGTGGAAATACACGGGAGAGTGCAGTAGGGGTAACATTTTGTAGAGAATGGGGTATGAGTAATTAAAAGGTTGCAGTAGCAGGGTGCAGATCTTGGAAGGGGAGTAGAGTTGGTGGTATAGAGTTTGTGTTGGGAAGGGGTACACACTTGTGGAAGGTTGCAAATTTATGGAATAGTGACAGATATGCTCAAATCTTGTGAGTAATGTGGGTTAGGGGTACAAAAGTCTGGAGACATGCTGTATGGGTATAAATGTGAGTGGTGTGTCGACTGGGCAGATATCTTGAGGGGAAGGATACAATTTTGGTAGACATGCACTGGTTAAGTGTGCAAATTGTGAGGATTGCAGGATAGGAGTACAAATTTTAAAAGGGTTTCAAGAGAGGGGCACAAATTTCAGGAAGCATACAGATGTTGTAGAGAGGTGTAAAGGTACACATTTTTAGGAGGGGTAGTGGTAAGAATAAATTTCAGGAGGTGCTTGACATAAAATGTATATATTATAAGAGTGGTGCAGGATAGACTTAGAAACTTTGGAGAAAAGCGTGGTCAACTAGGCATGTTTTGGAATAGTTTCTAGAGACGGGCAGGGTAGAGGGGCACACTTACTCAGGATTCTACATTTGGAGAGAGGTACAGGAGTAGTACTGTCATACACGTTCTGTGAATATTGCCAAACACCAGCAAAGGGGTAAAGTTTAATAAAAAATAAGAAAGGAGTTAAGGGGCTGCATTCAGGGCTGGAAGGGAACAACGGAAGCCAACATTTACATTTTAAGTAGCTGACAGGTTTTTTTATGGTGGTGACTTGATACTATGCCCAAGTGTCTGTTATCAGTCTAGTAAACTTGCAAGATATTTACTGATATTGTTTCACTAGTGTAATTCCATTAATGAATGACCCATCATGAACTCGAAAGCAAAGACTGATTTTTGCCATTTTACAATCTGATATAGTCCGTATTTAATGCGCTGACAGGTCCTTGAAGAAAATCATGTCATTCTTGTTTAAATTATATCAGCACTCACCCAAGATTCCATGAGCTGGTTTGAGACAGTCTGAGGGATCTTCTGTAAAATCATTAAATAAATGAGACAATAAAAACAGTACTACCAGGGAAATAGTAATTCCAGCATTTTATTTGCAATTAATAAGCCTGGTTATCCTCATGGTGTGCAAGTAGTACATTTTAAAACTACTGAAACAGATTATTGAATGTAAAATGGCTGCTGATCTTAAAAAGTTGCTGCTTAGCTTACAAGTGTCGACACCTATTTAAAAGTTGCTGCAGGCAGTTGCTTGTTAAATGCTGCTGATGATTTTTAAGCATTATTCTTGCTTGTTAAAAGTCACACCAGCTCCTTAAATGTGCTTGCTATTCAACAGAAACAGAAAACAGCACTCAAAAAGAAACAGAGAACTTTACTCAACCTGCACAAAATCTGTACAAATCTGTCAATAAAACAGATTAAATAAAACAAATATGGGCTGGAGTTATTGGCTAATAGTGGATAACTAATGTCCCTTAGAATGAAAAAGTAACATTTGGTGATGAAGCCCTCAACCTGTGGCATCAGGCATTATAACCAACTGTCAGTCACTATTTCATTCTCGGTGCAGTTTTCTCTATAAGTTTAAGCTCCAGTCCATTTTATAGTGCTACTGTGGTGCCACTATGGTTAGGGACCATAGTTCATTTGTCACTTTAATGTTAAAGGGAGCAGTCAGCATTAACAGTCCCACATATAAGTGTGGGGCTATTCCCAATTTGTCCTGTAAGGGCAAAAAAAATGTGTGCTTACTGTATAGCACAAATCTTTAGATTGCATCTGGTTGATCCTGTTAAATCTGACCCTGACATTTTACCAAATCAGCCAATCCAGAAAACCCCATGGTTGACATCAGTGACAGCTTGCAGCTATGGGAGCTTCAGTGGTTCTATGTCATAACAGTGATCGTGGAATAGCAATCGCTGTTTGGGCAAGTGTACATCCCCGAAAATGAATTACAGCAACGTACACTCGCAGTGACTAGAAAACCAGTGACTGGTTTTCTAAGTTATGAGAGGGGGCTTCACCCACTGCATCCCCCTACTTAAGGATTCTCAACTTCAGGGGGTGCATGTTGGGTGTGTGTGTAAAATAAAAAAAAAAATGAAAACCCTGACCTGACAGAAAAAAATTATTGCACCCAGGACCAAACCCAGCACCCTCCCAACCTCAGCCTGCCACCTACCCACCACACCATATGGCCAGCTCAACAGCCGACTGCCACACTACACCCCACATACCCTCCCTCCCTTTCCACCCATCATGCGACATGGTCCCTCCCCCTGCACGAGTGTATATATAGCGACATCCTGTCGCTGTACTTGCCTACCTCTGTATCTGGCCGCTACCCTGCCAGGTAGCCCAGAACATAGGTGCCATGATTGAGTCGCCCTTTTTGAAAGTGCTCAGTCATGGTCACCATGTTCACTGGATTTCAGATTCAGTAGATGACTTTGATCAGCTGTTCACTGGTAGTGCTTTCCTTTCATGGTTAAGTACAATAACAGAGGATTGTACTTAGCCCTGAGACAACAGCATTAAATGTAATTATTTTTCCCCCAGACTATAGCTCAGTTCTAACTGTTGCCCTGTCTCACATACCTGGAGCTTCTGATTCTCTCTCCTATGCTGTGGATGCTAAACTGACTGAATCAGGGTTCTGACTGGGACATAGGAGAAGCACCAGAGAGATGTAGGCAACAAGAACAGTTTAGATCTTGAGGAAGAGGAGAAGTGGACTCAGATCTGTACCCCAGATTTATTCACTCTGGCTCAACTAGTAATCTGAAGCATGCTAGAGCATCTTAAATTTAGTGCTGAACCAGGGACCACATAATCATGCCAGATTTTGTATTAAGAACTATGTTGATCCTGGACAGCAAACTAACCTATGAATGCTTTTGCTTAAATAACTGATGTGGCATTTTTAAATGCGTGTTGCTTTCACCAGGAAGCAGCTGAACTTACAGTATATGTGAGTTCATGAGGAATAGTAGAAGGAAGAAAATGGCACCTGTGATGATACCTACTTCCTGGTGAAAGATCCTCATAAACTCACACAAACTTGCACATACTGAAAGGTCAGCTGCTTCCTGGTGAAATAAGCATTTAAAATGATGCTGCAGTTATTTGTGCAAAAACTGGTATGGCTGGTTAGGTAAATTGTCAGGGCCAGAGTCAACAGGATCAACCAGACAAATTCTAGAATTATATACAATAGAGTAAGTGTACAATTTTGTTTTTGCCCATGGAGGGCAAATGAGGAACAACCCCACACTTAGGTGTGGGGCTGTTATTGATGACTGTTCCCCTTTAAATTGTGGTTTTCAGATGCTTATGTCTTAGCCGTTTCTTGACAGGTTTCCACAAAGTCTTTGCAAGTGTGATCTGCAGCCCAGAATTTTCCAGTCTGGTAAGTTTAGTGAAAATGGGTTCAGTGTTTTTTTGGCTAGAGTTGAACAAAACACATAAAACAACCAACTGTTTAAAAAAATATTTCAATTCATGTCACTGTCTCTGACATGTCCTGAGCAGTCAGAGGCACATGACTCTGGCCTCTGGATAGAACTCTGAAGCTGTCATTTCTAAACTAAGTTGTCACCAAGAGGATAATCCAGTGATGCTGACCAGCCCCTAGTCACCCCAGTCCAATGCCAGGTGCTGCAACAGGGTGTCAGACAATAAACAAGAAACGAAAGCAAGCAGTCATAGAGAGACCAGCCCCAGTGCCACTGTCCCATCCTCCATTCTGACACTGGCTGCCCAGCCCAGCTTCGGATAATAAACAAACTGAAAAAAAAGTACGTGGTTACATGAGCTCCATCCTGGTGCCATTACCACCCCTCATTCCAACACTGGGTTTCCAGACCTGGTGCTGGGCTTACTACTCATCTTCTCACCCACTGTGCCAAATGTTCCCCCACCCTCTTCCCCCATCAAGTTCAATAAAAAACCTCCCACCCTCACCCACCACTGTCACCCATGCCACCCAAGTATATACAACTTAATTTAAGCCCCCCTGTGGAAGACTGGCATAGCCCTCTCTCCACCTCAGCTACTCCCCATCTTCTGATGCACTGTGCAACTGAAGAAGGTAGAGGGGAAAAAACTAAGTCCCAAAAATAAGAGAGCACATGCCCAGGGACTCTGATTTGTTTTCCAAAAAAGGGCCACATTTGGTGTCTCAAAAATGTACTTCAGTACCAAATTCAGAAGTGCTTATTTGGTGGTCTGAAAGGGTGATAAGAACCCTTTCTCTCAAATTTGGTATAAAACAATGGAAAAAAACCTTAATAGATGATAGGAAAAAGAGCTGGTAAAAAGTCCAAGAAAAATTGAGCCCACATGTACTTACACTTAGGGGCTCACATCTTTTTATTTTTTATTATTTATTTTTTGAGACTTGGAAAAACACTAATATATGCAGCAGAGCCTTGAACAGCAGGGTCTGTGAAATCAGCTTCCCTTTTACCAGACTTCACACTGGAGTATGCAGCAGAGCCCTGAAAAACAGGTATTTGCTTTGCCTGAAAAGCACACTCCTCCTTGGGAGAGCTTGCAGTGCGCACTGTGTTTAAAATAAGTATTTAAGGAATTGAATTTGCTATCTGTCCAGTGCAGCTGTGTAACCCTGTATAACTGTAACCTTAATTAACTTAAATTTGCCAGAGTACTGCTGATTGTTATTTTACTTGTATGTACTGCCTGTGTATTGTACTGAATTTCTTAAAGTGCTTTAAGACTGTATTTTGTGCCAGGAGAAGCAGCCTACCTGGTGTTTAATTTGATTTTGAATATGTGTAGAGCCCCATTTCATGCATGGTCTTTGTTCTGTCTCTGGCCACCATGATTGTTTCATTGAATCCAGTTCAATTCAATTCCTTCTGTGAAGAACTCTTGAGTCACTCCCTGTTTGTATGTCTCCCTGGGCTCTGTTAAAGCAACTTCCCTTCTACCAGGCTTCACACTGGAGTATACAGCAGAGCCCTGAACAGCAGGTATTTTCCTGAAAAGCACACTCCTCTTACGGGAGCTTGCAGTGTGAACTGTGTTAGCCAGTCAACTGCCACACCCACCCCTCCACCCAACTACCCAGGGCCATCCCTACATCCATATTCTCTTTAGCAAGTTATGCTTGTAACACTCTGCCATCTACTTGTCGTTATATTGTATTTATATTTATGATATAAATAAATGTGCATGTGAATGTCTGCTTAGAGAAAAGGCAGTCATCCACTTTTAAAGAGGCCTGACCTCTTGACCCCAGAGGCCTCAGCGTGCTGAAACAGCTGGCTGTCATAAAACTAGCCCAGTGGAAACTCTAATTAAAAACTTCCTTCCAAGGGCCAAGCTATAACACCTTCTACTTTGAAGTCAGGAAGCCATAGACGGTTGCATCTTTTATGACATCCTAGGAAGTGACAAATTCTAACAGCTATCTGTTATAGCACTTCACACCTAGAAGGGAACTGTTGGCAGGATGTATGTTCCAAAATCATCAAAGGAAAAGTTCTGATCAAAGAGATTGTCATATTTTTACACTGCTGACTTTGCAGATTTACAGCCAACAGTAAAATGACACCTTTGGATATACTTGGTCAGGTTATAAAATTAATGGCAGGACAAACAGTGACCTCATGTGCTGTGACATCACACGGGGAGGAGAGATTGTATTTCAAGATTGCCAAGCATCTGAGGGGAAACACATACTTAATCTCTGGACTCTTAAAGGAGTGAGACACTTCATCTCTGAACTCCAAAGGCACTTCTGTTAAAAACAGGTAACACCCAACTGGAATTTAGCTGAGCTAGACATTTAAGTAATCAGGCACTTTTGTTCTATAAAATTTCAATTTATTTTCAGAATATAAGGTCTCAGGTTATATGCTCTATGTTTGTATGTATTTACTATTTTTTAACTTTAGTAAACCTTTTGGTTTCCTTAATCCTGCCTAAGTCTTTTCTTTTGCTTGTGGAGGCTGAAACAGTATTGGGTAATTCTGATGACAACTGTTAAGGGCTTAAATGCATTACTATCTTGCTAAGGAAAGAATATACCTAGGTCTCAAATTAAGTCAAGGGTAGACTTGTGAACTTGGCTGGGTACCCAATGGGTGAAGTATTGTACTGCATACCCCAAAGAGGGTACATATCTCAGCCTGTTAACAGGGTGTGCTAGCAGAAAGGTTTCACATTTGACCCCAGGACTCAAGGCTAGTAGGTGATTCGGACCCAAAACAGACAGGAGGGTTACCCTGTTTGTCTCCTGTTCACCTATTGCACTTTGAGGACTGGCACTGTGGGAGCAGAGGGCCTGACCTGCAGGGTGTGTCTGTGACAGATCTGGTTGGCAGCAGTGTGATTTAAAAGTGTTTGGTAACACGAGCATTAACGGTCCAGTGTGTCAGATTAAAAACTGTAACAGCTCACACGCAAAATAAGACAGTGATTTAAAAAGTAAAAAACTATATCTTTGTGCTTACAGTCTTAAGTTTCCTACCTGTTTTATTTTTTTGGGGGTCTAAGTTTTTGTAGATGTAGATAGGGAAGAAGATGGCTTCCAAATACATCGAGTACACTGCAGACTACCTGAGGCAGTTGTGCCAAGAGTGAGGAGTCCAGCATGAGGGGTGAGCCAAAAAGCATCTCATGGAGGCTCTTGTGGCAGCCGATGCCCAAGACCTCAAGTCACAGTTTGTGACTGGAAAGAACCAACCCTTGGGCATGGAGGAGCCTGGGTCCAACACAGTGTCCAGACCCAGGGAGGAGGAGGAGGAGGACAGCAAGGCCAGTGCAATCCAAGAACCACAGCAGCAGGGGAAAGTCACTAACATTTTGGAGCCAGAAGGGATCAGGCTGCAGATGGAGTTGTGGAGGATGAAGCTGGAGTTTGAACAGAAAAGGTTCAAAGCCCAGCAGCGAAGAGAGTTTGAACAGAGGAAGCTGGAGATGGAGAGAGAGAGAGAGAGGAGAAGTGAGAGCAATGAGAGGCCAAGGAAAAAGAAAACCAAAGGTGGAGAGAGGCAGAGAAAAGACAGCGACAGCTTCACAGAGATGCAGAGGAAAGAGAGTGTCAGAGAGAGGCTGAGCAAGAGCAGCAAGAGTCTGAATGACAGCAGCAAGAGGCTGAGTGAGAGGAGAGAGAGAGCGCCAGAGGAAATTTGAACTGGAGAAGCTACAACTCCCAAGACCAGCACCAGAGCAGGTAAGTGGCCTGGGTTTAACTGGGACTCCAAAACTGGGTTACAAATTAAATTCTTAATTGATAGCTGAATTTAAAGAGGGGGAAGATATGGATGCCTTTTTTTTAAATTCCTTTGAAAAAGTATGTATTCAGACAAAAATTCCCAGAGAGTCCTGGAACTTCCAGCTATCCCCACTAATTACTGGGAAAGCTCAGGATGCATTGGGTCAAATGGACAATGAGGACAGTAATGATTATAGTAAACTTAAAGCTGCACTGTTAAAGAAATGTTATTTAACAGTAGAGGCATACGGAGTTAAATTCTGTAAGCTCGGGAGAAGCACTGACATGAGCTATGAGGAGCTAGCCACTAAACAACGTCAGTTTTTATAACGTTGGTGGGAAGGGATTAAAGCAGACTCTGTAGAGAAAATTGAAAATTTTGTACTTTTAGAGCAGTTTATTGGGGCGTGCCCAGCAGAACTGAAAACCTGGCTAGAGGGCTGAGATCCAAAAACAGTGCAAGAGGCTGCTGAACTCTCAGACCACTAAGACAGGAGCAGACCTGCTCTGAGAGGGTATGGGGTGGGCGTGGCAGTGCAGTATGGAAAAAATGTGCCTTCAGGGCAACTAAAATCCTCCCTGACTCCACAAAAACCAGGCAGCCTCAGGTTACAAAGAAAAGATTTGCCTGATAAAAGAAGTGAATTTTGGGTCTGCCGAGAACCTGGACATCTTGCCAGGCAGTGTCCAAAAAGGGCAGGCAGTGCACGAAGTGGTGTTAGGAAAGAAGTGGGTTGTTTATGTGTCCCTGAAAGCATGCTAGTAAACATGAGGGAACACATACACCCAGTCACTGTGAATGGGGTATAGACCCATGGATTAAGGGACACAGGGGGCATCCCTGGCTTTGGTAAAAGGGGATTTGGTAGAGCCTGAACAGCTTATACCCAATCTATTTGTGACTGTATGGGGATTCACTGGGGAGGAGAAAACATTGCCACTCACTAGTGTCCTCCTAGACTGGGGTGAGACAGGGGGGACTGTGCAAAAGGTTGCCATAGCAGAGAACCTTGCTGTCGATGTAATTATTGGCAACAATCTCAAACAGGGGATGGTGTGTGCAGTTACCACAGCCAAGCAGCAAAGGTAAATTGTAGTACCCTGGACCCCATAGAAGCCCCTGTGGAAATTGCTGGGAGGCTGGTTCCCCAGTCTGTCTCTCCTGATATGGAGAATAATGAAAGTGGGGTAGAAATTCCCCAGGTAGCAGTTAACAGAACAGCTACAGAGGGTTACTTTGAGGAAGAAGGGGTAGCCCATTGTCAGAGGGTTAGAGATGGTAGTGACCCTGAATGCCCTGATGCTAGAGCTAGGTACCCTCATTTAGAAACTGGAGGGGACCTGTCCCATGCCTTGGAAATGTGTAAGGATTTTGCAGCTGCTCAGAAAAATGACCCTAGTTTAGAGAAGCTGAGGGCTTGGGCAGGGAGGTGATGGGAAACATAAAATGTATAGGGACAATGGACTGATGTATATGCAGGATGTAAAGGCACAGGGAGGAGTAATGGGCAGGCAGATTGTCATTCCCCAGGGGTACCGTGAGTGGTTGCTAAAGACTCCACATGATATTCTCATGTATGGTCATCTTGAAATTGCACTCACTGTGCAGCAATTGACACAGAATTTCTATTGGCCCAACTTCACCTAGCAGGTGAAAGAATATTGCAGGTCTTGTCACCGGTGCCAAGAAATAGGCAAGGTGGGTAAGAAAACCCTAGTCACCCTAATTCTCTTGCCTGTAGTGGAGGAGTCATTCCAAAGGGTAGGAATGGATATTGTGGGGCCTTCGAATACCTCCAGCTCCTCCAGGAAGAGGTTGATCCTAACCATGGTGGATTATGCAACCCAGTACCAAAAGGCAGTCGCCCTATCCTCACTGAGGACAGACAAAGTGGAAACTGCCTTGATAGGGATTTTCTCCCATGTAGGGTTTCCACAGGAGGTTATCACCAATCGAGGGGGTTCCTTCATGTCGGATCTGATGAAATGTTTGTGGGAGAAGTGTGAGATGATGCAGAGGTGCATGACATCTTATCACCCACAAGCCAGTGGGCTTGTGGAAAGATTCACTGGTACCCTTAAATTGATGCTTCAAGCATTTGCTGAACAGCATGGGAGGGATTGGGAGAAATACATTCCCCACCTGTTGTTCACATACAAGGAGGTGCTCCTAGAGTCAAACACATTTTCCCCCTTCGAGCTCTTATATGGATGCAGGGTACATGGGCCCCTATACTTGATCTGGGTGGACTGGGAAGGCAAGCACACCACCAAGGGAACTCCCATAGTGGATTATGTCCATAAGTCTAGAGGAAAGTTGAAGGAGCTTACGGGAACAGCCCAGAGCAACCTGGCAACTGCCCAACAAAAACAAAAGGTATGATATGACCGCAGAGCCAGAGATCACTTGTACACAATGGGTCAGGAGGTAATGGCCCTAATCCAGGTCAGAAAGATAAACTGCAGGTCAAGTGCGCAGGACCGTACAAGGTAATCAGACAAGTGAGTGCTGTAAACTACATTATAGAACTATCTGACAGGAGACATACCCAAAGAATGTACCATGTCAACATGATGAAGCCATATGCTAAAAGGGCTGACATGGTGTTTGCAGTGTGTAGTCCTGGGAAGGGGATGGATGAAGGAGACCCCCTTCTGGACTTGCTGGAAGAAAGCAAGTGGGAGTCCTCTGTGGAGGCAATTAAAATGTCACCTCAGTTGACCCCGGACCAGATCCAGGAAGTATGGGAGGTTTTAGCAGACTTTGCCCCATTGTTTAACTCCAAGCCTGGACTAACCCCCTTAGCAATGCACGATGTGGAGACAGGGATGAAAACACCCATACAGCAGATGGCATATCAGGTGTTGGAGGTCATCCAAAAGGACATTAGGAGGGAAGTGGAGGAAATGCTGGATTTTGGGGTAACCCAGAAATCCCACAGCCCCTGGGCCTCACCCATAGTCCTTGTTCCCAAGCGAGATGGCTCTACTCATTTTTGTGTGGACTATCATGGACTCAATGCAGTCACGAAGTCAGATGCCCACCCTATGCCATGGATGGATGAACTTCTGGACAAATTGGGAGGGGCAACATACCTTATCACTATTGACCTTACAAAAGGGTAATGGCAGGTAGAGTTAAATGCCAGAGCTAGGGAGAGGTCAGTCTTCATCACTCCAATAGGGTTATTTAAGTTTCAAGTAATGCTTTCAGAATGAAGAATGCCCCACCACCTTCCAAAGGTTGGTGAACCAGGTGTTAAATGGTGCTGAGGAGTACACCATGGCATACCTGGATGATATTGCCATCTTTAGGGCCAGCTGGGAAGAACACATGTCCCACTTTAGGGAAGTTCTGGGCAGGATACAGAGGGATGAGCTCACTGTAAAAGCTGAGAAGTGCCAGGTGGCCATGGCTGAGGTGGCGTACTTCGGGCACGTAGTAGGCTGGGGACAGCTCTGTCCTAACCAAGCAAAAATAGAGGCAATCAAGGCATGGCTCAGACCTGAAACACAGAATCAGGTTCAAAGTTTTCTAGGGACAGCAGGGTACGATAGGAAATTTGTACCAAGCTACAGTGCCCTGGCTGCTCCCCTATTTGGCCTGTTAAAGAAAAGGATGCCTAAGAAAATTAACTGGAAACCAGTCTGTGAACAAGCCTTTACATGACTAAAGGAAGCACTGTGCAGTGCTTCTGTATTAGCAAGTCCAGTCTATAGTAAGCCCTTTGTAGTCCAGACTGATGCCTCAGATGTGGGTATTGGGGCAGTGCTTAGTCAAATGTCCAACCAAGGGAAAGATCACCCATTAGCATACCTCAATAAGAAGTTACTTCCCAGGGAGCAGGCTTACTCTACATTGGAAAGAGAATGTCTTGCCATGGTGTGGGTACTAAAGAAGTTGAAGCCATACCTATATGGGCAACATTTTGAGGTACAAACTGATCACAACCCCCTGGTTTAGCTGGCATAAATGGATAAAACAAATGGTAGGCTGCTAAGATGGAGCCTTGTCTTGCAGGGTCATGACATGACTGTCTCACACAGGGCAGGGGCAGCAAATGAAAATGTAGATGGGCTCTTGCATCAGTCTGAGCAATGAACTGACTTTAGGGAACTCATCCCATGCAGGAATAGATTCCCCAAATTCAGTCTAGGAGGGGAGGAGTGTGATGCTCTGCCATCTACTTGTCATTATATTATATTTGTATTTGTGATATAAATAAATGTGTATGTGAATGTCTGCTTAAAGAAAAGGCAGTCATCCACTTTTAAAGAGGCCTGGCCTCTTGACCCCGATGCCCCAGCGTGCTGAAACAGCTGGCTGTCATAAAGCTGGCCCAGTGGACTCTCTAATTAAAAACTTCCTTCAAAGGGCAAGGTTATAACACCTTGTAAAATATGTCTACTTTGAAGTCAGGGAGCTATAGAAGGTTACATCTTTTACGACACCCTAGGAAGTGACAAATTCTAACAACTATCTGTTATAGCTCTTCACACCTAGAAGGGAGCTGTTGGCAGGATGTGTGCTCTAAAAGCATCAAAGGAAATGTTCTGATCAAAGAGACTGCCATATTTTAATATTGCTGACTTTGCAGATTTTCAGCCACAGTAAAATGACACCATTGGATATACTCGGTCAAGTTACAAAATTAATGACTGGACAAACAGTGACCTCATGTGCTGTGACATCACAAGGGGGTGGAGAGATTGTCTTTCAAGATTGCCAAACATCTGAGGGGAAACACACACTTTATCTCTGGACTCTTAAAGGAGTGAGACACTTCATCTCTGAACTCTAAAGGTATGTCTGTTAAAAATAGGTAACACTCAACTGGAATTTAGCTAAGCTAGAAATTTAAGTAATCCTGCACTTTTGTTCTGTAAAATTTCTATTTATTTTCACACTGTAAGTACTCAGGTTATGTGTTCTATGTTTGTATGTATTTATCATTTTTTTAACTTCAGTAAACCTTTTGGTTTCCTTAATCCTGCCTGAGTCTTTTCTTTTGCATGTGGAGGCTGAAACAGTATTGGATAATTCTGATGACAACTGTTAAGGGCTTAAATATGTTACTATCTTGCTAAGGAAAGAATATACCTAGGTCTCAAATTGAGTCAAGGGTAGACTTGTGAACTTGGCTGGGCGCCCACTGGGTGAAGTATTGTACTGCATCCCCCAAAGAGGGTACATATCTGAGCCTGTTAACAGGGTGTGCTAGAAGAAAGGTTCACATTTGACCCCAGGACTCGAGGCTAGTAGGTGATTCAGACCCAAACAGACAGGAGGCTTACCCTGTTTATCTCCTGTTCACAAATTGCACTTCAAGGTTTGGCACTGTGGGAGCAGAGGGCCTGACCTGCGGGGTGCATTTGTGACAATACTCTTTGGCCACCAGGAGTCACTAGTGAGTACTAATTGCTACCAAATTCCCTAGCTACTCTATCACTCCAACTACACTACTTTGTTCCTCTGCCCCCTAGTGTTATCCTCCTATTTCCTTCTTTCATTGCTTGTTTTCCATCTGATTCAAGGCAGCTTTGAACCCCCAACCTTCTACACTAAAGGTGGCTGCCCTACCTCTGCACTATTTCTGCAGCTCTACTATCCCTTATACTTATTTATTTATTACATTTTGGTGACCGGGTAAGCCCACTGGGCCCCAGAGGTCCCTTTTTCAGAGGTGACCCAGGATTACATGACATTGATAAGTATCACAGTATGATAATGAAATTATACAGTAAGATACAAGTTATACAGTATTATACTCCTGCATCTATTATACCTTGTGCCCTGTTGCAAGACAGAAGCATGGAGACTGACACTGGCCACCCCAACCCCTAAACTTAAGAATCTGTACACAGCTCTCTCCCCTTCTCCCTAGCTTCCCTGTTAATTTTTTTTTAAATAAAAAATAGTAAAGGCAGTTGCAAAAGTGATCTTGATCACCCTACCCCAATTTTCTGCAAGCCCACTTGAAATCTCTGGGATAAAACCCCAGTAACCCCTCTCTCCCAACCCATAATCTTACTTCTCAGACTTGACTATGTGTGCCCATACCCTCTCCCCTCTTCTCCTCCTCCTCATTTTCCTCCCTACTCTCTCCTTCCCTTCCTGCACTCACCCTAGCCCCCACTGTCTCTACAACTACCTACCTCATAATACCCTGCACCTTCCCCTCTAGAATTGCTACCTTCTCCTCTCCCCCTCCATGTCATATGCCTGTCTGTCCTCCTCTCATCTCCCCCCAAATGTCTCCCAGCATCTTACCACCTCAGATCTTAACCTTTGCTTCCCTAATCAGGGCCACCAGACCTGCCCCCAACATTGAGTTTTGCACTCAGATATATGGGCTCCCTGCCACCTATTCATTCCTTCTACTCCCTCTCCTCTTCCTCTCAGGGACATCGAATGCAACCCTAGCCCCATAGCCGTACCCACTTGTCTTGGCTCACACAAAGGCTTACCAATTGCCCATATCAACATCAGAAGTCTCCTGCCCAATATTGACCTTCTAACTTGCTGGATAGCTGAGCAAGCTCCAGATATACTATGCCTAACAGAAACCTGGCTCTCTGCTAAAACCCCTGACTCCTCCCTCATTCTCCCAAACTACACTCTGTACAGGCAGAACCATGGTAAAAAGCTGGTGGTGTAGCTATCTACACAAAACAGCCATTTGTGAGCTCAGTTACTCACAAAGAAGCTCACCTCAGCTCCCATGAACTCCTTATGGTTCAACTATTCCTTTCTGCCTTACTTCTACTTTTCCTAGGTATTCTCTATGCCTCTTCCCTCCTATCCCGAGACTCCCTCATCACCACCCTTAACACCCTGCCTGACCTAGCATCCAGAACTTAGGGAACTGGTCCTTGTAGGTGATTTCAACTTGGATTGGTTAGTCCCCTCATTAAAAGCTCACACCTCCAAAACTGAGTCCCTTAATCTCACCAAACTGATCGTGAACCCACCTGCTACAACCCCCACTCCCAAAACCATTCTTTATTAGACTGGATCCTTACCTCCCACCCTCACAGAATAACCCCCTCCAGTGTCCTCTCTAACACACTAAGTGGCCACTGTATAACTTACTGTATCAGGAAAACACAACTGCCCAAATCTGCCCCAAGTGCATCAACACTCACCCTCTAAACACATTGGACACTGACGCCCTACTAATCAGTCTATAGCAAGCTGACTGGAAACCTGTCTACTCAGCTCCTGATGTTGACATGGCCCTCTCTAGATTCCTACACACCTTTACAAATATCTGAGATGCCCATGCCCCTCTGCAAAAGTCCATGGTCAAGAAGCAGCACCACTCCTGGATCACTGCACCCATCCTCACCAAATGCAAGGAAAGAGACAATGCTTGGTTGTATTTTAAATCCAATCCCAACCCTCAGAGCAAGCAAGCTTTTAACACCCTCCATAATGTCTGCACCAAGACTATAAGAAAAGCAAAGGCAGACTACTTTAGGTTGCAACTCTTGCACGCTAAGCCCCCTCAATTCTGAAAAGTTGTGCACATACTCCTTGACCCACCAGCCCAGCCCTACATCCCCACCTTCAAACTTCACAGCCAACCAGTCACTGACCCGACCCGTGCTTCTGAAATCTTCAACCAGTTTTTCACTTCCTGTGCTGTGCTACAAGCCTCCCCTCTCCTTCTCCAGTCCCACCAACACCTCCCCTTAGCAATGACTTCAAGTTCACCCCCTTACTGAATGCAAGGTTCGCAATGCCCTATGCTCGCTTAACCCTGTAAAGACCAGCCCTGATGGGAGTCCCCCCAAGCTCCT
The DNA here is from genome assembly GCA_016271365.2 of Neoceratodus forsteri. Lineage (NCBI taxonomy): Eukaryota > Metazoa > Chordata > Ceratodontiformes > Ceratodontidae > Neoceratodus > Neoceratodus forsteri. The sequence continues at coordinate 10,901,670 of CM057451.1, forward strand.
GCAGATTTCAGCACCTGTGATTGCCAAGCCCCTTACACATCTCCTTAACCTCTAATTTTCCACAGGAACAGTTCCACTAACTAGGAAATTGACCTGCGTAATTCCCCTTCACAAAGGCGGTGACCCCTCCTAGTCAAGCTACAAGAATCCTTGGCCCACACCTGACTAGCTGACTACCTTGCAACAAACAACATGCTCTCACCCCATCAGTTCGGCTTCAGGAAACACCATTCTACAATATCCTCTCTCCTGCATGTCACCAACCATATCCAAACTGCCTCTGACCAAGGCTTCCTTATAGCAGCAGTATTTGTCAATTTAGCAAAGGCATTTGACTCCGTATCCCACCCACTTCTCCTACAGAAGATTGAGGCAGCTGGACTTGTCCCCATCACTGTATGGTGGTTTCAATCATATCTATCCACCAGATTTCAATCTGTTAGAATCGATGATACCACATCCCCCTCTCCCTATCCTGGCTGGCATCCCTAAAGGCTTTGTTCTTTGTCCCATCCTCTTCTCCCTCTTCATTAATGACCTTCCCTCCTCCTGCACCAGTTCATCAATACAGATGTATGCAGATGTCACCATACTCTTTACCTCCGATCCCAACCTGCTTGAAGTCCAAGCTACCCTACAAAGTGACTTCAACAACATTCAGTGCTGGTTCAGCCAAAACCAACTGAAACTAAACACCACTAAAACTGTTTCCATGGTTTTCAGCTCTGCCCAGAAACTTAGCCATACTACCTCCCTCTCCCATCACTCTCTCAATGGCTCTCCACTTGACAAAGTCACCAGATGCAAGTACCTGGGCATTTGGCTGGACCTCCATCTGTTTTTATCAGCTCACGTTGAATCTATCACCTCCAAGCTGTGCCTCAAACTTGGCATGCTATACCAGAAAAGGGACTCTCCTGTTACTTGCCAGACATGAAATTGTCTCTAAAATTATCCTCCCCATACTAGATTATGCAGACGTGGTTTACAGCTCTGCCCCTGTAACCTCTCTTGCCAGGCTGGATACCCTTCTAAACTCATTTTGCCACTTCACTACAAACTCCCCCCATGCACCCACCACTGCAATCTTTATCCTCTCCTCAAACTAAGCCCCTTATCTCACAGGTGTTATATATATGCCCTCATCTTTATATCTAAGTAGTGGTTTAACTTTCTCCCCTCCCATCTTGAGGACTGTCTAGCCTCAGACTTCCTATACCCCATGAACTCAGGCACAGAATGAAAGATCCTTCATCCTGTGCCAACCCTCTTCCACAGTGGGCAAATCTGCTTTCTCCTACTGGCTTACCTAACTGTGGAACAAACTTACCCCTACTATCAGAAACTCACCCTCTCACTCTAGCTGAAAGCAACAGCTATGTTTCCTTCCTCCACCCTTATGCTGCTGCCACATGTGAGCTAAACCCACTACCTCTACTGACTTTACCTTCCTATAACCCTTCCTAGTACTCATTAAAGATTCATTATGTAGAGCACTTACTATTGTATTTTTCACCTCTAGATAGTCATCACATCATGTTTTTGCTCTCACTGCTATATCGTATTGAATGTAATTAGCTGCTGTTGTTCTGTTAACTAATTCTCTGCATTTATTGTTTTTATTTCCACTGCTCCTTTCCCCCTGGGTCACACCTGGAATTGAACCTCAGTTCAACATGCCTCTCCCGATTACCAAATGTTTAAATAAAATAAAATAAAAATGTACAAACAAAAAACAAAGTCTTTGGACATGCACTGCTCACTTTTGTGGGGCTTAGATTTTTTTCTATTCCCCAAATTTGAGGTATAGGGTGATGACCCCCTGACAGCCCCAGAACAAGCAACTTTCTGACCTGCCTGATGGGTCAGCTGCTTTGCAAAGGGCCTGCAGGACCCTCTGCAAAAAAAGTGACAGATCCGGTGTTGTGCCCAACAAGTCTGCATTGTTGAGTAGGTCCTGAGTGAAGTATGCTACAGGTCTGGCACCATGCCAGGTGGGTTGACTGCTTTGCATTGAGTCCAAAGGGCCCTGCTCAAGGCCAGCTGCAGGTCAGGCATTGTACCTAAAGATTCTGTTGTGAGTTCTTTGTAAAGCAAGCTACAGGTCTGGTGCTGTGCCCAACAGGTCTGCTTTTTCATGTTGGGGCTGTAAAGAGACATTTGTAAAACAGGTCCTTCACAAAGCATGCCATAGGCCCTGTGCTTCATGTTCAGTATGCTTTTTAAAAATAAAAGAAATTCATTGCAAAAGACTATGTTAAAGCATCAGTGAGGGTTGAAGATTACAATCACAAAAGTAGTGAAAGGCAATGCAGTGTTACAAGTCCCCTGAGCCATAGTGAGTACCTGGCCTGGTATTCCTTGGGGTTTGAACAATCATGTAACACGTGTTTTTTGATATTTCTATAGCTTCATTGCACAGTCTCAAAGCCTTGTTGGTTAGTGTTTTTGTATGCCTGGACAGACAGTACCAAAGACAGAGCAATGCCTTTGCTGCATCCAATTATCATCCAATCCGAATCTCCAGAGATGTGGCAGAAAAGATAAAGGCTAAAAGGGCTGCATTCAGAATGTACAATGAGACACAGAGGGAAAAGGATGGAGAGATGTATAAGGGGAAACAGGGAGCAGGTAAAGCAGTAAGGAGCGCAAAGGCATAAGGGGGAAGATATAGATCTAGTATTAGTGAAGGCCATCCATAATATGTTGGCCAAAGGGGAAGTACTACTAATGGGTGAATTCAACATGCCAGATGCAGACTGAAATACCCAGACTGCAAGTACATCAAGGAACAGGGACCTCATGGCTGCCATGTATGGGGCAAACGTAAGGCAGCTTGTGGTTCAGACCACCAGGGAGGGTGCTGTTCTGGACCTAGTGCTGACAAACGGTGACAGAATCATGGATGTTGAGGTGGGCAGTTCCCTTGGTACCAGTGACCACAGAACTGTGTAGTTTAGAGTCAACACATTGAAAGAAGAAAGCCATACAAAGATTAAGGTCCTAGTTTTTCATAAGGCCAACTTTGTGGAGATGGGGGAACAGCTCAAAATTGCCCTGGCAGCAGAAGATATGGATGGAGGGGTAGAAAAACAGTGGCTTTAGGCTCAAGAGATCCATAGCAGGAGTGACAAGTCAATGTGTCAGACTGCTTAGTAAAAGCAAAAGAAACCAGAGGCCAATGTGGTTCTCTAAGTCAGTAGTCAAGAAAGTGCAAGATAAAAGTAAGGCATTCAGGAAATACTAAGAGACACAGAAAGAAGAAGACAGAGTGAAATATGCTAACATACTAACATACTAAAATGCCAGCAGAATAGGCCTAATGGTCTTTCGTGTCTGCTCGTTTGGTCAGCCCCCACCCTGGGTGCTGACCTTGCTGTCCCCCTCGCCTTCTCTGGCTTCTCCCTTCCCAGTTCCGGATATTCTTGCTGCATTGGATTTTGCTTCCTGAACCCTTCCCCTGTACCTGTCCCACCCCCTCTTGAACCCCTCCACTGTCTCTGCCTCCACCCGCCCCCTAGGTAGTGCATTCCATGGCTCTACCACCCTCTCAGTGAAGTAGCACCTCCTCCTTTCTCCCCTGAATCTTCCCCCCTCCAGCTTCCACCCATGCCCTCTAGTGGCCCCTTCCTCCTTCCTTCGAAGCACCCTCACTGTTCCTCCCCTATTTACCCTCTTCATGTACCTGAAGACCTCTATCATGTCCCCCCGGTCCCTTCTCTCTTCCAAAGTGTACATATTTAGCTCTTCGAGCCTCTCCTCATAGGTCCTGTCCCCCAAGCCCCAAATCATTTTGGTTGCCCTCCTCTGGACCCTCTCCAGGAGGTTAATGTCCTTCTTTAAGTGTGGCCTCCAAAACTGCGCGCAGTACTCCAGGTGCGGCCTCACCAAGCAGTTATACAGAGGGAGTATCACTTCCCTCCTTCTGGAGGTGATCCCCCTAGCGATGCATCCCAGCATCCTGTTGGCCTTGGCTGCTGCCCTCCTACAAGTCTCAGAGTTGTTCATCTTGACATCCACCACCACCCCCAGGTCCCTCTCAGCCATTGAGACGTGTAATATTCCCCCGGGTGTACACTTGGCCTGGGTTTCTGGCCCCCAGGTGGAGTACCTTGCATTTCCCTGCATTAAACCTCAGCTTCCACTTTCTAGACCATCTTTCCAGAGCCTCCAGGTCCCCCTGCAGGGGGAGCCATATCTGGTGAAGCAGAGAGAAGCTGTGAAACTGTCAGAGGGGCTAAGGCAAGAATGGAGGAAGGAATAGCACAGGCTATTAAGAAGGGAGACAAGACCTTCTTCTGTTATAATAGCGAGAGGAAGAAGACTAAAAATGGTATTATTAGGCTAAAAAAGGGAGATGATAGGTGGGTGGAGGATGACCTTGAAAAAGCTGAGATACTGAACAAGTATTTTTGCTCATTATTTACCAACAAAAAGGCAGGGGAGGGGCCAAAACTCACAAGGAAAGGTTTACAGGGGGGAGAGGTGGACACCAGACCATTTACAGTGGACAGTCTTGGAGGAACCAAGGGAAGTAAAGACAGGCAAGGCAATGGGGTCAGATGGGATTCACCCTAGAGTTTTGAAGGAACTCAGGGAAGTCTTAGCAGGTCTGCTGACAAACCTTTTCAACCAATCACTAGAGATGGGGGAGCTGCCTCAGGACTGGAGGAGGACAGACATGGTTGCTCTGCACAAGACTGGAAGTAGGGAGAAGGCAGGCAATTACAGACCTGTAAGCCTGACCTCAGTGGTGGGGAAGCTGGTGGAGTCCCTGCTTAAGGAGAGGGTAGTGAAGTTCCTGGAGTCAAGCGGTGCAAAAGACCCATGGCAGTACTGATTCACCAAGGGAAGGTCCTGTCAGACTAATCTTATTGATTTCTTTGACTGGGTGACCAGGGTGGTGGATCAGGGAGGGGCAGTGGATGTGGCCTACTTGGATTTCAGCAAGGCCTTCGACACTGTTCCTCATAGAAGGTTGCTTAACAAATTGGGGAATCTGGGTGTGGGCTCTAAAGATGTAAAATGGGTTTGAAACTGGCTAAAAGGCAGGACCCAGAGGGTGGTAGTACATCGCATAAAATCCAAAGAGGGGGAGATGACCAGCAGGGTGCCACAGGGATCGGTGCAGGATCCAATCCTAGTCAATGTCTTCATAAGTGACATTGCAGAGGGACTGGAGGGGAAAGTATGCCTGTTCGCAAATGACACAAAAATCTGCACTAGAGCCGACACACATGAGAGGCTAGATAAAATGAGAAATGACCTAAGACTACTTGAGGAATGGTCGAAGGGGGTTTCAACACTAAGAAGTGCAAGATAATGCACCTGGGGCACAGAAACCCATGAGAGAAATACAGGATGGGGGAGGTTCTAGCCACTACAAGTCAGGAGAGAGACCTGGGGGTTATCATATCCGATGACCTGACATCATCCAAACAATGCGAAAAAGCAGTGGGGAAAGCAAACAGAATGCTGGGGTACATAGGAAGGGGCATAAACAGTAGGAGAAGCGAAGTGGAGATGCCACTGTACAGATCACTGGTGAGGCCTCATCTGGAATACTGTGTCCAATTCTGGAGACCTCATCTCAGAAAGGACATAGACAGAATGGAAGCAATCCAGAGAAGAGCAACAAAAATGATACATGCACTGCACAACAAGCCTTATGAGGAAAGAATCAAGGAACTAAATATCTATTCACTGGAAGAGAAGAGAGTCCTGAAGGCACTCACAAGCATGAAAGTGGACAAAGAATTGGGTCCAGACAGGGTGCATCCAAGGATATTGAGGGAGCTAAGGGAGGTACCAGCTGCACCTCTGGCAGTCCT